>OY720153.1:32818524-34184311 GCA_963082725.1 Pedicia rivosa
GAGAGAAATTTACAGAAATTTATTAACAAAACAATTTTTTTTTTTTATTTCAATTTTTCCAAACATAATTTATTTTTTTCTCTATTTTCTATTTAATGTTTTTGTTTTTATTGTTGTTGTTGTTGTTGTTATTTTTTTAATCATGTCAATGTGATCTATTGTAGTACTGCACGCATGCGCGTTTAAATTCCATTTTTATATTCTGATTATTTTTCAATCAAATGAAAAGTCATACAAATCAAGCCTTGATGTGTTTTCTTCTTCTTCTTCTTCTTCTTTTTCCACTCTTTTCATCTCTTATAAAACTTATGGATTGAATATTTTTCTCAACGACTTATGGATAAAATTGAATTTGATATAAAATAATTTATATTGTTTGTTTTTGTTGTTGTTATTGTTGTTTATTTGAGGTCCATAACCTCAAATACGGACTCGTTTTTTTCGTCTTTAAATATTTTTTTTCTAGTTTTCTAATTCTATTGGAATCGTTTGTAACGTTTGTTACTTCAAAAGAGAAACATTTTTTCAGAAGTTTCAGAAGTTTACATATGAAAATTTAAGGAAATGAAACAAAATTAAAGAAATTAGGAGTCAAGATTGTTAAAATCAGAACTTCCTTTAATAAACTTCAACTCCCCCACCTTTATTGATTTTTGTTAACTTTAACTTAGTTCATGATCGAATAATGATTTTCAGACAAGTCAATACTTTGGTTATTCCCCGTAATCTCATCAAATGAATCTTTTAATTAATTACATAACAGTGGACGAACATGAAACCTGCTTAATCAGACCATTAATTTTTCAAAGGGATTTTACCGAATATAAGACAAGTGATCCGATTTGAATATACGCGTTTATAAAAAGGTACAAGGACAACAAGGACTACATTCTCAAATTAACCCTTTTGTTGATCTTGATCTTGATTTGAAGGCATATAAACTACAACAATAAATCTCAGCCCCTATTCTGTATTATTTATCTAAAGTTGTAGACTGATTACTGACCAACCCTAACATCCTTCTTTTTTTTTCTTTTTAATCCTGATGTAACAATGTTTATAGACTTTATCTCTCTTTCTTACAAATATAAATATTAAACCGACAAACACAATCGACAAAAATTATTATGATCCTTGTTTGTCCCTTTTTTTATTAATCTCTCTCTCTTTTGGTCCCTAATTTGTCAAAAGTTCAATGATCTCATACGACCAACATTCAACCAAAATATCAACTCATAAAAATTTGAAAATTCTAAAATAACTAAACAACAACAACAACAACAACAGCAAGGAAGAAAAAAAAAACTCTTACCCAAACAGATAAAAAAAAATGTGTAAGGGTATTTCCCTTAACTTTTATGTTTACCCATGAAATTTCAACTTGGGGTAGCTAACCTACGTCTTCTAATACAGTCAATGTTGGGTGCATCTCTCTCTCTCTCTCTATCTATGTGTAAGTGTATATGTGTGTATGTGTGTGTATGCGTGTTTGAATCTTTATTCTTATGTAACAAAAAAAAAATAACTAAAGAAGAAAAGAAGGCAACAACAACAACAACAACAACAACAACAAAAAAAAAACAGAGGAAAAAAAGCCGAAAAAGAGATTATTCCCATCAATATAACCAACCAACCCAACACACAAACATACAATCATAAACCCGTATCTGACATGAATCTTATTTTGTTTCTTTTTTTTTCTTCTTCTTCTTCTCGTTGTTTTATTTTTTTTTTCTTTTTTTCTTTCTCCTTCTCCATCTCCTTCCACTTCATTTCTTTTCTTTACAGTTTTCGTCATTTAAGTTTGTCTCTCTCTCTCTCTCTCTTTAATTTAGTTTTTTTTTTTTAGTTTTTTATTCTATTTCTTCACTTGTGTATTATTTTTGTATTAGAATATTTTAGAGTTTTAGTTTAGAGTTTTAGACTTAGATGAAATTCTTATTTTTTTTCTGTGTTTCTTCTTCTTCTTCTTCTATCGTCTTATTTCTCTCTGTATGCTTTTGCTTGCCTTTTGCTATTCCTATATTGCTTAGTTAGAGGTTTTTTTTCCTCTTCTTCTTCTTTCTTTCTTTTCTTCTTTTGTTGTTGTTGTTGTTGTTATTGTTGTTGCTGGTTGTTCATCCTCTTTTTTCGTTTTTTTTTCTTTTTCTTCTTCTTATACTTCTTCTTCCTTTTCAAAAATAGAGAATAGAAAAGTCCTTGACTTTTTGAGATAAGTTGAATGAACTTTGGGATTCTTTTTTTTTTTTACTTTATAAAAATGTTTAGTTTTTTTTTTGTTGTTTCTTCATTCTTTCACTCGTTTCACTTCTTATAGAATATTTTATAGCATAGAGTAAAAAATATTATTTATATGGAATGAGATTCCACTATGAATCCAATTTCTTGTGTCTTCTTCTTCTTCCCTCTTTATTTCCTTCTACTTCTTATTTGAAGCATAGATATTTATTTTTTTTATTTTTTTTTTTGGATAGAAATTTAAAAGGCGAGGGATTTGTTTTTTTTTTTCATCTCTTTTTCTTGATTTTTATTATAATTTTTTTATTTTTCTGATTCTTCTTTTCTTTCGTATAATGTTGTTGTTGTTGTTGTTCCTATATTTTCATTATAAGGCATTCGCATTTATGTGGTGGATCTCTCTCTATCTCTATCTTTCTTCTCTCTGTCTCTCTTTTTTTGGTTATACGGAAAGGTGTTGATGAACTGAAAGGGGGTGGGGGGACGGTTTTTACTTTTTTAGAAGAGGTAATTGCCCTATGAGTATTTTTATTAGATTAAAAAATAAATAATATTGTTTAAGGCAAAACAAAAATATATTTTTTGTTTATAGATTTTTAATTTTATTGTTGTTGTGAAGAGGAATAATCGTTTTGTGAATTTTTATTACCTCTACCTCCTTAATAATAATCTTCCTTATATGTGAATGAAACGAGTAAGAAAAATAGGAAAATCTAAACGTAATTATGCATAATAAATTCACATTAAACGTTTTGTGAATTTTGCGAATCGTTTAAAAAAAAAAAGGGGAAAAAGGGTAATGACACTTAGGTAAATCCTTTCTAATGTTAAACCTAATTTATTATTATAGATTTTTCACTTTACCACAATTAATAAAATCGTTTATTCAATTTTTCATACAAACTTCAATTAAATTAACGTCTGACGTCTAAATTTTGTTTCTTCTTAGATTCCTTAATTTCTTTAACAAAATATAATTAAGATTTTTCATATTTGTAATTTTACAAATTTCTTAAAGGGTCATTTAATTTTTATTTACTTATAATTAAGCAACCATAACCACAAATAATGTCTGAAATATATTTTTTTTTTTGAATTATAATTTCCTGATTTGGTGAACCCTTTTTTAAGCACGTCTACCATTAAATGCGGTTTTTATTACAGTCTTGTGGACAAAATTATATTTTAATGACAAAATGTACATAAAAAAAATAAAATTTATTCCCTGTCCTTGCCCTCATAATGATAAGTCCTTCAGATTTATCAATTAATTTAATAAATAAAGGACGACGCCACTGATTTTTGTTTTTTGATTTTTTCTTCTTCTTCTTCTTTATTTTATTCTTGTTGTCAGTCTATCCTTTTAAATTAAAAATAACCCTATTATTAACGACCTACCCCTATATATTATTAGTTGTGGCATCAGACGCTATGGGGGATGATTTTTGGTTGTTGAGTTTATATACGTCAAAAAAGGATCTTGTGCGTGATTTAAGTATCCCATTTAATAATAAATGACTTTTGGAACAGAAAAAAAAAGAGTTAAGAGTTAAAAATATTTTCTAAAATTGAAAAGAAAAAAAAACTGAGGCAGATAGAAAGAGAAGATGAAGAAGAAGAAATCAGTGGGAGTCCTTTTCTCATGGCTTCGTTATTTTTTTTTTTTTTGTTTCTCGAGAATGTGGATTTCTTTTGTAACGTAAGAAAAAAAAACTAAAACTTAAACTAAAACTAAAATATAAATATCAGTAATGACTCCCGTAGTATAAAGTTCATGCATGACAGAGAGAAAAAAAAAGGGAAAGAGTGAGAACGTATGATAGAGAGAGAGAGAGAGAGAGAGAGAGCAATGATGCGCTAACGTTCAAAAATCTTCAAAATAAAAAAAAAAAACAAAATGACTTTTTTTTTTTTGAAAACGAAGAAATATAAAAGAACAAACCCTAAAAAAGAAAAGACACACAATAGGAAAACTTGTTTATTTTTTATTATCTTCATCTTTCAAGAGTCTCTCTCTCTCTCACTCTCTCTCAGTCTCTCAGTGTTTATTTTCTCTACCTTATTTTTTTTTTTGGTTTTCTGAAGAAAAAAAAAAATGCCTAAAATATTTACCCCCTTTTTTTTCTCTCTCCTCTCTAAATCTAAACTCCTATTATCGTCCTTGATATTCAAATCACAGGTGTCCATTGACTTCAACAATATTATGTTTTTTTTTATTCAGCTGACCTTATTTGAGTTCAAAACCCTTAAAAACATTAAAAAAAAAATACACAGAAGAGTAAACAGAGAGAAAGAGAGCAAGAGAGGGAGAGAGAGAGAGACAGAGAAAGAAAGAGGAGAGTGCACAGGTTTCAAATCCAACAGGTATATTATTATTTTACATTAAAAAAAAAAAAAGAAGAAGGGGAAGAAGACGAGTCAACCGACAACAACAACAAAAACAACAACAAAAAAATCTAACCTCAAATTTTTAAATTTTGTTGTTGTTGTTTTGTACATTACGATCTTTATTATTTCGAATAAAAAAAAAACCTCTATTATTTACCTTTAATTTTTTTTGTTGAGTTTTGTGTGGCAAGGTGTTTTTTCTTTCAATACTGATTATTATTATTTTTCCTTACCTGTTGTTATTTTTTTCCCCCCTTATATACAAAAATATAAAAGTATTTTACGGTCATCACAACACAAGTTCCGGGTGCTGACTCTTTTTCTTTTTTCTTCTTCTTTTTTTGTTTTCCTATTATAATTGTTGTTGTTGTTGGTTTTGTAATTGTATACTTTTTTTTTTAGTTTAGTTGTTTTGTTTTGGTTTAACATTATTTAAGTTCTTTATTGAAGCAATTATTTTAGACTTTAGAGAGAGAGAGAGTGAGAGAGCGAGAGAGATAGAGAAGAAGAAAAAAAAAAGTAGGTAGTAGAGAGAATGCAAACAGGTAGGTAAAGGTACTTTGCCCATGTTTTTTATAGAAAAATAATTCCTATAATGCGTGTACCTTTTTGTATTTTGTTTCTCTTTTTTTTTTGTTTTGTTTTAAAAATAAATTCAGTTCAATATAAATTTGCTTTTTTTTCCTATTTGATCTGATTCTAATCTAATTGGATCTAATAAAAAAAAATATTTGCATAATCGAATTCATTTAAGTCAAACTTCTTGGTAACAACAAAAAAAAAATTTATAAAATATTCAAATATTTTCCATTCAGATATTCAGTGGAAAATTTCAATTATTATTCACTATTTTTCATACGCAATTCTATCGAATTCTTTTCACTGTTCTAAACTACTGACGTACAAATTTGTATTCCATTGAAAATTGTTAAGGATTTTGTTGTAACCGAGAATAAAATTTAGAACTTAAATTAAGTTTGTGGAAAATTCAACCTTGTTATTTGATTCAGAAGAGCTTATTTTAATTTTCATATTAATTGCGTGAAATTTTTGAATTTACAATCAGAAGAAAGATACAATTATGTGACGTATGTGAACTAACGTACGCAAGATTGAAATTGTCAGTCTAAATTCTAAATTTTAAAACAAAAAATCTCTGTCAAAAAATAATGATTTAATTTAATCTTATTTTAATCGTTGGTAGATAGAAATGTCATTTTTATAATTTAATAAATTTAGTGTTGCCATAACAATATTCTGTCTTTTTTTTTTGCATAACCGTAACAATAATCTTCTTAACATTCAAATTTACCATGAAAAATCAGTAAACAAAAAGATGTAAAATATATTTTTCATGTTGACAAACAGAATAAAAATTATTATTTAAGAAGAAGAAGAAGAAGAAGAAGAAGAAGAAGAAGAAGAAGAGGAGGAAGAAGAAGAAGCTAAAACTAAAACAGCAAACAAAAACATGAAATAAAATAAATGAAATCAAGAAGAAGATCTGGTATATTTTCTTCTTCTTATTCTTTTTTCTTTATAAAAAAAAAATTGTTATAATTTTCTTCTTGTAGGATAACGGAAATTTTTATGGTTGATTAAGTTGAAACCATGTTCTTTTTGTATATAGGAGAGAAATATTTTGACGCATTCGTGTGTAGCTGAGCGCAATCAAAACTATAATTTTTTTTTATTTTTGTTGTTGTTGTTGTTATTGTTTCTATATGAAAAATATAAAAATAATAAGTAAGTACAAGTAGTGTATAAAACTGAAGTAGTTGTAGTTATAATTGTGGTTGTAGTTGTAGTTGTAATTGTAGTTATAGTTGCGGTGTATAAAAATTATTATTATTATTATTTGTTAGATAATTTAAGAATCTTTTAAATTGAAAAAGAAGGAATCGTATAATAATAATAATAAATCCCGTTGTTAAGATTAAAGTAAAGTAAAGTAAAGTAAAAATAAAAGCAACAACAATTCAAAAGAAAAAATTGTTAACTTAAAACAATTAACTTGTTCACTCATTTGTTTAATATTTCAATAAATTAACACTAACAAATTGATCTACTAAAATTTCTTATAATTTATTTTTCATCTCTCTCACTCTCTCTCTTTATCTTTAATAAATTTATATAGAAGCTGATGACGTTCTATGTTTAAGATGAAGACGAAACAGTAAAGTTAATACACATTAGGCGTGTCCAATCCAAACGTAAAATACAAAAAAAGAAAAAAACAACAACAACAACAACAATAACAACGATATTTACTTCACGCAACGATAAAGAAAATCGCTTTTTTTTTCTTCTTGTTCTTGTATATGTCTTGCCTTTCGTTTCTAACAAGGAAGAACAAGGAACGTTTCTAAAAGTTTCTTGTTTCGGTGATGAGTTTTTCCCATTTGCATAGGGGAAGAATGCATAAGAAACTTTTGAACAAACAAATTGTTTTTTTTTTGTTGTGGTTTTTTCAATTGAAACATTTAACAAAATTTATTTAAACGGCATGAAAATATTGTTTTTTTTCTTTTAAATTCAAAAATAAAGAAAAATGAAGAAGGAACAACAACAACAACAACAACAAAAAATGAAACAAAAACAAAAATCTTTATAAAAGAAATTAAAAAATGTGTTTTCATCAAAAACTCAACACAACAAAAATAAAAAAAAAAATAAAACATCTGCTGTCATATCTTTAATATCTTTAATATCATAATTGAAAATCTACATTTAATGTTTTTTTTTTCTTTTCTTTTTCTTCTTCTAAATTATTTATTAAGATGTATGGGACGGTGCCGCATAATGCAGTTTATCAAATATTATAAAATAAAATGGAATGAATATGGATCAAACAGAAATTATAGATAAACATTGCCATAATCAATTGTTGTTGTTGTTGTTTTTGTTTTTATTCTTTAAAAAATTAGAAAAAAAAAGAAGAAGAAGAAGAAGTTCTCTGATAATTAATAAATGAAAATAAAAAGAAATGTTTGAAGTTTTTCCTTTTTACTTTTTTTCTTTGGTTTCGGTTAAAATCAAAACTAAAATTTAAATAAATAAAATTAAAAATCCATTTTGTTGTTTTCTTCTTCTTATTTTTTTATTTGAATGAATTTTTTTATTCAACCAGAAACTCATGGGTGTAGTTGTATCATTAAAAATCCTAAATGAAAATCATTTGATTTTCCACTCCCTAATTAATTTTTTTTTTATTTGTCATTTCACAGAATAATCGTTTGATTTTTTTTATGAGAGAAATTTTTTTATTTGAACCGTCAGTTCGTTACTTTGATAATTCCACTGGTGACTCATGACAGTTTTTTTTTATTTGTTGTAGGGAAATTTGTAAGGAAGTTATTTTGATTTTTTTTTTCTTTTCTAAATAAATTTTCCCACCCTCAACAGAAGAGACGACTTTACACCGGATATAAGAATTTTTGGTTATGATTTTTTTTCTTCTCTTCTGTTAGATGGTTGGTTATTTGTTGTTGTTTCTTTTTTTTCACTAACTTTAAATGCACATCAAGTATATTATATTCACAGTCAATGAATGTGCAACCCCTTTTATTGTTGTTATTGTTGTTGTTGTTGTTCTTGATGTAATTTGTAAATGAGAATGAAACAAGAAACAAAAATTAGAATATTGAGAGAAGACAAAAAAAAAGAGAGAAATAAATACAACAAAAACAGAAACAAAAGAAAATTTTGGTTGATCACAATCACAGATATAAAAGTGGAAAATAATGTTTCCCGTAAAAATTTTCATAGAATTTTAATGAAAATTTTTAGAATAAAAATTAAAGAAGGGAACACACCCGGATTAATATATTCAGCAACCAAAAAAAAAAAACAAGAATCAAAAACAAAAATTCTAAATAGACAAAAAAAAAAAAATAACAAAGTAAAATTTAAATTTATATAAAAAAAATATATACACTTTTTGACCCCTTCATGTATTTCTAATGTTTTATTCGTTCTTTCGACGTTTTTACGTTTTTCATTTTTTTTTTTGTTTCGTTTTTGTTATTTTGATTTAAATAGTTTCCATTTATAAAAATCACGAAGGCGAAAAATGTTAATAGTAAAATAATATTATAAAGTTTTATAAAAAATATGTACAACAATTTCCTATAATATAACACACACATCCATTTAAAATCGACCCTTCCTTTCCGGTGGTTGAATATTTTTTTTTTGTTTGTCTTCTCTATACACAGTTTTTGTTGTTGTTGTTGTTGTTTTGTTGTTATTCATGGCTGCTCCACAAAACCGTGTCGATTCAACTTATTTTAATTTAAATGTCCCATCATTTTTATATGTGCATGTATGTGTGTGCCATACTCTTATATTGTTTGCATGGATTTGTAAACATTTATAACTATTTTATGCGGCATAACATCACATACAATGATGATGATATATACAATAAAATATAACCGCTTCCATCACCCGCCGCCTCCACACATATTTTTTCATGTACTCTCAATAAAAATATTAGATTCTCTATGTCTCTATACATCCATCCATATCCATCTGTATTCGTAGTTATACGTATAGACATATAGTCTCCTCTTTTACTCCTCATTCTCCTAATAATCATTCAGATGTATGTCTGATTGTGTGCCTGTACTCATTTAAATTTAAATATTGTATATAAAGTAACAAAAAAAAAAGAATAACAAAAAAATCAACAATTTATATGGAATATCCTTCCCTCTTAATTTTTGTATTCTTTTATTTTTGTTGTTGTTTGTTGTTTTTTTTTCATAATGTTAAACAATTTAAATTAAGTAAGGGGGTAACTTCATTTTGATATACATTTAAAAAATATTTCTACACTGTTCTGGATTTTATTTAAAAGTCTACAAAAAAAAAAAAAACAAAAAGAAAAAAAAAATTTCAGATTTGTCAAATTTGAAATTCAAATTAAACAAAAATCAAAGCTTACTGTGATTTATTTTTGGTTCCAGAAAAAAAAAAAAAAAGAAACAAAACTCAAATAATAATGAAGTTTAACCTTTACCGTTACATTTTTGTACTTTAGTTACAATACTTTAGTGGTTTTGTACGTTTTTTTTGTTCTTTTCTATTTTATTTAATCTGAGAAGGAAAAAAAACAATATTATGAAAATATCAAAATTGAAAATCAGATTTTTTTTTTCACATTAAATATAGAATTTTCATGTTTTATTTTGTTCCCTTCTGTTTTTAATGCATTTGATTGATGTGGTTTTTCCAATCAGAATTTTTTTAGAAAAAAAATTCTCTTTCAATAAAGAAAACTAAATCAACAAACATAAGAAAAAAATAATCCACAAAGTAATTTAATTTTTTTTTATTTTGCATGCATTTAAGGCAAGAATAAAAATCAGAATCTTTGTGTCTTTATAAACTAAAAAAAAAAAAATTAAGTTGTACCTTTGTAATTTCTATACAAATTGCGTTAGATTTGATCAATATATACGTCATCATAGTAACAGTGTATTTGTCATGATTAACAATATGACAATCGGTATTGCATTTAGCGAGGCATAACAATTATATAATTACATATCCATTATGTCCACTCAAATAGAAAATATATTTATAGGGGCGAAAAAGGGTGAATAAGAGACTAGTCATCCTTTTTTTTTTCCTTCCTTACTTTCCATATATTTTATATTTATACAAAAGGATGTTGTTGATGATGATCGGATATGCGCTGATAGGATGGGTGTGTTATGGAATCCCCTTTTATTTTTGTTCAAAAAAAAGAACAAGTTGTTGCACGTTTTTTAGTCTGTTGATTTTTGATTTTATGAATTGAATTAAGTCAATTGGATGTTTCTTTTTTTCTTTATTGTTTTCAAAAGGATCGTTTTATGTTTTTCCGTTTGAAGAAATTTTATTTTAATAAAACTTTAACTTCCTCAACCATTAACACAAAATTATGTATTTTTACAAATATATAGAAAGGGGGGAACTATGATAAAGTCATATCATCTGAAACTCATCTATATATACGTAAGGTTACATTAAAACTTATATAGAATTAATTCAATCAAAATCCACCTGCGTTTTTTATTAAAACCATTTTCCACCTTGCTTCTCTAGAAATTTATTTTATAAAAGAAAATTTCATGGTGGAATAATTTGTCTATTTAGTTATTTTTTTTTTCATTTATTTATTTATTGAAATAAAAACCAATTCCCACATCGATTCACATCCATAATAAAATTTACGCACCGTTCAAAGAAATGTAAACAATTGAATTGTAAATTTTTCATTAAATTCATTTTCCTGACGAGTGCGTAACAACCTCCCCCTCCCTAAATTTTAAATGATTTTCTCACAAGGTTTTTTTTTTGTGTTTCTTTAAAAATAAATTCATCCCCTTAATAAAACCCTTGAAATAATTTGCCGGTTCGATTAATTTTTGTCTCGCTTATAAATAAATTCACCCTTTTTGTAAGGAAATCAGATGTAAATTAATGTGAGAATTAAGAAGTTAGTTTTTTTTTATTGTTTTCTGGACAGGATGTTCAATTTTTCTTTAATTTATTCAATTTTAGTGTTAGGGAAAATTTTGTTTTTTTTTCTTATAAAAACATAAGAATATTTTAAGGAAAAAATAAGAATTTGTCTGTTTAAATTTGAGGGTTGAATGTCTAATCTTTGTTCGTGTGAAAACAAAGAAAAAAAACAAAAATTTTAGCCCAACGGAAATTTAATCAGCTAAAATGTTTTTACTTTTGTTATAAATATAAATCTGGCAATCCTAAATTTTTCTCTTTAAAGTTTAAAGAAAATCAAAAAAAAAACGAAAAAAAGTACTTTATAAAATGTGTGACATTATAGAGGAGATGAAAACAAAAGCCAATTGTATCATAAAAGATAAATCATCTAACCATTGTATATGTACAAGAAATATAAAACGTAAGAAATAAATGAAGAATCTTTTTATATATTTGTCCATTTTATGTTTGCACACCCCACTTTTCCTCCCTTTATCAACAACAAAACAAGAAAAAAAAATAAACACACCTATATACAAATAATATTGTATATTTACCTTTTATATTTTATATTTATGTACATTCCGCCATCGTCGTCTTTGTCATCGTGTCAACCATAAATGTTATAAACGGGATAAGGAAAAAAAAAACGAAAATAAAAATAAAAATAAAAACAGAAACAAAACAATGGACAAGTACATGTAATTGTGTTTATAAAGAAGAAGAAGAAGAAAAGAAAAAACGAAGTAAAATCCTAAGAAAAATAAAAACCTTAATATCACATCACCTCACCCGTCACCCATACACCACCGACCACCAACCAAACGATTTACAACAAATACAAAAAAAAAACACACACACACATATTGTTGCTCTGGGAACGTGAAGTGTGAGTAGATATATTTTTAGTGTTGCCATATATAAAGTTAAATAATAAGAAAAACGACAATTTTCTCCCACTTTTTCTCATTCTTTCTTCCTGCGTGACTTCTTTTTCCTCTTTTTAATTCTCCTTTTACAAACTCATTTTTTTCTTCTTCTTCTTTTCTTTTCTTTTCTTTTCTTTTATATATTTTTTTTATTTTCTTGAATTTTTGTTCGTCTTTCATCATCTATTGGCCTTTTTTTCTACTTCTTCTTCTTCTTCTTTTCTTTTCTCTTCAAGAAGTCATAATATCATATACATACATACATACATACATATATACATAATATATGAGAGTTCAATGAACCAAAGTTAAGAAGTAATAATAACAATACGGAATATTCCGTTTCAAAAAGAGAAGATTTCTTTTCGTTTTTCGACCCCTTTCCTTTTGAAATATATTTCAATTGTATATATGTGCATATGCACATGTGTGTGTGTGTGTATGCATGGATGTTTGTGTGTGCACATTTATTCACGTGTGTATGCATTTTTGTTGTTTGTATTTTTTTTGTTCTTATATGATAGAAATTTTTTGTGTAGGTTAAGTTGGTACCTAATTTGATTTGATGATTTCCTAGTTTTTTTTTTTTCATCTTCCATTTGTAAAGAAGATTTTTTTTTGATTGTAAGAAGATTAAAGAAGCTAAAAAGAATTCTCCATTATATTGTTTTCTTTTTCATTTGTTTCTTTATATTTTTATTTTTTCTTGTTCTTCTTCTTCTTCTTCTTCTACATCATTTTTTTTCTTTTTTTTTTTAGTGTGAAATGTCAAAAAGGTCAAATTAATTTTAATTCATTTATTTATTGAAGTTTAAATTTTCTAGTTTATTAGTGTGTTAAATTAAATTAATTAAAAGTCCTCCTGTTGTTATTTCTTTTATTTATTTATTATTTAAAAATTACCTAAATATGGCAACACTAAATCAGCTCTTCACAAAAACAAAAACAAAAATTAATTATTATTATTATTATTTTTTTATTATTATGCAATCCAAGCCAATTAAGGCAACACTTTTTATTTTATTTTTTTTTTTTTTAAATATATATTTTGTGTTACGTCATCGTCGTCACACAAAATGCAAAGCCTGTTCAGTTTTCTTTCGTATATTACAGAAGAAAAAGAAAAAAAAGAACACTCATATATGTTTATTTCTGAATTCACTTCCTGAATTTTAAAAATGATTCTCGTGTTTGTCTTCATTTTTGTCGTCGTTTCTTTTTAAATTTTTCTTCTTCTTTTTCTTTTTTTTTATTTTCTTTTTCTCTTCTTTTTTTTTTTCACAAAGAAAGTTCATGAGGACATTCCCCTCTTTTCTTTATTACTTATAAAAGGGATACACGAATAACCCTTTTTACTCATCTGTTTCTTATTAATCTTTTATATAAGAATTTATTTTATGTTTTTCCTCATCTTGTTTTTCTTCTTCTTCTTCTTCTTTTTATTCTTTTCCTTCAGTTTTTTCTTTTTGCTTCTTCATCTTTTTCTTCATAATTTTCTTTCTTTGATTATTTATTATTGAGAAAAAAAACGTAACGCGAGAAAAAATGAGAAAAAAAAAGATGATTATCTTTGATTATGATTATGGATATTTGAATATTCTCAAGGAAACAACAAAAAAAAAAAAAACAATTGTTTCTTTCTTTCTATTTTTTCTTTTATGAAATTTTTTTTTTATCTCAAAAGGAAGAAGAAAAATATTAAATAATAAATGTAAGAAATAGAAGGCAAAAAATTTATATTTTGTAGAGTTTCAAGAAATTTTTGTAAAATGTATTTATTCTAGTCTACAAATGTGTAGAGAAATAGAAAAAAAAATACTAAAATCTAACAAATTTTAACAAAAGAAAAAATAAATGAGAAATATGTAAATAGACAGAGAAAATGTAAAGAAAATATTTTTATTAAAATGGGATCGTTAAGAATATTTTTTTCTTCTTCGTCATTTTTCTTCATCTTCATTTGCTTCTTTTTCTTTATCTAAATAGAAAACAGAAGGAGTGTGGAATCTAATATTATGGAATCTAGGTCAAAACTTTCAATTGAAAAATATAGAAATAAAATAATAATTATTATTTTATGAAAAAAAAAATATCATAAAATTATAATTCCTCCTCTCATCTTCTCATAGTTAATGTTAGAAGAAATTTACTACACTAAATATGAAAAAAAAAATGTTCCATTGTTTGTAAAAAACAGAAAAAAAAAATACGAAGAAAATTTAATAGAAAATACTGAACTTTACATTTTATTTTTATCGTCCATCCAATCCAAACTAAGCAAACACAAAAATATTGTAGCAAAAAGGGAATGTGTGTAGAGAAATTCTATTCTCATATTACAATGTATGACGTCATCAAATACAAAAATATACACATATGTACCGATAGTATAATGGTACAATACATACTCACTATATTGAGTGATAACAAATACATTGATAAATTTTTGACTCTTATAAATACGCGACAAAAAAAAAAGAAGTAAAATAAAATAAAATAAAAAGAACAAAACTTTTTATTCTTTTATTTTTTATTTATTTAAATTATAATTTTTATTTTTAAATATTTCTTACATTATTTTTTTTTGCTTGCTTGCTGTTGTTGTTGTCACATTTAACTTCTTTTTTTTCTTTCTTTCTGAATTTCTTATAAAATACAAAAGGAGTGTCCTTTTAACCCCACGTACGTAAGCGTAGTATTACAATATTACAAATTCAAATAAACAAAAATAAAAAATAATATAATACAAACACAAGTCTACACACATATCTCTACAAATTTTTTTTAATGAAACATATAATATGCAAATATGTATACACAAGCATAGAATTATATTTTATAAAGATATTGGCTTTTGTTGAATGTGTATTATTATTGTATTGTGGAGCAAAAATAATAAAAAAAGAACAAATAATAATAATATAAAATGTATTGAAATTCAAGTCGAGCAAAAGAATAATTTTGTTGTGTTATTTTTATCCGAGGTTTTTTCTTTGATTTTTTTTTATTTTGTTTGGGATGTTTGGGAATAACATTACACTTTTTTTTCATCCTTGAAGAGGAAATGTTATGGATATTTATTTTTGTATTTGCAAACAAATTGTGCCTAGAGGCAGGAATTTCGGGAGAGTTTATATGATGAGAATTCACATTACCCAGTTGCGTGACACAACGCATTTGACAAATCGTGTAAAATGTATCAGGAACAATAGGAAGTTAATGTAAATGACGACTATCATTCCTTTAAACTTATTTTTGATCCGTTTAACTATTGTAATTGAGCCTTGCGGAAGCGCTAAAAGAAAATTACTCTTATATTTTCATATGAAATAATTTAAATTCATAAAATGAAAAATAAAAGAATGTTTTTCCTTTCATAATATAATTTGTTTTGTTTTGTTATTTTCTTTATAATCCAATTTTAAAAAAAATGTATGAAAGGTCTCCCTTTGCAAGCAATATAAGTTTTTTTTGACGCCTTCCTTTATTGAACTTCCTACGTTTTATTTTACATAATTTTTTATTATTATTTATTTATTTATTTATATTTTATGAAATATAATTTGAAAGCAAGTTTCACCACCTTCTTAAAAATAATTTATATGTAATTGTGAAGGATTGCAATTATTTTTACCATTTTTGTTTTTGATTAAATTTTATGTGTGGAAACATTACATCAACCCCGCTTTCAAAAAAAAAAAAAATTAAAAGAAAAAAATTCCCGACAACGCCCTTGACTTTTGTAGTGGAATTCTAAGAATATTTATTTTTTTTACTTATATTTTATATTTTACTTATACAATCAATCAATTTCAATCATCGTTCGAAAGGAAGTCATCAAAGAACAATAATGAAAAAAAACCGCGTGTTAAAAATGAAACCAAATGAATAAAAAAAAAAAATAAAATTATTCAAAGTCCAAGACAGGAAATAATTCTTATCCGACAAAAACAAAAAAAAAAACAACAAATTGGTAAAGTTCATTATCAAACAGGGAATTAAATTACATTTCAGGAAAACCAGAAAGAATTATTAATTCCTAAAATAAAAATTATTTTTATGTTATGGGAAGTAATTCTCGTTCTGGGTATTGACTTAAATAGATTTACCCACCTACTCCTTATTCTGATTTATTCAAATTAGTAATTCCTCCACTTTATAAATTTCTGATTTTCCCTGATATCATGCATACACTACCCATATGCATGAAGTCATAAAAAAAATTTAAATCGCGACATAAATACGACACTCGCGTATTCATATTAAAGAATAAAAAAAAAATATCTCCACATATCAAAATCACTAAATATATTCCAGTTTATGTGAACAAACCATGAATATTCCCATGATAAAATATTACATATATATGAAATGAACGCACATTAACACATTGATATCAAATATACACACACACACACACACACACACACACACGCACACATAAACCACCGCTGTATTTTAATTCAATACAGGAGGGAGAGTCCGTTATTTTTTTTTTTTGTTTGTTTGTTTGTTTGCTTGTAACATTTTATATACAATATTGTAATGTAATATTAGAGCGTGGTAGAAAATAAATATTGTTTCAATCAAAGCAACCATTTATTATTGTGACGTCAATTATTCATTCTATAATACGTATAGAGACGTAAGTCTTATTAGCTTCCTTCGTTTATTTTTTTTTTCTTATAATTTTAAGCCACAAATAAAACCGAGAGATTATGTCCGTATTTGAAATATCACAGAATGGTGTCGATTTAATCAAGTTTCAATATGATACAATATTTTACAATACTATTTAGTAAATGCTACTGAAAAGAGACAATTTTCAAGAAAGAAAAAAAAACAATGGCAAACTGTCAAAGAATAAATACAAAAACAAATTTAAAAAGAAAAAACAAATGATTTTCGGCAGAAATGGATTTACAATCGAAAAATTTATAGTTCACATTTTTCTCACCATCTTTCTTATTTTTATTTTTTTTTTTTCATTGGAACGTCCACGTGGCTTATATAATTGATGATAATGCATCGTGTCGTCTCTCCTGTTATTTTCTTTTATTTTTATTTTAATTTCTTATTTTCACAAAATACGAAAAAAAAAAAAAGAAAAACGTGATTTGGTGATTAACGACAATTCAACAAAATGAATAATTGTAACAGTAACAAGGATGTTTTAAAGATTATTTCACGTACATATATTTAAAATGGCATCAAGTTCTCAAACATGTCCATTGTTTATAAATATAGAGTTATACTTTTCTTGTACATTTTTTTTTATTGTTTTTGTTGTTGTTGTTGTTTTTGTAACATTATTTTTTGTTAGGTTGACATTATAAGGAAACGGAGAGAACACGGTAGTTGTCATACCACAATTATAAATTGATTTTGATTAGTTTTTAACTGTACAAAATTAATAATAGGATTTTTTTTCTCATCGCGTTCGTCGAGCCGGTAAATCGTGCGAATTTTTATATTTTTCTTTATATATTTTATTTTGTTGTTTTTGCTTTGTTTTGTTTTATATTTTTTTTTTATTTTATTTTCGAAAAAAAAAAACACAGAAGAAGAATAAACTGTCAAGATTTCCGGTATTTGTGTGAATCCTAAAAATATTTTTTTTTAAATATATTAAATATTGTACATTTTGATATTCAACATAAGAAAACTTTCACATTCCGATTTTAAATCTCTTTTTATTTTTATTCATACTTTCATTCATTAATAAATTATTATTATTATTATTATTTTTTTTCTTAAAAGGTTTCAGGGTAACGGTCCCTTAATTCACAAAAAGAGAAAATTATTACTTACATTATGTTAATTATTTATAAAGTGAATCAGACTGAGAATGGTGGAATTTTGATTGGAAAGGGGGAACCAAAATATACCTGAAGTGATAAACTGATGAAATTCACTCCTTATATAAAAATAATTGAATTCAATTAGTGATTATTTTTTGTGTCGCCAATCAACATTATAAAATTAATCATATATTGACCTAAACCTGATAAAATATGTTACGTGTTTTAATAAATTTTAATATGTAGGGTAAACTCTGTGTAATAGGAGCAATGTGGTCTACTTAGGCAAACAGTTTACCTGTAAGTGAATTATTAATATTCAAGAAAATAAGATTTAATTTGGGCGGTGGTCCTATTATACGAGGTTGTATAAATAAGCAGACTTTACTGTAGATGCTGACGTACAATGAAAACAATAAATTTGTTTTTATCAAATTTCTTTATAAAAGTTCAAGTGAACTCATGCATTGAAATGTTCTCCTGATTACCTTAATGGCGTCAACGCTTATCTTATTTGATAATATTTTAGAAATAATCTTTTATCAAAATGTTATTAAATAATGCATTAATATGATTTCAGTTGATTATGATACGAAAAAAAAAATACATAATAATTATAATTTATTTATAAAAAAAAATCAGATAAAAATACGATAACAAAATTTAATTTCGTTATTCTTCCTTTTTACACCTTTTTTTATTTGATTTTTTTTCCCTCAATTAAGAAATAATTATTTATTGCTTTAAAAATCATTTAACAAAATTTATTAATTGAAAAATATTCAAGAATTACTAACGTGTCCTATAAAATTTAGTTTCTCATTACATCACATTGTAAACCCTTCTTCTTCTTCTTCTTTTTTTTTTTTTTTGTATGATAAATGAAAAATTCCATCATGTACAAAATGTACTTAAAAAAAATAAAGGTTTCTTCTTCTTCTTCTATTTCTTTTTTTTTACATTTTTGTAGTTGTAGTAGTTGTAATAAAAATAAAATAATATAGCAAATATTTAACCGTACAAATCACAATCAAGAATCAAAAAAAAAATAAAAATAGAAATAAAAATAATATCGACAAGGAAGTTATTCCGGCGCGACAAATTGCCCATTGTTTCATGATTTTATTATAAAATTTATAAAATCTAAAATTTAAAATTATAAACTATTGAAGGGAAATTTAAATAGCAACAAAAAATAATTAAAAATTTGTACAAAAAAAAAAAGGATAATTTTGTTTACAAAATAAAAATAAAAATTACAAACCGATAATTATTTTAACGTTTTGACTTTTACACAAAAAAATTGCAGGTAATTTCATTTGGTGTGTAGTTAAAATAATTATTTTCCTCCTGAATTGGTACAGGTGATGAAACGATCTTTAGCAATACAAGACATTCTCTCATTTTGCATTTTGCCCATCCTTCTGTTTTGCATATTTTTATGACTTCCTATAGGATGAACTCGCAGTTAATGAAGTCCTGCATAATTTTCTTATTTTGCATTTTATGTAAATATTTGTAATTAATTTTACAGAAATCCCGGACATAACAACATTTAAATGATGTCATTTTTTATATCCTGGAGTTGAATTCTGGTACTACAATGAAAACGTTAGATCAGAAAAAAAATTTACCTTTCTTTAATGATTAGAGTGAGACAACAAATCATTATTTTGTCATTGAGACAATTTCTGTATAGAAGCCGAGTACAGCAGGAGGTGAGCTGTTAACAAATCCTGACCAATTTACATTTAATTCATTTTGTAATATTTACAATAATATTTTGTTGTGATTATCATTAGAATTTAATACAATTTTAATTAGTTACAAATTTTAGTCAGTTAGGAATGTCCTTAATTACAACATGCTCTACTTTTTTTTTTTTTTTTCTAAAACAATTAAAATCAGGAATGAACATTAACAAATAATTATAATTATTTTCCAATAAAGTCAATGAAAGATTTTAATCTAAAATTAGAAAATTAAATTGTTTCTGACATTTTCAATATAACCCGGGGTTAATTACGTCATACTTAGAAAAAATGTTATACATTTTTTTGTAATTTTATTATTTTACCGAATGAAAATATAAAACAAATTATTATAGGTGATTTATGTAGGAATTAATTGAAAGAGATGGAAAATAAATTTAAAGCTTATACAAAAAAATGCAACAAACAAAACATTTAGTTCTGGCGGCTTCGTTGTTTTTTTTTTCTCTTCATCTTCTTTCATTTATTTGTTTGGGGGGGAAATTTCCAATCCCCGTCACCACAATTGAATAATTGAGGAATAAATAAAAAAAAATAAAAACAGGCGTCAATAGTGATGACCTCCAAAAAAAAAAAACAAAAGATGATGGTAGCTAATTACGTCATCGTTTTATTTATAAAGCTTATGAAAAAAACGCACACACACACTAAGATGAAACAAGAAGAATGTCCTTCAAAAAACCCTCAATAGTCCGGTTTTTATTTCCTCAAAATAAAATGAAGAAGAAAAAAATGAATACAAATAAAATCAGAAATCATCTTTTTACTTTTTTCTACAGAAGAGAAGAAGGAGGAGAAGAATGAAGAATGAAAAGAAAAACAACAACAATAACGAAGAAGAAGAAAAAAATTGTATAAAATTAGAAGAATATAACAGGCAGTGTAGGTAATTCGTTGAAAATCAAAAAACAAAAAAAAAATAATGAAAGAAGAAGAAAAAGAATTGACGAACAAAAAAAAATCAAAAGGATAAAAATATAAAATTTTTTTTTGTTTTTTATTTTTTGAAGAAAAAGAAAAAAAAACAAAAATTTATTTATTTTGTTTTTTTTTTCTTTTATTTTGTGTGTCCGACCTTTTTAGCACAATTTTTTTTTTTTTACTGAAACCGGTTCGTTTTTTTTTTGTTTTTCTATGAATGATCAAAGAAAAACAGTGGATGACAATCTTAAGTATACGATGCGAACGAACATAGAACCGCGAATTGATCCTCTGATCTTTTTTTTTATTGTGATTAATTTTTTTTTTCTGTTTTTAATGAAATTCTCGTTTCCCTTTTAATATTTATGATCGGGATTCCTTTGATGTACAAATTGATCTTCTATTTTATGTGTGTGTGTTTTTTTTTGTTTGTTTCTTTTTTTCACTTTTTAATTTTTGTGAATAATAATTTTCATGAAAAATGTTAAACTGGTTAAAAGGACATTTTTTAAAAAAATACAAATTAAGGAATGTACATATTTGAATACCTTGTGTGTGTGTGTTCCTTTTTTTAGAAACTACTCACTAGAATTGTTTTCGTAAATGTTGTCCTTCAATGATAAAATAAACAAGAGAGGAAGAAGAAGAAAAATAAAAAGAGAGAGAGAGAGAGAGAGAGAATAGCAAATGAATGAAGATAAAAAAAAATGTTTTATTAAATAAAAAATGAATTATGATTATGATGAAAAAAATAAATACTTAAAAAAAAATGACGAAAAAATAAAAGGAATGAAAAATATGTCTGAATTTTTTAACTCTTTAAAAATCAAATAAAAATAAAGTAAATAAAAAAAAATTATTGTTTGTTTAAATTACATCAATAACTTTAGATTCAAACTATTGAATTGAATTTTATTTGAAATTAACGTAAACGGTAACGAATGAATTTCACTTAGAAACAAAAATATTTTCTTATTGCAAAAAGTAATCCCAAAATGTGTGTTTACGATACACAGAATTAAAATAAAGTTTTAATTTTGTTAATCGGAACTTAGACTTGAGACATATTAAGACTAGACATTATATATGGATGCCACAACCATACAGGTTTTTTGTTTGTATGTTCCTATTTCTTGTTACTACGTAATTAATTACATTAAAATTAAAACAATATTATTGTGACGACAATTTATTTCAAATCAATTATTTGAAATTAGAGAAAAGAGAAAATACTGTAAAGAGGCGCCATCATCAAAAGTCATTATCATGTTTTGCTGTGAATTTTAATTTCCATCGTTTCCTAAATAAAAATGTGTATCGAATGAACCTGTATGATGAATGAAAGTTTAAAGATAATACAAAGACATGAATGAAAATGTAAATCAAAATACGTAAGAGTTGAATATAAAATCGATCAAATTTTTACACAAATTAAAAAAAGTTATAAATTTTCTATTCGTAACTTTACTCTTACACTCTACACTCCTTACATGATTTTCTCTTTGATTTATTTATTTATTAAAATATTTCTTACATAATCACACAAATATACGTATAGGTAGACAAGGTTGATACGAATATTTCTTGTAATAATATTTTTTGTGATTTTTGTTTTTCCCCTCTGTCGTCTACTAATAAATGACACATATTTTTTTTTAAGCGTTAATTTTTCCAAATATACAAGAATCAAAAAAAAAAGAAAAAAAAAAAAAGTTTATAAAAATGTGAATATTTTTTTTTTCTGGGTTATGTGAGAATCGTAGTTATTAAAAACAACAACAACAACAATTAGAGAAACAAAAACAACAAAAGAAATACAAGATGGGGCATTAGATTGTTTCTAAACAGACAATTCCTTTCTTCATCTTTTAGATTAAAGGGTTTTAAATTAAATGGGATTAATTGATTTGATTAAATCGACAAAAATTTATTTATTTTAATTTAAAAGGAAACTATAGAAAAAAAATGTCCTAACATCTTTTGTGCATTGGAATTAATAGACCGACAACGCGGGAATGTTTTTTTTTTGTATTTCAATTTATTGTATAGAAAACACAGGGTGGTCTGATCCCATCTTTAACAGATTAATTAATTTCTTTTAAAGTAAAATAAATAAATAAAATTCTTCCCCCAAAAAAGAAAAAAAAAAGAAAATAGTTTCCAATACAAAACAATTTGTCGATAAACAACAAATTTGTTAAATATAATCTTTGTCTTTATATCCCTTCCTATATATTTGTTTTTTGTACTCAATTGTCTTTTTATGTCATTCGACTGAAAGAAAAATCTATTTCCTAAAACATAATTGAGACTAATGAGCACCACGTTTTCATATTAAAAACATAACTAACATTTTACGCTTATAAAAAAAAAACTAATATACAAGAAATAAATTCAAACAAAAACTTGTCATCGTAATTTGTATTTCTTATATGTCGCGTGACATAACTATTTGTTGTTTTGTTATTTTTTTTCTTTTTTAACCAGGACAGGAAATCAGTACCACCTGACCTTTACATATATATATATATATATATATATATATATATATATTTACCCAAATTGTAATAAATCTGAATGTATTTTTATTATGTGTATTTTTATTTTTCTTTAAATATTAAAATTATTCAGCCCTGGCATCCATCTCTTGTAGCTAAAATAAACGATTCTTTTAATAAAAAAATCTAAAATGGAATTAATAATTAATTTAATTGGATTTATTATGAAAGGGTTTCAAGGTTAATACACACACACAGCTGTTAAGAAATTAAAATTTTAATGAAGAAACAAATAATTATTATTTGAAATTTACGAATTTATTGATTTTTTGTTGTTGTTATCGTTGATTTTCATTTTGAACACAAAAACAAAATGGATTACTTCGAAAATTTAAATACGATTTTTTTTAATTCGAAAAAAATGGCAACTTTGATGAAAACCCAAAAAAACAAAACGAAGTTTAAAAAAAAATTGTACGGCCGCCATTTTGTTTTTTCATTTTGGCGCTAGAATTTTTGAAATTGACTGCAAAATAAAATAAGAAGTTTCAATTTGAAACAACAATAATTAAGGCACCATTTTTTCTTCTCTTAATTAAATTATTACGTTGTACGCACTTAATTTCCTTTAATTTAAATAATAATTACGATTAAAAACTGCAATGAAACATTTGACGAAATAAAAACAAGAAACAAGAAACAAATAAAATTGTTCAGTAATTCAATAAGTAAATCAATTGTTTTAATTGTATAATTGACTTTGAAACAAATTATAAATATTATTTATAAAATTTTTTCTTAAAAATATTGTTGGAGTGAAGAGGAAAAAACAACCGACCATTCAAAATTGTTTAATTTGTTACTTTGTTCAGATTTTTTTTTTTTTACCTCAATAATTGATAAGGTAAATCAGAATTCATGCAAATTATATTCTCATTTTTTTCACTCTATTGTTTTATTATTATTTATTTTGTTCCCTATGTTGTTTTTTTTTTTGTTTCCAACATTTTCCTTTACAAAAATTAATCATCTCTTAATAGCTTTGATTAATTATTTATTTGCAAAATTTCTTTGTATTTTATATTTTGTTTTTCTATTGTAAAATTATTTTGAAATTTATAACCCTGTTGTCTATCCATAAGTCCATAATAATAAATAATAATGAAATATTGTCAGTATGCGGTAGTTCATAGTAAATTGTTGTTGTTGTTGTTTTGTTTGTATTTTAAATTTTTCCTTCATTTTTTTTAATATAATAAAAAAAGAAAAGAAAACAAAACAAACCCACATGCAACTTTAAATGAGCATAAAAAAAATGTATAATAATTTTATTCAATTCAAGAATATTATAATAGTTTTTTTGTACATTGCATTTTTCCCTCAATCTTTATACTGATTTTCATTTTGAAAAGGAAAACTTTTTTATATTTTTCTTATTCTACTTTTCCATTTAAAATTTTCTTTAAATTTTATTTCATCAATCAAAAATACATTTAATAAAAAAATATCCTTATCATAAAATTTTTCCTTTAGAAGAACAAAAATGTCCGTACTGTTGTTATATTTATTAAAATAAAAAATGAAGAATAAATCATTTCATAATGAAATCAAAATATTAAATATATATATTTATTATGGCATTACGTAACACGTGTTTTAGCTTTAGCATGTACATAGAAGATCATTACGCAATCATCAAGTAGAGGGACACAATCTTAAATTGTATATAATTGTATTGTATGTACAATATTATTTGTTTATTTCTGTATGGTTTATATTCTCTATTTTATATATAACTGTGTGTATGTGTGTGTAAGTGTATATATGTGTTAAGTTTGTATATGGTATTATTATGTATAAGAAGAAGATTAGAAAACATTATATGCGCTGCTCCGTGTAAGAAAAAAGAAAGAAAAAAAAAAAAACAAATGAACAAATAAATACACATATATGAGAAATGAGTTCACCCTTTCATTATATACATACTATAAATAATTTATATATGTACACTATGTATTACTATGTATGTACTAATGAAGTACACACTTATGTACTTATGTACACCCAGTTATAAGTTGATTAAATATACATAATAAATACATAGATTTTTTTTTTATTCAATCCTATAACATATTTTTATATTAAATAATTATCTCAAGTCATTTTCTATTTCTACTATGTTGCATATGTGAGCAAAAAAACAACAGCAACAACAACAACAAAACTTTTTTTTTTCCATATTTGATAAGAAATAGGACTCCAAAAATATGTATGAACTAAGTGTATGCGAATATGTGTGTGTGTGTGTTTGTGCGTGTGTTTGTGCGTGCATATGTTTTTTGTAAGAAATTAAATTGTTGTTGTTGTTTTGCGATAACATTTTTCAGTTTTTTTTTTATTGCTTTTTGCAATGAAATCAAATTACATTTATTTATTTATTTTTTATTTTTTTATTTTTTATGAATTATTAGTTAAAGAATGTAGGAGACACAAAAAATACATAAATACTGAACTTAGATTTTTTTTTAAATCTAATAAATTTTCTAATATACAAAATGTTGAGAGACTAAAGACTAGACTTTCTATGAATGAATTTTTATTGCCATTTGTTTTTTTTTTTTTCATTAAATTTTATTAAATTAACTTATTGTTGTTTAACCGAATTAGATTTTTAAATTTTTTTTCATGATTACAATAACAACAATAATATTAAAAATTTAAAGCTTATCGCTTGTGTCAGAATTTTCCACGAACATGTTACGAAGATAACACGAAGTCATGTATATTCCCTGCTATTATTTTTCACTTTCTCATTTATTATGCCATTTCATGTTGATAACAGAAAAACAATGCAAAGGATATTGGTTTTTCTTCGTATTAAAAAATTCTACTAAATGAAAATCGTGTTACAAAATGTTTCTTACACGAAAAACGAAAAGAAAATAATACAATGCAATAAAAAAACGATTTTTATTGCATTTACGATGTACGAAGGAAGTCAAATATTATTAAATGTACGTACTTTTGATAATAATGGAATAATTTACATTTTATTATCTTCAGAATAATTTCATTTCAAAATGATGGGGGGGCGACACTTTTTTTTTATCCATCCGTCTGACTGTTCCCCTGTCTGCCTGTGTCTGTTTAGACTTTATTAGAGAGATAGAGATAAGATAGAAGACAACAACAACAACAACAACAATAACAATAACAACAACAACAAGAACAAAAGTTTATATAAAAGAAGAGTATGATTAGTCTTCTAAATAGAATTTTTTATTTTATAAATAATAAAATGTATGAAGACAATTTGATGTTTTTTGTTTTTTGCTTTTGTTTCTTTTCTTCTTATTTTTTTATTATTATTATTATTATTTTTCTTAGTTAAAATTGACGAGACAATATATATAATACATATGTAATAAAATGGGCGTCGTCTCCTATTTGAACTTTGATCAAAATTAAACTACAAGAAAGAAAAGAAACAAAAAGAAAAAACTAAATTATAGTTTTTTTTTTGTCTTTTATAAAAGATAAAACAAAAAAATAAATTATTCTTAGTCTTGGGGCAAAAGAAAAAATGGTAGAGAAAAATCAAACTGTCTAATTGAACCTCGTCTAATCGGACGAAATCTTGACTGAGATAACATACTTTTGATTTCTTATCATAGAAATGTCTAGTACGACCACCTGTCAAATGTAACCAAGTCTCTTGGTAAGATTGATGGTCTTAATAGACAGGCTGTTTCTATCTTTATTTTTGATAGGCTTTCTTCTTTAATCAAGAGTTGATATAATCATTTGAGGGTTCAAGAAAAATACTATCTTTGTTTTTATGTATAAAATTATGTGTTTTTGTTTTTTGTTGTTGTTGTTGTTTTCTTCATCGTTATATGGGAAAGTATGTAACGGATATAAATATATTCAAACTCTCTCATTTTATGTCACAATAAAAAAAAATTGTATATAATACAACAACAATGCAGAGAAGAAGAAGAAAAAAAACACTGAAGAGATCGCCTTTACTTTTCACTCTATACTTGACCTAAATTGAACAAGTTTTTCAATTTTTCATTTGTTGTATAAAAAATTTTTGTTATTTTTTCTCTGTGTTTTGTTTTGTTTGAGTTTTTTTTTTCTTTCTTTCTTTTAAATTCAAAAAAAAAAAAAAATATAGGAAATTATTGTAGTTATATGATCGGCGGTATTTTGAAGAAAGAAATTATTTTTTTTTCTTCTGTCATTGTTGTCTTTTTCTTCTTTCAAATCCTCCTAATTACAAACAAAAATTACATAAAAAAAAAAAATAGTGAAACAGAAACAGAAATAAAATACAAAAAAAAAAGTCTAATATAAAAACAGAGTAGCCTTTGGCAAATGAAACGAATAAAGTAAAAAATTACAACAATAAAGATGGAATGAAACATTAGAACACAATCTAAACAACCAATGAAATAAAAATCTAATGGAAAATGGTAGAAAAATTGTTGAAAAGGATTTCACGTATCAGTGCAATTTTCAGAAAATCAAAAAAAAAAGAAAATTTATTTTTCTTTCCTTGGTTTAAAATTTTTCATACTTTCACTTGAGAAATCTTGGGTAGTCTTCAAAATATTGTTTGGCAACAATTATTTTTTAAAATTATTCTAAGTACAATTTTATGATTTTAACAATTAAATTTACACAAATGACAGATTTACTCAATTCACGCGATTCCATTTAATTACTAAACTCATTGAAAAAAGAGGTATTATTATTTTTATTGTTATTTACTTTGATGTCCATTTTTATTTGACATTTTTTTTCCTCATTTTGATTTGATGTTATTGTTGTTGTTGTTATTATTATTTTGTTGTGTATTTTTTTTCATTGTGTTGTTATTGTTGAATACCTAAAACTGGTACGTACAGTTTGTTTCGTGTTTTGTCTCTGTATTGGACTTGACACGCGTAATGCAATTACATAGTACATATTTTTAACGTAAAAAAAAATTAAAATTAAAATTTTATTTTGTAACAAAAATAACAAAAAAAAATAATAAAAAAAAACAGGCGACCATTTTGCTTTTTGTTTCTCACCATCAAAACTAGAAGAAGAAGAGATGAGGAGAAACAAACAACAAAAAAAAATATTGGGAACCTTAGCTTTGAAGATCATTAGGTGGATACTTTCAATTCTGCCTTTTTTTTCTTTTTCTTTTTACATTACACAATCAAAATTTGATGTTTTGATGATGAGTAAAAAGAAAGAGTACCGTTTTTTTTTCTTCTTTTTTTGAATTATGTGTATTTTTTTCTCCTTACCCACCCCCCTTTAACCCCTTTATCTAAATTCTAAAACATCAATTCAATTATTGTTTCTCTTTTACTCCTTTTGATTTATTTCATTACTGTTATTGTGTTTTTCTTTTCTATATTTTAAATATTTAAAAAAAATTGATCATGTCATCATTATTTACTTCCAACTTTTCAAACATATGTTAAAACACAATTTTTTCTTTTTGTATTTCTTCTCTTTATATTTACTACACAGAATAAATGTAAGTAATAAAGGCTCAAATGCACAAACGCGGTGGACAAATTGTTCTGTTTTTTCTGTCGTCTTACGTTTTGTTCAAACAATTAAAATAATTTTTTTTGTTGACTTACCGACCTTTGCACTAATTTCAGAAATTATGAGAAAAACTTTACTAAAGAAAAACTTAATTGAATATTCCAAATACTAATTGCAAACAAAAAAAACAGGGATGAAACCGTTTGGTTAACTATTACCGGTATTTGTGCATTCGACCCTAAAACCGTTCATTTTTATATTCTCCTCATTTTTGCCATCTCACTAAAGTTATTATTCTTTTTTAGTATTGCCATACGATAGAAATTTTATAATTTTTTTTTTTATAAATTACTGTTACATACACACATACATACAATATGTAATATACATAATGCACATGCGCATACAAATTACAATAATGTGTTAACTCATATTGCAACAAAACAAATTTTTTTTTTATTTGAATTGAAAAAAAAATGACTACAAGAAAAAAACAACAAAACAACAATGTACTGTAATTGTGTTAGTGCACGAGGATTTTTTTTCTTTATATAATAATTATTCTACACAAAAGTACTAAAAACTAAATAATACTAAAACCACGTAAGTACACAAGTACACAATTTACAGAGGCAAAAAAAATAAGAATAATAAAATGAATGTAATAGAGAACATAATTATTTTTTTCCCATTAAAGAATAATACATAGACAATAATTTATTCGTATAATTAATACAAAATACATATATACACACACACATGAGCACAGCAGGCAAAAACAAACACCAACATACGTCTCTAATTCAACTCAACAGTTTGTTTGATGTTTGTGGTAGTTTTTTTTTTGTCTTTCTTTCTGTTTTTTTCAAATACAAAAATGATGACCTACTAAAAAAAACTAAATGTTTTAGGTGCAGCAGCATAATTATTTTTTAACTTTTAACAAAAAAAAAAGTAAAAAAATATAATAGAAAAAATATACAAATATTTAATACAGGGTTGCAACGTTAAATAAGTGTAGACTGTGTAGATTGTAGAAGTTAAATGCCTACTTTGTTTTTATTTTTATAATTTTAATTTGTTGAATAACGTGGAAACCATTTGTTTATTAATATGCATTCGTTCTAATCGTATACGTATGCATTGGTACGTATGTACGTATGCATATATTTTTTGTATGAATTTTGTTTTGTTTCCATGGAAAATGGATGTGACAAATTTTGTTAAAAAAAATATTCACATAATAAAACAGAGAAATACCGCACCACAGATTTTGTTTCTTTCTTTTTAAATTTTAATTATTCTTATTGTAATTTATATGCAAGTGTGTGTGTATGCGTGTAGGTATTGCCATATGTCACAGAACAACGTGAATATTAAAAATTAAAACAACACCAACAAAAATGTATATAAAAAATTTACAACGGTTTTAAAATTTAAGTGAAGAAAGAAAACAAAAAAAAAGAAAACAAAAACAAAAGGCAAAAACTAAATATGATGATGTGCAAAAATAACAAAAATCCTTTCCGGTTCCCAACATTAAATTATACCAATTCGTTTGTAGAATTTTAAATTACGTAAGTGAAGAAGATAAAAGAAAAGAAAAGAAATAAAGAAAAAAAAACCTAAAGACTTTTAATTAATTGAAATTTCTCCTTTGGATCTTCTCCATCGCACATTAAAAAAAATAAGACGAAAAAAAAAATGTAAAGAAAGTTCATTCGCCCCATTAACTTTAACTTACATTTAAATTTCAAAAAAAAAAAAAACAAAAAGAAGAAGAAGAGGAAGAGGAAGAAGAAGAAGAATAAAAAAAAAACAAAATTTAATTTTCTCTCTTATTGTAAAAAAAAAAATGTCTTCTTCATCTTTTCGTCTTTTATAAGAAGGGGTTTCTTTTTTTTTCCTTCATTCTTTTTTAAAAAACAAAAAAAAAAACAAAATTTCAAATAAATTAAATTCTGGTTAAAAAGCAAATTAATTTTTTTTTGTTTTTTTTTTTTACATCATATTCTTCCTTCTTCGTACATTTTCATCTTCATTCATTTTAAGATCATAAATTTATGATAATATTTTTCTCTGTCTCATAAAAGAGACAGAATTTTTACATATAGAATAAAAATTATGAAATTGTATGCCTTCTTTGTTTCTACAGAGAATAAAAAAAAAAAAAAAATAGGGGAAAAAAAATAAAACTGTTGACGATACAATTAATAAATCTAATAACAAGTAAATTAGTTCAATAATCATTAATTATGTCATCGCACTTATAATTCATCTGGCAACTTATAATTTTTAATATTTACTTTTGGAATAAATAAAATTAAACCGATTGCCTAACAATATTTTGTTGACTTAAGTGATTTTTGATTTGGTTTCATAAATTCAATTTATAAAAAAGAATAAAATTCATGAAGGAAATTTGTACCATAAATTGATACAATGTACAAATATGTTCTCAGACCCTAGTATACGTCACTGTTTTAATGATAAGGATTGAATTTTGTCTTTATTACATTAAAATTTGAATAATTAAGCGTACTGAGTTGCTCAATTGAATATTGTTCGATTGGTTAACAGAACAAAATATTGCAACAGAATTTAAAGTGTCAAATTATGTTTCTGTAAGCAAAAAGAAAACTGTCAATGACAAATTTATTGCTATAATTGTTGTAGTTTGATCTGCACTCTAAATATAAATGCACTTAAGTTTCTCTGTTCTTCCTAAATCAGACTAATTTCCAGATTTATTCTAGAACAGTTCATATTTATGTGTATCAAATATTTAATCAAATATGTAAATTTATTTTATACAATTCAGAATTCACACACATCACACCCTAAAAATAAAATGGTTGACATAAAATCTTGATTATAAAATTTTTCAATTGCGAATACACATTTTTATGCGTACACGAATATTTTTAAATTCAAACACGAAAACATTATTTACTAAATGCAAATATTCTCTTTTTGTAAAATATTAATAATAATATTTCTAATAATTTTCTATTCTTCTTCTTGATTTAAATATTATTAAAAAAATAAATTTTTTTGCAGTGTTTTACAACTTTCTTGATTTCTGACGTCAGAAAGAATTTCATGCACGCACGTTAGAAATAGAGAAACAAAAAATTAGAAATAATAAAAGGTTTAAGAAACATTTTCCTAGTCATTAAAAAATATTAAATAATAAAAGGAATGGAATGAAAATAAACAGAAAATGAATCAATAACAATTACAACAATACAATTTTTTTTTTAATATTTAAATTGTTGCATTTTTGAATTTGTTTCATTTTTTTTTTGTTTGTAAAAATGAAAAAGAATAAAAATAAAACAACAACAATAACAACAAAAATATTAAATTTTATTACACAACCGTGAACTCTCATTAAATAGTAATTACTTTTTAGAGTTTAGACTTTAGTGAAACATGAACGGGCATAATATTATTAATAATGCGATAAATAAAAATAAAAATATATTCTTGTAATAAATGCACTTTATCGTGTACAATTTTTTCTATATTTTTTATGACTTGACTTTGACAAACAAAAGAATACAAGTAAAAAGTACTCCGTTTTTGGTTTGTTTGATTTGGTTTGTTTGCAGTTATTGCAGTTTTTTTTTTAATTAATTGCAGTTCTTGTAATTTTTAATTCTTTTATCGTGAATATATGGAAATTATGTCATTAATTTATAATTAAATTTTAACGTAAAATAAGAGAGACAGAGAGAGAGAGAGAGAGAGAGAGAGAGAGATGGAGAAGGGAATTATTTTACAAAATTTTACCCCTTTTTGGCTCTAGGATTTTTATAATTATTATTTTGAGGATCATTAAATGTAAATGAGACAATATTCCAATATTATTGAATGTGGCGACCAAAGACAATTATTGCAACTTTTAATTTTATTCATTTTATGTTGTTTCAGGATTTCAGACAATTAAGACATTTGTCTCATTCATAGTTATGTTAAAATAATTTATGTCTTCGTTCATTAGACATTTTTAATTTATTTCCTGTATTTTATGACTTTCTAATATTAAACCATAATAATAAATTCAGGAGCTACATTGTAATTTTGTATAATGATAATTGTGTTGTAACGACTCAATAAATTTCCATTCGATCAGTTTAATTTTGTTTTGTCTTGTGCGTATAGAATAATTAAGTAATTTAAGGAAACACACAGTAAAAGGGTATATATAATTAAAAATGAACAAATGAACTGAGAATATACAATGGTTTAATAAATTTAAAAAAGAAATTTATTTAGAGAAGATGACAGTATTGAATTTGAATGACAAAAGTCTGATGATCAGCGTACAATATATGCATCGTGAACATGCATCAAGACGTGCTTGTGAAATTCATTCAAAACTGTTAAATTTTATGCCAATAATAAAATTATAAAATATCAGATTCTATGAAGATGTACTTCACCTATTCATCAGAGTTTTGTTAAAAGTAAAAATTAAATGCATTATTTATTAGTTAGACTATAATTAAGCATGTCTGTATTCAGAAATCCTTGAGTAAATATATATAAAAACTTAAGACATTGATCGTCCAATTGCTGTAATAATAATAATAGAAAGTGTGACACTGTTTGTAAATTATTTCTCCTCTCACTCTATAGACATAAAGGGGTAAAGGGACTTACCCAATGTCATTAATTTTTACAATGGACTTTAGGGGTTAAATGTACCTACTTAAATTTAAGTGACTTAAATCGTTTATTTCGTACAAAATATTTTAATCAAATATATTTTTACATAGACTTTAGTTAGTGTAAAAGAATGTTAAACTTAATATTTGTAAACATAAATCATTGTCTAAAATAATGATGTTTTAACTGAACGCTAAATTTGTTGAATTTTGACCCTTTTAATTTCAACATATTTGCGGTACAAACGAAAAATTATATTTGCGGTATACAGTTTATTATTTTTGTACTGTTGTAATTGTCTATTAGAAGAATTTAATGTTCATAATTATGAAAGATTATCGATTGATTAATTTTAATTTATAATTTTCTTTATTAATCAAAGAAAAAAATCACTCTTTGTAATATTTCACTCTTGTGAGTTATGAATTATTTTCCATCACACAGAAGTTAAAAAAAAAAATTCTATAGAATTTCCAAGTAAACCAATAAAATAGAAAATTTAAAAACCAAAACAAAAAAAATACACACACACACACAACAACAACAACAAAACAAACAAGTGTCTTTTATTGAGCTGATGGAATTTCTATGAAAACCAAACTCAATAATAATGACATAAAATAAAGATATAAATCATAGAAGAAAAAACAACAACAACAACAATAATAACTGAAAAAGTTAAATGCAAAATGCAAAATGCAAAAAGCAAAAAGAAAAAAGTCAATTCCCACACAAGATGAATAATTATTAATATTTAATATTTAATTCTTTATAAATGCATAAGAGAGAGAAAAAAAAATAAATAAATGACAATAAAATTCAAACAAATCATTTAATATTAAATCGTAAAACATAATGTTGACATTTTTGATAAATTTGCGACAGCATTGTATCATTTATATTTTTACAAAAAAAAAAAAAAAAACAATGTTTGTAATGCGCCAAACGCTTGTAAGTTTTAAGAAGCCGATACGGCGCGTTAAAAGAAGCAAAAAAATAAAAAAAAGAAAAAAGTAAAAAGAAAAGAAGCAAAAAAAAAAAAAACAAAAAATGCAAAAAAAAAATTAAAGAAAAGAAAAAGAGGAAAAAAAAGAAAAAAGTAACAACAATGAAGCTACTGGTTTATGTGCTGAACGATTAAAGTTGATTTTAACAATTTGTTTAATGTTAATTTATATACACCATTTTCTTCTTCTTCTTCATCATCTTATTCTTCTTCTACTTCTTCATCTTCATCTTCGTCTTATAAAACAAAATAATGTTGTTGTTGTCGTTGATGTTTATTTTGTTTGGTTTTTGTTGTGGTTGTTGTTGTTGTTGTTAGTATTTGTGTTGTGTATCATCACACATTAATTTTTTTTTCTTCATTTTCGCACTATAAACTGAATTATATCAGTTAAATATATTGGTAGTAAGGTACGTTGTACGTACGTAGGTATATATTATGTGTACGCTGTACGTACACTTCTTTTGTTTTTTTTTTTTGTATGTTTTTATGTAATCAAAATAATAACAATAAAAAATAATAACTATAAAGAAAGAAAATTAATATTAAAAATGAGAGAGAAAAAAATTTACTAACGAAGAACAAACAGACAAACAGAGAAACAAAAAAACAAACAAAAATCAAAAAAATGGAAAATGTGTAAAAACATAAAAAAAAAAAAAACGATAAAAATCTTTCAATATTATGTAGTTTTTTTTTTGTTTTTAATTTTTAGCTTCATTAATTTGCGATGCATTAGCAGAATTTGTTGTTGTTGTTGTTGTCGATATTATTGATTTAATCAATTAAAAATATTTGAAATTGTTTTTAGCTTTTGTTTTGTTTTTGGTTTTTGTAACAAAATAAGATTCTTATAATTTGGAATAATATACATAAATTACTTTATAATATTTAAAGGAGTGGGATTCTCATGGATCAATTGAATACTTTTGAAATACTTAAGGACATTTGAATATTATGTCGTTTACCTTTATAGAATGGATTCACATTTTTCTTATTAAAAAATATACGAAAATTGAGAAATACATTTTATCCGGACAATTCTAATATTTGAGGAGACTTTAGAATTTTAGTACTTTAGATGTTAAGTTAAAACTGATTCCACCATAAGTGATAAGTGATAAGTCAAAAGGTCGTTTGTATTCCATTGAATAGTTTTGTGCCCAATATGGGCTAAGGAATTGCTTGAGGCGCGTTCAATAAAAATACCATTCAAAACACCTTCCTCTTCCTACTCCCACATACGAATATATTGAATATTTACAAACAAATAAAAGAAATATAACTAAAAATTATTTCAAAACTTATTTGGCTAATAAGTGTGTGTGTGTGCTGTGTGTGTGCAATAAATAAAGTCACAGTATAAAGTTGAACACGTTTCATAAAATAAACCAATTTACTTGACTATATCAGGTGCGTTAATACAGGACAGGTAGGTATCATCAATTTGTTAAACGTCAATATTAATTTTAAAAGAATCTTATTATAACAACAAAATATATCTTGAGATCGTTTATTATTTTCCATCTTATTTAATTTCTTGATTCTTTTCAAAAATAAATACAAAAGAACCGCGCGCGTCCTCTATAGAATATCGTATTACAAAATATTGGTTTTTATATTTTTTCATATTAAAAAAAAAAGGGAAAAAAGAAACAAAACAAAAATAACAAAAACAACAAAAACACAAAATAAAAACGAAAATGAAAATGAGAAAAAAATTAATACAAAACAAACTTTTTTTTTAATGGCATATTTTATTATGCAAAGGTTACATGACATTATTTTATTGTAAAATTGTAAAATTGTAAAACTACCATACACAAATATACCTACTTACTGATTGTGTTTTCCATTGTAATTTCTGACAAAGCATTAAAAAAAACACCATCATTTAAATGTCATTTTGTTTAGTGTAAAATTATTATTAGTGCACTTAATGTCAGTACTCAGAGGACGTTCCTATTTAGGCATTTTAGTATGATTTTGATGTCAACATGGTAAATTTATAGGGTAGTGATTTGAGTGTCATTAAACTTTAATTAAAAATAAAACAAAATTACATTCAGTGTTTGACTGTATGCGATTTTTAAAACGTCAGTCGTAAATGTACAATATTTTGTTTGGTACAAAAATCAGAACGGAAAACGGATGTACATAAAAGGCAACGTATTTATTAAAACGTTGTATTTGTAAAGAGTACAATTTTTATTTTGTTTTTGTTATGGATTGACTGGAAAACAACATTAGAATTTATTTTATGAAATGAAATAAAAAAACGAAACAACAACAACACAGAGATTTAAGTGTATTTTTTTTTGTACTGATTACTTTATTATTTATTTGAATTTTGTAAATAAAGAGAGATGACCTTGAAATTATTAAACAATATTTTTATTATTATTATTATTATTTGTGTGGTGAACAAAAAAAAAACGCACACAAACACATGCACGTACAAATACAGCGATGTATTAATCATTAACTACCTTCGTACAGTTCAATTTGTAATTAAAAATAATAAAAATTTAATTAAAAAACAAAAAAAAACAACAATAAATTGAATGAAAACCTCAGAGTTAATAAATTAAATAAAAAAGAAAAGAATAAGAAGAGGTAGAAGAAGAGGAAGATGATGAAGAAATTAAATTAAAGAACAAAAAAAAACAAAATGTTTTTATTTTCAATTTTTTTGTGTTTTTATAACGTAAAATTATGACATCTACACTAATTAAATGTTTTAAAAAAGATGATTAAAAAAAAAAATGTAATGTAATGTAATGAGAAAGAGAAAGAGAAAAAAAGTAAAGGAAGAAGAAAAAGAAGAAGAAGAGTTAAATACGACTAAAAAAAAATGTTAAAAAGATTATTATTGTTTTGTTTTATTTTTTTGTCTTTCTGATGATAACATCAAATATTGTAAACCCAACAATTTTTATAAGTAAAATAGTACCGTAATCCTAAAATATATATATATACACATACATACATATACACATGCACATAGTATCACATATAAATAGAAAATTGTAAAACTACAAAAAAGGCATTCGTGTGTGTAACTCCTTTACTACTGTTTGTCTCGTTCTAACATAAGTAAGTAATTATATTGAGTAAATAGGATGACTATATACACGGGAGTTATTTAATGGTTTTTATTTTCTCGAAGAAAAAAATAAGTTATTTCTTCTTCTTCTTCTTCTAGTTTCTTCTACACATATTTTTTTTTCTTCTTCTTCTTCTTCTATTTCTTTCTTCTAAAGAAGTCACTTTATTTAGTTATGCTCTTCACAAATAGAAAGTGGCCGGGGTGAATGAACAACCCTGCCTATAAGATAGGATAAATACATGCATACATACAAACATACATACATATATTTACAATTTACATTAAACAGAAAAACAAAAAAAAATGCATACATGTAAAAATTACATACTATCACTATGTATAATGTTGAAATAGATTAGAAAAAAAAATAAATTATGTTTGTGTCTATAAAAAAAAAAGAAGAAGAAGACAGAAAAAGAAGCGTATTACAAACGTCCTGTTCGCAATGTTGGGTGTACGATGGATGAAAATGATGACATGTCAAAATAATAAAAAACATAAGAACGTAATATTCTATGTAACGTCAATTATCTAACGATTTTCATTTGTTTCTTCTTTTTTTCTTTAGGACAATTTTAGAATATTTTTATGTTTAGTTTATTTTTGTAAATTCCTTGACGATCAATGATGAAATTTAGAAAAAATAAAAAATTATTTGGAAAACACAATTAGCGGTCATACAAAATTCAGAATTATGAAAAATAAAATGAAATTATTGAATAGCAATTACTAATAGAGTTAGATAATTTCTCTAATTTAATGTAATGAAGTTAGCTTCACTTTATGTAATTTTTGTATTTTTTATGTTTTCGTTGTAATTTACTGTAGTTAGAAACGTCAATATTCAATTATGATCTTTGACTAAAAATAAACTGTTTGTAAAAAAAAAAGGAAAGTTCTGTTGGATTTATAAATTGAACAATATTTTTTTTTCTTGACAAACCAGCATTGCGACGTAATAGTTACATTTTGTTGCATATGTGAATTTATTTTGTTGTTGTTGTTATTGTTGTTGTTGTTACATAAAATGGATACAATTATGTCTATACACTTTACAATTACAAAGAGAATGAGATAGTCATTAGATTATTATAATGAATAAAACAATAATAATAATAATAATAATAAAAACAACAACAACATAAGGAGAAGAAAATGTTCGTATGCAAACAGTATTAAATAAAAAGGGGGGCACATGCAACATATGATCTTCCTTTGTTCTATTCGTAAATCCGTATATATATCCATATATATTTTTCCTCTCTTTTGCTTTTTGTTATTTAAAAAGCATCCATTACAAATAATGAAAGAAAACAAACGAATACATTGTGTAACATTAACTACAACTACATATGTACTAAAATTTACAAATTAACAAAACATACAAACAAAACATTTTTTTTTGTCTTATGATTATTTCGCCATTTTTTCTTTTTTTATTGATTTTTTTTTTTTTACATATGAAAAAAAATAATAAAGTTTTGTAAATTATGTTTTGTTAAGCCTGGGTTATTATACGTGCTGAATTAGAAGCTTATCGTAAAATATGCTCATCATAAATGAAGGATTAATAATTTATATTTAGTATCAGAAAATTATATTGTATATTGAAAATTCAATCATTGTGTTTGCCAGAATCTATAAGATGTGTGACGTTAACCAAAGAGAAAAGCGGAAAATTAAAAATACAAAAAAAAAAAAAAGCTGTCTCGACACAGAAAAAAAATATATAAGGAGAAAATCTGTGAATTCTTTTTCTTTTCTTTTCTTTTTTTTTGTTTAGTTTTTTGTTACAAAATCAACAGTAATTAAATTAATACAAAAATAATTTTCTTTTTTGTTCTTTAGCCTGATATAATTCAGCTGTAATTCCAGAACAGAATTTAGATCGTCTTCACTTATAGACTAGAAATTAGATGAATCTTTATTCTCAGATTTTTTTTATGCTGATTTTATTGTTTCTTTTATTTTGATAATATGCAAAAAAAAAAAAACAAAACAAAATGAAACTCATAACAAAAAAAATTTACTTTTTTAGTCGTCTTTAAGGAAATTTTATTTATTTATTTTATTGTTTATTATTTGTAGGTGAAGAAGAAACATTCCTTTATATCAAGTCAAAGTGATTCAAAGTCAAAGCGAAGTCATCATTGTTGATTTTAACGTTTTTTCTTTTTTGTAAAATTTCAGGAAATAAGAAGAAGAAGAAAAAGAAAAAAAGGTGTCATCTCGTAATATGGCGTAATTCCAGTTTGGTCAAATTAAAAGAAAAAAAAAATGTTGTACCAAAAATAGAAACTTATAAAGGAAAAGAAAATAAACTAAGGATGTTGTAACGAAACCCGATAATGACATATGACGTGGATGTACATTTTCTGTTAAAGTCAAAAAACAAAAAAAAAAAAGACTGTTAAGTCATCGTCATTAAAAGTAACTTCTAGTCGTCGTCCCGGTTTCCCCTTCTATACAAATTAAAAATTTTCACCTTTTGTTTTCGGCAAAAAATCAAAAATCAAAAAAAAAACATACAAAACAAAACAAAACAAAAAAAAAAATAAAAGAAAGAAAACAAAATAGAACCCGCGCGTAATATAAATCAATCTTAAGACATTCCAAAACATCATCTCACTTGAAAGAAAAAGATGAAGAAGAAGAAGAAGAAGTAGAAAGAAGAAGTCAGAAGAGGAAGATGAAGATGAAGATGATAAAAAAAAAAAGAAATAATAAAAAAAAAAATCTCATCTCTCATAAAAACAAAAACAACAAAACTATCATCATTCCATCTCATCTCTTCACAGTTTACCACGAATTACAATAAAGTACTTTAGATTTTAGAAAATTAGTTTTTTTTTCTTTTGTTTTTGTTGTTATTTTATTCTCTCCTTCTTCTTCTTCCTTTTCATTTTGTGTAATGTTTTTTTTTTTTTTTGTTACTCAAACACAAATATTTTTCGTTTTTTGTTTTGCTGTTCTCTCTTTCGCTCTTTGGTTACGCATAAGTGCCTATTTTTTTTTCTTTATTTCTTTTTTGTTTTTGTAAAATAGTCAAAGAAATGAGAGAATTTTGTAGTAATAAAAAAGAAATGTGAAAGAAAGAAAGAAAGAAAGAAAGAAAAAAAAATAATACAGTCAGAATAGAGAGAATCTTTTTTCTTATTTTTGAGAGGAGAAATTGTTGTTTTCTTTTTCTGTAGTAAAGCAACGACGCACGATACGATAAAGAAATGTGCGTTTGCGTAAGCCTATGTGTGTGTGTGTGTTTGTGCTTATTCCACTATTCCAATATACATACTTCTTCTTCTTTAAATGTATTTTGTTTTTTTTATTATGTTTTCACAAACATAAGGTCGACAACCCCTAAAAAAAATCTTTTAAAAGTTTTTTTTTCTTCTTTTTCTGTCTTTCTTTTTATTCTACAATTATTTTGTTGTTGTTCCTATATTTGTCTCACTTTAATTTTCATAAATTATCTAATAGTTTTGTTTCATTCATTCGTAATGACCCCCATTCTGTCTCACTTTAATTTAAAAAAAAAAAACAATTTTTACACGCATACATACAGATGCACGCAACTCTTATGCACGTGGAATTAAAAGAAAAAAAAATTGTAGTTTTGGGTGTGCGTTATAAATGTATGCCTTGTTAACATTAAGTCAGTATGCATTTGGTTGTGTGTTGTGTGTTTTGTGAAGGTATATTCTGAAAACGGGATGTTTTATCTTTTTCTTTCTATAAAGTCAGGTAGGAAGTAAGTGTGACGAGATTGTAAATTTATTGTTCATTTTAGTTTTAAATGATGACGAAAAGTTTTTTTTTTTTTTCAATTAAAAAATATTAATAATTTTATAACAGAAAGTCACAAATTTAGTAAACATTTTATGTAATTCTTCAACAATTTTTTGTTACAAAATGACGAACATAAAAATTGCGTTCCTTCTTCCATCCGTCAGTTTGTATTTAATTTTTAAGGGTATCGCAAACATGAATTAGGCATTAAATTCGCCTAAGGTAGCACGCCGAACACGACCATGGCAAAAGTTTGTTTTTCTAATTAACGTACCCTTTACTATAAAATATAAATTTTCTTTGAATTCTTTTATTACAATTTCATCAAAGCTAATAATAGATTCCATTTTTCTTTGAAACACGAAAATTCAAATATTTTGAACAAAATTTAATTTGGTTGTGTTTGAAACATGAAACGTAAAAATTTTGCAGCGAATTATTTGTTCGCAAAAGTGTTGGCATTAAATTCGAGCGAATAAAATTTTTGTGGACAATACCCAAACTGTCTGCCTTGCTAAAATAGACCTTACTCCTTCCACATAAGGTATATTATCCCGTAAATTTTTTCTTTCGACGCGAATTCGCGATACCCATTACTCTCAAGAAATATTAAGGCTTTTATGCCGACAGATTAACAAAACATGATCAACTTCATCTGAGATATTTTCTACATGATTTTCTTTGAAAAGAAAATACTAGCACTAGAAAGAAGAATAACTTCATGATTATTGTTAAATTCTCACGAAAGTCAAACAATAATTTCTACACCACCTCATCTTCATCAAACACACTTCCTAACTTACAAAATTAAAAACATATCGCTTAAGGAATAATTGCCATAAAACATTACATTGTAATTATATATTTTTAATTTTCATCCAAAAATATCTAAAGAATCATTTATTGTTTTGAATGGAAAATTATTTTGGATAAAGAAATATTTACGCATTCTACCATTCTGAGTGTTAGTTAAGAATTTTTTAGAATGGTTTTTCAAATTATACGTTACTTTTTAAATTATTTCAGTGTCCATCAATTTTTCTGTATGAATTAAATTAACAGTTATTACGATGCTGCTGTCAAAAACAAATGATGATTGATCAGATTGGAATGTACTAACATAATTAAATTTATCTTTGTTTGGAGAATATGAATACATTGATCACTTGGCACTTGCAACATAAATTTAAATGGGAATTTAACTAAAAAATTGAAGATAAAATGAAAATTTGGTTTTAATTAATTTTTTGGAACAAGGAAAATGTACAAAAATGTATTTTTAGATATTTTGTTGGTCTGGAATCGATTAGATTAGAATGACACGATACGACTAACAAAAAAACTAAAAGGATAAAAGTTGGAAAGATGAAATAAATGGGGCTCGTTTATAAAGAAGTTCAATGATAATTAAGGACCTTTGTAACCCATTGAAACTTTGTAAAAAAAAAAAACAAAACATTTTTTTTAAGTATGGCAAAAATTTACTTTTATCTTACCTCATTTTTTTGTAATCCTTTGTAATCTTCTCTAAATAATCTTTTTGTAAAAATTAAATTATCCACACTTTTTCTTCGAATGAAAATCTAATTTGTCTTATTTCAATAGAATTAATATTTTGGTATCACGTAATTTACCGATTAATTCATGAATTCAGTATAAAAAAAAGAAGAAGAAAACGAAGAAGTAAATTGTGACACAACAAAAAACTGAAAACAACTGTAAAGGTAAAAAAGGCATGCGATCGATGCCCTTTTAAAAATGAATATAAAGAAACAAAAAAGAAAAGAAAAAAAACAGAAAAGAGAAGAATACAAAAAAAAAAAAACAAAAAACGGGCAAGTGAAATGTTTTTTTTTTCCTTACAAATTTTTTTCTCATTCTCTCTTTCCCCATTGTATTATTATTGTTCTTTTATTTCTGTTCCCTCTTTTTTTCACTTCTTCTTTAATGCTTGGTTTACACGTTCCGATTATCCACCAATTTTTTTTTCTTTTTCTTTTAATTATAAAATTATGTTTTTTTTTTGTTGTATTTTGTCGTGGTTTCTTACAAACAGAAAAAAAAGCACCGCATGCTTTTCTATTTCTTCTTCTTCTTCCTCCTTCGTATTTCATTTTCGCCTTTGAATTCGTCTTCCGACTTAAAAATTTTTGTACGAGCTGTGTGCGTGTGTGTGTGTAAAATAGATTTAAAACTTTATTTTTAAAAGAAAAAGAAGAGGAAGCTAGATTTGAAAACAAAAATGTGGAGACGCCATTTTTTTTTCCTCCACCCAATCAAAATATTTATTCAAACGAAGAATCTAAAGTCAAAGAGGAAACAATAAAAACTATTTAAATAACAACAACAAAAATATTATTTCCTTGATTTATGAACGATGTTATCCTAATAATAATCGTAATATTTTAAGTAAGTGGGATTATCCAATTAAAGATGGATCTTCTTCTATGTATTGATATCTTTGACTATAATAGGTACATTATATAAAATAAAGCCAGATCCAAGTTTAGTCATTGTGACCTTAAAAAAAATAATAATCAAAATTCAAGAGAGAAATCTCTACCTATTTTTTTTATTTTTATTATTTTGGAAAAAAAAGTCCAAATATATTGAAAAATTCTAATAATTTTGGTTTTTTGATTATGTGTGATGTCACAATTAAGCAGGGGTGGGGTAAACATTTGGAGACATTAAAAATAACTAAAAATACAAAAACAATTCAATATCACGGAAAAATAATTTTATTTCTTCTTTGTTTTGTTTTGTCTCCTTCTTTTGTTTCTTTTTTTTCATCGGTTCCTATTGAAAAAAAAAATCGCGTTTAGCTAAATAAACGTACACGAAAAGTACCTATACGATCTTACAAAAATCTTAAACAGAATAAGAATAAAACAATAACAACAACAACAAAAACTGTGTTTTATATAAAGTTAATTTCATTTCAAGGAAGTCGCAAATTTAAAAGCAAAAAAAAAAAAACAGAAAAAAAAATAAAGAAAAAAAGTTTCGTAATCGTTAAAATAAAAATGAGAGAAATAGCAATAACAAAAACAACAACAGAAGGAGTGAAACGGAGCGAGAGAGAGAGAGACAATGAGAAAAGTCAAAACTTTAAATTTCAAAAAAAAAAGGAACGAATTACGAATTAAGTAAAATAATAAAAGTAGGTAGCATGCGCAGCACTAAAAACCTAAGTAATTCTTTTGTTTGTTTTTATTATTTTTCTTTCTTGTTTCTTCTTCTCTTCTTCTTCTTCTTCTTTTTCCAATTTTTGACAGTTGAACTTTTTTTTTTCTTTTTTTTTCTTAGATTTTTTTTTGTATTTTGAATTTATTTTTATTTATTTTCGGGAATTTAGCGAAAAAAAAAAAAAAAGGCAAAATCATTTATTCATTTTTAGTTGGTTGTTGTTGCTTTTTTATTAGATTATAAAAGAGGATTCATCGGTACATATGTGTGTTGTTTTTTTTTGTCCATTAGAAAAGATCTAAGAAAGAAAAGAAGGTGGGGTGCATGTTGGTTGATGTCGTCATAACGTGTTTTTTTATGCTACTTTTTTTTTTAATCCATCCATTAAAAAATGAAGAGAAAAAAAAACACACACAACAAACAAATAAGAAACAAAAACACAAAAAAAAAACCAGTCCTTGAAGTTTTTATTATTATTTTTTTTTTTTTTTCATTTTATTTTTGGTTGGAATTATGCTTTTTTTTCGTTTTTTTAAGAACCGGAAAGAAGGATAACATTTTTATTTTGTGATATCATCGCCTATTTGTTGTTTTTTTCTTTCTGTTCTGTGGGTTATTTTTTACCCTCTTCTTGTTCTCCTTCTTTTTTTTTGTTTCTTTTGGATCCCTTTTCTTGGAATTTGGATATATTCCAAGAATAAAAAAGGTATCCTTGATGTTCTGTTTTGTTTTATTTTCTGAAATTTAATTTCTTAATTTTTTTTTTTTTTGTATTTTTTGGGTTTTTTTTTTTTTTGTTATTCCTGTCTTATAAGAATTTATAGGATTGGTAAAATTTTTTTTAGCCACATTTTTACATACGTACAGTGAAACTTTTCTAATTGGATTATGTCTAATCAGATATTTAACTTGAATTGGAATGTCAGATTAATTTCAATGACGCAAAATTTAAAAGTAACTTTTTTTAATTTATTTCTTAAAATAGTAAAGATTATTAAAATATGTTTAAAAATATTTTCTTTGGGGTAAGTTTGGTTTATTTACTTTGAATTATTCCTTTACCTTTCATTCCATCCTCTCGTATCTCGATTGATTACTGTAGTGTATTATTAATTAATCGTATTTGTATATATTGGTGTGAGTAGCATAAGTAGAAAAGTAGGGATAAATTATATTAAGGTACTCATTGTTAATTAAGCTCTCAGTCGAGATACACACAAAATTAAAATAAATAAATGAAAGCAAATATTAAATGATATATTTTAATAAACATTACAATGGCGACGAGGATAAAAAAAAATATATATAAACTAAGAAATAAAGTAATAAGTTGTTAAGTGTAAGGATATAGTAAAAGTTATATAATCTGGCGTCGAAAGACGAAGAACAGCACGGAGAAGGAGTGAAAGAAGAGAAATTAGAAGAACAAGGTGGTTTTAAAGAAAACATCATGGCAGCCCACGTGGTGGGCATAGAGGAATTTAATCCGGACATGGATGAGTGGATCTTGTACAAGGAGCGTTTAGAAAATTATTTTGTAGCTACTAAGGTTACAACTCCAGAAGAAAAGAGAGCAAATTTATTGAGATTTTTAGGAGCAAGGGCGTACAAAATTTTAAGAGATTTGTGCAGTCCAGAGATACCAAGTTCGAAGAATTATGAGGATATTTTGAAACACATGGAAGAGCATTTTACACCTGCGGTGATAGTTTTTAAAGAAAGAAAGCTATTTTATGAAGCGAAAAAAAGTGAAGAGGAAACAATTGCGGAGTGGCACATTCGATTAAAAAATTTGGCGTATAATTGTAAATTTGGTAACGTTTTGAAGGAAGTTTTGAGAGACAAGTTTATTACTGGAATTGATGGAACGATTTTCATGAAATTATCAGAGGAGAGCAAGGACGTAGAATTGAGGAAAGCTGTTGAAACAGCATTGAAAATAGAGCAACAGGGAAAGGAAATCGGTAAGGCAGAAAATTTAAAGTATGCTAATTTCAGACAAAGCACACCACGAGGTTTTAAGAGATATGAAAAAGGGCAATCATCAAGGTCAGATTCAAGAAACAATGCAGAGAGAGAAGACTGTTTTAGATGCGGTTATAGTGATCATCATCATAGCAGATGTATATATAAGTCATATGTTTGTAGAAATTGTAAAAATGTAGGTCATTTAGCATACAAATGTAAGTATAAAAATCAAAATAAAAGTAAAAAAGAAATTAGAACTGTTCAATGTGTAAATGAATCGGATATTGAAATAGAAGAACTTAAATTTAATACAAATAAAGAAATTGATAATTATTATATGTGTAACATAGACATAGAAAATAAAAGTAAGCAACCAATTCTAATTGAAATAAAAATTTTTAATTTATTTTTTAAGATGGAATTAGATACGGGTGCCGCTATATCTGCTGTATCAGAACAATTTTATCACAGTAAACTTCATACGGAACATTTATTACAAACAAGTATGATATTACAAGGGTATGGAGGTCATTTGTTGAGTGTAGTTGGATTGATTGAGCCTATGGTAAGTTTTAGAAATGTAAGGAAACGAATTAAATTTGCTGTTATAAAAAATGGAGGACCAGCTATTTTGGGAAGGAATTTTATTAATGAATTCGGCATTAAAATAAACTCAGTGGAAATAAAGTCAAGTAAGGACAAGGTCAATGATTTAGTAATGGAATTTAAAGGAATTTTTGAGTCGAAATTAGGCAAATATAAATATGAGAAAATTAAAATTGATATGAGATATAAGGAAAAACCGTTATTTTGTAAACCGAGGCCGGTACCATTTGCGTTCAAAGCGGAGGTAGAGAAAGAACTAGAGATGCTAGAACAAGAAGGTGTTATAAGTCCGATTGAGACAAGTAAATGGGGTACTCCATTAGTTCCGGTGTTAAAGGAAGATGGGAAAATTCGTATCTGTGGGGACTATAAAACAACATTAAATAAGTTTCTTGATGATAATAAGTATCCTATGCCTAGGATTGAGGATCTATTTTATAAATTAAGTAAAGGAATTTTTTTTTCAAAATTAGATCTTACAAAGGCATATAATCAGTTAGAGTTAGATGACGAATCGAGGCTTTTGTGTGCGTGGAGCACCCATAAAGGAGTATATGCGATGAATAGGTTGCCATTTGGAGTTAAACCAGCAAGTGGCATTTTTCAAAAAATAATTGAAAAGTTAATTCAGGGTATTCCGGGAGTAGTAAATTTTTTAGACGATATTTTAGTGACAGGGGAAAATGAAAATGAACATATTGATAATTTAAGAAGGGTATTTCAAAAGCTAAAGGATGCAAATTTAAAACTAAATATTTCAAAATGTAAATTTTTTGAGAAGGAGATTAAATATTTAGGCTACATAATAAGTCAAACAGGATTAAAGAAAACAAAAGAAAATGTGGACGCAATAATAAGAATGCCGAGACCATCAACGGTTAAAGAAGTAAAATCATTTTTGGGTGCAATTAATTATTATGGAAAATTTATAAATAATATAACTAATATTCTGTTCCCACTATATAATTTGTTGAAAACTGATGTAAAGTTTGAATGGACGAGAGAATGTGAAATGGCTTTTGAAGAAATAAAAAAAGAAATAGCGAAAGAGGTGACTTTGGTACATTTCAATTCCAGGTTGCCAATTGTTTTAACTTGTGATGCATCCAGTGTAGGAATTGGTGCAGTTTTAGCACATGAAACGGAAGAGCGAAAGGAAAACCCTATTGCGTTTATGTCAAGAACGTTGAGTAAAGCTGAAAAAAATTATAGCATGATAGAGAAGGAAGCATTATCTATAGTAGTGGCCGTAAAAAAGTTTTATCAGTACCTAATTGGGCAAAAATTTATATTGGTGACGGATCATAAACCCTTGTTAGCAATATTCGGGTCAGAAAAAGGAATTCCACAAATGGCGGCCAGTAGAATGCAGAGATGGGCTTTATTTTTATCAGGATTTAATTTCGAAATACGATATGTTAAATCAGAAAATAATAAGGCTGATATATTATCACGTTTGCCGGTGGAACAAGTAAAGGAGGGAGTGGAGGAAAGTCCAGAAGTAAATTATGTGAGGTTTATGCAAAGGAAAGAAGATAGCATAAATGTGAGTGTGGAAATGATTAGAGATGCAGTTAAAATGGATCCAGTAATAGAAGAAGTAATTAAAGCAGTTAAGAATGGAAAGAAGGACTTATTAAAGATAAAAATTGAATTTAAAAGTTTCATAAGTATATTTAAAGAATTAAATGTGGAGGAGGGGATTTTAATGAGGGGATTCAGGGTAGTGATTCCACTCAGTTTGAGAAGTAAAATGCTACGGGAATTGCATAGCAGCCATTTTGGAATGGTTAAAGCAAAATCAGTAGCAAGATCAGTTATGTGGTGGCCTGGTATGGATAAATCAATAGAAGATATGATAAAAAAGTGTGAAGTATGTAATTTGGTGAAGCCAGATCCACCGAGGTCTCCCGTTATTATGTGGGAAGATACTAAAAAACCATGGAGCAGGATCCATATTGATTTTTTGGGTCCAATAAATAATTTATATTTTTTAATAATTATAGATTCATATTCAAAATGGCCAGAAGTATTTAAATTAACAGAAATAACAACAAGAGTAACAATTGAAAAACTGAGAGAGTGTTTTAGCAGGTTTGGATTACCAGACACAATTGTCTGTGACAATGGAAGGCAATTTACATCGAAAGATTTTGAGGAATTTACAAATAATAATGGGATAAAACTAGTTTTTACACCACCAGGACATCCCGCTACCAATGGAGCGGCCGAAAATTTTGTAAAAACATGTAAATTAGTAATTAGAAAATTTTTGATTGAAAAACCCATAAACTCATTGGAAACAGTATTGAGCCGATTTCTATTTGATTATAGAGTTACAAAACATTGTTCGACAGGAGAATCCCCAGATGTGAGAATGTTTAACCGGACTTTGGAAACGAGGTTTACAAAAATGAGTCCAATAAGAAAGGAATTTGTGGATTATGACACGCAAAGAATCATTAGGAAATTTAAGGTACATGATAAGGTGTTGATTAGGGATTATTCGGATCCAAATAAAAAAAAATGGCAGAGTGCTGAAATTGTAGAGGTTTTAGGCCCAAGGACGTACAATTGTAGGTTAAGGAGTGGGCGAGAAATTAAGAGACATATTGATCAGATAATAAAAGCTGAACATTTGGAAGATAATGGTAGACATGAAGAAGAAGAAAACAAAGAAAAAAAAAAGGAAGAGGAAGAGGAAGGGTGTCAAGAGATAAAAAAAAAAGATAGAAAAATAGGAAGAGAAATTACATTAGAGGTGCCATTAGGTCAATCAAGCTCAGCGTCACTATCAAATGAATTGCCATTAGAAAGAGAGAGAAGTGGAAGTGATAATATTGGGATGATGGGTAGAGGTAGAGGTAAGAGAATTGTAAAACAGCCCGATAGATTAAATTTGTAAAATTGTGTTTATAAAAAAGAAATAATAGAATGGAAATATTTAACATTATGTATTAGGATTAATTAGGATATAAGTTAGAATTTATTGGTGGAGGTATTGTAGTGTATTATTAATTAATCGTATTTGTATATATTGGTGTGAGTAGCATAAGTAGAAAAGTAGGGATAAATTATATTAAGGTACTCATTGTTAATTAAGCTCTCAGTCGAGATACACACAAAATTAAAATAAATAAATGAAAGCAAATATTAAATGATATATTTTAATAAACATTACAATTACAGATTTCAATGAAGTTTTTGGGCATAAAAATATATTTTTTCTGTTAATTGAAAATGGGATTAATTTTTGGATTGCTTTCTGTTCGTAAAAAAAAAAAGGTTTAAGTAGGCTGCTGACCGGGACTAGAAAATAAAAAAGGGATTACGTAATTTTTCTTAAAATGAATTTGGCAAAAAAAATTAATATTTTTGTCCCGATCGACAACCAAAGAAACCAATCAGAAATGATCCATAAGTTGTATTTATTGAACGCAGTGGTATTTGTCTCGCATGTCCTGTTACATGGTTATTTTGTTCAAAAATTTATAGGAAGAGAAATACCTTTAGGGGGGATTTTTCTTTTATTTAATTTTAAATTCAGGTTCCAAAGCCTATGATTATTGTAAGTAAAAAAATTTACCAAAATAAGAAAGAAACAAAATGAAAAGACGAAGACAAAAAGATGGAAAGACAAGAGAAAAAAATTAGGTACCGTTTTGTTTTGAAATTCGATAGAGTAAAAAAAAAGAAAAGAAACGAATTGGTAAAAGAAACATAAAAATTGGACATAAATTCACTGTAAATAAAAATTTTATACCTAAAAAAAGAAGAGTCCAAGTAAAGCAATGAGCATATAAGAAGATCTATAATATTCTATCATCTTCTCATCTTCTCATCAACTGTGTATCTATTTCTTGTGATTTCTTATTAAAATATAAAGATTCTGTTTTTTTTTTCTTTTCTTAAATGAAAGTTTTTTTTTGGTCTGTTTGAAAATTAGATTTCATTCCTCCTTTTTTTTTTCTTCTTCGTTTTTTTTTTTCTTCTTTTCCAACGAAGCTCATTTCTTCAATAAAGTTTGTGAACTGATGAAGAAGAAGAGAGGTCAATAGACATTTAAATAATATTTTTGTTTTTTTATTGTTGTTGTTGTTAGCATATTTTTTTTCCACTCTATTCTTATGATTTTATTTCTTTTCTTAATAATATTTTTATAAATGATTATTCTTACATCATGCAAGATTTTTTTTTTTCTATCTCTTACTTATTCTTCATAATCATAACAATTTTTTATTTTCTTCTTCTTCATCATCTTCTTGTTGTTTTGGTTACGCATTTTATTTTACGTTAAATTTTTTTTTTTTTTTCTTTTTCTTTAAATTAAATTAAAAGACTGAAATGGGACAAGAGAGAAAGAGCCAAAAGAAAAGGAACTGTTCTATTCAATTATTATGTGTAAAGAAATTATAAAAATGTTTCATTTAAATTTTGTACAGCAAAAGAAAAAAATATATATATAATTTGCCACCGGCACTTTTTACTCTGGAATCTTTGAATTATAGAAGTTTTTCTTATAAAAATTATAATCATTTGAATAATAACAGAGAAAAATAAATAACACACAATGGGTGTTCCTTTTGTTTTTAAATTTCAGTAAATAATCCAATAATAATTTTGCATTAGTTATGATAAAATTAGCAAACCGTAAAAATCTACTTCGTTCAAATTTGTTTCGTTAAAAATCGCGCCAATTTCAATGAGAAAAATGGCGTCAAAATATTTTGAATTGAAATAATTTTATTCTTCTTAGAAAATTTGCATATTTCCTAAGAGCAGGCAATGCGCCGAATCGAATTAAAATGCATGTGCAGATGCTAGGTGCTTCGGATCCACCTCAAAAATAGTAGCTCTTGTCTTGTTTTGTCTGAGTTTTGGTGGAAGAAGGGACGTTCAATATAAATAGTTCACTTCGCAAGTGGACAAAGTACAAAAAAATAATAATAATTGTATTCGTTTGTTTTTCGAACACACAAAATCCTTTCAAATCAAAATAAATCGATTTTTAAGGGTATTTACGAAAGAGAACAAAAGAGAAAATCTATTTATTTGAATTGATTTATTGAATTGATTAAATTAAAATTAATTAATGGCGGCAAAAGAATAAAAAAAATTTCAGTCATTAAAATAAAGTGAAAAAGTTGAAAGAAATTTTTTATTACCGATTTATTATATTTTTCAAGTTCAACACGTGTGAACTCAATGACGTTTATGAATTCTTTTTCTCTCTTCTTTAGCTTCATGATTTTGGATGGAATAAACGAACTTATAGAAGTCACAAACTTTTATCTTTTTTTTTTTTTTTTTAGAGATTGAATTCCAACTTCAAACTTTAGTTAAGTATTTATTTTAACCTAAATTTATCAAAATTTAATTAAATTTAATTGAATTCTAAAGAAAATTTATTTGTGTAAGTTGTAACGCGCATCAAAAGTTGAAAGTTGTAACGAATCACAAAAAAAAAACACTTCAATATTTGAAATTCATTTTCAGTTTTCCGGTAATCATCATGACAATCTAGAGGCCAAAAGAAACAAAATAATAATTAATAGGCTTTGATGTTAAGACACTTCAATCAGTCATATTGTAACAACAACAAAAAAACAAAACCTTTTTTAATTAAAAAAATAAAAATTTATTGTATAAAATTAACAAAATATTTTCTAAACATAATTTTCTTTTTTTTCTCATTTTCGAATTTTACACTAAAGGACATTTAATTGGAGCACCATCTTTACAACAATATTCACGCCCAGCTGATAAGTTTGTATTAATCCATGAGGGACTACAATTTTGTATAAATAAATAAGCACGTTCTTTATGACAATCACGATCAATTGAACCGCATAAGATTGCAGGAGAATTTGGTAAATGTTTGACAATCTGTAAAGAAAAATTAGAAGAATTGATGGAATTCTTCAGCGATCTTAATTTAATTAAATTCCATTTCTTACCGAATCTAAACATTTATTTGTACAAAGTTTAATGCCAACTGGTGTACAGGGAAATATATTTTCTTGTTGTTCATGAAGAAGTGCTGGTAATCCTTTTGGTTGTTCTGTTGAACCTTTTTTAAATTGTCCACTTAAAAATACAGCACACGTACATGGAATTAATTCATTTTCTGTATTTATTGTTTGAAATCCAATTGTTTTATTATTCAATAATGTTTTTACACTTAAATCAATTGAATTTGTTTGACTTGGAAAACATGATACAGTACTGATGATACAACAAATAAGATAAATGTACATATTGAATTTTTCTAATAAGTAGAAATAAAATAAAATGAAATTATTGTCAAATTTTATTGGAGGAAAATTGAAGTGACGGTAAAAAAAACTTACCCATTTTTTTATTTGTTTATTTTGATTTAATTCAATTTAATTTAATAAATGAAGAAAAACTCACTTAATGCACTTTACGTTTGAAATACAAAACTTCAATTGACTTTCTTTTGATTTTCAATTTGAATTTAAATGAAAAAAATAATCAACAAATTTTTGTTTATTTTTCAAAAAATTAAATAAATTAAAAAACAAAAATTTTGCAATAAAAAATAAAATAAAATATAATTATTTCAATTTATTTCCGTATTTTTATTTGTTATTATTTTTATTGTTGTTGTTGTTGTTTTTCCCTAAACGTTATTTGTCAATTATTTTATTATATTGTGTTACTTTTGAATTGTTTTTTTTTTTATCTTTTGTTGTATGAAAATTCCATCTTTGAATTAGGGCGAAAAAAAAGGGTCATAACTTTATTCAATAAAGGAGCAAGGATTGATTCATATTTTTTAGTTAGAATCCATTTTGTTGTTGTTTTTGTAAAAATTCAAAAACAAAATTAATTTGAAAAATAAATTTCTCAGAATCTGAAGGATGACAAAAATAGAATAAAATTGGCCGGAGGAAATGACCAAGCTCTTCGTTCTAGTGACACGTCAATAAACCAACAGATAAAATCAATTATGATCTGTCGAAAATTCCACAATTTAAAATTATAACAACAAAGTGCTAATAAAAGGTTTTCCTGATTTGAATTCATAAGAAATGATTACATCATTAGATGGGACAAATTTTATTATAAATCTCTGGTATTCAATCAAAACTACTAAACTTCTTTTTGTAATTTTTTCTAAATATTCTAAAGTGTATATAATAATATTGTGCAATAGTATATTTTTTTTACGTGAAAACGTGACGTGAGTTTTAAATTCTGAAAAAAAACTTCCTTTTAAAAATTTCTTATTAAAAATAATTTAAAAAAAAAAAAAAATGTTGTTATTTAATTTCAAATAGGGGAATTTTTTGTTTGTCTTCGTCAATGCATAAACTTTTAATTCTTTCAAGATTTTCCAATAAATTTTATGATTCATGTTATGCTAAAAATAGGAACAAAACAACAAAAAAAGACACAAAAAAAATATTATTTTTTTATTAAAATCAATTTTGCATCTCCTTCAAATACAATTTTACCATTTTGTTTACATTCATAAATGACCTTAATAATTTTTCTAATATCTAATAATTTTACAAATATTTCAATTTCATTATTTATTAAACATTTATTTGGAAATGTAAATTGTTGTTGTATAACAATTGTTCCTGGACCAGGAATTTTTGTACCAATAACACCTGATACAAGTCCATTTAATAAAGCACCATGAACAAATCTATCTGATTCATTTTGTTCAATTGTATGAATTGGATTATAATCACCAGTGATTTCAGCAAATTTATTTAGATCATCTTGTGTTACTTTTACTTTTACAGAAATTGAATCGCCAATTTTAAATTGCGAATAGTTGGTTATTTGATAGGAGCGTTTAATTTGTGAAAAAAATTGATTAAAATTTTTCTTAAGCATCATTCTTTTTACTGTAATCCTCAATGAATAATTTACTTAAATTTTGTATTCTTTTATTTTCTGATTTTGTTAAATCCCTTATTGCTCTTATATTATCCGTGTCACAAATTTGATTTCTTGTATCATCATCAATTAAAAATATTAACGTTGTAAGTGCATTCAAAACAATTTCTGTATTTGTGTGAACAAGTAACTGAGAGATTAATTCAATTCCTTCAGAATCAATAATATTTTTTTTTATTTCTTCGTCAAGGCAACAATTACAAATTCCAACAATACCGTGAAGGATTAAATATTCATTGCCTGAGACAAGGACATGAAGGAATATTTGTAGAACGTTACTTTTTTTAATGAATTCAAAATTAATTGGATCGTAAGAAAAATTTGCTAGATTCGCGCTTACTTGTTCTCGTGCTTCTAGAAATTTTACGTTCGTTGTAATTATCTAAATTCCCATTATTTTTAACGTTAAAATAGAAATTTACATACCGGCACTTGAAGATTCATAAAATTCACCAGCTAATAAATTTATATAATCTTCACGATTAATTCCACCTTTTGGAGTACGTTTTTCTAAACGCTCTTTAGTACTAAACATTACAAATTAAACTTCCGGTTATAGGTAAGTATTTAATTATTTTTGTTTGCTTTTATTTTCATTATTGCGTAAATTTTCTAAACTTCTTCACATCAAAAACAAACAAAACGTCAAACGTAATTGTAGAAATTTTTCAGTTCAATGTGGGTGTAGATTTAATTAGCAAATAGCGATGTTTGCAATCCATTCAGTACACAAATTATTAAAGACTCGTACCTGTCCCACATAGCTTTATAGTTCATGTGCTATTAAACAGATGGCTTTCTTCTATAATATATTTTTGCCAATATTTTATTTGAAATTTTCATTTGATTTTTCATCAATAAGAAAATATATTTGAAAGCATTTTTTTATTATTCCTTTATTTAACAAGTGCATAATTAAGTATAAAATATAAACAATTGTGGTGTTATATCCAAATTACTTAAAAATTAGTAATTATTAATTAAATATAAACTAAAGTAATAAAATAATCACTTTTTTTCATTCACAATTTTATTTTTAAATTATGATTCATCAATTTAATCTGTCCATCAATGGTTTCAGAGAAAATGATATGTTTATCATATGAAATAAATCTTAATACGTTAATTCTTATAATCTAATTAAGGATGAGTTTCTTTCAACATATAATTTGTTCGTTTTTAAATAAACGATAATGTTAAAAAAAGGGTCAATTAATACAAATTAAACAGTCAAAAACAAAAACTTTATGAATTCATCAAAATAAATTGGGATTAAAGTTTGTATTGTTTTTTTTCTTTTCTCAGCCTCTTCGAACAAAAAGTTTATTAGTTTGAACTGTTATTGCTGATACTGCTTGTTCTACTTTCATGTCGTCTACTAGGTAATTCAAAATGATAATCAGGATTTGTTGAAATTTCTAATGGAGGACGTGATCTTATTCCAAATGTAGTTGGTCGTTCATGTGGTGATTGAGATAACATTAATTGTAAAAGATGATACTGAAAGGAAACAAAAACAGTTTTATGGAAAAATAATTTTATAAAAAAAAATATTAAATTTACTTCTTTTGAAAATGATTTTTGAAAATCTTCAGGAAATTGATTTAAACGTAATTTTTTTAATGTATCAATTCTTTCCATTTCTGTATTAAAAACAACAAGTAATTCAAATAAGATTAAACCAATTGAATAAATATCAACTTTATAATTATATGGTAAACCATTTAATTGTTCTGGTGACATATATAAATGTGTACCAACTTGTTCTGTATGTTTAATACAATCAATTTTTTCATTACAAATTGTTTTTCTAATATTTGGCAGTATTTCAGTTGTATCTGTTACAAGACCAAAATCACCAATTTTTATTTGTCCATCTAATGAAAAAAATATATTACTGGGTTTTAAATCACGATGTATCAAGCCCTTTAAATGTACATATTCAACAGCATCAATTATTTGTTGAAATATTTTTAATATATGATCTTGACGTGCATTTAAATCATTTAATTTAAGCCAATCTTTTAAACTTTGTTTACGACATAATTGCATTTGAATATATAAATACATTTTATTTGATGGTAAAAATTTACTACATTCTTTATTTGTTAAATCAAGTGATAATGGACGTCTGTGTGTTTTTTTAAAGGGTACAATTTTAAGATTATCATCATTATTACCATCATCATCATCATCATCACTAATCATTCTATTATTTGTTATTGAAATTGAACAATCATTATTATTATTAAGATTTACATTTTTCGATATAGAAGAATCTCTTGAATCGTTTCTAAATTCAATTTTAAATGAGTCATCATCATCATCATCGTCCTGACCATTATCATCATTATAAAATCTATTTCCATTTTTATTTTTTCTTCTAAAAATAGAATTTGAAAAATTATCATCATTAAATTGTATAAATGATAAACCACTATCATCATCTGATTTTATACAATTATTTGTTTGATTATGATTAAATGTTGTTTTTCTTATTTCATCATCAAAATTAATACATTCATTTGTATTTAAATTTGTTATCCATGAATCTAATTTATTATATTTTATTAATTCATTGGTAAATAATTTTGGTTGTGTTGATAAATCTGTTGGTGTTTCAATTTCAATTGATGTTGATAATAGATCACGTTCAAAATATAATTGATCACAATCTTCTTGCCAACCTAGCGGCGGTGTTTCAACCCATGCTTGAAAATAACGTACAATATTATGATGTTCACAATTTGCTAATGTTTTAACTTCACGCATTATTTTATCACGTGATTCTTGTTTATTTGGTAATACGATACGTTTTATTGCATAATTACAATCATCTAATTTATTTTTAGCTTCAAAAACAACACCAAAACCACCTTTACCAAGACACTGTACAGGAATAAAATCATTTAAAAAACGTGATGTAAAATTATCACTATTATTATTTGATTCTGATAAACTACGTTGTGAATTACGACTTTTTGAATCTTCTTTTGATATTTCTTTTTCAATTATTATTGGTATTTCGACGTGACGTTCAACAACAACAACTTCCTAAAAGAAAAAAAGAGCATACGATATAAATACAAAAAAAATAAATAGAAACAATAAATCGAACTTACTCTTTCATTACGCATTTTTTGTGATAACATCACATTGACAATAATTGCTGTTGTAATTGCAATTAAAAGAATTTCTTTCCTAAAAATCAAAAGAAAATATTAAGTTTTTCTATTTAGATAAAGTGCACCGCATTATGATAAAAAAAAAACTACCATTAATTCAATGAAGAATAATTTGCGTTTAAGATAATAATTTAAATGCGTTGACGAATTAAAATAATTAAGAAAAATATGAATTTCATTCTGGACTATTTCAACCTTGTGTAATTAGACCACCACCACTAAAACACATGCCACTGCAGTAACATAAAAATCGGATCATATTTTCTCGAATTTTCCAAAAAAGAAACTCCGTTATTCGTGATATTAGAATTGTCTTCTTTGTATAGTTAATAACTATTGATTGATGTTATAAGTTTCGATTTAAAGAAAATTGGACAATCAAATTGATTAAATAAATGAAAATAAACGTACCACCAAAACCACAATGATACAATAACAATTCTAGCAGGTGTATCATCATCAACAAATGGAAAATCATAAACACCACCATCACTATCAATTGCTAATGTTTCTCTGTTGTTTTCAATAGAATTTATATCTGAATCAGAATCACAGACTGCTGTTTGTGTTTTATTCAAATCATTAGCTGTATACAAAAAGAAACCATTTCCATTAACATAAGATGATCCATATAATATTGATATTGCTGTTGTTGTACTCTCTGATTTTATTTCATTTGTTTGTTCAAATTCATTTTTATTATCATCTTCTATTAAAGCAAGTGCTGAACTTGTTGCTGGATGTGGTTTCCATGGTATACTTGGATATTTTATTTTATTCTTTTTATTCGGTTCTGAATGAATTAATTTACGTAAATTTTCACTTTCCTTAAAAAAAAACAGAAAATAAAATTATACTTAAAAAAATTTATATTTTAATGCAAGATAATTTTAATTGATTTTTTTTATAAGTAAGAAAACTTTTTCATTAAAATACGTAATTTGCAACAATAATGAATTAATCCATAATTGTGTTAGATTAAACCGGGATTAAATAACATATCGTAGTTTCACAACAACTTAAAGTGAGTCGTAATTATAAAAGTAAAGAGAATAAATGTACAAAAGTAAATTTTTGTGCAATCCTATATAAGATTTTTTTAAATGTTTTGTTCAAATAAGGGGAAAATAAGGAATGGGAAAAATTATCTTGATTTTCATAAAATACTTTTGGAAACATTCGTTTTAAGTATGATTCGAATATTAATATTCTAAAATGACTACTGTAATAATTTAACTACAAATTCAGAGTTCTACATAATTAAAATTGTAGCGTGACACAAAAATAAATTAATAAAATATATTATTTGAACAAAAAAAAATAATTGTAGAATCAAAAAGATGTGTTTTATTACAAACAAACAATGACTCATCCAAATATTAAAATTGTTATGTACTGACTATATTTAATCAACTGAAAATGAAAGAAAAAATCTTTACCTGAACATAAAGTTGCTTCATAAACATTCCAACATAAACACTTGGTGACACTGGAATCTCTTTATTTGATGGTAAATGTTCATAATTTGTTTTCCATTGTGATATTGACGATGTAAATAAATCAATATTTTCAAGTAAATTATTTTTATCATTTCGCCATGCACTTACAATTGGATAATCAAACTAAAATTATAATTAAAATAATAATTATTAGAATAATTAGATTATTTTTGGAAAACAAAATTTCAGTAAATAAGGAGAAAATCAAATGGAACTGAAATATTAGTTTTGCTTTTCGTAGAAATCTGTTGGTCCTTGGCACAAAGAATTGAAAGACAATATATCGATGAAGATGTTATGGTTATTCATATTTATCAGATGAATATAATTAAAATAATTAAACATCAAAAAATAATGAAGTTGAATTGTCGTTTGTTTTTCGTTTTTTGTTTTAGTTAATTAATTTTTATTTGTGGTATTTGATCTGATAAGAATAAAAAAAATTAAAGCTTCCACGTAATCGACCTTGTAATAAATTGTTTTTTGTTTTATTCAAACAACAAAACGTGAACAACAAAACGTCAACAAAACTTAAGAGTTTCTGTTCTACTGTTTATTTGTGATTTCAAAAGAGGGGAACACAAATCTTGTTTTGCATCTGTTGAAATTTTTCACTTTCACTAAGAAAAGAAAAAAATTGCCAATAGAAGAAGAGGGGAAGAACAATAAAAAAACAATAAAAATAACGGAGACAAAATTTTAACAAAACTTGATTTTGAAAATGAATAAATAATTATTTTAGAAAATCAGAAATTGAATCAAATAAAATTTACAAATTTAGAGGACTTGTTTACGCAAAGCTTTACATCCAAAACTGATTTAAAAAAGCCAACAATTTTCCTTCTAATTTTAAAAATGAAATGATATCATTTACAAGTAATTTCCGAAGATAACGATTTTATGTTCTTATTATTTTTTATATAAACTTACTTTATATTTCCACAATATTTGATTTGGTGTTTTTTTATTAACAGCACAAATAATACCATCAGGCACAATAATTTTTAGTTCTAAATCCAATATTGTATCATCTAAATTATTCATTGTATGACAATCAGTACTTTTTAATAATTCTATATCTTGATGACCAACACTAAAATTCCAACGTTCACTACCCGTACGCGGTTCAATTGCACGTACTGTTTGTGTTTCACGTCTTAATACAATAACATCATCAATTGATGGATTATGTAAATTCTCCATATTTATATTATTTTCATTTGTTTCCTCTTGTAAATCATTGTCACTTTCTGTATTATTATTGCAACCGTGCATTGAACATTCATAAATCACTTGACCAGTTCTAGCTGATACGCCATAAGTTCTTGTCTCCTTACCACCTACAAAAAATTGAATATTATTTAATTAATTTATGAAAGTGTAAAATATAAGAATTACATATGAAATATTCATTACGTTTTTAAACCTCAATATTAAATTTTTATCATGTCCTCAAAAACTACTAATACATTTACTCGGAAATTAAGAATATTCCCTAATAATCAATGTAATTGTCTCATTTCCTTAACTTAATAAAGGATTGGTGAGAGAATATTGATTCTAAAATATTGGAAATTAAATCTTTGAAATATGAAATGAGAAAGTAATAATGAATATCTCATATATGAACTCATTTGAATTATTTACCAGAAATAACAAGATCATCAGAAAATTTAAATGATGAACTTAGTAAATTTTCAGCTGTTATTGGTATCGGTTCAATTCTATCACCATCAAACTGATAAAGACCACCACTTAATGATGGAATCATTCTTACCCATTGCCCATTTTTTGTAAGCTAAATATTGTAAAAAAGTTAGTTGACATAATTAAATATATTTAAATGATATTAAAAACAAACTTCTAATTGATGAATGCTGGAAGAAAGAAGAGGGCCACCGGTTGGAATGGCCCATTTTACATTTCCGCCCTGAAGTAAATCAAGTGCAGACAATTTACCATCCAATGTTGTTATATAAACATATCTAGAAAATTATAGAACAAAATTTATAAACAAATACAATTTTTCTTTATTTATTTAGTTTTTTGGAACTTTTTTAATCAGAAAAAATATCAAGGTCAACTTAAAATTGTTCAAAAAATACGAACATAATAACTTTATTAATTACCGATTGCTTATATCCTTTTCTATTTTAACATTTTCATCACAATAAGTTATTTGTTCTATTTCAATTTTATCTTGGGACTGTTGTTGTTCAATACCATTTATTTTATTACTATTACAAATGATTATAAAACTGATAAAAATTGTTGTAAAAATAAAAGAACTTTTAATATTGTTTGTAACTGCACTTAAAGTAACTGATAATATACCCATTTTTTTATTAAATAATAATAGTTCAATAGTGAACTTTTATATTCACTTAATACCATAATATTCATATATTAATTAATTTACAGTAGAAATTATAAATATAAATAGGACTTTATAAATAGTTGATAAGTAGAGTAGAAGGAAGAAATATCAAATTTCACTTTATAAATATTATGTCAAAAAAAAACATACGATCCAATACAAATGCAAAATCAACAATAATTTTTGAACCCAATTAGCATTCTGTTACGTAAAAATACACAAAAAAGAGAAAAACTATAAAAAAATAAACTGCTAATTGGGGAATAGTTTTTTTAAAATATATAATAAATATATTTTAAATATTTTATTCTCATTTTTTATCTTTAAAAATATGTTTTTGTGAATTCGTCTTATATTTGAAATTAATCAATTTACAGTTATAATTATATTAAATTTTTTCGAACATATTAAAAAATTTACTTATAAGAAAATTTATAATAACGGCCAATATGCTTGAAAGTATTATATGAAAAATTATATAAACATGAAATTTAGGTAGACGAAAAAACTTCAACGTGGAAACGAATGAATGGATGACTAACTAAATTATTCATATTTTATTTTATATCTATTTATTTACGTAGATAAACATTAACATCTGATAATTTTTTGTTTAAAATGCGTAGGTCATTGTATTTGTTTTTTTTTTGTTTTTTATTTGTTTTTGTTTACATTATTTGTCCAATAAATGAAAACTATTTAAATGTGTGCAAGCGAAAACTTTACAAATGTTATACTATAATATTATTATTCTATTTATATTATTTATATTATTTATAAAAACCTTAAAAATGTTTATGAAGTTTTAATCTTTTAATAAAATTTTACCTGCGTCTTTTAATTTATTAGCCAAATTTAAATCCTTTACCTGTTTTGTTTTTTTTCATATAGTTTTATTTTTATGATTGTAAATAGGAATTTATTACAATTTTGGAAATTACACTCCTCAATATGAATCCCTAAGAAGAATAAGAAAAATATTTTCAAATTTTTTTCATAAATTTTTTTTTTTTGATGAGAATAAATCGGCTTTTACGTAAACTAAAAACAACTTATTTAATCGTAAAACCAAAAATCCGTCAAGACATTTTTGTTTCTAATAAAAATTAAAAGAAATTTTATAATAGAACAAAAGGGAAAATAACAAATTATATGATTCTTAGAATTCGTTTTTATTGCCACCCTATTTTTTCCTAGACAAAGAAAAATATTCGGTTCTCTTTTGTTTAATCTTAATACAATAAAGTTTAGGATTAAAAAAGTATTATTAAACATCGTTTGGAGATGAAATTTTTTTTTAATCTTAATCTTAACAATATTTGTTTCATTTTATTTCTAAAATTTGTAAGTTAAACATCTCCGTAAATATTCCATATATATAGTGTTATTATTGATTTTATTCTTAAAAAAGTTCATCAAATGGTTAGTGTAATTATTTTTGTATTTAAATTATGTAATTAATAAAAGTGTGATTATTTTCATCTTCAGGCTGATGTTCCAATAAAAAGAATTTATATAAATAAATCTTTTCGATTTCGGCATAAGGCAACTAAACTTTCACCTTTAACAAATGAATTATTAAATAAAATAAAAAAAAATAATATAAGTAGTGGCGTTACTAAAATAATGAAAAATAGTGAAGAAATTGATAATAACCCTCTGGAGAAATATTCTTTAAAATATGATCGACTAGAACTTTCTGAAAAAAATGAAAATTCACAAACAAAATCAAGACCAAAAAAAAGAAAAATTTATCAAACTTTAACTGATGTTTTGAATAAATTTTTTCATACCCAGAAAAAGAAAGATAAAAATAATGAAGAAATGGAACTTCAAAATTTATTTAAATAATATTATATAAAAATAGAAATTCTTATTAATTTAATGATAGATATTAAATACATAAATATAACTTAAAATAAAATTTTGTTACAATTTAAAATTACGTGAACGGGAAAATTTTTTATTATTTTCCTCCACATTTAATAAATTCATGTAAAAAATAACTTATTTTAAATTACATAATTTAAATATTTTTCAAAATGGCAATAAATACTTTTGATTTTGACTAAAATGATTGTTTTTATTTAAATCCAAGATTCAAACAAATTTTGTAAATCTAAAGCCATCTGTAGAGTAATTCAATAAATTTAATTTATATATTTTTTCCTCCAGAGAAAAATGTAAAGTGAATAAAAAATAAAAAAATGGCAACATAGTTTCGTTTTTCAACTAAAATTTTTTTTTATTTTCTTTTAGTATTTTTTGTGCCTTTGTATATGGAGTGTCGCATTTTGGATTACTAAGTTTTGTGTGGTTAGTTTTTTAATTCAAAAATAAAAATATTTACAATTTTATTCAAAATTGATAAAAAATAGTTTTAATAAAATAAAATAATAAAACATTAGGTGAGTTATATTTTTACTGACAATACAATTTTTGTTTTAACAGAATTTTAATGATTCAATTGAAAGAAATAAATTGTTTGTGGTTCGGTGAGTCTTTCTTGTTGTGTTTTTGTGTGTTGCTTTTTTTTTATTATTACTTTTGCTGTTCACAAACTAAAAATTGTGTGTAGGAAAATCTGTTTCAATTGAATTTTTTGTTATATTTCAAGACTTTATACTCATTTTCTTAAAATAAACCAGTTTTCTTGTATTTCATCAACAAAAAAAAAGTAAAGAAAAAAAAAACAGGAGAAGAAGAATAATAAAAAAAAAAAATAAAGTAAAAGAAAAAACAAACAAGAATAATAAACTTTGTGATGTTTTGATATTTGGATTAACAAAAATAATAAATTCTATGCATAAAAAATTCTGTTTGCTGAATATTCACTGCGATGGTTTGATAATTTTTTTGTTTTAATTGGAACCCAAAAAACCCGTTACGGTGATTACATTTTTGATTTTCGTTATAAATATTTTGATTTTGAGCGAATTGGGTCATTCCAACAACAACAAAATAAATATAAAACCATAAAATATTATTTTCCAATCAAATTGAATATTATAAATTGTCTCAATGACACAGCTTCCGGAATAATCATTTTATTTTGCTTTTACGTTTGTAATAAATTATTAACTTCCGTGTATTATCCCAAACAGAAAAAAAAACCGAAGTAACGTAAAAAAAAATATACCGATAAAAAAATACGTTAATATTCAGTCCGTGTCACTCCTACATTTTGCATGCATGCTAAACATAATACAATATTTTTGGATTGGATTATCCGTTTGTGATTCCAATTATATAAAGTGGATTCCCTTTCCTTTTTTACATCAAGATTACACAAAAAAAAGCAAAAGGATAAAACATTTTTTTATTGGTTTTTCTTGCTGTCACAACTCCCCAATGTGGGGGTCAATCATTAAAAGAAAGTGAACTCTTCTCACACACAATTTTTGATTAAGAAAAACCAAAAAAAAAAACGAACTGTCAGAATTTATTTTTTGAAATACAAAATGGTTGATGAATAAACAGCTGTTTCGTTTATTTCTCTTTCTCTCTAAAGGAGGATGTTGAATTTTTTTTATTTGTTGTTTTTTTTTGTTTTAAATTTACATAAAAAAAAAACTCTTTATTTTTTTTCCACGTGTCTCTCCTAAAATTGATTCCAGGTCAATTTTGTCAGTTTGTCCACATTTTGTAAGAGCCGATTAATATAAATACTTGTCATGTCATTGTGCGTTCATTGACCAAATAATATTCTAATTCAAACCAAAAGGCAACATTAAAATAAATAAAAATAAAAAAGAAAGAAAGTTCTTTGCATTCTTTATTTCTCTCTCTCTCTCTCTCTCTCTCTCTCTTTTATTTTCTCATTGTTTTTTTTTTAGTTTTTTAGAAGATATTGCTGATGTGTGCACCAAACAAAAATAAAAGGAAAAATTGTATAAAATAAAAAACAATAAAAAACAAATAAAAATTTTCTTAAAATATTCAAATTAAAATCTTAAAAATTAAGTTTTCTAGATATAAAAATTTTTTTTCTGTAAAATTGTGTACTTTCTCCTATTTCAAGTTGACTTTTTTTTTTTGCTTCTTGTTTCTTTTAATTTTTTAGTTTTTTTTTTTATTTTTAATCGTTTAAAAAAATATTGTATTTTTTTTTCCAATTAACTTGATTTGTTGTAATTTTTGTGTTTTTTCTTCTTTTCCTTCCTCAACGACACAAAGTTGTGAAAAAATATGCACTTTTGTAATTATTACTTTACTTCAAATAAAAAAATTATTACATTTTTTTTACACAAAAAACAACAACAACAACATAAAGAAAACAATTGAATTAGCAAAAAAAAAAAAAAAGAAAAAAACCAAAAAAAAATTTTATGAAATAAAAAATTATAAAAAAAAGCGAGAGATAATGGAAACAATATACGAAAAAATAGGTTGTTGCGATTAATCGCAATACTTAAAATTCTAAAAGTCTCAAAAAAAAAACAGTAATCATAATCATGAATCATTGTCTCTTGTCTCTTGCTTGTCTTTTGTTACTTGTTTATGTTTTCATTATTGTTGTTGTTATTATTATTATTGTTGTTGGTTTCAATGTCATGCCCTAGAGAGGTTTTACTACCTAATTTGATTTTGATAATTGATAACTGATGAAATCAAATAACACAAATTTTTTTTTTCATATTTCTCCCCTCCACTTTACACTTTTTATTTCATTAAAATTTAAATAAATCATAAATCATTTGTTGTTATTTTTTCTTTTCTTGTTTAGTTTGAAATTTTTATTTCTTTTTCTAATTTTTATGTTTAATTTTTATGAAATTTTAATTTGAATAAAAATAAAATCGAGAGGAAAAAAAATTTAAAAAGTTTAACCTCGAATATCCTAGACTAGAAATATTTCTATTTATTATAATTTTTCTTTTTTTATATTTATTTTGTAGTTGAAGAATTGTGTAAACTTTTTTTATTTCAAAAAATTTAAATTAGAAACAATTATTTGTTGTTTCTGAAATTAAATTGATTTAATAGAGAGAAAAAAAAAACTTTGTTACACAAAGCCAGTAATGAAACCAACTGGGTATATTTTTTGGTGAATTTATAAAAGAAATTTGATATTTAGCGGGAAACATGAAGGAATCTTGTAATTTTTTTATAAAATTCTAGTATCCGGATTTCTGTCTGATCGAACTTCTTATGTGATAGAATGGATGCATAGATTGAAAGATTAAAAATTTTGTACCTTTTTTAAGGTGGATTATGGTAGACAATATCCGGGTTATTTAAATTTAAAATTCATTGAATATGATTGGAAAATTAATTTAGCCAAATACGAAATTCTATTCTAATATTTCTTTTTTTTATTATTCATCGTTTGATCTTGGCTTTAACATAATGGACAATTTTTCGGTAAGATCTACTCGGTATGATTGAACAAAAAAAAAACCATAACCCGCACATCGTGGGAGGGTTTGTTTTCTTTGAAAAGTGCCTCTTATATTTACAGATGGACGAGAACACTAAACAAATTCAAAAATCTGTAGTCTGTACTTAGTAAATTTTTTTTTCTATCTTTCATTCTAAATATTTGTCATCATTCGTAATTAGCAATTACGAATTTACAATATAATTTCAATAATAAATGATGATGAGGACCACTTGAAAATTTTAAAGATAAATGTGAAATATGTATCTTCACACACACAGGCACGCACAAAGAGTCAAAGGCAAGACAAGTTTGTTGAATGAAATGAAAAGAACAAGAAGAAGAAAAAAGATGAATTGTTGCAAAACTTTAAAATGCGTCACCAAGTGTTTTTTTTTTGTTTTTGTTTTCTTTCGTCTTTCTATTTTTTTTTTTCTTAATTTGTTTTTCTCCGATCTCTCCGTCCATATGGCAATTTTTGTAATCAAACAAATTTTTATATATATTTTTTTTAAACTGCGGCTGCTGCTGATTATATGGTTTGAATATTTAAATCTTTTTAATTTTAATTCTTTTTAATTTTTGCTGTTTAATTGGTCAATAATTGTTGCTTTGTGGATTTAAATGATTGCGTATTTTTCTCTATTTACTTATAATGTGTGATTTTTTATGTTTCAAAAAATGTTTGTTTATTCTGATGTTTAGAAATTTTTGTTATTTTTTTTTTGGAAGATGAATAAAACAGAAATTTAAACACGTGCACGATCTTAAATATTTTCAAATGTATGTTGTAATCATCTCTGTAGGTCGTGGCAAAGTTAAGAAGCGATGTCATCTGTCGTTAAAAATAACACAATATCGCACAGTTAAAATTTCTGTTTAAAGCAAATTTATTTTTATTTGTCCGAACTGAGTTTTAATGGAAATCGGACGCATAGTCTTCTATAAGAATCTTTCAGTTGGAATGAAAATGAATGATTTTTTTTAATTGTTTCTGTGAAATTTGTTACAACGAACTTCTAAAGTTGTTTGCAAATTGTCTGTTTCTTATCAGTTTATTAGAATCTAATTTCCAATGAAATTTTTTGCAACTCACATAATTAGGTATATAAGAAAATTTTCATGTGAAATAAAACCACGTGTTATTGTTTAAAGATTTATAAAGAAAGAAAAAAATTAACTTGAAAAGGGAATAATGACAACAAGAATAAAAGAGAATTTAAACAAGAGAAGAAGATTAAGAATAACAACAATAATAAGTACAAATATTTGTATACTGAGAAAATTTCATTTATAAATATTAAAAGTTTGTTCTATATTTTTGATATGATGAATTAGATAAATAAAGAATGTGAAGACCTTGATCACTCCGATTTGTTACAATTTTTTTTTGATTTATGACTTCTTGTGTCTGGTTCCATAGTGACGGTATAACTAAATATAATTTTTATTATAATTACAATAATCTTCTTGTCCATTTAAGTTTTTTTTATTAAATTATTAAAAATTCTGAAATCTTTATAAATTAATTTATGTTTGAATTATGAAAGAATATTCATTTAAATGAAAATTTCTTCTTTTTCTACAAAGAATATCTGTATTTAATGTTTGCTTTATTAATATTTCTTAACTTATGACAGCAGTCCCAGGGGCCAAATTCATCTCTCTCTATGAGAATTTTAATAATTAAAACAAAAATCATTGTCAATTCTGGTCACAGTGAGATCTTTGCTACTACAAAACAAAATTTATCTACTGACACTTTTTTGTTGTCTAAAAAAAATTGTCCATACCTAAAATTCAAATATTTTAAAATTTTTTATTATTAAAAAGTTGGAAGATTAATTTTCCAGTTAAAGAAATGTCGTCATATGTGTGGATTAGCGTTTTGATTGTAAATAAAAAAAAAGAAATAAACAGAAGGAAGTTATATTGCAAAATAATCATAAAACAAACATTATAAATGAAACCATTTGTTTACTTGTAGTTATTTAATTTTTATTTATACTTAAAAATATTGTCTAATTAGACCATCAAATTTATTAAGAATTACTCTGAATTTAGATCAACAAATGTCGTTAACACGAATATGAAAAACAAATTCTATTTAAGGGATGACACAATTAAAAGACACCAATTTGGACGAGCCTTATATTTATTTTTGTCTATAATCATTTTTCTTTGAATCACTTGAAATATCTCTGTCCATTTGTAGATATTGACAAATCAAATTATCTGTATATTTTTAATTTATTTATTCCTGGAATTTGGAAATTTTGTAAATAAATTCATTTAAAAATATTTCATTATTTTTTTTTTTTATTTTTTTTCATGATAACAAAATATTGCATTTTTTTTCGTTCATTTTTATTTATTTTCTCTCAATGACAGAATCAGAAACTCCCAAAATCTAATAAATGGAAATGCAGAATAGAAGATTAGATTAGCTGTTTTTTTTAAAAAAAAAAAAAAAAAGAAAGAAAAAAGTGTAGCAAAAAAAAAAACCAAAAACAAAAATTATTTGATAACAAATAAACAGATGAATCATTCAATTGAAAACACAAGAGGCAATCACAAATTTCTCAGCTAAAGTTTTAAGTTGTTAAGTTTTGAGATAAGAAAAAAAAAAGTTAATATTTAACTAGTACAAAATTTCTCGGACTGGATTTAATGAGAAACATTTCTTGTATTTACAATAATTATTGTTATCAAAATAAACGTTAAATATCCACCACTTGAATTTTTGAATATTGTGTGGAGTTGATGTTTCACACTCAAAATTTACACACACACACAATATATTATTCACGCTTCACTAAACGTTTTAGTCTTCTAGTCTGAGATCATGAAAAATATTTTTAAATCTTTGTCTTGAAGAAAGTCAAAAAATTTGTGTTCTCTGTTACAGAAACTTTTTAACATAAATGTTTGGCTGAAACAGTAACTCCATTAGTGTTTTAATCTATTTTTTTTTTCTTGCATGACGTCATTCAGTTTCCTACTTTTAAAAAATTTGCCTACAATTTATTACTTTATTTTCTTCATACAATTAAACTAAATTTTTTTTTAATGTTTTTGTTTTTATTATTTTTTTTTGTTGTTTTTATTTTTATAGAGTTTGTCTATTGTCTAAATTAGAAAAAGTTTCGGTGAAAACTAGAATTTACGGAGTTTTGTTGTTGTTTAATATTTCATTTTATCTTTTAAATTAGGTAAATTGAGGTAGCAAGAAATAAAATAAAAGCGAAAATAAAACATTTTTAAAATCCAAATAAATTATTGTGTGAGACATGCCACTAAAGTATTTAATTCAATTAATTATTCCAATCAGTGTAGTCAAGAGTTTTCACTAATATTACCTGTTTGTAATGTAATTCACACTTCTGTTTATGACGATGAGGAAATATCTGCTCCTTTAATATTTCCGAATACTTTTTCCGTAAGAATTTCCTAATTGCCGAAAATCACACACTTTTGATATAAATCTTATGGGTGCGTTTTTAACTCAACAATTGTCATATTTTATTTCAAAGTTTGTGACTTCTTTGGCTTAATTAAGAATTTTAGAACATTTAGACATTCTTAAGTTAGCGGATAGACAAAAATCTTTTAACACAATGAGAAACAAGTGAAATAGTTCATGAAATAATAATTATCTTTAACTTTCGGGTTTTTCATTTTTTAAGGAATAATTTTAAAAACACAATACAACAACATATTTATTTTGTATATTTGATTGAAATAATTTACACATAATAATTTTTTTAATTTTTTATATATGATTCTTATAATAAGCGAAAGGGAAAGAAAGGAGGAAAGGTGAAGTTGATGACTTTTATTTTTATTTTTTTTTAAACATTAAAAAATAAAATAGCAACTATCTAAGTTTTATATCAGAATATTTTAAGAGTGGACAGTTTTTGATTTAGCAATTGTAGAAATATTTTCAAATGAATTAAATAATTAACGATTAATTTCTATTTATATCACTCCCCTTTGTTCAAGTCTCTCAGTTTATAACATCAGTTTTTTTTTTATTAAATCAAATTTGCTTTGGAGTAATCTAAATCGCTTGTCTTTTTCTCTTCCTAAATGCATAAATTCATAAAGATGTTTTATTTTTAATCAGAAGTACATCTTTCTAAGACTTTTAATTGTTAATTTATTTATTCAAAAGAATAAAAATAAAATTTTAATAGAAGTAAACTTAAAAATTTCTTCTTTTTGTAGAATTTAAAATAAATTCAACTCAACTCAAATTCTATAGAACTCAATTTATTGAATTTTGAGTTGTCTTGAGTTTTCTTTATAATTCCACAGATGGTATTGTGCTCGCCTCCTTTGTTGATAAAAATCAAATTTAATTTAAAGATATTCATAAAACATCACCCAATAAGCACCATTTAAAAGTGAAAAAAGTAGCGGAAATAATATACGTGAGGCACGATCAATTTGGATTGCATGCTTTAAACGACATTGTGCTGGTGTTAATTTTGGTTCCGGAAGAATTGGCTGATTTAGAAGAAATGCGTGTTCCTTTAAAAGAATAAAAATAGAATAATAGAAAATTATAAATTTTATAAAAAAAAAAAGACAGTAGAAACTAACTTGTCTTTGAAATGCTGGAATTTCACTACGATCATTTGAGTTAGCTCGATCTCTTCGTCCATTTTGCTGTAAAAAATATTAAAATTAAATTTTAAAAGTAAATTTCTGTTTTATAATGAAAATTATTACTTTTGGTGCCAAATCAAATATTTTATCAAGTTTTGGTGGTTCTGGTTGTGGATGAGGAATTGGTTTAGGAAGAGCTGTATCTCCTAAAACAATATTCACTAAACAATATTCCATAAGTGCCATAAATACAAAACTAAAAATAAATAAATTTCATTTTTAATTTAATTAAATTTTCTATTGAACGAATTTCATAATTCCTACATTGTACAAACGGACATAAAAGCATCAACTGCTTTTAAGTATGAAACAGGCGGAAGTGACGCTTGTGATTTAGCATGTTGTGTTGATAAAGTTAGTAAAGATGTTACACCTAATGTTACACGTGCTGGTGCTGCTTCTGGTTTTATCCAAAAAGATACCCACTAAAATTGTTAATTGTGTTAAAAAATATTGGTTTTAAGTGGAAACAAAAATATTGCCTACCGACATAATGACAATTAAACATGTTGGAACATATGTATGGAATAGATAATAACCCAAACGACGTTTTAATACAAATACAACTTCTAAACATGTAAAATTACCAGTTGAATATACTTGTGTACAATCAGCTGTATAATTTTTCACTAATGCAAGTTGTGGTAATTCAATATTTTCATCAACAACAAGTGGAACTTCTGGATCCCATTGAAAAACCATATCATCTGTAGTATGCGATACTAAAATAAAGAAAGTTTTAAAATTGAATAGAAACATAAAGAATTTATACATCCTAAGATTTTATATCCTGATTTGGAGAAAAAATTAATAATAATATTTTTTTTTTTGCTTACAACTTTCCATTTGTAATTTACATTCTTGTGTATCATGTGGATATATCAGAAAGTTCATTGCACATGATAATCTAAGTGTCAATTTAACCATATATAAAATTGTTTTATCCTTATACAACCACATATAATGATTTGGTATTGTCATTGTTTGAAATGTTACAGATTTTGCATTTTTAAAAAATGAATCTGGACGCCACATATTTTTTAACCAATCAACTTCTAATAAACGATATTCTGTTGTCATATTTTCTGGTAATCTTAAACGATTATCTTTCCATGTTTGTGCAAAAAATATATCCGCTGCATAAGTCTAAGAAAAAAAAAACAAAAACAAATAATTTAGAAAAAATATAATTAGTTTAAATTTACATTTGGGTTTCACAACCAATCTTAAGTTAGATCTTTTATTATTCTTGTTTGTTTTCTACATTATTTTCTTTCATTTTATTCTCTAGTTTTTTGTTCTCTTTAAATTTAATGTTCATTTAAAAATTGGTTGAGAAATTCGGATTTAAATTGAAATATTTCTAGCAAGTGAAATAATAAGGAAATAAAATTAAATTAATTTGTTTGTTTGTTCAAATAAGACAAAAAAAAAATGAAATGAATAATTAATTTGTAATTATGATTTAATTAATTTTCATTTAAACTTTTATTTGTAAAAAAATGCCGAAAGCGAATTTTTTTTCTGTAAATCAAAAATGTAATTAAATTAATTTAAATCTGTTTTAAGTGAAACACGTACATACATGATTTAGGGAATTAGTTATGCTCTGAACAGTTGTATCATTTTATTTTGTTTATTCTGATTCATCAATAATAAAGTAACACGAGAATATTTTATTAAAAATTTCTAAAGAGAATTACATTAATTTATTTATTTAAATTGTGAGTTAAAAATTATGACGAATCTACAGTGTGAAGGAGACTTGTAGTACTATCTCCCTCTCTTTCATTTTGTTAACCCAACTGACAAAGTTTGTATGAATTTTTTTTAACTTTTCAATAATTTTCTTAACAGAATTTTGACAGTTTGAATTTTTTCTTTTAATCAAAACTGTTTATTTAAGTTAATCGAATAATAAAAGGTTACAAAATATTGTCACAATTACTGTTGTTACTTTTAAGTTTGGAAAATTTGATGAGATTAAACTACTATAATTAATTCCCTACATTCTCTATTACCGGCTACTTCAATAGAATTAAACTTGTATGATTTTAGTTAATCTTTTTTGTAATGAGAAGGGAAGTGAAAGGGAGAGTCATTTCATTGGATATTTTTTTATTGTCAGAATTACATGCATTTATTTATGCATAATTTGAAATTGTTGTTATTGATTTTGTGTTTTTTTTCCTACCTTTCAATTATTTGTTTCCTTTTTTTATTAATCTCCACGCTTACACGCTTACATTTAAAGTTCATTCAATTGAATTTGTCGAAAAGTATTGGCTCAAAACCTCTCAAATTATTTAATTATTTTAGGATGCAAGAATAAAGTTAGTCAGAGATAGAGATGTACATATATTGCGTGTGTGTGTGTGAAAAAATATATAAAATTTTAGAATATGTCAATGAGAAAAAACTTCAGTAAGGACTGAAACTGAAATCGATTCTTGTTCTTCGTTTTTTTTTTCGCAATTTGTTCGATTTTAAAATAAGAGAAAATAAAAAGTATTTCAGAAAATGTAACTTTTATTTACTAAACAAACCGTTATGCAGCATCGAAAACATCTTATTTTTATATTTAAACAATCAATAAATATTCGTTAATGTGTTTTGCAAATCGTTTATTATGATTAAAATTTTGAGTTTGTTTGTAGTTTTTTTTTTGTTGAAAAAAGAGAGGAAAAAACAACAATTATGTTTTTTTTTTGTTACATTTAAAAATATTTAAAGAATTTATTTTCTATTTAAAGCAATATGATTTAGCAATAAACAAAAAAGAAAAAAAAATTACAAAATAATTGGCTAATAAGAAACAAAAAAAAAACTAGACGAAAATAATTAACCTTGGGCGTTTGTGTTCAGAAAGAATTTTAAATCTGTCAAAAATTATAAAAAAAATATTTTCCACAAAGAAAAAAAAAACAACACCAGTTCCACTCACAACAATCATATAAAAATCTTTAAAAATTGTGAGTGGACTTATTTTTTTTTAATGGAAAGCAAAACAAAGAAAATTAATTTAGAAAAAAAAAATTTTTGTTATGAAGATTTTGTATATTTTTTTTTTGATTGATTGACATTCACGATCATCTAAACGTTTCTTTCTGGATTAATTATTTGCGTATTTAAATTGAATATTTAATAAATTGTACTTCATGCACAAAGTAAAATGAAAACAATAAAAACTCTTACCATTGATGTCTCATCAATAGAATCTAATCCCATTACGGTTACATGAAAAAATACTGATGTTGGTTGTCCATCTTTTTTTGGTGGTCTCATTTTATCATAAGATTTAACATCTTCAGGAAATAAATCACTTAATAGTAAACTTGTTCTGAAAAATAATTACAAAAATTTTAAATTAACTTATTTTTCTTCCATCCCCTCCTCCCGTTCACATAACTTAAAAAATTAATTTTTCCCCAATTTTGAAAAATTTAAATAAAACTTACTGATATTCAGCAGCAAATGTCATACCAATATAAGAGAAGAAACTCAGTATTATAAGAGTTATTTGATTCATGTTTTATCTGAAATTATTTTGAAAAAGAAGAGACTTAATGAGATGAGACAGTATTCAATCCTTCATCAAAAAATAAACAATACAAGAAGAAATTTCTATTCTGATGGACCTAAAAAGCAAAAGATAATCGTTTCCATTCTTTTTATTTCTTACAAAAAAAAAAGAGAGAATAAAAAAACTGAAGAGGAAAGAAAATATTCTAATTTGTCCCATTTTTTTTATATAAAACGAGCTGATTCAAAAGGCATATTTTTTTATAAACATAAAAGCCCATCATATGTCCCAGTTTATTTGCAAAAAAAATGGTAAAAGAAAAAAAAAAGAAGATGGTATTCAAGTGAATAAAATAAGCATTGTCAGCGATTAACATTGCAGTGGGTACTTAAAAGGTAGTTCAAACAAACTTCCCGTCATTAAAGGAAGAACGCTTCAAAAAAAAAATACATAAGACAAAAAAGGAAAAAAAAGCAATGAGAGTTTTGTATTGATATACATGTGTGTGTGTATGTGTTTGTTTTGTATTTTAGTTTAATATGAGAATTATGACGTCAAAGTTTATTGATTTTAAATTGCTATAATAAATTTTTAAGATAATGATGATAAGACAGACATTTTTCTCTTTTCTTATTCATAATATTGTGAACTCTTGCTTTTGAGTCATCAGAAAGTAATCAAAGTCAAGTGACTGATTTTTTTATTGGATAAGAATTTTATATGAATAAGAAAAAATAGATCAATTGATATCATAAAATTCAGTCTATTATTAGAATATTCTTTTCTTCTGTCACTTAAATTTAAGTCAAAATTCAATATATTTGAGAAATTGCCAAAAATTACCGTCTAACCGAATTTGTCCTCCTTAATAAATTATAATATTAGAATAAAGAGAAAACATATTCGGCCTGTCGGTAATTTAGGATTTTATATAGAACTTTGACTCTAATCATTAATCGTTCCTTGCATTAACCTCATTTCGTGCTTATAAGAAATTGATTTAATAATTCGTTAGACTTCCTGTTTTTTCTACATTAAAGTAAATCGTTTTTTATTAAGTAGAGTTTTATATTTCGTGTTTATACCAAAATTATTCATTCAATTACGATGTTGGAACTCATTCGTGATGTTCTGATTTATTATTTCCGTATGACGATGTCAAATTTTTTTAAAATAAAATAAAAATCTTGAGGCCTCTAATTCGGGTTCTATGACCAACGTTTTATTCTCAGATGTAATTGGTATTTAGTCCCTGAGAAACAAATCATCTCTAGAACCTTGACAATGTTCAAATAAATTACTTTAAATTATCAATATTTAATCGTTTTATTTAAAATAAAATTAATTGAAATCGACAACTCGATCCAGTCTCTTAAAGTTATTATGAAAGCCGTCATAATAATAATAAAGAATAAAAATTCTTAATATTGAAAATTCAAATAATGACAAAAAAAAAGTCATGAATGATTTTTATTTGAAATTTCAACGAACAAAAATATTAATTAATTAATTATTTATTTTAAACAAGACTTAAAAATTTTGTTAAGACAGAAAATTTTTTCTATTGCAATAAATAATTTTGGACCAAATATACTTTTGTACAGAGTAAACAATAGAAATGTACTCATAAACTCTGTACTATGTACTCTGTAATAGCAGTGTAAAAATACCTTCAAAAACTTGTAGACGTAACAAAAATTGAGAATCGATTAATGAGATCGAATCTTTTTTTTCTTGATTCTTATATTTTTCGTGTTGACTTTTTTTTTCTTTACCTTTTTTTACTCTAAAGGTTTAGCAGAAAACTAAAATTAATAAAAACACTTTATTTTCAAAATTCCAAAAATTCTAATTATTTAAAGATTTTCCCCCCGATTTAAATTTTCACTTCAATTCACAAATTTTTATTTTCTAAAGTTATTGGAAAAATCTTTTTAATATTTTTTTTTACAATTTTAATATTTTTAACATTTCACAAAAGAAAAATCTAAATTAATTATATAAAAAAAAAAATTGAATTAAAATTTATTTTGTCTTATTAGAAAATTTTATAAATTTTTCTTTTTTGTTTCAATTCCATCCAACAATGTTGAATTTTAAATATGAACTAAGCATATTTCTATTCTACAAAGGATTTAAATAGTCTTCCTTTGGTACTTATAAAAGGGTCCTTAGAAAGAAAGTAAAGTAAAAAAAAAAAAAACAGATTGAAGCAAAAAAGAGAAAAACCTGACGATAATGATGAATAATACAGCCTATATACAAGAGACAAAAGATGATGAGATTTTCTACCTTCTTCTTCTTCTTCTACTTATATATTTTTTTATTTTTTATATTGGTTTGAGGTTCACCTTCACATAATTATAGAATTTTTTTTTGTATGCGGTGAAAATAAGGAGTTCAAAAATAAAATAAAAAAATACATCCATACATATAGAAATAATAATAAGAACAAGAACAACAAATATATAAAGAAAAACTTAGAAAATGACGGATATAATTTTATATATTCTTCTTTAGGATTTTTGAAAATGAAGACAAAAAAAAGAAGAAGAAAAGTTTGAATAAAAAATGATGCAGTGCAGATTTTTGTTTAAATTCTGAAAATACAAAATGATTTAATTAATTAATTAATTAATTATGGTAGTGAAGGTTCTTATGTGAAAATGTGTAGAAATAATCAAATGTAGATAAAATAATTTCAAAGAGACGATATGAGAATTTCTACCTTCGTTCTGTTTCTTTTTTTTTGTTAAATTATCTGAAGAAACATTCTTTCCATAAATTGGCATTCTTTGTAGTTGATCGTCTAACTACTGGTCTGGATAATTTGAAACAACACAACTGAATTAATCGATCGTATTTTGTTCTTATTGCGATAAGAACTTAAAGGATAAAAATTGGTAATAAACTTTCTCTTAACTTTTTGCAATAAAAATTAATTCATGAAGAAAACTTTTAATTTCTTTCATTGAAACAGTTTTCAAATATTGAACTTGAACGGTAATATTTCAGGTGACTAAAGTGCACTCAAACAGTGACTTAACGTAAACAAATACCCCAAAAAAAAGAAAATAACGTTCACCTGTCAAACTATACTTATTTATGTCGGTTTGTGTTACCATGTTTGGAGAAAGTAAAAAAGAAAAAAAGGAAAGAAAAGAATTTATGGAATGATTCAACAACCCCTTCAACTTTCCCCCCACCCCACTTAATATTTATACAAATGGAACAAAAAAAACGTCAACTTTTTTGTGGTTTATTTATGTTAACTTACACGAACAAACACACACATACACACAAACACAAATACACATTATGTCGATTAAAATTTGTAACAACAGAAAACACGCATAGTTGTTATTAAAACGTGAAAAATTTCGCGTATGTAAAATATGCATAACATACATATTCACACACACCCAAACACACACTAATACATACGTATACACATATGATTCATCATCTGTTGTAAATCCATCAAAAATGTCTAAATTATTTAACGTCGTTCTCCTTTCTTTATTCTTCCGAAATATCATTTTGAACTCTTTTTTGTTGTTGTTGTTTTTCTATTTACTGTTGTTGTTGTTGTTGTTGTTTTTTCAGATCTTTTTTTCATTAAGTGGATTATTATTTTTGGCAAAGTGTTTTATATTTGAAGAGAAAGAGAACAAAAAAGTAATAAAAGTTGAATCATATAAATTATTGAGAAGATTTTTATTGAATTCCTTCTTTCTTTTTTTTCTTAAACTTTACTTCTTTTTGTGGGCGAAATTATAAGCGTATGAGATGAAGGAGGAGAAGGAGGAATATGAAGAAGGAAAAATTAAATTAATAAAGAAAAAAAGAAAGAAAGAAGGAAAAAAAAACGTTGATTTAAGTCAAGTTTTTTTTGTGTGAAGATGAAAAGCGAAAGTAATTTCTTTCTGTATTTTTTTTTTGTCGTGTTATTTATAAATATTTGTTGTACTTTCTGCAAAAGTCCAAAGCAAAAAAGCAATAAAAAGAAAAACAGAAGAAGAAAGAAAAAATGGCAAAAAGAAAGAAAAAAAAAGAAACATGCTAAAAGCAAATTGAAACAGAAAGTAAAAGTGACACACAAGATTATTGTCATATTCGATTAATTATATAAAAAAAAAATGAAATAAATTTGTGCAAAATGTAAAATACAAAAATTAATCTATTCTTAACCTTAATCATTTCATTCTTTTATTAATAAATTTTGCTTTCCTCTAAAGAACAAAAAATAAAATACAACAACAACAGCAAACTAAAAATAATAAGAACAAAATTATTTTGTTTCCTTTTTTTTTTTTATTATAGTTTGTCTCGTCTATCATCATTTTTATTTTATAAAATTCTTTGTTATCGCCAATTATTTCAAACATCTTGATATTCGTTATTTTAAGATCCAGCATTTGAAGACGATGAAACTATATAAAATGAAGAAGAAGAACAAAGTTGAAGAAGATGAAAAAGTTGTAATAATTATAGAATTGGAATGGATAATATTAGAGAAATTTCACAATAATTTCATCTTTCATCTCATTCCTAAATATTTGTCTTTCGATAACTTTGTCACATTTTTGTTCTTCTTTTTTTATATTCGATCATTTTCCTCAGCTTCTTCTTCTTCTTCATCTGTAATAAATTGTTAAAGACTGAAGAAAAAAAAAAATAGAAACATCTTCTTTCATCAGACATAAAAGAGAGAAAAAAAAACAAAAGCAAAACGAACAACAACAAAAATAATGTTGCGGCTATTTTTAATCCGTATTATTTATATTTTTTAATTGTCTTAATTATGTGAGAAAACATTATTAATTATTAATTAACGTTAACATTTGTATGTTCTTCGGTAAATTAATAAAAGAATAACAAAACAATGAAAAATTAGAAGACAAAACTAAAACACAACTGTCTGGAATTGACGATCAACAAAATGTCAATAACATTACATCGAAAACCTTTTAATCCTTCGTTTCCTTTTTTTTTTTGTTTTGTTTCCTATTCATTATTCAATTCTTTACTGGATTTTGATCATCAACCTTTTTTGAATATTTTTATTTAAAAGTTTTTTGACTTTTCAATAAAGACTTTGTCGGTGTTTGTTGACGATCGTCATCTATAATTTTCTTCTTACTCTTTTTTTTTTCTGCGGAGTTTTATTTTATTTATTTACTTTTGTTGCTGTTGTTGTTTTTTTTTGTGGTTTGGTTTTAACTTGTTGTCTACACTTCATATTATTATTATAATGAGTCAGTATAAAAGTGCGAGCATATAAAGCAAATATATATAAAATGTAAATGAATAATTAACTTTGATAGATCACTGTCAATATTCAATTTAATAATATATGAATATTTTGTTGTTGTTGTTGTTGTTGTATTTCCCATTCTCCAACCATTTATTGGACGATTATGTTTTTTTATTTAAAATTATGGTAATTATTTATCAGTGGTGTAGTTTTTACTTTTTTTATTTTTATTACAAATAAAAGTGATTCAATGGACTTTACGGTTTTGTTGTTTTTTTTTTTTCTTTCTTTCGTATTCAAATTGAAATCTCTGAAGAATAAAAAAAAATCAACATGGTTAAATGAATTTTTGGTTAAATATTTTTTAATAAATAAACAAAAAAAAAAAAAACAGAAAGAAACACAATGGACTTTTTTCAATTGTTTAAGCACGTGCTATTTGCTACCATCTGCAAGATATTTTTATTTTTTTGTTTTTTTCTCTCTGATTTTTTTCCTTTCTTAAATACATTTTAACAAGACAAGAAGCGTATCTTGTCATTTGACTCCCTCAGGCTTTTATGTTGTTGTTGTTGTTGTTTTTAGTTTTGTATTTTTTTAGTTTTTTTTTTATAACTGCACTATAGGATATCTCGTTCAACATTTTCAACTTCTCCAAGGCTAATTTTATGAAAATAAAATTAAGAACAAAAAAAAAAACAAAATATATAAAAATAAAGTAAGACGATTAGACGACAAGAGAGGAGAAGAAAATAAATCGACAAAAAATAAAAACAAAATGAATAAGATTTGGAACAAACAGTAGAGAAACAGACACAAGACTCTGTTTGTTTTTTTTTTTTTTTTGATTTTGTAAAGAAAACTAAAAAAACTCTAAAATAAAAACAAAAAGAAGAACTCTCTCTCTCTAAATTCTCTAAAAAAAAAAACATAAAAAGAAAGAAAGAAAAAAAATTCTAACAAATTTGGTCGTTTTCGTTTTTAAAAGGAAATTTGATATTATTGTTTTTGTAGAGAGAAAAAAAAAATGAAACACAAATAACCAGAAAAAAAAATGTTATCGATTGTTTCTGTTGTTGTTGTTGGTTGTTGTTGCTGTTTTTGTTGTTGTTTGTTGTTGGTTTTTTTTTTGTTTCATTTTGTTTTTTTTTTGTGTCATTCACAATCTTTCGTGATATTTGTGTTTCTGTGTGTGGTTGCCGTTTTAACAAAAAATTAAAAATTTGATCTCAAAAAATCAATAAAAATTGACCTTTTTTCGTTGTTGTTTTTTGTTTCTTTCTAATTGTTAAGAAAAAAAAGTAATCTCTTAATTAATGAATAGAATTCAATAAATAAAAATATTGAATTGACTTAACTTGTGAAATAAGAAAATTATTTAATAATCATCATCATTGCCACGATTATCTTATGTGAACCAAAAGCCTAGACAGTTTTCAATGAATTCAACCCAGTCCACTATGGCTCACAGAACATCGTATTTCTGCTGCATTTATTTCAATGTATTTACTCATCAATGTTTTAATTTACCATTATTATAAATGTAAAATCCTTGTTGTGTAACTGTTTCTGTTATAAATTAAGACAAACTTTTATTCTCTAAATGAGACTACACCAGGTAAATTGAACCGGCCCAATTGACAAATTTTTGTTGTAACGCATTTGTTGCGTTCCGCATTAGAGCGATCGCATTGAGCAAGTAATTTGATATAATTAATTATTTGTACAACATTCTCGTTCTCATTCTAATTAAAATGTATTTAAATTTTTTTTAGATAAAGTCGATTAACCAGTTTCATAAAATTAATTTAATTGCCTAAAAAATGATTGTGAATTTTAACTTTATTAGAAGAAAAAGTTAAACAAAATGCAAATAAAAATGGAGAGAGAGAGAGAGGGAGATTTTTTGTTGTTGTTGTTGTTGTTATTGCTGATGTCATTAACAATATTTATTGCAGTTTTTATTCTTTTTTTTGCAAAATAATCAAGTGGACCGTCAACCTTAAAAACTATTTTCTAATAAAATAATAAATTAAACATAACATACTTTTTATCTTGGGTGAATCTAGTCAGATGAATGACACACAATTTAATTCTTCTTCTTCTTCTTCTTCCTCTGTATTTTTTTTTGACGTCTTTTGAAAATCTTAAGAATACGTTAGATAATATTTATGATGATGATGATGATGATGATTTGTTTTTGTTTTGTTTTTTTTTTGCTTAGCCAATTAGATTTGCACTAAAATGGCAATATAAATAAATATATGTATTTTATTTTTGTTACGGTACAAATGTTGGATAACTGTTTGAATGAATGATCTAATGATGTATGTTCTTCTTTCTATATATATAAAAACACAAAAACATATATACATAATTAATAAAAACAAAAAAACAAAAAAAACTTTACTAAAAAATTAAAAAGAAAAAAAAAACGTTTGTGTCGTTGTTGTTCGTCCATTTCTATTACAGTGTCGGCTTAAAGGTTAGATCGGATTAAAAAGACTAAAAAACATAAATGACTAAGTAGTTAAAGACTTAACGTCTGTTGATTGATATTAAAGAAGTAGACTAGAAATAAATGATGGTAGAGAGGTGAAATTTTCAGTGTGTGTGTATGCTTGTGTGTTTTAGTCTTTGAGGAATTAACACAGACAGAATCTATTAATCTTTGGTTACACATGTGAATGACAAGAAGTTATTGTCGTAAAAGATCACAGATTATTAAAATCGTTTAAATGTTTAAATTATGCTTTAATATTTAGGGTGAAGATCAACATAACTAAAGTTATCATGTGAAAATGAAAAAGAAAATAGAAGTGCTAATTGATCTCAATATGTTCTTCATTTTTGTTATGTTTTATTCTCTCTCTCTTTCTTTTTCTCTTTAAAGATTTCTTCTCTCTCTTTTCTCTTATAGCTTAGTTAGGTAATGTCGATCAACCACAAGTCAATAATATAAAAGTGTAAAGCGATCAAGACCAATTTTTACTGGTAAAAAAAAAATCTTTCTCTTTCACAACTTCACCTACAAAAAAAAACATTAAAGAGGAAAGAGAAACATATAAAATGCATGTAGACGTAATGTGATCCATCTTATAAAATTCAAGAACCAAGAAGATTGTTTTTTTTGTTATTGTAAAGTTTAGTCGTTTTCGCCTGTAGCGAAATTCATCTCTGTTGTATCTTTCACACAGTGGTAATGGCAACATAGAGGAAATAGTCCGTTAATTTCAAACTGGGTCTATTGGTTACCTAGTCTTTTTGTTGTTGTTATTGTCTTTTTTTTTTCGTACAAAATGATTTATTAACTTTTAATGTTCGATTGATTATTTACACACACTACACACACACAGTTGCACACTCATAAAATAACAATAATAATTTACGGGGTCAAATGACACCGATCTAAATTTTGTAATTATTATTAGTTAGTTAGTTAGTTGTTGTTGTTTTTATTTTTATTATTCGTTCCTTATTGGAAACAAAAAGAAAAAAATTGGAAGGAAAATTAGTAACGCCATTCATCACCGTGTGTTTATTGTGTGCGTGTGTTTATTTCATGAAACTATTAAAACACATTATTGGGTCATTAATAAATTACAGAAGACAGATAATTTTAGCCTCAATTTTTAATTATTTTTCTTTTTTTTTTTCTTTTTTAGCAAAATTAAATTTTGTTTTTCATTTTCTCTTTCACTTTTGTCTTGTTTTTCATTTCTGTTTGTTTTATTATTTTTATTTTTTCGAATAAAAGTTAATTAGAATTAATTGGTCGATTTATTTGTAATTAGGAAATTTGATCTTTTTTCTTTTTCTTGACACAATTATTTTTTTTATTGTTTTTTCGTTTCCAACAAAAAAAGTTTTTATTTAATTTTTGCTTTTTGCTTTTTTTTTGTTAAAAATCAATTATAAATTTAAGACAAAAGAAACAAACGTAACAAACAATAAACCAGGGAGAACAACAACAACAGAAAAATAAAAGAAAAGATAAATAGAAAACCAAAAACAAGAAAACAACGATTAAATTTTTGGAAGATCAAACACAAGGCAAAAGAGGAGGCACAAGAAGAAATGTAATTATTCTTCTTAGTTTCATTTGTTTGCGTTGTTTTTATTTTTTTCATTATTTTTTCTTCTCAATTTACCCAATTACGATTTTCATCTTTTAATCGTAATTTTTTGTTGTTGTTGTTGTTTTGTTGTACTTGTATTTGTTCTTATGAAAAAGAAGAAGAAGAGGAATAAGAGTTAATTGAACATTTTTATTCCAAAACATAAAAAATAAAGAACAACAAAATGAAATCGAAAATTTTCACAACAAATTTTTTTTTTTATTTATTTATATTTTGTTGTGGTTGTTGTTGGTTGGTTGCTTTAGTTCGTTTTGTTGTTGTTTTAAATTATAATTAATAAATAATTAATGTTAAAGTTTTTATTTATTTTATTTTATTTTATTTCTTCTTTTTTATTTTTGTTTTTTATTGTTGTGTTTGTTTTATATTCGATTTAATGGTGGATTAACATGAGAGACAAGGTGATGGTAATGTGTGATTCAACTAAACTATCTTTTATATTAAAAGCCGCAATTTATATCGGTTTATATTTATGAGTGTGTGTGTGTGTGACTTGATAAATGAGTGTATGTGTGTGTGTCAGTGTATTTGTCCTGTAAACATGTGAAGTTTATTCTTATTTTTTTATTTATTTATTTTTTATTGAAGTTGATTTTTTGGTTTGTAATATTTTCTTTACTGCTGGTAGAAAGTTATATAATTGAATGTAATAAAAAGCAAAAAAAAAAAAAGAAGAAATAAAAAAGTTGAAATTGGAATTGGACTTGACTTTGATAACAGGAAGTGATGATACAGAATTATTATTATTAATAATAATATTAATAAAATTATGATGGTATTTTTCATCTATGCGATCTTCTTCTCATTTACTGTGATGTGACGCGTCGTCTGCCCGTGTGTGTTTGTGACGTGGTATAAATGTGTGACGTGTCTGTACATGTGGGTGAAAATAATGATGGTTGTTGTTTTGTTTTTTTGCTTACAATTAGCCTGTACACAACTAAGTACATAATAATTTTCTATCTTGTTTCGTTTGTTTTTTGTTTGAAAAAGTTTTTTTTTTGTTTTTTGAAAAATTTAATAAAAATTATAAAAAAACAAAACTCTAACCATGATCTACCAACAACCACCACCACCATCATGATTGTGCGTTTATTTATCTTTATAAAAATAAATAAATAAAAAGAAATTTGATGAAAAAATATAATATAAAAAAAAAAGAAGAAGAACGAAAAAAATTTCACTTAATTTTTCATCAAATTTATGCAAGTAATCAATTAGTTTTAACCATAAATTTTAACCTTTTAAAGATTTATATCTTTGTTCCAAATTTGTTCTAGTATTAAAAAAAAAAAATACACAAAACACAACAAAAAAACACAAAAAAGTTATAAAAAGCAGAGGTACAGATGAAGGTTCCCAAACATAAAACCAAAAAAAATTTATTACTAAATTTGAATAGATTTGCATTGATTTCCATATTTTTAAGTCAGTTTGTGTTGTTTATTTTTCTTCTTCTTTTTCTATTGAATTATTTTTGACGATTCATAAAAAGATGACAGCGCGAACAACGAAAATGTAAAAATTTTATTAAATAAACAAAAAAAAAAAATAAATCAATCAAAAAAAAAGGTATAGAAAAGTAGAAAATAATGAAAAAGAAAGAAGAGGAAAAATATAAAGCAAAATGTAAAGAAAAAGAAAAATGGCGATTAACCCGATTTTTGTTGTCAGTAGGTCCAATATTTTTTTTGATAAAGTTAAAAAGAAGATAAAAAAAAAACAGAATCATTTAAAAAAAGAAACGATCTTTTTTTTTGGTTTGTAACAAAAATTTGTTTCTTCATAAGAATAAAAATTATTCAATTGTCGGTTGTATTTTTGTTTTCTACTTATTCTTATTCTTCTTCTTCTTATTCTTCATCACGAGACGACCGACTATAAATTTTTTTTTTTTTTTTTTTGAAAATTTTTGTTTCATTGAATACACACATCGTATTATAGTAACTGACATGACAGAGCAAATACAAATATACTTTGTACATATTTTTCCCCGGTCGGAATTTATACAAATTAAAAAGGTGGAAAACCTTTTCTTTTTAAAGTTACAATTTTGCTGCCTAATTAACAAATTTCAAAATATGATTTGAAATGGCGTACAATTGTCTCAATTTCACTACTGTATGTTGTGCTAATTATGTTATTTGATCTAATTTAAATAAAAACCCTTTTCTGGAGATCCGGATACAACAATTTGACAATCCCCTTTTTTAAATGAAGTTAACGTTAAATCATTTAACTTCGATTTTATTTTTTCTTCTGTTTTACATAAAATTCAATGAGTTTGAATCAAAGGTAAAAGATAATATATAAACGTGACATTCTGTCTCTTTCTTACACTTTTAATTTAAAAATAATAATAACAATAATAATAATATGTGTGCCTGGCCTGTCTCTGTGTATGTATGATTGGTAATCTTGTTTCTCTACTTTCGAGGAACAAACGAAACATTGAGATTTTTTACCGTTACTTTTTTGTCTCTCTAATCAACAAAAAAAAAAACAAAAAGCCGAACCAACAACAACAATTATAACAATAACAAATTTAATGTATTTTTAGCGTACAGAATATTGTTTTTAGTAAATTCATTGTTGTCGAATGTTTCTTGTGTTATTTTTTGTTTTTTCAATAAATCTCGTCGTTTATTCTGTGTTGTGTATCTTTTGCTTTTATTTGTCCTCGTAAATGTACTCCCATTTTTTTTTTTTTTTTCATAAATACATATTTATGTATTTTTTTTTTGTCTGACTCGCCATTTAATTCATTTAATTTGAGGTTAAAAGGTGAAGAATTTTATTTAGGTTTTTTTTCTCTTATTTTTTTTTTTTTTTTGGTTTGTTGTAAATCCTTTCACCTTTTTATTTTACGGATTTTTACCTCTTTTTTTATAGAATTATTTATTTTCAATTGAGAATTCCTCTTTTTTTTTGTCATTCACCTATTTAAATTTAGTAAATCGGAAAGTTATATCAACAATTTCTTTGTTGTTGCTTTTTATTTATGTGTTTTTTTTTCTTTGATTGATTTAAATAAACTGATAAAAATTAATTTTAAATTTAAAACAAAAAAATTAAATGAAATATTTTGATTTTATTTTTTTGTATTTTTTTTTTTCTTTTTGTAATTTGAAATAAAAAAAAATTTATATGATTAACCAATGATTGTCGTCTACTACTCTCTTGTGTATTATATTATTTATTGTATTTTTATTTATTTTGTTCATATGATAATCCTTATACCTACTGATTATAAATTTTAATTTCACATAAATTAATTTATTTGTATTTTGTATTCTGTTCGTGTACACAAATTGTTCATAAAAAAACAAATTTAAATAAAATAAATTATATAGTTTTAGAACTTAAAGACGAGGTACACACCGAACATGTCATGAAAAATATTAGATTTTTGTTTGTGTAAATGTTAAGAATATTGTCATTGTTTATTTATAAAAATTTTTAAATCAATTTACAAAGGGATAATGTACATGAGGGATTATTGTGAGTCATATAATTGGTCATACCCTGTAACTATGGTTACGAAAGGGTTAATAAAAATATTGCAAATAGAAAAATATATGACAGTATTCACCTAAAATTTATTTTGTACTCACCACAAACACATTATCCAAGACACCAACCACAATAAACGCAAATTTTTTTTTATGCAAAATATTTTTTATTTTCTCAGTCAAAAAAATAATAAAATAAAATTCTGCTAAAGAGTTTTAGATTTGATTATTATTTCTATGAATTTATTACATGAATACTATAATTAAATTATGTGAAACCTACAATTGTTTATATAAATGTTTAGGTGTTTCCTGTGAAACAAACATTGGTCAGCTGTTTGTATTTGTTTTGATTTTTTATTTTTCTTTCTTTCTTTTTTATTTTTATTAGTTAATTATGCTAATTAAACATTGTTATAAATTTTTTACTTTAAATAAATAGTGTTTGTCACTCCACTACTACTGTTATTGTCTGCATAAATTATTTAACAATAATTAAATACGTTATTTTTTTTAATGTTTTTCCTGGTAATTTTTTTTTATAACAATTTTCTGTTTTTTCTCTCTTGTTTCAGTGTGGAAAATCCACGACATATATTTTAGACGATCAACAAATAAAATAAATTTAGAAAAAAATGGCAAGTACTGGTGATGTTTGGGTTCAATGGTTTTCATGTTGTTTCCATCAACCACAAAGTCCTGGACGACGAAGACATCATCAAAGGTTACGAATTGATAGATCAATGATAGGTGCTCCAACAAATTTTGTTCACACAGGTAATTATTTTATTCACGGCAGAGCATAATTTCTCCAACAACAGTGGATTAATTTAATTACATTTAAATGTTACATTTATTCATTTAAATTAAATTTAAAACGTGATTAGGTAGGATTAGGCCAGATTTGTCCCTGAGACTTTTGTTTTTGTTTTAATAAAGAAAATTAACTTGTTGAATTGAATATTATAACGAATTTCATGTTACAAAAGATTAGCTTCCTTGTCCTAGAATTTAATGAATTGAACAAGAAAAAGTTTGAAAAAAATATTTCTTTGTTTTTGAAAACTTTTAAACAAAATTTTTTAATAATTAATTGAATTTTTCTCTTTTAGGCCATATCGGTTCAAATGAGGTTGAACTAACATCATCACATTTAAATGCAATACAAAATCAGATGCAGAGTAAAGGTGGTTATGATATGAATGCATTAAGGGTTCAGGTGAGGAGAACTTGTCTCTCTGGATAAAAAGAATAATGAGAAAAAGAAAAATAAAATTTGAGAAAAAGAAATTGAAAATAAAAATAATAAGAGAAATGAGTAAGATTTATTTGAATCTGATTGATCTTGGGAATGGGCATTTTTTGTTTGTGGATTAAGAGGAGGCGGGACAATGTTATTTTAATTTATTTGTTTCTATTTTTGTGGTGGACTAACTTAACAACTAAATTTGAATCCTTTCAAAAGGTTCTCTTGATTTTAATTATTTTAATTATGTTATGTCTTGTTTAGTTTTATAACTTTAAATAATTTTTTTGTTAATCGTCAGTTGCTTTTTAATGTTTGTTTGTTTTTATGTTAAGAACACGTTCGTTTTTTTTTGTTTTTATTTTGATTAATTTTGTGATTCTTCTCTAGACAATGTTTTTAATTAAAAGAATATCACTGAAAGTAATTCTTGCTTGACAACTTCCGTTCACATGGAATACGAATTGCATTTGTGACCTTCAAAAGTAATAAAAGTTTAAAAAACGAAAAAACGAGAAAAAAACTCTGAAATTTTTAATTTTCAAAAAATTATTCAAAATAATAAATTAAATAAAATTTCATTTATAGATTTGAATTTATTAAATAAACAAATTTATGTTGTGTATGTGTGTGTGTCTATATGTGTGTAAATATCAACAACAACATAACATGTAAATATGATCAAAAACAGTAAGAATTAAAAAGTCTCTTCATAATAGAAATTGATTTACATATTTTCTTTGGGTTTTGATTTTGGATTAATTTAATTCATACAAAATCCCTAGATGCGTTTTGTTGTTGTATTATGTAGCAACTTTAATTTATTTATTTGTTTCTTTTTTGTACGGAAGAATATTATTATTGCGTTTTGATTATGAGTTTTTTTTCTTCTTCTCCACTTTACGTGATAAAATATAGAAAGTTTGAAATAAATGAAACAAAACACAACAAAAAACCTAAAATAAATAAATAGACGATCTTTATTTTATTCCAAGTTTTTATGTAATTTTTTAATAATAGAAATATTAAAGAAGTTAAGTAAACCGATTATGTTACTTATTAATTTAAATTAAAGTTTTATGTTTTTGTGTTAATTACTAAAAGTAGTCTAGAAAATTGTTACGTAAAGTATAAATTTATCTTTGATCTTTTTTTTCTTCCTTGAGAAATGTATTCAATTGAATGTCGGGAAGATAAAAAGTTATTGGCACTGGAACAAAAAAAAAAGAAAAACTAAAAGAATTCTAGTCTACTTATCAGAGATTTTAAATTTATATAAAATCATTTTGTTACTTTTCATTATTAAACTCTGATGTATGATCAACATTTTAGAATATTATTCTAAGAAATCTTGTGCACGTATTACATCGGAAATCAATTGAAATGAATGATTGCTCATAATCCTTAATTCGCATTTATTTATTTTCATAAAATCAAATCAACTGATACGGAGAAATTTTAAAATTCTTTATTGAAATTTAATTATTTTATTTGTGTTTTTTAGTCAATAAAATTAATCTTAATCATAAAGTTAAATTGAATTAAAATATTTATAAATAACAAATTATTAAATTAGAAGAGAAATAAATTTAATATTTTTTTTTTATTGATTGTGTGTTGTTGTTGTTATTGTATTGCAAATTTTATTGAATTTAAATTAAGTAAATTTTAATAATAATTCTCGGTGATTTACTGATTTGTGTTTTCAAGTTGATGATGATAATTTTTAACACACAGAAATAGATTTGATTTGATGCACCGGAGAACAAAGAACGAAGAAGAAATTTTAATCCAGAATAAAACTTCTTTTTTTTTTTTGATTTGCGTTTATTTTGTTGTAACGAGAATTAAATTAAATTTCTTCATTTAAAATAAATTTGTGATAAAAACATAAAAAAAAAGTGGATTGATTTTATTTTCACAGAATTAAAAAACAACAACAACAAATAATTAAAAATAAATAAAATTCCGTTTTTGTAAAATTTTGATTTCTGTAATGTGAATGGATTTTTATTCATTTATTTTCTTTAGAAAATAGTTTTTTTTTTTGGAAAATTCTATTGTACAATATTTTTAAAGTTGAGAGGGGTGTGTGGGGGTGAATAAAGTATATAATGAAACAAATTTATCTCTTAAATTAAACTGAAATGATTCAATTTATTGTGAATTTTTTGTTTAATTTTTTATTGAAAATAAGAAAATTTAATTTTACCGTTGTTAGCTACAAAAACCTTTAAGAAAGTAGAACCGGACGGTCTCGATTAATTTCCTAACAGATTAGTAACTCTCAACTATTAAACGCACTTTGTTTGTCTTTAGTATTCTTAGATTTTTGTATAAATAATTTGATGGTTCTGTTAAATATAAGCGAAAAGAATTGGTGATAAGACAAGACGGTTTAGTAGAAGGAAAATTGCTTTGCTCAAAATTAGCTAACTAATAATTGTATATTGACTAATTGATGGAATGGCAATAAAGAAACTTTTATTTTTAATCTTAACTAAATTAATTGTTTAAATCTGTTGGAGAATCTTTAATTAACTAATTCTTTAATTTTTTCTTTTAAATGAAATGAAAATAAATAAAAAATTTGTTTTTTTTTTTGAAATTTTCTCTTTTATTCAAATTTTCCAATTTTTTTTTTCTTTGTTTCCTTATTTTCAGGCATGCTGATATTGACGAATGTTTAATGAGCCTTAAGCCTTCCAAGTGTGTCTTAAATTTAAAAAAAAAAAATAATTCTAAATAACTAAAATTAATAATTAAAAATAATTAATATTAAAAAAAAAAAAAAAGAAGATGATAAACAAGAAGAAGAAAATGAAGAAGAAGAAGAAGAAGAAGAAAGGAGTGAAAAAAAGAAAAATAAATAAATTTTTTTTTTTTTGTAAATAAATTATAATTAATTTTTAAATAAAAAATAAACATAAATAAAACTAAAACTAAAAAATCAAAAAAAAAAAACAACAACAAGAATAAGAATTAAAATAAAAAAAAAGTCTTCTTATTTTTTATAAGAGAAAAAAAAAATGTCAAATTGAAATAAATGAATAAAAAAAAAATGACAATAAAAAGAAAAAAGTGAAATGTAAATGTAAATGAAAAATTGAAAAATTGTTTTATAAAAAGAAAACAAAAACAATAAAGAGGAAGAGAGAGAAAATTGTATGAAAAGTGAACAAAGAACGAATAATAATTGAATTTAATTTAAAAAAAAAAACAAATTGGAAAAATAGAAAGAAAATATTTTAGTTTAAGGATTTTTTTTCTTCCTTTTCTATTTTCTCCTCTTTTTACGTTTTTTTTGTTTATTTTTTTTTTCTTCTTGTAAATAAATGTTCCTTTTTTTTTTGTTATTTTTTTTTTTTTTAAATCAAAATAATTTTTATTATAAAATAATACCAAAATACATAACTGCCTTTATTTTGTTTTACTTTTTTTTGTTTTCAATCAAATGAAAGGAGAAAGAAAATTGAAAGGAAAGAAAAATAATATTTAATTATAGTTTTAATAATGCCCAGTGAAAAATCTTTGACAAATAAAAAAAAACAAAAGAATTGTAACAATAAGGGAAAAAGAAATTGTCTGAAAATAGAAAACAAAAATAATTGTAATTCAAATTGTGTGAAAAATTGTTTTACATAACTTGACTTTACATTTAGATTTTTTAAAAATAATTTTCCAAAACTAAAAGTAAACATTTATTGAATTTATTTATACCTACTTTTTTTTCTGTGCACTTACATTTATGTGAAAATCAGACACAGTAGAGAAGACTTTCGTAAATTTTCTTCAATTTATATATTTAAACATTTGTTACTATTCAGACTACAAATATTCTCAACTTTTAATGTATTTAAAGAGATTTGTTAAGTTTTAATTCTTCCTTTAAATTTCTCTCTACAGAAAGAATAAAAAGTAGAAAAAAACAATTTTACTTTGGTTTAAAAAATTCATTTTAATTTTGTTTTTTTGTAAAAATGTTTGAAGGAAGAGAAATACATAAAAAAAGGCACAATTTCACAGATTTCTTCACACCACCCCTTTTATCACCCCTTAATTTACTATAAATTATATAAATCAGAAGAACACGATAAAAACTGTACTTAAAATTTTGTTGTGAAAAATTTTATAAATTTCTATAAAAAAAAAAAAAAATTAATAAAAAATTGTTTTTTTTTTTTGGTGTCTCTTCTCTAGAATTTAGTCATTAACATTTAAGATGAGTTTTTTTTTGATATTTTGTTTTTTATTTTAAGAAAAGAAAAAAAAAAAAAAAGATGAAAATAAGAAAAATAAAAATGAATTAATGAAAAGTGATTTTTCATAAATAAAGAAAAAAAAATCTATTTAATTATGTTGATTTGTTTTACTACTTTTAATTTTCCCTTTTAGGTGTATAGAATTTATATTAATTGGAAGATAATAAAAATTTGACTTTGGAGGTTCTTACTTCATCCAATCAATTTCCAAGAAATATAACATTTTTCTCTTATAATCGTTACTGCTGTGCACACAAAGAGCATAGCAATACATTGTTTCTCTGTCTCTTTCTCTCTCATTATAGAATTCACGAATAATTTATACAGAAAGTTTTGTTTTTATATTTTTTTGGTTGCTCTTTTTTGTTGCAGAATTTTATCTGACTCAAAAACGCTCTACTAGAATAAAAAAGTAATGCAAATAAAAAACTGATATTTCAAGTTAATTTTTCTCTTTTATTGAAAATGTAACGAAATAAATTTGAACATAACGATTTATTATTAAATTTAAACGTCTTCTTCACTATCCTCCTGTTCATGTGCACTTTTATCTCCTCCCGAACCAGATTCACTTTCATCATCTGACTCTTTTAATGCTTTTGTTTTATCTATTTTCTTACTTCGTCTTGTTTCAAAATCAGAACCTTCTTCATCTGATGAATAAATAGCAGCACCTGGTTTTGTTGCAGCACCACCTTTTTTATATTTATTTTTAATTGCAGCAATTGAGATGCCACCTTCGTCATCACTGCCTTCATCATGATCACGATAAGATGTATTATGATGTGCAGCTGATTCACCACGACTACGTTTTGGTTTTGTTATTGTTGTAGTTTTTTGTTTCATTGCTTGACGTAATTTTTCCTCTTCTTTTTTCAAATTGTATTGACGATCTTGATCAGGATCTTGTCCAACTTGTGTTAATATCTTAATACCAGATGTTTTTTGTGAACGATCAGCTAATGATAACGTCATCTTTTTATGTGTAAATGACTCAGTTGAATGTGGTCTAAATGTTAGTTTTGTTCTAAACACAGCTTGACCCTGTAAACCAGTGCCTTGACGTATAAATAAATGATTATGATCACCCTGTAATGGTTGTTTATAAACATCGAATATTTCACTACCCAAATGTAAACTCATACTACCATCTGACCATTTTATAATACGTGCATTTGAATCACGTGTCGGTTTACCCTCATCATTAATATATTCACGCCATCTTATTGTATTACTAACTTTTAATTTAATTCTTTGACGACCTTCTTCATCCAATGTTTCTTCTTCATCAATTTCATCCTCATATGTGTCAACATCAAATGGTCGTGTTTCAACAGATAAGAAATTTGGTAGTTTTACAAAATGAATATCTTTACCCAAATCTGTTAAAATTCTTGGAATTTCTACATCAATTCTGGTTTCGGGAATAAGGTCTGGTTCAGGTTCTTTTGGTTGCGTCTAAATATAATAAAAAAGTTTTTTAATTGATATTGATAATATTTTTTGATTAAGGAATTACCCTTCTTTTTTCTTCCTCGTCATCAGAACTTCGGCGATCTGAATCCCTTCGATCACTATCTCTATCACTCTCTCTTCGTTTTTCCTCTGATTTATCTTTAGCCCCTAATTTCTTTTTTTTTTCTTCATCTTCGGAACTAATATCGTCAGCATCACCAAAAAGAGCATCCGCAGTCACTGAAAGTGAATTAAAACAATTAAAAAAAATCAACACTGTAGCTTATTAATATATATGTACCCCCATCTTTATCCTTATTAACTTCATCTTCATCTGTGTCAGAATCAATTAAAGCATTCATTTTCTTTTTCATTGGTTTTCCGCTTTCACTTCCAGAATCACTGGAGAACACATTTCGTCCACGTTTTTTTCCCCCGTCATCGCTATGTGATCCTGATCTAGATCGAACTTTTCCAGATTTGACTGGAGTTCCACTTCTTGATCTTGATCCTGATTTGCGAGATCCGCTTCTTGATCTAGATCCTGATTTACGAGACCCACTTCTTGATCTTGATCCTGATTTACGAGACCCACTTCTTGATCTTGAGCCTGATTTACGAGATCCACTTCTTGATCTGGATCTTGACCCTGATTTGCGAGATCCACTTCTTGATCTAGAACCACTTTTAGATCTAGATCTATGGCTTCCACCAGATCGATGACTTCCACCAGATCGGTGACTTCCACCAGATCGGTGACTTCCACCAGATCGATGACTTCCACCAGAGCGATTTGAACCAATTGAACGTGAGCGTGATTTTCTTGGGCTTCCACTTACACTGCGTGATTTTCTTGGACTACCACTTCCACTACGACTTCTTGATTTGGATTTGTGAGATTGTGATGGTGAAACGGATTTTGATCGACTATGAGAATGTGATTTATGAGAACCTGAACGTGATCGAGATTTACGAGTTGTAGATGGTGATCTAGATTTACGAGTTGTAGATGGTGATCGAGATGCACTTGAATGATGAGACCTGGATCTATCTGAACCTGCGTCTATTTGTAAATTAGGTGAATTTGATCTACTATCGTGATGGTCACTCTTACGACCAGGGCTTGGACTATGTGAATGTTCCGAGTTAGATCTTGAACCAGATCTACCACTTTGAACACTTCCTGGACTGTTTGAACGTGACCGATTACTTCCTGGTGTTGGAGATCTTGAAATAATAATACATTGTTTTATTTTTTTCATAAGTAGAAAGCAATATTGAACATGTTTTTTATAAATTAAAGTAATTACTTACCTTGGGTCATGATGTTCTAAAGAAAAACCAGGTGTTGGAGCTACTTGTGGCGAACCACTACGACTTCTACTGCCCCGATTAGAATCAGACTCTGATCCGGATCCTAAAAAAATTTTTATTATGAATATTTTTGCCTCTGTTATAAAAGCCGAAAATTTTACCTGAATCGTCATCAGTAAATTCATTTAAAAATCCCATTTTATTTTTCTATAACTTTAATAACACAAATTATGCAATTATAAAAACCCTTATTATTTAGTACATATTTTATCTTGCAAATTATTTATTTATTTTTTTTTATAACACAACAATAATAATAATAATAACGCGCGGATGTCTTTTTTGACGTTTAAAATTGATCCAAAATGAATATATTTTATATAGTATTGCCAGAAACAAATTTTAGTAATGTCAAAATACCAATGAAAAATTTGGGAGTAATTTAGGACTTCAGTTGGTTGTATTGCTAAAATTCGCGTTGTTTTATTTGATTCTTTCATTGACTCATTCAAATAGTAGAACACAACAAACGAAAAATAGATTTAATTTTTCGTCGTTTTTTTTATTATTTAAAATTTAAAGTGATTTTCATTTCTAAATGTAACAAAAAAAATTAAAGGATTCTAAAAGAATTCATTTAATAGTCATTTTGATAATCTAACTATAAAATAAATTTCGCAATATGGATGAAAGTAAAAATAAAAGAAGAATATTATTCATAGAAATATGATAAAATTTAATAATAATGCATGAATATAATTATAATTACTAACGGTATAAACATCGTAAATACATCAAGTATAAGTGCAACTTAAATTTCGGACTTGAAATTACGATTTTTTTTTTTTGACATTAAAAAATTAAAATCGGAAACGTAAATTGTGAAAAATTTTTGCTAATGGCAAAAAAGTGAATTTAAATAATTGTGTATTAAAGAAATGTGGAAATATGTTACTCGTCGAATTAAAGATACAGTTGAGAAAACATATAATGTACTTGATGTAAGAAGAACTTGGACATGTGGTGAAAAAGTACCACAAAATAGTACCACAGACGATCCGTTTTTACATGAGGAACAAACAAAACAAAAATCACTTTGTTGGATTGATAAAACTAATTGGACTGGTGCAAATTCAAATTCTTCATCATCTAATGATGAAGAATTTAAAGAAAAAATTCGAAGAAAACATTGTCTTTTTGATAACAGCTTTTTAGGAGCAATAACTTGGGTAAGTTTTTCTTTTAAAGATTTCATTTTACAATTTTTCATTGGATTTTTGTTTATTCAATTTATAAATAATAACTACAAATTAGTCAATATTATCTATAATCTAAAATTAAATACTTATTAAATACACTTTAAAATAATAATAATAATAAATGATTAATCAATTTTCAAGGATTATTATTACGCGTTATCTTATCTTTCTATAATTCCCCTAATTTCGGATGTAAATGTTCTGTATTTTATCCAAAAAAGAAAAAAAAATATAAATTTGTCTCATATAAATCAATTTGTAAGTAAACGAACCATAATAAAAATGCATAAATTAATTAACAAAATGACAATTCATTTTTATAACAATAAATGTTTATTAATTTATTGAAAATTTTGTAAGAAAGTTGTGAACTCTTTTTTTTTCTTCTCTTGTTTTTATTTTGGCGAAATTTATTTTTCTGAGAATTTAGTTTGAAAACGTATACATATAGTTACTTTCAAATACAATTTAAATTAATTATATAATCCTATTTGCCTTGAAAATTTTAGTATTTTTTTCTCGGAATAGATGCAAAATATTAATACAAAAATTATATTAACGAAATAGATCATCACTCTTTAGGCAAAATATGTAAAAACAAGGAATAAAAGAAATAATTAATGCTAAAAATATGAGTCCAAAGATCCAAATACAGTAAAATGTGTTAAGACCACATTTTGAAACGTAACAAAAATATAAAAATAAAATCAATATATGTAGTTAGCAAAGCAAGATAGTAGTTATTATGTTTTTATTAATTAAAAGAGTGAAAAATGAATGAATGCATTACAATGGATGAATGAAAGAGAAAGAGAATATGTCATGTCTCATGTGAAATCATGTTAAGTCATGTTCATTCTAGTAGTGCATTGGGAGAAGTACTGGAGTCTAGTAAGTATTGTAACTAGACAAACAAATTCGAAGGAAGTGCATTTACAAAAACAAATCAAAACAACAGCAAAATAATTACGTCAAAAAGAAAAAAAAAGACGTAGAAAGTATAAGGTACATACATTTACGTTTGGCGTTTATTCTTTTTTCGCATAATCTTATATCTTTCTTTATCTCATAACAAACAAAAAGTATATTTTTAACATAAAATAAAAATGATGTCACAAATTAATATTTTCCTTTAGTATTTATTTATTTTCTTTGTTGTTTTTAATTATCAATTAACAATAATATTTTGCTTTTTTTTTTTGTTTACTGATAAAAAAAACGAAAATCAAAATAAAAATATCAAGATTTTGGAAATAATAATATTTAAATATAATATAAAAAAAATAAGGATTAATAATTTTTTCTTTATTTACTTGCATTATTGTGCAATCACTAATTTTAGTGTATTTGCAATAAAAAAAAACCATGACCTAGTATAATTATATTTTACTTAATTCGTTGTTGTAAATATATTTAACTTGTTATTGTGATTGATTATAAGTTTGCTGACAAAAAAACAACCATAGAGAAGAAATCAATGGATGGTTTATTGAGTAGTGGACAATCAGATGACAACAGAAGTACGAATGACATAAGAAAAAGAAATACATAATTATGAATTAAAGTAGCTTCGTAAGGTTAAGAAATCAGTTGCAGTCGTCAGTATTGTGTTATATTTGATGGCGTCAGGGTGAATGCATTGCACCTACAAACATTTTTGTTTTTTTACAAAAAAAAAACAACTAAAATTTCTGGAATATTCGCCGGAATAAAAACTTGTCACAAAGAAGAAATTTAATATTTTTTCTTTAAAATAAAATTTAGGTATTTAGCGTTTTTATTTATTAAAAAAAAAATCTGTTTTATCTTTTTTTGAATGAAAAAAGAAGAAGAAGAAGGAAATTATATTCAAAGTAAAAAAAACTTGCGCAATCTGTTTCGTGGATTGAAACGCATCAGGATTCAGGATGAGAACAAAAAGAACATCGGACCTAATTATCCTGGGATATTCAGAAAATCAACACAGTAAAAGGAATTTATTGCCAATTTTGGAAAATAAAATTCAAGATGGTGAAAACGATGAATCATCAGATGGGATAAATATTTTCACTAAAAATAGTATTCCACAAGATCACAGAAGCTTCAACATTCGTATAAATGAAAATATTGACAAGAATGCCGACCAACCAACACAAATTTTATATTATTGTTATTTTTTAAGCATATTTATAAACAACAATAGACTTGCAGAGCTCTCAGAACTTTTCAACTTTCATCACCTGATCCAACATCAACCAATTTATAGTACAAAAAATACAAGAAATCATGGCATTATCAAAATTCGGATGAATTACAAAGATTTTTATCGACCCTTTTACAATGAAAAAGTAAGGCAAAAAAATTTAATAAAAGAAAAGAGAGAATCATTGGATAAGAGAGAATTAAAAATAAGCTGGGTCCAGTCCACTTGAATAAATTTTAAATTGTACGAATTTTGGATAATTTTAAATGAAGGAGAGAAACTGGAAGACAATATTTTTTGAAATTATAAAATTAAAAGATAAACAAGAGAATTTTTGGATTCATTGAATCCATCATTGAATGGGGGTTTTTTGTTTGAGAGAAAAGCTGTGAATTTTGTTTTAGAAATTTTTTTTTTTTTGATAATTTTGAAAGGAAAATTCTTCAATAAATTAAAAAAGAAATGAATGATAAATTTAAATTTTTTTTAGAAGAATGATTTTTTTTTAGAAACCAAACAAAACTTATTCGTCAACCATCTTATTTAATTTTGTGGAATAATTTTTCTGGAATTTAATTAATAATTAATAATTGGCATGGTTAAATATTTAAATTTGGCATTGAATGAAATTTATAAAATCAATTAATTAATTTAATAATGAAAATGATTATTGAATGGTAATGGAACAGGTATTATGGATGTTGGTTGTATTCTCGAGTTCATTCGGCACCTTCTCGTATACGAGATGACGTCACTCTCGTATAATTCGTATAAGAATCAAATATGATTTTTTTTTTAAATTTATTTGTTTATTAATTGATTATTTACTGTTTACTATTTATTATTTAGCTTTATAAACAACAGACATTTCACTTACGGGTTTCATATGACGTCACATTCTCAAAAAATAAGTCAAGCCTTTTTATTTCGTAGAATTCAATTATTTAAATTTTTTAAATAAAATTGAAACTTAAGTAGTAAAATTGAATTTAATTTGTTATTATGAGAGAAACTTAAATTTGGAATTCTGTTTTTTAAATCTGATTGTCGTCTTAATTTCTTTTCATTATTAATTTAAAATGAAAAATTGCAATAATTTACTAATAAAGTCTTCTGATAATTAGAGGGTGGGTCGCTACAAAAATGTTTTAAAAAGTATTCTATAAGTGGGTGTGGTCCTATGCAAAGGTTTCACAATCATAAATATCATGAATTTAATTTTTTGTCATTTCATCTTTTTTTTTGTGTAAATTCAAATTAATTTCGGTAACTTTTGGCTAAGCTTATATTTTTATATTTTATTTATGTTTAATATTTTTAAAAATCGCTTTTTGTTGGAAAAAAGAATAAAAGGAAAAAGATGTAATGATTTAAAACTCATTATAATATTAAATAATTTATTTCTATTAATTTGAACAAGAATAATTGGAAGTTCAAATAAATTAAAATAAAATGCATTCATTCTGATTTGATTCAAGCCAAAAAAATACTAATATTTATTTTATTTTTATTTCTATTTTAGAGTAGTGCTATAATTTGTGGATGGTACACAAGTCAACTTTTATGCCTTCATAGACGTAATATAGGATGGGACAGTTCATCATGCCATTATTCAAAAGTACTTTTGAATCCTAGTCGTGCTTTTCATACAAACTTATTAACACATCGTGCATTAGCTGCACCTGTTACACCAATTGCACATAGAAGATTCAATAGTACAGATGCTAAAAGGGAAACAAATGAAATTGAAATTCAACAAGCTGTATTTAATGTTAGTAATGATGGTCTTGAGGTCCAACAGGTAAATTTAATTACTGAATTTATATTCTTTTGGAAGTATATTTTTTAATAATTTATTTTCTTTTCTTGTTTTAGCCAAAAGCAGAAAAAGTCAATTCTGCTGCGAGAGAATTATTATCTGTTCTCAGTAATATTGAATTTGAATTAGGTGTAAAAAATATAAAAGCTGGCCAATATGATATTGCTGTATCACATCTTAAATTGGCAACCAGTCACCATCATGCTGGTGCAACATTTAACTTAGGTGTTTGTTATGAACAAGGTTTAGGTGTTAAAAAAGATTTAAAATTGGCTGTTGATTGTTATCAAGAAGCATCATCTCTTGGACATGCTAAGTCCATGTATAACTTAGGTGTATTCTATGCTCGTGGCCTTGGCGGTTTAGAGAAAAATCGTAATGCGGCACGTGCATGTTTTAATGCAGCCGCTAAGCTTGGACAAAATGAAGCAATTGTTGCTTTAAATGGTTCACAACAAAATACAAATTCTTTACTTGAGAGTGCCATTAAATTACAATATGTAGCTGTTACTTAAATTTTTCTTTAATTTTTTTTACGGCAAAAGAACTTAAATTTACTTTATTATTTCATATCAATTACTTCAGTAAACTACCTCCGATTATTTACAATTAAATGAAGGATTAAAGTCTATTTCGGGATTTACACTGATTGTTCTATAAAAATTTGTTATTTGTCATTTTCAAAACTGTGTAAATCAAAAAACGATATTTTAATGCAAAGTCGCGGGAAAAAATCTCAAACAATACTTGATTTTTGTTAAATCTACTTAATAGTTTAAAAGTTCTGAATATAATTTTGATATTTGTCAATTAAAAATAATTTTTTTTAATAATTGTTTGAGTAAAATAAAATCTAGAAAAATTTATTTAATTACATGAGGTACGTTTTTTAATTCTTTAATTTGAAAATTAAAAAATTCTGTAAAATATTTATGCATAAAGTCTAATGGCTTAAACAATTTTTCGAACAAAAATAATCAATATGTTATAATAACTTATTTTAATGTTAGACACATTTGATATTTTTTTCGTTGAAAATTCCGGTCGAAAGTGGTGCGTTTTTTGTATGTATCTCGCGAAGTACCACCCTATTTTTTTAAATGGTTTCCAGTTTTCATTTCGATGTTATGTCACTGTAGAGTCAAGAAATTAATAAACGTACCTGTAGTTTACATATGAGGTATTATATACCACATGTTTTTTTTAGTAATTATTATTAAATCTTTTGCTATTTTATTTGTTTATGATTTATTATTTAAATGTATTTTATTTTTTAGTTATTTAAAAATATAAATTGAAAAATTATTAGATTTTTTATTAAATATAAGGGCTTCCAGAAATTTGTAGATATAAATTATAATTTGGACGAATAATTGCCCTTAATAATGACAATTGTGGTATAAAATTTAAATTAAAGAATTCAATAATTATTTTGCAATTATCAACTGATAAAACTTCAAGACTATGTGGAGGATGCTGAAATGAAAATCTGTTAAATAAGTACCATTAATAATTTCATTATTCTTTACCTGAACGGAATGTAGTAATAAAATTTCATAAAAATATTCAATTAAATCATTGGTGCTTCTAAAATGACTATTAACAAAAAATGCATAGGTTGAGTAAAAGATTTCTAGTATAACAACATTACGATTGTTTGGAAATTTCTTATCTTTACAAAATAAGTAAATATCTGTTAATAAACTATTACATATTCTTTTTGTTTTATCGTCCCATTTTTTAGGAAATTTATGTTCTAAATTTTTGTGTGACAGGTTACAAAAATCTTCACAGCTAAAATTTTCAGAAATGCATAATTTTGGCTCCTGTGGTTTTTGTTCTTCATCTTGAAAAGGTGGTATAAGTGTTAATGGATCAGAAAATTTTGCTTCTTTTATATCAGATGAGATTAATCGAACTGTTTGATTATTACGAAATTCACATCTGTGTTGTATTGGAATTGTTGGCTCAGAAATTGATAATGCTTCAAGACGATCCTTAATTTGTTGCTTTTCTAGTACGACAATTTGTGAAATTAACGAATTGTTTGATGAAATTAGCTTTTCAGACTTATTTATTGAAATATCTGAAGTTGGGGATAACATATTTAGATTTTATTCAGTGTTTAATGTTAAAAAATAAATTCTAAACAAAATAAAATTGTGGTTACAAGATTTAATTATATTGTTTTCTTTATTTAATTATTCGCGCGAAATCAAAATGTAAGCATATGCTGTTTTTGAGAAACGCTAATAACTTCATTATTTTAAACTTTTGACGTTTTGCTTTGGTTCTTGCTTTTTGTTGTACAATTCTTCGCGGCTTTTGTCTATTATTGGTTTTCTTGATTTAATTCAGAAAAGTGTGTAGATATTTAATTTAAAGGACATTTTCTCGGTTATTAAAATTTATCGGAAATTGTTATATAATAAGAATAAGAATCTAGTTACTTTATTAATTATTATCAATCAATTTTAGTTCTATCAACGTGTGAACGTAGGTTATGTTATACAAAATTTCGCGCCTATTTCTAAATTCTATTATCTTTAAATTTCGATTATAGCCACAGAAAATGAATTCCAGTCAATCATCGGACTTAAGTAGATTTGTAAGTGATGCTCTGGACGTTGTGGAATTTAAATTAATCCGTGAAAGATCAGATATTGAAGATGATTCTACAAAATTTCATCCAGAGATGGCACATCAAATAGTTGGCGACACCGAAAGAATATTTGGATACAAAGATCTTAATATTAAATTGTATTATACGGCCGGACCATTACATATTTATTTCGGTATTGATTATACAGAAAAAGTTGAGCCATCAGAAGTTGATGCAATTAATGCTGATGATGTTACAAAACAAATAACAGAATTACTGCCAGAAGGTTGTTATTACACAAATTTAGATGAGTTTTTAATGACTCTTGATAGGTCAGAAGCATTTAAACCTTACGGGGAGAAAGTTATGTCATTTGAAATAACTAAAAACGAAATAATTAAAAAATTTGAAATTTTCAAATGTGAAATAAATTCACCTAAATTTCAATCATTCTATGCAAGACTTCAAACTTTTGTACTATGGTTTATTGATGCTGCTTGTTATATTGACACTGATGATCCCGTTTGGACAATTTTTGTAGTGTACGATTATAAATTCAGTTTGGTAGATTTCTATTAATAGAATTCTTTTGTATTTGCAGTTACGAAAAATATTCAAACAGTCAAGGACAAGATTTGTATGCAACAATTGGTTATGCAACAATTTATCAATATTACGCTTATCCTGAACATATTCGTCCAAGAATCAGTCAAATGCTTATTTTGCCACCATTTCAAAATCAAGGAGTTGGAATTAAATTAATTGAAGTAAATTTATTCAGCTACATTCGTTCTCTTGTTTACGTAAAATTTATCTTGTCTTTTTTATTTATTTTAGGCAATTTACAATTTCTATATACCAAATTCTAGTGTACTCGATATATCAGTTGAAGGACCATCTGAAACTTTTACACGTATCCGAAATTATGTAGATGTTAAATTATGTAAATCATTATCATCATTTTCACCAGAAAAATTACGTCTTGGATTTAGTAAAGACATGATAAATGAAGCACAAAAAAAAGTAAAAATTAATAAAAAGCAATGTCGTATTGTTTATGAAATATTACGTTTAATGCATACAAATATGAATGATGAAAATGAATATAAAGCATATCGTTTAGATATAAAAAAACGTTTAAATATGTCTTACTATAAAGCACGTTCTGATTTAGAGAAAATTAAAGCTAAAGGTATTGATGTGACTGCTGCCGTAGCAATGATTCCAACAATAGAAGAAAAAGTTGAACAACTTAAACTGGAATATAAAGAAATTGAAGAAAATTATATACGAATAATGCAACGATTAGCTGATTAATGTTTTCTATTTTTTTCCTATTTTTGTTTTGATTTTTGTTTAAAAATTCAGTCTTACCTTTTTTACGTTACTTTTGTTGTTATTATAAAAAAAATTAAAATTTTGAATTGATTAAAAATCATAATTTTTATAAAAAGTATTCTTTTATTTTTTTCCTAGAAAATTCCTCTAAAAATTTATTGTTATTCTGACCTGTGACTGCAAAATTTCTATTATTTACTTTTCTGATTATTGAATTTATTTGTGTAGACCGATACCACGAAAAAACAATTCCCTCTATCCACAATTCCTTATTATGTGAATCTGAATCATTATTTAATAATCAAAGATGAGAATACAAAATAAATTCGAGTGGAAAATGAATGAAAATGATAAAAGAACACAGCAAAAATAAACAAATAATTAATTAAACTGATAAAAATTCGTTTGGTAGCAAGAAAAAAAAAATAATTGCCATATGGTTCAAAATTATGCCTTTGTTCTATTTTAATTTTAATTAGGTAACTTCGAGGAGAGGAGACAATAAAACGTAATTAAATAAGACTGAATGAAATAAAAATTAATTTTTTGGTATAAATACTGGAATTTATTACCTTTTTTATTTATTCCTTGTGAAATTGTTTCAGAGTTAATAACAAAATTTTTTTATTAAAGAAAATAAAGTTGATTTTGTCTTTTTTTAAATTGTTTCAAAGTTTTATTAAATAATTAATAATTAAAAAATGTGGTTATCACAAGTATTTTGTGTATTTTTTTCTTATGTAATTTTTGTGCATGCAAATGTGATTCCAATAAATTCTGATAGAAATCATTTAAAAGAAGTATTACCAAAAATAAAAGCAGAAAATCATCTCTTACGTTTATATATTCATTTGCATCAGTTAAAAAATCAACCAAAAAAAAGATGTCCTAATATTTTTGAGGAAGGATGTTCAAATGGTGAATTAGCTGGATCTGGTTCAGATGGTGATTTTCTTGGAAATGGACCAAATCCCGGAAAGAGAGCTTGTCTTAATGTTTGGGATGAAGGTTGTTCAAATGGTGAATTAGCTGGATCTGGATCAGACAGCGATTGGCTTGGAAATGGTCCTAATCCCGGAAAGAGAGCTTGTCTTAATGTTTGGGATGAAGGTTGTTCAAATGGTGAATTAGCTGGATCTGGATCAGACAGCGATTGGCTTGGAAATGGTCCTAATCCCGGAAAGAGAGCTTGTCTTAATGTTTGGGATGAAGGATGTTCAAATGGTGAATTAGCTGGATCTGGATCAGACAGCGATTGGCTTGGAAATGGTCCTAATCCCGGAAAGAGATCGTGCATTAATGTTTGGGATGAAGGATGTTCAATTGGTGAGTTGCCTGGTTCAGAAGGAATGGGACCAAATCCCGGAAAGAGAGCTTGTCTTAATGTTTGGGAAGAAGGTTGTTCAAATGGTGAATTACCTGGATCTGGGTCAGACAGTGATTGGCTTGGAAATGGACCAAACCCTGGAAAAAGATCATTGATTTCATATCTTCAAAAAAAATTAAATGTAAAATAAAATACAAAACCGATTTCTATGTATTAAATATTTCATAATTGTTTGACAAATAATAATAATAATAATGTCTGACCAAATAGCAATTTTATTTATTTTCTAAACCTCCAAGAGGAATAAAAATTTAACCCACTTTCTGTTTTTTTTTTTAAAGTTCTTTCAAGTATTTTCCTATTTGTTTAAATTGTATTAAATATCGATTGAAAAATAACAAGTTTTTTTACAAGTTACAGAAAAATAAAAGAGTAATATTCTTCTGGCCAATGTCCTTTTAGCATGAATATATTCTGACGTTGACCGGAAATGTGTGTAAAATGTAAAACGATTTTGCATGCAAATTTTTTTTCTATTTATAGTCTTTTTCATAATTGAAAACTTAAAATTCTTAACAAATATAAGAGTTTAAAGTCTCACGAATTTTCAATGGTTTAATTTTTTTCTTGCTTTTTTATAAAAAAAAATTTAAAAATAAACACATCGTGATTATTTGATTTCTGAACAGATTTCAATAATTGCGGTAAAATATAAAATGCTAATTTAATATTTTAAGAATGTATTTGAATTAAATTTAAAATGCTAACTTTACGAAATTCTTTAAATAAAAATGCTATACTGAATGCAATTTATTTGTTGTTGCAGAATATATTATTATAAAGTTTTTCAATAATATTTCAAAGAAGCTTTTAAAATCACACAGAATGCATGCAACTTTCAATGCATGTTATTGCTAGAGTTAAATAAAGTTCGCAAAAACATTTAAAGAAACGATTTTAATATTTTTTGAAAGTAAAACTCAGATGTATTAGAATTAGATGAATAAAATAAAATCTTTGAATCAGTGAATCTGTGATCGTGGACCATTATATTTTGAACAGTAAGGCAGCAATGTCTGTCATTAAACACACTCATTGAATTTACTACAAAAAAAAAAAAAGAATTCAATGCGCATGCCCCTTTCATCCAGTATTCCTATATTATCTTATTTTATCTCCTTCCTCTCATCTGTCGGCACAAAAATCTTACAGTGGTCCATTTTTTAAACTTTTGTAAATGAAAGTAAAATTTAAATAGAAAATATAAGTGAATCTTTATAGAGGTAGACATTATATTTATTGTGTGTATGTGTGTGTGTGTAATTTTTCTATGTTAGTACGTGACTTGAAAGAAAACTGTTGAGTTAAGTTAATAAAAAAAAAAACAAAGAAAGGAAGTGTTTAGCAATCCGAAGGTTAGTAATCAATCACAATTATATCCCTTTTTTTCTTCCTTACCAAATTTTAATCAATAAAATGAAATTTCATTTTGGTTTAGTGGAAAAACAAGAAACAAGAATCAGTAGAAAAAAAATATTCAAAATGAGAAGTGATGAAAGGTATCGTCGTATAACACGTGAAAAATTTGTTGTTCGTGGTAATACAACAATTAGAACATTAGATTCAACAACATCATTTTTACCAATTGTTGAAAGGTGAGTTACTTACTTTTTATCTTTTACTTCATAATTTCTATAAGAATTGAAATTAATTCAAAAGGGCTTGGCAGTACAATTTGTAATAATTGAATCAATTATAAACGGATATTATCGTGATTCAAGATTATCTTAAATTTCCAACACAGCTTTCGTATAAATAATAAATTTTTTATTTCAAACAATGAAAAAAAGTTGAAAGAGTGGACAGGATATAAATCCTGTCTCCGTTATTGGGTGGGAATAAAATGGTACACTTTATTTATATGCAATTTAAAAAAAAAACAACATGAGTCCAATACGAAACACTTAATACTTTTACGAACAGCAGGAGATTTTTTAATAGAGTTTTTTCGTTTGCTTTTTAAATTAAATTACGTAAAAAAATGTTGAATGTTATTTTGGTCAGCCTATAAAAAAATAAAATTTAAATTTTCATTTGAGAAAAACAAAGTTAGCTTAGTTTTTTTTAAATTTTATTTATTATGAAAAATACATAAAAACAAACGAATAAAAAGCCCTTTTATTTCTTAAGTTTCCAATTTTCCACACCAACAAAAAAATCCATATTTTGCTATAAAAAAAGAAATTCTGTCATTAAATGGATAAAAAATTTCATAATAAATTATAGGCTTATGAGTTACCCTATCACGACAATCATAATAAAATTAAAGGTATAATAAATTATATGCTTTGGATTTTTATTTTCATATTTTTTATAAAAAATTGCTAAAAGTTTCACGACCAATTTTTTTTTTGTGGTTTTGGTTGTTACTTTTCGGAGCTTATTTTTTGTCTTGACCAAAACAATGATTATTTTTATTGCTTTTTCGTTTGTTTTCTGGTCAATTATCTTACGAGAATTTTGAATGAAAAACAAAAATACTGAAATTAAATCAAAAATTAATTACAAATGGTAAAACCATAATTTCCATATTTTCTTTCTTCATTTAAATTTATTTTCATGATCGCGACGGGTACAATTGATCAAAGTAGGCAATTATTATTAATTTTGTATTTTTCAGAATACTAAAAATTAAAACAAAAGAAAAAGATAAGGATCAACTTGAATAGCAAAAAGGTTTAAAAATAACAACACTCTGCTCATTTCTGTCTGAACCATTTTTCATGCCCCCTGTCTGAGTTCACTAAAAGTCTAAACTACATTATAATTAAGTCAACTGAATTAAATTATTATTATTTAATTACAAAAATGCATTTGCACATAACCTAAATTTAAACACTCACACACACTACACACAAACACACAGTCACTTTACACACAAAAAAATATTAAACAATTTGAATAAATTAAAATTTGATGAAAAATAAAACCAAATACCGTAATTTCTGAATTAAACTAAACTAAAAGACGAATAAAGACTAAAAAGCAAAAATACTACAGAGAAATTAACACAAATTATTCAGTTTATTTGAATAAAAAATGAAAATTTCATTTAATCATTTTTATTTACTTTTTGCCTCTTACAAGAAAGAAAAAGAAAAAACATGTAAAAGGAACAAATATACTCATCATCGCATCGTTAAGACACTTTCGAGACAAATAAAAATAAATTATTAATGCAAATTATCCTCATCCGTTTGCGTCTTTTTTTTCATCTTCATCTTCATCTTTTCTTTTTCTTTTGTATTTTTTTTCTGCATTTATTTTTTAATCTAAATTTTTCTTTTTATGATCTTTAAATAAACTATAATGCCGTGTTTTAAATTGAACTTAACATTATTACTCTTTTTTTTTTGTTGCCATTTATAACGTTACCATTTTTCTTCTTCTCTTGTTTTTTTCTGTTTCGTCTTTCCTTTTAGAAATAAAATTCACTTAAAAAATTATTAAAAACATTTTTAAAATTAATTCTGTTGAACAAAATTATTTCTAAAATTAATGATACTTAAACATTGAAGAAGGGTATAGAGCGAGAGAGAGTGAGAGTGAGAGAGATAGTAAATAGAATTTAGTTATCCCAACCAACCACCCACAATTAATTTAAACGTTTTATTTTAAAGAAAGTTTCACATTTTCAAACTTCATTTATTCATTGTACTGAGTGAACCTGGAATGAATGAAAATGTATAAAGTTCCACAGGTCAATAAAAATAATTTGTAAACTAAAAAAGTATTTCTTACACATAAGTAAATCAATGTTAAAGAATTTCAATTGATTTAAATTCTATTTTAAAAAATTAGATGAAAAATGAAAGTTTGAAAAGTTTAAACAAATTTTTTATTTGAATTCTTTTGTCAAAAGTTAATAAAAAATTATTATTTATTTTTCTCAGACGATTTGTTTTAATTTTCTTCAATGTCTGGACATGAATAAAATTTAAGGGGTGTAAATTTTGTTCATGTCCAGACAAGTTTTAAAGTTTTCAATTGAAAATAATTATTTCGTAAATTCATGAATAATAATTTTATTCAAGATTTTTTGTTCATGGAACCGCAGGCTGTTAAATAATTTTATTGGTTTAGAATTCAGTAATTACATTTTAAGGTAAAATTTATATTTAACAATTGAAGAATCCGAAAAAATTTTAATTTATAAATTATAGAAATTTATTCCGTACGATTCTACCTCCTTTTGAATATAGAATTGAAATTACTTTTTATATATAAATAACCTACGATTTATTGGGAAAATCTATAAATTTAAGAAGAACCTTCAATAATAATTTTCAAATATTCAAAAATAAAAAGAGAGAACAACAAAAAAAAAACTGTCTAGAAATTTCGAAAAAAGTTATTCCATAAATTTCCAATTAATTCTACAAAAACCAAATAATTCTAAATAATTTCTACAATATTCCAATAAATTTTGATTAAAAAAAAAAAATAAAGAAATAAATTCCAAATAAAAGTATAATTCGTAATTTATGTTTGAATGTATGTGTCTGGTATAATTTCTATGAAGTTTTTTGTACTTAGGTATCACAACCTATCCCATTCCATATATGACAATAGTTACCATTCCATTCTACATTTTTCTACGCTAATCATTCTATATGATTATGATCATTAATTGTTATTAAAACCAAATATTTTATCCATATTGCTAAAACGCAGACTATAATATACCAGCAAACACTTATATTTAATTATTAGTTTAGGGTGGGTGTTGTAGTGAGAGAATATCATTAATTTATATTTAGAGAGATTGGCAAAAAAATTATATTCCATCTACTAACAAAGAACTAAAGAAAAAAAAAACCCCAAACTAATCTATTATGCTTACGACGTATAACTAAATTTTCAATATATTCAAATAGACGCGTTTTAAGTAATAATGTAAAAATAGATTCTCATTTCTTGTAATTTTGTCGTCATGACATATACATGAAAGTATGGTAAAATTAATTTGAAGAGAAAATACATAAAATGTTAAGACATTTTTATTTAGTACAATAGAAAAATAACTTGTTGTATTTAATTTTAACTAAACGTCGTTGTTATTTTTTTATAATGAAAACAAAAAAGCTTTAAGAAATCTGAAGGAATGAAAAAAGTGTGTGGAAGAAACAAATCGACCAGAATGTCTTTTAGTGGAGTCCTTGGGAGATCGGAAAATTCACAAATGTACAATGGAAACGGTTCCGCCTCCTGGAGGGTAAGAATTGTGGGGAAAAATTAAAACACGGAAATAATAAAATAAAAAAAAAGTTCAACATTTTTTATATTTATTATTATTGATATCCGTCGTCCTTTTGTAATCGTAAAGTACATTAACCCCGTTTCACATTTTTTATGATTAAGCAAAAAAAAAAACAATGCAAAAGTTCAAATGAAAAACTAAACCAAAAAGCTAAAAAACGCATTCAATAAATAAAATATTGCACAAAAAAGGAAGAAAGAAAAAAAAAAAAGACTGGAAAATCAAAAGCAATAATAAAGTTTTCCGGTTTTTTCGTTTCTTTTGTTTTTCTTTTGATTTTCGCTAGCTACTGGCAGTAGGCCGGTTAATGATTCCAAATACAACAACAACAACAACAAAACCAATAAAATGTGAATACAAAGGAAATCAAAAAAGTTCACATGTGAACTTAAATATTATTAAAAATTTAACCAATACAGAAAAAATAAAAAAAGAAAGGAAAAATGTTCCGAGAAAAGAAAATCCAACAAAAATAGCCTCCTCATTTTTTATTTTTTTTTGTTTTTTTATTTCTCCTTTTCTCTCTCGTTTTTATTTATTCTTTATTTTTATTTTTTTTTTTTTTTGGTTAGTCATAATAATATGATTTTAATCGATTTTTCCCTTTTTCCTATGAAGAACAACAACAACAACAACAACAACAAAAAAAGTAAAAGAAAAATCAAACAACAAAAAGCCCAAAAAAAAAACAGTAAAAAACGAAGAGAGAAAAGAAACATGAAACAAATCAACCGACCAGTGAGTGGTCAGTCTACATTTTTCATTCTTCCGAATCAGTATGAATTGTTTATTAGTTGAAGAAAGTTTCATCAAATATTTAACAGAACGTTAAAACATAATATTTTTAGTTGTTCTCTCTGGCTTTTAGTTTTGATCGTTTCTTTTTTGTTTTTGGTTATTTTTGTTGTTGTTTTTTTGTAATAATTTACTAAACCAAAAAAAAACTAAACTAAACTTTAACTTTAAGTGTACATTTTAGTAAATATTTAGCAAACCAATCGGGTGGTTGTGTTTTATATTTTACATTTTACAATTTTTCATTTCAATTCACTTGTTCAAAGTTCAAACTGTTGTTGTTTGTTGTCGTTGTTGTTGTGTCTATTCTTTTATAATAATTATTGTTAAGTTTGCCATTCATCCATTAATTTAACTTGTAGTTTAATTTAAGTTTTTTAATTTTGTATTTTAATTGAATAAAATAAATGGTTGTGATAAAAAGAAAAGAAAAAAAAAACCAAATTAAATAAAATTAAAAAAAATACAAATATAGAAAAATTAAGAGAAGATTTTTAATTGTGTGTGTGCGTTATTTTTTTTTTCGAGTTTAATTGTTGTTACTGTTTTTGGTTTTTTGTCTCCTACAAAAAAAAATAATTAGAAGAAGATAAAACTAATTAATTGTTTATTTAACAAAAAAAAATTAATGAAGTTCATTAATGAAAATTTTAATTAAAAGTGATTAAAAAAAAATTAATTAAATCTGCTCAAATTTTTGTGTTTACAAATTTTAGTGTGGTCGTATTTGTCCATTATTGTTTTTTTTTTATTTTTATTCTAAAATAGAATAATTGATTTTAAGAAGAAAAAGAAAAAAAGTAAAACAAAAGAAAACATGACTTATAATCAACAAATTCCTTATCGTATGTCACGTAATGTATCAAATTCAAATCCATCATTAGAACGTCAAGATGTTCATGTTGAATATGAAGTATCTGTACCAATTGTTCCATCATTTAGACATACACCATATCATTCATTATGGAATTTACATCATGAATGGTAAATAAATTCTATTAAATTTAGATTAAGAATTATAGAATTAAGGTAAAGGATAATTTATTATCAAAAACATTTATTGTCTCTGTCCTATTAGTGAAGTGACAGAGATAAAAATATAAGGGATGAAAAATGAAACGAATTTATTGAATATTAGAAGACTTGGATTTAATTCTTAATCCGTTTTATTTAATTACAATTTTGTTTGGATAGGGTTAATCGTCTTTTAGTTGATTTATGGATTGACGAAAGATGAATAACCTTAATCGGTTTTTTTTTGTTTTCCTATTTGTAATGAAAGACAAAATGAGATAAAAATGTGAACACTTTTATTTAATTAACAAAAGTCACTTCCATTATTTCATAGAAATATTTATAGAAATTATGAAATTTGTGTCAATATTTAACTTAATTAAAATTTAAATATTGTTTGTTCACTCCTTTTAGATAGATAGATTGATGACGTATTATTGGAATATTTGTGTGATTAATTGATAAAGGGTTTTTAATAAATAAATAAATTTCTTCTTTATTATTGGTTCAAAAATTTATAAATTTATGAATTTATAAATTGTCTGCTTTTCTCTCTCATGCAAACATAAATAAATCCTCTTCGATTTTTAATTTTTGTTGTTTCCTTTTTTTTTTGTTTCTATATAAAAGAACAAAAATTCTTTCTTCATTTGAAGAATAAACAGAAGAATATAATTAATAATACTCTGTTCTAGATTTTTTATTCACCCTCTTTTAACCTCAACAACTTTTTTTTTTTCTATATTTTACTTCGTCATTTTCCTTTGTGGTATTTTCCGAAATGTATATGAGAAAACAGACGAGAATAAAAATTGTTGGTGAAAAATAGAAAAAAAAAATATTTCGGTTCCATTCCATCAAATAAAATAAAATAATAACCGAAAATTACCTCACCCTACTTAACATTACAAAACATACACTTGCGCCACACTTAAAGAATAAAAGGTAAAAAAAAAAATACCAACACAAAATTTTAACATTTTCCCAATTTTTTTCTTCTTCTTGTGTTTTTTTTTTTATTCGACAATTTTTCTCTTCTTTTTAACTCCCCTCACTATATATACTGCCCATCCCTTACCCCTTTTTCTATATACCCACTTAATTATAATTGCAGATTTTTCGATAAAAAATACGTAACTGAATCGGACAATTTTTGTTTTTTGTTCTTTTCTAACAAATTCTAACTAACAAATTTATGGAAGAGAAAAACAAACAAAACAATACAAAAAAAAATATATAAAATGTGAATTTCCCCTTTTTTCCCTACGACCCTGGCCTATCCATTTGCAAAAGGGTAATGTACTGTCCAGTGTTTGATAAATAATCAATAAAAATAATATTAAGGATTGAGGTAGGAAAGAGTGGGCACTATAAATTGATTGGTGACTCTATGCATAAAAACGCGGAGTGGCGGAGGGGGTAAATCTGGAGGGGAAGGGTATTGTAAAAAAAATCGAAAAACTATCCTAGGAATGAGTAGAATTTTTGACGCACTTTTTTTTTGTTTGTTGTTTTTTTTTTATTGTTTGTTCCTCTTTTACAATTTTTTTGTTGTAGATTTGCTTATTTGTTATCGATAATGATATATTTGTGGATTGTAGATAAGAAATCTTTGATATAAATTTTCCCTTTTTTGTTATTGTTACTTTTTTTTTAACATCGTTAAGAAATTTCTGTTCTTGATAACGGAAGGAAAAAAAAAATAACTGAAGGATAAGGAAAAGAAAAAGGAAAGACGAAACAATAGAAAAATAAAAAAAAATCTCATATATAGAAAATTATGATTAATGACATTTGACCTTTAACATTTGTTATTATTTTTTTTCTTTATTAAGTTTTGTTATTAACTATTATTATTTAGTTATTAACTAACAATTGACTAACATTATTTATTTTTATTTAATATTTTTTTATTATAAAGTCAACCGCCTACAACATCTGGTATTCAACAAATGGCACGTATGATGGACTCAATTATATTAAATGATTTTTCACCGTATACATTTACAAAAATCACAACAACACATCGTCCTGGTCGAACATCAGTAAATGTAAAAAAATCAAATACCGGTTCAATACCAAGTATGATGCAACAGACAGGTATTAATGGCGGTGCTGGTGGTGGCGGTAGTGGAACGGGGGGTGGTGGCGGTGGAGGTGGTGGAATACGTTTGAATGTACAACATCAGAAGAGAATACCGACACAGGGTGAGTACCGTGAGTATCATTGCTTTTTTCATTTTTCATTTAATCTTTTTTCCGGTTTCCACTTTTTTTAAAATGATTTTGTTTCTGTCGTCTCAGTGAAGGCTGACATAATTTTAATGAGGGTTGAATTTTTTAATTTTATGAATTGATTCGTTTGTAAGAATAAAGTAATATAAAACCGGAAAGACTAATTATAAATTGAAAATAATAAATGGGAATTCGCTTCACATTTACAAGGGAGATTTTTCCCGTCCAATAAAAAATGAATGTAAAATGAAATTAGTACGTGACGATTAAAACTCAAATTAAAAACTTTTTTTCTATTATTTAGAATTTTATTTCTTTTCTGTTTTTGAACAAAATTAAATCTTACAAGTGGGACACACGATGTCAGAAATGAAGAGAGTGTATTATCGTAAATGAAACTAAATTAGGTCTCATTAAATAATTAACAATTGTGATTAACTAGTCCAGACAGAAAATATATACAGAGTATCATTTTCAAGGTTTCCATTGATGCCTTGGACTTATTTTGCATTCTTAATTTCAATAAATATTGAAGGTTTTTATTTAAAGAAAATCTATGTATTTGTCCTTCCATCCAGGACGACATTCAATTTTTTGAAAACACGCTTAGGAATCTAACTAAATAAATATCGTTTAATTATAGAGTTTCGTTTTAAATCATTTTATTCTCAGACTCAAAATCAATAAAAAAAAATTGTATAATTTTTTACCCCCCTTTCTTTTTAAGAATGAAAATCCAAAACGCTACTGATTTTTTGAATTAAGGATTCAAATCGAACGCTTATTTTTTCTTTACTATATCACGGCCTATCGTATAAGGAAAATAATAATAAAATTTATACTTGTTCCTTATCAAGATTTAAAAATGGGGAAAAACAAAATATGTAACACGATAGGAAATTCTCTTAATTATTATGAATCGGTAACGATATATATTTTCTTATAGCAAAAGCATTGCGATAACAAAGAATCTAAAAACTTAAGAGAGAAAGAGAGAGAGAGAGAGAGAAAAAAAAATTAAAGAAGTGAAAAATCGGGGTCACTCTATTAAAAGAAAAGAAAAAAATTCCCTTTCATTATTGAATAAATTACAACCGTCGACGATATGTTCGTTTGTTCTTATTATTTGTTGTTGTTGTATCTTTAAAATGTTGGCGGCGGCGGGATTCTTAACTATTTATGCGAGTTTGAGTTCAACCGACTTTTATTTAATTTTTTTAGTTTTCTATAGTTTTCTTTTTTTCTGTATAGAAAAGGAACATGTATTTTTTTCTTAAGGTTTTATATTTTTCCCCAAAACGCAGGTGAAATCTTTTATACTGCCTTTTTTCTCATATTATAATCTTATAATCGCGTGACGATTTGTGCCCAATAATAATTGTAATTTTTTTTCTCTTAATTTAATACTTTTTTGGAAGGTATAAGATGTGTCAGTAGTAATATTTCGTCACCAAATGTTAGAACTAACAATTATTTGATATGTTTTGGTAACAGAAAAGTTTTGATTGTGATTTCGTTTGGATTAAGTGCTTTAACACTGTCGTCTTGGTTTCTTTTAAACTTTTTATTGTTTTTATTGTTATTTGGTTCCTTTTATAAAAATGAAAGAACTTTTGCAATTAATTTGTGATCTGAGTTATTTTGGTGACATACATTTGATTTTTATTATGTTTTTGTTCTATTTCTTTTATAGTTTTTCTGTTTTGTTTTTAATTATTTATTCGTTACAATTTACAAAGTTTTGTTTGTGTTTTAATTTTTATATTTTTGTTAACAAAAATTTCAGAAGTTCAACCACAACCAAGACCTCATCAGCAACATCAACATCAGCAAACAAATACAAATAATACACATACCAATAATAACAATAATAATAATGCTACAGCAACAATGTCACCACCAAATCCAACAGATTCTCGTTGGATATCTTCATTACGTCGTCGGGATCCAGAACTTCAACCAACATTACCATCGATTAATACAAATAATGCACATCAGAATTTACAATCAATGGGTTTTTCATTGGATAAAAGAGGACGTAGTAGTAAGTTAGCATTAACAGTTAGAAAAAGCCGTTCAGTTGAACGGATGAGAGCAAGAAAGGTGAGATTTTCTATTAAGATATTCTTAATTTTGCAGCTTAATTTATTTGTTTTGTTTTTTGTCTCAGCTTCAATCTCAAAAAGCCAAGGAGAAACCAAAAAAATCGTCATCCGAAGAAGCTGGTGCATCTGATGATCAAGAAGTAACATCAATTGATGATAATTCACCACAAGAAAGATCACCAAAATCAATATCTAGTGATAAACCAAAATTATTTCATTCAAGTGGTTATGAACATCATCTTGTTGATACACTTGAAAAGGATATACTTCAACGTAATCCAAATGTTGGTTGGAATGATGTTGCTGGCCTTCATGAAGCAAAATCGATATTACAGGAAGCAGTTGTTCTTCCAGTAATAATGCCTGATTTTTTCAGAGGTATTCGACGTCCATGGAAAGGTGTTTTAATGGTTGGTCCACCAGGTAACATTATCCACAACCTTTTTTTTTTCTTTTAAATATTTCCCCTTTCTATTTTAATAGGAACAGGGAAAACTATGCTCGCTAAAGCCGTTGCAACTGAATGTGGTACAACATTCTTTAATGTTTCCTCATCTACACTTACATCAAAATATCGTGGTGAAAGTGAAAAATTAGTTCGTCTATTATTTGAGATGGCAAGATTTTATGCACCAAGCACAATTTTTATTGATGAAATTGATTCACTTTGTGCATCTAGAGGAAGTGATTCTGAACATGAAGCTAGTCGACGATTTAAAGCTGAACTTTTAGTACAAATGGATGGATTAAATGCTTCCATGTTTGTTTTTTTCATTGAAGTTTTCGTTAATACCAATTAGCGAGACACTTTTGAATGGAAATTTAATAGTTTGATTTTTTGTTTTCTATAGAAATGACGAAAAAATTATAATGGTTTTAGCTGCAACAAATCACCCATGGGATATCGATGAAGCATTTCGTCGGCGTTTCGAGAAAAGAGTTTATATCAGTCTTCCAAATGGTAAAATATTCTATAATCTTTACTTTTCTTTTAATTTACATAAATTTTTTTTATTTTACTTAGATGAGACTCGTTCTGCTCTATTAAAATTATGCTTAAAAGATGTTAATATGTCTTCAGAATTGGATACAAATTATATTGCTGAAGAATTAAAAGGTTTTGCTGGTTCTGATATAAGTAATGTTTGCCGAGATGCAGCAATGATGGCCATGCGTAGAAAAATATTAGGAAAAACTCCAGCTGAAATAAAACAGATAAGACGTGAAGATGTTGATTTACCAGTAACAACAGAAGATTTTCAAGAGGCAATGTCACGTACTAGAAAATCTGTATCACTTTCTGATGTTGCTAAATTTGAAAAATGGATGAATGAATTTGGTTCTTGTTAAGAAAAAATAAATACAAAATTAGTTACTTTTTTAATTGTTTTCTCATTGTTTTAAGAAAAATTTAAAATGCCTTTGTAATAAAAGTCCCATTATATAATTATCAAAATAAAAAAATTTATAACTCAGTAAAATTGGATAAATTTAAAATTATATAAATTCTTCAAAAATTCCTAATATTATGTTTAATTAACTTTGGATGGAAAAGTTTGAAAAGTTTCCATTTAATTTAAGACATTACCCAATGCCTACTTTAAATAAAATATATTATTCATCCGAATCCAAAAATTACAGAACGTAAACAAATAAAGGTTATGACCAAAACCTATCAACAGTGAAAATTTATTTTATTTTTGCAAAAAATGGAAAAAATTAAACCACTATTTTTTTTATTCACAATTTTTATTTTATAAATCTTTTTTTATATTTTTTTTTACACATAAAACATTCCCTAAAATATTTATATTTATAAATATATTTTTTTTTATTTTTACAAACATTCCCTAAAAGTTACATAGTTTTTTTTAGACATATAGGACATCTATATTGGCAAACAAGTACAATTATTTATTATTAATCCTTTTTTCGTTTTGTTTTTCTTTTCTTTAATTTTCCATGGGGAAACTGTTTTTTTTTTTAAATATTTTCTTTTTGTTCCATACAATTTTTTTTTTACTTTATTAATAAAATAGGCACAGTGTCACAACATTATAACCTCCCTTATTATTATTTATTATTTTGTTCTTTTGTTTTTATTCTTTCTGATTACTGTTAGATATTTAAAGAGAGTTGGTTTGTTTGGTAGAAAGGGTGAGGAGGTACGAAACAATTCTAATATCAAGTTTTCTTTCTTTTTTTTTTGAGCAAAAAAATATGTTTTTCGTAGAATTATCAAAAATATGATAATTTTTATTTATCGAGTTCGTTCTATTTAACTCATTTTTTTATAAAAAAATATTAAATAAAATTAAGTTTAAAGCATTTTCTTTTCAATGACTTTTGTTTGTAATTTTAAATTATTGCCGTTTTCTCAATCCTCCTGGGGTCATTGTTTTGACTAGACTTCCTGCAAAGTATAATGAGAATCCATGTATTTGGAAACCAACTAAAATGAACCCGTACCATATAAGACCGTATGGCAGTCCCTGAAAATAAAAAACAGTTTCATTTGTTGTTATTAAATCAAAAATAGAACTTTAAAAAATAGCGCCTTTAAGTATGCAATATATAATATAATTTTCTTTTATACAGACTCCTTTGAAAATCAACTGACTTTTTTAAAAACTAAGTGCAATTGCATTTTTATTCTGGATTAAAAAAGATATTAAAGTCATAAATTTATAAGAACTTGTTTAGATTTCTTGATTTCATTTCCATTAAATAAATTTTTAATTTAGTTCATTTTAGTGTTTCGAGCTAGTTACTAACCTGCCACATTTCGATGTCAGTATTTTCAATACTAGCATTGGCATCCAGTCTAATGTAATCAATTACATCACGAAAATAATAAGCCAAACAGTAAAGTAATGGGAATACACCAAATAAAACGATTCCAATCATATATTTTTTCATATCATAGGTACTGTTCCCTTTAACAGCTGATAAACCAACAAAAGATAAAATAATAGATAAACACCAAATGTATTCCCACCATAATGGCCGTGGTACTTCAAGTTCCTCTATTTCAAGTACAAAAATGTCCAGTCGATCCAAAATATCAGAAGATAATTTTAGAAGCATTACAAAAAATAGAAGGTAATGAAGAAATATAGAGTATTTTAGGCGGGATTTGCTGATTGCACTGAAATTAAAAAGAAAGGCATAAAAAATAAATTTGACATTTCAAAGTAGTGCGAATGCGCAAAGTTAATTTTGCTGGTCTAAGAAAGATGCTGGGAACATTGTAAGGAAGAAAGAACTATTAATTTTCTATCAAATAATAATTAAATTGTGTTAAAAAGAAAATACTTTAATTCAATATTTTTAAAATAACTTTCTAATTAAAGAATATGGTTAGATTTTCATAATCCATGCTAAATAAAAAAATATTAACCTTAAAGAGTAATGTGAAGCAACTCTCTGTCTGTGAAGAAAATCAGTACCGTCTGTACCATCAATCATCGGACCACCTCTTGAAGCCATTTTATTAACGATTTATTTTATTTATTTAAGATTTATTTAGAAAATCACTACAAAAAAGTAGAAAATCGACACATCATATATATTACAATAAAAAAAACTTTTTGATTGTCAAAATTAGTCCACGTAATCAACAACAGAGGCAATATTAAAAAAACGGTACAATGTGAAAGGAACGGTTACATTACACTGTTAAATATATTTGTTTGAATTTTCGGGAAAAAACGGTAAAAGAACCGTTAGAAAAATCCAATTTATTTCAAAATAAAATTGAGAAAATTGTTAAAAAGTTGTCCAGTGAAATAGATATTTACGATGAATGATAAATGAATTTTATTAATATAAATTGTTACAACTCAAATTTATGGTTTTTCTTTTAATACAAAAACAAAAAACTTATGAAAGAAAACATAAACCGTAAAACCAATTTCTACTGAAAATGGAATTTCTAACAAAAATTAAATTAAATTTAACATTAATATATAATTTGAAAAATTTTAACAACTAAATATATTAGTAAATATTTTTTATTTATAAAATATATGAGATAATTCCAAAATACTATTTATTTTTTTCGAAATACTTCCACACCAATTGGATGACAGATTGAATCAGGAATAAATTCCCCAACCGGAATAGATACGTCTCCTGTTTTTAAATAAAGAAAAATATAGATATTATACATATATGAATAATGAATATGATTTAAAAATACCATGAGGGCAAGCACTTAAAGCTATAATTATATCCATATCCGCAATGAATTCGATGTAATCCCCTTTCCGCGCTGGACTTGGCTTACAGAAGTATTGCTGTGTGTCCTATAAAAAACCAATTGATTAGAAATATGTATGCTCATTTATTGTAAAATCAGTCTATTACTTTAGTAAACCCCGTCAACATAAATATATTCCAAACATCATGCACATCAAATTCTGTCAATCCATACTCTTTTATTGCTTCAGTTAAATAATAATGACAACTTTCACGTTTATCATTTCCAGTTATTAATTTGTATGTATAATCATCACACCTTGTCCCGATTACATCATGAACTGATCCACCATCTTTATCCACCCCATAATCTTTTAAAGAATCAAACACAAAAGTGCACATTGGTCGAAGATAGGGAATAGTACTCCATAGACGGTCATACATTTTTAAGTGAGTTGAATGTAACTGACGAGTTTTTCCTGAATAGAATCTCTCTCGAGGATTTATTAAATTCCAGAAGTTCATATCCCCCACCTAAAAATAATAAAATATTCAGAACAAATCTGTTGATTATACATTTATGTGGAATAAAATAAACATTAAAAGATATTTTCACCTGTGATCCTTCTGTTAAAGTTATTCTACACAAGTCACCAAATTTCATAGTCCATGCTTTAGCTGATTTCTTTTTAATTACAAAGCTATTCACTAATTCACCTGCTAATGCTTCATATCTTTTTTTATCGTAATCAGCTTTATTAACAATAGCTGCTGCTGGTTTATTATAACAAATAATTGGATCAGTAATTTCAAATTGACGAGGTTTATCACCCTTTCCACACCATCCACCACTCATTATATACTTTTATATTATTATTTGTTTCTGAATTGTGTATTCTTTCAGCAACAGAATATTCACGACTAATCTCTCTGTCTGTTTATTAAAATTTCAATGCCATCATAATATATGCGATTGTAGTCTTATCGAAAGTTTTTTAAAAGAGAAATAGAAACAATATCATAAAACACTTACATAATATGAGTTTAGATACGCACAAATATAATCAAACGATTAAAGTTATTCATAATATATAAAGTGAATACAATATATTTACATTCTAATTATAATTCTAATAAAATAGTTTTAGTAAAATTGTAATTTAAAATAATTTTTATCCTTGAGTGAAACAAAGTTATTATACCAATTTAATACACTTTAATAATGCTCTTTATGATGCTAGTTTAATTTATGATTAAATAAAATATTGTTTTGTTATTGAATTTATTTTTGCAGGTTGCTTGTAATAATAATAATAATAATAATAATCAAAAAAAAACCCTATCTATTGCATTCAACTAAAATCAAATAAAAGCAAATTACAAATTAACATTTTAACGCTTCCGTTTTTTTTTCTTTCAATTTTTTACGAAGATCATAAATTTCTTTCGTGACTTTGTATTTTATTTTAAGAGTAGATTTTTCGGATTTTGGTAAATTCTTATGTTTCTGAATAACTTTAAGAGTATCGTTCATTAAATTTTTTTGCCTTAAATGTTCATCTTTAATGTGCTGACGTCGATGTTGAATTTCTTCTTCAATTTCATATTTAAGCTTTTTTAAAGAATCTTTTAATTCTGATAAAGACATTTCACACATAAAACCAATCAAATTTAAACATTTAGAATCTTTTTCTTTTACTATTGGAGATTCTCTTTTAGCTTGTTCTAATTGTTTAATAAGTCGAATCATTTCTATTTTTTGTTCCAATTCATGTTTTCTTTTTTCTTCTAAATTCTTTTGTAAGTTTTTGGATTCTATATAAACTTCCTTGGCTTAACAAAGAGTTAACTTTATAGAAAAATAATAAAATAAAACTAAAGCACCGAAAAAAAATCTCACCTTTGTTTTTTTTTTCTTGTAACATTTCAACTTGAGCCTTTTTAGCCTGTCCCACAAGGTCTTTATGGCTTTGTACAATTGTTTTTATTTTCTTTTCCTCTTCTAAGCGCCATTCTGATAATCGTTTCTCAAGTTCTTGACTTTGCTTTTTAAGGTCTTTCGCAATTTCTCTATTATTTGCCATTAATGTTTGTCTCGCAATTTTGACATCTTCGCGACTTAAATAAATTATATTTATACAGTTGTGAACATTTTTAGAAGCATTTATCATTTACAGTAAATATACCTAATCAAACCATTTAAGTGCTTCCTTTCAATTTCTTGTAGTTCCTCTTCACGTTTTTGATTACGTAATTCAGTTAGAAGTTTTTCAACATAAAATGGATCTACAGCCCCTGCACACATATCTAAAATTAATCTTGAACCTTTTTCCATATTTTTGTTGAGACGTGCTCCATCACGCAGAATTGTAGCAAAATTTTTTTTTATTACAGGTACATTAATTGATTCTTTTGGGACAGCAGTAAGTTCAGTCTTTTTATTTATTACCATATTACGTTCTTCCACAATTTTCTTTATTCTCTTTTCATATTTTTCCGACTTTTTTACATCAGCGCATTTGAATTTTATCTTTTCTGATTGCTCTAAAAGTTCAATAGCATTTTTATGATTTTTTTCTTTATCCTTTTCAATTTTCTTAAAAATTTCTTGGGCATCCTCACGAATTGTTTTACGTAATACAACTTCAGGCAAATTTAAAGATATTGAAGAATCAAGAAGGCAATCAATCATTTCACTACTGTCTGCTTAAAAAGAATATATACGAAACATAGGTTTAGGTTTTGTTTTACTAATTTTATTAAACCGATTTGGGTTTTACTTTTGGGTACAAACTGATTTATTGGTTTTGTTATTTTTGGTTCAATTGGTATTGTCAAGGGTTTTATTTTATCTTCTCTTATTTTACGATAACGATTTTTCAGTTCATTGTACATTTGCTGAAGCTAAAATTCAGAGACAATTTTTATTTCATTGTAATTATTAGAACTTTTAAAATGGAAAATTTTTATTTTAAACTTTTAAAGTGTTTTTAATGGATATATCGATTGTTAATTTCGTTGGTCATTTCAGGGCATACACTTTTTATGTATTTTATTTTGTATGGAATAAATTTTCACAAAATTCAGAAAAAAATAATAGTTTTTCTTCAAATAAAATTATTCACGGAGAAAATGATCTGTAAATTGATTTTTACTAAAATGAAATTCTTTATTTGACTTGAAACTATTTTTACTAAAGTTTTACTTAATTCATGAATAAATTAATATTTATATGAAAATATTACCAATGAGTAATAACAAAAATAATGGAAGAGTCACTCAATTTAAAGTCATAATCTAACGTGCATAAATAAAAATAATCCATTAATAATAATAAATAAATCAGTAAAAATATCAAATATCAATTTTTCACATCAATAAACGGTAGACAACAACAATAAAAATTTATGTAATTTTTCTTATATATATTTATGTGAAAATAAAAGAAAATTTTATTTTGATGTTTTTCTCAACTACCACAAATTTATCTTTGTCAAAATAAAAACCAGAGAAAAAAAAGCTTAACTGTAATTTGTCGTTCTTGAACAGATTTTATAATATATTCATGAACATGATGAATATCATAAATTTGACATCCTTTAACAGCGATAAGATTAAGAAACTCTGTTTTATTAAAAAGTTTTAATAAATTTCCTTGGACCTTGGGATTTAATCGTATTACAAATGAATTTAGAAATTCTTCTTGATTATTACTTGTGACCTTAAACATCATCAGATAAATGTGAACTTAATAAAGAAAATAAAGAAAATTTAAATTTTATAAGATTTAATTTAAAAAGTAAGAAAGAAAATTTTATTTACCTAAAAGAACATTTGTTGTTGGTAGATGAGAATATTCAGCAATAAGTTTTAATAATTTCCAATATTTTTTAATATTAAGAAAAAGTTCAATATATTCGACATTTGAATCAATAAAAATGTTCTTACATAAAAATATTGACCAAAATGAATTTCTGAAGGAAAAATGTATGTTGATAAAATTACCTGATCACACATTTGATATTTAACAAATTCTTCTGGTGTCGTTCCTATATTTAAATTAATTTTATTAAAAAGCGTCAACATGTCTAGCATAGTTTGTATTAGTTTCTCATTAAGAAGTGTCATTTTTTTCTAATTTAATCACTTCAACAATATATACTGAAATATGATAAAATAATATCAAAATATTCAATAAAGAATAAATCAATTTTATAGAAAATTTATAGAAAAGGGAAAATGATGGAAACTGTAAACAAAATTAATGACAGATTTTTATTATGAATATTTTTGTTTTTTTTTTTATAAAGAAGATATTTTCATGGGTTCCTTAATTTAGACTTATCGTCTATTTTATAGCTAAATAAAGTCATCTATATCCTTTTCTTCATTCACATCTTTATATCTTTGTATATGAACCCATGAGAAAAGGTAAAAAAAAGAAGACATTCTTTCAATATATTTACATATATACCTTTTGGGATGTTTGTCTTTTCAAGTGTCCCACCCATCTTAAAGTTTAATACGCCAACAGAAAAAGACATAAAAAAAAACTATGTTTAAGGTTTGTGAGAACAATCAAAAAATCCTTGTTCACATTATTCAAGATTATAAGGTTTTCGTCGACCCGAAAAATAATCGTATAATAATTATGGAGATTTTTGGATAAAGAAAACTTGTGGAAATAATTGCTTTAAGTATATAAATATCTAAACAAGGATTATTGATGGAGACAATTTAAATAAAAAATTTATAAATATGGGGTAAATGACATTCTCTGTATCAATGTTTTTCTTTTAATCTTCTTCTGTACTTTCTTCTTCTTATTTATGTCTTAAAATTCAATTTATATCTCTTCTTTTCTTCTTGTTGTTTTTAATTTGATTAAAATTGGTAATCCATTGATCAAATTCCATTCTAGCTTATAGATATAAAAAATATAAAAAGAAAAGAATCTTAAATAAAGATGAGAAAACTCAAATTATTCTTCTTGAATGATTTTTTTCTTTCACTTTGTGGTGGTTATGGATTATTTTAATGTATATGTCATGTTCAAATGAATTAAACGTCCTTCCATTTAAATTAAAACAATGAATGTGTAAAATTAAAGCAAATAATAACAATCAATAACCACAAAAATATAATTCATCCACAAATAATGATATAATGTGGTTTTGTTTCTTCCCACACTCCCTTTTTTTTTTTTTTGTTACATAATATTTAACCAAATTATGTATAGAATTGAAATCTATACACATTTATTATCTAATATACATTTCACAAAATATTTAAATAAATAACATAAATTTTACTCTATTCAACAAATTTTATAAAATCTGTTATTTCAATTAATTTTTAATGAATTATAATAAACTGAATTTTATGTTTTGTATAAATCTACACTCTGATTTTATCTGTATTACCCTTTTTTCCCAAGAATATTTTCTATAATATCTCTATTATTCAAATTTTCTTCAACACAAGACAAAACAACAACAAGAACAACAACAACAACAACAACAACAACAACAACAACAGAATTTTATATGAAATTTCAAGTTTCAAGTCAAATTTTTTAAGTTTTCTATTTTACTCTTACTAAAAGTTTTGTTTTTGTCTTATAAAATTTAATAAAGTTGAATTGAATTAATAATAAGATTTGTTTGTTTATTATATATTTGTGTTTAATTATTTAATTACAAAACCAATAATAATCAAAAAATCCATTCAAAATATCTTCGTTAAAATTTATAAAAATTTAATAGAAATTAAAATCTAATTTTTTATTGTATTTTTTAATTCATCTTTAAATGATTATTTTTTAATTTGGGCTACAATTACAATACAATAGCCATAAATAAAAAATATGGTCGATAATGCTTTGCCATATTAATTTATTCAGGTGTAAGTGGGTTAAGATGTCTAAACAGTCTAAACAGTTGAGTAGTATTTTTTTTTTATTAATTCTTAATAATAAGATAATTTATAATTACAAAAGAGAAAACCGTTTTACATTATATACATTTAAAAATTTAACCTTAGTTAAATTACAATGAAAAGTAATTAGAAATATAAAAAAGGAAAGAAAAAGAAAAAAAGAGTACAAAAGAAATTAAATGAGAGGAAATACAAGAGATTATAATTCTGTTGTATAAACTATCAGGTTTAATCTTAATGTGTTTTAATGTTATCTTCAAGTTACACGGTTTGTAGATTCATTTGAGCTTTCTTTAATATTATTTTTAAGAGAAAGAAGAAAATAAAAAATTAAAGGGGAAAAAGGGAGAAAAAAAACTTAAGAAACAAGAAAAATGATTAAAGTTTTGATGAGTTTAATGTAATGAATATAAGACAATTTTATATAAATTTTCTTCATGAATAAATAAAATGTAATTTTACATAATTTGTGTCAAATTTATTTTTTATAATCCATGGATGTGCGTCTGTGTGTTTGTGTGTGGTTGTGCGTGTGTGTGTTTGTGTATTTAATTTGTTTTGTTTATTTTTTTTTTGTCTTGCAAATCATGTTGAGCTCAGCAATATAAACTTTACGGTTAAACATTTTCAAAATTTCGTGTTTTGCATAATAGATTTTTTTTTTGAATGACCAACAATATTTCTACGTTACTAGAAATATATAAGAAGTCTATAATAGTATACAGTACCAGATCTAAAGTAGGTGAGTTGTTTGTGTAAAAAAAAACTCCTAAATTCATTTTGGTTTAACTTTTTTTGTAGAAACGATTGGAAAAACAGAATTTTATTTATTGTGCGATTGAGAAAACTTGACGCTGGAAACTTAATTTTAGAGTCCGTATAAACAATTGCTGATGTTGTATGTCAACAAATACATAGTCCTGAAAACTATATTCATTGTCAATAATCAATAATTCATCATTATTTTAAAAGAATTAAATTTTTAATTAATATTCCGTACATTATTCTTTAATGATAATGAAATAATCAATTTAAACACACATTAAATATTTTCCATTGAAGTTTATTTAAATAAATAAGAATAAATAATAAATAAATAAAGTTAAAAATAAAACCAGATTAGTATAATTATATAATTTCTTTTACTGATAAACCCAATTTAAATTTAATAGAATTTACAGACGCTTTTTAGTTTTTTTTTTTTTAAATTTAATTTAATTTAATTAATATTCATAACTAATTATCACCTCTATTTGTCTCCATAATTTTTTTATTTAAAAAATAAATTCTTTTTTTTTTCAATTCTTTTCACTTTTTATTGGTATTTGCGAAAATTTACATTCAGTAGAGAACAAAAAAAAAAGAATGTAAATGTATTTATAAATAAAGTTTATTTAAAATATAAATCTTATGTTAATTTTTTTATTATTTTATATTCTTAATTTGAATGCATAAATAATTTGTAGAAGGTCAGTTTTATTTTCCTTAAACAAACAAATAATGTACACAATATTTTATTAAAATATTATTTTATCGAGCGCGACAACCCAAAGACTTTGAGAGAATCACAAAAGAAAAACAGAAGTAAATTTTTAATAATAATATTTTCACACAGATTAAACTGAAACATTTCTTCTTTTGTTGTGTAAATGATAAATGAAAATTAAATTAATCTTATGGTACTAACTAAAAAAAAAAAAGAAGAAAAATAAACACAAAAATGTTTTCCATTTCCAATTAAAATTTGTCGTGTCTTTTTTCTTATCGCTACCGTTTATCGTTCTCCTTAATTTAATCTTTACATTTTCACAAATATACAAACCAAAAAAAATATTCTTAATCTTTTATAAATGGAAAATAACATTATTACGTTATTAAATATTTTTTATTTTTGTTTTTGGTTTGTCTTGTCTTCAGATGATTTCATAATAATTTTGAATAAATTAATTATTTATATGGATTAAAATTTATATTTATATTGACCCATTGCACTTGTGTTTTGTGATAATTGAAATAAAAATAGAACAGAAATAAAAATAATAAAAAATAAATAAACAAACAAAGAGAAGAAGAAATATTTATAAGAGAGAAACAGAGACAGAGATAGAGACAGAGAGAGAGAGAAAGACAGAGAGAGAGAGAGAGAGAGAGAAATCATATAAGATGAATAGAAAACAAGAGGAAAAAAATATAATTAATTAAATCATTTAGAAGATGTAAGACTTAACTTCTTCCTATTTAATAAAGTGTATCATTTGAAATAATTTAATTAATGATTATACGACTTTAGTGTATATTTCTTGCAACTGGCAATATTAAAGTTAACTCATCCAATTCATATACTCTGACTGAACCTCATTTTATTATTTATTTTCCTATAATAATAGGAAAATATAAAGAAAATTCTTTTACCTTTATAAATGGGTATGACACACAAAGAAAATATATCCAACAAATTCAATGAATTTACAAATTGAATGGAAAAATGGAAAAATGGAAAAAAGTTAAATCTTTGTCGTAAACTGAAATCTTTTTGATAGAAGTTTTTTAAGTTGTAGAATTGTCTATCAACGTTACGTTCCACCATTTATTATTTCTTAATTTAACATAAGAATATTGTCTCTCTCTATGTTATTTTTCTATTTCCCTCAATTTTAAAAACAATTCGTCATTTCCACATAATAATTTCCCTAACAAATTTCTTATATTTCATAGTTCCATTTTTATTACAAATTCGTTGAACTTCTCTATGTACTAAGAGTAAAGGTGGAAGTAAAATATTCACAGTGTTTTATGATCTCATTTTATAAAACAATGTGCGAGGGATTGTATTGTGTCTGTGTGTGCATGTGTGTGTATGTGTGTGTGTTTATATATATTTAAATTTTATTTATAGAAAAGAAAAAAATATATATATTCACTCTAGACAATTTGTGTAGAAAAGTTTGTTTTTTTTTTTCTGTTTTGTTTTCTAGAGCAAAAGAAAAAGACAAATACAAAAATATTCCTTTTAATCAAGACGAACAAGAAGAAGATGAAGAAGAAGAATAGAGAGAGGGAGACAGAAAAAAAAAACACAACACCACAGTATATGAAGAAGAAAATATAAAAACAAAACACATTTTTTTGTTATTGTTGAATTATTTTTGGGTTCAAACTTTTAGTAAAAATTGTTGTCATTATAATTTTTAAACATTTTCAATGTTGAAATTATGATAACAAAAGAAATATGGAAAAAAACTGATATTCTAATTAAATTAAAATTTTAAGTGAAAAATGTCAAAATTAAATAAATAAAAACTTTATTATAAGAAGATTCAATATTTCAATTAATGGAGTTAGGTTTGAAAGGACATCAATATTTTAAGATAAAATTACCATACTTTACCACCCAAATAGAATTTAATATTTTTTATGGTTTTATCATCTTCTTCCTTGACACATTGACGTCTTATAACTTTTGTTAAGAATCAATTAAAATGTTTACCTTACCTTAAATTTTACTGTGAACAATTTATCGTTTAGAATTTTTAGACTTTAAATTTAGAAGACAAAAAAATACACAAAAATAAAACTGAAAATATTGTTACTAATTATCAGATTGAGGCAAACAAAAAAAAAAAAAGCGTTTTCATTTTGACATTAATTTTTTGTTTAAAGATTTAAGCAAATTAGTTAAACAAAAAAAAAAATGTACGCGCACATAAAATTACAAAGTAAAAAATTTTGTAAACAGAAATAAGAACCCGGAAAATATTGTATTTATGTGTTTTGTGTACAACAATGGTAGAATGTTCCAATTATACTTTTTTCTTTCTTTCTTAAAAAAGATTTAAAATTTATAAACAGAAAAATAGGAAAAACAAAAAAAAATGAAACAACGAAGAAAAATCGTGCATTAAACATTACACCGTAAATGTGGAAAAAATAAAGAAAAAACGAATCTGATTTATATCCATAAAAATTAAAATAAAAAACTTCTAATTTTATATTTTTTTGTTAATTAAATTTATATTTAAAAAATAACCAAAAAGTTGACTTTAAAGAGTTGAGGTGACATTCTGTCTGTGTTTGAGGTGACACTTTTTCTATTCATTCTTTTTTTTTGTGTGATACACAAAATAGAGAAAATTTTATTTGAATTTCAATGAACAAAAAAAAAAAGATAAAAAAAGGTTGTTCCGTTTTATATGTAAAAAATATAAATTTATGAAAATTAGTACAAGGCCTTGTTCATAATTTTATGTAAAAAGCATAAATAAAACATAATCCATTCAATGAGTGAATTTGATAGAAGTTTTTTGTTTTATAATTACACATTACTTTATTTTATTTTTTTTGTTCATAGATTTTAATGAAATTCAAATGATGTAAATCTAATAACGAACAAAATAAAACAGATAGGAAATTCAATTAAAATTAGAAAACAGAGAGCAGAGAAGAGCAAAGCAGGAAAGAGAAGAGAAGGGCACAGCAGAGTAAAAAATACACAAAAACACAAACTCTTTTTTTTTTGTTGATTTTAAAATTTCCAAATAAAATCTAAAATTTTTTTCTTTAAACTCAACAGAAAAAAAAAATTGTATTTCTCTTTTTTAACTCAAAATGTGACGTTTCAAAATATAGATGTTGTTGTTGTTGTTGATTAAAGAAAAAAAAAACTGAAAAACAGAAAAACAAAAAAAATTGCGTTAACAAAATTAAAAGAAAAATAGAATATAATTAATCCGAAAGAGTCTCTTCTTATAATGATTAAAAATTTGTCTTAACAGAACCGTTTTTACAATAATTAATTTAGGAAATTTAGGAAAATACGAGGGTACCTCTACAATTTTTTTTTGTTACACAAGAAAAGTATTTTCCATCAGTTTGATTATTTTACTGTCCCTCACAAAACATCTAGGAAATATAATTCAAAAATAACATCTAGGAAATGTTATTTTTGAATTATATTTTAACATCGCTTCCGTTGCATTTCTTACTTAACTTAAGTTAAGCCGATTATACAGAATTCTTTGTTTACTGCAAAATTCTAAATAAATCATTTTTTATTTTATTTATTTTATTTTATTTTTAAGTAAAAAAAAAAATAAATATAGAGAAAAGAAAAATTATGCGAGGATAAAACACGGCTCTGTTATTTCTAAACGATACGATCCAACAAACATTATACATTTTTATTTTATTTTATTTATATAAACACATCAGTAAATATATACATTGTGTTTGTCAGTGTGTATGTCTAATTATATATGTTTTCTTTTTTTTTTTTTTTTTTTACTAAGTATAAGTGTGTGTGTGTGTGTGTATGTGTATGTGTGTGTATGTATATTAAATATATTTAGTGTACACAAAATTTATACTAAGATATTATATATTTGTCATATCCCAATCTCATTTAGTATATATAAAATATTTATTATTAGTATATTCAATTTAGTATCTAAGTTTATAGTCAGCCAATCTGACTTAAAAAAAAAAATAGAAAAAAAACGAGAGTAAAAAAAAGTTACCAAACAGAAAAACAAACAAAATAAAAACAACAACCAAAAAAAAAAAACAAAAACAACAATTACAACTACAACTACAAAAAAAAAGTATAGAATTTAATTCATTTTGGTTTTGAGTTCAACTTAAGAGGAGATCATCTACTCCTCTCAACATAAAAAAAAAAAAACAAAAACAAAAACTAAAAAATCGTTTAAACACAATTTTCACAAAACTCTTCTTATTAGTCTGAATAAGTCAATTAACGTGTAAAGAAATCAAGTAGAAAATTATTTAGTTTCTGGCATTTGTTTCTTTTTTTTTTTAATTGAATTCTAAAGAAATAATTAAAAATTCTATTGAATTTATTATTTAAGAAGTTTTAAGAATTAACGGTAATGTTTTTTTTTTAAAGTGATTTTAAACGGAAATTAATCCATTTGTAAAGATTAAAAAAATTTCTGCATCTTAAAATTTTTGTGTTGTCGTCGAAATGGAATTTATACATTTTTTGGATTATTTAATTTAAAAAATTTTCTTTAATAAAAAAAACAAAAAAAAAGTGGAAAAATTATTGAATAAAAATCTGTGATAAATTTTCTGTGTTTGCCTTCGTTCATTTATTTTTTTATTCTTTTGAATTTTAGATGAAATAATTAATTATTGAATTTATTTTTCTTCTTCTTTTTTTTAATTAATTTTTTTTTTTTTTAATTCAATTTTTTCTTTCTTTCTCGGTTTCTTTGAATTAAACGGATGAAGAAGAAATTCTTGTAAACGCGAACTAAATAAAATTAAGTAATTAAATATTGTGACATGATCTCAACACCAAATGTCTAATCTGTTAAAGATGTTACAGAAGATATTTAGTGAAATAAATAGAAATGAAAAAAAATTCATGATCGTACAAAAAAAAAAAATAATAATAATAATATTTTGTTCAAACGTTATAAGTTCAGTGGACTTGAAGAAATTCTATTTTCTTTAATGTGAAAAAATTAAAATAGAGATTTTCTGTTTTTTCTTCATTTTGTAAATTATTTGTTGTTGCGTACGAAAAAATTTAATAATAGAATTTTGATTTTGGTTCATTTGTCTTGTTTATTATAAGAATCAAATTGATTTTCTTTAACTTCATTCGTTTGTCTGTCCTTTCATAAATATTTAATTGATTGAAGTGATGACAAAAAGGGTACAAAAAGGATCCGGACGAACATATTAAATTACCCAACAAAAAAATAAAAAAAATTGAAAATTGAAAATTAACAATTATTTCGTGTTTTTGATTTTCATTTTGATTTTATTCTATTCGATCCGATTGTGATTGAAAAATAAGTTTAAAATTGACTTTTTATTTTTATCTTTTTCTTCTTCTTCTTTATTCTACTTGATGTTATTATTGTTAAAGTTGTTCTGTTTTTATTTTCTTATTCTTTAACAACTTCTTCAACTTCTTCCTTTACTTTTTTTTTTCATTCATTTTAGAAAATATAAAAAAAAAAAAAAATAAATAAATGAAATTGAAAGTAGAATTTTATTGATTCAGTTTTGTTACGGCAAAAATCCCATATATAAATTTATATGCCCACCTTTAGCACTTTTTTTTTGTATCAAAACAGAAAAAGAAGAAAATGAAGAAAATATAATAAAAATAAGAAAATGATGAAAAGAATGAAAAATAGAAAATAATAAAGTGGGTGTGGTTATAATGACTATTATATGAGTGCTGTTCTTATTCTTACTACTTCTACTTCTTCCTCTTCCTCTTCTTTTTCTTCCTCTTCTTCTACTTCTTACTCTTCTTCTTCAACAGAAACAGATTTCTTCTTCTTCCGTTTTATCTTTCTTTTGATATTAAATAATGTCATTCCTTCAAACAATTTTATCATTTTATTAAAAAACGTTCAAAAATAATCAATCATTTATCAACATTTTAATTTTTTTTAGTTTTTCTTTTTTTTTTTTTTGCTCGTCAGTTTTGTTTCGTTTCATAATTTTTTTTTGTTCGTCTTCTCTCTCTCTCTCTCTCTGTTGATTAGAAGACATTAGAAAAAAAAAATGTATGTTGAATATTTTTTAATAATTATTATCTATCGTTATGCGTTATCACATTCACTAAATAAATTCTATTGAATTTGTAATTCGTGTTTTTCTTCTTCTTCTTCTTCTCACATTTCAAAGTTTTAAGACTCACACGATAAATGTGCCTTTTATACACATATACAAAGAATATTCTTGATAATATTTACATTTGTACATTTGATCAACAAAAATATGAATAAATAAATAAATAAATAAATTTTTACTCGTAAATGTTGGTGGAAAAAAAAATATGAAAAAATGTGAAACGTTTTTTTTTTTTTAATTTTAGATTTCTGATTAGTGATTTGAGAGAAGACGTTTATAATTTCGTAACTAGGGTCAAGATCAGTTTATATGCTCTTTTTATTTATTTAATACAAATACACACACACACACATTATTACATTTTTAACATTTGTAATTATGTACTTGTAGTTGTAGTTGTAGTTGTAGTAACATTTCGTTTTTGTCGTGTACATTATTATTATTATTATTATTATTATTATTATTATTATTATTATTATTATTATTATTTTTATTATTTTTAAATAGAATAAAAAATGATTACAAAACAAAAAACAAAAAAAAAATGTTAAAATAAATTTTATAAAACAGATTTTATGTTTGTTTTTTTTTTTTTTAGTTGGCGTTGAGATTAGAGAAAAAATTACAGAAAAAAAACAAAATAATAAAAAATAGAAAACAAAAAAAAAAGAATTAAAAAAAAAAAAGTTGAATAAGAAGAAGTTCGTTCGTTGATAATAACAAAATTAAAGCAACACAAAATATAATTAATTATTTAATTAGATAATCTAAAAATTACATAAGAGAATTTATAAATATTTTTTGTCTTTCCCAATTTACGATTAGCAGATAGAAATTTCCTATAGAACAGTGACAAAAATTTCTTTGTTTAAGTTTACATCTTGAACAAGAATCTTTTGAACTTTGTTTTTTTTTTCTTGATTAAATTTTCTGCACTGATTATAAAATTAATAATTTGATAATTTTTCTCTATCTTTAGATAATAAATTTTCTCCACTAAAACAAAAAAAAGGGAAAATCAAAAAAATATTTAAAATCTAAATAAAATCAAAAGAAGAAAGAAAAGAAAGAGCCAAGAAAATACGAATAAAAATAACAAAACAACGTAAATTAAAAAATACATACAAGTGAGATTGTGAAGTGAGAGAATTTAGTGATTTAAAAGTGACAATTGATTTTGAAAAAAAATTGTTTTTTAAAAAGTTAAAAAAAATAAAAGTGTCATTAAAAGTAGCAGTTCACAAGTGTGGTTCACCCTGTTCAATTATCAATAATTATCTTTCAATTTTAACAAATTTTACATGAGAAAATAGTTGAAAATCTATTTTCTTTCTTTCTTTCTTTTTTTTTTAATTGTGTGTGTAGAATAGATAATAAATAAATAAATTTAGTTAAAATGTCTGAAGCAGCTGACAGAAGAAAATCATTTGCTCGTAGAACAGAAAGTCTACTCGAGAGGGTGAGAATACTGAAAAATATTTATGAGGTATCACATGTGACCAAATGGTGAGACAAAATGGGGTAGTATTTTTCTATTCATCATTATCTTTCTAAAAATATCCTTTATTCCTTCAAGGATTTCAAAGAACTGAATTAAATCGTTTATTTTCTATATTTGTGGTTGACATTGAAACAAATATATTTTTTGTTTGTTATTTAAAGAAAGATGAAAAGAAAAAATAATACTCTGTTTCACTAATAATGCAAATCTTTTGTTTTGTGTTCTGGTTGCTGTGATAATCCTATATCTTTTAAAATACTAAATAAAAAAAATATAATGAGGGCTGTAAACTATAAAACAGACTTATAATTTATAGACTGAAAAGTGTTTCCATAATGACTGATTTCTAGTCGTATTCAGAAAGATTTAGTTTAACGATAGAGTTAAGTTAACAGCCAAGTAGTTGCTAAAGCTTCTTCTTGAATACGGCCATTAAACACGTAATTTACAATTAACTGAATTTATTGATATATTTGAGTTACCATTCTGGAAATACTGACAAAAAATTAAAAGTATACAATTTAAAATTCTGTTCTTGTAATAAATTTTCAATTAGAATAAAATTAGGAAATTTATTAAATTTATTTGTACTTTTTTTGGAAAGGAAAAATTTTAAATTTCTCTTTGAAAAATTATTTGAAAAAAAAATTTAGAATCGTAGCCTTTTCATTTATTTTGTTGAAACTTTTTCCCCAACTTTTTAAAATGAAATGTAGATTTTATAGCAAGTTTTTTTTGATTCTTCCTGATTTTGTAAAACACAAAAAAAACAACAAAAACAAAAAATACAACAAAAACGACAAGATCAAATAATTTTAAGCAATCAAAGTTAATTATCCTCTTATTTATGTAATTTAGATGTTCTTATATTAATACAAAAGAAAATCAAATATAAATATTGAAAACTCACCCACACACATACACACACACACACATACATACAAATATAAATTACAAGTATGAAAAGTGAGAGAATAAATTAATTTATATTGAAAATTGAAAATTATTTTTGTGTATAAAAGGAAAACCAGATGAAAGTATTTCACTCACACCACAGTAGAAATTTTATCCCTTTTTTTTTTCTTTTGGTTTTTAATGAAAATTTTCAAAAATATATACGGGCATTATTTATTTATTTATTCAATATGTAGATTGTAGTGGGTACCTTTTGGGTTCATATTCTTTATACAGACAAAGAAATTTTGTTGGATTTTTGGAAAATAATATTTACAAAAAAAAAAAGTTAAAGGGATTTTTTTTCGCTGCTTTGAAAATTTTGAGTGAAGGAAATATTTTCAGAAAACTTTCTTTTTATAATAAATTTTTATTGCTTTCGTTTAAGATTAATTGAGAAAATATTTATATTAAAAATGAAAAGACAAAACAAAGGAAGTCTTCTGATTTTTTCCGTTTTTTTAAGTTTTTATTTTTTATGAGAGAGAAAAAATTGTTATTAGCCAACGATGTCAGTATTTGTTTTAATTTGTTTGTTTCTTTCTTTCTTTCTTTAATTCTTTTTTTTTCTCATTTAATTTATTGAAGTAAATGTTAGTAAATATTTTGTATTATATGTTGTTGTATATATGTAGTTGTATTTGTTTTTGTTATTGTCTCTTGTCTTTAATCATTTTTGTCTTATATAATAAAAATAATATTATTCATATTCGCACAAAATAATTTGGCTGAAAGTGAAATATTTTAGTGACTAAGAAAAGAAACAGACTCATTTATTTTACTCAACAAAAAAATAAATAAACATACACAGATACACACACAGACAAATAAAGAAAGATTTAATTCTTTTACTCAACTTTAACTTGTATAAATTTAATTTATTGAAAGAAAATTGCATGGTCATAGACTTAATAAAAAAAAATATAAAAAGGAAAAGAAGAAAAATTCTTCACTCTTTTTTTTTTCCTTGATTATTTGTAACAAAGTAAAATTAATTAACCATGAAATTTTTATGAGAGATTTTTAGGTAAGAATAAGAATAAGAACAAGAACAAGAACGAATGGATCTGTCGTTCACAATTAAACTTCATAAATCAAAGTCATTTTCTCAAGGATTTTTCTTTTTTTTAATAATAATTTCTTATATTTTTATTTTATAATCAAATCAGACACAAAAACAAAAAAATACGCAAATTATTTGATGTGTTTACTGTTTACACTGAAAGTTTCTTATTTTTATTTTTTATATTTAATTGTCGTTATTGTTGTTGTTGTTTAATAATCTTCTTTCCTCTTAATTTCAGTTTAGTTCTTATATAAATAGAACAAAAAATATTATTACTTGGCACAGAAAATGCATTATTTCATTACAATTTTTTTTTTCATTCTTTCTTTCTTCTTTTTAAATTTTCTTGTTTTAGTTTTACTTGGTTGTGACAAAATTTTTTTTTATCATCCGCATATTGTGTTGTCATTTTGCGTCAAATACAGACACATAAGAATTTGTGTCATTCATGTGCAATTTCTTTAAATGCAGATTATTATTGAATAATAATTGAAGGAAACGTGAAATATTTCTCGCTGTATATTTGTTTCTTACATTTTCGTTCGAGAAAGAATCCAAAAATTCAATTTACAAACGCAAATTATTTTTTATGTAAATTTTTAAGGTCAGAAATTAGATCTTATAGCTGAGACTTGAATACGAGATTTTTTGATATCATTGAAAATGTCCTAAAGGTTTTAAATTTCTGAAGGTTGTGGAGTTGATTTTTTTTTTATTGAAATTATAAAAGTTTGGTTACAAATATTTACGTAGGTAGTTAATAAATTTTCATGGTTTAGAATATAATTTTTCTATTAGAAATTTTTATGACTACGCGTACACACACAAACACACACACACACAAATAAATTTATAAAGTTTTAACATACTTTTGACTTATCTCTTTTTAATAAATAATGTAAATTTAGATAGAGGAGAGACGATGTTCAGTTACAAATATTTATCAAAGAGTATGTTTAATTAAAATACTTAGAAAATCTATTTGAAAAATTGATAAAGAATTTCCTTTTATTTTTTTTGATTTTTAATTAATAATAAAACAAAAGGACTCAAAATTATACACACAAATTAAATTATTCAAAATTAAAATTTTGTTGTGAGAAGACGAAGAAGAAGAAGAAGAAGAAGATGAAACAAATATTGCTTTACTGTTATTGTATTAATTAATAAAACATCCAATAATTTGTTATAACTTAAAAGTTATGATGTTTCTTGAGTCGTTCATCTTATCCTATAATTTTTCGTCTTAAAACTGATTCAAGATCGATCATCGATAAGCCATCGATAAGCTATCGATTAGCCACCAAAGTAGTGCAGTGTTTTTTTTTTAAATTAATTTAGTCCATTCTAATGAATTGTGGAAAAAAAAATACAAAAATAAAAAAAAAATACAAAAAATGGAAATAAAATTATAGAATATAAATTTTAATCAAGTGGAAATTTTAATTGGTGCAATGAAAAAGAAAAAAGAGAAAACCGTTTTGAACCCACACTTTAACCTCCACTTTATGTACTGAATCATATAAAGTTTAATTAAACCACAAATTAAAATAAAATTGACCAATTTTTTATTTTACAAAAAAAAATTTCCCCATTGAATATTTTTTGTTTTTCATCATCTGTTATTTTTTTCACGTGTAGATTTATTTCCTTGATAGAGAAACAAAAAACATTGACGGAAACTAGAAACAAAAACAAAGAAAAAAAAAAATAGGACACTATTATGAAAGTTTTCTTGTAACAGAAAAAAAAAAAAAAAGTTTAGACATATAAACATGAGATGGTCCCTTCAGACTAACAGGAAAAAAAACTGATGAAATTAATAAATAAAAGAAGAAATAGAGAAAAAAAGATGAAGAAGAAGAAATAACAAGAAAAAAAAAATAATACACGAAAAGAAAAACAAATCTAAGAAATGGAAAGAAATAAGAAAATTGATAGAAAAAGAACAATCTCTTGTTCGGAAATTGAATTATATCTTTTCTTTTATTTTTCTTTGTATATTTCAGTCAGAAATAATAATAATAATAAAAGACAAGAAAAATAACAACAAAAATGACTTAACTTCTTTTATATATAAGAATATTGGTCAGTCATACATACGTAGACACATCTTATATATATTTATAGTCCACATGGTACAGTTAAAATGAATTATTGTTTGGGTAGTAACTTTTTTAGAAGTTTTTCTTTTATCTTTTCATAAGAAATTGTCTCCTTTATAATAGTTGTGTTTCTTTGGGTTCTCTCTTCGATCGGCCAAAGCCCTTAACAGGAATCTAAACTATTTTTGTGTACTTGGGCGGACTTTGAACTCACGACTGAGAATGACTTAAGAATCGAAGATTCATTAATAATATTTAGCATTAAAAAGAATGAATGTCGAAGCATCCAATCTGTAGGAAAGAGTCGAAATTAGTTCTACGCTGTTTTTAAGTTACCAACAGTAACACTACAATATTTACGAATAAATTTGTTGTTAATTCTTGAACTGACTATCAAAGAAACACACCTAAAAAGTACCTTTAATAAAATAAAAAAAGTAAACGTAAACTTATAAGAGTGGAATGAACTATGTGTGACAACTTATGATTATCCTTTCTATTTTTAAGTTAGTTACATTATATTTAACTTATATATATGTGACATGGGTTGCCCTTATATTATTACTAATATTATATATTTTATCGATAGGTATTAAATTTTTATAGAAACGATGAGAAAGGTAATATATAAACCTTGTTTAATCTTTATACTACATGACACGTTTATATTCTATGAATGGATGATGGATATGGATTAACTATAATAATATCATAAAGAAATTTCTTTTTATCTATTTGATAAAAAAATAATAATAACCATATATTAACTAGGTGCAAACAATATTTTGTCATTTTAACATTTTATATTTTAATCCATAAATAGATTTGACTTTATAAATATTAACTTTATAATTTAAAGTAAGTCATCTTATTTTTGTATTGTCATATTTAAATGAAGCATTTAAAATGTGTTGAAATTAAAATATTAAAAGATTATTTGACATGGTGTAGTAATTGTTGCATAGACATTGTATAATTGTAATTAATGACAGAAAGAAAAATTAATGACAAATGTTTAAAATTAACAATCTTACAAATTATTTTTTAATGTTTTACTTTGTAGATTTAAAATTAAATTTAAAATTAGATGATAAAGTTTAACAAATTGTTGCACCTGAACAAAAATTATGAAATATTTACGCATTTAACTTAAAAATCCATTAATCATAAATTTTAGCTTTTATTACAAATCAATAAAATAATTAGGCTTCACTAAATAGTCTACTTAATGATAGATTGTGTTGAATTTTGAGATTAGCCCGATCGTTTAATGCGAACGAGAAATAAGAGAATGTAAGATAATTATCAATTAGTGCTAAAAAAAAATGTCACAAAATATACAGTAAAATTTTATTGAAGTTAGTTTAATGTTGGCTATTCTGTTAATCATTTGGCTATCCATTTAGTTAGCTTGTGATAAGTGATCTTTCCTTTATGGTAAATTATATGTAGGATCAAATTTAATTCTAGTCCCCAATTAACACTTTTACATACCAAACAGTTCACACATAACAACATAGTAGTAAATATATAAAGCCAACATCTTATATCTAATTATCACAAAAATCCTTTTTAACTTTGTACAATTGTAACCTTTTACACAAACATATCAAAACAATAAATTAAATTGTTGTGAAATATGAACTGGATGAAACATTAAATATTTTGTATTTTCATCATAATGAAATTTAAATATTTCACACAACTTTCAACTTCATATTTATTTTATAATTAAATGAAAGTACATTAACACAATACCACACTTTATTCTTAACATTTTTCTGTGATCCCTTTCAACTATGACATTATTTGGGTTTTCAGTAAACATTCACACTTTAAGTTCACACTTTAATTAAATTATTATTTTTACATTTTTTCAAAATTTGAACAATTTTTCTGAGACACAAATAAAAAAATAATAAAATCATTTCAGAAGTCTTTCAGTTTCTATTTTCTGGCTTATTATCTTAAACTGCCAGAGAACAAACAATTTTTTTTTGCTTGAAATATTCAAAACATTTAAATTTTCCACTTTCATTTTTGTTATCTGTTTCCCCGCCCATCCAACAATAACAACCACCTACAATCTTATAATAAAAGATCCTTTTTTTTTATTTCTTTTTCTTCTTCTTCTTCTTTTTCCCATAAGAAAAAAAAAACAGGAGAGAAATTTAGTAATCGTCTTTGGTTTTTTTTCTCTCTCCTTTTCCCTTTTCAGAACTGGTTTCTTTTACTTATTTATATTCCTTATGCATTATTTATTTGCTTTCCTTTTATCCTGTATTCTTTTTTTTTTCCCATTTTCGTTTTCTCGTTTTCTCATTTTCTCGTTTTTTTCCATTTATTTTTTTTTCTTCTTTTTTTTATTTTTTTCTTTTTTGTGATTTTTCCTCCTCTCATTTTTATTCTCTCATATAAAAGGTAGTTAAACTAACAATCATTTACCGCAATTTAATACATAACACACACACACACACACACACACACATACATACAGAGAAATGTATCGATTGAAATAGATTTTTTTTTTGGTATAATCTTAAAAGTTACGTCATGATTTTTTTCCATCCCCTTTAAAAAAAGAAAATTCTACCGGTATAGAAGAAAAATTGATGAAAAACTATAGAAAATCAAAAATCAAAAAATCAAAAATAAATCCTAGTTTCAATGAAAAAAGAAAAAGAAGAAGAAGAAGATGGAATAAGAGGAGAGAAATAAAACATGAATTGGGTCTACCTTTTCTCTATTTATCTAATTTCAAAATGTTGACATTTTTATATAACGTTTTTCCGAAATACATTCATACATTATTTTTTATTTAGCTTTTCGCCTTTTTTCTTCTTTTTCTTCTTCTTTATTTTTGCTTTTTTCATTAAAAAAAAAATAACTTTTTCTCGTGTGAGAAATCTTTACATCTTTCCACTTTTCCTTTAGAGTAAACGAAATTTTATTAGCTAATATATTTTACGTATTTTTTTCTTTTTTTTTCTGTTTTCTAATTTTATTCTATTTTTAGTACATATCGCATCTCTTCTATTTTATTATTGTGTATTTTATACAGGGACGTATGGTAAATTTTTTTTCAGTTAGCCTAAGGCAACTAAAAAGAGTCCTAAATTCAGAAGAAAAATCAACGACAATTTTCTGTTTTATCAAAACACAAATTTCAAATAAGAAAATTCAATTTTCCATCCATAAATAGAATAAGAATGAGATAAAGAAAAATGTTGCAGTATAGGTAAAGATTGTGTGTAGACAATTAACATCCAGAAGTAATCGCAATACAAGGTAATTTTGGGTCACATTCTCGTCAAGTGTGTAAGCCCAACCCGATTTAGTAGTGACACAATATCGCGTAGTTGTTATTAATTACTTCATGTGTGTTCTTTTGAACTTTAACCGGTAATGCCCTTTTAACAATACGCCCCTGATTTTATTTATTAGTTATACAATATTGTATCTTTATAACACAAAATGTCTACATAAATGTGTCTATATTAGCTAAGAAAATCTATTTTTAAATATTAAAATTGGAATATTAAAGAAAAATAGAGAGGGAGAGGAAGAGAGAATGATAAATTCAAAAAATAATTTATAATGTAATAACAACAACAACAACAACAACATGAACATCATCAGAATGAAAAATATTAAAGAAGTGAAATTAATATTAATTGGAAAATTACAAAATTTTCTTATTTATTTTTTTTTGTAGAATTTTATCTTGGTTTTCCTTTTTTTTTTTTTATTTTTTACTCGTTTCATATAAAATTTTTCATTCCTTTTGTTTAGTTTGACATTTAGGACATACGTGTACAGAGAGAGAGAGAGATAGAGAAAGAGAGAGAGAGAGAGAGATAGAGAATGAGAAAAAATAAAAAGAAAAATATAAATAATAATAAATGGACATACAATGATACTGACGAGTGGGAAAAATAAATCGTAATAAGAAGAAGAAGAAGAAGAAAGGGAAAAAAAGTAAAGGAAAAGCAAAAAAAAAAAAAACAAAAAAAAATAGAAGAAGAGAAGAAGAAGAAGAATAGAAAAAGTTTGAGTTTTGTTGGACAAGACATGAATCACCAATTTGTCGGATTTCTTATGGTTCTTTGTTGTTATTTTTTTTTCCTTGTTTTTGTTGCTATTTTTTGTTGTTGTTGTAGTTGTTTTTGTTGTTTCGTTATATAATAAAGTTAATGGTAAAGTATTTGTTTCTTATTCTTATATCTATATAAATAGTCTATAGCCGCATATAGGTAATATATAAATGATATTGAAAGGAAAATTGGTAAATTGTCATCAATGTGTTTGTGTATTCTGTATTCATAGTATAAGATGAGAAAATAGAGGTGATATTAGATTAGCTTGAATCTCGTAAGATCATCTCAGAATCAAGGAAAAAAAAAACATGAAAAGAAAAAAAACACAAGCGAATTGTCTTGAGTCTTTTGGAAAAGAAATACGATAAAAACGTAAGCAGAATAACATAAAGAACAGTTAGAAAAAAAACTAACTAACGTCATATGGTTTCAAGAGGATTTAATATATAGATAAATTCTTATAATTAATTAGTAATTGGTTTTAATTGCACTCAATTGATAAGACACATAAATTAATTCTGTTTCCTCTCATTTTAATTGAAATATTATAAAATGTGTGTAATTTTATTGTTTATTTTTGTTTTTAGTTTTTTTGTAATTTTATAAAAAAAAAACAACAAACAAACTCAACACAGAAACACAGAATTATATTATTAAAGGCAACGTCGTATTGAGAATACGTAGTAGAAGCATTCTTTACTTTAAATTGAAGACGATGGATCAATATTAAATTTATATTAGAAAAAAAGGGAAAAATCAGTGACGGAATTTCTTATAAAAGAATTTATTTTATTCACAGACTGAAGTAAATTAAGAAACGTATACAAAGCACATAAATTCTATATAATAAAAATAGTTTTTTTATTATTTGTGTGTGTGTGTGTTTGTTTTCGGTGAATTTCAAATTTATTCATAAAACTTAAAATGCATTAAATTTGTGTCTACCCCGATGCATTAATTAAGTTGTTCTAAAAATTTTGTATTCATCTCTTTCGTATTTAGGTCAATCACGTGATTTTTTATTGTTAACGAAATTTTCATAATGAAAAACCTCACATTCTAAAGATTTTGTTAGGTGAGGACAAAAATAGAAAGAAGAAGAAGAGAAAAAAATAAACTTGTTAAATTTTTAAACAAATTTTTATTAATAAAAATTATTGAAAATTCATGCAGTCAACAAACTTCCAACAAAAAAAAAACTGAATACATTTTTATATTTATTCAAAACTTTACATCTCGTTTCTTTAAATTTTCTTTTTTTTTTTTTCAAAATTCCAACAAGAATAAAAAGAAAATAATATTTTATATAAATAATATAAAAAGCGTCTGGGTCATCGAATTTCTTCTTTTTTTTTTTTCGTTGTTTTGTTTTTAGTTTTTCCTTTTTTCTTTTTTACTCTTTTATTTTATTTCATTTTCATTTTATCGTAATGTTTGAGTTGAGTTTGTGGATAGATTATGTACATAACGATATAAAATATATACGACACTGTACGCTTTACCACTTTGCCAATTTACCATTGCGTCGTATATAAATATAAATACCAACAGAATAATGTGGATTAAAGTTTTGTTCTTCCATATGTTTATTCTACACAAACGTAGCGTAGGTTTTGGTTATTAAATATTCTTACTGAATATACTATACTTGCCGTTTGGCCTAATTTCTTACGTCATGTAAAAGTGTTGCAACTTGAATTTCTCACAGTCACAACATTTTACGAAATAGAGTATTCTTGTGATACGCCAGTGTAGAGTAGATGCGAGGGGTTAACCACCGTGTGCAATCCTGGGAAAACTCGTAGGGAATCTTTGTGCAATCTTTTTGAATCTTTGTGAATACTTGTGCAATCTTTCGCTATGTGCGAGTAGATGAATGAAAGAACATAACTTTAGTGAGTGTAAATTTATTCTGTGTAGTAAAAAACACTAAAAAATTTATATAGACAAATAAACGAATTGTCTAATAATATTAAATATATTGTACAAACCTACTTCGACTGTTTGTCTGTGACTCTTTTTTTATATTTTTTACACATTGGAATTCTTTTTTTTTTTTAATAGTCTATTCACAGTATTACCACAAATAAATAAAAATATTATGCTTATGTGACAGAATTTATTTATATAACAATAAGAAAATGTTATGATGAAAGTATTTATTTGAACGTTATTATTGTTAATGTATAGTGAAAAGTTGAATATCACAGCATGACCACCGAATATCATATTTATGTATAATGAACGAAAAAAAAAATGTGAATCATGCTGTTATGTCCAAATATTGTTGAACAATTAATTTCTATAATGGCAATTAAATAAATAGTCCCTCTTTGATTTCTATCGTTATTTGTTAATGTTGTGATCATAAATAATATTATCAGAATTATTAATTAAATTATTGATTTTATTTAAAACTGATATTGATTGAACATCAAATTGTTTATACCTATAAATCTCTAACACTATAACTTTGTCATTAACAAAATTAAATTATTGTTCAAATATATATTTGATTACCTTTTATTTTTTTCTATAAAATCCTAATAACTTTCTAGAATAATCTATTTTGAAATATCTTACAAAATTAGATTAACCTCTATTGTGAATAAGATGTTAGCCGTATGTGATAATTTTGCTGATTCTATTATTTTTTTCCATTCTATAAAATATTATTTTATTGGATTAAAAAAAATGATAAGACGTAAGGCATAAGACATAAGAAGAAACAGTTTATCCATTCCATTATAATGAGAATTTATTTATTGTTATTATTATTCAATAATAGACGATTTGTGTTATGTTCATTCTGAATTACTTTACTTTAAATTAATTGCATAATAACTTCGATAATAATGTTATAATAATGGAGTTAAGTGATTAATTGAAAATATTTAATTACATTACTCGAATCGAAAGATCGTAGAATTGTTAATAAATTTTTTTTGCTATTTTAAGAAACTTCTCTCAACATTAAATTATTGACTGTAATAACAACAATAAATGAATAGATCTTATAATGAATTAATGAACCTGTTACATTTATAAGTTGAAAATTTTTTACTGTTTCGTTCACATAAAAAAAAACGAGCTAAAATTGACTACAAAAAGGTTTTATTTGGTTTAATTTGGGGTCGACTGTAATTAGTGTATAAAAAAAAGTTTAAAATAAAAGATAAAATATGAATAAGTTTATGTGAGAATATTAGATAAATTTTCAACCCTTATAGAATTGGTTTTTAGAAAGAAAAAAAAAGAACGGACCGAATATAAATTTGTTCTTGGTCTTTTTTTTTGTAAGTATTGCGGTTAATGTTTTAAGTAAACATTTATGGGCTTAATTTTTTTTTTATGATTATCATAATTGACAAATTGAAATTCTTATCTATAAAATTAAATAATTTTATTTGATTTCTTTCAATAGAGTTGAACAACAAAAATAATAATATCACAAATACACGCAACAATAAATAAATAACGAAGCTAAAACTTTAAAAATATCAATTTTTTTCTTTTAGTTTTTGTCTTGGATTTTCTTTATGAATTTTTTTGATTAAATAAACATTTTTTTATTATTCCATTTTATGGTGTGAAAAAATAAGAACAACAACAACAACAATAAGTACAAGAAACCTTAATGAAGTGTTTGTGTTTTTCTTTATGTTTCTATACGACGAGTAATAATAATTAAATTAGTTAAAGAACAACTTGCAAAAGTTATATTTTTGTAATAAACGCTGTTCTTCTTTGTTTATCATTTTCATTTTTTTTATGCTCGTTTATACATAAATGGAAATGTGTTCACATCCATACATGCATACATACATATATACATACATATCATACATTAGGCATACTTATCAAATACATACATACATATATTACATACATACATACATATATTACATACATACATTATATATTTGATTATTTTATTTTCACATTTATGAATTTTTACACACAGAAGCACTTTAACCAATTGAAAAAATTTCAAGTTGAAATTTTTCTATATATTTTTTATTTAATTTTTCTTCAACTTGTTCTTCTTCTTCTTCTTTTTCTTCTTCTTTTTCTTTTTTTTTCTGATTAAATTTTATCAAATATTTTAAAAGAATAAATGTAAGCTAATCCTATAATAGTATAGTATAGACAATGTTTAAATCGTTTAATGGATGACAAACCTTTTATATTCATTCTTAAGTTCCTTATTTATTTTATGATGTATGTTCACGTTAAGGTTTTTTTTTCCCTTTTCTTTTATATTTTATTTATCTAACATTTTGTTAATTTGAACACGCCTTTTATTATAAGTTATATATACTTTTTTTCTATTCATAAATCAACTTGTATATTATATACTTGCACATTGTTGTACCTCTAACGTAAATCAAATCAAAATAAAAAAAAATTACCTTGAGTATACGATAATAATAATAATAATTATTATTTTACGAGAGTAAGAGAGTGAGAGAGAGTATGAAACAGAGACAGAGAGTGGGAAAGAGAGAGAGAGAGTGTGAGAGGTAACTAAATATAAAAGCTCATCAATTACTTAACGTTATCGTCTACTAATGTACATTACATAATAAATAATAATAAATGATTAACCGTATTCAACTCTAGAATCACTTATTATTTATTCTCTCCCTCTCTCTCTCTTTTTCTATCTATCGCTCATTTATATAGTTAGTGTTTTTCTTATCATATAATTTATAACAACAACAGTGAATACTTAACTTTAAGCTACAAATGTAAACATATGCATGTGTAGATAGATGGAAAATCTATATGAGTGAAGATAACGTTAAATTCTACTTTTCCATCAAATTTTTAAGCAGCCATAGAAAAGAAAAAAAAAAAACACCCTTATTTTATATTTTCACAAATAATAAACCCTTTTTTGACAATCCATTGATTTTTGACACATTTTTTGATACCCATTTTTTTCTCTCTCTTTACAGTCTACTGACTTTTAGGTTTTTGTTGGTTCTTGTAAAAAAAATTTTCTTGAAAATTTTTTTTTACTCCTTTTTTTGTTCTCTGTTTTACTGTGTTGCCCTACAGAAATTAGTGTCGATAAAATACAAAAATATACAAAAATGTAGAAAATAAAGAAAAGGAAATTTTTTTGGTATTTTTTTTTATATTTTTGCATAAATTTTCAACCGGCCAAATAACAAAAAAAAAAAACGACATTTGTGTTCATCCATTGTGTTTATTTATTCTTCATCTTTCATTTCATTTCAAACATATTTAGAATTTTCATTGTGTGTGTTTTTTTTTTCTCGCTTTTTAGTTTATTTTATTTTTATTTCACAATTTTCTCCCCTTTTTTTTTCGTTGTTTTTTTTTCCGCTTCTGCTTCTTCTTCTTCTTCTTCTTCATCTATTTCATCTAAAAAGGTTTCAGTGAAGGTTCGTACAGTGAGAGAAATTTGCCCAAATATTCAACTCACAAAACTTTCTGTATAATATTTTTTTTTATAGACTAGGAACTAGGTAAATGTATATGACGTCACAATATTCCTTGACTATAAAATGTAATTTGGGTTTTTTTTTTATAATTTCATATGGGAATAAGAATATTTTTTGTATTTTATTTCCTCTATTGAAGACAATATTTGTAAGTAGAAAATGAAACAACTTTTACTTTCTTTTTTGTTGTTCTTGTCTTTGATACAAAAATTTTTACAATATTTTTTGGTTCAATGATCCTTTACTATTTTATGACGTCATTAAATAGTGTCACTAGTAGATAATAAAAACGTAAATATTTTTTAGTTTTTGGTTTTATTTTGTTTTTTATTAATGAAAAACTTTCTGAAAATATTTTGAAAACATAAAAAAAAATGTAAAATTATTTTTAATGAAAAAAAAAAGCTTTTCTTCAATTTATACAATATTTGTTTAAAACCCATCAAATATTTTGAATGAATTTAAATTTCAACACACTTAAAGCACTCAAAAAGAAAAACGAAAAATAAAAGAAAAAGAAACGAAAAGAAAGGATAACAAAACATTATTTATTATGCTTTATAAATTTCTTAGAAAATTCATTCATTAATTTACTCAATCATTCTTATATTCAAGTTCAAATAAAAAAGGAAAAAAAAAAATTAAATATGTCTATACAGAAGAGGAAAAAAGAATCATTCCACTGTGGTCCATAAACATTTAGAAAACAACAAAAATATTATTGATGTAATCCAACATAATTCCTGTATAAAAAATTGACGATTTTTGTTCTATCTTATGTATGGGCACAAAAATGTTCTAAAAAAAAAAAAAGGAAAAAATGAAAAGAAGAAGGAAGGATAGAAAAAATTATATGTATAAAAAAGTAGCCTACACGACCCGAAGAAACACGATATTTTATTACATATTCTACATTCTACAGAGTACACTTACTATACATCATGTAATACTAGAATCTAGAATCTACTTTTAGTATATATACTAACTATATAATAATATCGGCACATGATCTGACCTTAACTGTTGTATATATATGTATGTACGTAGCGTACACAGAGCGTTAGAGAAATATAAACATTATGAGCTTTTGTTCCTTTTTCCTTTTTTTTTTACTTCTTCAATTTTTTTTTTCTTCTCATTTTCTTCTTTTTATTCTTCAATTTTGTTTTTCGTCGTTTGTTGTTGTTGTTGGTTTTTTTTGTGTCATTGAAGAACTTTTATTTTTTTTTGTTGTTGTTACACTCTGAAGAGCGAATAAACAGAGAACAAGAAAAACACAAAAGAGAATGAGAGAATATAGTAGAACACAAATACTAATAAAAAAATATCAAACAGTGTAATTTCATTTGTATTTGTATTTGTATATGGATACACATGTGCAGAAATAACACAAACATATAGATTTTTTTTTTTTTGTTAAGTTAAGTTTCATTTTAGTTAGTATTTTGTTTTGGTGTATTTTGGGTGGTGCTTTTAACGTGTGTTATTATTTTCTACTTCTTCTTCTTCTTCTTCTTCTTTTTCTTCTTCTCCGTTTTTCGTTTATATTTTCTTCTTCATTGAGATGAGTCCGTTTTGGTTCAATTCTCTTCATTCAATTCTTCAGTCGTGAGGGTGGTTTCATTGTGTACAGTTCTACTGATTATTTTATTCGCTCGTTATTGTAAATATTCACATACAAGAAGAAGAAGAACAAAATTAAAAACAATTAAAAAAAAAACATTGAGGAAAAATATTTTCTAAATTGGAAAATTTAGAAAATTATTAAAAAAAAAATAAACTTAAAATAAAAAAAAAGGGGGAAAAACTGAAAATCGCGTCAAAAAAAAATTTTAAATTCTAACTTTTGAAAACAACGCAATTGTGAAAATTCCTTTTTCCTTCTATTTTTTTTTTATTTGAGTTTGTTTCTTTTTTTTTGGGTTTTCCTTTTGATTCTCTCTTCTTGTGTTTATAACTTCTCTGTTGTTATATTTTTTTTTTACGTTCTCCAAATAAAAGGAAAAATAAAGAAAAGTTGTTATTTTCTTAAAAAAGAAAAAGAACAAAAAAACGTAAATAAAGTAAAAAAAAAAAACAAAACAGAAAAGAAAAAATTTTGTTGTGTGATTTTAGCGTTTGTCGTTGTTTATTATTATTGTTGTTGTTGTTGTTGTTATTTTTTTTTTCTTGTGGTAAATGTTTTGATTCTTATCGGTGAATGAATTTCAAAAATATATATTTAGAAAATATTGGTGAAAATCATAAAAATAGTAAAGTTCTATTAAAAAACGTTTTTTAAAACAAAAACTAGACAATTGCAAGAAGAGAAAAAAGCCGGAAATAAAACTAAAACGAAAATAAGCGTCTCTACAATTTTTGTGTGCGTAAAATAAATTTCTTTAAAAAGAAAGAGAAAAAGGAAAAGGCAAAAAAAAAAAGGAAAACACAAAAAACAAAAATGGATAACAACAAAGATAAGAATGATAAGAATGATAAGAATGATAAGAATCATCATGAACCACCAAAAGTTCATGTAGGTACCAATTTTCATTATATTTACTTTATTTTTATTTTCTCCTTTTGTTTGGGTTAAACATAAAATATAATCGTCATCGTTCTTCTTTCTTTTTTTCTTCGTCTTCAACATTCATTCTGATCTTGTTTTTTTTTTGTTTCTTAAAGAAAAAGAATCGTTAAAAAAATAGTAGCGGCGTCGCAACGTAAAAACCAAACCCCTAGAAAATAAAAGGAGAAAGAAAGTTTTCTTTCTTCTTCTTCTTCTTCTTCTTCATCGTGTTTATTTTCTTATTTATCTCACTTTATCTCTATCTCTTTTCCTTTTCAATTTAAGATAAAACCAATTTCCTGTAAAAGGATTCACATCCGCGTGAAACGAAAAAAAAAAATACTGTGTTTTTTTCTTCTGTTGACTTTTTATTTTAACTCCTTTAACTAAAACCAAAAAAAAAAGAAAAATGAACACACACACACACATCCTTAAGGATTATTTGTAATAATAAAGTATGTGTTACTGTTTAACAAAAGAACAAATTTTTTGTTATCAATCAATTTAGATTATTGTCGTTTGTCGTTTATATACCTGGGCGATAGAATGATGGAAAATGTTGGAAAAAAAAAAATTCTGACGAAAGAAGAAGAAAAAAAATATATATAAGAAAAATGTAGAAGTAGAAGAAGAAGAAGAAGAAGACGATGAAAATATTTTTGTTATATTCTCTTGGGTTTCTTATACTAAAGAAATCTCACATCATGAATAAAATTGGGGCGGATGATTTTCTATTTTATATTTTGTGTATATTTGGATGATGGTACAAAAGGTTTAGAATTTTGGTATGATGAAGAAGGGGATAAATAGAGAAAATTTTGTGGGTGGTTTGTGTGCGGTGTGTATATATATTTTTTTACTCTATACATATATATATATATATTTGTTTATATGTATAGATGTGTGTCAGTGTTTGTCAGTGTATGTGTAAATTGTGTGATTGTATTAAAGTCTATGGAAAATCGATTTTTTCAAAGCTTTCTTCTTTTCCTCGTTTTTATTTTTCTTTTTTTTTCTTCTTCTTCTTCTTCTCTTTTTTTTGGGGTAAAGATGAAGCTTCTTGTATTTATGATTACACTGTTAAAGAAACAAACCAACTGTATAGGAAACATTGTATCTTGTTGTGATATTTTGTGTCTTATGGTTTTCGAAGAAAAAAAAAGTAAGAAGGAAAAAAATTGTATCTATAAAATAATATTTTTCAGATTTAAATCGAGCGATTACTTTTGAAATTGTTGTCATTAATTTAAATAAATAGGACAGAATAATATAATGGGGATCATTTAAAAATTTCTGTTGGAATTATAAAGAAAAAATGGAATTTTATGTGTGTGTGTGTGTGTGTGATTTTTTCTATCTCTAATATTCACTGATTCAGAGAATACAAAATAAGAGTGTAAATCTTTTTAAAAAGAGTTTATCAATTTTGGTGGTTAACTTTTTTCTTTTTTCTATTCCTTCTTTTAAGACATCATGTTTCTTTTCTTTTCTTTGTTTTCCTCTCTATGTTATTTTGCTTATTTTTTTTTCTTGTTTCGTTCATCTTACAAAAGAGTTTTCCGGTGTGGAATTTGTATAAAAAAAAAAAAAAAAACAAAGAAGAAGAAGAAAACAAGCGAAAGTTAAGTACGCGAATATATTATAAATGAAGCTGAAGAAAAATGTTATTATTATTTATATTTTCTATTTTTCCTTTTGCTTTTCATTTTGATTTCATTTCATTATTTGTTGTTTTTTTCTGTCACGAACAAAAAGAAAAAGAAAAAGAAACAAAAATATATTCTTTCTTATTTTTGTGACACGATTTTTCCCTTTTCTTTAAAGAAATGAATGTGAAATAGAAATACGAGGAAGGTGAATACGAGTAATACAGTTATGTAGTAACTGAATATCCTTTTTATATTTTTATATTTTTCCCCTAAAAATTATATTTAATTAAAGCCATACCAAGACGAGTACAAATACAAAAGCAAAAATACAACAAAATAAAATAAAAGGAAATTTATGAAATTTTTGTCAGTTTTTTTTTTCTATTAAATATTTTCTTTTTAATTATTAAGGTGGACAGGATTATTATGGCGTTAGAACATTGAAGACATGCAATGTACACAGACACACAGATACACGCATCCACTTACACTGAACCCACGTAATTTTATTTTTTTCCCATTATAAAAAGAATAACAAAAGAAAAAAACAGAAACAAAAGAATATATTAGATATTTTTATAAAATTCTACCTCATTGATATTACTGACGTTATACAATCCTCAAGCGTTGTTGTTACTACTTTGTTTTTTTTTCCTTTCTCTTTTTGTTCTTTTTATCATCATCACCAAAGTGTATATTATAGAATTTTCCTTATACCAGCTTTTCCTTTTATTCCCATTTTTTTTGTTTTTGTTTTTTTTTTAACAAACAAGAAACAACGTTACGTTTTATTATATCAAAAGCAGTTTCAAGTTTGTTGGCCTACGCATAATATTTTTTTAGAACAAATTGGGATTCTTTCGTATAATATATTCAATCAAAATTATCATAATTTTTATACAGTTTGTGTCTGTCAAATTTTGAAGTTTCCTTTTTCTTTATATTCCTTTTCTCTCACTTTTTACGGTGAAAGAAAAAATGAACAAAAAAAAAATGGTAATAATGAAATTTCTCTTCATATTTCTTATTTTTCTTTATCCTTTTCACATTTGAAATTTCATTGAAATAAAATAAAGAAATAAAGACATTTATTTTTTCTTTCTTGTCTTAACTTGAGTTTATCTTGAGATCTTATTTTTATCTTATTATATGAAAAATAAGAAATTTCATTTTTGTTGTCTTATTTCAATAATCCATTTTTTTCTTCTTCTTCTTCTTATTAAAATAAAGAAAAACTTTACTTTGAACTCTTTCTTAATCCGAATATCATTTTTTTTATATTAAACATAACATCAAATAGATTTGAGACTTCCTACACTTTTACTTCTGTATTTTTTATTGTAAGGAATGTCTTCCTAATATTTCTTCCACTTTTCGTTTTTTTTTCTGTATAAAATATTTTCTGGAATGTTACAGAAAAGAAAAGAAAAAGAAACATAACGAATTGAAATTACTACAAACATTTTTCGTTAGGTTTTAAGTCATCAAAAGGTAAAGAATATTATGAAAATATTGTTTTTTATTTTAAATTTAAATATTTCCTAACAAGGAGAAGCAGAAGGAGAAGAAGAAGAAGAAATGAGAAAAAAAAAATGGAAAAGAAAACGAGAAATTGAAGGAAAAATAAATAAATAAATAAAAGCATAAATCGAATAAGAAAAAATCCTTTTAAGGAAAAGAGGATAAAAAATATATTTTTCCCTTCTGTAACAACAAAAACAACAACAATAACAACAACGATAACACCAACAACAATATGAAAAGTAAATAAATACAAAGGAAACAAAAAAAAAAAAAAGAAAACCGAGAAGAAAATAAAAAAAAAAAGGAAAAAAACTGAAAACTTTTTGGGTTTCCATTTATTGTTGTTGTTGTTGTTCTTTCATTTTTAAATAAATTGCCTTTCGAATATTTTATTGTCATCCTTTAATAAATAAAAGCAAAGTAAAAGAAAAGCAAAAAAAAAACCATAATATAGACATTTGATAGGCTTTCAAACGGTACATTTTAAATATAAATTTATGCATTTGAATGTTTTCATTTTTTTGATTTTTTTTTGTTATGAAAAATTACGCTGGAAGTGCGCGCGTTTTACTTTTTCATTCATTTCTCCACTGGCCAGTGTTATAAATTCAAACCACTGGATTACATTATAATCCTCTTGTCCAACATTGATCCCCCCCCACCATACTGGTTGGACATACGTTAATAATGATTATAGCATTATGAATAAATATGGGAAATTTACTGATGTGAATTATGATTGAAAAAAAAACTAAAAGACAAAAAAAAAATGATTGATCATAGATAAGAGGAAAGAGAGATGACAAACGAGAGAGAATCAAGTGAAACTTATAACAAAAAAAAAAAAAAAACAAAACACAAAATATGGAAAGAGTAAATTTATGAATGTAGAGAAGATGTTTAATAAGATTGTTTTGACGGGTGGTATGTGTTGGGTATCAAGAAAAACCATTATTTAATAAAAAAAGGAAGACGAAAAATAAAAATCGGGGTAAAACGTACATTAATAAAAGAAAAAACGAAACAAAACAAAAGCCCTTCGTTTTTAATCTTAGTCTTTCCTTATAAAGAGATATAAATATTTTCCGTCTTATAAATTTATATATGGATAAAAAATAAATTTCTTAACATGCGTTATGTAAATTTGTTTATGTGTATATGTGTGTGTGTGTGTATCAGATTATATTGTATAAAGGTTAAATATTTTTATTATCACACTTCGTCTATATATAATACGACATTATCTTCATAACCGAAAAGAAAACGGAAAAATAAAAACAACCCCTAATAAATTTGTTGTTGTTGGTTTTGTATCTATATACTAAATTGTATCATAAATTTTCGTACAATAAAATTAATCCTTATACCCCACCGACCCTTTTAACTTTATACTTGAGGGTAAAATGGAAAAGAAAGAAAAAGAAAGAAGAAGACAATAAAATTTCGTTTTTTTAATAATTTTCCATTTTTCATTTCAAAACGCGTATTTTTTTTTTCTATTTTTATAAAATTTTCTTTTGTCTTTATTATTTTTTATTTCTCTATTCGATTTTCCCTTTTTTCATCTCGCAAACAAATGAAAAATAGTCAAATTATAATTCTTCTCATTTTCCTTTTATTAATTAAGACGTTAAGAATAATTTATTGAGGAAAATTTATTTCCTTTTAATAGAAAATGACTTTATTTTATTACAATTTTTTCCCGTTTTTTTTTCTCCTTTATTTTGTTATATTTCCTTTCTTGGTGTCACATCATTAAACCATTAAAACTTTAATTTTTCAAAATAGCAGACTCAAAAGACATTCGGGACCAATTTTCTCAATAAAAAGAAAAAAAGGAAAAAAATCAATTTTCATTCAATTCAACCATTCCCATTTTAATTTCAATTCAATCAGACAAAATATCTGAAATGTTTCCGTTTTTTACTTCTTGTCTCATTTTCTTTTTTGTTTTGTTTTTCTTTTCTTTTATTTAATTTTTTTTTTCATCTCCATTGATTTTCTATTGATTCCTTCTTCTTGTATTTTTTATTTAAATTCTCAAGAGGCAAATAAGAAGAAGTGGAAAATTTATAGAGAAGCAAAAATAAATATACAATTTTCTTCTACATAATTTTCGTTTTTATTTATTTTGTCCTTTTGTTTATTTCGTTTTTTTTTTTGTTGTTGTTGCTATTTTTTTTTTGTATTTTTCTCTTTTTGTTTTCCACTTCAAATTGTTTTTCGAAAAAAAAATCTATATAATAAAAATCACTTTAGACTTTTCTTTCTTTATATATTTAATTTTCTGTCCATGTACAGATTCCTTAAATTTTCCTTCTAACAAGAGAAGAAAAAAATAAAATAAAAAAGGAACAAAAAAAAAAAAAAGGAAAGAAAAGAAAATAGAAACGAAACGAAAATCGTTCAAGAGTAACCTTTATGTGTGCGTATAAAAAAAAAGAAGCTCTTTTGGAAATTTCCGTCAATTGATACAATTTTCATGACAATATAAAATCATTTGAATAGAAAATTGCTCTCAATAAATTGAAGAATTTTTTTCCTTCATCTTTTTCTCATTTTTTTCAATATTTTATTTTTCTTATATATTGTTGTTGTTGTTGCTGTTGTTGTTAATATAGTTTATTATTAAAGACAAAATCTTCTTCTTTCTTTTTCTTTTTCTTTTTAAACATTGCGACTGTTTCTTAATTGTTTTTGTTTAATTACTATGTGACCTTGCAATAAAGATAAAAATCATAATGATAAAGTGTGGGTGGTGGAGGGAGAGAAGTAAAATGAATAGTAGTCTAATTATAATAATCTTATAATGATTAAAAAACAATTAATAAAATGTTGTTGTTGTTGTTGTTGTCGGTATTGTTGTTGTATGTGATGTGACCTTTGAAAAGCATAGAAGAGTGTATCAATTGAATAATGAAAGAAAGAGAAAAGAAAACAATACATATAATTAAAAATAAGTGATGCATATAGTTTAGTTTTTAGCAATAAAGTTATTTTCTAAATGACTTTACTTGACTTTACTTATCCCATACAAATAAGATAAAAATGGTATAAACATATGTGACTGAAAAAAAAGAAGAATATTCTTATAATAACAATTTATCTATTACATGTGTGTACGTGTCTATATAGTTGTAGTTTTTTGTGTGTATTTTATCGAAACATTATCTTGTTATGTCAATCAATAGAGTAACAGAGAAAAATTTCTATAGGGTGTATGTGGGTGTGAAAGAGAAAGGGAGAGAGAGATAGTGGGTAGTAAAGTAAGAAATATGAAATTTAAATGTCAATATTGTTATCGTCTTTTGCTGCCCTTTTATAAAAGAAACATTATTTATTGTCATAATTAAATTTCATAGTTTTTCATAAATATAATTATACTGGTGCGTTATTTGATTAGTATAACGTGTCTTAGATCTACTACTGGACGATTGTAAGATATACATAGTAAGTATTATTTCAACTACACTAAAAATTTGAGCTCACACGACCCTATTAATGAAAGTAGGGTATGACATACTAATACACTCATCTACCCCGTCGCTACTATTATACTTATTCCAATCTCAACATTACGAATCATATATAGAAAAATATAAAAATCAATCGTAATTTTGGTATTAAGTTAAAGTAGAGCCTTTATTGTTAACCCCCTTAGAGTCCCTAGAAGGTCTAAAAAACTCATAAATCTAGCCTATGAGATTCAATGGACAATTTTTCTTAATGTTTCTTCTTTTTTTTTTTGTTCTTTTCTGTGGATAAAGTTTAGTTATAAGCGGTTTTGTTATATAAAGAAAATAAATGGGTATACTTTTTTTTTTCTTTAAACATGAAATAAAATAAAGATGTTTTCGTAAGATATATAATATAATACAAGAGTGTCGATTAACGAAGTAAACAGGGTGTGTAGGGAGAGGGGAAACACAAAAAAAAAAAAAGAAAGATAAACAGAAAAAAATTCAATGGTGTCAATGGTCCCTTTATTTTTTATAAAAAAAAAAAAAATTCAGATGTCATATTTTTGTAAATTTATTAAAATAAATAAAAAAATTTATTACTGAATTTGCGTCTCAACATAACAATATAATTAAATATAATTGAAACTAATACGATGATTAGTATAAGAATTTCATTGTTACCAGTGAAAATCCAACAATAAATTTTAACATAAACATTTATTTTATTCCATACAGAAAATTAATCACAAAACATAATTTAGTCGAATAAAAAAAAAAGAAAATTTAGTCACAAAATTTAATTTTGTAATTAATTAATAATTCGTTCATTTAAAATTAAAATGTAACGAGCGTAACATTTACACACATCTACCCCTATTACAGTAGAAGTGATTTTGTAATATTAATTTATGTATTGTGTATGATGGATAAATGTTGCTTGTATATGGATGAATCCATTTATTATTTATATATTTCCCTAAAATTATAAAATTACAAAATTTTCTATTGTGGTACATATTTTTTTAATTAATCCGATTACATTACATACAAATAGTGTTTGAATTGTGACTATTTTTTTATACACAACAATTTCATCCATTTAAAAATAAATTTTTTTTTTTGTTGTTAATAAAACGCGCCATTATTTACTTACATTTTTTTACTCAATCCATTTATTCAACTTTAATTCAAATATTTTTGTTTTTTTTTTTTTTTGTTTTTATTATTGTTGTATTTGTGTTGATTTAACAATAAATCTTTATCAATTTGATTGAGTTTGATCGAGACATTTATAGAGAAACTGATTAGTCTTAATAAAACTAAGCGTCAAAAATGTTATAAGTTTGTTGTACGCGCGAGTATTATTGTGTCCCAATAACTTGAACGTTTTTTTATTTCTTTTTTATTGTAAAATTGAAAAAAAAAAAAAAATAAAAGAAAAAATAAAGGAATAAAGAATCAAGAGAAAACGCATAAAAAGAAAGAGTGTCGTGTCCATTAGACGTGAAGAGTTTTTCTGCTTTTTTTTATTTTCCTTTCGTCATCTGTGTGTGTGTGTGTGTGTTTATTTATTTTTCCTTTTCTTTAAAGTGTTTCCTTTGTGCCGTTGTGTATGTGTGTGCATGTGTGTGTTTGTGTGTTATTTCTTTTTTTGTTATTTTTCACCCAAAAATTGGTATTAAATATAAAAATGAAGTTACACGGGGAAGAACTTTTGACATTTTTGATAAATGATTTTCTTTTTTTTTTACTTCTTGTTTTTATTTCTATTTTTTTTTTTTACTTCATTTTTTCCTCCATCAGCTTCATCGTCGTGTTAATCTTTTATCGCTGTTTATGGTTGGGTCACCCATCCACCTTGCCTTTATTATTTGGTTAAACAATTTACAAAGAATTTTTTTTTTATCCTTTTTATTTTTGTTGTTATTATTGTTATTGTTGTTACTGTTGCTGTCGTAACAGGTTCTGGTTGATTGATTATTTATTGACAATAGAAGATTATCTAAGTAAAATGTTTGCTTAAAAATTTTCAAAAAAAAAAAAAAAATAACGTGAATTTTTTTGTAGAAAAGATTTTTTTTTTTCTCAGAAAAACAAAATGAAAAAAAAAGACGAAAGATTAAAGAAAATTTCTATTCAAAGAACTCTTTCATATTACGATTATGTTGTGTTATCGTATAAATATTCATTTTTTAAAGACAACTTTATTGTTTGTTCATTTTCTTATCATTATTACGCGTACGTGCTAAAAAATTTTTTTTAATTTTATAAACAAAGAATAAAAGAAAAACCTAAAATTCTAAATAATCGTTAAAACTGAAATTCAGTCGGGGTAAAGAAAAAGAGGGATAGAGAGAAAAAAAATGCAAGATCAACGACTAATTTTAAATGCGCCGTATAGAATAAATATTTATCTTTTAATGTGTTCGAACATGTCTTAAGAAATTAATAATAAACATCTGGTTGAAAATATCAAATTGAAGTAAAACGACATTCATATTATACAGATATTTTATTTTTTTTCTTTCATTTTTCTTTTCCTTAATCAATTTAATTCAATAACTGACCGCACGATGTTCAAAATTAATTATATTTGTTTATCGTCTCTCTTTATTTCTATTCCCCCTCTTTCTTCTTTTTCCTCTTTCCCCTCTTTCTTCTTTTTTCTTTTGCTCAATATAAATGAAATTGTATTTATTCATTTAATTATATCGTTTCATAACACACAATACACACACACACACATTCATAGAGCACACACAAAATGAAACACCCACTGATGCACACACATACACACACACATATTAATTATAATAATTATTTTATGTACCGGATATTTATTATAATTTGTGTCAAATAAAAACATTTAATTTGTGTCCATGATAAAATATCAAAAAAAAAAAAAAAGTATCGTCCAATTTTAATTCCAGTTCATTTCCATTATTATTTGTTTGGTTTTAATTTAACAAAAACCTTAAATTGGATGGAAATTTTTTTTTCTTCTCTCGTTATGTTCATTTCCCTTTCTACTTTTTTTTTTGTATCCAATGTTTATTGTTATTGTTATTTTTTGTTTTGTTTTTTTTTTATTCTCCAGTTATACATTTGATTGGTGTTATTTAACGATATTTATAGGGAGCAAAAAAAAACCCCCCGGATCGAATTAAATGAACAATTTTTTAATTATAAAAAAAAGTGTAAAAGAGACAAAGATAGAGAGAGAGTGAAATTCCCTCAGTGAGAAATTGAAAAGGGGCTAGAAGGTGTGAGAATTGGCTGTTTAATTTTTTTATGGGAAATTAATTGAAAAATTTGAGTGTTTTTTTAAATTTTGACGAATACAAAATAAATACACGCATACACATACACACACACACACACACTTACAAATCCATTTAAACAAAAGAGAAAAAAAAAAACGCAACGAAAGAATGGTGGGAGTGAGGGTAAATGATTTTTTTTTTTATTCTCATTATTTCATAATTTTTTGTTCCCTTTTTAAAAATATATATAAAAAATTACCCGTTGTTCTACATTTTGTTGTTGTTATTGTTCTTGTTTTAATTATTACATTTTTTTTTTGGTTTTATTTAAAAATAAAAGGAAAAAGAAAAATAAGAAGAAGAAGAAGTAGAGGAGAAATCATGAAATTTTTATATCTCAATCAGAAAAAAAAGGGTACCTTACCTCTGTTTGATAGAAAATTGCTGCTAGTCATTTAAAAAACGTTTTTCATTCCCATCCCCCGCACCCCCTTTTTCTCTTTTTACTGTGGTTGTTGATTTTGGGGTTTTTTTTTTATGAGAAAAAATAAAGACGGCTCACTAAAAGGAAACGAGAAAAAAATAATAAAAAATTGTAAAGACGATATGGGCTAAATGGGGATGGCTAGGAACGGACACAGACATTGTTTATTTTACGTGAATAAATTTATGAATTGGTTTTTTTTTAACAATAAATTTTTTCTTGTTGTTGATTTCTGTCACAAAAAATCCATTGAAACGTTTTTCGATAAAACGCAATTTTCTTCGTTTCCCATTTTTAATGAAAAAAAAGAAAAAAAAACAAGAAGAAGATTTTTAGAATAAAATGGGGAAAATTGGTAGAATTTGGAAAATATAAACAAATCAATATTTTCAATTATTCAAAATGATCAAATTACAAAATTCTGTTTTTCTTTTTTTTTTTGTTGTAATGAAAGGACACAATAAATTTCACATTAATTGAAAAGTTGTTCCTTATGATTGAATTTTAAATTTGATTTTTTTCTCATTCTTCGTTCAAATTCATTAATTATATCCAGAAGAAATGCTTAAAATATAATTACGTATTTTTTGAAGCATGCGCGGATATTCTGTTAATCTTAATTGTAGATTAAATTGTTACCATAATAAATAATAAGCAGAAATTGACAAATGAATAAATAATTAAATATGTTTTTTTTACAGAGATACGTTGTGAACACCGAACGAAGTGGTGAGATTCATGTTGTTGTTCAGGTAAGAATTTAGTCCATTTTTTTTCCTGTTTTAATTATTTGCAAATTTAATTTAATTTAATTTAATTTTAATTTTTTAATTTAATTTTTCTTTTATAAACGTTAAAATTGACGTTTTTTGTTTTCATAATTTTCTTCGTTTTTTAAAGAAAAAAAATTAATACAAAACAAAAAAAAAATCAATCTAATTAATTATTATGAAAATTGAAATTTGCGAATTTGTAAATTTTTTAAATTGAAATTAAACGGAATTAAATTGAACAAAAAAAAAATAAATAAAAACAAAACAAAAAAATCGCTTAAGTTTCAATCAACAGAAAATCCATGTAGAATTAATTAAACAATATTTTGGTTTTATTATTGGGAAATTACCAATTGCGCATCATTTGACAGAAGTGAATTTTCATAATAATGAAAGAAATTGTTATGTTTGTTTCTATAATAATTACGGTTACCAAAATATACGACAATATTTTCAAAATTTGTTTATTTTTATTTGAAGTGCTTAATTTTTTCAAAAAACTCAAACAAAAGATTTGTGAAAATTCTGAGTATTAGGAAATATTTTGACAATGAATCAACATAATAATGATTTATTAAAATCAATTATGTTCTTTATGTAAAAAAAACAAACAACAAAACTATTTTACTTGTAACTTGAGTGATCTTTCATTAAAAAAAGAAAGAAAGAATAACAACAACAACAACAAACAAAAAAATAAATAAATGAACGAACGATAAAAGATAAATTGAGTAATTTTATCTTATGATTATTATTTCTGTAAAACAAAAAAAAAAAAGTATCACAAACAAGAAGAGCAACCAATTTGGTCCAGTTTGAACCAGACAAGATAAACGTCTTTACAGAAAATATAAGAAAACAAAAACAAAAAACGCAAAAACAAAAAAAAAAAAAAAGAGAAATAAAAAAATAAAAACTAAATTGAAGAATAACTTCTGTTTATTTATAAATTATAAAATAAATATAAAAAAAAAAACAATAATAATAATAAACACACGCACAAACTATACAGAAGTTTTTTTTTCTTTTCATTTAAGAAAATTATTGTTGTTGTTGTTTTTTTGTTTTGTTAGTTGCGGCATAAAATATGCCGAATTGTGTTTATGATTCTTAATTTAGATTATTTTTTTATTATTATATTTAAGAAATAGAAACAAACATTTAAAATCTGTATACAATCTAAAATTGAACGAAAGATTTTAAAGATTTAACGAAAAACAGAATTTTATACACAACAAAAAAATTATTATGATTAAAAAATTGAACGAAAGAATGAATTTTTAGAACGAAAGAAAAATAAACAAAGTCGTATCGTTCGTTTTTTTCCCCATTTATTTTGTATTTTTTAATTTTTTTTTTGTTTCATCGACAAAATATTAAAAAAACAAAATTAAACAAATGAAGAAATAAATGAAACAAAACACATTAATAATAATAACAAAAAAAATTTATTTTGATTTGCAAATAGAATTTTTATATTTTCTTCTTTTTCTTTTTTTTCTAAATCACAGGGTGATTTAAGTCAACAAGAGAAACGAGCGGTTTTTATGACTGTACATGATTTAGGATGTAATCGTAAGTACAAAATTTTATTTTATTTATTTATACACGAAAATCCTTAACCTAATTTATTGTCCTGTAATCGGAAAACCTCGAAAATTTAATCACATTTGTGTTAGTTTTTCATGTAAACTTTATCTAATTAATCACAGCGTATAATTAAATTTCTTTGCAAAATTGATTGTCCCATTGGAGAGGCTTGAATGTAATAATAATAATTATTGCTCCGGTGCATATTCATCAGCATTCTTTTAGTTGCCCTTCCGCTGTCATTTTCATGATAAATGAAATGAAATTAAAACAAACTCAAACTCACCCAAAAATCCATGGCAAATTAACAAAAATTGGTTGAATTTAAATTCATTTGAATTTGTTGAAATCCCCAACTGCTAATTTCTTCTAAAATTATTCAAATCTATTTAAAAATATTTAATTAGAATATCCATTAAAGCGTAAATTTAATTGATACATTCATGTGTAGACGTTTCGCTATATTATTTTAATGTAATATCTTCAATTATAGTTTATTAAAAATGACAGGCAAAAAACAATAGAAGAAGACGAAGAAGAAGATCGATCATGATATACATAATTAAAACAAAACAAATGAAACAGACAAAATCAATCAATTTATTAATTAACTATAATTATAAATAAACGAAATATTAACATTTCCTAATTGATGATAAATAATTTGTAATGTATATAAAAAAAAAAGATGGAGAAAACAAATAAATAAACACAATTTATAATTTAATAATTGAAAACAAATCTCAGCTGTTCACAAATAAGAAGAAGATGAATAAAAAGAGAAATAAAAATAATAATCTAATAATAAATTCAATTCTATGCCTTCAATGATTTCACTGATTTCTTCGAATCTTATATAATTGTTACTGATGTTTATACTTTATTACTTATTCAGTTGATTTGATTTGATTGGATTAGTTTGTAATTGATTCTTTTCAAATTTTGCATTTGTATTTTATGTTACAGTTGAAAATTTAAATATTACAAAAAATATTTATATAGACAGTCGAGACATTTAAATATAGACAGGACAATTTCATAATCTAAATAATTTTCATATATTGTTGTTGTTGTTATTATTTTTATATTAAATTTTTATTTCTATTTTCTTAATAAAAATTTTTTTCTTTATATTTATAGACAATTCATTTCAAGAATTTGTTAACAGTCCATGTATGACAGAAATAAAAGAACGTTCATGTTTTATACATATTGATGTACCAGGACATGCTGATAATTCACAAACATTACCCGATACGTAAGTATTTTTTATTATTAAAAATAATTAAAAAAAAAATGAACATTTTTTTCAATATTTATTCATTTTTTTTTTATTTATTTTACAAATAATAATTTATTAAATAAATTTTTTTTTCTTTTTATATTAAATTCCCTTTTTACAACAAAAAAAAAAAAAAAACAAAAAACAAACAAAACACAAAACCAAAAAAAAAAAAAAAAATAAAGCTTTCAATTTCCATCATTACAAATGTTGGGCGAAGATCTTGTCACTGTACTTGATTTTTTGCATGTTAAATATATAACTGGATTGGGTGAAGGAGCAGGAGCAAATGTATTAGCACGTTTTGGTTTAGAACATGCAAAACGTTGTTTGGGTTTAATACTCATTAATTGTACAGGTAGTCCTGCATCAGTATTGGAAACTTTCAAAACTAAGGTGAGTGTACAAATAATAATTATTTTAGGCTGTATCCGTAATATTCTCTTAATCTAGTACCTAAATTGTGTGTTATTGGAAAACTTGTCTTTGATCCTTGTGTAAAGTTCAATTCGTTATGATCAAAATAAAGATACGTGAAATTTTTGTACCCTCTTTAGGGATGAATTCGGACACAGCCTAAATATTATTTCTCTTTTTCTTATTTATTATTTTTATATGAACTCTGCTAGACTACTAGACACGATAATAATTATTACATAAATAAAAAAATCTAAAAACTTTTTACGTTTGGAATTTTGCGAATAAATATACAAAACAGAAAATATTTTCTTCTTTCTTCTTTTATTCAATCGATGATCTGAACATTTATACTGACACACCTTTTTCCTTAAATAAGTATGCAAATACACATCAGTACCAGTATGTATACATAATGATCATATGATGTCTATGTAAAGATGAATAAGAAGAAGACGAAGAAGAAGAAGGTGGGACAGAAAAAATAAATAAACGTACAAATATAATTTAAATCAAATATTTGTTTTCTCTTTATTTCTTCTTATTATTTTCTTCTTCTTCTCATTTTATTCGGTTATGAAAGAAGTAAGAAGAAGAAACAAAAATTTAGTAGAAGATAAATCTTTTTCGCACATTAAAAATTTGTCTTTTTTTATAAGAAAAAAATAAATAATAACAACAAACAGTTACAATAAGTAAAACTCGTCACAACACACACCCACACACGCACACACAAAGACAAAACAACGAAAAAAAAAACAAAACAAAAGATGTTTAAAAATTAAATTTTCATTAGAAAATTTAAATATTTTAGTGAAATGTTTCCTTTAATTTCAATTAATAATATTTTCATTGAACAATGAAAAATGGAAAATAATGTGTCATCATTATTTATATAAATATAAACTATGATATCACAGTTTTTCTTTATATACTTTTACTTCATATTAAGTCAAGTGTAAATTATTCATTTAATTTATACTGAGAAACTTAAAGTGTAGGTACCTTTTATTTGATTCAAACTAAAAAAATTGATGACAATCTTTTTTTTTATATTAATTACCTTTTATGTTAAATTTCATTTAAATTTATATTTTACTGTGTCAAAAGTTCGTAAAAATCAAAATAAAATATTTGAGTTAATTTGTTTTTTTTTTTATGTTAAATAATTAAAGTATGCTATTTGTGTTTTTCTTTTATTTTCTTTAATTTATTCATTACAATTTTTGTGTTTTTCCTTTTTGTTTTTTTTTTTTTACTCTTGTCTGTTGCGAACGAAAAATTTTCATTTTTGTTTTTTTATTTTGTTTTCTTAGAAAGTGGGTATAGAGAAAAAGTCTTTAATTTTTAATACATTAAGTACTTGTACATACCTACATCTACATCTTATACGTACATTAGAATATAAAACTCAAATTTCTTAGAAAAAACAAAAAAAATATTCACAAAACATAAAATAAAAATTAATCTTGTATAGAATTTCAATCGTTTTATGCATACAAATTTACTCATTTCCTTTTCATCCTGTAATAAAAACATGAAGAAGAAAAAGAAAAAGGATTTCTTATTTGGATTTAACAAAAAAGAAAAAATAAATAAATATCGGAATGTTTCTTATCGTCAATAATCGATGATTACTTTATAGAATAGAATAGAATATACAAATGCGGGGGAGGTTTTTTTTCTCTTTGTTGTTGTTGTTGTTGTTGCTGATTTTTTATGTATGAGAGAGAAAGAAAATAGAAAAAAAAGGAAAAGCACGAAAAGAATATAATTTTTGTTATCTTAACAATTTTCATTTATTTTTTCTATTTTTTTTTCTCTTCGTTCTTTCTTTGAAATAAGAAAAAGAATCTCTTTGGAATTGTACATTTATAATGTTGTTGTTGTTAGTGTTGTTGGTGTTTATTTTTTGTTTATAGTCAGAAAGCGTATTTAGAGATAAATAATCGTTATACGTTACGTTAGTTTACATTATAAACAAATCTTAATTCATCTACTTAACTACATCATCAAATAAGAAGAAACTTAACTTTTGTTTTGTTTTCTTTTTCTTGTTTTCTTTACGTCTTGACTTTTTGTTTTGTTGTTTTTATCTTAAAGAGAACAATATTTTCCGAATAAATTTTAAAAGATCTAAGTGAAATCATCATCATAAAATATTATTATTGATTAATTTATTCTTTACATAATATACGAGATTTTTAATTTAAACATTTTGTGATGATGGATTCCGGCCTGTGTGAAAAATTAAAAACAAGAAAAAAAAAGCAAAAGCAACAAAAAAAACAAGTAAGAAGTAGAATTTCCTTTGTCGATTTATGAGAATCGAAAAGCCTCGTATCGGTAAAAAAAAACTAACCTACACTTTACCTAACATTTTCTGTTTCTATATTAAAATTCTATAAAGATTCTATTAAGCAAATATAAATATATTGATTGGGTGTCAATTGAGTAAATATGTTTATAAAGAGATGAAAGGAGGTGTGTTTGGTGATTGGTGGGTATTGTGAAGATGTTAACAAAAGTCTATTATATTGACCAGCAGGTGGTAGATTTAGATAAATAAAGATGAATATTAGAGGCGTTTAGATGTAAAATATGTACGATGAAATTGTAAACTAAAATAAAATAAAACGTAAATATATTTTTGATAGATTCTGTATTTATGTTTCCTATAGGAAGGAGAGACGAGGGAGAGAGTCGACTCTTTATTCCAAAATTTTCTAAATGGTTTCATTTTTCTTGTTTTGCTCTTCTCTCCTTTTTCTTTATTTTTTTTTTTACGTTTGTCAAACCTGACCTGTCAGACGCATTAAAAAAAAAATACGTAGGTTTCGTATAAGAAGAAATTATACGAAAAACCAATTTTTTTTTTAACGATTACAAATGTATTTTTTTCTTTCCTTTTTCATTACAAAAAAAAAAAAAAAATGATAAACGAAAAAGGAAAAAGAAAATTTATTCTCATCAAAAAAGTACATGAAATTCATCTTTAATTTTAAAGCTTTCAAAAAAATGTTGAAAAAAAAACGAATGTAAAAAGAAACATCATAAAATCCTTCATGTGACTTTTTCTGTTGTTGTTGTTGTTGTTATTATTATTATTTTGTCTATTATTTGTTATTTGATACACACTCGAAGAGAACAGAAATAAAAAAAGTAAAAAGGAGAAAGACAAAATAAGGTTTCGATGGTGACGCCTTAATGTATTGTATATTTTTTTAATACGTGTAATAAATAAAAGTCTTTATATTCTACACAGAGTTTTTTTTTATATAAATAAATGTACATGAACATTATTATGTACTTGGTGTGTCAATCTTATTTTTTTTTATATAAAACACATTTTTCCAATTTAGAACAAATCCAATTTAATTTTTATTACAAATTTTTTTCTTATTTAGTTTATCAGCTGGAAAAGTGATGAAGTTGCACAATCAGCTGAAGATTTTCTTCTTTATCATAAATTTGGTCATGTAAGTATTTTTTTTTTATTATGAAATTATTTAATTACAAATTATATTTTTATAAAAATTACAAAATTTTAGTTTAAATTTATTAATAAGTGTGTAGGGTTGAAGAGTCGGTTATGTAACGGGTATTTATGTACCAATACCAATACCAATACATCTACATAATACAAATACATACGAGTATAGTATAAACAGAAAATAAATTAAAGTCATTTTTAATCAAATGGGTAAATTTATTAGAGGGCAACAACCATGCTAAAAATAAAAACCAATGTAATTGTTTCAATCTAAGAAGAAGTTGAAGAATTCTGACTTTATTGCTTCATTATTGAACGAATAATGACGAAATCTTGGTTTTTTTCTTTATTATGTATCCATATTTTCAACATAAAGATTTAAACATAAAATACGCTATCGGCTATTTATGATCTCATTGTTTCAATCTTAAATCCTAAATCTTAAATCTTAAATCTTAAAGACTTATGTAATGTAATTTTTAATAAGAAACAAAAAAAAAAATACACAAAAATTCAAAGTTACCCAACTTTGTAGAGTTTCTAAACTCCAATTAACTATAGTACGTTTTAATGGAAAATGAAGGAAAATATTAACTTAATATTTGTTGTTGTTGTTGTTGTTAGATTTAAGAAAAAAAATTAAGTTATTTAAAAAAAAAATATATAGAAAAAGAAAAATTTATAATCGATTTTTTTCTCTTTTTCTCTCTCTCTTTCTATTCTCTTCTCTATTTTCATTTTCATGCTAACGAAGCATATTATAAACGAGGTACGAAAAAATAGAAGAAAATGCATGATTTTTTTTTTTTTAGATTTTCTTTTAAAAAAAACCAAAAATCTAAAATAAAAATCCCGAATTTTTTGTTACTTTTTCTCATTTCCCCAATTCTCCCGCCCAAATAAAAATAAAATTAATCAAATCAAAAATTTTCTTTATTAATCAAAATAATTATTTATTTTATTTTATTTTTTTTTTTCTTTTTTCCCACATTGAACCAAAAATGTTCGTTAATAATTCACGTAGATCTTAATTTAGTTTTTTTTTATCTCTCTCTCTGTCTCTCTCTCTCTTAGTAGACATATTTTTGTACATAATATTTGCCGACACATTTTTCATTGATCATGACGCTTCTTTTTTTTTCATTTTTTTATTTTTTTTTTTTTTGTGTAATTTATTCAACAACACATTTTACTTCTTCTTTTTTTTCTAATTTTCTAATCCAACAATTAGATTAGACTTTTACTCTCTCATTCTCACTCACTCTCTCTCTCTCTGTTTAGATAATTTACTTTTTTATTTTTAATTTTTATTCTAAATATAATTATTAATTAATCTAATCATAAGAAATTCTCTCATTTATAATGAAATTATTTTTAATCGAATAAAAAAAAAACTGGTGAATATTTTATGTAAAAAAAAATAATTGAAATTTACCACAAAAAAAATAAAAAGTAAAAAGTAAATAATTTTCGCTAAAAATTGATTTAAATTAAAAACGGAAATTTAATAAAAAGTTAAAAAAAAAAATTGGCAATTGAATTGTATTAATGCGTCCGATAAATTCTCGTAAGAAAAAACAGATAAAATAAAGAAGGAACTGAACGCAAAAAGAAAAAAATGTTAAGGATTTCGACTTTCAAAGTCATTTTACAGAAGACTCAAAGAATTATAAAGAAATGTAAAAGTTTTATCATTCCAAAAAAAAAAAAGAAAAATTTATTTAAAGTTAATATTGACGATAAAGAAAAAAAAACAACAACAACAAAAAAACATATGAAAATATTTTGTTTTCTTTGTGGTTGTTGTTAATTTTTTTTTTATTTTATGAAGTTATTTAAAAAACCACAGTCGAGTGTCACCTCACTCCTCACTAGTTAATATAATTATTTAATTTCCCTTAAATCTATTCTTATTGTTGTTGCCATTAATGAAAAATATGGAATAAAATTCAATAAATTGAACGGACATTTTTTTTTGTACTTTTTCTTTCATCAATATTTTTTTTGGTTTTTTGGTTTTTTCTTTTGTGATTGAAAATCAATTTTTTTGTAACTTTATTATTACACATTTTACAATCTTCACGAGGAGTCTATATTTTGAGTTCATTAAATATTTTTGGCCATAATTTTCTTCAGTCCAATAAAAAAAGAAGATCCAAAAAAAAAAAAAAAGTCAAATATCTTTTAAAGTTCCATAAGTTGAAAGAAAAAGAAAAAAGGGAAAATCCATAAGGAGAGAAAAATGTTCTCTTGTGTTGTGTAAAAAAAAAATTATCCATTTTTAAATTATTTAAATTTAATTTTGATGGATTTTTTTATTTTCTATTGAAAATATTGAATTGAAAGAGGATATTCTTAGAATTCTCATCAAATTTTTTGAATGAATCAAGGACAGTAAAAGATTTTACTTTATACTGAAAATAAAGTCACCTTTTTGAACTTCAATTTGTTGGATTCCTTTTTTTTTTTTTCTTTCTTTCTTTATTATTTGTGGTAAATTTCTAGAACCCTGAAGGATATTTAATAATAAATATAAATATAAATTTATATATTTGAAAATATTTTTATGTTCATAATTTGAGAATTTCTTAGAAAAAAAAAAAAAAGAAAAAAAAAACAAAATTCGTTCATTCCGAATAATTTCATAAATTTTTTCTTTTTTTTTTTTGATTTCGTTTTTTTTTTCCTTGATTTGATTTTATTTTTACAAACAAAAAAATAGAAATTTAAACGAACATTTTATTATTAATGCAATAATAAGAAATACAACAAAAAATTTTCAGCAATTGGTCGGTGATAATAATCCTGATAAAGAAAAAATTGTTGCCGAATATCAAAATCGTTTAAGAGGAGCTTTGAATAATAAAAATATGGGACAGTATGTGAAAGCTTTTATGAAGTAAGTTGAAATTGTTTTCATTTTATTATTCTATTTTATTTTTATTCCTTCTTTCCCTTTGTTTTGTTCCCGGGCGTCCCTTTTTTTTTTGCTGTATTATTATTTAAGGGATGGAGTATTAAGTGCATACTTTTTTTGTTTTTGTGTTGGTTGTAGAATCGCATTAGAGTATTTTTGTCCAGTAAATAGGACGTTTAAAATGTTCCTTAATATCCTTAATTATCCTATTTACATTAACAATTTTATATATTTAAGTGAATATTTATGATAAAAAAATCTTTACAACTATTTTTTTTAATTGTTTTTCATTAGCCGTAAGGATTTAACATTAAAAGGATCTAAAGTGGATATCCTTTTAATAACAGGAATGTTAAGTCCATATGCATCAGTTGTTGAAAAACTTCATCGTGATGTTGAAGATAAAGAAAAAGTAACAATGCTCAAAATTGAAAGAGCTGGTGATGTTTTAGCAGACACTGTAAGTTTTTCCTTTTTTTTTTCTTCCTAATTTGATTTAAATTTCAGTTTGAAAAATAATTGTTTGTGTAAAGAACGAAAGATTCAAATTAAAGTATATCACATGATACTTTAATTTAGAGAGTCTCTGACGTAATATATTCTATTTAAATTAAGTTGATAATATTTCCTTGTCATCCGCACCTTAAGCTTTAAGCGAATTGAAAGGATTTAAACTTTTCCATAAAATTTATTTTCGATTAAAATAAAATTTAAATTATTATTCAATTATTCCAAAAATTCATCGATTTTTCCTAAGCGGAAAAACAAAAAAAAAAGAGAAAGAAAAATTAATTTTCAAAGATTTCCATAAACTTTTCTTTAATTTAAAATTCAACTTTTCTTTAATTTAAAATTCAAGCGGGGTAACAAAAAATTCTAAATTAAATTTTGTTCATATTTTTTTTTGTTTTTTTTTCTGTTTTCAGCCAGCAAAAGTGGCCCAATCAATTCTACTATTTTGTAAAGGTCAAGGTTTATTAACATCCGTTGTAATGCCAGGTGTTGATCGTTCACGTGCATTTTCAACAAGTTCAGGTGGTTCAAATGATGGACAAACAGGAGCAACTGGTCGACGTTTATCACGCGGTATGTCTATGGAAGAATACGATAAACCAAATATTCGACGGTTAAGTATAACTATTAATGATCAACTTCCACCAATTCGTAAATAAATAATTAAAAAATAATTACATCCAATTTAACAAATTTCCTTTTCTTTTTTCTTTTTTCTTTTGTTTTTTCTTTTCTTTCGATTAATAGCTACGCCAAATAAACAATTGGATAAAGATTTCTAAATTTTCATTTTCATTAAAAAAACAAAATTTTTGTTTTCTACTTTTTTTTTTTTTGTTTTTTACTCAAATTTTTACTTTTTACTTTTCGTTTCGTTCGTTTTACCTTTCGTTCGTTTTGTTTCCATTTTGTTGTTATTTTTTTTTGTTCTTCTACAAAAGGGACACAACAACCACAGTCAAGCAAATCTAAAAAAAGAAATCGTCTTTTTGAGAAAAAAGTTTGAAGAAACAAAAAAAAAACGTTTTTTTTTTTTTTAATTCAATTTTTCCTTGATTTTTTTTCTTTTTGTTTTTATTAAAACGAGTTCACGTTAATTCCGATTAAAAAAAAATGGGTGAAAAGAAAGAAAAACGGGGAGGCACAATTTTTGGGGGAGGAGACAATCGTATAGGGGATTTTTCTTAATGTACGTAAAACATTTTTATAATTCTTAGATAATTATAAAACCGCTTATTCTAGTTGCTATTTGCTACATAAAAAAATAATAATAATGTAGAGTTACTTGGTAGGTCAATGTTCCAGTTTTTTTATTTTGTTGCAACTAAATGTATTTCCTTGATTTTTGTTTTTCTTATTAAATTACTTACAATATTTTTTCGTTCTACATTCACAATATATAATTTTTTTCTTCTCCACTGTTTTCTTAACGTTAGTTGTTCGTTTTACTTTTAGTTGTTTTCCTTTAAAATAACATTTTTTTTTTGTTTCTGTAAATTTCGTATAATTCACAAAATTCTAATCTTCTTAAATGATTTTTTTGTTTTTTGTTTCTTTTTTTTTTGTTTGATATTTGTCTCCTCTAGGAACGTGAACACCCAATAAGAAAATACTAGAATATTTTTGTTAGTTGTTTTTTTTTTTAAATGGAAAATTTTATCTAAAAAATAAACAGGAATTGTTTTGTAGTTTAAATTTTTGACATTTTATTATTATACAATGAAATTTGGTTATAACGAACACCACTTATAACGAACATACCTTATAACCAACTCCACTTATAACGAACTTTTTTTGTGGGTATCGTTTTAATTTGTATTTTGAAAATGATTCGGTTATAACGAACTTTTATTGTTTGGTCTCGTGATGTTCGTTATAAACGAGTTTCCCTAATCAACAAAAAACCAAAAAAAAAAAAAATGAAACTAAAGAAAATAGAACATATTTAACTACATACATTTAAATTATAAATGTGAAATGAATGAAAACATAAAATAAAAGTAAATTTTTTATAGATTTTTAAATAAAAAGGAAGAAAAAACAAAAAAAAAAAAATAGGAGCCAAATTTTTTAAACAAATAGAAAAAAAAATATCTACTGAAATTTTAATAAAAATTTAAATTTAAAAAAAAAAAATAAAGAGAAAAAAATATAAAGGAGAATAAAAACAAAACCAAACAAACAAGGAAGACAAGTTTAACTGAAAAAAATTCTTGTAAGACTTTTTCCTTTTTTCTATATTTTTTTCCCTTTTTTTTTTTAATCTGCCAATTTTTACACACACGTTTGTTAATTATTTTTTTTTTATGGAAAATTTTTACAAAAGACCAAAATTCATACAATTGAAAAGAAGAAGAAGAAGAAAACAAAATATTAATAAAAAAAAATAAATTTATAAACAAATCAAATTATCTCTGCTTTAGTCGTATTTTTAAAACAAAAGAAAAGAAAAAACAAAAAGATAATTTTACGTTTCGTAATTTTCTTGTAAAAAAAAAAAGAAAAAGAAAAAAAGAAAGAAACAGAGAAAAGAACGAGAACAAACAAATTTTTGTAGGTTAAATGTTAAACGTTTTAGAAAAAAACAGAAGAAAAATCAAAAGAAAAATGGGGAAATTAAATCCAATAAAAAAAAAACTAAAAATTAAAAAATCTAAAATGAAAACAAAAAACTGAACGGCTTTAACAAAATTTCAAGTACCTTATCACATACACACACACTAAATTGTTGTTAACTAGTTGACCCTTTCGTCTATTTGTCACACCCCTTTATATTGTCTTGTCGTAAATTATTTCATTGAGTTAAAATGAAGATAAAAGAAAAGAAAATAAAATAAAAGAAAATAAAAAAAAATAAAAGAAAATGGAAGAAAAATTAGTGTTGTCTTGTTAAATTAAAATACGAAATGAGGGTGAGGTTGATGATTGAAAAATGTTGAATATTTTTATTCGTAGAAAGAAGAAAACAAAACACAAAATTAAACAATTTTAATGAAAATGTATCAGGTGAACATTACACTGATTTCTTTTTATATTTTTTATTTGTTATTCATAAGTTTTCATTTAAATAAAATTAAGAAGAAAAATCAAAAGAATAAAAAAAAAAATCCATTTTCTCTTCTTGAATTTTTTTTTTTTTTGTGTAAGAAAATTTTTGTTAGTTGAAGATTTAAAAAGGACAGAAAAAGTGAAAGAAGGAAAAAAAAACAAGAAAGGGTCAATTGTGTTACATTAAATAAAATAACATAAAATAAATAAATCTTTTTCCTTTTGTTTTTATTTTTATCAAATAAATATAAATATAAAAATTTATTCAAAAAAAAAAAAAAGAAAATATTTCTCTGTTAATTTTTGATAGAAAGAAAACAAAAAATATATTTAAAAGGACAAAATCATATTTTCTTTTCTTTTTTTTTTTGCTTTAATTTATTCAAATAACTTTTTCTTTTTTTTTATTAAAAATATTCAATAATTAAATAACAAAATAAATTATGACAAATTAAAACAAATTTAAAAAAAAAATAAAATAAAAAGGAAGCAAGATGAATGAATTATAATTATACAAACATAAAAGAAACAAATACACACACACAGAAATACACAAAAATTATTGATATCAATATTGTTATTGTAATTAATTAATTAATTATTAATTATGTAATTTTAATGAATAACCAAATAAAAAGAAAGAAAATAAAAAGAGATAAAAAAAAACACTAAAAATATGAGACAAAAAATTATAATATTTTAGAGATTATAATTATTAATTAAAAATTAAAAACAAAATGAAAGAAAATTTGATTAATTATACTTAATTATTAATTATCATAAAATGAATAAAAAAAAAAAAAAACAAATAAATAAAAGTAGAAAATTAAAAAACTTTTAGAATCTAGTAATTATTTTGTTTTATTTATAAATATCACACTTCACCACCCCCCTTTTCTTCTTCCAACATATTTTTCTATTAATTATCAGAAACTTTACATCGATTCTTGAATTATATTTGAAATTGTTTAAATTGTGAGCTTAAGAATTGTTAAGTAAATGTACAAAGTATGAGTAAAAATTTGTTTTATTGTAACTTCATTTAATTTTAATTGTTAAATCCTACACTCAATACGAATAAAAACTTAAGAAAATGAATAAATTACAAGTAATTGATTTTAAATTTAATTTATTTCAACAAAAAATTGTAGGCACTTTCAAATAAAATTTATTTAATAAAATAATGTAAATTTAGACTTCTAACATTTCCGGTTCTGTGATTTCACCTAAGTAAATACAAATTAATGAAAAATAGTAAAGAAAAAGTTTATAAATATTTAAGAGGAATTTACTAGGTAAGTCTTTTGCAATTTCTTCGTAATCCTTTTCAAGAACTGCTAAATTTTCTCTGGCTTCATTAAATTCATCATATTCCATACCTTCAGAGATATACCAATGTACAAAAGCTCTTTTAGCGTACATTAAATCAAATTTATGATCTAAACGAGACCATGCATCCGCTATTGCAGTAGTCGATGCCAACATAGAACAGCCGCGATGTACAGGTGATAAATCTCCACCAGGAACAGTTTCAGGTGGTTTGTAATTAATTCCAACCTAATACAAGAAAAAATGTAAAAATGAGACAAAAAATAATGTCACTTTAAATCCTTTTTACCTTAAATCCTGTTGGACACCAGTCAACAAATTTGATTGATTTCTTTGCCTTTATAGTAGAAATTGCACTGTTAACATCTTTTGGTACGACGTCTCCTCTAAACAAAATACAACAGGCCATATATTTACCATTTCTTGGATCACATTTAACCATTTGATTATCTGGCTCAAACAGTTCTGATGTTAAATCAGCAACCGTTATACCTTAGTACATATAATTACACAGAAATTGAGACATATTCCCAAATAAAAATATTAAACATATACCTTCATGATACACATTTTCAATTGGCAACACTGGTGCATAAGAAGCAAGAGGAAAATGAATTCTTGGATATGGTACAAGATTTGTTTGAAATTCCATCATATCAACATTTAAAGCACCATTAAAACGTAATGAAGCTGTAATACTTGACACCACTTGGCTTATAAGTCTGTTTAAATGAGTGTAGCTTGGTCGATCAATATTTAATCTATGGTAGAAAATTGACGATTGATAAATTTTGCATTTCAAAAATATATTTTCACTCACTTGGATTTACAAATTTCATATATTGCTTCATTGTCCACCATAAAACAACAATCTGTACAATCAAGTGTGCAATGTGTTGTTAGAACTGAATTGTAGGGTTCAACCACAGCAGTACAAATTTCGGGAGACGGATAAATAACAAATTCTAAGCGACATTTTTTAGAAAAATCTTGAGATAATTTTTCCATAAGTAGAGCAGAAAAACCACTACCAGTTCCTCCACCAAACGAGTGAAACAAAAAAACACCCTAAAAGTATAAAAATGCATCTCTTGCTGTAAATAACACTATTATTAACCGATTTACCTGGAGACTGTTAGATTGTTCTGCCATTTTTCTAATGCATTCATTAACATTTGAAATCATATGTCGTCCAATAGTGTTGTAACCACGAGCAAAATTGTTTGCCGCATCTTCTCGACCAGTTATCATTTGATTTGGATGAAATAATTCTTTATATTTACCCGCTCTTACTTCATCTACATGTATATATATAATCATTATTGTAATTGATTTAATTTTGTTATTAGAATATTTAAGTAATATACCAATAACAGATGGTTCAGTATCAATAAAAATCGCCCGTGGCACATATTTTCCATTATGAGACTCAGAAAAAAAAGTATTATAACAATTATCAGAATTTTTCTTTTCTTCAATAAAGGTTCCATCTGCATTTATTCCATGTTCTAAACAGTATAATTCCCATGTAGCATTCCCAATCTGAACTCCAGCTTGACCAATATGTAAAGATATAGTTTCACGTTCTGCAAACTTGGAAAGGAAAAAAAGAGTTTTTTTTATGCAAAAAATATTTATAAGGTTTTCTTTTACCATTTTAACTTTGATTTTGGTCTACAAAAAATTTTAAAAACGAAGAAAAAGAAAATATAAAAAACTAAGATTTATAAAATAAACACGTCCAAAACGTACAAGACTTGAATTTTAATATGAAAATTTTGTTTTCCCTTAGTTCATTTGTTTGCTGATTTTCATCATCGAATTTTAAATTTATATGTTGCTATGATAATAAGTATTTTTGGTTTTGCTGAGTTTTTAATGAGTTTTAAATTTATTTAGTTTTTAAGTTAATTTTTGATAATTTATTAAAAATTATTAAATTGAAGCATTAATTAAAGTTTAGGTAATATAGCTGTTGCCTGTTGAGCCCATATCATTCAATTCTTTGATATATAATAATCTATGATTTTATTATGTAGTTTATAAAATATACTTAGAAAATTTAAAATTAAACGTTGTGTGTGTTTTTTTTTTATTTAAACCATTTATTAAATAAGTAAATAAAATTTCTCAATTTATATGTAATCATTTATTATAATATTTTAAGTTTATCACTTTCAATTAAGCTAAAATACTCTGAAAACACATACTCACAATTAAGATTTTTTTACTAAAATGTGAACGTTTTTTTAATGATTTAAAATTTTAAATATGGCTATTTTTTAGCAAAGTTGCATGTGGTTTGGAACTTGAATAAAATTTGTGAACCGAAATGTTTTCCATTTTTATTTACAGGCCTGTGTTTGTATGAATATTTTTTCATTCCATTTTCATTCCCTCAATATTGGACGAATTTTTTGATGTTTGAAAATTTTCATAAAAATCTGTAGTTATAAAAAAACAATGTACTACTACAATGATAATGAGGCACGAAGAAAAATTGACTGATGAAATTGTATTGACACCGAATATTTTGAAAAAACTCCACTTTTTAACATTTTAATTTTAAGTTCCCAAAAATTAAACGGCAACGCTGCACGAAAATCAGAAATAACTAAACGTCATTTTTCTTTGATATAATAATTGTATTATTTTTTGGAAGAAATGGCATCTATTCCTATAAAACCGCCGCGCGGTATTAAATACACAAAAGAAACGGTAAGATATTTTTCTAAAAGGATCAAATTTACATTAAATAATAGTTCAATAAATAAAGTTTGTGTTTGGATATGAAAAAATAAGAAAAGTTTGTGATTTTGAGGCAAATATTTATATTTGATTTTGTGGGTGTCAAACGTCAAAATTAGATTAGAGTTGTTGTTCTATTTTAGTCTGGATAAAGAAAAAAAATTATTGTATTTTATTATTATCATAAATTAAAAATGTTTAAAAAAAATTTGATTTCAGAGTGGATGTGGTCTTCTTGTATCAGTAATAAAAACCCTTGATGCCAGTGAGACAAATGAAGAACGTGAAAAAGAAAAACTTAAAATCGAAAAAGAATATAAAAAAAGTGATCAAAAATTAAATGAACTTGTATCAAAACATGATGGAGATCTTACACAGGTAAGAAAACAACTTGTACCTACATAAGAGCAAAGTACTAATAAATTTAAATATTAGATCATGCAACTTTTTGGTAAAGTATCAACACAAGTTACATCTTCCAAAGAAAAAATACATGCAGTAAAGGAGAATTTATATGCATGTAAAAAGCTATTAAGATGTCGTAGAGAAGAACTTAAAAAATTATGGACTGATGCCGTTCAACAAAAATATGTTTTAGAGATGTTAGAACAAATGTAAGGCCTTACAAAAATTTCGTGAAATATGAACTCATGATATGATGTTAATTGTGTTGTTATTTTGTTTTTAGAAATGAATTACGTAAAGTTCCATCGCTAGTTGTAAGTTACATTTCGAAAAAACATTTTCTTCACGCAACAAAAGCGTTAACAAATGCCATAGCATTAGGAGATGGTCCCTTGCGTGAAGTTGAAGGTCTTGCTGATCTTCGTCAAGATTTAGAATTACGTCGAAATCAATTATATGTTAAACTGATGGATGAACTAACCAAATTGTTATATCAATCCAGTACAGTGGATGCACTAACTAATTTTCAACGTCACGGTTCTGGTAGGGGAAGTAATTATTCATCACCATTTCAAAGAAATGTTATAAGAAGATCAGCTGATCGTGTTGAAGCTAATTCGAAAGTTAAAAGAGCTTTGTTTGAGATGTCGCAAGGTAAAAATAGATTAAAAGTTTTTTTCTAATCATTTAATAATTTTTTTTTATAAAAGGCTTTGATATTGATAAGAGTGAAGTAATTGAAGATGCTGATTTGTTGGATCCTGAATTAAATTCTACATATTTTATAGGAATTATAATTGAATGTTTTGCATTGCTTAATAAAGTGCCTGAATCTTTAGAGGTTTGTACTTCTTCTTGCTAATATTTATCATGAATGATTAAAATTTTGTATTTATTTTAACTTTTATAGACAATAAAAGTACAAATGCAACCTGAACTATTAGCGATTGTAACAAAAACAACACAACATATATTAAGTGTTGGAACTATTACAACATCAGTTAATAATAATCAACATCCATTGTTGGATTTATTAGATTCAATATTTTGCCAATTTAAATTAATCGCTGCAAGCCATAGTATGGCATTAAAAAATTATTTAAGTGTTATGCAGCGTTATAGTAAAACAGGAAAATTGTATGACATTATTGATTTATGGTCTCAAGCACAAGCCGTGGTATGTATTAATTTATTCCCATATGAAATGATCTATGCAACCTTAGTTATTTTTCATTAAAAATAAACAGAAATTATTGCATGGTTCATTATATATTTCAGCTGCAACTTGTTCTTACTGACTATTTAGACATACAGAACGTAACATCAGATGAACAAACGAGATCAAATTTTCCAGAACAGGCCAATAATATAAATACATATTTTAATCGAAGAAAAATTCAGAAGTAATTAATTATTTTTTTTAATTTAATTAAATTTATCACTTTAATTTTTTTTTAGTAAAAAAATTCTGTTTAAATTTGATAAATCATCACATATTATAACACATGAGGATACAATCAATAAAGAGCATCGGCGTAATCTTTCTGATATTTCAAATGATGAAAATTTAATATTAACACCAAGTTCAAATATGGATAGGAAAAAACGAGATCGTATCCTTGTTTGTGATCCCGATCCTTTATTAGTAAAAAAAATTTATTTACCAATGATGAGCTATATTCAAGAAATTGAAACTATAATGAAATACAAAACTGGGTAAAAATTATTTACTAATTTAATTAAATATTGTGAAGTATAATTGAATTTTTATTTATATTTTCTCAGACAACAATGCAGTTTAAATGCTTTTCTTGCTGCTCATGTAAAAGATGCGTTTTTGGCACGTGGCCATAATAGAACTCTACAACTAACAATTGAGTCATTGTCAAAAAGTCATGACGCATGGCGTGTAATTATTACACCAGAAGAAATGAAACGATTAACATTAACACGTCCTCTACTGCAAAGTACTGTTCTTGTGGAAAATAGTAAGATAATTCCTTGTTTCTAAAAAAGTATTGTATTGAGTGTATTATTCTTTTAAAAAATACATATACAATTTTAATTTGAAGTACAAGTATAATTTGTAGGCATTTAAAAGATAAAAAAACTTATTCTGATAACTAATTTACTTAAATTTGCGAGAATAGAGATTAGAATTGTATATTTTAATTTATATTTCCCCTTTTCAATAATTCTTTATAGCGTGTAACAAATAATTTATAATTTCAGAAATAACAGATACTTGCAATTTAATAAATGAACTTCCTGATTATTCTGAAGAACTGCTTAAAAATGTATGCTCATTATTAAAAGCTTATCGTGAAACATGTCAAGCTGCTTATCGGGGAATTGTTCAACCCGAAACTGAAGATAAACGAATTTATAGTGTTGCATGGTTAAAAGATGATGATATTAGTAGATTTTTAAAGTATGAACATATTTTAAAAAAAAAATTTCTAAACAAATTATCATATACCTATATTATAGAACTTTGCCTAATTGGACTGACCTAAAATCATCTAAACAACGTGCTAAACAACAATTGAGTAATATGCGTGGAACTTTGAAGCCAGGAATGTTTGGTCCATCTGAAGAGGAGAGTCCAACTCAAGTAAGCTAAAATACATTTTTATACAATTAACATTTTATAAAATTAAAAAAACTTAATATTTTTTTTAAATAGGTTCAACATAGAAATATTCGTGAAGCTGAGATGTTAACAAGTAATTTAGGTGAAAGTGGAATTTCACAACATGAAATATTATCCGATGTTGGCGTTCTTAAAGAGTTGGCTATTTTACAGGAGAGCATGGTAATTTTTTTGTATATATTTTTTTGATATAGAAAATAATATATTATTTTATTTTTTTAGGAATGGTTCTCAAATCGTATTTCAGAGTTTGCAAATGATCTTAGAAAACCAATATTAAATGGTATGATGTCACCTTCAACATCTGATTTATCAACACATATACAAATAAAAGATGGAACTATAAAAGTGTTAACAAATTTAGCGTTAGAATTCGATGAATTAGCAAATACATGCCTACTTGTATTACATCTTGAAGTAAGAGTGCAATGTTTTCATTACTTACGACTGAATTCGGAGAAAAGAAAAGATCATGAATTAAAAGGTGATTCACTTGAACCAGATGCAAAAGTCTTAAAACTTACAAAAGTGTTGAATGATATGGATGAAGCGTTAAGTTCAACACTGCATCCTAGGAAGGCTAAGGTTTTTCAATAATTATATTTTTCTTGCAAGATTATATTGAAATTTTAATATTTGTTTTGCAGTACATATTTGAAGGATTAGCACATTTAGCTTCTAGAATTTTAATAATGGCGTCAAATTATATGGAGAAAATTGATCAATTTGGAGTTCAACGAATGTGCCGTAATGCATTGGCATTACAACAAACATTAAGTAGTATAACGGCATCTAGGGAAGTTGCACTTGATCATGCTAGAAATTTCTATGAAATGCTTTATATGGATCCAGATGTAAGTAATGCGCACCCGAAAATTGGAGTTTTTTTTAAATTTATTTTTTGTTTTCAGGAACTACTTACAAATATAATTGAAAAAGGTTCACAATTTACTGAAATGCAATATTTAAATGCATTACAATTAATTTGTAAAAGTCGAAATATTTCGGATCAAAATTCTGTAGCAACGTATCAACAAAAATTATCAGATATTTTAGGCGCAAAGCCATCATTAGGAATAACTGTTTAAACAAAATGGCTTCAATATTATTTTTTGGAAATTGCAATAATTATGTTTATTATTATCTATTTATATTTATTATCCAGAAATTAAATTTTATATTAGATTGTATGTAGCTTTTTAAGCATCAATCATGTTATTTTAAACTTTCTTTATATTGATTTTCAATTATTGCGATTTTGAAGTGGTTTATTGCAGAAATATAATAACTTAGTAAACTAGCGCCATTAATGGTTATATATTTTACAATAAACAACAACACAAATTACAAAATATTATCAAACAAACATTCCTTATCGTAAAATTGAGAATCAATTTTTAATATTTTTATTTATAATATATTATATTATTGGCTCTACTGAAAATATTAAAAATTTAACATAAAAACGCCTTATATGTGTTCAGACTATGCATAACACACACACATTTCATACATGACATTAATTGTCTAATATTAATTAACCATTAATCTGTTTAAACGACTGGATTAAAATTTCCTTCGTTAACAGGTTCTACATTTTTTGTTTATATTCTAAAAAAAGAGCTTTCAAGTTTTTTTTGTAAATATTATTTAATAATAAATTTATGAAAATTTAATAAGATACTATATTGTGAAGAAAATACATAATAAAAGATATTAAAAATTGTATACAATTTTTTTTCATTCAATTTTTAATGTTTATTTTTTTTAACAATAAATGTCGTTCCATCCATATTATTTTAGTTCATTGATTATTATCGAAAAAATAAGACAACTCGCCATCTATCGTTTGTTTTTTTAATTAAACTCAGAGTCATAATACAATTAACAACTCTTTGTGAATTGTGAAATTAGAGAAAAAAGTGAAAATAATTTTGCCAGACATTTTGATAATATCGAATAAATTTAATTTTATAGAATAGAAAATCATAAAAATCGTTTCAGACTATTGCTAAATATTATAATTAAACATGGGTGCAGTTTTAGGGCTTTGTTCCGCCGCTCAAGTAAATATTTTTCAACTTTATTTTGTTATTGTTTTGTTCTTGTTTTTTCTAAAGAAAAGAAACTTAAATTTCAATGACAGATGATGATCTTTCTACAAATACGTCATTTATATAATTAAATTAAAACATTTTAAAACATATATTACGCATTATGTGATATATCAAAACCAAACAAAAAATCAATAATTTTTTATTATTTTATTTTAGCTCGCTTGTTGTTGTACAGGCACAGCGTGTTCACTTTGTTGTTCAGCATGTCCATCCTGTAGTAATTCAACATCAACGCGATTAATGTACGCTATTATGCTATTATTTGGTGCAATTTTGGGTGCAATTGCATTAGCTCCAGGTTTGCAGAATACTTTACGAAAGGTTCCATTTTGCGAAAATTCAACATCTACAGCCTCATATATTCTACCCGGATCTCATCAAATTGATTGCACCTCTGCAGTTGGGTAAGTGAGAATCAACTGATAATGTTATCCGTAACTATTCTGAAAATAACATTTATAGTAATTATCAATTGTCGATAATTGCTTTTAGATTTGTTTTTTTTTATAAAAAAGTATAAATCAGTAAATGTTGTTTTAATTTTACAGATATTTAGCTGTTTATCGAATATGTTTTGCAATAGTATGCTTCTTTGTTTTAATGGCGATTATGATGATAGGCGTTAAATCATCACGTGATGGTCGAGCTCCAATACAAAATGGATTTTGGGCTATAAAATATATGATTGTTATTGGTATCGCAATTGCTGCATTCTTTATACCCGAAGGATCGTTTGCACCTGCTTGGATGTGGGTCGGTCTTCTTGGTGGACTCGCATTTATACTTGTTCAATTAGTTTTGATCGTTGATTTTGCTCATGCTTGGGCTGAAACTTGGGTTGGTAAGTTAACTTAATTTTTTTGTTTCAAAAAACAGATTTAATTGGACACAATTAATATCATTCAAATAAACTTTACAGGAAATTATGAAGAAACTGAGTCGAAAGGATGGTATTGTGCATTAATGACATTCACTGGAATACAATATGTTTTATCAATCACTGGAATAACACTTTTGTTTATCTACTTTACGGAATCAAATGATTGTTCATTAAATAAATTCTTTATATCAATCAATTTGATACTTTGTTTCATCGTTAGTTGTGTATCAATTATACCAAAAGTACAAGAATGTTTACCAAGATCTGGTTTGTTACAAAGTTCCGTTGTAACTTTATACACTGTCTATTTAACTTGGTCAGCTGTTGCAAATAATCCAGGTAAAACTAATTGATTGTTTTTATAGGAGATTTTCATTCGAACTTATTTTACTAAGAATTAATTTTGCATTTAAAATTTAATAATAATTTATATTTTAATGAAATTTCTATTTTTTATAGATATTGAATGTAATCCCGGATTTTTAGCGATTGTTGGAGATCCACATAATAAAGTTACCTTTGATAAAACAAGTATTGTTGGTCTTGTTGTATGGATGTTCTGTGTTTTGTATTCATCTTTAAGATCTGCTTCTAAAGTTGCACAAGTAACAATGCCTGATCCAGAAAAACAAGGTAATATTTATTTATTTTTCAATTTAAAATTTTGTCTTCTTTTATTTTCTTGTCATAAGACGTCAACGAATGCATGCACTAATTTTATATTGGATTCAAGGAAATTATTTTTTTTTTTCAAAATTTAATTTATTTTCTTATTTTATTTATTTTTGTTATTTTCATTTGGGATTTGGGTTAATAGCACAATTCTTTTCAACTTTAATGAGTCAGTAACCTCTTATATCAGTAAATAGTAAAGTGATTAAATAAATCTCTTTGAATTAAAATAATTTGCATGTAAATATTTCCTTCTTCTATTCCATAATTTTTTTTAAATTAAAAATTAAAAGACGGTGGTTGGGTTCTATTAACGTAACGGTCTTCTTCCAAAAACATATTTTTTTTCTTTTTTGACTAAATTTAGTATTAACAGCGACATTAACCGATGACCAATCAGGGAAACCAGATAGTTCTGAAGGACATAAAGTATATGATAATGAGGAGACCAGTGTAGCATATTCATGGTCCATATTTCATGTTGTATTTGCAACAGCAACATTGTATGTTATGATGACTTTAACCAATTGGTATAAGTGAGTATATATTCTTTATCTTAATTTTCAAAATGATAACATTTTTTAATCATTATAAAAACAAGTTGGAGGATTATAAATTCCGTCTTTTTAAAAAAAAAATAATTCAAGTATGAATGAACTTGAATTTTGAAGTAAAATTTTCGTGATTTAATTGTTGAAGTTAAACAAATTTGACCTTACTTTATATTTAAATAACAAATTAATACATATTTCTTTTTATAGACCAAATTCATCACTTGAAACGATGAATGCAAATGCTGCATCAATGTGGGTTAAAATTGTATCTAGCTGGATGTGTTTAGCATTATACACTTGGAGTCTTACTGCACCAATACTTTTACCGAATCGTGAATTTAGTTAAATATTTCATTTAAACACACGATAAATTATTAATGCAAAATAAAGGCTTTCAAAGTAAAAATTATATTATATTATTACAACCATTTTACTTCAATTATAGAACTTCTAAAAAAAAAAAAAAACAAAAATAAAGAAAAAAAAAACCCAGCAAAGGCAAGTCCTTTATTTTTGAATTAAGTAATTTTATGTAACCGTGTGGATCAAATATTGTTACTAAATGATCCACTTTATATATGTGTCTCAATATGAATATTAATAATATGTGATTCTTTTTGTTTTTTATTAATTTTTTTTTTTTGAATTTTTTTTTTATTTATCATTAAAACCAATTATAAATATTATAATAAATTAATACGTTTAAATAAATTTCATTCAAAAAGAAATTATGATAATGACTTTTTTTGTTTATTCCTTGTTTGTAATTGTATTCTTTGTATTGTATTTTCTTTTCCTAAAATTTCCATCATTTCTGCTACACCAGGTCCTTCCTAAAAAATTTATTTTAATTAAGTAGGAATTTGAAAAATAATCCAGTATTATATAATAACAAAGACTTTAGAATAAAAGTAAATTCACAAAGAAAAATTAGCCTTATCGAGCTAATTAAATTATTTTTTGTCAGACCTGTAATCCACTTAATTGATTTCGTAATGTTTTCATAAAACTACTGAATGTTAATTCATTTTTTTCGGCAAAATCCTTTAATATAGATTGTAAATTTGATTTTGAAAAATCTTCTGTTTCCAATTCTTGAATCAATAAATTGATTAAATCTGAAAAATGTGAATCTTAATATTTTAATTAAAAATTTAAATTAATTTCTGTCAAACCTGGTTTAAGATGATTTTGATTTGTAATCTTTGGTAGGATCCATAAAAATGAGAATTTACCATCTACTAATTGTTGCATTGAACTTAATCGATATCCAGCCCAAATTAATACATTTTTTATATGTTCCTTTTCTAAATCTAAATCATCAAGACTGAATATAAATTTTTTATTAATTTTATTAAAACGAATTATCAAAATAAATGTAATATTTACTTATTTGGATAAGTTTTACGTATTAACTGACGAACAAATTCAATTAATACATCACACTTTTGTGGATCATTAATTTGATTTAATATTTCAAGACGATTACATTCATCTAATAAGTCTGGATTTAAACGACTAGAATGTGCATTAACACGTTTAATGTTAAACTACAAAAATAAAATAATTTGTTAATTTATTTTTACGTATTTGAAAATTTGTAAAGAATGCAAACCTTTTCAATTAATTCTTTCATTGAAGAATTATATTGCTTTGACTGATTTCTATCAAAACCACCACCTGATAAAGTTATATAATTTATTAGTGCATGAGGCAGAATTCCCTTTTCTCTGAAAATTATATTCTTGATAGAAACAAATTAAAAAGAAGAAAACAAAACAACCTGTAAAAATCTAGTTGTATATCGCCCTGTCGTTTACTTAATTTTGAACCGTCTGGATTCATAATAAGAGGTAAATGAGCATATTCTGGTGGACTCCAGCCAAATGCTTTATACATTTGTAAATGTTTTGTGGTTGATATTTGCCATTCAACCCCACGTAATACATGCGAAATTTTCATTAAATGATCATCAACAACATTTGCAAAATGATATGTAGGAAAACCATCGGATTTAACAATTATTGGATCACCTTCATTTTGTGCGACATCATAATTTATTGGCCCATAAATTAAATCGTCAAATGATTGAATATCTGCGTTGAGCTTAAATCTATAGAAAAGATAAATGTCTAGTTTCCACTTGAATTTAATACAAATAACTTGTACCTTATACAAAATGTATCATGATTTGCTAGTTTTTCAGCAATTTGTCCAGGAGCTAAATGACGACATCGATTATCATATTTTGGTATTTGTCTTATCCGTACAGACTCTTTTCTTAATAATTCTAATCTTCGTTCTGTACAAAAACAATAATATGCAGACTCATTTTCAAGAAGTTTTTGTACTTCTGTCCTGAAAAAAAAAAAAAAAAAAAAAATCACAAATCAAAATAAAGCATCGAAAAATACCAACCTATATATTTTAAGGCGTTCACTCTGAACATAAGGACCAAATTCACCTCCTTGAATTGGACCTTCATCAGGAGCAATCCCTGCCCATTGTAAATCTTTACAGAGTTGTTCTGTAGCTCCTTGAATAATACGTGACTGGTCGGTATCTTCGATTCTCAAAATAAATTTTCCTTGAGCGGATTTAGCAAATAAATAATTATATAAAGCTGTTCTCAGCCCACCCAAATGTAAATATCCTAAAAGGTAGATAAGAGAAAAAGATGAAATAATTTTTATTTTCTAAATTATGTAAATAACACATTTCTCTATTTTACAAAATCTATTTAGGGAAAATTCTTTTGGTGTATTGTGTTTTATTATCGAGAATTATCATATTAGCAATTAAATTTGAATTTTGAAAATACAAAAAATATTTTTAAACAAACCTGTCGGTGATGGAGCAAATCGAACTCTTATTATATTCTCTGTATGACACCATCTATTTATTTGCACAAATTTACTGCAAAGCAGTGTATACTTTATTCTAGTATAAAATAACATTATTTGTTTAATTAATTTATATAAATAGGAACAATATATCTTGTAATAAAATGCGTCAAGTTACAAAAGTGACATTTAAAACAATTGCGAATAGAATTTTTCATATCCACTTTATCATAAACGCGTTCATAAACATAAAAAAAATTTACTTGAGTTCACAAATATAATATATGTATTATAAAAAAAATAAGATCATTATAAGTGTTTAAGATGTTTTAGAATAAGAAGCAAAATTAAAATTATTAGATCGCATTTAAAATTTAATTATTCTCTTTTTGAAAATCAAAAGACAACTCAGACCTATACGCAGAAGTGCTCGTTCCATAATACTATTCTACACATAAAGATACAAGATTACTAACTTCATGTTTATTTTGATATTGCAAAACGTCAATTCTATCAAAATTAAAAGGTAAACAAATAATATTATATTGTAAATAAAACATGTTTCCGTCAACAACAACTTGGTCTAATTTAGTGAAAACAAAATATAATTTAAGTGATCACTCACTATGGCCAAAATTTCACACAAAACAATCAAAAACATTAACTATAAAATCTTCAGTTAATTTGGAAACTGACAATGACAAAGCAGATGATCTTGTGCAATGTGTAAAAAACTTAAATATTTCCAATGAAAACGAAATACAAGAAATTAATTCCAATTATAAGACTGATAACCGCACAAGGGAGCAAATCCTAGAAGATAGAAGAACACGAAGACGAATAGCAAAAGAAGAAAAGGAATTGCGAGATTTAGAAGAAAAGGCGCGAAAAGTACGAGCACCAAAAAGTCAAAAGATACAAATTATTGATAACAAATTTTTAGAGAAATATCTTAATGCAAATACAAAAGAAAAAGTTACCAGTTTGGAAAATGAAACTTCGTCATTAAAAAATACCAGCAATAAGTTTGATCGAAAGTCTATAAAACATAAATTAAAACATAAAAATAAAATTACGCTGAGTCTAAATGATTTAATTGTAAACAAGAATAAAGAAAAATTAACGAAAATAAATAATCAAAATAAAGGAAAAATTTTTAAATCAACCGTTGTGATAATAACAAAACATAAAGGTAAACAATATGAATTGCCGCGGAAAAAGTCGTTAACACCATTGAAAAAAAATATTCTACTTATACGAAAGTTACGTCGTGAAATCAGGGAAAGTACCTTTAGTCAAGAAAGTGCTAACAAAACAGAAATTCAAGAGGAATCCAGTAATTCCAATTTAAAAATCGAAAAAAATATACAAAATCAAATTACAATAAAACATTCCAGAAAATTTCGTTCTTATTGTAACAATTTCATTACTCCCGAACTTTGTAAACTTGTTGAATCGCTTCTACAGGATATTTTTCGTTTTCAAAAACGAGCCTATGATAAAAATCAAATTAAAGGACGTGCAAAGCGAAGATATTTTGTTGGATTTAAAGAAGTTCAAAAACATTTAGATTTAGGACAAATAAAACTTTTAATAATTGCTCCCGATCTTGAACCTGATCTTCCTCCCAAGGAAGTTGTAGACATACCCGGAATAAATGCTGCTGTTGAAAAGCTGAAAAATTCCGCGGATAAATTAGGAGTTCCTTATTTATTCGCAATATTACGTCGACGAATTGGATATATTCTGTTGAAGAAGGTACCAATCAGTTGTGTTGGGGTAAGCAGTTATGAAGGATCAGACGAAAACTATACAAGTATTATAGAAATTTTGAAAGAAGAACGTGATAAATATGAGAATGCAGTGTTGGGAAATTAAAATTATGTAATTGGTTTTTGTAAAATTTGTTTTTGTTTTTATTAAAAAAAAAGTTGAATAATATTTTGTTGTTGTTTTATAATCCTACCCTTACCTACATAGTTATACTTTTTATTAAAAAATTAATTCAATAGTTAATTTATTGAATATGTTATTACATTTCACTCCTAGAAATTAATTATTCAAAGACTTAAGGGGTTTGTTTAAAATAAGCGGAGTGAAGATCGGTCTAAATAATAATCGTAAATCTGTATCAAAATCTAACGAATTTTTAAATTTAAAAAAAAATTAAAGTAGTTTAATTGTAGAAACAAATTCCTCTACAATCTAATTAAATATTATTTTGTTCATTTAATTTAAAAATAAATTTTATTTATCATAAATCAATAAAATGTAGGTTTTTTTGAGGTTTATAGGTCCTAATAAAAATATTCGATTAATATCTATAAATATTATATAATTATTTTATACTTACTCATCTACATATATAAAATACAAACATAAACAAAAAAAGGAAAAAGGAAAAAAAAAAATGAGTAAAAACAATATATATTGAGTTAGAGACGTTTACTTTTTCTTTTTAATTGACAGCACATAACACACATAATATAGACACAGACAAAGAATTTTTATATGAAAAAGGAAATTATAATTGGTAAAGTACTTTATAAATAATTTATAATATTTTGTCATGATAATTATATTTTTGTGTGTAACATTTTAATCTAATATAATGTTTTATTTCTTTCTTCTATTAATATTAAAAATAATAAATATTATAAATAATAAATAATGCATTTAATTATCGTTATGGAAAATCAATAATTAATAATAATACTAAAAAAATAATAATAATAATAATATAAAAAGAAATGTATAATAGGGATGTGTCTCTTCTATAATATTCTTAATGGCTTTATACAAGTTTAGACATTTGCAATTAATAATATTATTTAGTTGTTTTAGTTTGGTTATCTCATCGTAACCATAAACATTGTATTTAGAGAGTAAAAAAAGAAAATATAAAAAACAAAAAAAAAAAAAAAGGTGCAAAAGTTAAAATGGCTTCAAGTACAAAGAAAAGAAATATTTGGACATCATTGGATAATTTATTTTATATTTCAAGGATATTAGGAATTATTCCTTATTCATTATCTGATTATAACAATAAAAAATTATTTCAAATATCAATTATTGGTAACATTTGGAGTATTATTATTATGACGCATAATATTGTTCAATATCATTTTGCAACAGTTAAATTTTCTATAGAAAATGAAAAAGAAACTGGTAAGTTTTTATTAATTTGGCATCGAAAAGAATTGAAATTAACAAACTACAAATGATTTGTTAAATATTTTGAGAAATTATAATTCCATGAAATTAAAGTTCTCAAAAAACCTTTTAACGTTAAAAAAAGATTCTATACAGAACAACTAAATCTATTAAATTCTAATAAAACCTAGATTCTAGTTATGTATTTAAAAACATCGTTTGTGATACAAGTAAAACAATTTTGAAATTACAATCAATTTGTTTCAGTGTCTCAGTTTCTTGGATTACTTTATAAATTATCTAAATTGAAATTGAATGAAATTTTTTGGTCGTCTTAAAAAATTGAAAAAATTGAATTTTCACGATTTCACACAAACACACACACAAATTTATTAAATTAATAATTATTATATTAATTAGGTTCATTGACTGTTGCAATTGGTATCTTCATAATTTACATGGAACCATTTATGATGGCTGTTGATATTTTAGCTGGTATTATAAATCAAAAATCATTAATTGATTGCATTGAACGTTTACAAAAAGTTGATGAAAAATTAACATTGGATAACATAAAAATTGATTATAAACAAATAAAAAAATTATCAATGATTTTATGTTTATTTGTAATTATTACTGAATGTGGTAATAATTTTGTTAATTTATTTACATTTCAAGAACATGATTGGAAATCATTATGGTATATTGTAACATGTTTACCATTATTAACAAATTCAATTGCAAGAATATGGTTTCTTTTACTTGTATTTGCTGTACGTGAAAGATTTCGTGCAATTAATGATTATTTTATAAGAACAAAAGATATATTTCTTGAGAATAAACGTAAATATAATGCGTATATAAAAAGTGATTTATTTAATGAAGATCGACATGATACAATTGGATATTTAGGTGATGAAATTTTTGCTGGTAAACAAAATAAAAGTTTTATGAAACGTAATAAAATATTTGATTCTGGTATTTCAATATCAGCAAAAGTTTCAAATGAAATAATTCAGGTTTGTTCTAATTTTTAATTTATGTTATGTACGCAAATAAATTAAATTTCAACAAAATAATTTGGTTTGATTAAAGAAAACAATTTGTTCGAATTTAGAAAGGACGCATCCATTTATTTATTCAATTGTATTTTTATATTTGTATAATTTCCATAATAATTGCAATCGTTCATGTTATTGTTTTTAAATCTTGGGAATACGATAAATAGAAAGAATAAAATTCTTAACTAAATTTTGATGAAATTTTATTTAAATTTGTTTTTTTTACTATCGAAATTTTTATTTAAAAAATCATTGAAATGTTCACGTTTAGGTAATACCAGCTGAATTAAAAGAAAAGATAAATGATAAAAAATCAAAAACAGATGATCAATTTACATTTAATAATAAAGAATTTTTGGTAAGCGATAAAATGGATAAAAAATTAATATTATTATGTCGTTTACATGATGAAATATGTGAAATTGGTAAATTATGTAATAAAATGTTTAGTTTTCAAATGTTAATAACAATGGCATTTGGTTTTATGAGTATAACAGCACAATGTTATTTTCTTTATTGTGGTGTTGTTGATCAATTTGTACCAAAATTATTTCAATCTGCTAAAAATGTACCAATAACACTTGCAAATATAACAATAACATCAATAAAATGTATATCAATTATTTATATAAGTTGGAAAACAAAAACTGATGCACAAAAAACTGGAATACATTTACATAAAATTGCAAATGTTGTTGATGAAAATCATTATTATCATATTGTAAGTGATTTGAATTATTGTATTTATAATTTTTAAATAATTCTTTTAATTAATTTGTTATTTTTAATTTTTATAAGGTTAATCATTTATCACTGAAATTATTGAATCATCAGTTAAATTTTACTGCTTGTGGATTTTTTGATTTGGATATGACAACAATTTATGCGGTATAGTATATAATTTTGATTAAACATTTATTTATCTGATTGAAGAAGAATTCAATGAGTTCAGTTGAAACAATTAAAACTAGGACACGTCATAATGAAAAGACTTCATATACATTTAATAATTTCCATTAAAGTTAATTCTTACAAATTTATTTTATTGATTTTTTTTAATTTGATATTTTAACCTACCGCATTTGAAATTCAATAAAAATAAATGTCACCAAGGGAATTTCAATAAAATTGATATTTCTTTTTTTTCTATTTTTTATTATTTCAATTCAAGATAACTGGTGCGATTACAAGCTACTTAATTATATTAATTCAATTTAATTTGGCGGCGGTAAGAGTTAAAAAACCAGATAATTCAACAGGAAATATAACGACAACAATGATGCCATTCTCGACAACAATTGAATATTAACGTGATTTTTTTTTGATCTTCTCTATAATTATTGTTAAATTTTCTATACTGCACGAGTGTCAGGGTTTCTTATATTTTTTTGTTATATGTAAATTTTATTCATTATCAATAAATGTTATTTTGAACTCACCTGTCAAATGTTTCCCTTTTTTATATGTATTTATAATACATTTATAATACATGATACAAATATACAAAAATGGGTTTAAATATTGTCTAATACCAAATACATTTATTCAATTTAAATCAACGGTCCAGTAAAGAAACAATATTCTTTAATTTGAATTTCATTACTTAATGTAATTGGAATCAAATTGGGATCAACAGCCAAAGATGTAAGTTTTGATGAAATTTAATTTTTTTGAAAAGTTTCATGAAAGTTGTTATGAAACTTGAAAACTTGATGAAAGCTTGTATATTAAAGTTTAAATTTGTTTATGCAATTATTAAACGATTTTGTCATATTCATATGCATTTAAATCAAGAGTCATATTAATTTTTTGTTTATATATTTTATTTCTTTAAAAAAAAAAATATATAATTTAATTTGTCTTCGGAATTATAAAAAATACTTCTTCGTTTTCTAAATATGTATCATCATAATTTGAACTTTCTTGTTTTTCCGTGTTGTTGTTGTAAAACATAATATCCGCTTTGGTGTACTTCCCTTTGGTTCAGTACTAGAAGATGTTAAAACGGAAATATATTTAAACATTACTTAGATTTAATTTATCAAAATTCAAATAATTAAATGTTATGGTTTTAGAGTTCAGTGTACATTTTTTTAAGTTCAATGTCGAAAATAGAAATGGCACGTCATATTTGGAAATTTGGTAATCTTTGTATTTTATTATTTAATCATTGTACAATGAACAATAATTCATATTATTTTCAAACAAGACATCATCAGAAACAGTTCTGATAATTTTTTTTCAAGTTTTTGAATAGAACAAAGTGAAAAAATAAAATTTATTTATAATGGTAAGTGTTTTAAGTTAATTTAATTCTGTTTACTTGAGAGAAATAAAAATTGAAAAAAAATGATTAGTTTTTTTAAAAAGTATTATGTTTTTATACTTACGATTCTGATTCTCACCGGTTATTTAAGAATTTAATTCTATTCTAAATTGTTAAAATGTACTACAATAAATCACTGTATGAGCCAGTGACAAACAATTTAAAATTTGGTTTTCATTTCTATTCACTTATTATTATCAATTTATTATATATCGTAGAAAGACTCTCTTTTTTTTGATAACACTCATATCATATAAATACAAACAATGATATTAAGGCTTAATTTAAAATTACAAATCTTAATAATTTAAAATATATTAACTTTTTTAAACTCTCTATTATTATGAATGTAAGCTAAATTTATTTACTTTTTTCAATAATATTTTTTGCATATTTTCAGAGTGTAGAAGAAGAAACACAAAACAAAATTGCATTTATTAAAAATGAATTAATCAATAAAATATTATCTTCAAACGATGATTTAAAAACTCAAAAACTGATAAATTCAAATGTTTCATTATCTGATCATCTTGATGGTTTCATGTCTGCAATTGTATTGGTAGACTTAGTACTAGAATGTCAAGAAACAAAGACGTAAGATTCCAGTAAGAACGTATATTTTAATTTTACAATATAATTTTAATTTTTAGACAAACAACACACTGTTTAATTGTGAAACTAATGAAGGGTGATATTGCATTTCGTACAACTTCAAGATCATATACTCAATTTGCAAACGAAATTCATATTTACTCAAAGGTAATACCAGCATTCCAGAAACTACTTCATGATACGTCAACGGATACAATTATTGCCGAAAATTGGGTTCCGCGTGTTTATTTCGCCGACTACGATTTATACCCTTCATTAAGTAATGGATATGAGTCGATTCTCGTAATGCAACATATGAAAACACAAGGTTTTCGTTCTGGTCCACGATTAGATTTAGACGAAGATCATTTAATGTTAATGATGAAAATAATCGCAGAATATCACTCTTTAACATATGCAATGAAAATCAAAGGAGACCCCAAATTAGATGAACTGGTAAAAGGCCTTACACCTTTGACCATTGAAGATCCAGACGGAAAACAAACAATTTTCGACATTATTTATGGGATTGGGTTGGATCGCTTTTTTGAGTATTTAGACCGTTCGCCACAACATCATGAGGATAAATTTATGAAAGACATTCATAATTTAAGATCGAAATATTGTGAAAAGCCTGTTAAATTTATGCAAAAACTTATTCGACAAGATCCAACTTTTTCTGTTGTGCTACATGGTGACTTTAATAGAAATAATATGCTGTTCCAATATCCAAACAATGAAGGCTTTGATAAACCAATGGGAATTCGTATGATTGATTTTCAGGAAATTCGTTACGCAAGTCCTGCTATTGATCTTTCATTCTGTATGTACATGAATATGACCCCCGAATTGCAAGAGAAAATGTGGAATACACTTCTCAAATACTACCATGATACTCTGACTAATAGTTTGTGTAGCATACTCAAATGTAATATAAACGATCCAATGCTCAATTTATATTCCTTTGAAAACTTCTACAACCATTTCACAAATTTTGCGTTTTATGGAGCAATGATTTCAATTCACTTTCTTCCTTATATGATGTGTAGTGAAGAAGAATGTAGTCGTGTATCGTCACTTTTTGAAAAAGATATGAAAAGTAAAGAGTTTAGAGATTGCTCTATGATTATTGGAGGTGACGAACCAAACAATCGTATGACTTGCGTAGCTAAGCATGCCAGCAAAATGGGGTATATGAAAATTTTTGAATAATTTTCAATAAAACAATTTTTAAAAATTAAATGCAATGTATATTCATTTTTTTGTTGTTTTTTTTTTTAATAAACTGTAATTTTTATTTAACAATCATTCCAAATATATATTTAAAATTTTTTCTATACTACAACGATTGCACCTACTTCTTGAATTATTACTAAATATTAACACCAAAAACTTCTTTTTTGTTTAAGAGTGCCTCTCAATCGATAGCTGTTTTCATGTTTTATTATTTTTTAACATTAGTAGGTTGTAATTTCTAAATTAAAATTAAATATTAATACAAAATAACATCATTTTGAAATGTAAACAGAAATTACCATCTACAGTTTTTTTTCGACTTGAATGGTTTTTTTGCTTCTTTTTCAGTTTTTTTTTTGACTTGAACACGTATTGTTCAAGTCACGTATTGTCTCTTCTTTTTCTTTTTCTTCTTCCTTATTTTATTTCAAAACTTAAATTCGCCAAAAAAAGTCTTATTGGAAACAATTATATCTAATCGGAATTATATTTTCTTACACACTTGTTTATATACACACTATTTTTTTTTGTTTTCTTTTAAAACTGCTTCGTAACTTTTGCCTTTTATTTTCGTGATTTTAAATAAAAAAAATGGTTTTTATGAAATAATTTTTATTTTAAACTTATATGTAGGTATAACGAAAAAAATATTTACGCAAGAAAATAAATTCAATGAAAATATAATTGGTGTTAAAATATTTATTGGAAAAAGGAAAAAGAACTAGGAACTAGGAAATTGAACTACTACATATAAATGGTTCAAAAATAATGGAGTAACTTTTACAATTTGCTTACGGATTTACAATTATTCTAATAAATTAAATTTAATATGAAATTAAAATCTTTGTTAAACTATAAAATCAATTACAAATCACATAAACCAGTAACATTTTCAAAATATACCACTTCTAACTGAAACTAATTACAAAACAAAGATGAATTTTTATTTTTCACGCAAAAACTCAAAATAAAGTCTAAGATCAAATCATTCAAAATATTTATTTAAAAATTTAAAAATATTGACCTACACAATGGAGAAGGGAAGTAAATAATGGATAGGGTTTTGAGTATTTTTCCAATCAACTAGAATTAATTTCTGATTTTTCTGTGTTTTTAAATATTTTTTAAAAAATCTGGTGAAATATATCCAATTTAGTTAAAAAAATTCCATTACCAGAACTTCGGTAATTGGTGATGTGATGAATTTTCCTTCTTTTTCATACAGGATTATAGTAAATACAACTTTATATATAGTTGCTGTATTTATAAGTTTCTAACATATTACAATATTTATAAAATTAATAAAACAAAAAATATTCGAAAACATTAAAGGTCATAAATTAAAACGCTCTTAAAAAAATTTACTTTTTATTGGATAAGACCGAATTTCATATGATGATGAACAATTTATGTAAGACTTTGTTTTGAAAATATTGGTCCTAGAGGCTAAAAAGGTGTACGAAACACAACCAAAAATGGACGTTTTGGTGTACTTTGAGAGGCTGTACAATACGCTATAATTAATTTTTTTTTACGAATTTATGATAGGACAGAATTTTAAGGTTGGATCAATTTAATAAAATTTATTTAAAGAAAATCGATTCAGTCGTTGTCGAGAAAAATGGTACCAAACACAGCCATTTTTAACCATTTTTAACCATTTTTAGTGAAATGACTGACATCCCACTCTTAATAATTTAATAAAAATTCATCATAAACTTATGCATTTCAATTTATTTTTCCAAAAGCTACAGAATTAATTGCTTTTATTTTGTCTTTTAATATTATTTATTATTTTTTGCAATAGAAAAATTACAGAAACGTTAATTAAACAAAAATATATGTAAATATAAAAATAATTATTTAACTAATTATCAAAAGTGTTATTAAATGTTTTTTTTTTGTTTTATGATCATTAAATTTTAATAGAAAGAAAATATCTGTATGTTTCACATTTTTATTTATTTAAAATTTTGAACAACTGAATTGGTTCAGATTTATCCAAATATATCATACAAATTTGAAGAATATTTTAATTGTAAAATCCAACCAAAAATAATAGTAAATACGATTTACATATTTACCACAACGAATAACAACACTCTGTCCTAGGACAATATTAATCTTAATTAATTTAGAAGAGAAAAAATATATAAGGCCAAACTTTTTGCGACAAGATTCAAAATTGTTTGGTAATGATTTTTACGTTTAACATTTGCTTCCTCTCATACAATTATCATTAATCTTAGCAGCCATTATTAGAATATTATTTGATTGTTATTATTGATTGAAAAAAAAAAATCACCAAGGATATTTTAACGTATTTTTTTTTTGTTCTTCTTTAAAATTTATTTTTTTCTTTTCTATACTGCATCATGAGTGTATGGGTTTCAATAGATGTTATTGCTTCGTCGTAATCGACTAAGCCTAGTAATGGAAAATTTTCAAATTCAACTTTTTTTTTATTTTTAAACGACACAATTGAAAGAAAATTTCCAAAATTTTTTTTTTCTCACATAGAATAAACTCTAGGGCAACTTATTTTTACTAACAAAAGGTCAAATTAGGGGTTATTGCAACTTTCATCACCAAAAAAGGTAGGTATAAAAAAATCCTGTCAGTCCGTGCTCCGTCCGCCGGACTCCGTATGTGAACACGATAACTCAAAAACGCGTGAAGTGATTTGAATGACATTTTGGAATTTTGAAAAACAGTTTTTCGAGGATTACCACAACTGATTGCAATGAAATTTTGGGATTAGTATATGATTAGTCCAGAATAAAACTGTGTTGATTTTGGGTGGAGCACCCCCTATATAATTGTTAGTGTTTTATTATATTAAATGATGGTTCCATATAGTGGTTTTCAGAACTGTTATTCGTTTGTGTCAATACTATCGCATAACATTCGACGAAGCATACAGCCATACTTGTCTGTCTGAATTGAAGAAAAAAAATAAAATAATAGAAAGATCATATCAATGGTGGTACTGTTAAGTAGATATTTTCTCAAAGTTTATTAAAAAAATAGTAAACTAAGAAAATTAAGAAAATTTCTAATTTTTTGTTCGCTGATGAAATCTTTTTTTTATTAAAATTTCACGCCTCCTTTTCTATTTAGAAAATAAATTATTAATTATTTATGAGAGTACAATTAATTAGCATTTTTTTGTATAAACTTTGTTTTTAGATAAAAATTAAATTAAAGCAAAATTTTAAATAAAAGCAAAATTCTTGTTGTTAGTGATAAAAAAATATGACCAAAAAATGTTTTCCTTCAAAAATATTGTTTTTTTTTAATTTTCTTTTAAAATTTTATCTAGAATCTTGTTAAGTTTTGGTTTTGTAAGTCCAAATCTTTAGGTAATTTTGGCACAATTGTAATCCCACTGTATAGGGGCCAGAACCTTCTCTACAATTGCGCTGCTAATAATAACACTTTGATTGTTATTTTCAGACTAATTTTTTTCTAAATAAATTTTGGTTTATATATACAAAAAATGATTACAAAGCATTTAAAAAGTAAGATTAATTAATTTCTCACAATATTTTTATGCATAATTGCATAATACATGAATTCTTTAATATTATTGTAATTGTTTTATCAAGTGCTGGTAATTTGATACGTCTGGACGCTGGGTTTACATTGCAGTGTTTATATTTGCTGTTCATGTCCGAACAAATCTTCAAATTTAATAATGACGTCGGCTATTATGTTTTTAATTTCTTTTTTGTAATTTTGTTTGCAAAAAAAAAAACTATTATCACAAATTATTAAAAAAATGAAACTTTTTCAGAATGACTTCCATTTTTCTACTGATTTTCTTAAACTTGAATTTTAAAATAGATTTTCCCTTTATAAGAAAACTTTATTAAAGTTTTACAGAGTTAAATTAAAAATCTAAATAACGATCAGTTTTATTTAATTTCGTTATTAAAATATTTTTACTTTATGTCGAGACTAAAATCAAGAATAAAATATCAAAAAAATATAATAACTTTCTTGTTCAATTTAATTAAACTTTTTATATTCAATTTTTGAATTTGTTTTATTAATTTATTGTTTATTAAATTCAGTTTCTACAGTTGGCTAAAGTTTCTACAATTTACGATGCTAAAGTTCTTAATTTTTAATATAAACCATTTTTGTTTAGATTATAAATTTGAAAAAAAAAACAACATTCAACTTGAAAAAATCAAAGTGTGACGTAATTTAAAACAATTTTTAAATGTATTTTTTTGTTCCTCATATTAAAAAAATTTCAATTTGTATTTTTGTATTAGAGAGAAGAAATCTTATAAAATGTTCGCTGTATTATTAGTTTTGTGACGACTAAGTGAACATCCGAACATAAACTTGTCTCGAGTAAAACTTTTATTTGGTTATTTTATTAGTCAAGAAATTTTTTTTTGCACATTTAATTTTTGTTAGTGAAATTTTATGACAAATTATCTACAACTAAAAATATATTTTTAAATTAATTAAAGAAATTTTTTAGTTTTTCATTTATAAATTAATTTAAATAAAAGAAATAATTTCATTATTAAATGCGGAATACAACAAATTAATAATATTATTTGATAATCAAATTGAATTGAAATGAATGAAAAAGTGATGAAATATTTCTTATAACTGAAATTGCAAATTAAAAATTATTAATTAAGGTATGTAGTTAGTTTAAATTAAAAGTGAAATATAATAAACTCCAATCATCTAACATACGTTCTTGGAAATTTTTTTTAACCCAAATGTGTTTAAGCTAAGAATGTTTCTAAGAAATTAAGTTACAGCATATAATAAGTGTCTTGGTATTGAAAAATTTTAAATTGACAAAAATTCTGGTTGTATTTGTGACCTTACAATGAATACGACTAAAATTCCTGTTCTTATCAGAATATAATAATTATTTACATAGAAAACGTTCAAAACAATCAAAACTTATTTGTTCTTTAAATAAATTCATATTCGCAAATATTTAAAGGTCGTTTGGTATGGTTTTGCCTGGTTTATTTTATTAAACACATTGGAGTCAATAAATTATTGGGTATATGTGTGTATGTGTGTAGTTTGCGTCTGATTATTGTAGTTTCAGTTTTTTCTAATCAAATCGTTTCAACATTGTGTACATTTTGTTTTAAATATTGACCAAAAATTATGTTAAAAAGTTTGTTATTATTCTCGGGATTTTTAATATAATGGGAATATTCGGTATCGTTTTGATATAATTATATTTTAGCAAGATTTAAATATACGTCACATAGTTTATTGTGTTTTTAATTATTTATTATTGCCAGTCTAGTTTTGCCCTTACAGAGAAAAAAACAATTCTTATTAGTAAATCGATTCAAAAATTAAGATGAACTTTTTATTTTGGTATTATTATGTTTATGGATAATTCTTTTTCGTTGATCATGTCAAGTGACAGATAAATTTCAATAATCATTCACATATTCACATTAAAATTTGTAAATAAGAAAAAAATTTAATGTTCTATTCTTTTCTATTTACAGAAAATGTCATACACAACAACATTTAAAATTTACATACCTAATAATATCATCGGATTATGAACGCAAAATAATGGTGGTAATTATTTAGAGTTAGCCAAATACTTTTTATATAAAATTTTAAATTTAACAATTAAATTAAAATAGAATGAACATGATCAAATAAATATGAACAATGAAAATTCATTTAGTAATAATTAAAAGACTGCCGGTTCTTACTAGAAAGAAATCTCCATTAAATTTCAAAGACTCTTGTTGTGTTAATATTTTTTACTTATAAAAATAGTGAAGAATTTTCCTGATAAATTAGGAACTTTTATGGATATCGAATAATTAAATTCCATTTTTCTGGATAAATTAAAATTACGTAAATTTATACTCATTCTGTAACATTGATTAAGAAATTATTTATCGACAACCTTTAGGTGTCGTCTATTTCAGTGCTTTTTATTAAATTTCATTTAAAATGAATTTCTCAAAACAGAATACAAAATCCATTTTTTATTTAAATTTCAATCCTAAGTGGAGTTAATAATAAACGAATTTTTAAATGTTTTTTAACATTATTATCTATTTTTTATTTTATAGCATCAAAATTCGAGTAAATAGAAGAATATTCAGCCAAAATGGATTCGGAAGAATTGAAAATATCAGATGAAAGAAAAAAGAAACACAAGTTAAATGAGGACAATAAGCAGAAGATTTCGAAAAAAAAATATAAACTATCATTTTTAGACAACCTACCGCAGCATCCAAGTTCAGGATTAAGGCTCAGTTTGCATGGAAACATTTAGCAGTTAAAATTACAGAATTTGATCCAGCTGAAAAATTTGATGATTTATTCTTTGAATATGAAAATGAAAATGGAGATGGATCTATAATTCGTGTATCTATTACAAGCAAAACATAAACAAGATGATAACAAAACAATTTCTTTAAATGATTTATTAACTGAAACAGATGGTGAATTTAGCTTACGAAAATATTTCATTTCTTATTGTAAAATAATAAAACATGCAGAATTTACCCGCGAAAATACAGAAATAAGGGACTTCATTATTTGTACGAATATTGATCTACATATGGATTTAAAAGAAAACTTTGAACAAGTAGAAGAGTTGGAGGAAATTTTAGGCATGAAACTGTTAAAGTTCAAAGATGGATTTTCTATTAAATCAAGTATTGAATCAATAATCAAAAATACATCAGAATCATGCAGATTAGCTAAAAAAATTGCATCATTAAACAAATTGGACTTAACGGAGCTTCTTAAAACATACCATGGGGTTTTAGCCAAATATGTATTTAACGTTATTGAGGAAACAAAAGTATGTTATTCTACATTTCGCGATAGCTTTTTAGATTTGTCTGACAATAATAAAACAAAATAATTAATACTGCTTAGAAATAATGTCTTTTCATATTTAAAGAAAAAAGGAAAATTTGATTTGGTTGAATTAAAAAACAAGAAAATACCAACATCCAAGAGGTTCGGAAAGATTTTTGAACTAAATGATAATCCTGAGATTAAAGATTGTAATCAGTTTGTTAAAGAATTCGCCAATTTAGTAAAATTTGCTCAGAACAATATTGTTCAAGTATCAAGAATTATTAAATTTATTAAAGACAACATTAACGTACTAGCCGGATATTTATTGATCAAGAAAGATGACAGTGAAAATGATATCTACTTTTTAAGTTTTGTATTTTTTGATGACAACTTTCCATTGCCAGCTGAACTAACAATATTTAGGAGTAACTTGAAAGCTGCATTTAGAAATGAAGGAATTGTAGTTATTAAAGATCAATACAAATTTAAAATAGCAAAATTTCATACGTGTTATGATGGTGAACATAATACACAAGTAAAAGGATCTTTACCAGATGATTGTGTAACTGAAGAGGAAATAAAAGGATTCTTAAATAAGTTAGTGTTTGCTGTTAATCAACCAAATGAAGTTGAACTGGGTAAAATTATTGCGACATAAATATTAGCTGACATAAATGTTAACAATGACTTTATAGTACAGAAGTTTCAAATTTATATGCTGAAATGGATGAAGGAAAGAGAAGGAACTTTTCTTACTTTCGAAGATGGAAAAAAGTTTTTTGAAGAAGCTAAATGTGAACTTAATAATTTAATGTTTATTGGACTCACGTTCGACTACCTTGCGAAAATGGATGAATTTTGTTTAACTTTTAATCAAAATGCAATAATAAAAAATACAGATGTGCTTTAATGACTTTTTAAATTCAGAATCCAACAACCAAATATTAAATATTTTGTCTGAACACGCTGAATTATGTTCTATAAAGATTTATCAAATTATAAAAGAGTTAGTAAAACAAAGGATAGTTACATTTTTCTACGTTTGAGTACCCTTTAACGTGTAGAAGAACAATTATTGCGACTACTTGGTTCACACACAACCAAATTATTATTTATTGGAAATGATAATGCAAAAAATGATATCGATAACGAAAACTTATTAAAGCTGATCCAGAACTTAAAACCAATTTTAAATAAAAATTCTAACATTAACATTATTATCATTGGTTCATCGGAAAAAACTTCGTGGAATGATACAGTATTCAATATTGATCAATATGAGGACAGAAATCTCAGTTTAACTGATCTTACACTTGAGTCACAGAAAAAAATTCTTTCTGAAGGGATTGTGTCATTTCAAGGGCACCACATAAATTTGGACAACCTACTCAACAGCAAATTATATAATGCTATAGAATAGATGGAAATATTTTATCAAACTTAATTCACAAAAGAAAATTAAAAATTGGAGCTGAAGTTTCTAATTTGGGTGAAATCGAGCATTATTATATCATGAGAATACTCAAGCATTGTGTGAATATTGACCCGGCATTCAAGACAAAAACTGAAAAGTTTTTTATTATTGATTTGAATCAATATAGTAAATCAAATAAAGAAAATATATTTTTTAATACAGATTACAAGAACAATCGCTTAAACTTTAGCAACAATGAAAATGAAAGTCAGTTTATGAAAAGCAAAGAAAATAATTATCTCTCAGACTTAAATAAATCAACCACTGAAAATTGTATTGAGAAATTGTATAAGAGAAAAACAGGTTATTATTGTTGCTGAGCCTGGCATGGGTAAATCGACTCTACTCACACATTTGGCATTGCAGACAAAGAAATCGGAACCTTCTTTATTGATTTTTAAAATTAATTTAATTGATAATGCTGAACAATTTTAATCGTGGCGGAAAAAAAGGCACTTACAGAAACTGATATCAACGCCTTTTTGTATTCTTGTTATTTAGAAAAAACAAATGAAGGACCATTAAAAGCATTAGAGAAAACAATTTTCGATTATTGTTATCAAGAAGGTAAAATGATTGTTATGTTTGACGGGTTTGATGAAATAAGTCCAGATTATAAAACTGTTGTAATTAAAATATTAAAAGTTTTACAAAAGACTATAATTGGAGGGTTGTGGATAACCACACGCCTTTATAATATCCAAAGCGAAGTAGAAAATGCTTTAAATACATTTTCGTACAGTCTTCAACCCATCTCTAAAGAAAATCAAATTTCTTTCTTAAAATCTTATTGGGCACAAAACTCTCAAGTGAATGAAAATAATCATGTGTTTATTGAACAATTACTTGTATGGTTCTCCGAATTAACAAATGATAAAAATGGTGACTTTGTAACAATCCCTTTACAACTAAGAATGATTGCTGGAATTTTCCAAAATAAATTTGAAGAATTAAATGAATCTGGGAAGGCTGAGTTATCTAAAAACTATAAACAAATCTTTGGAGAAAAACTTAATTTAGTGATTTTATATGAAATGTTTATTGATTACAAATTTAATGCAATATTAATGAAAGAAAAAAAACTGGAATGAATAAAGCTGATCCCAGTATCAAAAAAATGATCAAGAAAGAACGTACAGAGTTTTTTTCAAATCACAAAAAATTGGCAATGTTGTCGCTGTTTGGAACGGTTGAACTTAAAATGTAGAACATTGATATATGTGATTCAGTGGCAGATATTAAAAAAGGAAAGGATAAGGCAGGAATTATTGATCGACTGATTGACGAGAAACCAATTTTTGTTCACAAATCCTATGCTGAATATTTCGCTGCACTTTGGTTTGAAGATAATTGGAAGAAAAGTATTGTTAAAAGTTTTCTAATGGAATATATTTTTAAAGAAGAAAATATTGGAATTCGACGTTTTTTCGACTATTTGCTAGCTTATGAAAATAATAGAAAAGAAATTGAGGAAGAATCTATGTGCGATTATGAATATGGGGATAGCGATACTAGTAGTGATGAAGCGGGAAATAAATATGGGTTTGAAAAAATATGCAAACCATTCATGGACAGTGAATACGCTTTACTTACATTAGCCTTAAATAATGATAAAAAAAAGTTAAAACAATTATTGGAGCAACCAAATTCATATGAGGTACTAAATCGTATTGATAAAGGATGTTGAACAGCCTTACACTTAATGGCGTCCTATGATTATTACAAAATTTTTGATTTATTAAAGTCAGTGGGTATGAAATTTAATATTGATAAGAAAGATAAACTATTTGGTTGGAGTCCTATCATTTATGCTGAGAAATCTGGTAACTGGAATAATGTTGAATCACTGTTAGAACTAGACTCCAATAATGATGAATTGTTTAAAAATATAGACAACATTAATGGAATATATGAGGGTCCTAATATGCCATATACCGGCAAAAATCTGACATTACATATTACATATCGCTACTAGACTAGGCTTATTAAATTCACAAGAGTTCTAATAAAAAAAGGCAGTGATGTTACTACTTCTGATGGATCGGGTAGTTCATGTTTACATTATGCGGTTTTACATGATGTCCAAATGATAGTAGAAGTTTTACATAAACAACTAATAAAAAAAAATCCAACTAAATTATGGGAGTTTCTAAATATGAAAGACAAGTACAATTGCAATGCATTACACGTCGCTGCTAAAAAGGGTAAAACAGAAGTATTTGAAGATTTATTAAAATTAATAGAAACGAAATTTCCTGACAAATTGTTTGAATATATAAACGCGCCAACGAATGACGGTTTCACTGCTCTAGATATAGCAGCTCAAAAAGGTAAAACAGAAATTGTTGAACTTTTATTAAAATCAGTAGAAACGAAATTTTCTAACAGTTTATTTGAATTAATAAACGCGAAAACCATAAACGGTTTCACTGCTCTATTTATAGCAGCTCAAAAAGGTAAAATAGAAGTCGTCGAACTTTTATTAAAATTTGTAGGAAAAAATTTGCCCGGAAATTTGTTAGACACTATAAACACAAAAATGACAAACGGTTGCACTGCTCTATTTATAGCAGCTCAAAATGGTGAAACAGAAGTAGTTGAAGATTTATTAGAATTAGTAGAAACCAAATTTCCTGAAAAATTGTTAGAATTTATAAACACGAAAATGACAAACGGTTTCACTGCTCTATTTATTGCAGCTCAACTAAGTCAAATTCTTAATAATAATATCTTCGAACAATTAAACGAAATACAATAAAATCGTATTGAGATTCTCTAAATTATGCAGAATTCCCGAAGAATATATCTCTGGGAAATAAATTGAAATGCTAATAAACTGTTTTTCCATTTCATCTTACCTTTTCATACTACATCCATAAAGACGATATTACAGTGTAATTACAGCACATTCCCATGCATAATAGAATTTTTTTCTTATCATTAAACTCAATCACATTTCTTAAGTAAATCAACAGTTTCCAATTTAATACATTTTCTTTTCGGATTAATAAAAATTTTAACAATGCATAATTAATTTCAAAACACAACAATTTATTACAAAACATAAAAAATATTTTCATTACATTATTCCTTAATCCTAAAATTCATCAAGTATATTAAGACATTTTTATTTAAAGGTAAAAATACTTAAACTTACTACAGCGAAAGTTTTGTGTACATTACACAGAATTATGAAGAATTCATTTTTGTATGGGAAATTGGTATCTAGAGAAAATATCTTTGTATAGAATTGGAATAAACGCGAATAAGAATGATTACATTATTAGATAAATAAACACACCTATTAATTCTATACAATTAAAACAAATAAAAATATTTTGATTAAATAAAAACTGATCTTATAAGGAAACTTAGTTCTTAATTTAAATTACAATAATTTGGAATCAACAAAATAAAATAAAAAAGAAAATTTTTCGTTGGACTTTTTCTTAATTAAATTCCAATGACAAATTCAAATGTTAATTTTGTAGTGGAGAAAACATTACAACTCAGATAATAATTTCATAATTGAGTTAAAGTTTTCATTTTTTGGATCTTTATTCCATAATTCAACAGCTAAATTGATTGGAGTTTTTCCATTTTTATCATTTATGTTTGAATTTGCATTTTTATTCAACAATATTTTAACAATTTCATAATAGCCACCCTTAGTAGCCCAATGCAATGCAGTTTCTCCATCATTATTCTGCATATCTAAGTTTGCTTCATAATCTAGTAGCATTTTAGCCATTTCCAGATGTCCATTTTGAGCGGCCCACATTAATGGTTTATCACCCTCAGTATCACTAGCATTTATAAATGGATCCATAATTGGTTCTGTCCTTTTAATTTCATTTAAAATTAATTGCAGTATTTCTTCATTATTCATACTTACTGCCTTATGCAATATAGTATCATGATTATCTCTTGCAACAACACAAGCATTGTATTTTATAAGAATGTTAATAATATCTGGATGTCTGAATATGAGAGCAACGCATAATGCAGTACGTTCGCTAAGGTTTCTTGCATTTATTAACTCGAATAATTTATCGGGTTTTGATTTTTCTAAAGATTTTAATAAAAGTTCTACAACTTCTGTTCTACCTTATTGAGCTGCTGCATGTAGAGCAGTGAAACCGTCATTCGTTCTAGCGTTTATATCAGAGATGGGTAAATACACGAAAAATTGCCGGTTTTACATTACATGAAATACCCGGGTATTCTTGTGTATTTCTGTGTATTTGGCGTTTTTCCGTGTATTCTATGTAATTCGAAAATCTAAATGGTGATTTTCCAAAATTTGGCAGAGTTCCGTGTATTCGAAGATGTGTTTCATGTATTGTGTGTATTTCGTGTATCTCGCGTATTATGTATTTTTTATACAGAGTGGTACTGTTCGTACTAAATTTTAAAACAAAAACGGCAAATTTAAAACAATTTATATGTAGAGTAACGATTTAATTACGTAAACAATCTAATTATTTATTTTTTCGAAATTATTTATTATACAAAATATATAAAAATTTGATGTGGTTTGTGCGTTCTTTTAAAACAAAAGTAACATATTATTTTTAAGAGTGACCCTGTTAAAACTTATAATTTTTTTTTTTTTATCATTTGGAGTGAAGCTAGTTCAAATTTGATTTCACTTTCTGTCTGTGTTAATTCTAAATAATTTTAATTTCTAAAGAATGCAGCAATATAAAAATGAAAATAATATTGGTTAAGAAAGTAAATAAATAATCAGTACTTTTTATTTTTAATTTTTATGTCTTAGTCAAAAAATTTTTAATTTTTAAATTTAAATTTTAAATTATTCAAATATTCGAATAATATAAATTTCGAAATCGAAATTATGACTTTTTCATTTTTGGAATATAGTCAAATATTTGGAAAAATACCAAATGTTCTAATTACATCGAATACACCGAATACATAGTATTTTAATGTATTTTGTGTATTTCGTGTATTCGACAAGCTAAAATACATAGGCGAATACACATGTAAAGCACCACTGAACACATTACCGTGAATTCATACACGTAAAAGCGTGTATGAATACGCGATGTATTTGACCGACCCATCACTGGTTTATATATTCAAACAGTTTGTCAGGATATTTCGTTTCTAATAGTTTTAATAAATTTTCAACTACTTCTGCTCTACCTTCTAGAGCTGCTGCATGTAGAGCAGTTATCTCGTTTGTCATTTTCGTGTTTATAAATTCCAAAAAATTGTTAGGAAATTTCCTTTCTAAGAATTTTAATAAAAGTTCAACAACTTCTGTTCTACCTAGTTGAGCTGCTATAAATAGAGCAGTGAAACCGTTGGTCATTTTCGTGTTTATAATTTCTATCAAATTTCCTGGAAATTTCGTTTCTACTGATTTTAATAAAAGTTCGACGACTTCTGTTTTACCTTCTTGAGCTGCAATAAATAGAGCAGTGAAACCGTTTGTCATTTTCGTGTTTATAAATTCTAACAATTTTTTAGGAAATTTGGTTTCTACTAATTCTAATAAATTTTCAACTACTTCTGTTTCACCATTTTGAGCTGCTATAAATAGAGGAGTGCAACCGGAAAACGCCAAATACACAGAAATACACAAGAATACCCGGGTATTTCATGTAATGTAAAACCGGCAATTTTTCGTGTATTTACCCATCTCTGATATAAACGCTAGAACGAATGACGGTTTCACTGCTCTACATGCAGCAGCTCAATAAGGTAGAACAGAAGTTGTAGAACTTTTATTAAAATCTTTAGAAAAATCAAAACCCGATAAATTATTCGAGTTAATAAATGCAAGAAACCTTAGCGAACGTACTGCATTATGCGTTGCTCTCATATTCAGACATCCAGATATTATTAACATTCTTATAAAATACAATGCTTGTGTTGTTGCAAGAGATAATCATGATACTATATTGCATAAGGCAGTAAGTATGAATAATGAAGAAATACTGCAATTAATTTTAAATGAAATTAAAAGGACAGAACCAATTATGGATCCATTTATAAATGCTAGTGATACTGAGGGTGATAAACCATTAATGTGGGCCGCTCAAAATGGACATCTGGAAATGGCTAAAATGCTACTAGATTATGAAGCAAACTTAGATATGCAGAATAATGATGGAGAAACTGCATTGCATTGGGCTACTAAGGGTGGCTATTATGAAATTGTTAAATTATTGTTGAATAAAAATGCAAATTCAAACATAAATGATAAAAATGGAAAAACTCCAATCAATTTAGCTGTTGAATTATGGAATAAAGATCCAAAAAATGAAAACTTTAACTCAATTATGAAATTATTATCTGAGTTGTAATGTTTTCTCCACTACAAAATTAACATTTGAATTTGTCATTGGAATTTAATTAAGAAAAAGTCCAACGAAAAATTTTCTTTTTTATTTTATTTTGTTGATTCCAAATTATTGTAATTTAAATTAAGAACTAAGTTTCCTTATAAGATCAGTTTTTATTTAATCAAAATATTTTTATTTGTTTTAATTGTATAGAATTAATAGGTGTGTTTATTTATCTAATAATGTAATCATTCTTATTCGCGTTTATTCCAATTCTATACAAAGATATTTTCTCTAGATACCAATTTCCCATACAAAAATGAATTCTTCATAATTCTGTGTAATGTACACAAAACTTTCGCTGTAGTAAGTTTAAGTATTTTTACCTTTAAATAAAAATGTCTTAATATACTTGATGAATTTTAGGATTAAGGAATAATGTACCATATACTTGAAAATATTTTTTATGTTTTGTAATAAATTGTTGTGTTTTGAAATTAATTATGCATTGTTAAAATTTTTATTAATCCGAAAAGAAAATGTATTAAATTGGAAACTGTTGATTTACTTAAGAAATGTGATTGAGTTTAATGATAAGAAAAAAATTCTATTAAGCATGGGAATGTGCTGTAATTAAACTGTAATATCGTCTTTATGGATGTAGTATGAAAAGGTAAGATGAAATGGAAAAACAGTTTATTAGCATTTCAATTTATTTCCCAGAGATATATTCTTCGGGAATTCTGCATAATTTTGAAGAATCTCAATACGATTTTATTGTATTTCGTTTAATTGTTCGAAGATATTATTATTAAGAATTTGACTTAGTTGAGCTGCAATAAATAGAGCAGTGAAACCGTTTGTCATTTTCGTGTTTATAAATTCTAACAATTTTTCAGGAAATTTGGTTTCTACTAATTCTAATAAATCTTCAACTACTTCTGTTTCACCATTTTGAGCTGCTATAAATAGAGCAGTGCAACCGTTTGTCATTTTTGTGTTTATAGTGTCTAACAAATTTACTGAAATTAATTTTAAATGAAATTAAAAGGACAGAACCAATTATGGATCCATTTATAAATGCCAGTGATACTGAGGGTGATAAACCATTAATGTGGGCCGCTCAAAATGGACATCTGGAAATGGCTAAAATGCTACTAGATTATGAAGCAAACTTAGATATGCAGAATAATGATGGAGAAACTGCATTGCATTGGGCTACGAAGGGTGGCTATTATGAAATTGTTAAATTATTGTTGAATAAAAATGCAAATTCAAACATAAATGATAAAAATGGAAAAACTCCAATCAATTTAGCTGTTGAATTATGGAATAAAGATCCAAAAAATGAAAACTTTAACTCAATTATGAAATTATTATCTGAGTTGTAATGTTTTCTCCACTACAAAATTAACATTTGAATTTGTCATTGGAATTTAATTAAGAAAAAGTCCAACGAAAAATTTTCTTTTTTATTTTATTTTGTTGATTCCAAATTATTATAATTTAAATTAAGAACTAAGTTTCCTTATAAGATCAGTTTTTATTTAATCAAAATATTTTTATTTGTTTTAATTGTATAGAATTAATAGGTGTGTTTATTTATCTAATAATGTAATCATTCTTATTCGCGTTTATTCCAATTCTATACAAAGATATTTTCTCTAGATACTAATTTCCCATACAAAAATGAATTCTTCATAATTCTGTGTAATGTACACAAAACTTTCGCTGTAGTAAGTTTAAGTATTTTTACCTTTAAATAAAAATGTCTTAATATACTTGATGAATTTTAGGATTAAGGAATAATGTACCATATACTTGAAAATATTTTTTATGTTTTGTAATAAATTGTTGTGTTTTGAAATTAATTATGCATTGTTAAAATTTTTATTAATCCGAAAAGAAAATGTATTAAATTGGAAACTGTTGATTTACTTAAGAAATGTGATTGAGTTTAATGATAAGAAAAAAATTCTATTAAGCATGGGAATGTGCTGTAATTACACTGTAATATCGTCTTTATGGATGTAGTATGAAAAGGTAAGATGAAATGGAAAAACAGTTTATTAGCATTTCAATTTATTTCCCAGAGATATATTCTTCGGGAATTCTGCATAATTTTGAAGAATCTCAATACGATTTTATTGTATTTCGTTTAATTGTTCGAAGATATTATTAGTAAGAATTTGACTTAACCAAGTGACTTTTGACTACAGCTTTAACGCAAGTTTATTATTTAATTACTCTTAGACTTTATATATTACTATATTCATATTTTTGAAAACACCATATATTTTGCTGTTGCTGTTGTTGTTGTTGCAATAAAATAATTACCTAAACTGTTTTTCTCTGGATTATTATTACAATTAAAATTTTGAAATTTTATTATTTTTTTTTATTATTATTTTAAAAAAATGCAGGCAATTTTATATTCGCGATTGAAAACAGACTAGCAGATCCGGCTTACCTACGGTTTCACCTCAAAGTGTTTTTTTTTTCAGATGGTACATATATCTTAAGAAATGATAGAAACGCATTCGCACCAATTAAATTTTTATTTGGTACATTATCTATTTTCGGATAAAGTTATATGTGGTATTTATTTGAATGAAGCAATGTGGAGCGACTTTCTGGGTGACTTTAAGTCGCTGCTATTAACTTATTATGCAAATTATAGTTTCAATAAATTATTAATTTATACAACAAAAAATATAAAGATGCTATTACTAATTTGTATTACGTTAAAACAAAACAATAAAAACAAAAAACTCGACGTAGTTTCAAATGGACTTTAATTATTTTAAATCTTTTAATAACGAAAAAAAAATTTAATGAACTTATAAGTACTTAATATCTTCTTAAATGGCGTATGTTTGCCTTTAAACTCTCAAGCGTTCTTTTTTTTTAGTTTTCATCGATTCTTTTCACAATTACAATATATACTGATAACAAATACAATCTATTAAACTTTACTAACAATGAAAATGAAAGCCATTTTATGAAAAGCAAAGAAAATAATTTTCTTTCAGATTTAATTAAATTTGGTGATTTTAATAAACAAAACACTGAAAATTGTATTGAGACTAAAAACTTTGCGCATGCAGGATTTAATTATGTCGAACCGAATGATCAACAAGACATAATATTAATTTCTGACAGCAGTGACGGTTATTTCGAAGAGCTATGCAACAAATACAGACGAAAAAATATTCATTGGCTCAAAAAAGACGAAGATGGATTTATATGGAAAGAGTCTTATGGTAATGATCTAACAAAGATAAGAGAATTTATAGATAAAAATACTTCTCAGTTAACAGAAACAAAAATTGTTTCAGATATAAGAGAAAAACTGGTTGTTATTGTTGCCATGGGTAAATCGACTCTGCTTACACATTTGGCATTACAGACAAAGAAATCGCAACCTTCTTTATTTATTTTGAAAATCAATTTAATTGATAATGCTAAACAATTTCAATCGTGGCGAAAAAAAAAGGCACTTACTGAAACTGATATCAACGCCCTTTTGTATTCTTGTTATTTGGAAAAAACAAATGAAGGACCATTAAAAGCCTTAGAAAAAACCATTTTCGATTATTGTTATCAAGAAGGTAAAATGATTGTAATGTTTGACGGTTTTGATGAAATAAGTCCAGATTATAAAACTGTTGTAATTAAAATATTAAAAGTTTTACAAAAGACTACAATTGGAGGGTTGTGGATAACCACCCGCCCTTATAATATCCAAAGCGAAGTAGAAAATGCTTTAAATACATTTTCGTACAGTCTTCAACCCATCTCTAAAGAAAATCAAATTTCTTTCTTAAAATCTTATTGGGCACAAAACTCTCAAGTGAATGAAAATAATCATGTGTTTATTGAACAATTACTTGCATGGTTCTCCGAATTAATAAATGATAAAAATGGTGACTTTGTAACAATCCCTTTACAACTAGTAATGATTGCTGAAGTTTTCCAAAATAAATTAGAAGAATTAATTAAATCTCTAAAGCCTGTGTTATGTATAAAGTACATAGATATACTTGGAGAAAAATTCAATTTAGTAATTTTATATGAAGCGTTTATTGATAACAAATTTAATAAAATGGGATTCGAAATTTTTTCGGCTATTTGCTAGCATATGAAAATAATAGAAAAGAAATTGAGGAAGAATCTGATAGCGATACTAGTAGTGATGAAGCTGGAACTAAATCTGAAATCAAAGAAATATGCAAACTATTGATGAAGAATCAATATGCTTTACATACATCAGTCTTAAATAATGATAATAAAAAGTTGCAACAATTATTAGAACAAGGAAATTCAGATGAGGTAGTAAATTGTATTGACAAAGGAGGTCGAATACCCTTACACTTAATGGCGTCCAATGATTATTACGAATTTTTTGATTTATTAAAGTCAGTGGGTATGAAATTTGATATTAATAAGAAAGATAAACTATTTGGCTGGAGTCCTATCATTTATGCTGAAAAATCTGGTAGCTGGAAATATGCTGAATCACTTTTACAAGTAGACGCCAATAATGATGAACTGTTTAAAGAATTAGACAACATTACTGGAATATATGAGAGTCCTAATAATCCATTTACCGGCTTAAATATGACATTATTACATATCTTTTCTGGGCTAGGCTTTTAAATCTCACAAAAGTTCTAATAAAAAGATGCAGTGATTTTATTACTCCTGATGGATTAGGTATGTCAACTTTACATTATGCGTCTGTTCATGGTGGTCAAATAACAGTTGAAAGTTTACATAAAAAACTAATGGAAAAAAATCTAAATAAATTATGGGAGTTTATAAACATGAAAGACAAGTACAATTACAATGCAATAATATTCGCAGCTCAGGAAGGTAACACAGAAGTTGTTCATCTTTTATTAAACTTAGTAGAAACGAATTTTCCTGAAAATTTGTTTGAATTTGTATACACGAAATCGGTCCTGGGTTACAATGCTCTTCATTTCGCAGTTGAACAAGATAAAACTGAAGTTGTAGAACTTTTATTAAACTTAGTAATAACGAAATTTCCTGAAAATTTTATTGAATTTATAAACACGAAAACGATAAACTCGTTAACTGCTCTACATATAGCAGCTCGAGATGGCAAAACAAAAATTGTTGACATTATGTTAAAATCAGTTGATACAAAATTTCCAGAATTTTTTTTGGAATTATTAAACACGAGAGGGACAAGCGGTCTCACTGCTCTTCATATAGCAAGTTGGCAGGGAAAAACAGAAGTTGTTGAACTTTTATCAAAATTAGTAGGAACGAAATTTCCCGAAATTTTTTTTCAATTTATAAATGCGAAAGACCTTAGAGGTCAGAATGCTCTACATTTAGTAGCTTATGAAGGTAAAACGGAAATTGTTGAACTTTTAATAAAATTTGTGGTAGAAATGAAACCGGATCAACTGTGGGAGTTTATAACAGAAAAAAATGTAGAATCAAAATTTCCTGAATTTTTTTTGGAATTTATAAAAGTGAAGCAGATTAATGGTTTCAATGCTCTTCATATTGCAAGTGCAAACGGTGAAAAAGAAGTTGTCGAACTTTTATTAAACTTAGTAGAAACAAAATTTCCTGAAACTTTTTTGGAATTAATAAACACGAAAGGCACAAACTGTTTCACTGCTCTACATCTAGCAGCTCGAGAAGGTAAAACAGAAGTTGTAGAACTTTTAATAAAATTTGTAGTTAAAATCAAACCGGATCAATTATGGGAGTTTATAACAGAAAAAGATGTAGATGATCGTACAGCTTTGTATATATCTGCTGAAAACGAACAAACTAAAGTTGTAGAGCTATTATTAAAATTAGTACAAATGAAATTCCCTGAAAATTTGATTGTGTTTATGAATGCGAAAATGAACAAAGGTTGCACTGCTCTATTTATAGCAGCTCAAAATGGTGAAACAGAAGTAGTTGAAAATTTATTAGAATTAGTAGAAACCAAATTTCCTGAAAAATTGTTAGAATTTATAAACACGAAAATGACAAACGGTTTCACTGCTCTATTTATAGCAGCTCACGAAGGTAAAACGGAAAGAGTTGAACTTTTATTAAAATCAGTAGAAAGGAAATTTCCGAACAATTTTTTGGAATTAATAAACACGAAAGGGACAAACGGTGTCACTGCTCTTCATGTAGCAGCTGAACAAGATAAAACTGAAGTTGTAAAGCTGTTCTTAAAATCTTTAGAAAAATCAAAACCCGATAAATTACTCGAGTTAATAAATGCAAGAAACCTTAATAAACGTACTGCATTAAGCGTTGCTCTTATGTTCAGAAACCCAGATATTATTAAAATTCTTATAAAATACAATGCTTGTGTTGTTTCAAGAGATAATCATGATACTATATTGCATAAGGCAGTAAGTATGAATAATGAAGAAATACTGCAATTAATTTTAAATGAAATTAAAAGAACAGAACCAATTATGGATCCATTTATAAATGCCTGTGATACTGAAGGTGATACGCCATTAATGTGGGCTGCTGAATCTGGGGATCTGGAAATGGCTAAAATGCTACTAGATTATGAAGCAAACTTAGATATGCAGAATAATGATGGAGAAACTGCATTGCATTGGGCTACGAAGGGTGGCTATTATGAAATTGTTAAATTATTGTTGAATAAAAATGCAAATTCAAACATAAATGATAAAAATGACAAAACTCCAATTAATTTAGCTATTGAATTAAGCAATAAAGATCCAAAAAATGAAAAATTTAACTTAATTATAAAATTATTATCTGAAATGTAAGGTAAATTGATTATATAAAATTTACGTTTGAATTTGTCTTTGGAATTAATTAAGAAAAAGTCTAACGATAAATTTTCTATATTTTTTATTTTGTTGATGCGAAATTTTTGTAAGTCAAATTAAGAACTAAATTTCCTTTTAAAATCAGTTTCTATTTAATCGAAATGTAATCAAATTAAGCATTTTTAATTGTTTTAATTGTACAGAATCAATAGGTGTGTTTATTTATATTTCAGTATGTTTTTATGTCTTTGGGTTGGCAAGTTGGGAAATTGTTATTTATGCAGAATATTTAAGCACTTTTTAAAATATTAAAATATTAAAATATTTTATAACTTTTATAATTAATTGCTAAATATTGGTACTAATTAAGCCATTTTTTAATTATTTATTAATCTGAAAACGAAATGTATCTTTTAATTCGGATACTGTTGATCGACTTAAAAAAGGTGATTGAATAAATTATGATAAATAATGATAAATTTTCTTTTGTTTTTTATGTTGTTGATTCAAAATTATTGTAATTCAAATTCAGAACTACATTTCCTTATATAATCAGTTTTCATTTAATCAAAATGTAATCAAATCAAATATTTTTATTTATTTTAATTGTATTGTATTAATAGGTGTGATTATTTATCTAATAATGTATTCAGTCTTATATATTGTTAATATATAATGTTTTAATATTAGTTCGCAATTTATATTTAAATTTACAATCATTTGCTTTTTAAGTTCAGGTTTTTATATAACGTTAAAAATGTGAAATAAAAATGTTTTAGGTATAATGGATGAATTTTAGGATTAAGGAATAATGTACCCTATACTTGAAAATATTTTTTATGTTTTGTAATAAATTGTTGTGTTTTGAAATTAATTATGCATTGTTAAAATTTTTATTAATCCGAAAAGAAAATGTATTAATTTGGAAACTGTTGATTTACTTAAGAAATGTGATTGAGTTTAATGATAAGAAAAAAATTCTATTAAGCATGGGAATGTGCTGTAATTACACTGTAATATCGTCTTTATGGATGTAGTATGAAAAGGTAAGATGAAATGGAAAAACAGTTTATTAGCATTTCAATTTATTTCCCAGAGATATATTCTTCGGGAATTCTGCATAATTTTGAAGAATCTCAATACGATTTTATTGTATTTCGTTTAATTGTTCGAAGATATTATTAGTAAGAATTTGACTTAACCAAGTGACTTTTGACTACAGCTTTAACGCAAGTTTATTATTTAATTACTCTTAGACTTTATATATTACTATATTCATATTTTTGAAAACACCATATATTTTGCTGTTGCTGTTGTTGTTGTTGCAATAAAATAATTACCTAAACTGTTTTTCTCTGGATTATTATTACAATTAAAATTTTGAAATTTTATTATTTTTTTTTTATTATTATTTTAAAAAAATGCAGGCAATTTTATATTCGCGATTGAAAACAGACTAGCAGATCCGGCTTACCTACGGTTTCATCTCAAAGTGTTTTTTTTTTCAGATGGTACATATATCTTAAGAAATGATAGAAACGCATTCGCACCAATTAAATTTTTATTTGGTACATTATCTATTTTCGGATAAAGTTATATGTGGTATTTATTTGAATGAAGCAATGTGGAGCGACTTTCTGGGTGACTTTAAGTCGCTGCTATTAACTTATTATGCAAATTATAGTTTCAATAAATTATTAATTTATACAACAAAAAATATAAAGATGCTATTACTAATTTGTATTACGTTAAAACAAAACAATAAAAACAAAAAACTCGACGTAGTTTCAAATGGACTTTAATTATTTTAAATCTTTTAATAACGAAAAAAAAATTTAATGAACTTATAAGTACTTAATATCTTCTTAAATGGCGTATGTTTGCCTTTAAACTCTCAAGCGTTCTTTTTTTTTAGTTTTCATCGATTCTTTTCACAATTACAATATATACTGATAACAAATACAATCTATTAAACTTTACTAACAATGAAAATGAAAGCCATTTTATGAAAAGCAAAGAAAATAATTTTCTTTCAGATTTAATTAAATTTGGTGATTTTAATAAACAAAACACTGAAAATTGTATTGAGACTAAAAACTTTGCGCATGCAGGATTTAATTATGTCGAACCGAATGATCAACAAGACATAATATTAATTTCTGACAGCAGTGACGGTTATTTCGAAGAGCTATGCAACAAATACAGACGAAAAAATATTCATTGGCTCAAAAAAGACGAAGATGGATTTATATGGAAAGAGTCTTATGGTAATGATCTAACAAAGATAAGAGAATTTATAGATAAAAATACTTCTCAGTTAACAGAAACAAAAATTGTTTCAGATATAAGAGAAAAACTGGTTGTTATTGTTGCCATGGGTAAATCGACTCTGCTTACACATTTGGCATTACAGACAAAGAAATCGCAACCTTCTTTATTTATTTTGAAAATCAATTTAATTGATAATGCTAAACAATTTCAATCGTGGCGAAAAAAAAAGGCACTTACTGAAACTGATATCAACGCCCTTTTGTATTCTTGTTATTTGGAAAAAACAAATGAAGGACCATTAAAAGCCTTAGAAAAAACCATTTTCGATTATTGTTATCAAGAAGGTAAAATGATTGTAATGTTTGACGGTTTTGATGAAATAAGTCCAGATTATAAAACTGTTGTAATTAAAATATTAAAAGTTTTACAAAAGACTACAATTGGAGGGTTGTGGATAACCACCCGCCCTTATAATATCCAAAGCGAAGTAGAAAATGCTTTAAATACATTTTCGTACAGTCTTCAACCCATCTCTAAAGAAAATCAAATTTCTTTCTTAAAATCTTATTGGGCACAAAACTCTCAAGTGAATGAAAATAATCATGTGTTTATTGAACAATTACTTGCATGGTTCTCCGAATTAATAAATGATAAAAATGGTGACTTTGTAACAATCCCTTTACAACTAGTAATGATTGCTGAAGTTTTCCAAAATAAATTAGAAGAATTAATTAAATCTCTAAAGCCTGTGTTATGTATAAAGTACATAGATATACTTGGAGAAAAATTCAATTTAGTAATTTTATATGAAGCGTTTATTGATAACAAATTTAATAAAATGGGATTCGAAATTTTTTCGGCTATTTGCTAGCATATGAAAATAATAGAAAAGAAATTGAGGAAGAATCTGATAGCGATACTAGTAGTGATGAAGCTGGAACTAAATCTGAAATCAAAGAAATATGCAAACTATTGATGAAGAATCAATATGCTTTACATACATCAGTCTTAAATAATGATAATAAAAAGTTGCAACAATTATTAGAACAAGGAAATTCAGATGAGGTAGTAAATTGTATTGACAAAGGAGGTCGAACACCCTTACACTTAATGGCGTCCAATGATTATTACGAATTTTTTGATTTATTAAAGTCAGTGGGTATGAAATTTGATATTAATAAGAAAGATAAACTATTTGGCTGGAGTCCTATCATTTATGCTGAAAAATCTGGTAGCTGGAAATATGCTGAATCACTTTTACAAGTAGACGCCAATAATGATGAACTGTTTAAAGAATTAGACAACATTACTGGAATATATGAGAGTCCTAATAATCCATTTACCGGCTTAAATATGACATTATTACATATCTTTTCTGGGCTAGGCTTTTAAATCTCACAAAAGTTCTAATAAAAAGATGCAGTGATTTTATTACTCCTGATGGATTAGGTATGTCAACTTTACATTATGCGTCTGTTCATGGTGGTCAAATAACAGTTGAAAGTTTACATAAAAAACTAATGGAAAAAAATCTAAATAAATTATGGGAGTTTATAAACATGAAAGACAAGTACAATTACAATGCAATAATATTCGCAGCTCAGGAAGGTAACACAGAAGTTGTTCATCTTTTATTAAACTTAGTAGAAACGAATTTTCCTGAAAATTTGTTTGAATTTGTATACACGAAATCGGTCCTGGGTTACAATGCTCTTCATTTCGCAGTTGAACAAGATAAAACTGAAGTTGTAGAACTTTTATTAAACTTAGTAATAACGAAATTTCCTGAAAATTTTATTGAATTTATAAACACGAAAACGATAAACTCGTTAACTGCTCTACATATAGCAGCTCGAGATGGCAAAACAAAAATTGTTGACATTATGTTAAAATCAGTTGATACAAAATTTCCAGAATTTTTTTTGGAATTATTAAACACGAGAGGGACAAGCGGTCTCACTGCTCTTCATATAGCAAGTTGGCAGGGAAAAACAGAAGTTGTTGAACTTTTATCAAAATTAGTAGGAACGAAATTTCCCGAAATTTTTTTTCAATTTATAAATGCGAAAGACCTTAGAGGTCAGAATGCTCTACATTTAGTAGCTTATGAAGGTAAAACGGAAATTGTTGAACTTTTAATAAAATTTGTGGTAGAAATGAAACCGGATCAACTGTGGGAGTTTATAACAGAAAAAAATGTAGAATCAAAATTTCCTGAATTTTTTTTGGAATTTATAAAAGTGAAGCAGATTAATGGTTTCAATGCTCTTCATATTGCAAGTGCAAACGGTGAAAAAGAAGTTGTCGAACTTTTATTAAACTTAGTAGAAACAAAATTTCCTGAAACTTTTTTGGAATTAATAAACACGAAAGGCACAAACTGTTTCACTGCTCTACATCTAGCAGCTCGAGAAGGTAAAACAGAAGTTGTAGAACTTTTAATAAAATTTGTAGTTAAAATCAAACCGGATCAATTATGGGAGTTTATAACAGAAAAAGATGTAGATGATCGTACAGCTTTGTATATATCTGCTGAAAACGAACAAACTAAAGTTGTAGAGCTATTATTAAAATTAGTACAAATGAAATTCCCTGAAAATTTGATTGTGTTTATGAATGCGAAAATGAACAAAGGTTGCACTGCTCTATTTATAGCAGCTCAAAATGGTGAAACAGAAGTAGTTGAAAATTTATTAGAATTAGTAGAAACCAAATTTCCTGAAAAATTGTTAGAATTTATAAACACGAAAATGACAAACGGTTTCACTGCTCTATTTATAGCAGCTCACGAAGGTAAAACGGAAAGAGTTGAACTTTTATTAAAATCAGTAGAAAGGAAATTTCCGAACAATTTTTTGGAATTAATAAACACGAAAGGGACAAACGGTGTCACTGCTCTTCATGTAGCAGCTGAACAAGATAAAACTGAAGTTGTAAAGCTGTTCTTAAAATCTTTAGAAAAATCAAAACCCGATAAATTACTCGAGTTAATAAATGCAAGAAACCTTAATAAACGTACTGCATTAAGCGTTGCTCTTATGTTCAGAAACCCAGATATTATTAAAATTCTTATAAAATACAATGCTTGTGTTGTTTCAAGAGATAATCATGATACTATATTGCATAAGGCAGTAAGTATGAATAATGAAGAAATACTGCAATTAATTTTAAATGAAATTAAAAGAACAGAACCAATTATGGATCCATTTATAAATGCCTGTGATACTGAAGGTGATACGCCATTAATGTGGGCTGCTGAATCTGGGGATCTGGAAATGGCTAAAATGCTACTAGATTATGAAGCAAACTTAGATATGCAGAATAATGATGGAGAAACTGCATTGCATTGGGCTACGAAGGGTGGCTATTATGAAATTGTTAAATTATTGTTGAATAAAAATGCAAATTCAAACATAAATGATAAAAATGACAAAACTCCAATTAATTTAGCTATTGAATTAAGCAATAAAGATCCAAAAAATGAAAAATTTAACTTAATTATAAAATTATTATCTGAAATGTAAGGTAAATTGATTATATAAAATTTACGTTTGAATTTGTCTTTGGAATTAATTAAGAAAAAGTCTAACGATAAATTTTCTATATTTTTTATTTTGTTGATGCGAAATTTTTGTAAGTCAAATTAAGAACTAAATTTCCTTTTAAAATCAGTTTCTATTTAATCGAAATGTAATCAAATTAAGCATTTTTAATTGTTTTAATTGTACAGAATCAATAGGTGTGTTTATTTATATTTCAGTATGTTTTTATGTCTTTGGGTTGGCAAGTTGGGAAATTGTTATTTATGCAGAATATTTAAGCACTTTTTAAAATATTAAAATATTAAAATATTTTATAACTTTTATAATTAATTGCTAAATATTGGTACTAATTAAGCCATTTTTTAATTATTTATTAATCTGAAAACGAAATGTATCTTTTAATTCGGATACTGTTGATCGACTTAAAAAAGGTGATTGAATAAATTATGATAAATAATGATAAATTTTCTTTTGTTTTTTATGTTGTTGATTCAAAATTATTGTAATTCAAATTCAGAACTACATTTCCTTATATAATCAGTTTTCATTTAATCAAAATGTAATCAAATCAAATATTTTTATTTATTTTAATTGTATTGTATTAATAGGTGTGATTATTTATCTAATAATGTATTCAGTCTTATATATTGTTAATATATAATGTTTTAATATTAGTTCGCAATTTATATTTAAATTTACAATCATTTGCTTTTTAAGTTCAGGTTTTTATATAACGTTAAAAATGTGAAATAAAAATGTTTTAGGTATAATGGATGAATTTTAGGATTAAGGAATAATGTACCCTATACTTGAAAATATTTTTTATGTTTTGTAATAAATTGTTGTGTTTTGAAATTAATTATGCATTGTTAAAATTTTTATTAATCCGAAAAGAAAATGTATTAATTTGGAAACTGTTGATTTACTTAAGAAATGTGATTGAGTTTAATGATAAGAAAAAAATTCTATTAAGCATGGGAATGTGCTGTAATTACACTGTAATATCGTCTTTATGGATGTAGTATGAAAAGGTAAGATGAAATGGAAAAACAGTTTATTAGCATTTCAATTTATTTCCCAGAGATATATTCTTCGGGAATTCTGCATAATTTTGAAGAATCTCAATACGATTTTATTGTATTTCGTTTAATTGTTCGAAGATATTATTAGTAAGAATTTGACTTAACCAAGTGACTTTTGACTACAGCTTTAACGCAAGTTTATTATTTAATTACTCTTAGACTTTATATATTACTATATTCATATTTTTGAAAACACCATATATTTTGCTGTTGCTGTTGTTGTTGTTGCAATAAAATAATTACCTAAACTGTTTTTCTCTGGATTATTATTACAATTAAAATTTTGAAATTTTATTATTTTTTTTTATTATTATTTTAAAAAAATGCAGGCAATTTTATATTCGCGATTGAAAACAGACTAGCAGATCCGGCTTACCTACGGTTTCACCTCAAAGTGTTTTTTTTTTCAGATGGTACATATATCTTAAGAAATGATAGAAACGCATTCGCACCAATTAAATTTTTATTTGGTACATTATCTATTTTCGGATAAAGTTATATGTGGTATTTATTTGAATGAAGCAATGTGGAGCGACTTTCTGGGTGACTTTAAGTCGCTGCTATTAACTTATTATGCAAATTATAGTTTCAATAAATTATTAATTTATACAACAAAAAATATAAAGATGCTATTACTAATTTGTATTACGTTAAAACAAAACAATAAAAACAAAAAACTCGACGTAGTTTCAAATGGACTTTAATTATTTTAATGGCGGGTTTCTTAACATATGACTAAACGAGGATCTAACTAGATCGACTCTAAGCCCTAGATGACATCTAACAAAAATCTGTTTCACCTCATTTGTAGCGTTTTTTAAAACTATTTTTAGTTCAGTGGCTTCGATTAGTTTTTTTCTGTGCGTTTTGACTTTTGTAATGAATCACATTTGACAACTAAAGCAAACCACATCTAAGTATTTAGATGCGCCAAATTGCGCATCTAAGTTAGATGGAGAGTTAGATGAGATCTAAATGTTGTGAAACAGATTTTAGCTTAAAACTCATCTACAGTCACTAGATGAGATCTAAACGGAGATGAGAAACCCGCCATAAATCTTTTAATAACGAAAAAAAAATTTAATGAACTTATAAGTACTTAATATCTTCTTAAATGGCGTATGTTTGCCTTTAAACTCTCAAGCGTTCTTTTTTTTTGGTTTTCATCGATTCTTTTCACAATTACAATATATATTTTAGTGTCAATTTCAGTTTTACTTTAACTTTTGCGGTGGGAAGTGTTTTTTTCTTTTTAATTAATTTAAAATAAAAGAAAAAAGTCATGAATTTTAAAATACCAACTATTATTTATTTTCTTTATTTTATTAATTCTGGAATATGTGTGAAAATTTTGGGAATCTTTCCAATGCCATCCAAATCGCACTGGATTTTGGGTTCAGCATTAATGAAAGAATTAGCTAAATCAGGACATGAAATAACTGTTATAAGTCCATATCCATTAAAAACACAATTGGAAAATTATACAGATGTTGATATTACGGATTTACTAACTAATTTTGAAAGTAAGAATCTGTTAATGAACGGAAAAATTATAATTGAAACAATAAAAATTTATAATCTTTAACAGAATTTTCTTGTGTCTTTAGCAATGACTGATAAAATATTTGAACAGGTTCAAAAGAATAAAATAAGTCAATATTATCATTTGACAAATGTTGGATTTCAAGTAATTAATTATACATTACATCATCCAAAAGTACAAACATTAATGAAATCAGAACAAAAATTTGATTTAATTATTTTACCAATATTTATGAGTGAAGCATGCCTTGGTTTTTCACATTATTATAAAGCACCATTGATAGCAATGTCATCATTTGGTATATCAAAATGGTTAAATGATTTATTATTAGCTCCAGTACCACCATCATATGTACCACATTTATATTTAGGTTTTTCTGATAAAATGTCTTTTAAAGAACGTTTTATAAATGCTGGTATGAATTTATTTGAATATATTTATGCTGAATTATTTTATAATAAAAAACAAAGTGATTTATATGAGACAATATTTCCTGCACCAAAGCCAACATTAAAAGAATTAAAAAAAACAGCTGTGTCATTAGCACTTATTAATAATCATATTAGTTTAAATTTTCCACAACCGTATATGCCAAATATGATTCAAATTGGCGGTATGCACATTAATAGAAAACCAAGTCCATTACCAAATGTAAGTAAATTGAATTTTTATAAATGTGATTAATAATTAAAATTTTTATGTTGTGATTCCCAAAACTACTTGAATACTCTTTAAATGTTATTAAATTCTTCAACATTATATTTCCATGTATGGTTGATTATTTCATTTGTAATTAAGGCTCAATTAAGTTTTGTGAAATGCGACCTAAAAATTTAAAGTGATTTAATAATTAAGTTCACTTTCTATACAGGATATTAAACTATTTATCGAAAGTGCTAAAAATGGTGTGATCTACTTTGCAATGGGTTCAAATTTAAAACCAACATTATTTCCAAAAGAAACAATTAATTCATTGTATAATAGTTTAACAAAACAAAAACAAAAAATATTATGGTTATGGAATGATCCAGATTCATTTACTAAACATAAAAATATTATGATTAGTAAATGGTTTCCACAAGATGATATTCTGGCTCATCCAAATGTACGTTTATTTATCACACATGGGGGATTATTAAGTTGTATGGAATCAATTCATCACGGTACGTTTTAATTATTTATTCAATAAGAAGTGAGAAATTTTTAAAATTCAGTTGAATCTTAACATTAAAGTTACAAATAAAAATAACTCACTTTGATTTAACAGCTTTTGGAATTAAAGAAGCGTTTCGTTTAAATTTAATCAAGGCTAAATATTCTGCGTTGTTTGTTTCTTAACACAAATTTACGAAAATTAATTACAGTCAGAAAAACATAAATTCATTAAAGAAATTGTTATTTTTGTATTTAACAATTTGCCTTAATTCTTGAACATCCTTTTTAATTTAATTAATTATTACTTATCTGAATGGATTCTAAATGGATTACAGGTAAAACGATTGTTGGCATACCGGTGTGTGCTGATCAAAAAATGAATATGGTTAAAGTTGAACAATCAGGATGGGGAGTGCAAGTAGACTTTCATAATATAACAGAGAAATCATTGTCTTGGGCAATAAAAGAGGTCATTGAAAATAAAAAGTGAGCTTAAAAGTTTTACAGTTAAAATTTCAACAGTTGAATTTGGTCACATTCTAACATTATTTTATTTTACAGATATAAAGAAAGAGTAGCAGAGGTATCAAAAAGATTTAGAGATCAACCATTGGCGCCAATGGAAAATGCAAAATATTGGGTTGAATATGTTATAAGACATAAGGGGGCACCCCATTTACATTCAGCTGCACTTGATATGGGACTTATAGAATATCAGATGATTGATGTTTATGGTATAATTTTTATATTCATTCTTTTAGTTATTTTACTGATACAATGCACATGTAAATGTGGTTGTTTTAAAAAGAAAGAAAGTAATGAGAAAAATGTAATTGGAAACAAGAAGAAAGATAATTGAAACGAAATAAAGATAAAATTATTAATAAAAATAAATAAAAATACCTTATATATAAAATGTAAGATTAATGCTGGATTTTGATAGACATAAATTTTATGTTGATTTAAATTATTTTGTTTTCATCCACTCTCATAGAAAATTATAGTTTCTAACTAAGAAAACAGCTAAGAAAATGTTGTAAAACCCGGACGACATCCAATTATTTATTGTAATTTTTTCCCTCTAAAAATTATTTAGGTGTTAAAAAATTAATAAGTAATAAAGTCCTTCAAAAAATTAATATTTAATCTATATGGAATCCTGTCTTATACAGTATTTGAACAAACAAGATTAAATCATTTAAGATCACTATGTAAATCTTATCTATGACAAATATATTAATCGTTTTATTGAAAAAAAGGTGATTATCTTATTACAGTTTTTGTAAGTGTAAGTTAATTTGTCTATATTTGATAATCTTTAAATATTGATCAAAGTATTTTTATATAACAAGTGGCCAATTTATAGAGGTTTCTTTATATTTCTCTCTTAATCAATTAATTTGATTTTATAAATAAAAGAAAAGTGAGCATTTTTTTTTCAATGTTTTATAACCTAACTTTAGGTGTAAATTTTTTCTTATTGCAAACAAAATTCTATTAATTAATTTGTTTTGAATATTTATTAAAAATACTTCACTTTGTTTTAATTAACATTAATTATTTCATAATAAAAAAATAGAATTACAAATGTTAGATTTTCGTTCTATTCTAGGAATAACAATAAAATGTAGTGTAACCTGACTGAATAATCAAGAAAGATTTTCTGCAGAAATATTTTTGCCTCTATTTATATCTTATAAAAATGTAAATACATATTACCATTTGTAAATAAGACAACATATTACTTTAACAATTTCTACTTCTAATTTTTGGTTGTAACTTTTATTAATTATTGTTTTGATAACAGATTTTTTTCCGATTCTTATTCGCGTTTCATGTATCGTTTTTAACTGTTTTTTAAAGAAAAATATCAATAAATAGTAGTGTTTTGTTTGTTCTTATCTATGGTTTGTTCAAGTCCAAAACTGTGTTAATTTTTTGTGTTTTTTTTTAAATCAACGATGATTGTACGTTTAGTGTTATTTATATCCATTTTTTGACTGTTTATAATGTCAATGGTGCAAAAAATTTGGGTACCTTTTCAACACCATCCAAGTCACACTGGATTTTGGGTTCAGCATTATTGAAAGAACTAGCAAACTCTGGTCATGAGGTTCCCATCATTTGCCTAATTTAGCATCAATCTTTCTTTTTAATTTCCGTTTTTTATAATTAGGTAACCATGATCAATCCCTTTCCATTGAAAAGTCCACATCAAAATTTCAAGGATATTGACATTGGCGGAACAGGTGGAATACAATAGTTTTTTGGACGTAAGAAAAATAAATTTAATAAATTCTAAATAAAAAGCAAAAAAAATAATTGTTAATGATAAGATACAAATAATTAGAAAAGGTTTTGATGAAGTGCATTCAAGTGTTTTATAAATTGATATTATTTAACTCAATTTATTATTCTAAAATAAACCACATTATAGGTTTTTTAATTATATATTGAAGATGAGATAAAATGAAAAATCCTAATCGGAATAATTAATTATTAAAATTGTAATAATTAATCGGGCTTACCTACGGTTTCACCACAGATGGTACATATATCTTAAGAAATGATAGAAACGCATTCGCACCCATTAAATTTTTATTTGGTACATTATCTATTTTCGTATAAAGTTATAGTATGTGGTATTTATCTGAATGAAGCAATGTGGAGCGATTTTCTGGGTGCCGTTAAGTCGCTGTTATTAACTTATTATGCAAATTATAGTTAATATCTTGTAAGTATTTACTTGGGTTCTGATAATGTGCTTCTTTATTAAGTCTACTTGTTTGCTAAGATAAAGTTTTTTATTGCGTTATAATGAATAAATTCAGAGTTAAAAATATAAAAAGATAATAACTTTGATTTTATGGTGAAGTTATTTCTGCGTGCTTTATAACTTCACCTCCACACCTTCCCAATTTGGCTACTGCATAATATGTATTTTTAGAATGCTTATAAATATTGCAAAGATTTTTTTTTAAATCTAATAATTTGATAATCAATAATGTTAGTTTGAAAATGTGTCAAAGAGATCGCCATTAATTAAGAGAGAAAATGGAATTAAACCACATCCATACAAAAATGATCGTTTGAGTTGCGTAACAAAACTTTTAACTGACCATACGATTCAATTTTTTTTAATTTTTAAAAACACAATTGAAAGAAAATTTCCAAATTATTTTTTACATTATCTTAAGAAAACGCATTTGCACCCTTATCTGTATGAAACAATGTTTGACGATTTTTTTGGTGCTTTTGAATCGCTACTATTATTACCTTATTATAAAAAAATTTTAGTAACTTATTTTAAACGGATTTAAGTACTTAAGTGCTGTTAATGCCCTTCTCGTGTACATTAAAATTAGTTTATTTGAGGTTTACATAAACTCGGATGGGGTTTTTTTTAATTTATGGAAAATTACTTATAACCTAATAACGTAATTTTGTTTTAAAAAATTGATTTAAAATATTAATATATAAACTAATTACTTTTATTTAATATTTTTCATAATTTTTTATTTGCTATATTTATTATAAAACACAATTGAAAATTTTACGATAATAGTTTCTATTGCAAGAAAAAAATGTAATTGATTGTTTTGATAGATCAAAAATATTATTATATTTAAAAAAATAAAAAACGATTTTTAAGAAATTGAAAAAAATATTCAAAAAAATCTTTCTATATTTGTTTGCATTGCAGGTACTTTCTTATGCAACTTTTAAAAGAATCATATTTAAAAAAAAAATAAAAATGTAAACTTTTAAAAGAATCATTTTAATAAAAAAATAAAAATGTAATAAAATTAGAAAAAAAAAACCAATAATATAAACCTGAGATTTGAACCCACATCCTATATAAAATAACGCCAACTCGTTCCCGTCTCGGCTACTGCAATTTGAAAGAATTTGGTGTTTTTTTTAAATTAAATAAACTTTTATATCAAATGCGTTGTCAATAAAAGAAGTGATATAGATTCGCTCAGTTCGTTCTGGTCTGGCATCATTGAAAGTATATCTCGAAAACGAAAATAAGCAAATTAAAAATTATAATTAAATTTAAAAATTAATTTATTGAAAACGTGGTGTTTATAATTTTGTCTTTATGATTGCTAAACTGTTTTTTCGTTCATCTTTGTTTAATGTATTAATGTTCATTTATACAACTTTTATACTGTTTGACTATAACAACATCATTAATTTCACCTGAGGAAGACACCAAAAAAGTGTCGAAACGTAGTGACAAATTAAAAATTGTTGTTTTAATTTAGAAAATTTCTGACTGATTCGCGAAAAATCATCATTTCAAAGAGATCGCCAATAAGTTAAGAGAGAAAATTGAATAAAATCAAATCCATACAAAAATGATGCTAAAAAGTTGTGTAACAAAAGTTTAAAAGGGTCATATCTTGGACCAATTTCACCAGGTAAGAAGCTACCTATATCTGTTAATCCCTATAACGTCTATTTCAAATTAAGGAAAAATAACAAAATAAAAGAAATTAATAGATTTAAAATATGTTGCAACATATAAATAAACGTTTTAATATTCTGATTTAATGGTCATCACATTTTCCCCAACTTTTCAATAGAATAGACCCATAACATAGGTCAACATGATCGGATATTCTGAAGAATAACTTTCAATACACAAATTTCATTAAATATTTCTGTGGGAAAAATAAAAGTGTGGATACCTACCTATAAATTCTGAAAACTCAAGTAGAATTTCATTCATTTAAATTCGTCGGGAAATTTGAAGTGAACTCAACTTAAATATAATAATGATTTTCCGGTTTTTGGATAACTGGCGGGAAAAGTTGGACGTCAAATAAATGAAGGACAAATAGAAGACTCAACCTAAATACCTAAATAAATGAAAAATCACATAAGAAACAAAAGATAAAAATAAAAATACGATCAAATTCACATTAAGCTTTTTTTTTTTTGTTGTTTTGTTTTATTTTTTTTTTTGTTTAAATATTTTTGTTTTTATTGTTATTATCGCAAGTTGTACACAGATATAAATTATCTTTTAAATATTTCAATTAATATTAATTTTCTTAATTTGAAATGAATTCATTTTTCTCTTTCTCTCTTTTACCATTTTTTCAATTTAAAATTCATTCATTCATCCATTTTTTTTTTGTTCTGTTTGTTTGTTTCTATTTTTTTCTCTCTCTTGTTTCTTACAAATTAATTTAATTAATTTTTTCTTCATATTTTAATTTTTTTTTATTTTTATTTTAAAAAAAATCTGCTTATTTTTTCATTCTTATTTTTTACTTGTTTGTTTTTTTTTCTTTTACTTTTACTTTTACTTATACTTTACTTAAATTTAACTTTTAAATTTTTGTTTTTTTTTTTTTTTTGGTTTTTCCCTTAAGAAAAATTTAAAATGAATTTATTTCAATTTAAAACAATAATATTCAATTTATTTATTCTTTTTGTTTTAATTTTGTTAATTTAACAATTTTTTTGTTTAATTTAAATTTTTAATTAATTTTTTTAAATTCTCATTCCAACTATTTTTTATTTTTTTTGGTTTTTTCATTTATTTATTTGGTTTTTGTTCTTTCTTCTTTATAAAGTTTTCCATTTTTTTTTTTACTTTGTTGTTTCTTCTTTTTAGTTTAGATTTGGAGAAGATCGAATTAATAAGCAGCGCGTATTTGTTTTGGTTCACACAAATAATTTGATTTTCTCTAAAAAAACTTCTTTTAGAAAATCCATAATTTTATTTATTTAATTATTTTAAATATTCCATTCTTTTTTTTAAGTTGAATTATGAATTTATTTTTTGTTTATCTCCTTTTTAACCCATTTTGTTTTTGTTGGTTTTCTTTCTCTCTCTATCGCGTGTACATAATTATTTTGTCATTAATTAATTATAAAATAATTTTTTTTTTATTTATATAAAATATTAAATATTTAAATAAATAAAATAAGTACGGTTATTGTTTAATTATAAATATTTATTGTTGTTGTATATTTTTTTTTTTTAATTATTTAATTTTTTCTTTCTTTTAAATTTTATAATAATTGTAATAAATAGTAATTAGTTAATAACAAATACGGTAGGTCACAATAAATAATAAATTAAAAAATTGTTTTATAAAGTTTTCTTTTTTTTTGGGGGTTGTGTTTTTTTTTTATTCTTTCCTTTTTTCATTTTTTAGTTTTTTTTTCATTTTTTAGTTTTTTTTAATATTTTTGTTTTTAAATACAATTTTTTTTGTATATTTTATTTTATTTAAGAAGTTTAATAATTAGTTAAAAGGACATAACACTAAAGCATTTTTCATTTTTTATTTTTTTGGTTAAAATTAATTTAATGTAAAGCATCATTTTTTTTTTGTTTAATTTAATTTAATTTAATTTAATTTAATTTATGGTTGTTTTGTTTTTGTTTTTTACTTTTTTCAGTTTTTTTTTTTTTTTAGTTTTTTTTTCTTTTTTGTTAATTTTATTAATAATTGTTAATATTTTCGTTAAATTTTACATAAAGCAATTAGCGCATCTCATTCAAAGATTTAAAAAAAAAAAAAACAAAACAAAACAAAAATATTTGGGTTTGACTCAATTTTTTTTGTTGTTTTCTTTCCTTCTTTTTTTTTTTTTGTTTGGATTCAACAAAATGAACATTTTTTTTTCTTTAAAAATTGAGCTAAAGCATAAATTTAATTGAATTAAATGCGGATTGTTTTCATTTGATTATTATTTTTAACCACAATTTTACATAAATATAAATACAAATATATAGAAATAATAATAATTAATGTTAGGTTTTAATAATGAATAAAGAAGGAGGAATAAAAATCATCTCCTTAAAATTTATTTTTTGTTATAAGTTTATTTGGGGGGTTTTTGTTGTTTTATTTACTGTTTAAGTTTTCTACTCATCTTTTTCTGATGGTTGTTTCTGTAATAAAAATGAAAATAGTTAAAGTTTAGAATAATTTTTCTTTTGTTCAATGCATGATACAAATATACAAGAAATGTTTGACAGCTGTTATATTTTCCTTGAAGTTCGCGCATGACGTCACAATAGCCTTTGTTTAAAATTTAAACCAAACAAAAATCTGTGTTATATGTTTCCCACCAATCAAAAATATGTGACGTCACAAAATTCTTTAAGAAGAGAGGGAAACATGCGCAACAAAATATCTCGTATTTTTGTATCATGTGTTCAATGAAGGAAAATATAGAAAATTGTGTAAAACTTACGCTTCCTTGTATTTCTTTGGTTGTTAATTTATCATCAGGGAGATCACCTGAAATGTATTACAATTTTTTTTTGTCAGAATAAAATTAGTTGGAAGCGTGTGGGGGGTAAGTTAATAAAATGATGAACTTAAAGCAAATTAAATTGTTTTTTTTCTGTTAAAATTATAAAAGCGATCAGCAATTATGATTAGAATATGAAATCGAATTAGAATATTTTTTTTAAATAAATAAATAAATGACAAGAACAACAACAATAAATACGATTTCAAATTATTTATCAAAAGAACAAAAAATAATAATTGAAGAATAATTTTGGTAAATTTTATCGCTGAAGGAAGAAAAAAAAAACAACGAAAACAATACAAATGGTTTCCCCTTCTTTGTCCTTTCTTTAACTTTTATTTAATTTTTGTACATTTTTTGTTTTTCGTTCTTTTTTCTTTGTTACGATAAAATCCATTTTAATTGACTATATACAAAAAAGTCTGTTGATTGTGTTTGATGAATGAATGAAGAATATTTCATCTTCTGTTTTTTTTTTTTTTACTGAACAATAAAATGAAAAAATTTAGAATGTTTTCTTTTTCTTTTATATTTGCCAGAATATATTTGTCAGAAATATACAGAAACCTTCCAAATAAAACACAATTTGTGTACAGTCAATGTGAGAAATAAACGAATAAAATAAAGTAAAAATGCAGCGAAATAAAAATTAAAAAAGAAGCCAGCTTTTAAACCTGCTATCAGGAGTTTCTTGTGATATTGGCATATCCACTCGCATAATTTTGTGGTGATTATATAAAATTGCACAACAAAATATCGGCTTAGAAAAAAAATGTAAAGAGAAAAATAGAGAAAAAAAAGTCATGCGTAAAATTATCTAAACAAAAAAAAATTAAAAAAGAAAAAGTTGATTTTAGGCATAATTTCTGTTAATTATTTTTTTTTTTTTTTGTTAATTTTTTGAGCAACATGCTTGTTTATTTTTTAATTGAAAAAAAAAAATAGTTTTGAGCTCTGATAATATATATTTATATAATTATTTCATAATACTAATTTCTTTGTATAAATATTTTTTTTTTTTTTGTATTCACTAACTAAGGTAAAAATTAGAAATAATAATAAAGTATATAATTTTTTATTCTTTCAGATAAAAAAAAATATAAATAAATAAATTAAAAAGTAAAGAAAAAAAATGTTTTATTTTTTTATATCACAATTAATTTGAATGTACTACCTGATGATAAATCTGTATGCTCCATATTATCTTTATCATAAATATCAAAATAATCAAATATTTTGTCATCATCTTTTGTTTGTGTTTTATATATTCTTGTGACTGTAGTTGTCGTAACACGTGGTTGTTGTTCATCAAAGTATACTGTTGATGATGATGATGATGATTTACCATGATACATTTCAACAATATTACTATCTAATTGATCCATTAATGTATTTGAATCACAACTAGTCATACTACCAGACATTTGTGAATCAAATTCATTTTGGTAGGTTGCATTTGTTGCTGTTGAACTTGTTGGATCTAAACTATCAGTACTTGTTAATAATAAATCTGTATCACGATTTAATGAATCAGATGATATATCTTTATGCATTTCATAATGTGATGATGATGATGTTGTTGCTGTTGTCTTTGTAACTGTTTGTGTTATTGTTTGTTTACCGGACGTTGTTGTTGATATTGAACCACTTAATTCATTTGTTAAATTTTCTTCAAGTGAATCACGATCAATTTTTGTTTGTTGATTTATAAGTGCAATTTGTAATTCAAGTGAATCAAGTGAATCACTACGTCCAGTATCTATAGCAATTTGTTCAATTGAATCTGGTTCTGACCGTGATGATTTACCAGTTACATCTTTTGATATTTCAATTGAGTCAACACTACTTGTCATTAAATCATTAATATTTTTATTTAATTCTAAACTATCACTGCTACCATGATGTGATAATGAAATATCTTTATCTGTTTGTTTACTAGTAATTGGTCCACGCTCCAAACTATCTGTTGATACTTCCATTGTATTTGAAGATTCATCATCAATAATATTCTCAAATTTTGTACGAATAACTTCTTCAATTGTTTTTTTTCCTTGAATTTTTGTATGTTCTTCCGTCATAACTCTTGTTATTGGCCCAGAACCAGTCTTTGTAATTGTTGTTACTGTTGTTGTAACAGTTGTTCCACTTACTGGTTTTCCATTATTACCATTTAATGATTTTCCATTTCCATTATCAGATTTACTTGAATCATCTGAACGTGATAGTAAAAGTGCTGCCTCCTCTTTAGCTTTAATTTCTGTTAAATGAGCTTCAAAACAAGCATTTTCTAAACCTTCAAAATCTTTAAGACTTGATAAGGAAACATCATCTCCTTGTAAACTACGTGCTAATGCATATCGTTTTGTAAAGCTTCCATTACTTGAGTCTTGTGATCCTTGATGGAATTTACGATTTTCTAATGAAATTGCTTGTTCGAGATTTTCAAATTCTTGTAAACTACTCATTGAAATATCATCATGTTCTTTTGTGAAATATTTTCGTCCAGCAAGTACATCATATTCTGGTGTACTTGAAAACGAATCCTTAAAACTACTTATTCTACTACTACCTACTTCAAAATCAGTATCTTCCTCTTTAATATCCTCTAATATTCCACGTTCAATTTCATATGGATATCTTAAATTTTGTGCATTTGCTGTCATTTGCATTTCAACCCATTTTTTACTAGCATCCATTGCATATTCACTATCATCTGGTATAAAATCTTTTGTATTAACACCAGTTGACTCTGTTTGTGCACCATTACTTGGTGGACTATCTTCAAATTCGAAATTCATAGCATCACGTACTTTTGAGTATAACATGGAACCCTCATTTGTAGCAGCTGGTGCCGATTTAACAATATATTGTTCAACTTCTTCATCATGTTTTTTTGTAGATTTAATTTTTTGTATACAGACACTTTTACCTTCTGAATCAAATTCATCTGCTTCTTTTGCAACTTCTTCAATTATGACGAAATCATCAGCAATATCTGGTTGTTCTAACATTTCGAATGAATCACTTCCAGCTGAGTCAGCTTTTTCATCATCCTCAAACTCATATTTTCCAGCCACATCACCTGACATTTTTGATTTATATTGTTTGGTAATCATTTCTTCATATTGATCTTCTGTCATTTGATACTCAATTTGTTGTGCATATTGAATTTTTTTTTGTTCCTCATCTTTAACATCATCTTTTACAACTTTTGAAAATTCTTTTTGTTCAATAATTGGTACTACAATCTGAATTACCACTTCTTCTTCACTTAAATTCTTTGTCAAATCATGCGTTATCATAATATCTGGAATATTTGAATAATCTAACATATTTTGCGATACTCTTTGTTCAGTATCACCGTCTAATGCAATTTCAGCATTAACATCTTCAACAATTGTTTCAATTACAAGAGATGGTGAAAATGATCTTTTCGGTTCAGTTTCAGTTTCTTTTTCAAGTGCTTCTACTGGTTTTTCAGGTTTTGATGATCTTCTTTTATTATTTACTGTTGGACTTTTGAATGCTCTTGAGTATTCAGATTCATAACGATCGTAATCTGAATCTGATTCACTACCTTTTTTATCATCATCAACTGGAGACTTACTATCAACTAATTGTGGCTCCGTTTCATGAATTATCATTTCATCATCCAATGATTCATCAGAAAATTGTTGTTGTGGTTGTTTTTCTAAATCTTTAAATACCAATCCAGTTGGTATTGTACTATCATTACGTTTATGACCTTTAATCCTTTTAACTGGTTCTGTTGTTTCAATCGTTTCACTTGTTCTTGTTATAATCTCAGATGTTAAAGTTGTTGTTATTTGTGTATTAACATTATTTTTATCGTTATCCATTACGAATGATGATGTCATTACAAGATTATCAATTCTTGAAAAGGGGTCATGTATGTCTGTAGTAACAACGCCGATATCATCCTTTAAAATTGGCGATGGCTCATAACTACCAATGAGAGATGCGCTAAGTGGTGTAGCAGAATCACCATCTGGTAAATTTTCTACAACCGTGTCTAAACAGGACATACTTGAAATGCTTACAGATAAAATACTTCCATCTTCAAGTGAACCAAATCTTGAATCCTCAAAGCTTCCACTTAATTTAAAATCGTCTGGTGCTGAACCAACTTTTGATTCTTCACCACTTAATATTTTTTCTGTTCTTTCAGTTGATTCTGGGGAATCCATATGTACTGATTTAATAATTGGTTGGAATGTCATTTCCTGTGAACGTTTCATATGAGAACTAATACTTTCAGACAAATTTTCACCAGCTTGTAATAAAATTCCTGGACAATTATCTTCTAAACTACCACATTTATCTTCAATATCACCTTCTTCCATGTCATAATCATTAATATCCATTGATTCACATTCAAAGTCAGCAGCTGATGGTACTAAAGTTTCTGATGCTTCAGATATTTCAATGCTTCCTAAATTACCTGAACTTTCTGAATCAAGGCTTTTCATACTTTCTCTAGAACTTATCGTACCACCACTACGTGAACTTAATGTACTCACAGCACTATGATATTCTGTTGAACCTGGAATTGTTGATTGATCTTGGGCAGTTTGATATTCTGATGAATTGCCATATGTTAAAAGATTTTCAATATCAGATGAACATGGACGACTATCAGTTTTTTCAAAACTATGATAATGACTTTCACCTGAACTTGATTCAACATCTGAACGTCGATTAATCGCACTTGGTTTAGGAATTTTTGATTTTCGATGAATAACTTCTAATTTATTAGATGAATCCTCATTAGATGATAATTGTGGACTCTCTTCTAATTCTGGCTTTATTGTTTCATCGATTTCCATTGGTTCTTTTATTTCAACAGTTTCTTTTATTTCAACAGTTTCTTTTGTTTCAACAGTTTCTTTTAATTCAGTAGCTTGTTTCGCTAAATTCAAATCAGCAAATTCCATTTCTTTAGCTAAACTAAATTGTGATGATTGCGATAATTTATCAGTAGTTTTATCAATAATCTCTTCTAGGTAAGATTCTAAAATAGGATCTTTTGTATATTTCATATGAGGTAGTACTTTGAATTCAAATTCAGAAGGCGATTGTTTTATTAATTTTCCATCTTTAACTGTTTCTATAAGCTCATCTTGTACAGCATCTAATGATTCTTTAACTTCGGCTAATGTTTGCTCAACAACAAGTTCATCAATTTCTTGTTGCTCAGAAGCTGAAATATCTAAACTTTTAGGACCACAAATTTCAGTTAACCATTCGACTGGAACGTGTTTTTCACTAGTAACACTAATAACGCTGTCAATATCTTTATCAACTTCAACGGCGGCAGTTGCTGTTATCACAGAATCATTTTGAATTTCGATTGATTTTGGGAAACTTGGTAATGTTCTTAATGGTTTAACTGGGGAATGTACTAAAGGAGCAGTCAATGGATCATCACGTTTTTCAAAAAATGGAACGAATTCTTTGTCAGAAACTATACCAACTTCTGGCAATTCTTTTGCAATAATTTCTTGTGCGTAATGAACTTTTTCGGAATATTCAATTTCACTTTTATCAAAATTTAATTCTAATTTTGTTTCTTTAATTGTTTTTTCTATTTTAGGAATTTCTTCTTTAATAGGTTCTGATATTTGTTCTTCTTTTACAACTTCTATTTCTGTTGCTTCGCATACTTCGTCTTCATCCATTTCAAGACGTTTGTCTGATGTTGATTTTTTTATAACATTAGTACTTGATTCACCAATATAAAATTTAGTTTGTTTTAATGAACTTTCACTATCATCAGCTGAAACAATTTCATCAGTTGTTGATATTGTTTCTATTTCATGTTTCATTTCTTTTGTTTCTGTTTCTGTTTCTGTTAGAATTTCCTCTTTTATATGTTGTGATGTTATATTCCAATCACTAATACTAATACTATCATCATCTTTTAATTCACTTTCTCTATCTGAATAATCATATTTATCACTGATTGGAAAACTTTCATCTTCTAATCTATCTTGAGCTATTATTGAACTATCCTCTTTTATTTCATATTTAGAATCAAATGATGATTGTATACTACTAACTTCAGAAAATTCTTGATCAAATGATTTTCTAGATTCAAAACTAACTTGTTTTGAGCTACTTGATTCAAAAGAATCAGTTGGCTTTGTAATGGATGATTGTATTGATTGGGAACGTGGTTTTGGTATTGGCGGTTGTTGTACATCATCTGGTGATTTTTGTGCTGTTTCTAATGATTCCCAAAATTGTTTTTTTTCTGTATATGTTACAGTATCTTGTTCTTGTCTTTGTTGCAATTGTTTATCATCAATTATTTTAACAGAATCATCAGTTATTATATTTATATTTTTAATATCAATTAATTCACTAATATCACAAGTAATACTTTTTCGTGTTCTTGGTGTTGGTTTTGGTACAATTTCTGTATGAAGGAGAGGATGACTTCCTGGCTCTAAAATGAAAGCGATGAAATGCGTGTTAGGGTTTTAGAGAAAAAAAAAACAAACCAAATATTAAAAGAAAAATAAAACATAATTAATGAATTTTTAGTTGTTATCTTTTTTTTTTGTCTTTATATAAAGGCTGAGCAAAAGCGATTTGTTCATTATTATTTTTTTATTATTTGATTTGAAGGTGGGATGGGATAAAAGGTTTAAAAAAGTAAAAAAAAAACATAAACAGAAAATTTTTAAACACAGAAAATAAAAATAAAAATAAAATGATAGAAAATTTGATTGAGTTTGAATTTAACTCAATTCATTATTATTATTTTTTTTAATTATAATTTAGTTAATCATGCTGTGTGTGAAAATAACTTTTTTTTTTGTATAGTGTTCTTTTTTTTAGTTAATTAGATTAGATTATTTATATATAGTTAGTTTTAGGTAAAACGATTTATTCAATAAGGTGTTAATAATACATTGAGTAATTTACAATGAAATACCAGAGCTCAAAACATATATGTATTTGCGTCAATCTCTTGAATTAGAAAGATTTATTCTTTTATTTTATTTAGTCGGCAATTAAAATAACAAAACAAAAAAGGAAATATATTTATATAATATTGAGTCAATCAAGTCAAGATTATAAAGAAAATGCTCGTTAATGTTTTTTTTTTTGATTTTATATTTTTTTTTTTATTTATTGGTCACCTTGATTTAAATCTTGTAAATCATTATCTGGTGTATTTGAACCACCATCAGCTGTTGTCGTTGAAATACTTTCATCCCAACTAATTTTACTAAAATCACTTTGTAAATTATTAACATCATCTTTACTTATAATAACAGATAATGTTTTATCATATTCATTTTCTAATGAATCCAAATCATCTATTTCAGATGAAATACGTTCAAATTTTTTATCAATACGTTTATATTTTTTTTCATTTTTATTTAATATAATTTTATTATCATGATGATGACTACTAGAACCAACAATAATTGTTGGTAATTGTGGTTCATCTGTAATACTTATATTATCATCAAATGATTTTCCTGATATTGATTCAATTGTTGGTGATTTTATAAAATCAATTCCATATGAAATATCACTTGTTATTGCATATTGATCACTTTCAGAATATGTATCAGGATTTTGTGAATTATTAGCAATTGTAACTGATTGTTCTAATACACTATTTACTAAATCAACAGCTTCATTACGTATAAAATTATTAAAATCATCATCTGAAATGAAAAATTTTTCTTCAAAGCAAATATATTCGTAACAGAAAATGATGTGGGGTGTTTTTTTTATTTTTTCTTTATTTTTTTTTTTAGTTGTGGTCGGTTGATTAGTTTTTTGTACCTATTTTTTTTTTTTTTTGTTAATTATTTTATGTTTATATTTTTTTTTTGTTTGGTGCTGAATGATTTAAAAAAATTAACGCGTGGATGAGAAAAAATTATTGTGAAAAATAAATATTAACAAATATAGCATAAAAATGAATTAAATATTCGTTAAAAACCAGGAAATGAAAATTGTTTACCAAAAAAAAAAAATTACGTATTTATTTTTTTTTCCAAGTCTATAAAAAAGCAATAATTAAAAACAAAATTATAGAAAATTCTTTACGTATGAATTTATTATAATTTTTTATAAATAGAGAGAGAGACAAAGAGAAAGAGAGAGAGAGTGAAAAAAAAATGAACAAAGCATTTATACAAATGGAATTTTTATTCTTCTACAAATGTAAATTTTAAAGTTGAAAAATGTGTGGACAGAATTAATAGAAAAATTAATTTAAAAATTCTTTATAATGAAATTAACGATTTAATTTTTATTAATCAAACGTACAATAATTTATTGAATGAATTTTTTATTGTTGCATTAATGTAATTTTGTTGGTGAACTTTTAAAAGTTTTCATAATATTTTTTATTTGTAGGTTCGATTTGTCAGTTGGTATATTTCCGTTTTATAAATTACACTATTTTTGACTTTTAAAGTGATAAGTGATAACTGATAAATAACACAGGTTGTCAATTTTCTTTTAATTTATTTAAAAAAAACTAACAAATATGGAATCATCTTCTCATTCCACGAACAATTTCTTATAATGTTACATTGTTTATTTGTATTGTTTTTAAAGCACTTTTTGATCTTTTAAAATAAATTTCTAAATAAAAAAAAATAAATAGGAGAAATAATATTGAATGAGAGGAGTCGATATCCATATTTTTAGGTAAATTGATTTTGTTAATTTACACAAAAGAAAATTATAACTTTTCAATTAATCATTCTATTATTTTTTTAATTAAATATGATAGTATGAGAGCAGCAGAAGGTACTTCAAAAAACAAGTCAACCTTCTTTGATTGAAAGACAAAAAAATACAATTGTTTTTTTTTTTTGATTTGTTTCTTTATAAATTAATTTAATTTAACATGCATTTGTTTACTAAAAATTATCATAAATGTTACCTACTATAAAAAATGGAAAACTTTGTGCGAAGATAAGGAATACAAATGAAATTCCTTCAGAAAAACAAAAGAATGAAATGAAATATACAAAAATGATAAGACAAAAAAAAAATGTGTATAACATCTGATTGAAAAAATTCGTTTATCTTTCTTATAATAAAAACAAAAATGAATTATTGTTCACACACAGCATTGCCTGGCTTATAACGAAATAATGATTATTAATAATTTAATGATTTAATAATAATGATGATAGTAATTATAATAAAATGGCAAAATAATATAGGAAATGAGAATTACCTGAATTTTGTGAAAAAATTAAAATAAAAATATTTTGAAGAAAAAAAACCAAAAAAAAAACAAAAAAAAAATCTATTGAATTTCTACCAACCTTTTGTGCTATCAAAGTCATATAAGTCATCTTTATCGTCAATTTTTTGAATTGACGGTTCACCTGAAATAAAAATTAATATTAAAAATAATGAATGAATTTTTTTTTGGGTTTTTTTTTTTTGATTATCTTATTGTTATTTTAATTACAGATTTAAAATTACAATGTGATTAAGGCAATGAGTTGTTATATTATTATCAAAATTATTCTACACAACTGAACTGGCCTAGATAAAATGTACATTAGACATATATATAAAAAAATAAGCGTCCTGTATACCTATTATTACTGTTTTTTTCTTGGACTAGCTTTACAAATTACCAGAAAGTTGATCTCCTTCATCAGCATCTTGTGCGTCTACAACTTCATCATCTAAAAACTCGACATCTGTGTGTTCATCTGTTATTTCTTTATGACCTTTTATAAAATTTTTCTCATTTTTTCTGTCAAAAACACCTGAATTTATATCATGAACTGTTGAATTACCACAATCATCAAGTGCTTGTTGTAATTCAAATGGTGTTGCTGTTTCAGCACGGGAATATGTATTTGTTTCATCTGTATCAGATATTGTTTGCATATCTTCAGTATCTGTAGTTCCTAAATATATATCAGGACTTGGTGATATTTTACGTATTATTGGTAATTTAAATTGATTTTCATTATTTTGTATAGATGAATTTTGTCCCAATGAATTTTTTGTTGTTATCAAAAAATAATTATCTTGTGTAAAAATATTATTTTTTACTTCAGGTAAATCATTATCAATATCTTCTTCACCAGATATATATTCGGTATCGGTTTTCATACCTTGATCATTATCAGGTACAGATATTGTATCAATATCAAATGTTTTATTAACAACGACACTTGTATTACGCCCACGTTCAATATCGCTTATATCTAATTCTTCAACATCAGTTGTAACTTGTTGTATATTATGAGAATTATTTGTTTCCAATAATCTTCTTGGTTTTTGCGATGAAAATTTAGTTTTTAATTTTTTATTCTTTCTACGAACATCTTTAAAATACGGAATTTCTTCAGTATCTGTTTTTGGTTCTTCATGGTTCATTTTAATTGTATTATTGATTTTTGTATTATTACTAATACTTTCGTTATTATGAATAATACCACCATCCATATCAGGAATTTCATCAATTGTGTATTTAGAAATATCATCCAATAATTCACCTTCATCATCAGATAAATCTTCAACATCTGTTAAACCTTTATCAATATAATCACCAGTGAAACCCAAATAAATGTTATCAGCAAGAGGCATAACAGTTACTGATGGTTTACTATTATTATTTTCTTTAAATATTTTGATTTCACGAGTTGGAGATGGAAGTGTTATATCATGTAGAAAACTTGCACCCAAAAAATCATCTGGCCCTTCAAAATCTTCTGTATCTGTTAAAACCATACTTTCTGATTTAATGACAGCTGTTGCAAATGGCATTTTTGATCTAGACTCATCATCACTGTCAGATGAGTTTAGGTTCTCAACATCAGTATGACCTTCATCTTTGTCAATTGGAGCAAAAAGAAGCTTAGAAGATGATGCCTGAGGTATTTTTTTTTGTTGATTATTAACAAATGAAATATCTATTTCAGGGCAAACAATTGCAGGTTTTTCAGATTCATCTGCATCACTCCCTTCAAAAGCAATCTCCTCAGCATCCATTGATAGATCAATTTTAATCTTCACACTGTCATCATCTTTATCATCATCATCATCATCATCATCATCATCATCATCTGAGAAACTGATATTTTCTACAACAGATGGCTTATACTCATGTTTCTTGCAATGGGTTTTTCTATGAAAATATCTTGATTTATGTTCGACTTCTGAGTCTGAAGATGAATCATTCATATTGAAATATTTTCCAGGTTTTTTCTTAACACTATCATGAATATCAACAGAGTTAATATCATCTAATACTATTTTAAAACTTCCTGAATTATCATTTAGTGAATTATCTGATTCTGGATCATCAGACGCTCCAAAATTTTCACAATCAGTTAAGATAACATTTTCAGGAGTTTGAGGAAACAAATTTGTAAATCTTTGAAATTTTTTACGTGGACCAGTTTTCTTTTTACTTTGACTAGGTGACTTTATTGATTCTTCAGTATATCCTTGATCTAAAAATTCATCTAATGATATTTTTGAATCCATAATTTCTTCTTTATCATCACCATTATCCTCGGTTGAATCATTATAATCTTCAACATCAGTTGGTATTGGAGTACTTTGATAATTTCTACCAAAGCGTTTATTTGTATTTAGTTTTTTACATTTTTGTTCAGTGTCACTATCAATATCGGAGACATCTGTATGACATTCATTTATATTAAGTTCAGGATTATCATCTAATTCTAATTCATCATCTATATCTTCATTTGTGACAGAAATAAGAGGTATAAAAGACATTTTTCACTATTTCTTACTTTTTCTTTTCTTTTAGATATCGAGCTTTGTTGGTATTTTATTTATCTATTTTAGAGTTTTGCTGATTATTAAATAATAAAATTTAAAAATAAATAATAACAATAACATTTGGCAACTACATATAGAAATAGTAAATAGTAAAAATGAAAATAATAAAGTGCAATTATAAAAGAAAAAAATAAATCGAACGTATAAAAAACAAGTTTGAAAAATGAATTGAAATATTTTTTGTGTTTTTTAACAAAAAAGAAAAAAAAAGAATCAAAACATATCAAACTTGTGGGCATAAATTGCAATACAGAATAAATTAAGCAATTTGATTTTTATTCAATTTAGAGTAAGGCTTATCATCTGTATCACAATTTTTTCGGTCTCGTAAAATTAAATTTTAATTATTTACCTGAATCCAACAAATTTTCATAATCAAATTTATGTTTCTGCCTTGGTGGTGTTACAGCACGAAAATCTAATATGGGTGATATTTTACTTTCAAGAATAACACCAGTACTTGAATTACTTAATGAACGTTCAAAATTTGGTCTATATTTTTGTAATTCAATTATATTACGATCTTCATCTTCAATCGTTGTTTGTAATAAAACATCTGAACGTTTCATTTTATGTTCAATTAATTGTAACGCACGTTTTGTTGGTTTTGGTGATGCTGGACTTGATGAACGTTTACGTTTTGAAAAATTATCGTTATCATAATCAGAAGATGTGGACGGAAGTGCTATTGAATCTGATAAACTAGAATCTGTTGTTTCTATAAAACTAACATCAAAATCATTATAACGATATTCATTTATTTTACGTGTTAATTCATTATTTCCAGATGGTTGACGATAAATAACTTCAATTGATTTTGATGAATCAATAGTGCGTGTAAATACTTCACTAGTTAATACTTTGTTACTATCTTGTTGTTGGGTTCGTACATGATTTGGACTGGACGGTAGAGAAGATGGTTCTTTACGTTCAATGGACAAATTTCTTGAATATTGTTGTAAAGCTGATTGTGAACGCAATTCTTCTTCTCTTGTTTCTATACGTTTTTCTCTTATTTTATTATTTTCATTTTGTTCAGTTAAACTTATTATTTTTTTTGGTAATATACGATTTGAATAACTTTTTGGTTTGTAATAATTTGGTGTATAAAATTGTGATACAGTGGAAGAGGTAGAAGTGGCTGACGTTATTTGAAATGATTGAGTTGTTATTTTGTGTTCTTCATATTTAGGAGTAGTTTGTTTTGTTATTTTCTTGACTGGGATTAAGCTAATATTTTTCATATCTTTATTAGCTTTATTAGATGACGTTTTATAAGTGGCAGTTGGTATTACTGTTTCTTTAATATTTTTTGGAATTTTCTTTTCACGTTTTTCCGTTGTGGTTAAACTAGTACTAAATCCTTTATCAATTTTTGTCGAAATTCTGGTTGTGGTTTCAGATTTATTTTTGTAATCTCTTTTACTTTGATCAAATTGTGTAACAGTCGCGATTTTAGAAGATCTCTTTGGTTTAGTTTCATCTGCTATTTTATCTCGTATTTTAATAGGACTTTCCTTTGGAATATCTGCTGTTCGTGATGATGTTCTTGATCTTTCTTGGCTCATTTGTGATAATGGTCTTTCTCTCTCCTGCGATCTGGCTATATGGCGAGATGGAGAATGATGAGATGTTACCTCAATGGTTTTTCCAATTTTTTGATCTCTTGAAAGAGTTGATTGCATATAACCATATACTCGGCCTGTTGACCTTGTTACTGTAGTTGTTCTTGCTGCCACTGTTGATGTAACTGCGGTTTTCATTTCTTTTGACTTAACGAGATCAGTTTTCTTGGTCTTATATTCTTTAGATGTTGTTCTTCGGTGAGTAGTTCTGGTATAGTGCTGACTTTTGCTTGTACTTGAAGTACTTGCTTCCTGTTCCGTATCAGATAGAACATCATTTTTTGGTTTGGTTTTAAATTTTCTTTCTTTTTTCTTTTCTCTGTCTTTCATATTTTCTCTATCAATAGTTTTTGTTTTAAATGTTTTTTCTTTTACAATTTTCTCTTCCTTCAATTTTGCCTTCGAGTGTTCTCTTGGTTTTTTCTCATCAAACATTTCTTTAGTTAATTTTTGCTCAGGATCTTTGCTGATTTGTTTCAATTTTTGAGGAACAACAACCTTTTGTGGCTCTATAATTGTTTGATCAACTGTTTTCTTTTTAAGCTTGTCTCTGTGTATGTCCGACGTACCATCAATAATAGACTCAACACACGAAACACTTTCTGTATAATCTGTAGTTTCACTATGTGGAGAACTTGTGTCAACAAATGAATTTTGTGATAATACTGTTTTAGTTGAATCATCAAAACGTTCATAATGAGTAGTAATTGAATCAATATGATCAGATTGGCATCGCTCATCAGAACTAGAGCTATATTCAACTCGTGGCACTTTATCATCATGTGTATCATCTATTACTAAATTCGTTTTTGATACACTTGTTCTACATTCACTATCCAAAGGTAATGTATCAGTGTCAGCAGTATCACCAAATTTATTCATAGATTCACTAGATATATCTGACGCTGCATTATCAGATATTGATATTGATATTTCTGATTCATTAATAAATTCTGTTTGCAATGTTTTTTCAGATGTTGATGTTAATAATTGTTTTGTATAACTTTGATCATATGAATCATCATCCATAATAGCATCTGTATCTAATGATGTTTCAACACGATCTGTTACATTTGTCATTGATGAAGATGTTAAGTCAGTTAATAAAGGTGAGTTGTCTTTGCTGCTATCAAATATTTGTCCAATATCTTTAACATTGAGGTCATCCGATGTATCTGAACGTACAGATATTGCGGAGACTGATGATTGGTCTAATAACATACTTTCTGATACCTGAGTTTTATCATTTATAATAAAATTCAATTCAGATAATTCCTTTAATCTTTGTGAAATAATCTGATGTTCACGAATAACCTCAACCTTCTCAGATGAAAAATCAGATATTTTGTTTTTGGAAAAAGTATTATTTTCATTTAGAGGTAAAGACATATCAAAACTATTTTTAGCAGAATCCAATTTATTTAGTACGTCAAAGTCATCGTTTTTGTCAAAATCTAGTTCATTTAGAGGAGACTTTTTACCGGAGTCAAGTTTTGGAGTAACTAACAAATTCTGTACTAAAGGAACGGATACCTTTTCATGACTAATATTTTTTGTTAATTCTAATTGAGTTTGACGATCTATTTCGTGAACCATGAGAGAATGTTCCTCTAATGGGGAAACATCTACAGATTTTGATTTTTCAAACGTTTTTAATTCGGCTTGTGGGGAAATCGTTTTATCTCCTAAGAGTGGAGTCTTAATTTTTTCAAGTGGTTCGAAAGTATCTTCCTCAAATTGAGAAGGTAAAACTTTTGTGACAATTACTGTTTTTGTGGAATCTACTTGTGTTCTACTATCAATGATGTGAGTTATTGACTTCCTATTAAGCATTTCGAATGATTCATCAGTTATTGATGTTTCTGTGACGGATGTTGGTTGTTTTTTCAAAACAATGGCTTTATCATGTTCTGGGGAAAAATCTTCAGATTCTAGAAGTTTTCCTACGTTCAATTTTGGAGGCAATTTTTCGAATGACGGAATAGGTCGAGATTTTGGATCGTCCAATGTTTTGAATTTGTCTTGGGTAGGGATTAACTGTTCTTCAGATTCTGTAGTCTTTTCTGTAACAATTGGTACAAAAAGTTCTTCTAGTGGAGAAGTAGTCTTAGATATTGGTTTTTCTAATGTCTTTATAACTTCAGTAACCGGGGTCCTTAAGATCTCAATTGTTTTGAGAGGATGTTCCTCTAATGGAGAAACATCCGCGGATTTAGATTTTTCAAAAGTTTTTAATTCGTCTTGTGGGGAAATCGTCTTATCTCCTAAGAGTGGAGTCTTAATTTTTTCAAGTGGTTCGAAAGTATCTTTCTCAAATTGAGAGTGTAAAACTTTTGTGACAATTACTGTTTTTGTGGAATCTACTTGTGTTCTACTATCAATGATGTGAGTTATTGACTTCCTATCAACCATTTCGTAGGATTCATCAGTTATCGATGTATCTGTGACGGATTTAGGTTGTTTTCTTAAAACAATGGCTTTATCGTCTTCTAAAAACATATCTTCAGATTCTAGAGGTTTGCCTTCGTCCAATTTTGGAGGTAATTTATCTAATTGCGAACTAGGTTGAGATTTTGGATCGTCCAATGTTTTGAATTTGAATTGGGTAGGGATTAACTGTTCTTCAGATTCTGTAGTCTTTTCTGTAAGAATTGGTAGAAAAAGTTCTTCTAGTGGAGAAGTAGTCTTAGATATTGGTTTTTCTAATGTCTTTATAACTTCAGTAACCGGGGTCCTTAAAATCTCAATTATTTTGAGAGGATGTTCCTCTAATGGAGAAATATCCGCGGATTTAGATTTTTCAAAAGTTTTTAATTCGTCTTGTGGGGAAATCGTCTTATCTCCTAAGAGTGGACTCTTAATTTTTTCATGAGGTTCGAAAGTATCTTCCTCAAATTGAGAGTGTGAAACTTTTGTGATAATTACTGTTTTTGTGGAATCAACTTGTGTTCTACTATCAATGATGTGAGTTATTGACTTCCTATCAACCATTTCGTAGGATTCATCAGTTATCGATGTATCTGTGACGGATTTTGGTTGTTTTCTTAAAACAATGGCTTTATCGTCTTCTAGAGACATATCTTCAGATTCTAGAGGTTTGCCTTCGTCCAATTTTGGAGGTAATTTATCTAATTGCGAACTAGGTTGAGATTTTGGATCGTCCAATGTTTTGAATTTGAATTGGGTAGGGATTAACTGTTCTTCAGATTCTGTAGTCTTTTCTGTAAGAGTTGGTACAAAAAGTTCTTCTAGTGGAGAAGTAGTCTTAGATATTGGTTTTTCTAATGTCTTTATAACTTCAGTAACCGGGGTCCTTAAAATCTCAATTATTTCCTCTAATGGAGAAACATCTCCAGATTTTGATATTTCAAACGTTTTAAATTCGTCTTGTGGGGAAATCGTCTTATCTCCTAAGAGTGGAGTCTTAATTTTTTCAAGTGGTTCGAAAGTATCTTCCTCAAATTGAGAAGGTAAAACTTTTGTGACAATTACTGTTTTTGTGGAATCTACTTGTGTTCTACTATCAATGATGTGAGTTATTGACTTCCTATCAACCATTTCGTAGGATTCATCAGTTATTGATGTCTCTGTGACGGATTTTGGTTGTTTTCTCAAAACAATGGCTTTATCGTCTTCTGGGGACATATCTTCAGATTCTATAGGTTTGTCTTTCTCCAGTTTTGGAGATAATTTTCCTAATGAGGAGACAGGTCGAGATTTTGGATCGTCCAATGTTTTGAATTTGTCTTGGGTAGAGATTAACTGTTCTTCAGATTCTGTAGTCTTTTCTGTAAGAATTGGTACAAAAAGTTCTTCTAGTGGAGAAGTAGTCTTAGATATTGGTTTTTCTAATGTCTTTATAACTTCAGTAACCGGGGTCCTTAAAAACTCAATTGTTTTGAGAGGATGTTCCTCTAATGGAGAAATATCCGCGGATTTAGATTTTTCAAAAGTTTTTAATTCGTCTTGTGGGGAAATCGTCTTATCTCCTAAGAGTGGAGTCTTAATTTTTTCAAGTGGTTCGAAAGTATCTACCTCAAATTGAGAGTGCAAAACTTTTGTGACAATTACTGTTTTTGTGGAATCTACTTGTGTTCTACTATCAATGATGTGAGTTATGGATTTTCTATCAACCATTTCGTAGGATTCATCAGTTATCGATGTATCTGTGACGGATTTTGGTTGTTTTCTTAAAACAATGGCTTTATCGTCTTCTAGAGACATATCTTCAGATTCTAGAGGTTTGTCTTTCTCCAGTTTTGGAGATACTTTTCCTAATGAGGAGACAGGTCGAGATTTTGGATCGTCCAATGTTTTGAATTTGTCTTGGGTAGAGATTAACTGTTCTTCAGATTCTGTAGTCTTTTCTGTAAGAATTGGTACAAAAAGTTCTTCTAGTGGAGAAGTAGTCTTAGATATTGGTTTTTCTAATGCTGTTATAACTTCAGTAACCGGGGTCCTTAAAATCTCAATTGTTTTGAAAGGATGTTCCTCTGATGGAGAAACATCCGCGGATTTAAATTTTTCAAAAGTTTTTAATTCGTCTTGTGGGGAAATCGTCTTATCTCCTAAGAGTGGAGTCTTAATTTTTTCAAGTGGTTCGAAAGTATCTTCCTCAAATTGAGAAGGTAAAACTTTTGTGACAATTACTGTTTTTGTGGAATCTACTTGTGTTCTACTATCAATGATGTGAGTTATTGACTTCCTATCAACCATTTCGTAGGATTCATCAGTTATCGATGTATCTGTGACGGATTTAGGTTGTTTTCTTAAAACAATGGCTTTATCGTCTTCTAAAAACATATCTTCAGATTCTAGAGGTTTGCCTTCGTCCAATTTTGGAGGTAATTTATCTAATTGCGAACTAGGTTGTGATTTTGGATCGTCCAATGTTTTGAATTTGAATTGGGTAGGGATTAACTGTTCTTCAGATTCTGTAGTCTTTTCTGTAAGAATTGGTACAAAAAGTTCTTCTGGTGGAGAAGTAGTCTTAGATATTGGTTTTGTTAATGTCTTTATAACTTCAGTAACCGGGGTCCTTAAAATCTCAATTATTTTGAGAGGATGTTCCTCTAATGGAGAAACATCTCCAGATTTTGATATTTCAAACGTTTTAAATTCGTCTTGTGGGGAAATCGTCTTATCTCCTAAGAGTGGAGTCTTAATTTTTTCAAGTGGTTCGAAAGTATCTTCCTCAAATTGAGAAGGTAAAACTTTTGTGACAATTACTGTTTTTGTGGAATCTACTTGTGTTCGACTATCAATGATGTGAGTTATTGACTTCCTATCAACCATTTCGTAGGATTCATCAGTTATTGATGTCTCTGTGACGGATTTTGGTTGTTTTCTCAAAACAATGGCTTTATCGTCTTCTGTGGACATATCTTCAGATTCTAGAGGTTTGTCTTTCTCCAGTTTTAGAGATAATTTTCCTAATGAGGAGACAGGTCGAGATTTTGGATCGTCCAATGTTTTGAATTTGTCTTGGGTAGAGATTAACTGTTCTTCAGATTCTGTAGTCTTTTCTGTAAGAATTGGTACAAAAAGTTCTTCTAGTGGAGAAGTAGTCTTAGATATTGGTTTTTCTAATGTCTTTATAACTTCAGTAACCGGGGTCCTTAAAAACTCAATTGTTTTGAGAGGATGTTCCTCTAATGGAGAAATATCCGCGGATTTAGATTTTTCAAAAGTTTTTAATTCGTCTTGTGGGGAAATCGTCTTATCTCCTAAGAGTGGAGTCTTAATTTTTTCAAGTGGTTCGAAAGTATCTACCTCAAATTGAGAGTGCAAAACTTTTGTGACAATTACCGTTTTTGTGGAATCTACTTGTGTTCTACTATCAATGATGTGAGTTATTGACTTCCTATCAACCATTTCGTAGGATTCATCAGTTATCGATGTATCTGTGACGGATTTAGGTTGTTTTCTTAAAACAATGGCTTTATCGTCTTCTAAAAACATATCTTCAGATTCTAGAGGTTTGCCTTCGTCCAATTTTGGAGGTAATTTATCTAATTGCGAACTAGGTTGTGATTTTGGATCGTCCAATGTTTTGAATTTGTCTTGGGTAGAGATTAACTGTTCTTCAGATTCTGTAGTCTTTTCTGTAAAAATTGGTACAAAAAGTTCTTCTAGTGGAGAAGTAGTCTTAGATATTGGTTTTTCTAATGCTGTTATAACTTCAGTAACCGGGGTCCTTAAAATCTCAATTGTTTTGAAAGGATGTTCCTCTGATGGAGAAACATCCGCGGATTTAAATTTTTCAAAAGTTTTTAATTCGTCTTGTGGGGAAATCGTCTTATCTCCTAAGAGTGGAGTCTTAATTTTTTCAAGTGGTTCGAAAGTATCTTCCTCAAATTGAGAAGGTAAAACTTTTGTGACAATTACTGTTTTTGTGGAATCTACTTGTGTTCTACTATCAATGATGTGAGTTATTGACTTCCTATCAACCATTTCGTAGGATTCATCAGTTATCGATGTATCTGTGACGGATTTAGGTTGTTTTCTTAAAACAATGGCTTTATCGTCTTCTAAAAACATATCTTCAGATTCTAGAGGTTTGCCTTCGTCCAATTTTGGAGGTAATTTATCTAATTGCGAACTAGGTTGAGATTTTGGATCGTCCAATGTTTTGAATTTGAATTGGGTAGGGATTAACTGTTCTTCAGATTCTGTAGTCTTTTCTGTAAGAATTGGTACAAAAAGTTCTTCTAGTGGAGAAGTAGTCTTAGATATTGGTTTTTCTAATGCCTTTATAACTTCAGTAACCGGGGTCCTTAAAATCTCAATTGTTTTGAAAGGATGTTCCTCTGATGGAGAAACATCCGCGGATTTAGATTTTTCAAAAGTTTCTAATTCGTCTTGTGGGGAAATCGTCTTATCTCCTAAGAGTGGAGTCTTAACTTTTACAAGTGGTTCGGAAGATACTTCCTCAAATTGAGAGTGCAAAAGTTTTGTGACAATTACTGTTTTTGTGGAATCTACTTGTGTTCTACTATCAATGATGTGAGTTATGGATTTTCTATCAACCATTTCGAATGATTCATCAGTTATTGATGTATCTGTGACGGATTTTGGTTGTTTTCTTAAAACAATGACTTTATCGTCTTCTAGAGACATATCTTCAGATTCTAGAGGTTTGCCTTCGTCCAATTTTGGAGGTAATTTATCTAATTGCGAACTAGGTTGTGATTTTGGATCGTCCAATGTTTTGAATTTGTCTTGGGTAGGGATTAACTGTTCTTCAGATTCTGTAGTCTTTTCTGTAAGAATTGGTACAAAAAGTTCTTCTAGTGGAGAAGTAGTCTTAGATATTGGTTTTTCTAATGTCTTTATAACTTCAGTAACCGGGGTCCTTAAAATCTCAATTGTTTTGAAAGGATGTTCCTCTGATGGAGAAACATCCGCGGATTTAGATTTTTCAAAAGTTTTTAATTCGTCTTGTGGGGAAATCGTCTTATCTCCTAAGAGTGGAGTCTTAATTTTTTCAAGTGGTTCGGAAGATACTTCCTCAAATTGAGAAGGTAAAACTTTTGTGACAATTACTGTTTTCGTGGAATCTACTTGTGTTCTACTATCAATGATGTGAGCTATTGACTTCCTATCAACCATTTCGTAGGATTCATCAGTTATCGATGTATCTGTAACGGATTTTGGTTGTTCTCTTAAAACAATGGCTTTATCGTCTTCTGGGGACATATCTTCAGATTCTAGAGGTTTGTCTTCGTCCAATTTTGGAGGTAATTTATCTAATTGCGAACTAGGTTGAGATTTTGGATCGTCCAATGTTTTGAATTTGTCTTGGGTAGGGATTAACTGTTCTTCAGATTCTGTAGTCTTTTCTGTAAGAATTGGTACAAAAAGTTCTTCTAGTGGAGAAGTAGTCTTAGATATTGGTTTTTCTAATGTCTTTATAACTTCAGTAACCGGGGTCTTTAAAATTTTAAGTACCTTCCGAGGATGTTCCTCTAATGGAGAAACATCTCCAGATTTTGATTTTTCAAACGTTTTAAATTCGTCTTGTGGGGTAATCGTCTTATCTCCTAAGAGTGAAGTCTTAATTTTTTCAAGTCGTTCGAAAGTATCTTCCTCAAATTGAGAGTGCAAAACTTTTGTGACAATTACTGTTTTTGTGGAATCTACTTGTGTTCTACTATCAATGATGTGAGTTATTGACTTCCTATCAACCATTTCGTAGGAATCATCAGTCATCGATGTATCTGTGAAGGATTTTGGTTGTTTTCTTAAAACAATGGCTTTATCGTCTTCTGGGGACATATCTTCAGATTCTAGAGGTTTGTCTTCATCCAGTTTTGGAGATAATTTTCCTAATGAGGAGACAGGTCGAGATTTTGGATCGTCCAATGTTTTGAATTTGTCTTGGGTAGGGATTAACTGTTCTTCAGATTCTGTAGTCTTTTCTTTAAGAATTGGTACAAAAAGTTCTTCTAGTGGAGAAGTAGTCTTAGATATTGGTTTTTCTAATGTCTTTATAACTTTAGTAACCGGTGTCCTTAAAATCTCAATTGTTTTGAGAGGATGTTCCTCTAATGGAGAAATATCCGCGGATATAGATTTTTCAAAAGTTTTTAAATCGTCTTGTGGGGAAATCGTCTTATCTCCTAAGAGTGGACTCTTAATTTTTTCATGTGGTTCGAAAGTATCTTCCTCAAATTGAGAGTGTGAAACTTTTGTGATAATTACTGTTTTTGTGGAATCAACTTGTGTTCTACTATCAATGATGTGAGTTATTGACTTCCTATCAACCATTTTGTAGGATTCATCAGTTATCGATGTATCTGTAACGGATTTTGGTTGTTTTCTTAAAACAATGGCTTTATCGTCTTCTGGGGACATATCTTCAGATTCTAGAGGTTTGTCTTCATCCAGTTTTGGAGATAATTTTCCTAATGAGGAGACAGGTCGAGATTTTGGATCGTCCAATGTTTTGAATTTGTCTTGGGTAGGGATTAACTGTTCTTCAGATTCTGTAGTCTTTCCTGTAAGAATTGGTACAAAAAGTTCTTCTAGTGGAGAAGTAGTCTTAGATATTGGTTTTTCTAATGTCTTTATAACTTCAGTAACCGGGGACTTTAAAATCATAAGTACCTTTCGAGGATGTTCCTCTAATGGAGAAACATCTCCAGATTTTGATTTTTCAAACGTTTTAAATTCGTCTTGTGGAGAAATCGTCTTATCTCCTAAGAGTGGAGTCTTAATTTTTTCAAGCGGTTCGAAAGTATCTTCCTCAAATTGAGAGTGCAAAACTTTTGTGACAATTACTGTTTTTGTGGAATCTACTTGTGTTCTACTATCAATGATGTGAGTTATGGATTTTCTATCAACCATTTCGAATGATTTATCAGTTATTGATGTCTCTGTGACGGATTTTGGTTGTTTTCTCAAAACAATGGCTTTATCGTCTTCTGGGGACATATCTTCAGATTCTAGAGGATTGTCTTCGTCCAGTTTTGGAGATAATTTTCTTAATGAGGAGACAGGTCGAGATTTTGGATCGTCCAATGTTTTGAATTTGTCTTGGGTAGAGATTAACTGTTCTTCAGATTCTGTAGTCTTTTCTGTAAGAATTGGTACAAAAAGTTCTTCTAGTGGAGAAGTAGTCTTAGATATTGGTTTTTCTAATGTCTTTATAACTTCAGTAACCGGGGTCCTTAAAATCTCAATTGTTTTGAGAGGATGTTCCTCTAATGGAGAAATATCCGCGGATTTAGATTTTTCAAAAGTTTTTAATTCGTCTTGTGGGGAAATCGTCTTATCTCCTAAGAGTGGAGTCTTAATTTTTTCAAGTGGTTCGGAAGATACTTCCTCAAATTTAGAAGGTAAAACTTTTGTGACAATTACTGTTTTTGTGGAATCTACTTGTGTTCTACTATCAATGATGTGAGTTATTGACTCCCTATCAACCATTTCGTAGGATTCATCAGTTATCGATGTATCTGTGACGGATTTTGGTTGTTTTCTTAAAACAATGGCTTTATCGTCTTCTGGGGACATATCTTCAGATTCTAGAGGTTTGTCTTCATTCAGTTTTAGAGATAATTTTCCTAATGAGGAGACAGGTCGAGATTTTGGATCGTCCAATGTTTTGAATTTGTCTTGGATAGGGATTAACTGTTCTTCAGATTCTGTAGTCTTTTCTGTAAGAATTGGTACAAAAAGTTCTTCTAGTGGAGAAGTAGTCTTAGATATTGGTTTTTCTAATGTCTTTATAACTTTAGTAACCGGGGTCCTTAAAAACTCAATTGTTTTGAGAGGATGTTCCTCTAATGGAGAAATATCCGCGGATTTAGATTTTTCAAAAGTTTTTAATTCGTCTTGTGGGGAAATCGTCTTATCTCCTAAGAGTGGACTCTTAATTTTTTCATGTGGTTCGAAAGTATCTTCCTCAAATTGAGAGTGTGAAACTTTTGTGATAATTACTGTTTTTGTGGAATCAACTTGTGTTCTACTATCAATGATGTGAGTTATTGACTTCCTATCAGCCATTTCGTAGGATTCATCAGTTATCGATGTATCTGTGACGGATTTTGGTTGTTTTCTTAAAACAATGGCTTTATCGTCTTCTAGAGACATATCTTCAGATTCTAGAGGTTTGCCTTCGTCCAATTTTGGAGGTAATTTATCTAATTGCGAACTAGGTTGAGATTTTGGATCGTCCAATGTTTTGAATTTGAATTGGGTAGGGATTAACTGTTCTTCAGATTCTTTAGTCTTTTCTGTAAGAATTGGTACAAAAAGTTCTTCTAGTGGAGAAGTAGTCTTAGATATTGGTTTTTCTAATGTCTTTATAACTTCAGTAACCGGGGTCCTTAAAATCTCAATTGTTTTGAGAGGATGTTCCTCTAATGGAGAAACATCCGCGGATTTACATTTTTCAAAAGTTTTTAGTTCGTCTTGTGGGGAAATCGTCTTATCTCCTAAGAGTGGACTCTTAATTTTTTCATGTGGTTCGAAAGTATCTTCCTCAAATTGAGAATGTGAAACTTTTGTGATAATTACTGTTTTTGTGGAATCAACTTGTGTTCTACTATCAATGATGTGAGTTATGGACTTCCTATCAACCATTTCGAATGATTCATCAGTTATTGATGTCTCTGTGACGGATTTTGGTTGTTTTCTCAAAACAATGGCTTTATCGTCTTCTGGGGATATATCTTCAAATTCTAAAGGCTTTTCTTGATCAACCCTAGAAGATGATTTGTCTGTGGGAAAAACTTTATCGTCAATAACTGAATCTACTAAAGTAATTGGTTTAACTGCTTCCGCACTCGAAGGAGATTTATCTTTTTCTTGTGGTTCAATTGGTACATCTTTTAATGGAGATACTGCCCTAGAAGATGGTTTGTCTTTGGGAGAAACTTTATCGTCAATAACCGAATCCACTACAGTAATTGGTTTAATTGCATCAGCACTTATTGGGGATTTAACTTTTTCTTTTGGTTCAATTGGTTCGTCTTTTAATGGAGATAATGCCCTAGAAGATGGTTTGTCTTTGGGAGAAACTATATCGTCAATAACTGAATCTACTACAGTAATTGGTTTAATTGCTTCAGCAGTTATTGGGGATTTATCTTTTTCTATTGGTTCAATTGGTTCGTCTTTTAATGGAGATACTGCCCTTGAAGATGGTTTGTCTTTCGGAGAAACTTTATCGTCAATAACTGAATCAACTAAAGTAATTGGTTTAATGGCTTCTGCAGTCAAAGGAGATTTATCTGTTTCTTTTGGTTCAATTGGTTCGTCTTTTAATGGAGATACTGCCCTAGAAGATGGTTTGTCTTTGGGAGAAACTTTATCGTCAATAACTAAATCTACTAAAGTAAATGGTTTAATGGCTTCTGCAGTCAAAGGAGATTTATCTTTTTCTTTTGGTTCAATTGGTTCGTCTTTTAATGGAGATACTGCCCCAGAAGATGGCTTGTCTTTCAGAGAAACTTTATCGTAAATATCTGAATCTACTAAAGTAATTGGTTTAATTGCTTCCGCTATCAAAGGAGATTTATCTTTTTCTTTTGGTTCAATTTGTTCGTCTTTTAATGGAGATACAGCCCTAGAAGATGGTTTGTCTTTGGAAGAAACTTTATGGTCAATAACTGAATCTACTAAAGTAATTGGTTTAATTGCTTTTGTACTCAGAGGAGATTTATCTTTTTCTTTTGGTTCAATTGGTTGGTCTTTTAATGGAGATAATGCCCTAGAAGATGATTTGTCTATCCGAGGAACTTTCGCGTCAATAACAGATTTTATAATAGTAGTTGTTTTAATAACTTCTTCTTTCAATAGAGTCTCAACTTTACCGATAGTGTCTATTGGTTCGTCTTTTAACGGAGATACTGCCCTAGAAGATGGTTTGTCTTTCGGAGAAACTTTATCGTCAATAACTGAATCTTCTAAAGTAATTGGTTTAATTGCTTCTGCATTCAAAAGAGATTTATCTTTTTCTTTTGGTTCAATTGGTTCGTCTTTTAATGGAGACACAACCTTAGAAGATGGCTTGTCTTTCGGAGAAACTTTATCGTCAATAACTGAATCTACTAAAGTAATTGGTTTAATTGCTTCTGTACTCAAAGGAGATTTATCTTTTTCTTTTGATTCAATTAACTCGTCTTCTAATGGAGTAACATCCCTAGAAGATGGCTTGTCTTTCGGAGAGACATCATCGTCAATAACTGAATCTACTAAAGTAATTTGTTTAATTGCTTCTGTACTCAAAGGAGATTTATCTTTTTCTTTTGGTTCAATTTGTTCGTCTTCTAATGGAGATACAGCCCTAGAGGATGGTTTGTCTTTGGGAGAAACTTTATCGTCAATAACTGAATCTACTAAAGTAATTGGTTTAATTGCTTCTGTACTCAATGGAGATTTATCTTTTTCTTTTGGTTCAATTGGTTCGTCTTTTAATGGAGATACTGCCCCAGAAGATGGCTTGTCTTTCGGAGAAACTTTATCGTCAATACCTGAATCTACTAAAGTAATTGGTTTAATTGCTTCCGCTATCAAAGGAGATTTATCTTTTTCTTTTGGTTCAATTTGTTCGTCTTCTAATGGAGATACAGGCCTAGAAGATGCTTTGTCTTTGGGAAAAACTTTATCGTCAATAACTGAATCTACTAAAGTAATTGGTTTAATTGCTTCCGCTATCAAAGGAGATTTATCTTTTTCTTTTGGTTCAATTTGTTCGTCTTTTAATGGAGATACAGCCCTAGAAGATGGCTTGTTTTTTGGAGAGACTTTATCGTCAATAACTGAATCTACTAAAGTAATTGGTTTATTTGCGTCTGTACTCAAAGGAGATTTATCTTTTTCTTTTGGTTCAATTTGTTCGTCTTCTAATGGAGACACAGCCCTAGAAGATGGTTTGTCTTTGGGAGAAACTTTATCGTCAATACCTGAATCTACTAAAGTAATTGGTTTAATTGCTTCTGTACTCAAAGGAGATTTATCTTTTTCTTTTGGTTCAATTGGTTCGTCTTTTAATGGAGATACAGCCCTAGAAGATGGTTTGTCTTTGGGAGAAACTTTATCGTCAAAAACAGAATCTACTAAAGAAATTGGTTTAAATGCTTCTGTACTCAAAGAAGATTTATCTTTTTCTTTTGATTTAATTAGTTCGTCTTTTAATGGAGATACAGCCCTAGAAGATGGTTTGTCTTTGGGAGAAACTTTATCGTCCATAACTGAATCTACTAAAGTAATTGGTTTAATTGCTTCCGGTATCAAAGGAGATTTATTTTTTTCTTTTGATTCAATTAGTTCGTCTTTTAATGGAGATACAGCCCTAGAAGATGGTTTGTCTTTGGGAGAAACTTTATCGTCAATAACTGAATCTACTAAAGTAATTGGTTTAATTGCTTCTGTACTCAAAGGAGATTTATCTTTTTCTTTTGGTTCAATTTGTTCGTCTTCTAATGGAGATACAGCCCTAGAAGATGGTTTGTCTTTGGGAGAAACTTTATCGTCAATAACTGAATCTACTAAAGTAATTGGTTTAATTGCTTCTGTACTCAAAGCAGATTTATCTTTTTCTTGTGGTTCAATTGGTTCGTCTTTTAATGGAGATACTGCCCCAGAAGATGGCTTGTCTTTCGGAGAGACTTTATCGTCAATAACTGAATCTAATAAAGTAATTGGTTTAATTGCGTCTGTACTCAAAGGAGATTTATCTTTTTCTTTTGGTTCAATTTGTTCGTCTTCTAATGGAGATACAGCCCTAGAAGATGGTTTGTCTTTGGGAGAAACTTTATCGTCAATAACTGAATCTACTAAAGTAATTGGTTTAATTGCTTCTGTACTCAAAGGAGATTTATCTTTTTCTTTTGGTTCAATTGGTTCGTCTTTTAATGGAGATACTGCCCCAGAAGATGGTTTGTCTTTGGGAGAAACTTTATCGTCAATAACTGAATCTACTAAAGTAATTGGTTTAATTGCTTCTGTACTCAAAGGAGATTTATCTTTTTCTTTTGTTTCAGTTGGTTTGTCTTTTAATGGAGATAATGCCCTAGAAGATGGCTTGTCTTTCGGAGAAACTTTATCGTCAATAACTGAATCTACTAAAGTAATTGGTTTAACTGCTTCCGCAATCGAAGGAGATTTATCTTTTTCTTGTGGTTCAATTGGTACATCTTTTAATGGAGATATTGCCCTAAAAGATGGCTTGTCTTTGGGAGAAACTTTATCGTCAATAACTGAATCTACTAAAGTAATTGGTTTAATTGTTTCCGGTATCAAAGGAGATTCATCTTTTTCTTTTGGTTCAATTGGTTCGTCTTTTAATGGAGATACAGCCCTAGAAGATGGTTTGTCTTTGGGAGAAACTTTATCGTCAATAACTGAATCTACTAAAGTAATTGGTTTAATTGCTTCTGTAGTCAAAGGAGATTTATCTTTTTCTTTTGGTTCAATTTGTTCGTCTTCTAATGGAGATACAGCCCTAGAAGAATGTTTGTCTTTCGGAGAAACTTTATCGTCAATAACTGAATCTACTAAAGTAATTTGTTTAATTGCTTCTGTACTCAAAGGAGATTTTTCTTTTTCTTTTGGTTCAATTTGTTCGTCTTCTAATGGAGATACAGCCCTAGAGGATGGTTTGTCTTTGGGAGAAACTTTATCGTCAATAACTGAATCTACTAAAGTAATTGATTTAATTGCTTCTGTACTCAATGGAGATTTATCTTTTTCTTTTGGTTCAATTGGTTCGTCTTTTAATGGAGATACTGCCCTAGAAGATGGCTTGTCTTTCGGAGAAACTTTATCGTCAATAACTGAATCTACTAAAGTAATTGGTTTAATTGCTTCTGTACTCAAAGGAGATTTATCTTTTTCTTTTGATTCAATTGGCTCGTTTTCTAATGGAGTAACAGCCCTAGAGGATGGTTTGTCTTTGGGAGAAACTTTATCGTCAATAACTGAATCTACTAAAGTAATTGGTTTAATTGCTTCTGTAGTCAAAGGAGATTTATCTTTTTCTTTTGGTTCAATTTGTTCGTCTTCTAATGGAGATACAGCCCTAGAGGATGGTTTGTCTTTGGGAGAAACTTTATCGTCAATAACTGAATCTACTAGAGTAATTGGTTTAATTGCTTCTGTAGTCAAAGGAGATTTATCTTTTTCTTTTGGTTCAATTTGTTCGTCTTCTAATGGAGATACAGCCCTAGAGGATGGTTTGTCTTTGGGAGAAACTTTATCGTCAATAACTGAATCTACTAAAGTAATTGGTTTAATTGCTTCTGTACTCAAAGGAGATTTATCCTTTTCTTTTGTTTCAGTTGGTTTGTCTTTTAATGGAGATACTGCCCTAGAAGATGGCTTGTCTTTCGGAGAAACTTTATCGTCAATAACTGAATCTACTAAAGTAATTGGTTTAATTGCTTTTGTACTCAAAGGAGATTTATCTTTTTCTTTTGGTCCAATTTGTTCGTCTTTTAATGGAGATACAGCCCTAGAAGATGGCTTGTCTTTCGGAGAAACTTTATCGTCAATAACTGAATCTACTAAAGTAATTGGTTTAATTGCTTCTGTACTCAAAGGAGATTTATCTTTTTCTTTTGATTCAATTGGCTCGTTTTCTAATGGAGTAACATCCCTAGAAGATGGCTTGTCTTTCGGAGAGACATCATCGTCAATAACTGAATCTACTAAAGTAATTGGTTTAATTGCTTTTGTACTCAAAGGAGATTTATCTTTTTCTTTTGGTTCAATTGGTTCGTCTTTTAATGGAGATACTGCCCTAGAAGATGGCTTGTCTTTCGGAGAAACTTTATCGTCAATAACTGAATCTACTAAAGTAATTGGTTTAATTGCTTCTGTACTCAAAGGAGATTTATCTTTTTCTTTTGATTCAATTGGCTCGTTTTCTAATGGAGTAACATCCCTAGAAGATGGCTTGTCTTTCGGAGAGACATCATCGTCAATAACTGAATCTACTAAAGTAATTTGTTTAATTGCTTCTGTACTCAAAGGAGATTTATCTTTTTCTTTTGGTTCAATTTGTTCGTCTTCTAATGGAGATACAGCCCTAGAGGATGGTTTGTCTTTGGGAGAAACTTTATCGTCAATAACTGAATCTACTAAAGTAATTGGTTTAATTGCGTCTGTACTCAAAGGAGATTTATCTTTTACTTTTGTTTCAATTGGTTCGTCTTTTAAAGGAGATACTGCCCTAGAAGATGGCTTGTCTTTCGGAGAAACTTTATCGTCAATAACTGAATCTACTAAAGTAATTGGTTTAATTGCTTTTGTACTCAAAGGAGATTTATCTTTTTCTTTTGGTTCAATTGGTTCGCCTTTTAATGGAGATACTGCCCTAGAAGATGGCTTGTCTTTCGGAGAAACTTTATCGTCAATAACTGAATCTACTAAAGTAATTGGTTTAATTGCTTCTGTACTCAAAGGAGATTTATCTTTTTCTTTTGTTTCAGTTGGTTTGTCTTTTAATGGAGATACTGCCCTAGAAGATGGCTTGTCTTTCGGAGAAACTTTATCGTCAATAACTGAATCTACTAAAGTAATTGGTTTAATTGCTTTTGTACTCAAAGGAGATTTATCTTTTTCTTTTGGTCCAATTTGTTCGTCTTTTAATGGAGATACAGCCCTAGAAAATGGTTTGTCTTTGGGAGAAACTTTATCGTCAATAACTGAATCTACCAAAGTAATTGGTTTAATTGCGTCTGTACTCAAAGGAGATTTATCTTTTTCTTTTGTTTCAATTGGTTCGTCTTTTAACGGAGATACTGCCCTAGAAGATGGCTTGTCTTTCGGAGAAACTTTATCGTCAATAACTGAATCTACTAAAGTAATTGGTTTAATTGCTTCCGGTAGCAAAGGAGATTTATCTTTTTCTTTTGATTCAATTAGTTCGTCTTTTAATGGAGATACTGCCCTAGAAGATGGCTTGTCTTTCGGAGAGACTTTATCGTCAATAACTGAATCTACTAAAGTAATTGGTTTAATTGCTTCCGGTATCAAAGGAGATTTATCTTTTTCTTTTGATTCAATTAGTTCGTCTTTTAATGGAGATACTGCCATAGAAGATGGCTTGTCTTTCGGAGAAACTCTATCGTCAATAACTGAATCTACTAAAGTAATTGGTTTAATTGCGTCTGTACTCAAAGGAGATTTATCTTTTTCTTTTGATTCAATTTGTTCGTCTTCTAATGGAGATACAGCCCTAGAAGATGGTTTGTCTTTGGGAGAAACTTTATCGTCAATAACTGAATCTACTAAAGTAATTGGTTTAATTGCTTCTGTACTCAAAGGAGATTTATCTTGTTCTTTTGGTTCAATTGGTTCGTCTTTTAATGGAGATACAGCCCTAGAAGATAGTTTGTCTTTGGGAAAAACTTTATCGTCAATAACTGAATCTACTAAAGTAATTGGTTTAATTGCTTCTGTACTCAAAGGAGATTTATCTTTCTCTTTTGGTTCAATTGGTTCGTCTTTTAATGGAGATACAGCCCTAGAAGATGGCTTGTCTTTCGAAAAGACTTTATCGTCAATAACTGAATCTACTAAAGTAATTGGTTTAATTGCTTCTGTACTCAAAGGAGATTTATCTTTTTCTTTTGGTTCAATTGGTTCGTCTTTTAATGGAGATACAGCCCTAGAAGATAGTTTGTCTTTGGGAAAAACTTTATCGTCAATAACTGAATCTACTAAAGTAATTGGTTTAATTGCTTCTGTACTCAAAGGAGATTTATCTTTTTCTTTTGGTTCAATTGGTTCGTCTTTTAATGGAGATACAGCCCTAGAAGATAGTTTGTCTTTGGGAAAAACTTTATCGTCAATAACTGAATCTACTAAAGTAATTGGTTTAATTGCTTCTGTACTCAAAGGAGATTTATCTTTCTCTTTTGGTTCAATTGGTTCGTCTTTTAATGGAGATACAGCCCTAGAAGATGGCTTGTCTTTCGAAAAGACTTTATCGTCAATAACTGAATCTACTAAAGTAATCGGTTTAATTGCTTCTGTACTCAAAGGAGATTTATCTTTTTCTTTTGATTCAATTAGTTCGTCTTCTAATGGAGATACTGCCCTAGAAGATGGCTTGTCTTTCGAAAAGACTTTATCGTCAATAACTGAATCTACTAAAGTAATTGGTTTAATTGCTTCTGTACTCAAAGGAGATTTATCTTTTTCTTTTGGTTCAATTGGTTCGTCTTTTAATGGAGATACAGCCCTAGAAGATAGTTTGTCTTTGGGAAAAACTTTATCGTCAATAACTGAATCTGTACTCAAAGGAGATTTATCTTTTTCTTTTGTTTCAATTGGTTCGTCTTTTAACGGAGATACTGCCCTAGAAGATGGCTTGTCTTTCGGAGAAACTTTATCGTCAATAACTGAATCTACTAAAGTAATTGGTTTAATTGCTTCCGGTAGCAAAGGAGATTTATCTTTTTCTTTTGATTCAATTAGTTCGTCTTTTAATGGAGATACTGCCCTAGAAGATGGCTTGTCTTTCGGAGAGACTTTATCGTCAATAACTGAATCTACTAAAGTAATTGGTTTAATTGCTTCCGGTATCAAAGGAGATTTATCTTTTTCTTTTGATTCAATTAGTTCGTCTTTTAATGGAGATACTGCCATAGAAGATGGCTTGTCTTTCGGAGAAACTCTATCGTCAATAACTGAATCTACTAAAGTAATTGGTTTAATTGCGTCTGTACTCAAAGGAGATTTATCTTTTTCTTTTGATTCAATTTGTTCGTCTTCTAATGGAGATACAGCCCTAGAAGATGGTTTGTCTTTGGGAGAAACTTTATCGTCAATAACTGAATCTACTAAAGTAATTGGTTTAATTGCTTCTGTACTCAAAGGAGATTTATCTTGTTCTTTTGGTTCAATTGGTTCGTCTTTTAATGGAGATACAGCCCTAGAAGATAGTTTGTCTTTGGGAAAAACTTTATCGTCAATAACTGAATCTACTAAAGTAATTGGTTTAATTGCTTCTGTACTCAAAGGAGATTTATCTTTCTCTTTTGGTTCAATTGGTTCGTCTTTTAATGGAGATACAGCCCTAGAAGATGGCTTGTCTTTCGAAAAGACTTTATCGTCAATAACTGAATCTACTAAAGTAATTGGTTTAATTGCTTCTGTACTCAAAGGAGATTTATCTTTTTCTTTTGGTTCAATTGGTTCGTCTTTTAATGGAGATACAGCCCTAGAAGATAGTTTGTCTTTGGGAAAAACTTTATCGTCAATAACTGAATCTACTAAAGTAATTGGTTTAATTGCTTCTGTACTCAAAGGAGATTTATCTTTTTCTTTTGGTTCAATTGGTTCGTCTTTTAATGGAGATACAGCCCTAGAAGATAGTTTGTCTTTGGGAAAAACTTTATCGTCAATAACTGAATCTACTAAAGTAATTGGTTTAATTGCTTCTGTACTCAAAGGAGATTTATCTTTCTCTTTTGGTTCAATTGGTTCGTCTTTTAATGGAGATACAGCCCTAGAAGATGGCTTGTCTTTCGAAAAGACTTTATCGTCAATAACTGAATCTACTAAAGTAATCGGTTTAATTGCTTCTGTACTCAAAGGAGATTTATCTTTTTCTTTTGATTCAATTAGTTCGTCTTCTAATGGAGATACTGCCCTAGAAGATGGCTTGTCTTTCGAAAAGACTTTATCGTCAATAACTGAATCTACTAAAGTAATTGGTTTAATTGCTTCTGTACTCAAAGGAGATTTATCTTTTTCTTTTGGTTCAATTGGTTCGTCTTTTAATGGAGATACAGCCCTAGAAGATAGTTTGTCTTTGGGAAAAACTTTATCGTCAATAACTGAATCTACTAAAGTAATTGGTTTAATTGCTTCTGTACTCAAAGGAGATTTATCTTTCTCTTTTGGTTCAATTGGTTCGTCTTTTAATGGAGATACAGCCCTAGAAGATGGTTTGTCTTTGGGAGAAACTTTATCGTCAATAACTGAATCTACTAAAGTAATTGGTTTAATTGCTTCTATACTCAAACGAGATTTATCTTTCTCTTTTGGTTCAATTGGTTCGTCTTTTAATGGAGATACAGCCCTAGAAGATGGTTTGTATTTGGGAGAAACTTTATCGTCAATAACTGAATCTACTAAAGTAATTGGTTTAATTGCTTCCGGTATCAAAGGAGATTTATCTTTTTCTTTTGATTCAATTAGTTCGTCTTTTAATGGAGATACTGCCCTAGAAGATGGCTTGTCTTTCGGAGAGACTTTATCGTCAATAACTGAATCTTCTAAAGTAATTGGTTTAATTGCTTCTGTACTCAAAGGAGATTTATCTTTTTCTTTTGGTTCAATTGGTTCGTCTTTTAATGGAGATACAGCCCTAGAAGATGGTTTGTCTTTGGGAGAAACTTTATCGTCAATAACTGAATCTACTAAAGTAATTTGTTTAATTGTTTCCGGTATCAAAGGAGATTTATCTTTTTCTTTTGATTCAATTAGTTCGTCTTTTAATGGAGATACTGCCCTAGAGGATGGTTTGTCTTTGGGAGAAACTTTATCGCCAATAACTGAATCTACTAAAGAAATTGGTTTAATTGCTTCCGCTATCAAAGGAGATTTATCCTTTTCTTTTGATACAGCCCTAGAGGATGGTTTGTCTTTGGGAGAAACTTTATCGTCAATAACTGAATCTACTAAAGTAATTGGTTTAATTGCTTCCGCTATCAAAGGAGATTTATCCTTTTCTTTTGATTCAATTAGTTCGTCTTTTAATGGAGATACAGCCCTAGAGGATGGTTTTTCTTTGGGAGAAACTTTATCGTCAATAACTGAATCTACTAAAGTAATTGGTTTAATTGCTTCCGCTATCAAAGGAGATTTATCTTTTTCTTTTGGTTCAATTTGTTCGTCTTTTAATGGAGATACTGCCCTAGAGGATGGTTTGTCTTTGGGAGAAACTTTATCGCCAATAACTGAATCTACTAAAGAAATTGGTTTAATTGCTTCCGCTATCAAAGGAGATTTATCTTTTTCTTTTGGTTCAATTTGTTCGTCTTTTAATGGAGATACAGCCCTAGAAAATGGTTTGTCTTTGGGAGAAACTTTATCGTCAATACCTGAATCTACTAAAGTAATTGGTTTAATTGCTTCCGGTATCAAAGGAGATTTATCTTTTTCTTTTGATACAATTAGTTCGTCTTTTAATGGAGATACTGCTCTAGAAGATGGCTTGTCTTTCGGAGAAACTTTAATGTCAATAACTGAATCTACTAAAGTAATTGGTTTAATTGCTTCCGCTATCAAAGGAGATTTATCCTTTTCTTTTGATTCAATTAGTTCGTCTTTTAATGGAGATACAGCCCTAGAGGATGGTTTGTCTTTGGGAGAAACTTTATCGTCAATAACTGAATCTACTAAAGTAATTGGTTTAATTGCTTCCGCTATCAAAGGAGATTTATCTTTTTCTTTTGGTTCAATTTGTTCGTCTTTTAATGGAGATACTGCCCTAGAGGATGGTTTGTCTTTGGGAGAAACTTTATCGTCAATAACTGAATCTACTAAAGTAATTGGTTTAATTGCTTCCGCTATCAAAGGAGATTTATCTTTTTCTTTTGGTTCAATTTGTTCGTCTTTTAATGGAGATACAGCCCTAGAAAATGGTTTGTCTTTGGGAGAAACTTTATCGTCAATACCTGAATCTACTAAAGTAATTGGTTTAATTGCTTCCGCTATCAAAGGAGATTTATCTTTTTCTTTTGGTTCAATTTGTTCGTCTTTTAATGGAGATACTGCCCTAGAGGATGGTTTGTCTTTGGGAGAAACTTTATCGCCAATAACTGAATCTACTAAAGAAATTGGTTTAATTGCTTCCGCTATCAAAGGAGATTTATCCTTTTCTTTTGATTCAATTAGTTCGTCTTTTAATGGAGATACAGCCCTAGAAGATGGTTTGTCTTTGGGAGAAACTTTATCGTCAATAACTGAATCTACTAAAGTAATTGAATTAATTGCTTCTGTACTCAAAGGAGATTTATCTTTTTCTTTTGGTTCAATTGGTTCGTCTTTTAATAGAGATACAGCCCTAGAAGATGGTTTGTCTTTGGGAGAAACTTTATCGTCAATAACTGAATCTACTAAAGTAATTGGTTTAATTGCTTCCGGTATCAAAGGAGATTTATCTTTTTCTTTTGATTCAATTAGTTCGTCTTTTAATGGAGATACTGCCCTAGAAGATGGCTTGTCTTTCGGAGAAACTTTATCGTCAATAACTGAATCTACTAAAGTAATTGGTTTAATTGCGTCTGTAATCAAAGGAGATTTATCTTTTTCTTTTGGTTCAATTTGTTCGTCTTGTAATGGAGATACAGCCCTAGAAGATGGTTTGTCTTTGGGAGAAACTTTATCGTCAATACCTGAATCTACTAAAGTAATTGGTTTAATTGCTTCCGCTATCAAAAGAGATTTATCCTTTTCTTTTGATTCAATTAGTTCGTCTTTTAATGGAGATACAGCCCTAGAGGATGGTTTGTCTTTGGGAGAAACTTTATCGTCAATAACTGAATCTACTAAAGTAATTGGTTTAATTGCTTCCGCTATCAAAGGAGATTTATCTTTTTCTTTTGGTTCAATTTGTTCGTCTTCTAATGGAGATACAGCCTTAGAAGATGGTTTGTCTTTGGGAGAAACTTTATCGTCAATAACTGAATCTACTAAAGTAATTGGTTTAATTGCTTCTGTACTCAAAGGAGATTTATCTTTTTCTTTTGGTTCAATTGGTTCGTCTTTTAATGGAGATACAGCCCTAGAAGATGGTTTGTCTTTGGGAGAAACTTTATCGTCAATAACTGAATCTACTAAAGTAATTGGTTTAATTGCTTCCGGTATCAAAGGAGATTTATCTTTTTCTTTTGATTCAATTAGTTCGTCTTTTAATGGAGATACTGCCATAGAAGATGGCTTGTCTTTCGGAGAAACTCTATCGTCAATAACTGAATCTACTAAAGTAATTGGTTTAATTGCGTCTGTACTCAAAGGAGATTTATCTTTTTCTTTTGATTCAAATTGTTCGTCTTCTAATGGAGATACAGCCCTAGAAGATGGCTTGTCTTTCGGAGAGACTTTATCGTCAATAACTGAATCTACTAAAGTAATTGGTTTAATTGCTTCTGTACTCAAAGGAGATTTATCTCTTTCTTTTGGTTCAATTGGTTCGTCTTTTAATGGAGATACAGCCCTAGAAGATGGTTTGTCTTTGGGAGAAACTTTATCGTCAATAACTGAATCTACTAAAGTAATTGGTTTAATTGCTTCTGTACTCAAAGGAGATTTATCTTTTTCTTTTGGTTCAATTGGTTCGTCTTTTAATGGAGATACAGCCCTAGAAGATGGTTTGTCTTTGGGAGAAACTTTATCGTCAATAACTGAATCTACTAATGTAATTGGTTTAATTGCTTCCCGTATCAAAGGAGATTTATCTTTTTCTTTTGATTCAATTAGTTCGTCTTTTAATGGAGATACTGCCCTAGAAGATGGCTTGTCTTTCGAAAAGACTTTATCGTCAATAACTGAATCTACTAAAGTAATTGGTTTAATTGCTTCTGTACTCAAAGGAGATTTATCTTTCTCTTTTGGTTCAATTGGTTCGTCTTTTAATGGAGATACAGCCCTAGAAGATGGTTTGTCTTTGGGAGAAACTTTATCGTCAATAACTGAATCTACTAAAGTAATTGGTTTAATTGCTTCCGGTATCAAAGGAGATTTATCTTTTTCTTTTGATTCAATTAGTTCGTCTTTTAATGGAGATACTGCCCTAGAAGATGGCTTGTCTTTCGGAGAGACTTTATCGTCAATAACTGAATCTTCTAAAGAAATTGGTTTAATTGCTTCTGTACTCAAAAGAGATTTATCTTTTTCTTTTGGTTCAATTGGTTCGTCTTTTAATGGAGATACAGCCCGAGAAGATGGTTTGTCTTTGGGAGAAACTTTATCGTCAATAACTGAATCTACTAAAGTAATTGGTTTAATTGCTTCCGGTATCAAAGGAGATTTATCTTTTTCTTTTGATTCAATTAGTTCGTCTTTTAATGGAGATACTGCCCTAGAAGATGGCTTGTCTTTCGGAGAGACTTTATCGTCAATAACTGAATCTACTAAGGTAATTGGTTTAATTGCTTCTGTACTCAAAGGAGATTCATCTTTTTCTTTTGGTTCAATTGGTTCGTCTTTTAATGGAGATACAGCCCTAGAAGATGGTTTGTCTTTGGGAGAAACTTTATCGTCAATAACTGAATCTACTAAAGTAATTGGTTTAATTGCTTCTGTACTCAAAGGAGATTTATCTTTTTCTTTTGGTTCAATTGGTTCGTCTTTTAATGGAGATACAGCCCTAGAAGATGGTTTGTCTTTGGGAGAAACTTTATCGTCAATAACTAAATCTACTAAAGTAATTGGTTTAATTGCTTCCGGTATCAAAGGAGATATATCTTTTTCTTTTGATTCAATTAGTTCGTCTTTTAATGGAGATACTGCCCTAGAAGATGGCTTGTCTTTCGGAGAGACTTTATCGTCAAAACCTGAATCTACTAAAGTAATTGGTTTAATTGCGTCTGTACTCAAAGGAGATTTATCTTTTTCTTTTGATTCAATTTGTTCATCTTCTAATGGAGATACAGCCCTAGAAGATGGTTTGTCTTTGGGAGAAACTTTATCGTCAATAACTGAATCTACTAAAGTAATTGGTTTAATTGCTTCTGTACTCAAAGGAGATTTTTCTTTTTCTTTTGATTCAATTTGTTCGTCTTCTAATGGAGATACAGCCCTAGAAGATGGTTTGTCTTTGGGAGAGACTTTATCGTCAATAACTGAATCTACTAAAGTAATTGGTTTAATTGCTTCTGTACTCAAAGGAGATTTATCTTTTTCTTTTGGTTCAATTGGTTCGTCTTTTAATGGAGATACAGCCCCAGAAGATGGTTTGTCTTTGGGAGAAACTTTATCGTCAATAACTGAATCTACTAAAGTAATTGGTTTAATTGCTTCTGTACTCAAAGGAGATTTATCTTTTTCTTTTGGTTCAATTGGTTCGTCTTTTAATGGAGATACAGCTCTAGAAGATGGTTTGTCTTTGGGAGAAACTTTATCGTCAATAACTGAATCTACTAAAGTAATTGGTTTAATTGCTTCCGGTATCAAAGGAGATTTATCTTTTTCTTTTGATTCAATTAGTTCGTCTTTTAATGGACATACTGCCCTAGAAGATGGCTTGTCTATCGGAGAGACTTTATCGTCAATAACTGAATCTACTAAAGTAATTGGTTTAATTGCGTCTATAATCAAAGGAGATTTATCTTTTTCTTTTGGTTCAATTGGTTCGTCTTTTAATGGAGATACAGCCCCAGAAGATGGTTTGTCTTTGGGAGAAACTTTATCGACAATAACTGAATCTACTAAAGTAATTGGTTTAATTGCTTCTGTACTCAAAGGAGATTTATCTTTTTCTTTTGGTTCAATTGGTTCGTCTTTTAATGGAGATACAGCCCTAGAAGATGGTTTGTCTTTGGGAGAAACTTTATCGTCAATAACTAAATCTACTAAAGTAATTGGTTTAATTGCTTCCGGTATCAAAGGAGATTTATCTTTTTCTTTTGATTCAATTAGTTCGTCTTTTAATGGAGATACAGCCCTAGAAGATGGTTTGTCTTTGGGAGAAATTTTATCGTCAATAACTGAATCTACTAAAGTAATTGGTTTAATTGCTTCCGGTATCACAGGAGATTTATCTTTTTCTTTTGATTCAATTAGTTCGTCTTTTAATGGAGATACAGCCCTAGAAGATGGTTTGTCTTTGGGAGAAACTTTATCGTCCATAACTGAATCTACTAAAGTAATTGGTTTAATTGCTTCCGGTATCAAAGGAGATTTATCTTTTTCTTTTGATTCAATTAGTTCGTCTTTTAATGGAGATACTGCCCTAGAAGATGGCTTGTCTTTCGGAGAGACTTTATCGACAATAACTGAATCTACTAAAGTAATTGGTTTAATTGCTTCTGTACTCAAAGGAGATTTATCTTTTTCTTTTGGTTCAATTGGTTCGTCTTTTAATGGAGATACAGCCCTAGAAGATGGTTTGTCTTTGGGAGAAACTTTATCGTCAATAACTGAATCTACTAAAGTAATTGGTTTAATTGCTTCCGGTATCAAAGGAGAATTATCTTTTTCTTTTGATTCAATTAGTTCGTCTTTTAATGGAGATACTGCCCTAGAAGATGGCTTGTCTTTCGGAGAGACTTTATCGTCAATAACTGAATCTACTAAAGTAATTGGTTTAATTGCTTCTGTACTCAAAGGAGATTTATCTTTTTCTTTTGGTTCAATTGGTTCGTCTTTTAATGGAGATTCAGCCCTAGAAGATGGTTTGTCTTTGGGAGAGACTTTATCGTCAATAACTGAATCTACTAAAGTAATTGGTTTAATTGCTTCTGTACTCAAAGGAGATTTATCTTTTTCTTTTGGTTCAATTGGTTCGTCTTTTAATGGAGAGACAGCCCTAGAAGATGGTTTGTCTTTGGGAGAAACTTTATCGTCAATAACTGAATCTACTAAAGTAATTGGTTTAATTGCTTCCGGTATCAAAGGAGATTTATCTTTTTCTTTTGGTTCAATTGGTTCGTCTTTTAATGGAGATATAGCCCTAGAAGATGGTTTGTCTTTGGGAGAGACTTTATCGTCAATAACTGAATCTACTAAAGTAATTGGTTTAATTGCTTCTGTACTCAAAGGAGATTCATCTTTTTCTTTTGGTTCAATTGGTTCGTCTTTTAATGGAGATACAGCCCTAGAAGATGGTTTGTCTTTGGGAGAAACTTTATCGTCAATAAATAAATCTACTAAAGTAATTGGTTTAATTGCTTCTATACTCAAAGGAGATTTATCTTTTTCTTTTGGTTCAATTGGTTCGTCTTTTAATGGAGATACAGCCCTAGAACATGGTTTGTCTTTGGGAGAAACTTTATCGTCAATAACTGAATCTACTAAAGTAATTGGTTTAATTGCTTCCGGTATCAAAGGAGATTTATCTTTTTCTTTTGATTCAATTAGTTCGTCTTTTAATGGAGATACTGCCCTAGAAGATGGCTTGTCTTTCGGAGAGACTTTATCGTCAATAACTGAATCTACTAAAGTAATTGGTTTAATTGCTTCCGTACTCAAAGGAGATTTATCTTTTTCTTTTGGTTCAATTGGTTCGTCTTTTAATGGAGATACAGCCCTAGAAGATGGTTTGTCTTTGGGAGAAACTTTATCGTCAATAACTGAATCTACTAAAGTAATTGGTTTAATTGCTTCTGTACTCAAAAGAGATTTATCTTTTTCTTTTGGTTCAATTGGTTCGTCTTTTAATGGAGATACAGCCCTAGAAGATGGTTTGTCTTTGGGAGAAACTTTATCGTCAATAACTGAATCTACTAAAATAATTGGTTTAATTGCTTCCGGTATCAAAAAAGATTTATCTTTTTCTTTTGGTTCAATTGGTTCGTCTTTTAATGGAGATACAGCCCTAGAAGATGGTTTGTCTTTGGGAGAAACTTTATCGTCAATAAGTAAATCTACTAAAGTAATTGGTTTAACTGCTTCCGGTATCAAAGGAGATCTATCTTTTTCTTTTGATTCAATTAGTTCGTCTTTTAATGGAGATACTGCCCTAGAAGATGGCTTGTCTTTCGAAAAGACTTTATCGTCAAAACTAGAATCTACTAAAGTAATTGGTTTAATTGCTTCTGTACTCAAAGGAGATTTATCTTTTTCTTTTGGTTCAATTGGTTCTTTTTTTAATGGAGATACTGCCTTAGAAGATGGCTTGTCTTTCGGAGAGACTTTATCGTCAATAAATGAATCTACTAAAGTAATTGGTTTAATTGCTTCTGTACTCAAAGGAGATTTATCTTTCTCTTTTGGTTCCATTAGTTCGTCTTTTAATGCAGATACAGCCCTAGAAGATGGTTTGTCTTTGGGAGAAACTTTATCGTCAATAACTGAATCTACTAAAGTAATTGGTTTAATTGCTTCCGGTATCAAAGGAGATTTATCTTTTTCTTTTGATTCAATTAGTTCGTCTTTTAATGGAGATACTGCCCTAGAAGATGGCTTGTCTTTCGAAAAGACTTTATCGTCAAAACTAGAATCTACTAAAGTAATTGGTTTAATTGCTTCTGTACTCAAAGGAGATTTATCTTTTTCTTTTGGTTCAATTGGTTCTTTTTTTAATGGAGATACTGCCTTAGAAGATGGCTTGTCTTTCGGAGAGACTTTATCGTCAATAAATGAATCTACTAAAGTAATTGGTTTAATTGCTTCGGCTATCAAAGGAGATTTATCTTTTTCTTTTGGTTCAATTGGTTCGTCTTTTAATGGAGATACAGCCCTAGAAGATGGTTTGTCTTTGGGAGAAACTTTATCGTCAATAAGTAAATCTACTAAAGTAATTGGTTTAACTGCTTCCGGTATCAAAGGAGATCTATCTTTTTCTTTTGATTCAATTAGTTCGTCTTTTAATGGAGATACTGCCCTAGAAGATGGCTTGTCTTTCGAAAAGACTTTATCGTCAAAACTAGAATCTACTAAAGTAATTGGTTTAATTGCGTCTGTACTCAAAGGAGATTTATCTTTTTCTTTTGATTCAATTTGTTCGTCTTCTAATGGAGATACAGCCCTAGAAGATGGTTTGTCTTTGGGAGAAACTTTATCGTCAATAACTGAATCTACAAAAGTAATTGGTTTAATTGCTTCTGTACTCAAAGGAGATTTATCTTTCTCTTTTGGTTCCATTAGTTCGTCTTTTAATGCAGATACAGCCCTAGAAGATGGTTTGTCTTTGGGAGAAACTTTATCGTCAATAACTGAATCTACTAAAGTAATTGGTTTAATTGCTTCCGGTATCAAAGGAGATTTATCTTTTTCTTTTGATTCAATTAGTTCGTCTTTTAATGGAGATACTGCCCTAGAAGATGGCTTGTCTTTCGAAAAGACTTTATCGTCAAAACTAGAATCTACTAAAGTAATTGGTTTAATTGCTTCTGTACTCAAAGGAGATTTATCTTTTTCTTTTGGTTCAATTGGTTCTTTTTTTAATGGAGATACTGCCTTAGAAGATGGCTTGTCTTTCGGAGAGACTTTATCGTCAATAAATGAATCTACTAAAGTAATTGGTTTAATTGCTTCTGTACTCAAAGGAGATTTATCTTTTTCTTTTGGTTCAATTGGTTCGTCTTTTAATGGAGATACAGCCCTAGAAGATGGTTTGTCTTTGGGAGAAACTTTATCGTCAATAACTGAATCTACTAAAGTAATTGGTTTAATTGCTTCCGGTATCAAAGGAGATTTATCTTTTTCTTTTGATTCAATTTGTTCGTCTTCTAATGGAGATACAGCCCTAGAAGATGGTTTGTCTTTGGGAGAAACTTTATCGTCAATAACTGAATCCACTAAAGTAATTGGTTTAATTGCTTCTATACTCAAAGGAGATTTATCTTTTTCTTTTGGTTCAATTGGTTCGTCTTTTAATGGAGATACAGCCCTAGAACATGGTTTGTCTTTGGGAGAAACTTTATCGTCAATAACTGAATCTACTAAAGTAATTGGTTTAATTGCTTCTGTACTCAAAGGAGATTTATCTTTTTCTTTTGGTTCAATTGGTTCGTCTTTTAATGGAGATACAGCCCTAGAAGATGGTTTGTCTTTGGGAGAAACTTTATCGTCAATAACTGAATCTACTAAAGTAATTGGTTTAATTGCGTCTGTACTCAAAGGAGATTTATCTTTTTCTTTTGATTCAATTTGTTCGTCTTCTAATGGAGATACAGCCTTAGAAGATGGTTTGTCTTTGGGAGAAACTTTATCGTCAATAACTGAATCTACTAAAGTAATTGGTTTAATTGCTTCCGGTATCAAAGGAGATTTAACTTTTTCTTTTGATCCAATTAGTTCGTCTTTTAATGGAGATACTGCCCTAGAAGATGGCTTGTCTTTCGGAGAGACTTTATCGTCAAAACCTGAATCTACTAAAGTAATTGGTTTAATTGCGTCTGTACTCAAAGGAGATTTATCTTTTTCTTTTGATTCAATTTGTTCGTCTTCTAATGGAGATACAGCCCTAGAAGATGGTTTGTCTTTGGGAGAAACTGTATCGACAATAACTGAATCTACTAAAGTAATTGGTTTAATTGCTTCTGTACTCAAAGGAGATTTATCTTTTTCTTTTGATTCAATTTGTTCGTCTTCTAATGGAGATACAGCCCTAGAAGATGGTTTGTCTTTGGGAGAAACTTTATCGTCAATAACTGAATCCACTAAAGTAATTGGTTTAATTGCTTCTATACTCAAAGGAGATTTATCTTTTTCTTTTGGTTCAATTGGTTCGTCTTTTAATGGAGATACAGCCCTAGAACATGGTTTGTCTTTGGGAGAAACTTTATCGACAATAACTGAATCTACTAAAGTAATTGCTTTAATTGCTTCCGGTATCAAAGGAGATTTATCTTTTTCTTTTGATTCAATTAGTTCGTCTTTTAATGGAGATACTGCCCTAGAAGATGGCTTGTCTTTCGGAGAGACTTTATCGTCAATAAATGAATCTACTAAAGTAATTGGTTTAATTGCTTCTGTACTCAAAGGAGATTTATCTTTTTCTTTTGGTTCAATTGGTTCGTCTTTTAATGGAGATAAAGCCCTAGAAGATGGTTTGTCTTTGGGAGAAACTTTATCGTCAATAACTGAATCTACTAAAGTAATTGGTTTAATTGCTTCGGCTATCAAAGGAGATTTATCTTTTTCTTTTGATTCAATTAGTTCGTCTTTTAATGGAGATACTGCCCTAGAAGATGGCTTGTCTTTCGGAGAGACTTTATCGTCAATAACTGAATCTACTAAAGTAAATGTTTTAATTGCTTCTACACTCAAAGGAGATTTATCTTTTTCTTTTGGTTCAATTTGTTCGTCTTCTAATGGAAATACTGCCCTAGAAGATGGTTTGCCTATCGGAGAAACTTTCGCGTCAATAACAGATTTTACAATAGTAGTTGTTTTAATAACTTCTTCTTTCAATAGAGTCTCAACTTTACCGATAGTGTCTAGTGGTTCGTCTTTTAACGGAGATACTGCCCTAGAAGATGGCTTGTCTTTCGGAGAAACTTTATCGTCAATAACTGAATCTACTAAAGTAATTGGTTTAATTGCCTCTGTACTCAAAGGAGATTTATCTTTTTCTTTTGATTCAATTAGTTCGTCTTTTAATGGAGATACTGCCCTAGAAGATGTCTTGTCTTTCGGAGAAACTTTATCGTCAATAACTGAATCTACTAAAGTAATTGGTTTAATTGCCTCTGTACTCAAAGGAGATTTATCTTTTTCTTTTGATTCAATTAGTTCGTCTTTTAATGGAGATACTGCCCTAGAAGATGGCTTGTCTTTGGGAGAAACTTTATCGTCAATAACTAAATCTACTAAAGTAATTGGTTTAATTGCGTCTGTACTCAAAGGAGATTTATCTTTTTCTTTTGATTCAATTAGTTCGTCTTTTAATGGAGATACTGCCCTAGAAGATGGCTTGTCTTTCGGAGAGACTTTATCGTCAATAACTGAATCTAATAAAGTAATTGGTTTAATTGCGTCTGTACTCAAAGGAGATTTATCTTTTTCTTTTGGTTCAATTTGTTCGTCTTCTAATGGAGATACAGCCCTAGAAGATGGTTTGTCTTTGGGAGAAACTTTATCGTCAATAACTGAATCTACTAAAGTAATTGGTTTAATTGCTTCTGTACTCAAAGGAGATTTATCTTTTTCTTTTGGATCAATTGGTTCGTCTTTTAATGGAGATACAGCCCTAGAAGATGGTTTGTCTTTCGGAGAAACTTTATCGTCAATAACTGAATCTACTAAAGTAATTGGTTTAACTGCTTCCGCACTCGAAGGAGATTTATCTTTTTCTTGTGGTTCAATTGGTACATCTTTTAATGGAGATACTGCCCTAGAAGATGTCTTGTCTTTCCGCGAGACTTTATCGTCAATAACTGAATCTACTAAAGTAATTGGTTTAATTGCTTCCGGTATCAAAGGAGATTTATCTTTTTCTTTTGATTCAGTTAGTTCGTCTTTTAATGGAGATACTGCCCTAGAAGATGGCTTGTCTTTTGGAGAGACTTTATCGTCAATAACTGAATCTAATAAAGTAATTGGTTTAATTGCGTCTGTACTCAAAGGAGATTTATCTTTTTCTTTTGGTTCAATTTGTTCGTCTTCTAATGGAGATACATCCCTAGAAGATGGTTTGTCTTTGGGAGAAACTTTATCGTCAATAACTGAATCTACTAAAGTAATTGGTTTAATTGCTTCTGTACTCAAAGGAGATTTATCTTTTTCTCTTGGTTCAATTGGTTCGTCTTTTAATGGAGACACAGCCCTAGAAGATGGTTTGTCTTTGGGAGAAACTTTATCGTCAATAACTGAATCTACTAAAGTAATTGGTTTAATTGCTTCCGGTATCAAAGGAGATTTATCTTTTTCTTTTGATTCAATTAGTTCGTCTTTTAATGGAGATACTGCCCTAGAAGATGTCTTGTCTTTCGGAGAAACTTTATCGTCAATAACTGAATCTACTAAAGTAATTGGTTTAATTGCCTCTGTACTCAAAGGAGATTTATCTTTTTCTTTTGATTCAATTAGTTCGTCTTTTAATGGAGATACTGCCCTAGAAGATGGCTTGTCTTTGGGAGAAACTTTATCGTCAATAACTAAATCTACTAAAGTAATTGGTTTAATTGCTTCCGGTATCAAAGGAGATTTATCTTTTTCTTTTGATTCAATTAGTTCGTCTTTTAATGGAGATACTGCCCTAGAAGATGGCTTGTCTTTCGGAGAGACTTTATCGTCAATAACTGAATCTAATAAAGTAATTGGTTTAATTGCGTCTGTACTCAAAGGAGATTTATCTTTTTCTTTTGGTTCAATTTGTTCGTCTTCTAATGGAGATACAGCCCTAGAAGATGGTTTGTCTTTGGGAGAAACTTTATCGTCAATAACTGAATCTACTAAAGTAATTGGTTTAATTGCTTCTGTACTCAAAGGAGATTTATCTTTTTCTTTTGGATCAATTGGTTCGTCTTTTAATGGAGATACAGCCCTAGAAGATGGTTTGTCTTTCGGAGAAACTTTATCGTCAATAACTGAATCTACTAAAGTAATTGGTTTAACTGCTTCCGCACTCGAAGGAGATTTATCTTTTTCTTGTGGTTCAATTGGTACATCTTTTAATGGAGATACTGCCCTAGAAGATGTCTTGTCTTTCCGCGAGACTTTATCGTCAATAACTGAATCTACTAAAGTAATTGGTTTAATTGCTTCCGGTATCAAAGGAGATTTATCTTTTTCTTTTGATTCAATTAGTTCGTCTTTTAATGGAGATACTGCCCTAGAAGATGACTTGTCTTTTGGAGAGACTTTATCGTCAATAACTGAATCTAATAAAGTAATTGGTTTAATTGCGTCTGTACTCAGAGGAGATTTATCTTTTTCTTTTGGTTCAATTTGTTCGTCTTCTAATGGAGATACATCCCTAGAAGATGGTTTGTCTTTGGGAGAAACTTTATCGTCAATAACTGAATCTACTAAAGTAATTGGTTTAATTGCTTCTGTACTCAAAGGAGATTTATCTTTTTTTTTTGGATCAATTGGTACATCTTTTAATGGAGATACTGCCCTAGAAGATGGCTTGTCTTTGGGAGAAACTTTATCGTCAATAACTGAATCTACTAAAGTAATTGGTTTAATTGCTTCCGGTATCAAAAGAGATTTATCTTTTTCTTTTGGTTCAATTTGTTCGTCTTCTAATGGAGATACAGCCCTAGAAGATGGTTTGTCTTTGGGAGAAACTTTATCGTCAATAACTGAATCTAATAAAGTAATTGGTTTAATTGCGTCTGTACTCAAAGGAGATTTATCTTTTTCTTTTGGTTCAATTTGTTCGTCTTTTAATGGAGATACTGCCCTAGAAGATGGCTTGTCTATCGGAGAGACTTTATCGTCAATAACTGAATCTACTAAAGTAATTGGTTTAATTGCGTCTGTACTCAAAGGAGTATTATCTTTTTCTTTTGATTCAATTTGTTCGTCTTCTATTGGAGATACAGCCCTAGAAGATGGTTTGTCTTTGGGAGAAACTTTATCGTCAATAACTGAATCTACTAAAGAAATTGGTTTAATTGCTTCTGTACTCAAAGGAGATTTATCTTTTTCTTTTGGTTCAATTGGTTCGTCTTTTAATGGAGATACAGCACTAGAAGATGGTTTGTCTTTGGGAGTTACTTTATCGTCAATAACTGAATCTACTAAAGTAATTGGTTTAATTGCTTCTGTACTCAAAGGAGATTTATCTTTTTCTTTTGGTTCAATTGGTTCGTCTTTTAATGGAGATACAGCCCTAGAAGATGGTTTGTCTTTGGGAGAAACTTTATCGTCAATAACTGAATCTACTAAAGTAATTGGTTTAATTGCTTCCGGTATCAAAGGAGATTTATCTTTTTCTTTTGATTCAATTAGTTCGTCTTTTAATGGAGATACTGCCCTAGATGGCTTGTCTTTCGGAGAGACTTCATCGTCAATAACTGAATCTACTAAAGTAATTGGTTTAATTGCTTCTGTACTCAAAGGAGATTTATCTTTTTCTTTTGGTTCAATTGGTTCGTCTTTTAATGGAGATACAGCCCTAGAAGATGGTTTGTCTTTGGGAGAAACTTTATCGTCAATAACTGAATCTACTAAAGTAATTGGTTTAATTGCTTCTGTACTCAAAGGAGATTTATCTTTTTCTCTTGGTTCAATTGGTTCGTCTTTTAATGGAGATACAGCCCTAGAAGATGGTTTGTCTTTGGGAGAAACTTTATCGTCAATAACTGAATCTACTAAAGTAATTGGTTTAATTGCTTCCGGTATCAAAGGAGATTTATCTTTTTCTTTTGATTCAATTAGTTCGTCTTTTAATGGAGATACTGCCCTAGAAGATGGCTTGTCTTTCGGAGAGACTTTATTGTCAATGACTGAATCTACTGAAGTAATTGGTTTAATTGCTTCTGTACTCAAAGGAGATTTATCTTTTTCTTTTGGTTCAATTGGTTCGTCTTTTAATGGAGATACATCCCTAGAAGATGGTTTGTCTTTGGGAGAAACTTTATCGTCAATAACTGAATCTACTAAAGTAATTGGTTTAATTGCTTCTGTACTCAAAGGAGATTTATCTTTTTCTTTTGGTTCAATTGGTTCGTCTTTTAAAGGAGATACAGCCCTAGAAGATGGTTTGTCTTTGGGAGAAACTTTATCGTCAATAACTGAATCTACTAAAGTAATTGGTTTAATTGCTTCCGGTATCAAAGGAGACTTATCTTTTTCTTTTGATTCAATTAGTTCATCTTTTAATGGAGATACTGCCCTAGAAGATGGCTTGTCTTTCGGAGAAACTTTATCGTCAATAACTGAATCTACTAAAGGAATTGGTTTAACTGCTTCCGCACTCGAAGGAGATATATCTTTTTCTTGTGGTTCAATTGGTACATCTTTAAATGGAGATACTGCCCTAGAAGATGGCTTGTCGTTCGGAGAAACTTTATCGTCAATAACTGAATCTACTAAAGTAATTGGTTTAATTGCCTCTGTACTCAAAGGAGATTTATCTTTTTCTTTTGGTTCAATTGGTTCGTCTTTTAATGGAGATACAGCCCTAGAAGATGGTTTGTCTTTGGGAGAAACTTTATCGTCAATAACTGAATCTACTAAAGTAATTTGTTTAATTGCTTTTGGACTCAAAGGAGATTTATCTTTTTCTTTTGGTTCAATTGGTTCATCTTTTAATGGAGATACAACCCTAGAAGATGGTTTGTCTTTGGGAGAAACTTTATCGTCAATAACTGAATCTACTAAAGTAATTGGTTTAATTGCTTCTGTACTCAAAGGAGATTTATCTTTTTCTTTTGGTTCAATTTGTTCGTCTTCTAATGGAGATACAGCCCTAGAAGATGGTTTGTCTTTGGGAGAAACTTTACCGTCAATAACTGAATCTACTAAAGTAATTGGTTTAATTGCTTCTGTACTCAAAGGAGATTTATCTTTTTCTTTTGGTTCAATTGGTTCGTCTTTTAATGGAGATACAGCCCTAGAAGATAGTTTGTCTTTGGGAGAAACTTTATCGTCAATAACTGAATCTACTAAAGTAATTGGTATAATTGCTTCTGTACTCAAAGGAGATTTATCTATTTCTTTTGTTTCAGTTGGTTTGTCTTTTAATGGAGATACTGCCCTAGAAGATGGTTTGTCTTTGGGAGAAAGTTTATCGTCAATAACTGAATCTACTAAAGTAATTTGTTTAATTGCTTTTGGACTCAAAGGAGATTTATCTTTTTCTTTTGGTTCAATTGGTTCGTCTTTTAATGGAGATACAGCCCTAGAAGATGGTTTGTCTTTGGGAGAAACTTTATCGTCAATAACTGAATCTACTAAAGTAATTGGTTTAATTGCTTCTGTACTCAAAGGAGATTTATCTTTTTCTTTTGGATCAATTGGTTCGTCTTTTAATGGAGATACAGCCCTAGAAGATGGTTTGTCTTTGGGAGAAACTTTATCGTCAAAACCTGAATCTACTAAAGTAATTGGTTTAATTGTTTCCGCTATCAAAGGAGATTTATCTTTTTCTTTTGGTTCAATTTGTTTGTCTTTTAATGGAGATACTGCCCTAGAAGATGGTTTGTCTTTGGGAGAAACTTTATCGTCAATAACTGAATCTACTAAAGTAATTGGTTTAATTGCTTCTGTACTCAAAGGAGATTTATCTTTTTCTTTTGGATCAATTGGTTCGTCTTTTAATGGAGATACAGCCCTAGAAGATGGCTTGTCTTTCGGAGAAACTTTATCGTCAATAACTGAATCTACTAAAGTAATTGGTTTAATTGCTTCTGTACTCAAAGGAGATTTATCTTTTTCTTTTGATTCAATTGGCTCGTCTTCTAATGGAGATACAGGCCTAGAAGATGGTTTGTCTTTGGGAGAAAGTTTATCGTCAATAACTGAATCTACTAAAGTAATTTGTTTAATTGCTTTTGGACTCAAAGGAGATTTATCTTTTTCTTTTGGTTCAATTGGTTCGTCTTTTAATGGAGATACAGCCCTAGAAGATGGTTTGTCTTTGGGAGAAACTTTATCGTCAATAACTGAATCTACTAAAGTAATTGGTTTAATTGCTTCTGTACTCAAAGGAGATTTATCTTTTTCTTTTGGTTCAATTGGTTCGTCTTTTAATGGAGATACAGCCCTAGAAGATGGTTTGTCTTTGGGAGAAACTTTATCGTCAATAACTGAATCTACTAAAGTAATTGGTTTAATTGCTTCTGTACTCAAAGGAGATTTATCTTTTTCTTTTGATTCAATTGGCTCGTCTTTTAATGGAGATACAGCCCTAGAAGATGGTTTGTCTTTGGGAGTTACTTTATCGTCAATAACTGAATCTACTAAAGTAATTGGTTTAATTGCTTCTGTACTCAAAGGAGATTTATCTTTTTCTTTTGGTTCAATTGGTTCGTCTTTTAATGGAGATACAGCCCTAGAAGATGGTTTGTCTTTGGGAGAAACTTTATCGTCAATAACTGAATCTACTAAAGTAATTGGTTTAATTGCTTCCGGTATCAAAGGAGATTTATCTTTTTCTTTTGATTCAATTAGTTCGTCTTTTAATGGAGATACTGCCCTAGAAGATGGCTTGTCTTTCGGAGAGACTTTATCGTCAATAACTGAATCTACTAAAGTAATTGGTTTAATTGCTTCTGTACTCAAAGGAGATTTATCTTTTTCTTTTGGTTCAATTGGTTCGTCTTTTAATGGAGATACAGCCCTAGAAGATGGTTTGTATTTTGGAGAAACTTTATCGTCAATAACTGAATCTACTAAAGTAATTGGTTTAATTGCTTCTGTACTCAAAGGAGATTTATCTTTTTCTCTTGGTTCAATTGGTTCGTCTTTTAATGGAGATACAGCCCTAGAAGATGGTTTGTCTTTGGGAGAAACTTTATCGTCAATAACTGAATCTACTAAAGTAATTGGTTTAATTGCTTCTGTACTCAAAGGAGATTTATCTTTTTCTTTTGGTTCAATTGGTTCGTCTTTTAATGGAGATACAGCCCTAGAAGATGGTTTGTCTTTGGGAGAAACTTTATCGTCAATAACTGAATCTACTAAAGTAATTGGTTTAATTGCTTCTGTACTCAAAGGAGATTTATCTTTTTCTTTTGGATCAATTGGTTCGTCTTTTAATGGAGATACAGCCCTAGAAGATGGCTTGTCTTTCGGAGAAACTTTATCGTCAATAACTGAATCTACTAAAGTAATTGGTTTAATTGCTTCTGTACTCAAAGGAGATTTATCTTTTTCTTTTGATTCAATTGGCTCGTCTTCTAATGGAGATACAGGCCTAGAAGATGGTTTGTCTTTGGGAGAAAGTTTATCGTCAATAACTGAATCTACTAAAGTAATTTGTTTAATTGCTTTTGGACTCAAAGGAGATTTATCTTTTTCTTTTGGTTCAATTGGTTCGTCTTTTAATGGAGATACAGCCCAAGAAGATGGTTTGTCTTTGGGAGAAACTTTATCGTCAATAACTGAATCTACTAAAGTAATTTGTTTAATTGCTTTTGGACTCAAAGGAGATTTATCTTTTTCTTTTGGTTCAATTGGTTCGTCTTTTAATGGAGATACAACCCTAGAAGATGGTTTGTCTTTGGGAGAAAGTTTATCGTCAATAACTGAATCTACTAAAGTAATTGGTTTAATTGCTTCTGTACTCAAAGGAGATTTATCTTTTTCTTTTGGTTCAATTGGTTCGTCTTTTAATGGAGATACAGCCCTAGAAGATAGTTTGTCTTTGGGAGAAACTTTATCGTCAATAACTGAATCTACTAAAGTAATTGGTTTAATTGCTTCTGTACTCAAAGGAGATTTATCTTTTTCTTTTGGTTCAATTGGTTCGTCTTTTAATGGAGATACAGCCCTAGAAGATAGTTTGTCTTTGGGAGAAACTTTATCGTCAATAACTGAATCTACTAAAGTAATTGGTATAATTGCTTCTGTACTCAAAAGAGATTTATCTTTTTCTTTTGTTTCAGTTGGTTTGTCTTTTAATGGAGATACTGCCCTAGAAGATGGCTTGTCTTTCGGAGAAACTTTATCGTCAATACCTGAATCTACTAAAGTAATTGGTTTAATTGCTTCCGCTATCAAAGGAGATTTATCTTTTTCTTTTGGTTCAATTTGTTTGTCTTCTAATGGAGATACTGCCCTAGAAGATGGTTTGTCTTTGGGAGAAACTTTATTGTCAATAACTGAATCTACTAAAGTAATTTGTTTAATTGCTTTTGGACTCAAAGAAGATTTATCTTTTTCTTTTGGTTCAATTGGATCGTCTTTTAATGGAGATACAACCCTAGAAGATGGTTTGTCTTTGGGAGAAACTTTATCGTCAATAACTGAATCTACTAAAGTAATTGGTTTAATTGCTTCTGTACTCAAAGGAGATTTATCTTTTTCCTTTGGTTCAATTGGTTCGTCTTTTAATGGAGATACAGCCCTAGAAGATAGTTTGTCTTTGGGAGAAACTTTATCGTCAATAACTGAATCTACTAAAGTAATTGGTATAATTGCTTCTGTACTCAAAGGAGATTTATCTTTTTCTTTTGTTTCAGTAGGTTCGTCTTTTAATGGAGATACTGCCCTAGAAAATGGCTTGTCTTTCGGAGAAACTTTATCGTCAATAACTGAATCTACTAAAGTAATTGGTTTAATTACTTCCGCTATCAAAGGAGATTTATCTTTTTCTTTTGGTTCAATTTGTTCGTCTTCTAATGGAGATACAGCCCTAGAAGATGGTTTGTCTTTGGGAGAAACTATATCGTCAATAACTGAATCTACTAAAGTAATTGGTTTAATTGCTTCTGTACTCAAAGGAGATTTATCTTTTTCTTTTGGTTCAATTGGTTCGTCTTCTATTGGAGATACAGCCCTAGAAGATGGTTTGTCTTTGGGAGAAACTTTATCGTCAATAACTGAATCTATAAAAGTAATTGGTTTAATTGCTTCTGTACTCAAAGGAGATTTATCTTTTTCTTTTGGTTCAATTGGCTCGTCTTTTAATGGAGATACAGCCCTAGAAGATGGTTTGTCTTTGGGAGTTACTTTATCGTCAATAACTGAATCTACTAAAGTAATTGGTTTAATTGCTTCTGTACTCAAAGGAGATTTATCTTTTTCTTTTGGTTCAATTGGTTCGTCTTTTAATGGAGATACATCCTTAGAAGATGGTTTGTCTTTGGGAGAAACTTTATCGTCAATAACTGAATCTACTAAAGTAATTGGTTTAATTGCTTCTGTACTCAAAGGAGATTTATCTTTTTCTTTTGGTTCAATTGGTTCGTCTTTTAAAGGAGATACAGCCCTAGAAGATGGTTTCTCTTTGGGAGAAACTTTATCGTCAATAACTGAATCTACTAAAGTAATTGGTTTAATTGCTTCCGGTATCAAAGGAGATTTATCTTTTTCTTTTGATTCAATTAGTTCATCTTTTAATGGAGATACTGCCCTAGAAGATGGCTTGTCTTTCGGAGAAACTTTATCGTCAATAACTGAATCTATTAAAGGAATTGGTTTAACTGCTTCCGCACTCGAAGAAGATATATCTTTTTCTTGTGGTTCAATTGGTACATCTTTTAATGGAGATACTGCCCTAGAAGATGGCTTGTCCTTCGGAGAAACTTTATCGTCAATAACTGAATCTACTAAAGTAATTGGTTTAATTGCCTCTGTACTCAAAGGAGATGTATCTTTTTCTTTTGGTTCAATTGGTTCGTCTTTTAATGGAGATAGAGCCCTAGAAGATGGTTTGTCTTTGGGAGAAACTTTATCATCAATAACTGAATCTACTAAAGTAATTGGTTTAATTGCCTCTGTACTCAAAGGAGATTTATCTTTTTCTTTTGGTTCAATTGGTTCGTCTTTTAATGGAGATACATCCTTAGAAGATGGTTTGTCTTTGGGAGAAACTTTATCGTCAATAACTGAATCTACTAAAGTAATTGGTTTAATTGCTTCTGTACTCAAAGGAGATTTATCTTTTTCTTTTGGTTCAATTGGTTCGTCTTTTAAAGGAGATACAGCCCTAGAAGATGGTTTCTCTTTGGGAGAAACTTTATCGTCAATAACTGAATCTACTAAAGTAATTGGTTTAATTGCTTCCGGTATCAAAGGAGATTTATCTTTTTCTTTTGATTCAATTAGTTCATCTTTTAATGGAGATACTGCCCTAGAAGATGGCTTGTCTTTCGGAGAAACTTTATCGTCAATAACTGAATCTATTAAAGGAATTGGTTTAACTGCTTCCGCACTCGAAGAAGATATATCTTTTTCTTGTGGTTCAATTGGTACATCTTTTAATGGAGATACTGCCCTAGAAGATGGCTTGTCCTTCGGAGAAACTTTATCGTCAATAACTGAATCTACTAAAGTAATTGGTTTAATTGCCTCTGTACTCAAAGGAGATTTATCTTTTTCTTTTGGTTCAATTGGTTCGTCTTTTAATGGAGATACAGCCCCAGAAGATGGTTTGTCTTTGGGAGAAACTTTATCGTCAATAACTGAATCTACTAAAGTAATTTGTTTAATTGCTTTTGGACTCAAAGGAGATTTATCTTTTACTTTTGGTTCAATTGGTTCGTCTTTTAATGGAGATACAACCCTAGAAGATGGTTTGTCTTTGGGAGAAACTTTACCGTCAATAACTGAATCTACTAAAGTAATTGGTTTAATTGCTTCTGTACTCAAAGGAGATTTATCTTTTTCTTTTGGTTCAATTTGTTCGTCTTCTAATGGAGATACAGCCCTAGAAGATGGTTTGTCTTTGGGAGAAACTTTATCGTCAATAACTGAATCTACTAAAGTAATTGGTTTAATTGCTTCTGTACTCAAAGGAGATTTATCTTTTTCTTTTGGTTCAATTGGTTCGTCTTTTAATGGAGATACAGCCCTAGAAGATAGTTTGTCTTTGGGAGAAACTTTATCGTCAATAACTGAATCTACTAAAGTAATTGGTATAATTGCTTCTGTACTCAAAGGAGATTTATCTTTTTCTTTTGGTTCAATTGGTTCGTCTTTTAATGGAGATACAGCCCTAGAAGATGGCTTGTCTTTCGGAGAGACTTTATCGTCAATAACTGAATCTACTAAAGTAATTGGTTTAATTGCTTCTGTACTCAAAGGAGATTTATCTTTTTCTTTTGGTTCAATTGGTTCGTCTTTTAATGGAGATACAGCCCTAGAAGATGGCTTGTCTTTCGGAGAGACTTTATCGTCAATAACTGAATCTACTAAAGTAATTGGTTTAATTGCTTCTGTACTCAAAGGAGATTTATCTTTTTCTTTTGGTTCAATTTGTTTGTCTTCTAATGGAGATACAGCCCTAGAAGATGGTTTGTCTTTGGGAGTTACTTTATCGTCAATAACTGAATCTACTAAAGTAATTGGTTTAATTGCTTCTGTACTCAAAGGAGATTTATCTTTTTCTTTTGGTTCAATTGGTTCGTCTTTTAATGGAGATACAGCCCTAGAAGATGGCTTGTCTTTCGGAGAGACTTTATCGTCAATAACTGAATCTACTAAAGTAATTGGTTTAATTGCTTCTGTACTCAAAGGAGATTTATCTTTTTCTTTTGGTTCAATTGGTTCGTCTTTTAATGGAGATACATCCTTAGAAGATGGTTTGTCTTTGGGAGAAACTTTATCGTCAATAACTGAATCTACTAAAGTAATTGGTTTAATTGCTTCTGTACTCAAAGGAGATTTATCTTTTTCTTTTGGTTCAATTGGTTCGTCTTTTAAAGGAGATACAGCCCTAGAAGATGGTTTCTCTTTGGGAGAAACTTTATCGTCAATAACTGAATCTACTAAAGTAATTGGTTTAATTGCTTCCGGTATCAAAGGAGATTTATCTTTTTCTTTTGATTCAATTAGTTCATCTTTTAATGGAGATACTGCCCTAGAAGATGGCTTGTCTTTCGGAGAAACTTTATCGTCAATAACTGAATCTACTAAAGGAATTGGTTTAACTGCTTCCGCACTCGAAGAAGATATATCTTTTTCTTGTGGTTCAATTGGTACATCTTTTAATGGAGATACTGCCCTAGAAGATGGCTTGTCTTTCGGAGAAACTTTATCGTCAATAACTGAATCTACTAAAGTAATTGGTTTAATTGCCTCTGTACTCAAAGGAGATTTATCTTTTTCTTTTGGTTCAATTGGTTCGTCTTTTAATGGAGATACAGCCCCAGAAGATGGTTTGTCTTTGGGAGAAACTTTATCGTCAATAACTGAATCTACTAAAGTAATTTGTTTAATTGCTTTTGGACTCAAAGGAGAGTTATCTTTTTCTTTTGGTTCAATTGGTTCGTCTTTTAATGGAGATACAACCCTAGAAGATGGTTTGTCTTTGGGAGAAACTTTACCGTCAATAACTGAATCTACTAAAGTAATTGGTTTAATTGCTTCTGTACTCAAAGGAGATTTATCTTTTTCTTTTGGATCAATTGGTTCGTCTTTTAATGGAGATACAGCCCTAGAAGATGGCTTGTCTTTCGGAGAAACTTTATCGTCAATAACTGAATCTACTAAAGTAATTGGTTTAATTGCTTCTGTACTCAAAGGAGATTTATCTTTTTCTTTTGATTCAATTGGCTCGTCTTCTAATGGAGATACAGGCCTAGAAGATGGTTTGTCTTTGGGAGAAAGTTTATCGTCAATAACTGAATCTACTAAAGTAATTGGTTTAATTGCTTCCGCTATCAAAGGAGATTTATCTTTTTCTTTTGATTCAATTAGTTCGTCTTTTAATGGAGATACTGCCCTAGAAGATGGCTTGTCTTTGGGAGAAACTTTATCGTCAATAACTGAATCTACTAAAGTAATTGGTTTAATTGCTTCTGTACTCAAAGGAGATTTATCTTTTTCTTTTGGATCAATTGGTTTGTCTTTTAATGGAGATACAGCCCTAGAAGATGGTTTGTCTTTGGGAGAAACTTTATCGTCAATAACTGAATCTACTAAAGTAATTGGTTTAATTGCTTCTGCACTCAAAGGAGATTTATCTTTTTCTTTTGGTTCAATTTGTTCGTCTTCTAATGAAAATACTGCCCTAGTAGATGGTTTGCCTATCGGCGAAACTTTCGCGTCAATAACAGATTTTACAATAGTAGTTCTTTTAACAACTTCTTCTTTCAATAGAGTCTCAACTTTACCGATAGTGTCTATTGGTTCGTCTTTTAACGGAGATACTGCCCTAGAAGATGGCTTGTCTTTCGGAGAAACTTTATCGTCAATAACTGAATCTACTAAAGTAATTGGTTTAATTGCTTCTGTACTCAAAGGAGATTTATCTTTTTCTTTTGGATCAATTGGTTTGTCTTTTAATGGAGATACAGCCATAGAAGATGGTTTGTCTTTGGGAGAAACTTTATCGTCAATAACTGAATCTACTAAAGTAATTGGTTTAATTGCTTCAGCAGTTAATGGGGATTTATCTTTTTCTTTTGTTTCAGTAGGTTCGTCTTTTAATGGAGGTACTGCCCTAGAAAATGGCTTGTCTTTCGGAGAAACTTTATCGTCAATAACTGAATCTACTAAAGTAATTGGTTTAATTGCCTCTGTACTCAAAGGAGATTTATCTTTTTCTTTTGGTTCAATTGGTTCGTCTTTTAATGGAGATACAGCCCCAGAAGATGGTTTGTCTTTGGGAGAAACTTTATCGTCAATAACTGAATCTACTAAAGTAATTTGTTTAATTGCTTTTGGACTCAAAGGAGAGTTATCTTTTTCTTTTGGTTCAATTGGTTCGTCTTTTAATGGAGATACAACCCTAGAAGATGGTTTGTCTTTGGGAGAAACTTTACCGTCAATAACTGAATCTACTAAAGTAATTGGTTTAATTGCTTCTGTACTCAAAGGAGATTTATCTTTTTCTTTTGGATCAATTGGTTCGTCTTTTAATGGAGATACAGCCCTAGAAGATGGCTTGTCTTTCGGAGAAACTTTATCGTCAATAACTGAATCTACTAAAGTAATTGGTTTAATTGCTTCTGTACTCAAAGGAGATTTATCTTTTTCTTTTGATTCAATTGGCTCGTCTTCTAATGGAGATACAGGCCTAGAAGATGGTTTGTCTTTGGGAGAAAGTTTATCGTCAATAACTGAATCTACTAAAGTAATTGGTTTAATTGCTTCCGCTATCAAAGGAGATTTATCTTTTTCTTTTGATTCAATTAGTTCGTCTTTTAATGGAGATACTGCCCTAGAAGATGGCTTGTCTTTGGGAGAAACTTTATCGTCAATAACTGAATCTACTAAAGTAATTGGTTTAATTGCTTCTGTACTCAAAGGAGATTTATCTTTTTCTTTTGGATCAATTGGTTCGTCTTTTAATGGAGATACAGCCCTAGAAGATGGCTTGTCTTTCGGAGAAACTTTATCGTCAATAACTGAATCTACTAAAGTAATTGGTTTAATTGCTTCTGTACTCAAAGGAGATTTATCTTTTTCTTTTGATTCAATTAGTTCGTCTTTTAATGGAGATACTGCCCTAGAAGATGGCTTGTCTTTGGGAGAAACTTTATCGTCAATAACTGAATCTACTAAAGTAATTGGTTTAATTGCTTCTGTACTCAAAGGAGATTTATCTTTTTCTTTTGGATCAATTGGTTTGTCTTTTAATGGAGATACAGCCATAGAAGATGGTTTGTCTTTGGGAGAAACTTTATCGTCAATAACTGAATCTACTAAAGTAATTGGTTTAATTGCTTCTGCACTCAAAGGAGATTTATCTTTTTCTTTTGGTTCAATTGGTTCGTCTTTTAATGGAGATACAGCCCTAGAAGATGGTTTATCTTTCAGAGAGACTTTATCGTCAATAACTGAATCTACTAAAGTAATTGGTTTAATTGCTTCAGCAGTTAATGGGGATTTATCTTTTTCTTTTGTTTCAGTAGGTTCGTCTTTTAATGGAGGTACTGCCCTAGAAAATGGCTTGTCTTTCGGACAAACTTTATCGTCAATAACTGAATCTACTAAAGTAATTGGTTTAATTACTTCCGCTATCAAAGGAGATTTATCTTTTTCTTTTGGTTCAATTTGTTCGTCTTCTAATGGAGATACAGCCCTAGAAGATGGTTTATCTTTAAGAGAGACTTTATCGTCAATAACTGAATCTACTAACGTAATTGGTTTAATTGCTTCCGCTATCAAAAGAGATTTATCTTTTTCTTTTGATTCAATTAGTTCGTCTTTTAATGGAGATACAGCCCTAGAAGATGGTTTGTCTTTGGGAGAAACTTTATCGTCAATAACTGAATCTACTAAAGTAATTGGTTTAATTACTTCCGCTATCAAAGGAGATTTATCTTTTTCTTTTGATTCAATTTGTTCGTCTTCTAATGGAGATACAGCCCTAGAAGATGGTTTGTCTTTGGGAGAAACTTTATCGTCAATAACTGAATCTACAAAAGTAATAGGTTTAATTGCTTCTGTACTGAAAGGAGATTTATCTTTTTCTCCTGGTTCAATTGGTTCGTCTTTTAATGGAGATACAGCCCTAGAAGATAGTTTATCTTTCAGAGAGACTTTATCGTCAATAACTGAATCTACTAAAGTAATTGGTTTAATTGCTTCAGCAGTTAATGGGGATTTATCTTTTTCTTTTGTTTCAGTTGGTTCGTCTTTGAATGGAGATACTGCCCTAGAAGATGGCTTGTCTTTCGGAGAAACTTTATCGTCAATTACTGAATCTACTAAAGTAATTGGTTTAATTACTTCCGCTATCAAAGGAGATTTAGCTTTTTCTTTTGGTTCAATTTGTTCGTCTTTTAATGGTGATACTGCCCTAGAAGTTGGTTTATCTTTCGGAGAAACTTTATCGTCAATAACTGAATCTACTAAAGTAATTGGTTTAATTGCTTCAGCAGTTATTGGGGATTTATCTGTTTCTTTTGGTTCAATTTGTTCGTCTTTTAATTTAGATACTGCCCTAGAAGATGGCTTGTCTTTCGGAGAAACTTTATCGTCAATAACTGAATCTACTAAAGAAATTGGTTTAATTACTTCCGCTATCAAAGGAGATTTATCTTTTTCTTTTGGTTCAATTTGTTCGTCTTTTAATGGTGATACTGCCCTAGAAGATGGCTTGTCTTTCGGAGAAACTTTATCGTCAATAACTGAATCTTCTAAAGTAATTGGTTTAATTGCTTCAGCAGTTATTGGGGATTTATCTGTTTCTTTTGGTTCAATTTGTTCGTCTTTTAATGGAGATACTGCCCTAGAAGATGGCTTGTCTTTCGGAGAAACTTTATCGTCAATAACTGAATCTACTAAAGAAATTGGTTTAATTACTTCCGCTATCAAAGGAGATTTATCTTTTTCTTTTGGTTCAATTTGTTCGTCTTTTAATGGTGATACTGCCCTAGAAGATGGCTTGTCTTTCGGAGAAACTTTATCGTCAATAACTGAATCTTCTAAAGTAATTGGTTTAATTGCTTCAGCAGTTATTGGGGATTTATCTGTTTCTTTTGGTTCAATTTGTTCGTCTTTTAATGGAGATACTGCTCTAGAAGATGGTTTATCTTTCGGAGAAACTTTATCATCAATAATTAAATCTACTAAAGTAATTGGTTTAATTGCTTCTTTACTCAAAGGAGATGTATGTTTTTCTTTTGGTTCAATTGGTTCGTCTTTTAAAGGAGATACTGGCCTAGATGATGGTTTGTCTTTTCGTAAAACTTTCTCATCAACAACAGATTTGACAATAGTAGTTGTTTTAATAACTTCTTCTGTCAATAGAGTATCAACTTTACCGATAGTGTCTATTGGTTCGTCTTTTAAAGGAGATACTACCCTAGAAGATGGTTTGTCTTTCGGAGAAACTTTATCATCAATAATTGAATCTACTAAAGTAATTGGTTTAATTGCTTCTGTACTCGAAGGAGATTTATCAATTTCTTTTGGATCAATTGGTTCGTCTTTTAAAGGAGATAGAGCCCTAGAAGATGGTTTGTCTTTCGGAGAAACTTTACCATCAATAATTGAATCTTCTAATGTAATTGGTATAATTTCGTCTGAGAAAGGAGATTTATCTTTTTCTTTTGGTTCAATTGGTTCGTCTTTTAATGGAGATAATGCCCTAGAAGATGGTTTGTCTTTGGGAGAAACTTTATCGTCAATAACTGAATCTATTAAAGTAATTGCTTTAATTGCTTCTGTACTCAAAGGAGATTTATCTTTTTCTTTTGGTTCAATTGGTTCATCTTTTAATGGAGATACTGGCCTAGATGATGGTTTGTCTTTTCGTAAAACTTTCTCGTCAACAACAGATTTGACAATAGTAGTTGTTTTAATAACTTCTTCTGTCAATAGAGTATCAACTTTACCGATAGTGTCTATTAGTTCATCTTTTAAAGGAGATACTGCCCTAGAAGATGGTTTGTCTTTCGGAGAAACTTTATCATCAATAATTGAATCTACTAAAGTAATTGATTTAATTGCATCTGTACTCAAAGAAGATTTATCTTTTTCTTTTGGTTCAATTGGTTCGTCTTTTAACGGAGATACTGTTCTAGAAGATGGTTTATCTTTCGGAGAAACTTTATCATCAATAATTAAATCTACTAAAGTAATTGGTTTAATTGCTTCTTTAGTCAAAGGAGATCTATGTTTTTCTTTTGGTTCAATTGGTTCGTCTTTTAAAGGAGATACTGGCATAGATGATGGTTTGTCTTTTCGTAAAACTTTCTTGTCAACAACAGATTTGACAATAGTAGTTGTTTTAATAACTTCTTCTGTCAATAGAGTATCAACTCTACCGATAGTGTCTATTAGTTCATCTTTTAATGGAGATAATGCCCTAGAAGATGGTTTGTCTTTGGGAGAAACTTTATCGTCAATAACTGAATCTACTAAAGTAATTGGTTCAATTGCTTCAGCAGTTATTGGGGATTTATCTTTTTCTTTTGGTTCAATTGGTTCGTCTTTTAATAGAGATATTGCCATAGAAGATGGTTTGTCTTTCGGAGAGACTTTATCGTCAATAACTGAATCTACTAAAGTAATTGGTTTAATTGCTTCTGTACTCAAAGGAGATGTATCTTTTCCTTTTGGTTCAATTGGTTCGTCTTTTAAAGGAGATACTGGCCAAGATGATAGTTTGTCTTTTTGTAAAACTTTCTCATCAACAACAGATTTGACAATAGTAGTTGTTTTAATAACTTCTTCTGTCAATAGAGTATCAACATTACCGATAGTGTCTATTGGTTCGTCTTTTAAAGGAGATACTACCCTAGAAGATGGTTTATCTTTCGGAGAAACTTTATCATCAATAATTAAATCTACTAAAGTAATTGGTTTAATTGCTTCTATACTCAAAGGAGATGTATCTTTTTCTTTTGGATCAATTGGTTCGTCTTTTAAAGGAGATACTGGCCTAGATGATGGTTTGTCTTTTCGTAAAACTTTCTCGTCAATAACAGATTTGACAATAGTAGTTGTTTTAATAACTTCTTCTTTCAATAGAGTATCAACTTTAACGATAGTGTCTATTGGTTCGTCTATTAATGGAGACAGTGCCCTAGAAGATGGTTTGTCTTTCGGAGAAACTTTATCATCAATATTTGAATCTACTAAAGTAATTGGTTTAATTGCTTCTGTACTCAAAGGAGATTTATCTTTTTCTTTTGGTTCAATTGGTTCATCTTTTAATGGAGATACTGGCCTAGATGATGGTTTGTCTTTTCGTAAAACTTTCTCGTCAACAACAGATTTGACAATAGTAGTTGTTTTAATAACTTCTTCTGTCAATAGAGTATCAACTTTACCGATAGTGTCTATTAGTTCATCTTTTAAAGGAGATACTGCCCTAGAAGATGGTTTGTCTTTCGGAGAAACTTTATCATCAATAATTGAATCTACTAAAGTAATTGGTTTAATTGCTTCTGTACTCAAAGGAGATTTATCTTTTTCTTTTGGTTCAATTGGTTCATCTTTTAATGGAGATACTGGCCTAGATGATGGTTTGTCTTTTCGTAAAACTTTCTCGTCAACAACAGATTTGACAATAGTAGTTGTTTTAATAACTTCTTCTGTCAATAGAGTATCAACTTTACCGATAGTGTCTATTGGTTCGTCTTTTAAAGGAGATACTGCCCTAGAAGATGGTTTGTCTTTCGGAGAAACTTTATCATCAATAATTGAATCTACTAAAGTAATTGGTTTAATTGCTTCTGTACTCAAAGGAGATTTATCTTTTTCTTTTGGATCAATTGGTTTGTCTTTTAATGGAGATACAGCCCTAGAAGATGGTTTGTCTTTGGGAGAAACTTTATCGTCAATAACTGAATCTACTAAAGTAATTGGTTTAATTGCTTCTGCACTCAAAGGAGATTTATCTTTTTCTTTTGGTTCAATTGGTTCGTCTTTTAATGGAGATACAGCCCTAGAAGATGGTTTATCTTTCAGAGAGACTTTATCGTCAATAACTGAATCTACTAAAGTAATTGGTTTAATTGCTTCAGCAGTTAATGGGGATTTATCTTTTTCTTTTGTTTCAGTAGGTTCGTCTTTTAATGGAGGTACTGCCCTAGAAAATGGCTTGTCTTTCGGAGAAACTTTATCGTCAATAACTGAATCTACTAAAGTAATTGGTTTAATTACTTCCGCTATCAAAGGAGATTTATCTTTTTCTTTTGGTTCAATTTGTTCGTCTTCTAATGGAGATACAGCCCTAGAAGATGGTTTGTCTTTGGGAGAAACTATATCGTCAATAACTGAATCTACTAAAGTAATTGGTTTAATTGCTTCTGTACTCAAAGGAGATTTATCTTTTTCTTTTGGTTCAATTGGTTCGTCTTTTAATGGAGATACAGCCCTAGAAGATGGTTTGCCTTTCGGAGAGACTTTATCGTCAATAACTGAATCTACTAAAGTAATTGGTTTAATTGCTTCTGTACTCAAAGGAGATTTATCTTTTTCTTTTGGTTCAATTGGTTCGTCTTTTAATGGAGATACAGCCCTAGAAGATGGTTTATCTTTAAGAGAGACTTTATCGTCAATAACTGAATCTACTAAAGTAATTGGTTTAATTGCTTCAGCAGTTAATGGGGATTTATCTTTTTCTTTTGTTTCAGTTGGTTCGTCTTTTAATGGAGATACAGCCCTAAAAGATGGTTTGTCTTTCGGAGAGACTTTATCGTTAATAACTGAATCTACTAAAGTAATTGGTTTAATTGCTTCTGTACTCAAAGGAGATTTATCTTTTTCTTTTGGTTCAATTGGTTCGTCTTTTAATGGAGATACAGCCCTAGAAGATGGTTTATCTTTAAGAGAGACTTTATCGTCAATACCTGAATCTACTAACGTAATTGGTTTAATTGCTTCCGCTATCAAAGGAGATTTATCTTTTTCTTTTGATTCAATTAGTTCGTCTTTTAATGGAGATACAGCCCTAGAAGATGGTTTGTCTTTGGGAGAAACTTTATCGTCAATAACTGAATCTACTAAAGTAATTGGTTTAATTACTTCCGCTATCAAAGGAGATTTATCTTTTTCTTTTGATTCAATTTGTTCGTCTTCTAATGGAGAAACAGCCCTAGAAGATGGTTTGTCTTTGGGAGAAACTTTATCGTCAATAACTGAATCTACAAAAGTAATAGGTTTAATTGCTTCTGTACTGAAAGGAGATTTATCTTTTTCTCCTGGTTCAATTGGTTCGTCTTTTAATGGAGATACAGCCCTAGAAGATAGTTTATCTTTCAGAGAGACTTTATCGTCAATAACTGAATCTACTAAAGTAATTGGTTTAATTGCTTCAGCAGTTAATGGGGATTTATCTTTTTCTTTTGTTTCAGTTGGTTCGTCTTTGAATGGAGATACTGCCCTAGAAGATGGCTTGTCTTTCGGAGAAACTTTATCGTCAATAACTGAATCTACTAATGTAATTGGTTTAATTACTTCCGCTATCAAAGGAGATTTAGCTTTTTCTTTTGGTTCAATTTGTTCGTCTTTTAATGGTGATACTGCCCTAGAAGTTGGTTTATCTTTCGGAGAAACTTTATCGTCAATAACTGAATCTACTAAAGTAATTGGTTTAATTGCTTCAGCAGTTATTGGGGATTTATCTGTTTCTTTTGGTTCAATTTGTTCGTCTTTTAATTTAGATACTGCCCTAGAAGATGGCTTGTCTTTCGGAGAAACTTTATCGTCAATAACTGAATCTACTAAAGAAATTGGTTTAATTACTTCCGCTATCAAAGGAGATTTATCTTTTTCTTTTGGTTCAATTTGTTCGTCTTTTAATGGTGATACTGCCCTAGAAGATGGCTTGTCTTTCGGAGAAACTTTATCGTCAATAACTGAATCTTCTAAAGTAATTGGTTTAATTGCTTCAGCAGTTATTGGGGATTTATCTGTTTCTTTTGGTTCAATTTGTTCGTCTTTTAATGGAGATACTGCCCTAGCAGATGGTTTATCTTTCGGAGAAACTTTATCGTCAATAACTGAATCTGCAAAAGTAATTGGTTTAATTACTTCCGCTATCAAAGGAGATTTAGCTTTTTCTTTTGGTTCAATTTGTTCGTCTTTTAATGGTGATACTGCCCTAGAAGTTGGTTTATCTTTCGGAGAAACTTTATCGTCAATAACTGAATCTACTAAAGTAATTGGTTTAATTGCTTCAGCAGTTATTGGGGATTTATCTGTTTCTTTTGGTTCAATTTGTTCGTCTTTTAATTTAGATACTGCCCTAGAAGATGGCTTGTCTTTCGGAGAAACTTTATCGTCAATAACTGAATCTACTAAAGAAATTGGTTTAATTACTTCCGCTATCAAAGGAGATTTATCTTTTTCTTTTGGTTCAATTTGTTCGTCTTTTAATGGTGATACTGCCCTAGAAGATGGCTTGTCTTTCGGAGAAACTTTATCGTCAATAACTGAATCTTCTAAAGTAATTGGTTTAATTGCTTCAGCAGTTATTGGGGATTTATCTGTTTCTTTTGGTTCAATTTGTTCGTCTTTTAATGGAGATACTGCCCTAGCAGATGGTTTATCTTTCGGAGAAACTTTATCGTCAATAACTGAATCTGCAAAAGTAATTGGTTTAATTGCTTCTGCACTCAAAGGAGATTTATCTGTTTCTTTTGGTTCAATTTGTTCGTCTTTTAATGGAGATACTGCTCTAGAAGATGGTTTATCTTTCGGAGAAACTTTATCATCAATAATTAAATCTACTAAAGTAATTGGTTTAATTGCTTCTTTACTCAAAGGAGATGTATGTTTTTCTTTTGGTTCAATTGGTTCGTCTTTTAAAGGAGATACTGGCCTAGATGATGGTTTGTCTTTTCGTAAAACTTTCTCATCAACAACAGATTTGACAATAGTAGTTGTTTTAATAACTTCTTCTGTCAATAGAGTATCAACTTTACCGATAGTGTCTATTGGTTCGTCTTTTAAAGGAGATACTACCCTAGAAGATGGTTTGTCTTTCGGAGAAACTTTATCATCAATAATTGAATCTACTAAAGTAATTGGTTTAATTGCTTCTGTACTCGAAGGAGATTTATCAATTTCTTTTGGATCAATTGGTTCGTCTTTTAAAGGAGATAGAGCCCTAGAAGATGGTTTGTCTTTCGGAGAAACTTTATCATCAATAATTGAATCTTCTAATGTAATTGGTATAATTTCGTCTGAGAAAGGAGATTTATCTTTTTCTTTTGGTTCAATTGGTTCGTCTTTTAATGGAGATAATGCCCTAGAAGATGGTTTGTCTTTGGGAGAAACTTTATCGTCAATAACTGAATCTATTAAAGTAATTGCTTTAATTGCTTCTGTACTCAAAGGAGATTTATCTTTTTCTTTTGGTTCAATTGGTTCATCTTTTAATGGAGATACTGGCCTAGATGATGGTTTGTCTTTTCGTAAAACTTTCTCGTCAACAACAGATTTGACAATAGTAGTTGTTTTAATAACTTCTTCTGTCAATAGAGTATCAACTTTACCGATAGTGTCTATTAGTTCATCTTTTAAAGGAGATACTGCCCTAGAAGATGGTTTGTCTTTCGGAGAAACTTTATCATCAATAATTGAATCTACTAAAGTAATTGATTTTATTGCATCTGTACTCAAAGAAGATTTATCTTTTTCTTTTGGTTCAATTGGTTCGTCTTTTAACGGAGATACTGTTCTAGAAGATGGTTTATCTTTCGGAGAAACTTTATCATCAATAATTAAATCTACTAAAGTAATTGGTTTAATTGCTTCTTTAGTCAAAGGAGATCTATGTTTTTCTTTTGGTTCAATTGGTTCGTCTTTTAAAGGAGATACTGGCATAGATGATGGTTTGTCTTTTCGTAAAACTTTCTTGTCAACAACAGATTTGACAATAGTAGTTGTTTTAATAACTTCTTCTGTCAATAGAGTATCAACTCTACCGATAGTGTCTATTAGTTCATCTTTTAATGGAGATAATGCCCTAGAAGATGGTTTGTCTTTGGGAGAAACTTTATCGTCAATAACTGAATCTACTAAAGTAATTGGTTCAATTGCTTCAGCAGTTATTGGGGATTTATCTTTTTCTTTTGGTTCAATTGGTTCGTCTTTTAATAGAGATATTGCCATAGAAGATGGTTTGTCTTTCGGAGAGACTTTATCATCAATATTTGAATCTACTAAAGTAATTGGTTTAATTGCTTCTGTACTCAAAGGAGATTTATCTTTTTCTTTTGGTTCAATTGGTTCATCTTTTAATGGAGATACTGGCCTAGATGATGGTTTGTCTTTTCGTAAAACTTTCTCGTCAACAACAGATTTGACAATAGTAGTTGTTTTAATAACTTCTTCTGTCAATAGAGTATCAACATTACCGATAGTGTCTATTGGTTCGTCTTTTAAAGGAGATACTACCCTAGAAGATGGTTTATCTTTCGGAGAAACTTTATCATCAATAATTAAATCTACTAAAGTAATTGGTTTAATTGCTTCTATACTCAAAGGAGATGTATCTTTTTCTTTTGGATCAATTGGTTCGTCTTTTAAAGGAGATACTGGCCTAGATGATGGTTTGTCTTTTCGTAAAACTTTCTCGTCAATAACAGATTTGACAATAGTAGTTGTTTTAATAACTTCTTCTGTCAATAGAGTATCAACTTTAACGATAGTGTCTATTGGTTCGTCTATTAATGGAGACAGTGCCCTAGAAGATGGTTTGTCTTTCGGAGAAACTTTATCATCAATATTTGAATCTACTAAAGTAATTGGTTTAATTGCTTCTGTACTCAAAGGAGATTTATCTTTTTCTTTTGGTTCAATTGGTTCATCTTTTAATGGAGATACTGGCCTAGATGATGGTTTGTCTTTTCGTAAAACTTTCTCGTCAACAACAGATTTGACAATAGTAGTTGTTTTAATAACTTCTTCTGTCAATAGAGTATCAACTTTACCGATAGTGTCTATTAGTTCATCTTTTAAAGGAGATACTTCCCTAGAAGATGGTTTGTCTTTCGGAGAAACTTTATCATCAATAATTGAATCTACTAAAGTAATTGGTTTAATTGCTTCTGTACTCAAAGGAGATTTATCTTTTTCTTTTGGTTCAATTGGTTCATCTTTTAATGGAGATACTGGCCTAGATGATGGTTTGTCTTTTCGTAAAACTTTCTCGTCAACAACAGATTTGACAATAGTAGTTGTTTTAATAACTTCTTCTGTCAATAGAGTATCAACTTTACCGATAGTGTCTATTGGTTCGTCTTTTAAAGGAGATACTGCCCTAGAAGATGGTTTGTCTTTCGGAGAAACTTTATCATCAATAATTGAATCTACTAAAGTAATTGGTTTAATTGCTTCTGTACTCAAAGGAGATTTATCTTTTTCTTTTGGTTCAATTGGTTCATCTTTTAATGGAGATACTGGCCTAGATGATGGTTTGTCTTTTCGTAAAACTTTCTCGTCAACAACAGATTTGACAATAGTAGTTGTTTTAATAACTTCTTCTGTCAATAGAGTATCAACTTTACCGATAGTGTCTATTAGTTCATCTTTTAAAGGAGATACTGCCCTAGAAGATGGTTTGTCTTTCGGAGAAACTTTATCATCAATAATTGAATCTACTAAAGTAATTGGTTTAATTGCTTCTGTACTCAAAGGAGATTTATCTTTTTCTTTTGGTTCAATTGGTTCATCTTTTAATGGAGATACTGGCCTAGATGATGGTTTGTCTTTTCGTAAAACTTTCTCGTCAACAACAGATTTGACAATAGTAGTTGTTTTAATAACTTCTTCTGTCAATAGAGTATCAACTTTAACGATAGTGTCTATTGGTTCGTCTATTAATGGAGATACTGCCCTAGAAGATGGTTTGTCTTTCGGAGAAACTTTATCATCAATAATTGAATCTACTAAAGTAATTGGTTTAATTGCTTCTGTACTCAAAGGAGATTTATCTTTTTCTTTTGGTTCAATTGGTTCATCTTTTAATGGAGATACTGGCCTAGATGATGGTTTGTCTTTTCGTAAAACTTTCTCGTCAACAACAGATTTGACAATAGTAGTTGTTTTAATAACTTCTTCTGTCAATAGAGTATCAACTTTACCGATAGTGTCTATTAGTTCTTCTTTTAAAGGAGATACTGCCCTAGAAGATGGTTTGTCTTTCGGAGAAACTTTATCATCAATAATTGAATCTACTAAAGTAATTGGTTTAATTGCTTCTTTAGTCAAAGGAGATGTATGTTTTTCTTTTGGTTCAATTGGTTCGTCTTTTAAAGGAGATACTGGCCTAGATGATGGTTTGTCTTTTCGTAAAACTTTCTCATCCACAAAAGATTTGACAATAGTAGTTGTTTTAATAACTTCTTCTGTCAATAGAGTATCAACTTTACTGACAGTGTCTATTGGTTCGTCTTTTAATGGAGATACTAACCTAGAAGATGGTTTGTCTTTCGGAGAGACTTTATCGTCAATAACTGAATCTGCTAAAGTAATTGGTTTAATTGCTTTAGCAGTCAAAGGAGATTTATCTTTATCTTTTGGTTCAATTGTTTCGTCTTTTAAAGGAGATAGAGCCCTAGAAGATGGTTTGTCTTTGGGAGAAACTTTATCGTCAATAACTGAATCTACTAAAGTAATTGGTTTAATTGCTTCAGCAGTTATTATGGATTTATCTTTTTCTTTTGGTTCAATTGGTTCGTCTTTTAATGGAGATAATGCCCTACAAGATAGTTTGTCTTTCGGAGAAACTTTATCATCAATAATTGAATCTTCTAATGTAATTGGTTTAATTGCTTCTGAGAGAGGAGATTTATCTTTTTCTTTTGGTTCAATTGGTTCGTCTTTTAATGGAGATAATGCCCTAGAAGATGGTTTGTCTTTGGGAGAAACTTTATCGTCAATAACTGAATCTACTAAAGTAATTGGTTCAATTGCTTCAGCAGTTATTTTGGATTTATCTTTTTCTTTTGGTTCAATTGGTTCGTCTTTTAAAGGAGATACTGGCCTAGATGATGGTTTGTCTTTTTGTAAAACTTTCTCATCAACAACAGATTTGACAATAGTAGTTGTTTTAATAACTTCTTCTGTCAATAGAGTATCAACTTTACCGATAGAGTCTATTGGTTCGTCTTTTAAAGGAGATACTACCCTAGAAGATGGTTTATCTTTCGGAGAAACTTTATCATCAATAATTAAATCTACTAAAGTAATTGGTTTAATTGCTTCTATACTCAAAGGAGATGTATCTTTTTCTTTTGGTTCAATTGGTTCGTCTTTTAAAGGAGATACTGGCCTAGATGATGGTTTGTCTTTTTGTAAAACTTTCTCATCAACAACAGATTTGACAATAGTAGTTGTTTTAATAACTACTTCTGTCAATAGAGTATCAACTTTACCGATAGTGTCTATTGGTTCGTCTTTTAAAGGAGATACTGCCCTAGAAGATGGTTTGTCTTTCGGAGAAACTTTATCATCAATAATTGAATCTACTAAAGTAATTGGTTTAATTGCTTCTGTACTCAAAGGAGATTTATCTTTTTCTTTTGGTTCAATTGGTTCGTCTTTTAACGGAGATACTGTTCTAGAAGACGGTTTGTCTTTGGGAGAAACTTTATCGTCAATAACTGAATCTACTAAAGTAATTGGTTTAATTGCTTCAGCAGTTATTGGGGATTTATCTTTTTCTTTTGGTTCAATTGGATCGTCATTTAAAGGAGATACTGGCCTAGATGATGGTTTGTCATTTAGTAAAACTTTCTCGTCAACAACAGATTTGACAATAGTAGTTGTTTTAATAACTTCTTCTGTCAATAGAGTATCAACTTTACCGATAGTGTCTATTGGTTCGTCTTTTAAAGGAGATACTACCCTAGAAGATATTTTGTCTTTGGGAGAAACTTTATCGTCAATAACTGAATCTACTAAAGTAATTGGTTTAATTGCTTCAGCAGTTATTGGGGATTTAACTTTTTCTTTTGGTTGAATTGGTTCGTCTTTTAATGGAGATAATGCCCTAGAAGATGGTTTATCTTTCGGAGAAACTTTATCGTCAATAACTGAATCTAATAAAGTAATTGGTTTAATTGCTTCAGCAGTTATTGGGGATTTATCTTTTTCTTTTGGTTCAATTGGTTCGTCTTTTAATGGAGATAATGCCCTAGAAGATAGTTTGTCTTTCGGCGAAGCTTTATCATCAATAATTGAATCTTCTAATGTAATTTGTTTAATTGCTTCTGAGAGAGGAGATTTATCTTTTTCTTTTGGTTCAATTGGTTCGTCTTTTAATGGAGATAATGCCCTAGATGATGGTTTGTCTTTTCGTAAAACTTTCTCGTCAATAACAGATTTGACAATAGTAGTTGTTTTAATAACTTCTTCTGTCAATAGAGTATCAACTTTACCGATAGTGTCTATTGGTTCGTCTTTTAAAGGAGATACTACCCTAGAAGATGGTTTGTCTTTCGGAGAGACTTCATCGTCAATAACTGAATCTACTAAAGTAATTGGTTTAATTGCTTCTGTACTCAAAGGAGATGTATCTTTTTCTTTTGGTTCAATTGGTTCGTCTTTTAAAGGAGATACTGGCCTAGATGATGGTTTGTCTTTTTGTAAAACTTTCTCATCAACAACAGATTTGACAATAGTAGTAGTTTTAATAACTTCTTCTGTCAATAGAGTATCAACTTTACCGAAAGTGTCTATTGGTTCGTCTTTTAAAGGAGATACTACCCTAGAAGATGGTTTATCTTTCGGAGAAACTTTATCATCAATAATTAAATCTACTAAAGTAATTGGTTTAATTGCTTCTGTACTCAAAGGAGATTTATCTTTTTCTTGTGGTTCAATTGGTTCATCTTTTAATGGAGATACTGGCCTAGATGATGGTTTGTCTTTTCGTAAAACTTTCTCGTCAACAACAGATTTGACAATAGTAGTTGTTTTAATAACTTCTTCTGTCAATAGAGTATCAACTTTACCGATAGTGTCTATTAGTTCATCTTTTAAAGGAGATACTGCCCTAGAAGATGGTTTGTCTTTCGGAGAAACTTTATCATCAATAATTGAATCTACTAAAGTAATTGGTTTAATTGCTTCTGTACTCAAAGGAGATGTATCTTTTTTTTTTGGTTCAATTGGATCGTCTTTTAAAGGAGATACTGCCCTAGAAGATGGTTTGTCTTTCGGAGAAACTTTATCATCAATAATTGAATCTACTAAAGTAATTGGTTTAATTGCTTCAGCAGTTATTGGGGATTTATCTTTTTCTTTTGGTTGAATTGGTTCGTCTTTTAATGGAGATAATGCCCTAGAAGATGGTTTGTCTTTGGGAGAAACTTTATCGTCAATAACTGAATCTAATAAAGTAATTGGTTTAATTGCTTCAGCAGTTATTATGGATTTATCTTTTTCTTTTGGTTCAATTGGTTCGTCTTTTAATGGAGATAATGCCCTAGAAGATAGTTTGTCTTTCGGAGAAACTTTATCATCAATAATTGAATCTTCTAATGAAATTGGTTTAATTGCTTCTGAGAGAGGAGATTTATCTTTTTCTTTTGGTTCAATTGGTTCGTCTTTTAATGGAGATAATGACCTAGAAGATGGTTTGTCTTTGGGAGAAACTTTATCGTCAATAACTGAATCTACTAAAGTAATTGGTTCAATTGCTTCAGCAGTTATTGGGGATTTATCTTTTTCTTTTGGTTCAATTGGTTCGTCTTTTAAAGGAGATACTGGCCTAGATGATGGTTTGTCTTTTTGTAAAACTTTCTCATCAACAACAGATTTGACAATAGTAGTTGTTTTAATAACTTCTTCTGTCAATAGAGTATCAACTTTACCGATAGTGTCTATTGGTTCGTCTTTTAAAGGAGATACTACTTTAGAAGATGGTTTATCTTTCGGAGAAACTTTATCATCAATAATTAAATCTACTAAAGTAATTGGTTTAATTGCTTCTATACTCAAAGGAGATGTATCTTTTTCTTTTGGTTCAATTGGTTCGTCTTTTAAAGGAGATACTGGCCTAGATGATGGTTTGTCTTTTTGTAAAACTTTCTCATCAACAACAGATTTGACAATAGTAGTTGTTTTAATAACTACTTCTGTCAATAGAGTATCAACTTTACCGATAGTGTCTATTGGTTCGTCTTTTAAAGGAGATACTGCCCTAGAAGATGGTTTGTCTTTCGGAGAAACTTTATCATCAATAATTGAATCTACTAAAGTAATTGGTTTATTTGCTTCTGTACTCAAAGGAGATTTATCTTTTTCTTTTGGTTCAATTGGTTCGTCTTTTAACGGAGATACTGTTCTAGAAGATGGTTTGTCTTTGGGAGAAACTTTATCGTCAATAACTGAATCTACTAAAGTAATTGGTTCAATTGCTTCAGCAGTTACTGGGGATTTATCTTTTTCTTTTGGTTCAATTGGTTCGTCTTTTAAAGGAGATACTGGCCTAGATGATGGTTTGTCTTTTTGTAAAACTTTCTCATCAACAACAGATTTGACAATAGTAGTTGTTTTAATAACTTCTTCTGTCAATAGAGTATCAACTTTACCGATAGTGTCTATTGGTTCGTCTTTTAAAGGAGATACTACCCTAGAAGATGATTTATCTTTCGGACAAACTTTATCATCAATAATTAAATCTACTAAAGTAATTGGTTTAATTGCTTCTATACTCAAAGGAGATGTATCTTTTTCTTTTGGTTCAATTGGTTCGTCTTTTAAAGGAGATACTGGCCTAGATGATGGTTTGTCTTTTTGTAAAACTTTCTCATCAACAACAGATTTGACAATAGTAGTTGTTTTAATAAGTACTTCTGTCAATAGAGTATCAACTTTACCGATAGTGTCTATTGGTTCGTCTTTTAAAGGAGATACTGCCCTTGAAGATGGTTTGTCTTTCGGAGAAACTTTATCGTCAATAACTGAATCTACTAAAGTAATTGGTTTAATTGCTTCAGCAGTTATTGGGGATTTATCTTTTTCTTTTGGTTCAATTGGATCGTCATTTAAAGGAGATACTCGCCTAGCTGATGGTTTGTCTTTTCGTAAAACTTTCTCGTCAACAACAGATTTGACAATAGTAGTTGTTTTAATAACTTCTTCTGTCAATAGAGTATCAACTTTACCGATAGTGTCTATTGGTTCGTCTTTTAAAGGAGATACTACCCTAGAAGATAGTTTGTCTTTGGGAGAAACTTTATCGTCAATAACTGAATCTACTAAAGTAATTGGTTTAATTGCTTCAGCAGTTATTGGGGATTTAACTTTTTCTTTTGGTTGAATTGGTTCGTCTTTTAATGGAGATAATGCCCTAGAAGATGGTTTGTCTTTGGGAGAAACTTTATCGTCAATAACTGAATCTAATAAAGTAATTGGTTTAATTGCTTCAGCAGTTATTGGGGATTTATCTTTTTCCTTTGGTTCAATTGGTTCGTCTTTTAATGGAGATAATGCCCTAGAAGATAGTTTGTCTTTCGGAGAAGCTTTATCATCAATAATTGAATCTACTAATGTAATTTGTTTAATTGCTTCTGAGAGAGGAGATTTATCTTTTTCTTTTGGTTCAATTGGTTCGTCTTTTAATGGAGATAATGCCCTAGATGATGGTTTGTCTTTTCGTAAAACTTTCTGGTCAATAACAGATTTGACAATAGTAGTTGTTTTAATAACTTCTTCTGTCAATAGAGTATCAACTTTAACGATAGTGTCTATTGGTTCGTCTATTAATGGAGACAGTGCCCTAGAAGATGGTTTGTCTTTCGGAGAAACTTTATCATCAATAATTGAATCTACTAAAGTAATTGGTTTAATTGCTTCTGTACTCAAAGGAGATTTATCTTTTTCTTTTGGTTCAATTGGTTCGTCTTTTAACGGAGATACTGTTCTAGAAGATGGTTTATCTTTCGGAGAAACTTTATCATCAATAATTAAATCTACTAAAGTAATTGGTTTAATTGCTTCTATACTCAAAGGAGATGTATCTTTTTCTTTTGGTTCAATTGGTTTGTCTTTTAAAGGAGATACTGGCCTTGATGATGGTTTGTCTTTTCGTAAAACTTTCTCGTCAATAACAGATTTGACAATAGTAGTTGTTTTAATAACTTCTTCTGTCAATAGTGTATCAACTTTACCGATAGTGTCTATTGGTTCGTCTTTTAAAGGAGATACTACCCTAGAAGATGGTTTGTCTTTCGGAGAAACTTTATCATCAATAATTGAATCTTCTAATGTAATTTGTTTAATTGCTTCTGAGAGAGGAGATTTATCTTTTTCTTTTGGTTCAATTGGTTCGTCTTTTAATGGAGATAATGCCCTAGAAGATAGTTTGTCTTTCGGAGAAGCTTTATCATCAATAATTGAATCTTCTAATGTAATTTGTTTAATTGCTTCTGAAAGAGGAGATTTATCTTCTTCTTTTGGTTCAATTGGTTCGTCTTTTAATAGAGATAATGCCATAGAAGATAGTTTGTCTTTCGGAGAGACTTTGTCGTCAATAACTGAATCTACTAAAGTAATTGGTTTAATTGCTTCTGTACTCAAAGGAGATGTATCTTTTTCTTTTGGTTCAATTGGTTCGTCTTTTAAAGGAGATACTGGCCTAGATGATGGTTTGTCTTTTTGTAAAACTTTCTCATCAACAACAGATTTGACAATAGTAGTTGTTTTAATAACTTCTTCTGTCAATAGAGTATCAACTTTACCGATAGTGTCTATTGGTTCGTCTTTTAAAGGAGATACTACCCTAGAAGATGGTTTGTCTTTCGGAGAGACTTTATCGTCAATAACTGAATCTACTAAAGTAATTGGTTTAATTGCTTCTGTACTCAAAGGAGATGTATCTTTTTCTTTTGGTTCAATTGGTTCGTCTTTTAAAGGAGATACTGGCCTAGATGATGGTTTGTCTTTTTGTAAAACTTTCTCATCAACAACAGATTTGACAATAGTAGTTGTTTTAATAACTTCTTCTGTCAATAGAGTATCAACTTTACCGATAGTGTCTATTGGTTCGTCTTTTAAAGGAGAGACTACCCTAGAAGATGGTTTGTCTTTCGGAGAGACTTTATCGTCAATAATTAAATCTACTAAAGTAATTGGTTTAATTGCTTCTATACTCAAAGGAGATGTATCTTTTTCTTTTGGATCAATTGGTTCGTCTTTTAAAGGAGATACTGGCCTAGATGATGGTTTGTCTTTTCGTAAAACTTTCTCATCAACAACAGATTTGACAATAGTAGTTGTTTTAATAACTTCTTCTGTCAATAGAGTATCAACTTTACCGATAGTGTCTATTAGTTCATCTTTTAAAGGAGATACTGCCCTAGAAGATGGTTTGTCTTTCGGAGAAACTTTATCATCAATAATTGAATCTACTAAAGTAATTGGTTTAATTGCTTTAGCAGTCAAAGGAGATTTATCTTTTTCTTTTGGTTCAATTGGTTCGTCTTTTAATGGAGATAATGCCCTAGAAGATAGTTTGTCTTTGGGAGAAACTTTATCATCAATAATTGAATCTACTAAAGTAATTGGTTTAATTGCTTCTTTAGTCAAAGGAGATGTATGTTTTTCTTTTGGTTCAATTGGTTCGTCTTTTAAAGGAGATACTGGCCTAGATGATGGTTTGTCTTTTCGTAAAACTTTCTCGTCAATAACAGATTTGACAATAGTAGTTGATTTAATAACTTCTTCTGTCAATAGAGTATCAACTTTACCGATAGTGTCTATTGGTTCGTCTTTTAAAGGAGATACTAACCAAGAAGATGGTTTATCTTTCGGAGAAACTTTATCATCAATAATTGAATCTACTAAGGTAATTGGTTTAATTGCTTCAGCAGTTATTATGGATTTATCTTTTTCTTTTGGTTCAATTGGTTCGTCTTTTAATGGAGATAATGCCCTAGAAGATAGTTTGTCTTTCGGAGAAACTTTATCATCAATAATTGAATCTTCTAATGTAATTGGTTTAATTGCTTCTGAGAGAGGAGATTTATCTTTTTCTTTTGGTTCAATTGGTTCGTCTTTTAATGGAGATAATGCCCTAGAAGATGGTTTGTCTTTGGGAGAAACTTTACCGTCAATAACTGAATCTACTAAAGTAATTGGTTCAATTGCTTCAGCAGTTATTGGGGATTTATCTTTTTCTTTTGGTTCAATTGGTTCGTCTTTTAAAGGAGATACTGGCCTAGATGATGGTTTGTCTTTTTGTAAAACTTTCTCATCAACAACAGATTTGACAATAGTAGTTGTTTTAATAACTTCTTCTGTCAATAGAGTATCAACTTTACCGATAGTGTCTATTGGTTCGTCTTTTAAAGGAGATACTACCCTAGAAGATGGTTTATCTTTCGGAGAAACATTATCATCAATAATTAAATCTACTAAAGTAATTGGTTTAATTGCTTCTATACTCAAAGGAGATGTATCTTTTTCTTTTGGTTCAATTGGTTCGTCTTTTAAAGGAGATACTGGCCTAGATGATGGTTTGTCTTTTTGCAAAACTTTCTCATCAACAACAGATTTGACAATAGTAGTTGTTTTAATAACTACTTCTGTCAATAGAGTATCAACTTTACCGATAGTGTATATTGGTTCGTCTTTTAAAGGAGATACTGCCCTAGAAGATGGTTCGTCTTTCGGAGAAACTTTATCATCAATAATTGAATCTACTAAAGTAATTGGTTTAATTGCTTCTGTACTCAAAGGAGATTTATCTTTTTCTTTTGGTTCAATTGGTTCGTCTTTTAACGGAGATACTGTTCTAGAAGATGGTTTGTCTTTGGGAGAAACTTTATCGTCAATAACTGAATCTACTAAAGTAATTGGTTTAATTGCTTCACCAGTTATTGGGGATTTATCTTTTTCTTTTGGTTCAATTGGTTCGTCTTTTAATGGAGATAATGCCCTAGATGATGGTTTGTCTTTTCGTAAAACTTTCTCGTCAATAACAGATTTGACAATAGTAGTTGATTTAATAACTTCTTCTGTCAATAGAGTATCAACTTTACCGATAGTGACTATTGGTTCGTCTTTTAAAGGAGATACTACCCAAGAAGATGGTTTGTCTTTCGGAGAGACTTTATCGTCAATAACTGAATCTACTAAAGTAATTGGTTTAATTGCTTCTGTACTCAAAGGAGATGTATCTTTTTCTATTGGTTCAATTGGTTCGTCTTTTAAAGGAGATACTGGCCTAGATGATGGTTTGTCTTTTTGTAAAACTTTCTCATCAACAACAGATTTGACAATAGTAGTTGTTTTAATAACTTCTTCTGTCAATAGAGTATCAACTTTACCGATAGTGTCTATTGGTTCGTCTTTTAAAGGAGATACTACCCTAGAAGATGGTTTATCTTTCGGAGAAACTTTATCATCAATAATTAAATCTACTAAAGTAATTGGCTTAATTGCTTCTATACTCAAAGGAGATGTATCTTTTTCTTTTGGTTCAATTGGTTCGTCTTTTAAAGGAGATACTGGCCTAGATGATGGTTTGTCTTTTCGTAAAACTTTCTCATCAACAACAGATTTGACAATAGTAGTTGTTTTAATAACTTCTTCTGTCAATAGAGTATCAACTTTACCGATAGTGTCTATTGGTTCGTCTTTTAAAGGAGATACTACCCTAGAAGATGGTTTATCTTTCGGAGAAACTTTATCATCAATAATTAAATCTACTAAAGTAATTGGTTTAATTGCTTCTATACTCAAAGGAGATGTATCTTTTTCTTTTGGTTCAATTGGTTCGTCTTTTAAAGGAGATACTGGCCTAGATGATGGTTTGTCTTTCTGTAAAACTTTCTCATCAACAACAGATTTGACAATAGTAGTTGTTTTAATAACTTCTTCTGTCAATAGAGTATCAACTTTACCGATAGTGTCTATTGGTTCGTCTTTTAAAGGAGATACTGCCCTAGAAGATGGTTTGTCTTTCGGAGAAACTTTATCATCAATAATTAAATCTACTAAAGTAATTGGTTTAATTGCTTCTATACTCAAAGGAGATGTATCTTTTTCTTTTGGTTCAATTGGTTCGTCTTTTAAAGGAGATACTGGCCTAGATGATGGTTTGTCTTTCTGTAAAACTTTCTCATCAACAACAGATTTGACAATAGTAGTTGTTTTAATAACTTCTTCTGTCAATAGAGTATCAACTTTACCGATAGTGTCTATTGGTTCGTCTTTTAAAGGAGATACTGCCCTAGAAGATGGTTTGTCTTTCGGAGAAACTTTATCATCAATAATTGAATCTACTAAAGTAATTGGTTTAATTGCTTTAGCAGTCAAAGGAGATTTATCTTTTTCTTTTGGTTCAATTGGTTCGTCTTTTAATGGAGATAATGCCCTAGAAGATAGTTTGTCTTTGGGAGAAACTTTATCATCAATAATTAAATCTACTAAAGTAATTGGTTTAATTGCTTCTATACTCAAAGGAGATGTATCTTTTTCTTTTGGTTCAATTGGTTCGTCTTTTAAAGGAGATACTGGCCTAGATGATGGTTTGTCTTTTCGTAAAACTTTCTCATCAACAACAGATTTGACAATAGTAGTTGTTTTAATAACTTCTTCTGTCAATAGAGTATCAACTTTACCGATAGTGTCTATTGGTTCGTCTTTTAAAGGAGATACTACCCTAGAAGATGGTTTATCTTTCGGAGAAACTTTATCATCAATAATTAAATCTACTAAAGTAATTGGTTTAATTGCTTCTATACTCAAAGGAGATGTATCTTTTTCTTTTGGTTCAATTGGTTCGTCTTTTAAAGGAGATACTGGCCTAGATGATGGTTTGTCTTTCTGTAAAACTTTCTCATCAACAACAGATTTGACAATAGTAGTTGTTTTAATAACTTCTTCTGTCAATAGAGTATCAACTTTACCGATAGTGTCTATTGGTTCGTCTTTTAAAGGAGATACTGCCCTAGAAGATGGTTTGTCTTTCGGAGAAACTTTATCATCAATAATTAAATCTACAAAAGTAATTGGTTTAATTGCTTCTTTAGTCAAAGGAGATGTATGTTTTTCTTTTGGTTCAATTGGTTCGTCTTTTAAAGGAGATACTGGCCTAGATGATGGTTTGTCTTTTCGTAAAACTTTCTCATCAACAACAGATTTGACAATAGTAGTTGTTTTAATAACTTCTTCTGTCAATAGAGTATCAACTTTACCGATAGTGTCTATTGGTTCGTCTTTTAAAGGAGATACTACCCTAGAAGATGGTTTATCTTTCGGAGAAACTTTATCATCAATAATTAAATCTACTAAAGTAATTGGTTTAATTGCTTCTATACTCAAAGGAGATGTATCTTTTTCTTTTGGTTCAATTGGTTCGTCTTTTAAAGGAGATACTGGCCTAGATGATGGTTTGTCTTTCTGTAAAACTTTCTCATCAACAACAGATTTGACAATAGTAGTTGTTTTAATAACTTCTTCTGTCAATAGAGTATCAACTTTACCGATAGTGTCTATTGGTTCGTCTTTTAAAGGAGATACTGCCCTAGAAGATGGTTTGTCTTTCGGAGAAACTTTATCATCAATAATTAAATCTACTAAAGTAATTGGTTTAATTGCTTCTTTAGTCAAAGGAGATGTATGTTTTTCTTTTGGTTCAATTGGTTCGTCTTTTAAAGGAGATACTGGCCTAGATGATGGTTTGTCTTTTCGTAAAACTTTCTCATCAACAACAGATTTGACAATAGTAGTTGTTTTAATAACTTCTTCTGTCAATAGAGTATCAACTTTACCGATAGTGTCTATTGGTTCGTCTTTTAAAGGAGATACTAACCTAGAAGATGGTTTGTCTTTCGGAGAGACTTTATCGTCAATAACTGAATCTGCTAAAGTAATTGGTTTAATTGCTTTAGCAGTTATTATGGATTTATCTTTTTCTTTTGGTTCAATTGGTTCGTCTTTTAATGGAGATAATGCCCTAGAAAATAGTTTGTCTTTCGGAGAAACTTTATCATCAATAACTGAATCTTCTAATGTAATTGGTTTAATTGCTTCTGTACTCAAAGGAGATGTATCTTTTTCTTTTGGTTCAATTGGTTCGTCTTTTAAAGGAGATACTGGCCTAGATGATGGTTTGTCTTTTTGTAAAACTTTCTCATCAACAACAGATTTGACAATAGTAGTTGTTTTAATAACTTCTTCTGTCAATAGAGTATCAACTTTACCGATAGTGTCTATTGGTTCGTCTTTTAAAGGAGATACTGCCCTAGAAGATGGTTTGTCTTTCGGAGAAACTTTATCATCAATAATTGAATCTACTAAAGTAATTGGTTTAATTGCTTCTGTACTCAAAGGAGATTTATCTTTTTCTTTTGGTTCAATTGGTTCGTCTTTTAACGGAGATACTGTTCTAGAAGATGGTTTGTCTTTCGGAGAAACTTTATCATCAATAATTGAATCTACTAAAGTAATTGGTTTAATTGCTTCTGTACTCAAAGGAGATTTATCTTTTTCTTTTGGTTCAATTGGTTCGTCTTTTAACGGAGATACTGTTCTAGAAGATGGTTTGTCTTTGGGAGAAACTTTATCGTCAATAACTGAATCTACTAAAGTAATTGGTTTAATTGCTTCAGCAGTTATTGGGGATTTATCTTTTTCTTTTGGTTCAATTGGTTCGTCTTTTAAAGGAGATACTGTCCTAGATGATGGTTTGTCTTTTTGTAAAACTTTCTCATCAACAACAGATTTGACAATAGTAGTTGTTTTAATAACTTCTTCTGTCAATAGAGTATCAACTTTACCGATAGTGTCTATTGGTTCGTCTTTTAAAGGAGATACTACCCTAGAAGATGGTTTGTCTTTCGGAGAGACTTTATTGTCAATAACTGAATCTACTAAAGTAATTGGTTTAATTGCTTTAGCAGTCAAAGGAGATTTATCTTTTTCTTTTGGTTCAATTGGTTCGTCTTTTAATGGAGATAATGCCCTAGAAAATAGTTTGTCTTTCGGAGAAACTTTATCATCAATAACTGAATCTTCTAATGTAATTGGTTTAATTGCTTCAGCAGTTATTGGGGATTTATCTTTTTCTTTTGGTTCAATTGGTTCGTCTTTTAATGGAGATAATGCCCTAGAAGATGGTTTGTCTTTGGGAGAAACTTTATCATCAATAATTGAATCTACTAAAGTAATTGGTTTAATTGCTTTAGCAGTTATTGGGGATTTATCTTTTTCTTTTGGTTCAATTGGTTCGTCTTTTAAAGGAGATACTGGCCTAGATGAAGGTTTGTCTTTTCGTAAAACTTTCTCTTCAATAACAGATTTGACTATAGTAGTTGTTTTAATAACTTCTTCTTTCAATAGAGTATCAACTTTACCGATAGTGTCTATTGGTTCGTCTTTTAAAGGAGATACTGTTCTAGAAGATGGTTTGTCTTTGGGAGAAACTTTATCATCAATAACTGAATCTTCTAATGTAATTGGTTTAATTGCTTCAGCAGTTATTGGGGATTTATCTTTTTCTTTTGGTTGAATTGGTTCGTCTTTTAATGGAGATAGAACCCTAGAAGATGGTTTGTCTTTGGGAGAAACTTTATCATCAATAATTAAATCTACTAAAGTAATTGGTTGAATTGGTTCGTCTTTTAATGGAGATAGAGCCCTAGAAGATGGTTTGTCTTTGGGAGAAACTTTATCATCAATAATTGAATCTACTAAAGTAATTGGTTTAATTGCTTTAGCAGTCAAAAGAGATTTATCTTTTTCTTTTGGTTCAATTGGTTCGTCTTTTAACGGAGATACTGTTCTAGAAGATGGTTTATCTTTCTGAGAAACTTTATCGTCAATAACTGAATCTACTAAAGTAATTGGTTTAATTGTTTCCGCACTCAAAGGAGATTTAACTTTTTCTTTTAATTCAATTGGATCGTCTTTTAAAGGAGATACTGGCCTAGATGATGGTTTGTCTTTTCGTAAAACTTTCTCTTCAATAACAGATTTGACAATAGTAGTTGTTTTAATAACTTCTTCTTTCAATAGAGTCTCAACTTTACCGATAGTGTCTATTGGTTCGTCTTTTAATGGAGATAGAGCCCTAGAAGATGGTTTGTCTTTGGGAGAAACTCTATCATCAATAATTGAATCTACTAAAGTAATTGGTTTCATTGCTTCTGTACTCAAAGGAGATTTATGTTTTTCTTTTGGTTCAATTTGTTCGTCTTCTAATGGAGATACAGCCCTAGAAGATGGTTTGTCTTTGGGAGAAACTTTATCGTCAATAACTGAATCTACTAAAGTAATTGGTTTAATTGCTTCTGTACTCAAAGTAGATTTAACTTTTTCTTTTAATTCAATTGGATCGTCTTTTAAAGGAGATACTGGCCTAGATGATGGTTTGTCTTTTCGTAAAACTTTCTCTTCAATAACAGATTTGACAATAGTAGTTGTTTTAATAACTTCTTCTTTCAATAGAGTCTCAACTTTACCGATAGTGTCTATTGGTTCGTCTTTTAATGGAGATAGAGCCCTAGAAGATGGTTTGTCTTTGGGAGAAACTTTATCATCAATAATTGAATCTACTAAAGTAATTGGTTTCATTGCTTCTGTACTCAAAGGAGATTTATCTTTTTCTTTTGGTTCAATTTGTTCGTCTTCTAATGGAGATACAGCCCTAGAAGATGGTTTGTCTTTGGGAGAAACTTTATCATCAATAATTAAATCTACTAAAGTAATTGGTTGAATTGGTTCGTCTTTTAATGGAGATAGAGCCCTAGAAGATGGTTTGTCTTTGGGAGAAACTTTATCATCAATAATTGAATCTACTAAAGTAATTGGTTTAATTGCTTTAGCAGTCAAAAGAGATTTATCTTTTTCTTTTGGTTCAATTGGTTCGTCTTTTAACGGAGATACTGTTCTAGAAGATGGTTTATCTTTCTGAGAAACTTTATCGTCAATAACTGAATCTACTAAAGTAATTGGTTTAATTGCTTCCGCACTCAAAGGAGATTTAACTTTTTCTTTTAATTCAATTGGATCGTCTTTTAAAGGAGATACTGGCCTAGATGATGGTTTGTCTTTTCGTAAAACTTTCTCTTCAATAACAGATTTGACAATAGTAGTTGCTTTAATAACTTCTTCTTTCAATAGAGTCTCAACTTTACCGATAGTGTCTATTGGTTCGTCTTTTAATGGAGATAGAGCCCTAGAAGATGGTTTGTCTTTGGGAGAAACTTTATCATCAATAATTGAATCTACTAAAGTAATTGGTTTCATTGCTTCTGTACTCAAAGGAGATTTATCTTTTTCTTTTGGTTCAATTTGTTCGTCTTCTAATGGAGATACAGCCCTAGAAGATGGTTTGTCTTTGGGAGAAACTTTATCATCAATAATTAAATCTACTAAAGTAATTGGTTGAATTGGTTCGTCTTTTAATGGAGATAGAGCCCTAGAAGATGGTTTGTCTTTGGGAGAAACTTTATCATCAATAATTGAATCTACTAAAGTAATTGGTTTAATTGCTTTAGCAGTCAAAAGAGATTTATCTTTTTCTTTTGGTTCAATTGGTTCATCTTTTAAAGGAGATACCGGCCTAGATGATGGTTTGTCTTTTCGTAAAACTTTCTCATCAATAACAGATTTGACAATAGTAGTTGTTTTAATAACTTTTTCGGTCAACAAAGTCTCAACTTTATCGATAGGGTCTATGGGTTCGTCTTTTAATGGAGATAATACCCTAGAAGATGGTATGTCTTTCGAAAAAACTTTATCGTCAATAACTGAATATGCTAAAGTAATTGGTTTAATTGCTTCTGTACTCAAAGGAGATTTATATTTTTGTTTTGGTTCAATTGGTTCGTCTTTCAATGGAGATACTGCCCTAGATAATGGCTTGTATTGTGGAAAAACTTTGTACTCTAAATTAAATGTTTTTATCGTCTGCTGTGATTTGTCAATTATGTGCACTAATGATTCTTTATCAGCCACCAAATCTGTTATCGTAGTTTCTTCACTATGTGGAATTTCGGCTTTTGATTTTAGTTGTTTTTTCGTTGGAACGTTCTGATTGGAAACTAACCGCTCTTGTTCAATAAAATCATTGGATAATTGGGACTTAACTAATTTAGATTGCGTCTTTAATTTAGACTCGTCTTGAATTGAATATTCTTCATATGATAGTGAAGATATTTCGTCATTTGATTGTGATATTGTAGTCGTTTCATCCAAAGGATGAATCATTCTATCAAAAACTGTAGGTAAAAAAGCGATTGGTTGAATAACAGCAAACAAAGGTGATTTTTCTACAACACCGGTATTGTCAACAGTATCAGAAAAAACCTGTTGTTCTGTTGAGTCAATATTTGGCGATTTGTCTAGTGTATCATCTTCGATACCATCAATAGTCTTCTGTGTGAAAACTGCAATAATATTATCATGTTTAATGTCTGTGTCAATGTCTTTAATTTCATTAATAGTTTCGATATGTTTAACAATATTTATTATATCTTCGTCATCTTCAAGAAGGTATGCAGTTTTTTTCGTACATTTAATTTCACATATTGGTTCTTGAATTGCTTCTAATTGCTTAGCAGTTTGACGTATTTCAACATTTTTTTGACTATTCTCAATGGCGTTTATTAATTTATCTATCTTTATATGTTCCTCAGATTCCGGTAATAATATTTGTGTATCCAAATCTTTAGTTAATTCACTTATTTCAATTGTTGCTGTTGTTTCAGTATGTTGTACCTGCGTACGTGAAGTTTTTGTTCTAGCTGGACTACGTTGTTCTGAAAAACTAACTTTTTTCTCAACACTTTCATCAGCAATACGTTTTTCGATTTTCTTTATAACTTCATGAATTGGTGGTGTTGGTTCTGATGAAACCTTTGATTCAACAACATCATCATCAAAAGCAACACTTTTGCACGGCACTACAATATCTTGTTTTATAATTTCTTTTTCAAGTTGAATAAAATCTTGAACAATTTCTTTTGTATCCTTACTAAATTCAATTTTTTTCCTAGGTGATGTCATAATACTCATAGATTTTTTGGCCGTTTTTTCTAGTAATTTAATTTTGGCTTTTACATCTCCAGATCCACGACGTGTTATTAATATTTCTTCATCAGTTATCTTAGTCAAATCTTTTTTCAACCCTGATGTTGTTTTTATAAATTCAACATCAACTGGACTTGATGATGCATCTTTAAATTCAATTTGATCAGTTGATGTTGCTGCTTCTGATGTATCAACAATGGATATAGTTTCATCAAATTCAACAGGACTTGTACCAACATTTGTATAATGAGTCTCTTCATCAATTAAATTATAAATAACATTTGTTATATCATTCTCATCTGGCTGTATTGGACTTAGTCCAGCGTCTGTAAAATCTAATTCTTCAATTTCAATATCAAGTGCTGTATCAGTGGCAACACCTAATTTTAATTTTTCATTTGCATTTTCAGAAGTTGATTGTAATCCAGGACTACTACCTGTTTCCGTAAATGTTCCACGAGTCATTGATATTCCTGTATCACTAATATGATGTGACAGGCTATGTTCAGTTCCAGGTGATTCTCCCGTTGAATCAAAACTACCATACAAATGTACACTTTTCTTATCAGAAAAATAAACAGAGTCTTCACGTTTTTTATCACGCATTACACTATCATCTGTATCACTTAAATTATGATAATGTTTATATTGTTTCGTTTTATCAGTTGTTTTTGATTCAGATAAAATAAAATCAGATGAATCTTTTTTATCTTTTCCGGTTGTTGTTGTTGTTACACTTATTCGTGACTGTGCACTTATTGATATTTCAACATCTCGATTACCATAAAGTGTTAAACGACTTTCAGTAACTGCTGATGTTTCATTTGTTTTTATTTCTTTTCTACCAATTATTAATTTAAGCGTTGGTGAATCTGTACGTGATGGTATTTGTTTATGTGACATTTCTGGTGATAAAATAATATCAAGTGGAGATGTACCACGTGTAACACGTGTTCTCATTTTTTTCTCATCCTTTTTCTCTGACGGTAATTTGTGTATTTGATTTAAATCTAAATTTAAAGTCATTTCTTTTAAACAACTTTTCGTAATTGGTTTTTCCATTAATGGTGTCGTAGTTTCTGATAATTGTTGTATTGTTTTTTCATAAAAATGTTCATCAAGTTTATCATCATCATGCTCAGATGATTGTAAACTGAATGTATCAAAATCTTCTGTTGATGCTAAATATGGATTATCAAAGTTTTTATTTTCTGCATCTTCTTTTTCAATATTTTTTGAATAATAATCAAATGAATCCATGCACTGATCACCATATGCATCAAAATCAGTTGATCCATCATCTTGAATAGAAGATGCAATTTCATCTTATAAAATTTTTGTATTTTTTTTTTGTTTGTTTTGTTGATGATTTAGGGATTTGCATTATATAAAAATGGTGAGATTAGATGATGAATTAAATTGAATTGATCCAGTTGGTATAAATGTAAAAGGAGCAGCGTGCAAATGGTATAATATATTTAAATTAGTTAAAATCACCATTTAAATGCAAATCATACACAGCGCATGAATATTTATATATGCTCAAAAAAAAACACACCCTCGTATTTTTTTTTTTTTAATGTTTAGATTATTGTTTTTTTTTTATATTATATGAAGAAATTTACAAGATAATATAATATATGATGTCGTGGATGGTCCAGCTATATAATTAAAATTATATATATATATTTATATGAGTCCAGCGGTGGTTGGTATATTTATGTGTTTTTTTTTTTTATTAAATTTTTTTCTTTTTTATTTTTTTTTAAAACAAAAAAATCGAATCAAATTAATTTTTTTTTTCTTTCTTTAAAAAAAAAATAATAGACGGAAAATTTTTTCTTTTAGTTATGCTATTTTTTTGTTTTTTTTTTTTTAATTTTTATCTCAAAAAAAAAAGAAAAAAAAAATAAGCAAGTCAAAAAAAAAAAACGGAAAAAACCCGAATTGTGCTTCTTTTTTTTTTTTTTTTTTTTCATGTGAAACTTCAATAAAGTTTTAATTTTGTTATTGTATATAGAAAAAAATACAATAATTAGTATTGTTTTGTTTGTTGTTACCAAAAGAAAGTTATAGAGAATAAAATAAAGAAAATTGTAAAAAAATATTATGTAAACCAAACGAATGAACTATCAACCAAACAACAAACTCAATCACTTTTCTTTTTTTTTTTTCTTTTTTTCAAATAAAAGGACGAGAAATAAATAAAAAAAAATCATTTATTGTGTTACAGTTCATTTTCATTTTAATCATATTTTTAACGTTTGTTTATTGTTTATTGGTTGAATTTAATTAAAAAACAAAAAAATCAAATTTATACAAAAGTAAAACTTTTTTTTTTTAAAAAAAAAGAACCAAAAAATAAAAGAAATGTGAAAATGTAAAAAAAAAATAACTTTAAGTTGGATTTCACTAAAGAAAAGTTTGCAATTAAAAAAAAAAAAAAAAAATCAACATTTTTTTTTACACAAAAAAAAAAGAAGAAAAATTTAAAAAAAAAAAAAATTGTTGCTTTTTTTTCTTTTGTTTCTTTCTTTTGTTTAATTTCGAAAAAAAAAAAAAAAAATTTGAAAAAAAAAAAAACTCGGAATAAAAAAGTATAACGAACCCGAACTAGGATGCGAGTAGTCAGCGGGGTGTTTTAAGTATTTGAGTGTACGTTTTATTGTTTTTTTCTTTAAATCTTTTCATTTTTTATTTATTTTAATTTGCAATTATAACCACGACTTCATATACTATACTATTTACTAAATAAAAAAAAAAAAAATGCCAGTAATTTTTTTTTTTCTTTTCTTCCCTTTTTCCTTTTTTTCATATATAAATTTTTGATCACAGAGAGAGTAGGTTGAATAAACAAAACAGTCTTTTCCTCTAATTCTCTCTCTCTCTCTTCTGTTTGAGAGCAAATTATTTAGTTTTTGTTTTTGTTTCTGATTTTTATATATAAAAAAAAAAAAAACAGGAAATCAAAAAAAAAGGAAAATATATTTATGTGTCCATCATAGAGAGGATACAGAAAATAGTTAAATAATATTTATAATTAATATTCATGTTCCATATCATACTTTTTATGCTCAGAAAAAACAAAAAATACAGAAAAAACAGAAGGAAAAAAAACAATAAAGGAAAAGAAGAAAGAAAATGTTAAGCAGAGTTTTTTTTTTAAATTTCTTACTAAAAAGCATAATTATTATAAAGAGGTGAATTTTGACATAAAAATAAAATAATGCTTTTTTTTTGTCTTAATTTGCCGATTAAAATAATTGCACAACAATAATAATCCCTCTAAAATTCTTAGATTATTATTATTTTCTGCATTTTTCTTTTTGTTCTTTTAATAATAATTTTGTTCTTTTTATTTAAAATAAATAAAATATTATTAATCCGATTTTCTTATTAAATTTTTCTTTTGCATTTTATTTTTAAACCATTGTGTTTTTTTTTAATTTCCAAATTTTTAGAGGAGTTGTTTTCTTCCTTTCTTCTGATGCAAACATAATTATTTTATTTGGCTTACCAATTTCAATACTAATAGGCTATATATAATATATATACATGCATACATACATAAGTTAATTATGTATATATGTATATACATATATATTTTTTCAACTGAGCATAAAAAAAAACAATAATTGCATTAAAATAGTTTAAAATTGTGCATTTAGAACCAAAATTTTCATTCCTTTGTTTTTCTCTTTTTATCTTTTTCTATTCATTTTCTTTTCTTTTAATTCTTTTTCTTTCTTTTTTTTCTCTTTCATGAAGTCATCACCGAATAGTTTTCGTTTTTCATTAAATTTTCAAATTGAAAATGCAATTAAAGTGAAATTTTGTTTAAATTTTTATTTCACAAAAAAGAATATTCTTTCCTTTTTTGTTTTCTTTTTTTTTCAGTAAAGAAATTCAGACAAAATGACAAAAATAAATTAAGATTCTAAATGTTTTTCTTTTACTTCAGATATATTTTATCTGTCTCTTTCTCTCTCACTCGTTCTCTCTTTTCAATCGCACCATCACAATATACTGCACCCCCTCCACTTTCACCACTAATATTTATCCCATTAAAACCATTTTAAAACAAATAACTCATCTCATCATATATTAAAAAATCTCAACTCAATCAACTTCAATCGTATCTTTGAAAAGAAACAAAACAAATAAACAAAAACAAAATGAAGAAAAAAAACTAAGAAAAACATAACAGAAAAAAATAACTAAAATAACCAAAATAATAAACGAATACGGTCACGCACAAAACACGAAAATCACGAGAATTCTACAAACATCAATCTCATCATGTGAAATATTTGTGAACTAAAATGTTAAATAATTTGCGCTTCAATTTTTACATAAAATGTTGTTTTGACAGTGTTTTGTGTATTGCCAGTATAAAAAATTTGAGTACTCTTAGTTATCGTGGGATGGCGCCTCAATCTTTTTCTCCAAAAATTATGTCTCGCATTTTTAAAAACACGAAACCTTGGCTCTGTTTCCTGTTTCTGTCAAAATTTCACTTTTTTTTTAATATGATCTATGATGGGAACATATTTTCTTAAGAAACAGAGAATTAGTTTGTGCTTTTCGTGTTTTGTGTGTTTGCTTCGCTTAAGAGTCAAGACGAATAAATAGAAGAAAACAAGAATAGGTTTTTTTTTTAATTAAAGAAAGATTTAATTGAAAATTTCAAACAAAACGTTCACTTTTTCACACATTCCTTTTTTTTTCACTAATAATTCATTAAATGTTGTGTGTTGTTTGTGTGTGGAAAATATATAAATATATATTTTATTATAAAAGAAAATGGAAAAACATTGATTAATATTTAATAGGTTTTTATATAAAAAATAATAAATATTGACATTAATTAATTAATATTTATAGACATTCAAAAGAGTACACTCAAATAATAGACTCGAATTTTTTTTTCTTAATACCAAATACAGAAAATGTGAAAATAAAAGAAGAAGAAGAAGAAAATCTGTTTCGAATTTAATTCAATTTTTATTTTCTTTTTCTCTTTTTTATTTTTTATTAAATTTTCTTTATGAACAAAAATTTTTCTTTTAATTTAATCGTTAATTGTGATAATTTTTAGTTAGAATAAAAAACTACCTTTATTCAGTTAAATATCTTTCCGTGATAAGTTTTTTTCTTTCTTTCATTCTAATGTCTTAGAGCTTTTAAAAAACTCTTAGACTAAACAAGTTCCTACTTATATATTTCCTATTTTTTTTTTTTTTTTTGAAAAGAAACAAAAGAAACAACAGAAACAATAGGAACAAAAAAAGAAATAGAAACTTCAAAGGAAAAATAAAACAGAAACAGAAAGTAAATTAAAAGAAGAAAAATTAAAACATTGTAAAAATAATTGCAAACTTTACATTAATGAACCAACTTTTTCATTTTCATTTAGATTTCTTTAGTGTCTTTTTTCTCTATAATTTTTATAATTTTCTTTTCTTTTCTTTTTTTGATTAACAATCAAAAAAAAAAAAAATAGAATAAATAAACTTCAACCAAAACTAAAGGGGGTAGAATGGGGGAAACAAAAAAAAACGAACAGTTGCCAAATAATTATTGTTATTAAAAAAAAAAAAGAAAAAGAAAGTAAAATCTTCCACTTACCAGAATTGTTTTTTATTTTTTAAAAAAATATTCGACTTAGAATTTTCTATTTATTATTTTCTGTATTTAACGAGTTTTCTTTACTTAAAAAAAATATACTTCTTTCTTTTTTTTTTGGTTTCAATTGTTTTGTTTGGTTTTTTTAAAAAAAAATAAAATAATCTTACAAATAATGTAAAGTTAAATTTGCTTTTATTTTTCTTTTAATTTTGATTTTGATTGAAAAAGAACAAAAAAAAAAAACAAAACAGAAGAAAAACTGATTGATTTTTTTTTTAATAAGAAAACGAAAAAGATAAAAATTGGAAAATATAAGATAAGAAATGAAAACAACAAAAGAATAAAAAAAATATTTTTTTTGTTTCAAATTGTTTTGAAAGATAAAAACAAAAACAAAAGTCAAAAACCAAAAAAAATTAAAAGAAAATTTACACAAAGAACACACAATGCACAATGCTTTTAGATTCAAACCACAAACAGGAATAACAAATTCTTATTAAGTAAATTGGACAAATGGATTTCCATATAACAAAAAAACAAAAAAAAATACTACAAAGGTAGAGACACAATTTGTTCTTTTTTTTCTTTAATACAATTAGTGTAAATGGAATCCTTACAAATACAATTTAGGTCATCTTAAATATTCTTTCTCTATTTTATTTTTTGTATTTTACGCTTTTCCAATATTTAATATTTTTCAATGTGTTTGTCATTAATTTTTTTTTTGCTTTATTTTTCTCCCCATACCCCTCAAGATTTTCTATATTTTAATTTTTTTCCTTTTTATTCGCGTTTTTCATCTTTCCCTTTTATTTTTAATTTTAAGATTTTCGGTTAAAAAACGGTGACGAAAACCGAAACAGTGTCGAAATTAATGACGTCAGAAAATACAACAAAAAAAAACAAGGAAAAAATATTTAAAAACCGAAACAAATTGAATGAAATTAAATTGAATTAAAAAAATTGAGGTTTTTTGTGTGTTGAATCTTAAATTGATTGTATTCGATTTTTTTTCTTGTAATTTCCACAAGAAAAATTATTATGTACTTTTATTACAAAACAAAAAAAAAAAAGAAGAAAATTGTATAGTGTAGAAAAGGGTTTTTCCCCTTTCCCTATTCTTTCATTCAAAAAGAAATTCGACAGAAAAACTTAATTTTTATTTTTAATTCTTTCTTTTTTTTCCTTTTTGTTTGGCCTATCATATAATTCACTAGCCATTCAAAAGCAATTAAAAAAAATATAACAAACTAACTACGAGAGCATCTACAGAATGCATTTTACTATTATATTATATACATACACACATACATATGTACATATATATGCATACATACATATGTATACATACATGCATACATATATATACGTATACGGATATAAATATATTTTATATATGAAAATGAATTTTTAATGAGGTTTTCTTTAATCAAAGTTTTGAATTTTATATAATCTCTCTTTACCAAAAACAAATCTTTTTTTTTTTTAATTAGGTTATTTAATTAGGTTAATTAGTTAATATATTATATGTTTGTTTTGTTTTGTATTTTCTTTATATATTTATTTATTTAGTTTATTTAAAAAAAATTATTAAATTCTATTGTGAATAGAATTTTAATTGAAATTATGATGACACGTACCTTGAACTTGTTCAATAATTGTTGTATCAATTTTTGTGAATTCAACATCGGTCGGACTTGATGGTGGTGTTTGAGCTGATCTTATTACTTTTTCTACTGTAATTATACAAAAAGGGAAATAAATAGAATTTTTAGATTCTGTGAAATTTTCAACATATTGCTAAACTTTTTAGCTTTAATTATTCATTAAATTATTAAAAGAATGTTTTCATTGTGTTTTTGTTTGGTTTCAATAAGTTGCATTTATTTTATGTATGCCATTCAGCACAATAAAAGGTTTCTATATAATCGTCAGACATATTTATTATGTTTAGATTCGAATACGAATTATTTGTAATTTATTGATTCTTCCGAAAACTTCGTCATAAATTTACATCAAATATAAAGCAAATCGAATTGATGGAAAAATGTTCAAAATTTGTAATATATTTCCCACCCAACTTGATTCCATTGCCGTTCAATTATTATTGATTTTCAAAAACTAAATACAAAATTATCAAGATTACTTTTCGTTTAATTTCAATTTTAATAAATAAAATGTAATAAATAATGAATGAGTTGAACTGAAAATAAGTTCAATCATCTGATTAAATATTTACTACAACTTAATTTGATAAATAATTATTCAAATCTATTTGAATTAATTTTTTAACAAGATCAAAGAGAACAACAAAAAAAAATGTAAACAAAACTTTGAAATTATGTAAAATTAGAATAGAATAATACGAACGATTATTATAAGTTTGTAAAACGTATAATTCCAAGGATAAATAAATAAAAAATAATGTAGAACAAAAATGACAACATAAAATCAAATAGTCCTTGAACTTTTATTGATTTTTCTTAATTAAATGAACTAAATATATATTCAAGAAAATTTTAAGTAATGTAGGTACATACCAGTTGTTGTAGTCATTATTATATCATCCTTTATTGATTGTAAACTTTCATTGACTTTTTTTGTAAAATTTTCATCAATTATTTCTGTAACACTTTTACGTTGTTGATGTAATTCTGTTACTTTTGCTTCTTCTTCTGATTTCATTTGATCAAATTTTAATTGAGCATCTTGTATAACTTCATCAACTAATTTTGTTGAGCTTTCAATTTTATCTTTTTGTGTTTGTAATTTTTCTTGTAAATTTGGATCAATTGTAATTAATGCTTCTTTAATTATCTTATCACTTGTTACTGTTGTTGTTGTTGTTGTTTTTGTTATTTCTGTTAAATCAGATTTCATATCTTTTGTTATATTAGATGTTAATGTTTCAAAATCTTTTTCAAATTGCTTTTTCACAGATTCTTTATCTTTTGTAATTTTTTCTAATTCAATTTTTTCTTGATGAAATTGTGAATCTAAAATATTTTCACTTTTTTCTGTTGTTGTTGTTGTTGTTGTAGTTGTTTCATGTACAGTAATTGGTTCAATATCAATTTTTTCAAATATACTTGTTGTCTCTTTAATATCTTCACTTATTTTATCTTTAACTGGTTCTTCAATTTTTTTAACACTTTCAGTAACTGTTTGTTGTTTTTCTGATAAAATTGTTATTTCTTTTATTTTTTCATCCAATTCTGTTTGTTTACTTGTAATTTTTTCTGTTAATGTTTCATCTAATACTGTATGTGATTTTTCTTGTATTTCATATACAATTTCTTCAAAATCTTCAACATCTTTTATTGTCGTCTTAAATTTATCTTTTAATTCTTTATCAAAATCTGTTTTACTGACATCAGGTATATCTTTTGTTGTTGTTTTTAATTTAATCACAGGTTCAGGTAATGCTGTTAATTTTATTGTTTTATCAATTGGTTTTTGCAACATAATTTCTTCTTCATGTATTGCCTTTTTATCTTCTATTAAACTTTGCCGTTTAATTGATGTTATTTCTTCTACAATTTCTTTTTTTTGTGTTGATGCTGGTATTTGTCGTTCAACAGATAAACGTTTTTCAATTTGATGTCGTCGTTCAGCAACTGTTTTTTTAATTGTTTCATCCTCTTCAGATTCATCAGAATCTTCAACAATTTTTTCTTCAGCTGAATATTTTGTTTCATCACGATCATGTATGTGTCTCATTCTATAGTCTAAAATTCAATGAAAAAAAAAATTGGTAATTAAATTTTTATAATTTATAAAAATCAAATAAAAAATATTTACCGTCTTGAATAACTAATTCCTCAACAGACTCAGAATCTTTCATTAAATCTGGTTCTTCGTATGAACCATTATCCATACTTGCATTACGACGTACAACACTAGGATCCTGTTGTCGACTTGATTCAATATATGTTGTTATTTTCATACATCTCGCAATAATGTCATCTCGTTTTATTGTTTTTAATCCGTTTTCAAGAATATTTCGATCATTTTGTTTTCTAGCTTGGAATAATCGTAACATTGCTTGTGCCTGTTGTGCTGTACTTGTTGGATGTTGAGCAATAATATTACTTGTGTCAGATTCATTAATACCAATTTCAGGTGCTAATACAACCCAATCAGATCCAAGTAAATTCGATATATCAACTATTCTCAAATCGGCTAAATAATTATTTTTATCAGGTAATTTTCTATGTAAGTCACTTATATCCAAACGTGTTATAACAACATTTGAATCGCCTAATATTGTTATATGATCAGGTAAAATTTTTTCTGGCAATACTATATTTAATATACAAATTGGTTGTTGTGGTGGTTCACCTTTTGCTACTTTTGGTTCACGCATAAATAATGCACGTCCAACTGTGTCAGCATGTTGATCTTTAACACGTACAGCAAATGGTAAACGATTTTCTTTAAATGCTTTAAATGGTAATTGGAGTTGTTCACCAGATTTTGTTATTGGTATTAAATTACCAGCCAATTCAATATATTGACATTTTCCTTCTAATACTTCTACATCACGACTTTTTGCTACTTCAGTAAAATTTTCTTGTTGTTCTAATGTTTTATCTTCTTTATCATCAGTCATACAAAATACTCTTAAACGTGCTTCATTTGGATCAATACGTTTAGAAAATACTACAAATTTGGCCATAAATGGTACATGGATTGCTTCACTGTAAATTAAAAGTTAAAACACAAATATAAATAAGTTTAAATACAAAAATAAAACTTTCAGATAATTTTTAACTAACCGATACAGTTCAGTTGCCATTTTTGTTGCATCAGCAATATTTCTGCAATCCATTAACCAAAATCTAGCAGAAACGGTTGTTGTAAATGAAACACAATCATTAACAAATGTAAGTGGAGTTGATCCGGTAACATCTTCCCATTGTGCTCGTGTAGTACCACCTTCAATAATTTATTGAAAAATATTTTTCTTTTTTGTTTTGTTTTAATTTTTAATTTTTATTGAAAAAAAAATAAAAATACGAATTTAATTGAATTTAATTTTTTTTTTGTTTAAAGAAATTAAATCAACGTGACTACAAAAACTAATTAATAATTATTAATAATTAAAGATTCAAAAAAAGGTTTTTACTATGCATTAATTTATATAATTTAATTTAAGAAATAAAATAAAATACAAAATTTAAAAGAAAACAAAACAAAAGGAATATAATAAAAAGAAAATTAAGAAAAAAAAAACAAAAGAGACTAAAAACGAAAAAGAAAAAAACATAAAAAAAATGCATTCCATAATTATTGTTTTTCTTTTTTAATTCTTTTGTTTTTTTTCCAATTTTAAAAAAAAAAGTTCTTTTATTCACACAAAATAATTTTAAAAAATTGATCGTATATGACAAGTTATCTGTTTCTTTTTTCTATTTTCTTTCTCTTTCTTTAAAAAAAAAAAATTTTATTTTCGTTTTTATTTATTTAGAATTGAGAGAGTGAAAATATTCATTATTTAAAAGTGAGTTGAGTTGTATATTTAGTTTTTATTTAATTCATTTTTATTTAACTTTCATTTGTTTATTTATTTATTTTATTTTTTTGAAACCATTACTATTAATCCACCATTTTAAATAAATCAAAATAAATCAAAAAAAAAAGTAAATAAAGTTCATGCAGTAAAAGTACAAAAAAAAAATACAAGAAAATCAAAATTTATTTGTTTCATTTTTAAAGTTAAAAATTAATCTTATAATAAAGAAATAAAAATAATAAGAAAAACAGAGACAAGAAATTTTATTCGGTAAATTGTTTTTTTTTTTTTTTATTAAACGAAGAGAAATATTCCCCAAAACGTGCTAATTGAAACATAAGAACTAATAAATAAGGAAAACGTTTCTTGTAAATTGGACAAGAAAAAATAACAATTAAATTATATAACAGAACAGAATAATACCAGAAATATTTTTATATTTTAATTAATTGTAATTAATTTATATTCCTTATACGATTAAATACTTAATTATAATCAAATGTCAAATGTTTTATAATGAAAGCGCATTTTTAAATAATGTAACTTATGTCACTTATGAAACTTATGTTATTCTTAATATTTATTATCATCATATTTGTTAAAAAAATATCGTACACAAAAAACATAGACGATGTTTTACGATGTTATACGATGTTTTACGATGTTATACGATGTTTTACTATGTTTTACGATGTTTTCTATTTTTGGATTGCTTTTTGCTTTTCAATATTTTTTTTTTTCATTTTTAATTATTTTCAATATTTTTTTTTTTCATTTTCTTTCATTTATCAACAACAACAATAACAACAACAAACAACAACAACAATAAAAAAAAAGGTTTGGTGTTAATTTATAATTCCTAAATTAATTAATAATTAATTATAATTTAATTGCTAACAAAAAAAAAACAATAATAAAGGAATTATCTAACTTTCGTCAATTCATCCATAATTAATAAATACAAACAAAAAACAAAAGTTATTTAAAAGAAAAACAAACAACAACAAAATACGAGAAAACAAATTTAAAAGTTTTAACAGAGAGAAACAAAAAAAAAATAATGATTTATTGATAAATGACGGATTTAAAAATTAAAAAAAATAATCTTTGATGGAATATGTGGTCTAATGTGCACAATTTTCTCTTTCTTTCTTTGTTTTGTATTTTGTTTTCTTTTTATAATTTTTCTTATCCAAAAAAAAAAAAACAAAAAATGATAATTAATGATAAATATATTTTGATGAATAAATGTGGGCGGGGGGTGGTTCTAGCAACGGTTTCAGAAAAGTTCCCTTATTGGGCAACTAACTTTCTTCTTTTTTTTTTCATTCTTTTATTTATTTCTTTTTTGTTAAAAGTATTGTTTTTCTGTACTGAATTTTTATCTTTATTTTTTGTGTTAATTTTATTTTTTCTATTTTGATTTGATAAAGGAAAAAAAATTATACTAATTAATTTTTTATTAATTTCTGTTTGGTTTTTTTTTAATTTTGTTTTTTTAATTTTAGAAAAAAAAAAAAACAAAAAAAAATTTTTTTAGTAAAATTTTTAATAATTTTTTTTTGTAAAAAGATTTTTTAAAAATTTAAAAATAACAAAAAAAAATATATTTATAAAAATTAAATTAAATATTATTTAATGAGATTTAAAAAAGGTAAAAAAAAAGAAAAAAAAAGTAGTAGTAGTTTTATTATTAAAGCATAATTAATATATTTTGTGAAAGTGTAAAAATAGTAAGAAAAAAAAGTTGTTTTGCTGCTGTGAATAGTTTTTTAAGTACTTTTTTTTATTAATTAAAAAAAAAAAGTGTTTCTGTTTTTTTTTTTCTCCTTTTTTTTTTATTTCTTGGTATTTTTATATTTTTAAGAATAAAAAAAAAACTTTAAAAATAAAATTTTAGTACATACGTTACTTAAAAAGTGTTAAAAAAATATTTTTTAACTGTCAAATCAGTTAAAAATCTTTTAATAATAAATTTATTAAATAACAAAATAAAAAACGGTTGAATATTTTTTTTTTAAACTTTCTCTTTTATTTCAATTTTTTAGTTAGCGAACATTACAGTTTTACGTTCATCTCGCAAGAAAAGAATTTTATATAGAAAAAGAGCCAAAAAGAAATTTCATGCGCCCGATCAAAATCATTTACTAAAGAAGAACAAAAATAATAAGAATAAAATTTACTTGTAGATAGAAATTAAGAAAAAGACAAAGAAGAAGAAAACGAAGAAAAAATATTTCAACCAGTTTTAAAAAATGGAGAGACAAACAACCATTTCGAATATAAAAAAAAAAAAACATTTTCATCCATTTTGAATTTTAATTTTACAAAATTAAACAAACTTAAACGGGGAAATAACATTTTCAGCCATTTTATTTTTTATTTGAATTTAAAGGAATTTAAACTTTTAACTTAAATTATCGCGCATTTTTAATAGTTGGAGACACGGTTCAACAACAATAGAGAAAAAAAAATTAAATTATTGTAGATAGTAACGTAAAATACCATAATTAATTAATTATAATTTAATAATACTTGCATATAGAAAAAATTTAGTGAAATTATTTATGTTTTTTTTTTCTTTCTCTTTTTTTTTAAGAAATTTTTTTTTTTTTTTTTTTAATTAATTAAGAAAAATAAATAAAATGAAAAATTAATTAAATAAAAGGAAAAATATGGTAAATTAAATTAAATATTTAAGAAATACAAAAATATATATAAAAAATAATTAAATATATATTTTTTTGCTTTTTTCTTGGTTTGGTTAGTTAGTTTATTTTATTTTATTTTTTAATTAAAGAAATCCAAAAAAAAAAGAAAACTATAAAAATATTATTCAAAAATGCGAGAGAAATATAATTTAGTTAATTTAATTTAAAAACAGTTTTTTTTTTTGAAAAAAAAAAATAGGAAAATTTAATATATTTTTTTTTTAATAAATATTTAATTAAATATTAAAGAGGTTGCCCAAGCTGGTAATTTATTTAATTTTATTTAGTTTATTTATTTTTAATTTTTTTTTTTTTTTTTTTAATATTTTTTTAATTATTTTGTTCTTTTTTTTCTTTTTTTTTTTTTTTTTTTTTTTTGTTAGTTACCTTTTAGAGATCTTTTCCGAAACACACCTTGATGTAGAGTGGAATGCGTGCACACAGGCATTTATCGCATTAGTAAAAAAGTTACGTAAAAATAATAAATAAAAAGAAAAACATAAAAATAAAATTAAAACAGAAAACAAAAAAAAAAAAAAAGAACGGAAAATTATGAGAAAAGAAACAAAAAATATAAAATGTGAAAAGAAGAAAAGAGAAAAAAAATAGAAAACATTAAAAATGAGCAAATGTCAAAATTAATTTTATTTTTGTTTTCTTTTCTTTTTTTTTTATGTTTTTAACAAAAATTGTGACAATAAACGAAATTTTCTTCATTTTTTTTTGATTTGATTTTGATTTTGATTTTGATTTTGATTTTGATTTTGATTTTGATTTTGATTTTGATTTTGATTTTGATTTTGATTTTGATTTTGATAATGATTCTGATTTTCTGATACTGATTTTTATATATAAAATTAAATCTAATGATTTATTATCAAAAATTTGTATTGATTTATTTTTAATTAATTATTATTAGTATGACTTTGGTCCTACACCACAAACAAAAATAATAAAACGTCTATCAATTATATTTTTATTAGATGATGATTATTGTGTTTCCGTCCTCAAAATTAATTTTTTTTTTTTTGTTATTGTTTTTTTTATTAAATCCATTATATTCGACACCAATTTTTATAAATAGAATATAGAATAAAGAAAGAGATAGAAAAAGAGGAAGGTATAAATAAAGAGATAAAATACGAAATACCGAAACGTATGGATAAGGTTCCAGCTTAAGCAACCCAATAGAAAATATCTTCTTATACTTCTAAAACTAAAGCAACAAAACAAAATAAATGTTGTTTGTTCCTTTTTATTACAATTATTGTTAAATATTTTAAAATAAAAAATTAAAAAACAACAAAGAAACACAAAATTTAAAATTAAAAAAAAAAAAAAAATCAAACACACCAGAGAACATAAATTATGAGTATTTCTTGTTATTTGCATAAAAATTAATCAAAAAAAAAAACAAAAACAAATTTTAAGAAATATCTAATGAAACACAAGGAGGGGTTGGTGGTAAAAGTTTGAGGTTACTTTTTATTAAATTGGATAAAATGATCCAAACAAAAACTTCAACAAAAACAAAAAAAAAAATAGAATTAATATCGGAGAAAAAAGAAAAAAAGAAAAACTGGTGCAAATAAATATTTAAATCAATTTCTGAGTACTGAGTGTGGAAAAATTAATATAACAGAAATAAAAAAAAAAACACGCGCGTTCATTTTGATAATTATTTTTTGTTTTTAACAATTGTTCTTTCTCTAATTTTTCATTTAAGAAATTTGTTATTGTTTTTTTTTTATCAAAGTAAAAACAAAAAATATTATTGGACTACATTTTAATGATTTTTGTTTTCTTATTTTTTGTTAATAATTAATAAATAATTATTAAATATAAATTTTTAATAATATACAAAAATTATGCTAAATCAATTCAAACAGCAAACAAATTGAAGACGGAAACACACACAACTTAATAAATAAATATAATTTATTCTGTTTTTCTTGTTTGTAAAAACAAAAAAAAAATCTATCTAAAGGTTAAAATTTTTTAAAAGGTTTAACAAAAAAAAAATCTGATTATTTTTTTTTATTAAAAACTAACTTTTAAAACTATTTTTTAAAAATAACAATAAAAAACGAAATTCAATTTAAGTTTTTTTTTTTTTTATTTAATTGTAAATTTATTGTTTGAATTCAAAAGAGAAAAATAAAAAGTCAACAAAAAATAAGGTTAAGGCATGACGATAATTATGTTTCTCTTTTGTCTAAACAAATTTAAATAAATAAACAATTAATTACGTGGATTGCCATATCAAACTGAGCCTAACACTTCTAATTAGTTAACTTCTATAAAAAGGAGTTTTATTGCTTTTTTTTTTTTTGTAAATTAAATTAATAAAAAACCAAAAACAAAAACAAAAGGAAATTGTTGAATTACAAAAATGGTCTAATTACAGTTTAAAAAAAAATATTTAGTTACGTTCTTTAAAGAAGAAAACTACGACTTGACTAGAAAATAATCTCTATATATATTATTTAAAATAAGAAAACGGATAAAACAAAAACAAAAAAAATAAATATACAAAGTTCGAATCTACCGTAATGGCAACCCTAATTTTAAAGATAAAAAAAAAATTAAAAAAACTCTTAACTAAAACTAATTATTAAATTTCGCGTTTTTGTTTTTTTTTTTTTTCTTTCATTTCATTTCATTTTTTTTTTATAATAATTTAATTAATTAATTAAAAAATTTAAAATTAAAACAAAATAAAAATATCTGAATTAAATTAATTTAAAAATAATTAATTAAATGTAAAATAAGAAAATTGTGTAATTTACCTGTGATTGAGCACAATAATCTTAATGTTGGTGCATTTCCTGAATATTGATTAATCATTCCTTGATTATGTGCCCTTGGTGCTGGCATACTCAATGTTATTGCTTTATGGAATTTTCTACGTCTTGGTTCAACAGTGACAATTGGTGAAACGGCAACACCACGTCCAAGTAATTTTGCTGTTAATTCTGGATCAATTGGTTGCGCCTAATTATATGTAAGAAAGAAAATAAAATTCATGGTTGCATTTCTTTCTCTTTGTTTGTTTTTTTTTTCATTTCATTTCATTCCAATTCTCTTCACTTTTGGCACACCAAATGATTATGGATAAAATTATGAAGGACATTTTGTTTATCATTGTCAGTGAATATGAATAGGACTTATTTTTTAATTATGATTACACAGCAAAATTTGTTAGAGAAATAAAAAAGCATCATGAAAGTTATTGTTAGATTTAGATTAAGTAAACACTTTTAGTGATTCGGCCGACATTTAATCAATTCCAAAATTATTGTAAAATCAACAAAGTAAAAATTTAAGTCATGATCAACATTATCAAAAATGCTTTAATAATCATTCGTATGACCTTTAACTTATTTATTTATGTTGATTTACTTTTCTGTTCAATCAAAGTCACATTTTGTGTTTTGATTGTTTTAATGAAAAAATGTTTTAATAAAAAAAAGTAAAAACAAAAAAGTTAAAACAAGGAAAAACAAAAAATTATATAAAACAGAGAAAAATCAAAATAAAAAAATAAATAAATATAACAAACACCATTAAGAAGCAAGGCTCGAATAATATATAAATATAAATAAAATTATTTTTATATAAAAAAATGTTTAGAAGGTTAGCCAAAAATTAAATTTGTTCATTTGTTTTTTTTTGTTCTTTTGACTCAGGCAAACATGATTGTGCAAAATAAAATGGTTTTAAACATAAAAAAAAGTACGTGTATCAAACAATCATAAAATACAACAAAAAAAATAGATGTTATTAATTAATTGTTATTTTGTTAATTAAATATATAGAGAAAGAATTTTAATAATAATTAAAAGCAGAGAAATATCGGTTTTTGTTTTTTTCTTTTATCTTTGATCAGCCAAACTAATAACAAAAGAAAAATATATTTTATGAGCATTACGCCCAATAAATTTAGTCTACACACGTCTCTCTATTAATTGAATTAATTAAAGTTAAAAATTTATTAATATTTCCGCACTAAATAATTATTATTATTATTATGATTTTATTCGAACCCTGCCTCTTATTTGAAATAAGCAACTCGTTTTTGTTTTTTGTTTTTTATTATTTTCAGTTTAACTAAATTTATTGGGCACTCAAAACTTTTGTGAATTTTCTTCATTTTTTTTTGTGGTTAAATACAATTATTTTAAAGTTTACAAATATAATTATATAAATTTTATTTTTTTTTTAGTTTTTTTTTTTGTTTTTAATAAAATACATTTGTTTCTTTTTTTTTTGTTAGATATTTTTTTTGCATTTGTTTCTTTGTTAAAAAGCAAAAAAAAAAAAAATTGCGAAAAAAAAATGAGTGAAAACTTAATTATTATGTTAACTCAAAACATCAATTTCATTCATTGTTAAATATAATTTTTTATTGGTTTTATTTTTCTTTTGTTTAAGAAAAACCTAAAACATTTTTAACAAACCACTAAAATTATTTTTCTTTTGTTTTATTGTAAAATATTTACACTGAGAGTAAACATTTATGTAATTAATATTAATGGGTTCGATTATTTTTTTAAAAGCCTAATTTTAATGTAACTTTTTTTTTTGATTAAAAAAAAATTTTATTAGTTTTTGTTTATTTAAGAAATAAATAAATATATATTTTTTTTTAATTTAGAAAACAAAAAAATTGAAATAAAACACGTTTTCTTTTCTCTTCACATACCACTAAAAATCAGCGTTTAATTTAAATTCTTTAAAGAACAAAGAATAATTATTTGAAATTTTAAAAATGGCCGCCGGTTAGCATTTAGCAGAATAACGATTGCTACAGATATTTTTATACGTTTTTACTTCTAAATTGTATTAACACTAAAAGGGTGATTCGAATTTAATTTTTGGTTTTGTTTAATTTACAAATGCTACCGAATTTTTGATTTCGTGTGTAAAATCGTTACTTTAAAAATAACGGTTAATACTTTTTGGTATGTGAGAAAGAAGTTAAACAGTTGGTGGTCACATACATGCAGTGTTTAAAAAATTATTAGAAACTAACATAATTATATTTAATGAATGCACTCACAATATTAAAAAAAAAACTGAACATGCGATATTTTTTCTTTCTTTCTTTAAATTTATTTTAAATTTTAATTTTAAATTTATTTTCTCCTTTTTACGAATTTTTAAAAGCAGCAAAAAAAAAAAGGTTTTGTCTTCAAACTCAAATCCAAATAGGTTCTTTCTTTCAAATATAATTAAATTAATGATGAGTTTTTTTTTCTTTGTTTCTTATAATGAAGGTGAAAAGTGCAACACACTGAAAAAGTTATTATAATAAATAAAATAAAAAATCACTTTTTTCTCCATTTTCATTTATATTTTTTTCTTTCTTTTCCTCATTTTATTATTTTTCATTTGTTCATGCAAATTAAATAGATTTTTTTGAATTATTTAATGTTTTCATGCATACAAAATTATATGAATAAAAAAAAAAACAAAATAAAGATGATGAGAATTCTTTTTCTTTTTTTTGTTTAGAGACAAGACATAATAATATTTCGTACATTGGACGGTTTCTATTTATTGTTATTAATCACGTCAAATATCCGAATACGAATCAAGTTTTGTTTTGTTAACTTTTTCATTTTTGTATTGTATCTCTAAGGTGGTTATTATTTTCTTTACTAAATAATATTGGTTATTATTGGAATTAAAAAATATGTTGCTGATAAATATTTTTAATTTAAGCTTTTCAAATGTTCAACATATTTAAAGTAAATATATTCATTTTTAATTAATAATTTATTCGATGCATAATAATTTAATTTTTGCAGCTACATGAATAAAATCTATAGTCGTCAAAATGTTAATTTTTATTCTTTAATTTCTAACTTATTTTGACCAAAACTTTAATCTTCACCAGATCAGTGAGAATCTTTTCTTCTTGGGAACGTGATTAACACTAATTTTACGTAATTTTTCGGGAGCAACACCTTTTCTTGGTTTAAAAAGATTTACCTGAAGACCGACTTTAATCTTCTTAGTTAGAGCTCCCTGTGGAAATACTGCTTGTACTTGTGGTACGACTGTACTTGAGACCATACCCCCTTCTGGTCCAATTGCATGTACTTCTTGTCGTACACGTGAGACAACCGCAAAGTATTGTGGAAAATCGTAAGTAACAAAACGACAAATTCTGCCACCACCGAGCTCATCCATTTGATTTAAATCTGTAATTTATATAAAAAAGAAACAATTTTGTTTAAATATCTGTTTACAGTAAAGAAATATGAATGTGTTATCACCTTCTGGTTCAAAACATTCATTTAATATATCATGAACAATTTCATCGGAATTATCAATTGAATGTTCTCGCCATGTTTCTCCATTATCGGAACGTAAAATAACAATTTCACGTTCTTTTCCACGTAATGATGCAAAATGTGGAACTTCCATAACAACTGGTCCCAAGAATTTTGCAGAAACTGGACCCAATTCAAGTACACGACTAGCAAGTGCTTCACCTTCCATTAATGGTGGTGGATGCATAGTACGTTGTGGTTTAACGTAACGGCAAGTAATTCGTGTTGGTTGAGCAGCTGAACGTGCTGGTACAATAATACGGACACCACTGTGACGACACCCACGCATTGCACCACCACGCGCATCGACAAGGAATGATACTAAGAAACTGAAAAGGAAAATAATATTATAATACTGCTTCCTTTAACACCTAATACTGAATTTACAATTAATTATTTCACAATTTTATGCGTCAATTGGTCAAAGTATAAATTTGAAATAACTAATTATTTCTATTTCATTAAATGAGTATTGAAATATTAACGATATCAAACTATGACGTATAATTAAAAATCACTATTGTAAATTCCTTGTAATTAACATATATATAAATATATAAGTAATAAGATTATAAGCAACAACTTACTTCTTCCAATGTAACTTTCTACTATCCAGAAATAAATAGGACGCAAGAAAATGTAACAAAAGTTTTTCGTTGTAATAAATTTTTAATCTTAAAATCAATAATAAATAATAATAATAATAATAAATACAAGGACTTACCCAACATGTTGTTGATGTCGATCAATATTTATATTATCAGGAATATAATTTCCCTCATTATAACTTTTCTCCATTAATAATGTTTTAACATGTTGTGGACTTATAGAATCTTCAATTGCCTGTGGTGGCATTATATTTGAATCCATACTTTGTACCATTTTATTAGAATCAATTCTTTCATCACGTGTAACATCAATTGGTAGTGAATCATCACCTAATGATTTCATTTCATCAACAGTTAAATAACGATATGGTTGATCAGACAATACCGTATCTTCACCTAGTTTTGATAAAGAATTGAAAATAAATAAATGAATTTCTATTCTATTTAATGCATTAAATTATATAAATGGAGAAAAAAAAATTAAAAGTAGGAGCGTTGTAAAGGTGAGTCAACTATTTAATTTACGCCCATAATGCAATAAATTTCAATAGTTGATGTCTCAACAACCCTCTTACATCAATTTCTTTTTGTTACAGTATACTAATTTAATAATACAATTTTGAAGAGAATGATTAGTGGAAGTGCATTTGAATATAGAGTAAAGAATTTTTTTCCAAAAAATTTATTTTTCTTAATTATAAGAATTTCTCTTGCCAATTCGTTTAATTTAAAAGAACAACGAAATTTTTTAAAACTTACGATAAATCATACAATCACCGTAATAGTATGGGAGATAAACATGGTTACCATTTGATTGATGATTACTTTTTAACTCGTAACAAGCATCCAATTGAGTGGTCACACCTAAGGACCCATATTACCGAAATTTAGTTTTTCAAAATTAAATAAGAAATAAAATTTTCAAGAAAAAAATTTCATTTGCCAATTTTTTTATTTTTTATTTTTTAAAAATTTTGATCGTGCAAAAAAATAAAGATGAAAATGATTGAGAAACAAAATAAATAATGTTTAATTAAAATACATTACCTCCTTCTTCTTCAGAATCGGACATAAATGTTTCATGCATTGATTCTGGTGCGACAACACGATATTTTTCTTCAGTCATTGATGTTTGCATTGGTGAAGTTGTTGGATTTGTAACAGCTTTAAGTGATTCCAAAACACTTATATATCCCAATTTTTGTGCTATATTTAATGGAGTTTGACCATTCTAAGAAAATATTTAAAAAGAAAATAATTATTTATTTGAATTGAAGAGATTCGTGTCAGTATATTGCTTACATTTGTCACGGCATTTGGATCAGCACTATTTTCCAATAAAACATTAACAATATGGCTATGCCCTTGTTGAGCTGCTTGATGTAATGGTGTATAACCAATTCCAGTTGATGTATTAACGTTTGCACCGTTTTGTAATAAAAATCTTACCATATTGGCTTGGCCAAAATGTGATGCAACATGTAATGGTGTATAACCAGCTTTTGTTATTGGTTCAATATCAGCACCATGTTTAACAAGAAGTTGTGCAACACTAACTTTATCTTCTTGTGCACACAAATGTATTGGTGTTAAACCATTTCTTGCTTGATGATTTGCGTCTGCTTTATGTTCTAATAAAAGACTAGATATTTCTGCATGTCCTTCTTGTGAACTTAAATGCAATGGTGTAAAACCAGCTTTACTTTCAACATCTGGTAATGCACCATATTCTAATAATGTTGTTGCAATATCCATTTGATTTTTTCTTGCAGCAATATGTAATGGTGTATGACCATTTTTAGCAGTTGCATGTGGACTTGCACCTTTTTCCAATAATAATAATGCAACATTTTGATGATCATAGTGGCTGGCAACATGTAATGGTGTTACACCATTTTTACCTTGAGCATCAACAGGTGCATCTTTTTGTAATAATAATTGTGCAACTTTAAGGTTACCATATTTTGCTGCTAAATGTAATGGTGTAAAACCTTTCTTTGTTGTTGCATCTAATGATGCACCATTCTCTAACAAGACACCAGCAACCTATAATAAAATTAAAAAAAAAATATTGTTGGTTTTTCTATTTTTTATTTTTTTTTCAAAAAGCCAAAAGAATTTAATTTCTTCTTTTAATTTTATTTTTTATGAAGCAAACGAATTTTACAATTCTCATTTTTTTAGTAAAACCAATTCTCTAATTTTTTTTTATACAAATCAAACAAAACATTGATTATTTTAAGCCGAATTTTCTGTATTTGTTTTTTTTCTTTTGGGAAACAAAAATAAAATTCCAATAAAAAGGCAAAAAAAAAAAATAAAGAAAAAAAAATCATAAAAATGGGATTACCTTTGAAGGATTTCACTTTAAATTAATAAAGGACACTTTTTGAACTGATTGTTTGATACAACTAAAATTCACTATTTCTTTATAAATAAAAAAACAAACAAAAATCTAACGTGAAAAATATAATTAAAGAAAAAAAAACGTAACAAAATTAATCAAAAGAAAAATTCTCTAAAAATGATGAGTGAAAAAATTTCAAGAGAAAATTACAAATTAATTAACAAAAATTCATAATTCCTAATTCATAAAGTTAAAATTAAAAAGAAAATGTGTTAATCACTTTTCCTTTATCGACAAAAGAAAAATTTTCTCCCATCAAATTACAGTTTTTTTTTCTTTCAATTTAATTTTGTCCAATGTAGGCAAAATGAGAAACTTACAAGAAGGAACAATAATCAATAAGTACAAATAAATATAAAGAAGAATAAAGATAAAGAAGAAGAAGAAGATAAATAATAAAATAAAAATTTGATTATAAATTAAAAAAAAAATATTTATTAAAAATAATAACAATAAAATTTTTCGAACATTCCAACATAAAAAATAAAAATCTGGTTTTGGTTTTCTTTTTTTTTGTTCTGTTTTTTGGTTTTAGTTTTACAATAAAATATAAATAAGTTTTTTTGTCGTTTGTTTTTCATTTATTTTTCGTTGTAGAAAATTTCATTTTCGTTTTTAAAAAAAACAAATGTCTTTGCTTTTTAAGGAAGTGTGCATACCTAAACATTTATAATTGTCTGCTTTGGATAATAATATTTTCTTGTTGGTTTTCTATTGAATTTGTGTCGGAAAATTTAAATAATGTTTTTTTTTTTTTTTGGTTTTCAAAAAGAAAGAAAGATAAGATAAAATTTAAATCTAAGAAAAAAGGGACAGAAATTTTAATCACGTTTAAAAATAAAAAATTAAAATGTCTTTTTATTGAATTTAATGGGGTTTTGTTTCCTCTTAATTAATTAATTTAAGATTTGTTATTAATTGTGCCTTAAAATATTGTAAGAATTTTGTAGACAATGAAATTACATTTTGAACCCGTGGTAATTTAATTTTTGTATTAATTTTCTTTTAAATTTAAATTTTTGATTTATTTTTTCATAACGAAGATTGTTGCTAAATATTGTCTGTGCGTTGAAATGATTCCTCTATGACAATTATAGATTGTTGGCCGATAATAAATTGGAATTATGTAAAATAGGATAAATCAAAATTATTTGACAATAAAATATCAAATTTTGATTCTCCATAATTTGTGTATGAATAATTTTTAAACAATTTTGATTTGATTTGTAAATTGATTTATATTTTCCGCTGGTTAAATTAATTAATTTGAGTTACGCGTAATAATTTCTTTTTAAATGCAATTATTTATTGTAATTTTGTTCTAAATTTCAAAATCATAGGAACATCCACCTCAACACCTCCTCCTTCTGCAACCAATTTAATTTCAGGCTTTATTATCCATTCTCACGTTAATTCTCACAATATTTACCCTTACGACACAACAATTTTTTTTTGATACATTAAACATAATTATTCTATTCTTCTCTTTTTTTTTTTTTGTTTTAAAGAAAAAAACATAAAAAGCCAACATTTACAAAATTTAACAAATTAAAATTAACAAAAAAAAAAAAATAATAATAATAATAATAAAAAGTGATTTCTTTAAATGAAAAATTCTTGATGTCTTATCCAAAATAATTGCATCAAATAAACAGTTTCAACATGATCCATTATTTTTTTACATATTAATTTTTTTACCTCATCTTGTCCTTCTTTAGCAGCAATATGTAATGCTGTATACATATCCTTTGTTGTTGCATCAACTTGGGCACCATGTTGTAATAATAACATGACAATATCAACATTACCTAAACGGGATGCAATATGTAATGGTGTTTGTAATTCTCTAGCACGTGCATCAACTTGTGCTCCATTTCGTAATAGAATTCGTATTATATCAGTCTAATAAATAAATGGATAAAAATAGAAATAAAAAAATAAAATATAATTTAAATTTATTGTTATTGTTTTCCGGTGAATTTATTATCATTTTCTGGGTGGTATAATTCATATAATTTATTATAGAGAAGAATATGTCCAATGATACATGAGACAAACAAAAATCAATATTGTATAATTTGTAACTAACGTTCACAATAAGAGTTGAACAGTAAAAGAATATCTAAAAAAAAACTGTGGCGTCTCCACCAACACTAAATAAAATCATTTAATCGAAATTTATTAAATTAAATCTTTCTTTCTTTCACTTTCTTTTCATTAGAAATCTGCAAGATAAAATATAATAAATACTTAATTAATTTTTCTACTAAAGAAATTATTAGTTTTAGCTTTATATAAGAAAACAAATGTGAACGTGAATTTCTTTTAAAAGTATAAATAAAAGAATACGAAATTATTTTTATTATTTGGAAAGAAAATATTCAATACATTACAGTTGGAAATTTGAAAGATATTAAATTACAAGCGTGAAAATATTAAATTTCAATTAACGGCCATAGATATTGAAAAGTAAAACTCATCGCATCCAATTTTTTATATTCTTTTTTTTTTTTTGGAAAATACGGAAATCAATCATCATTATTCTTCAATATATTTCTATTATTTGACGTTGTATAAGAATTTTTCTTGCTATTGAAAATATATTTATATATAAAAATATTTGTACCTGGTTAGCTCTAGCTGCCAAATGAAGTGGAGTCTCTCCTCGTACAGTTGGTATATCTGGACTTGCATCATGTTGTAATAAGTAAATAACAATATTCATACAACCCATAAATGATGCCACATGTAATGGTGTTAAACCACTTTCTGTAGTAGCACTAATACTGGCACCATGTTTTAGTAGCAATTCAACAACTTTTATGCGATTTTTTTTACACGCAATATGTAATGGTGTAAAACCATTTAATGCTCTTGCATTTGCATCGGCATTACGATCAAGTAATAATTTAGCTACACGTACATGTCCACAATGTGCTGCTACATGAAGAGCGGTTAGATAATCAACAGTGACTTCATCAACGGGTGCACGATGATACAATAATATTCTTGCGGCATCAACATGTTCACCTTGTGCGGCCATATGTAATGGTGCTAAACCATTTTTAGTTTTTGCACTTATTGGTGCACCACGTTCTAGTAACATATCAACAACTTGTTCATTACCTGAACGTGCTGCACAATGTAATGGTGTTAAACCATCACGAGTTTTACTTTCAATATTTGCACCTTTTTCGAGTAATAGTGATACCATATTAGTTTTACCCCATTTTGCTGCAACATGTAATGGACTTATATTATGTTTTGCAGCATAATTAACGTCTGCCCCTTTTTGTATTAATAAATTTGCAATAGATTCGTTTCCGTAATGTGAAGCAATGTGTAATGGTGTAAAACCTGATTTTGATGTTACATCAGGATTGTGGTCATTCTATAAAAATTAGGAAAAAAAACGTAAATATTAAAATAAAAATGCCAAAGAAAAAAAAAACAAATGTTTTTTCAACTTACTTCAAGTAATAAAGTAGCTGCTTTGACATCATCTTTTTTAGCAGCAATATGTAATGCTGGTAATCTAACTTTTCCTCTTGTATCACTTTCTAATAATACCGCAACAACTTTATCATGTCCTTGTTGCATTGCAACAGCTAATGGTGTAAATCCATCTTCAGTAGCAAGACTTTGATTTGCACCATTTGATAATAATAATTTAACAACAGAATCATGATTTTCTTGTGCAGCCATATATAATGGTGTAAAACCGTTTTGTGATTGTACATTTACAGATGCACCATGTTGTATTAATAATTTAACAACATCCTCTTGTCCAGCCAATGATGCAATATGTAATGCTGTATTACCTTTTTTAGTTGCACTATCAACTTTTGCGCCGCGTTTGAGCAATTCGGCCACAACAAGTACGTGACCATCTTTAGATGAAAGATGCAATGCATTTAAGCCATTCTAAATAGATAAAAAATAATAAAAATATTAGAAATATAAATTAAATTGTTAATTATAGGTAAAAGATAAGAGATTCAAATTTAAAAAATTGGCACTCATTAAATTAATTAATGAATGGGGGATGGATGGATAAAAAAAAATATACCTAAGTATGTTGTTTTACTTTTATGTCGTGCTATGAAATATTGATAATTTTATTTTTAGGGACTTAAATTCCATTTTTAGATGAGACTCAAACACGCGTTACATTCTTTTTTTCTGTTTTTTCTTTTTTATTTCTCTCGGTATCCGTCATACACACATTTTTGTTTTTTGTTTTTATTGCAGAAAACATATAAAGGAAAATATAAATATACTTTTCAGCATAGAGTGAGATGGAACAGAGAAAAAAACGTGACTAAGACAAGTGTCCCAGTTAAAATTAATTTATATAATTGCATGATTCTAAAACAGAAAAAAAAAAATTCTTTATGGTAAAAGGACTATTTTTATAATTTCTGGCAAACGACAAGAGAAAAAATTATTATGTAAGTTTTTTATAATCAAATCATTGGGTATAATTGTTTCATATAATAATTTGTTTGTTTCAAACTTTTTATAACAATTATTATCATATGGAAATGGTAAGGGTGGATGGGTATTAAATATAGAATTATTTAAACTCAAAATTTGCGTTAGAGGACATTGACTTTATAATTTATTCACTTTTTTTTTCATCAAATGAAAATGCTAATTTAGGTTAACGTTAGGAAACTCATCATTTTTTTATACATATTTTTTTTATCTAATGAAAAATTATCATGATTACAGAATTCAGCAAAAATATTTGTACAGAAATTTTTCAAAAAAACAATACATTAAATCACAACAGAACTTCAATTTCAACAAAAATTGTGATAATCAAATTATTCTGTTTTAAATTTAAACGTTGATTTATTTATTGTCATTTTCTTTTATTTTATTTGTGCTAAAAAAAAAACAAATAAAACCATCAAATTTAATTTGATTCAATTTGACATGAATTCAATTTAAGATAAAAAAAAACATTTTCACATTATTCCTACACATTTTATGTTGATACAAGCGTTTTTTAGAACAGGAAATATTTTTTTCCAAATGTTTCATTAAATTATTTCTGTGCCATTGTCTCCATTAGAAAATCACAAATATTGTTGAAGGAAAAATATTCAAAAAGTGTAAGAGCTTTTAGAGTTTAGAAGACGAAAAGAAAATGTTGAGTTTACAATTTACAGCAAAAAAAAAACCACTGGTAGAAAATTTCTTTATAGATTCTCGAGTTTTCAGATTATCAATGTTCTAAACACAACGACATTTGAATTTATTGATTTTATATTTTAGGAAACAACTCATAAAAGAAAAAAAAATCAATATCTATTATCCAGATGGTTGATTAGCACTTGAGACCAAATAACCTCAATATCCATTCTTTAAAATATCATCAATTTTCAAGATAATTGCGTTGATGTAAGTATCTATTCAGAAGAAATTGTTAAATGGAGAATAGAAAATTTATAATCCATACGTTTGAATGTTGATTAAAGATAAGAACATTTTATTCGATGTTTAAAAATTATAAAGACAACAATTGACCAAATTTTAAAAAATCAAATAATAATATTTTTGTTATAAATTGAAAATAGAAAAACTCAATAAAAAGGTCATCAATGCGTAACAATATTTGATCAGAGAGTAAAGAAATTATATTCAATAAAAATTTAAACAAGACGGTCACATGCAGTGAATCGAATTATATGGATTAAACGGATATTGACATAATAAATATTTAATTAAAATTATATATACTTACAGCGTTAGAAGTGTTAATATCAATATTATTTTTAAGATGCTCTAAAACTTTATCAAGGTTTCCTGCTCGTGCCGCGCGAAGGAATGATGTATTTCCATCGGACTGAAAATAGAAAGAAAAAAAAATAGATAATGTTAAATATTCCGTTTAAAGTTCATAGTTTAATATTATCTAAAAAAGAAAAACACAAAGTAAGAAAAAAAATAGAAACAAACAAAATTCAACTGAATTCATATAGAAAAAAAAAATCTATGATGGGCCCAGCCCAATAGTCGCGAAATATATACATAGATATAAATTTTATCGTTTTTATTGAGTTGTTTTTCACTTCCTCTTCCTACATTTTCCTATCAGCCATTTAACTATATAGACATTGGATTAGAGATGGAGACGTGTTCTTTTTTTTTCCGCTTTTCCTTTTTATATTTTTTTCATATTTTATTTTTTCTTTTTGTTGGTATTTTTCAATTAGAGAAAATGAATTTTAATTAATTTCTTTACACAGGAATTTATGTTATTAAAACAAAAAATAAAAAAAACGAAAGTTAAATAAAAACCAGACATCAGAATTACAACAACACCAACCGGCTTTTAATTATTATATTTTTTTTTTCTTCATTCTTCAGAAAAAAAAATTTTCTTCAATTATGAAACATTTATTATGAAAATAAAATATAAATTTACCAAACGTTTAAAACATCCCAACATTTCTATACATTTTAATCACTTTAACTAACTTTTTTATTTTTTTTTTCTTTTGGGTCTTTTTTTTTTTTTATAAATTCTTTTTTTTTTTGGTAAAGGAAAAACACAAAAAAAATTTTTTTTTAATAATAATCAACACTGAACTGATGATAAAAATTAAAATTCTACACCATAGACATCCATCAAGTTTGAAAGCTTTTTATGGAATGGATGGATATGGTTGATTTTATTTTTCCTTTTTTTTTTTTGTATTATGGAAAACCACACGCAGAAGTTATATATTTGTGTCCTTCAGTTAAATAGAGAATATCGTTTGAGAAACTCTCCTATTTTTTTCTTCTTCTTCTTTTGTTTTTTTTTTTTTATTATTCTTCTTCGTTTTTCATGTTTTTTTTTGTGTTTCATCTTCTTCTTCTTCGTCGTCGTCGTCGTCGTCGTTTATTTTTTTTTTTTTTTGATTAAATATTACGTGTGTGTATTCAAACCTAACCTATAACACATGCACATATTTATTCTTAACTATACATACATACAGACATATTACACATGTATAGACATTTGTATTATGTAAAAGTGAAAGAAGGAGAAGAAGAAGAAGAAAATATTGGTGTTTTTTGCGCAAGACAACAGAAAATATATATTTGTGGGTGTGTGTGTGTGTAAAAGGCAAAAAGAAAATATATAAAAATGATTTTTTTGTATGTTGTTGTTGGTATTGTTGTTTCTGTTTTTCTTTCTTTTTTTTCCTTTTTCCTTTTTCTCTTCTCTTCTATATTTTGTACGGATCCATAGAGAGAAAAAAAAACGCCACACCCTATATAAAATGAATGTGTTAAAAAAGGATAGAACTATGTTAATATCGATCGATTTATATACATATTCTCTGTTTCTTTATTTTTGTTACTCTTTCAAATACAAACAAAAGAAAAAAAAATAAATAAAATAATATTTATATTTCATATCCATAATAAGGATTCTAACAATAATTTTTCCCACACCCTATATGACGTTCCGTTTTTTTTTCGTTTCGTTTCTATTCTCAAATCACCTACCTACATCACCTCCATCCTTACCCCACTTTAATTCACCCAGTTTATACACAACACATATGATGTAGCTTGTATATTGTGTATACCGGAAAAAAAGAATATATATGTATAGAAAATTTGTTACTCATCCTATATACACCACCCTCCTTCCTTTTTATATCTACCTCCCTCTACCGCACTTTACTGCCTTCCCCCCTGTTACGTTACAATAAACAAAATAAGGAAAAAGAAAAAGAAGAAGAAGAAAGAAAAACGCACTTTTGCACTTGTACATAATTCATACATACATAAAATATTATGTTTGAATGAGTTTCTCTTTCAACTAATGTACATATATGTAGGGTGAACAATTTTAATGAATCCCACAATACATAGAAAATTTAATTTTGAAAAGAATAAAAAAAAACAAAAATCCGTACCCCCTTCTTGTTATTCCTTTTTCGGCACACACTTGTCGATGATCTCAGACAGTGATTAAAATAAAAAAATATTGTATTTTTGTTTGTTACGAATAAACAGGACACACATAAGGCAATAACATAGAAATACATAGAAATACATAGAAATATATGAACAGCGTGATATAATTGGAGACACAATGAAAATAAAGAAATCCGGGTGGTTTTTGTATTTCTCTTGTTTTTTTTTTTTTTGGTTTTTATTTGCACGACATCTCAATTTATCTTTGATTTTAACTAAACCAACAACAAAAAAATAATGAAAAATTAAAGAGAAAGAAAGAAAAAAATGAATCATTTTTGTTTTTTTTTGTGAATTTTTGTTTTTTTGGGAATTTTTTTGTTTTATTTCGTTCTTTAATTAACGAGGGGTTTCTGTTATTGAGGGACATAAAAAAAAATATATATATAAAATGTGAAATCGATTTAATGCGTATTTTGACACGAGAATATAAAACAAGAAAAACTTAAACAAACAAGCAAAAAAAAAGGTGTTATCATCGTTGTAAAGAAAATTTAAATATTTATAAAAAAAATAACAATAACAACAAAAGAGAGAGAGAGAGAGAATAAAAAATTCAACCTTCAAATAAAATTACATAATAATAAAATTTGCATAAAAATCAAATATATTTTATATATACGCATTATCAACCTTCTGTAACCTTTTTTAACCTTTCAACATTATTACACAACCTCTACCACCTTGCAATCAGTTTTTTTTTTCTTTCTTTTCTGTTTTAGAAAAAAAGTTAAAACACAACAACCAAAAAAAGAAGAAGGAAAATCTTTAATTTTATGATGAAAATGAAAATGTAAAGAAGAAAAAAAGAAAATCAATAAATAAAAATCAAATGAAAAAAAACCCGAAGAAATTCTTATCACAGAGTAAAGATAATTTTCTTCTTGTTTTAGTTTTTTTTTTGTCAAATTGTCAAAAGATTATTAAATGAAAGGAAAACTAAAATGGAAAAGACAAAAAATAAAACCTTGGATTTTATAGAGACGAGAAAGTAAAAATTGCGGCCATTTTTTTTTTTCCTTTCTTCTTCTTTTTTTTTTTTTGTTGTTTCTAACTACCCAATCCGTCAGCTCAAACAAGTCATACGAAAATATCGATCGCTCTGCGGCAAAGTAAAAAATTTCTTCTTGTTTTACTTTTTTCTTTTACATTTTTTTTTTTTTTATAAAACCACCCCCAAAAGAAATTCACCCAAAAATTATATTTATTCTATATTTAATTGGTAAAAACCATTTCTGTGTGTGCCGTTTTTTTTTTCTTGTACTTTTCTTTTTACCTTAATTGACAAATTAATTGAATTATTTTTTTTCTTTTTTTGAAATATTTGAATAAAAGGAGACAAAAATTTAGAACAAATATGGAAGCGCAAAATGGAGGAAGAACAAAAACAAAATTTCATATGATCAAAATGAACCGAAAATGAACTGAAAATGAACTGAAAATAATAATGAGAGTGACAAAGAAAGAGAGAGAGAGAGAGAGAGAGAGAGAAGAGTGAAAATAAAAGGAATAATCTTTTTTTAGAAAATTTTCCATCTCTAGAAAATACAAGAGAAAAGTGAAAAAAAAAGGTGAAAGGAAACAAAAAATTCTTCTTAAAAATAAAAAAAAAAAAAAAGAAAATCAAATTTTTCCCTTAATTCTATTAACTTAAATTGATTTTCTTCTAATTTTTTCTTTTAACTTTCTTGTTTAAATTTGGTGAAAGAATTAAAAAATTAATATTTTTCATACCTGGATACCATTTTCCGTGACCATTTCAAGGTCGTCTGAACAAAATCCGCATAAAAAATGTGAAGATTAGGAAAATTTGCTTTGGGATTTGTATTTTATTTTGATTGTTTATTGTATATAATTGTTATTTATTTGTAATTAAAATCTTAAAGATTATTTAAAAACGTGCAAATCCAATATTTTAATTAGAATTTATTTATTTTTTTTTAAAAATTGATTAAATTATTTTGTTGTTTTTTTTTTCTTTTTTTTCTTTGATTTAATTTTTTTAATTTTGATTGTTACTTTATAATAACATCAGGATTAATAATATTCTAATTATTTTATGTAAGATAATAGATAATTTTTTTTTTTTGCTTTTTCTTTTACATAACTACCAACTTTAAGAACTGTTTTTTTGTTGTTGTTGTTTTAATTTTTGCTTTTTTAATTTTATAATTAAATGGAATACTAGAACTGTTTTTTTTTTCTTGTTGTTGTTGTACTTTTTTATTTCTTATGTTTGAGTTTTTTCTTTTCTCTTTTTTGTATTTTTTTTTTTTTGTTTTAAAACTTTATTCTTCAAGGGTTTATCGGAGACTGACGAATAGAACTAATAGCCGGTAACGAAAAAAAAAAAAAAGGTCGACTCTCTCCTACTACTTTTTTTTTTCTTGCTGTTTTTGCTTTCCTTTTTCCACTTTTTTTTTTGCTGCTGCTGCTTTCCTTTCCATTTTACCAATATAAGAGAAAATTGTGTGTATATATTTTAAATTGCTGCGTCGACTCACTAGTGTGACTCAGTTATTTAGTTGTAGTTAAAGTCATATGTTTATATTGTTAAGATAATTGTATAAATGTATGTATATTATGTGTATAAGCGTTTGTGTATAAATGGTATATATGTATGTGTAAAATCCTGAGGGGAAAATAAATATATGTATAATAACAATTCAACCTTTTATACTTTCACCCCTAACAAAATGTTATTAGAATTTTTATGTATGTGTTTGTGTCGTTGTCGTTCGTCTCTATAAACCGTATATGTAATTGTATTTGTATGCATATGTGAGGGTGTTTGTTATATATAATATCTGTATGAGAGGGTGGTGACGGGGTTGGTGTTACATACATATAAAATATATGAGAACGATGCACTGTCTCACTAATGTATATAATAATAACAACAACAACAGCAGCAGCAAAAAAAAAGTTTACAAACCATATCAAAAGCGGAAAAGTTTTTCCTTTGCTTTTCTTTTTTTTCTTTTACATTAAATTTAAAGAGAGAAATGACTATTTTTAGATTTTGTGTTTTTTATCTTTTTTTTTTTACAGACAGTTTTTGTTCGAACAGGTTTTAAATATTTATGGGATGTACTTATATTTATTATTATGTCTGAAATTGGAATATACGGGAACAGGGTTCACTTCCTATACATAAATATTATTTATTTATTTACCAGAGAGTATATATATAGTGAAAAGGATCATGTATAAAAGGACAGAATTAATGTGACATCGAGATTAATTATTTAGCATTTAATTGTGTTTTTAGAAATTTCGTAATTTCATGGTTGATACAAATGAAAATTTAGGGTGTGAAAAAAAATTTTTTTTTTCTGAATTTCTTAACAAAGAAAGAATTTTATATAATAAAAAATAAAATGACGCCTATTTATACGTATAATCTTTATAGCCAAAATACGTTTCAGGATTTGCCAATATATACAACAGCTGATGGAAGTGAAGTCATTTAATGTAACGAAATAAAAAATATATTCATGTATAAGCTATCATGTTCAATCTTTAATCTCATTGATGTATATATTAAATGGATTGAAGGTTAAAAGGGCAATACTAATATAGATTTTTAATGTTCTCCTTCCTTAATGTCAACCCATAATCATTCTTATATGGTTTCATAACATTCCACCTTAACTACATTTTGCTCCAAAATTAAATCTTATAACCTTCAATAAAATTAATTTACACCCCAAAAATAAATTTAAATCGAAACCACAAAATTTTCTCACCCCTTAATACTTGTATATGTTAAGAAAAATAAATAAAAATCTGTCATATACTTTCACTCTCTTTTTTCTACGATGACAATTTCAATATAGATGTTAAAATTTACGATCAATTTCATTTAACAAAATGACTAGTAATTTTTGACACATTTCCACCCCTTCCGTTAAAATAACTGCCACTTAATACACAAAACAAGATAATCCTTTTTTTTAACGCAAAACCAAAGAAGAAGGAAAACATCAATAAAGGAAAAATTTCAATTCGTAACCTAACACTTAAAGGCATAAATTGAAAAATTCCACAAATTAGGTCAACCAACCTTTTTAACACAATTTTAATACATCAGACATGCTATCGACAAATTAGATAATATTGATTTGGTGTTTTCTCCTTTTTATTTTTCCAGTAACTAAAATTAGCATTAATCTCATATATCGCGCTAGTCATCATATATCATGCAACACGACCAACCCCTCATTTATGTTTCACCCTATATTATTATTTTTTCGTTGTTGTTATTGTTATAAATTTCCCCTTTTTTTATTTATTATTTTCACAATTTATTCACATTGCGCGCGCATTATTTTGAATTTTTTTTTCCCGAATAAAATTCGGATTTTTTTTTTTCTACGAACTAAAATACAAAATACGAAAGGATGTTCGGCTATTTAGTCTATTCGGCTATTTAGGCTTTATAGATTTTTGCTGAATAGATCTCATGGGGGTTCAGTACTTGACTATTATGAAACCAAAGACACTTAAGACTAGATATTCTTCACAATAAATCTAGAGATAAAAATACAGATCAAAAGTTAAAATTAATCCAATGCGTAATAAATAAAAAAGAGCTGACGATTTAAGTTTTTTTTTTTTAATTGAATGATTAACTCATCCTCTCAAGATTACTAATTCTGGTATAGATTTATGTGTTCTTTTTTTATTCTTGCTTTAATTTTTTTTTTCATGGACTTAAGACATAATACCACAAGAAGAAATAATAAATAAATAAATTGAATTTAAAGCAGGCGAACCATAAAAGAAAAAAAGAACAATTCATCTTCTTTACCAAGAGAAGGATATAAAAAACGATTAAATTGTCAATATCCATCATATTTTATATGATAACATATAAGGCTCAAGGACAGGAAGCCCATTATCAACCCACTAAAATTACTATATAAAAATTGGATAAACGTTAGATATCTATATTTTATGTGACCCCAAAATATCTTTATTTCTTTCTTTCTTTCTTTCATTCTATAAAATATTGTTAGATGTATAAAAGAGAAAAAAAGGATATTATTGAGCTGTTGAGGAAATGATTTTTCCAATATCAGCATAATAAAAACATAAAATATTTCTATATTATCTTTTTATCTTTCTCATTTGAAATGGGCTGGAGTTTGATCTCAGTATATTTTGTATTTTTTTCGGCTAAAGAGAAATGAGAAGAAAAATAAAAGGGTTTTTCCTAAAAAGTTTTCCATTTCTTTATTTATTTTTGTTTGTTCGTTCGTTTTATAAGAAAACAAGATCCAAATATTATTTGTGATTGTGACAAATTTTTGGTGACATCTTTTTCATGTTGAACTTTTACATGTTTTCGTTTAACGAAAAAAAAAACAACAACAACTACAACATAACAAAACTATAAATTTTATTTGTATAATCTTTTAATCTTTCGGAAAATTAGATTTATCGATCAAAGAAAATCACCCATTTTCGTTCTAGATTTTTTTCTTTTTTTTTTGAGAACAAAATAATAAAAAATGAAAATAAAACAAATTAATAAATATATTTCGTAATTGAAATGTTTTGGGAATTGTGTTAACTGATGATATGAAAATGAAAAATTAAAACACAAAAAAAAAAACTAGAACCGGCAGAAAATAAAATAAACAAATAATTTAAAAATAAAAAATGTACGAAAATAGAGAAAAAAAATCACTGAATGACGTATGAGAAAAAATAGTAAAGAAGTTGCAATCAAAGTGAATCGCGTCAAAGAAAAACAAAAAAAATGTAAATGTATTACACACACACACACACTCTCATACACACACACACAAATTTATTATAATTTTCACACCTTAACTAAATTAACAGGAAAATATGTTCATTTATTTTATGATGATTTTCTCTATGTTTGTTTTTTGGCAATTAAATTTAACCTTTACAAATATTAGATGAAACAACTAGAAAGGAACAACAACAACAAAATTATAACACAAACATTATCAATTTTTTTTTTGTTTTCCGTTTTCCTTTTCCTTTTGATAATCTTTTTAATGATCAACAAACATTTTTTACATTGTACAGAAACACACAGGCACACACACACACGCTCATACACACACGCATAAATAATTTAGACACGCACACATTGATACACACTCATAATGTAGGTTAGCAATTTTCTAAAAATAAATTTCATATTTTTGTTTCTTTTTTTTCTTTTCACACAAAAAAAAAAATTAAATAAAAAAAATGTAAAATCTTACTCCAAGACTAGAAAGTGAAGGAAATCTTTTTTTGAACATTTTTAGCATAAAAAAAGTGCTCTTCTTCGTTATTTTGTTTTTTTTTTTTTAAGGAAAATTTTCTTTTTGTTTTTTCCCACTGGGTCGAATTTATATTTATTTATTTTTTTATCCTCTCGCGTTGTTTTTTTTTTTTTTTTTGTATCCAAAATGTTTTAGTGTTCACTCCCACTTCTGTTGTCGTTGCTGGATTTTATTTGCACACCAATTTTTTTGGTAACTTTTTTAAACATAAAAAAAACATAAATATAAATTTAAAGAAAAAAGGAAAGAAAAAATAAAGAACTAAAGTTTAAAAAACTTTATAAAACTTTCAGTAAAATTAGAAACGAAACAGAAAAAAAAATAAACAAAAACAGGAACACACAAAATACAAAATACAAAATACAAAAATATGTAATAATTAATTGTGTAATTCACGTAATCATTTATTTTCACTTTTGTATCTAAACCAAATTAAAAGAGGCACCTTTTTCTTTCACGTTTTATATTTTAAGTATTTCCGGCTAAACTTCTTTTTTTTTTCACGCGCAATCACAGAAATAAATAAATAGTGAGTGTGGTTGAATTAAGAACGGAAACAATTGAACAAAATGTACAATACAGAATTAGTTTAAAAAAAAAATATGGTTTAGCACAAAACAAAAAGAAGAATGAAAATAAGACGAAAGAAAAAAAAATAAGAAACGGCAGCAAAAAAAAAAAAAACAAACAAATATTCGTCGCGTGAAAAATTTTGTTCGTTCCACCAGAAAAATTAACTTTCACGGTCTATTCTTAGTATGAGCACGAACAAGACTACTAAAAATTATTTAGAAAATTTTCATTGAACCGCAGACATTTCGCTTCTTTTAAATTTCAGCCAATATATTTCTATATAATAAACTGCAACAACAACAATCATAACGCGGAAAGTGAAAAATTAAATAAATAAAACAACAACAATAAAAAAAATGTATATAAGACGAATGAAAAATCACATAAGAATAAAAGTAAAAAATGTAGACAAGAAGGAATCAACACGCTTTTGAAATTTTTATAAAAGATTCTCCCCATTTATGTGTGTGTGTGTGTGTGTGAATGTATGTGTGTTGATTGTGTCTAGATAGATTTTTCCTTATGTTTGTATATATCCGCATATTTTATTAAATAAAACATTTTCTTTCATAATCCATTTTCCCCGGTATATTTTACTGATGAGGTGAGTTGTAAAATTTGTGAAAAGAAAAAAAAACTTATTTATGTTTTTGTGTTTTTGTGAAGAGAAAGAAATAAAATGTTCTTTTTTTGATTTATGCCAGATTAGGAAGGTACCAAGAAAGAAGATTTTTATGAAAAAAATTCTATAAATTTATAATCTATTATATTCTGATGTTTATTTCTTTCATTTATCCTTCCATCTTATTTTATTTTTTTCTCTTTATTTTCTTATTCTTTTTTTTTTTTTTTGTAAAAACGTTCAATTTTATTAAGCCCATCAAATTATGTGATAAAATTTTATTTCTTTTCTTTTTCTTTTCCATTTTCTTTTTCTTTTTTCTTAGAAAATAAGATGAAATTTTTGTATGAATAAATTATAAAAATAATCGAATAAAACGTTTGCTAGACATTTTTATTTCCCTTTTGCTTCCTTACACAGAAATTTCTCCACTTTCTTTTCATTTCCGTCTATACAAATGACAAATTATAAATAATAATCTGATAGAATAATGACGAATGAAAAAAAGAAGAAGAAGAAGAAGAAGAAAGTTTGAATGAAGAAGAAAATTCTATCTATAAAAAGATAAATTTAGAGGAATTTATTCAAGATATTTTTCTCTAAAAGAAAAAAAAGGACAAAAAAATCGAAACATGGGAAAAAAAAATTAAAGTTTCTGAAAGTTTTTTTTTTTTTTTTTGTGAAATAAAAACTTTTCTGCTAGACAAAGTTTTTAAAAGAAAAAAAAGAAAAGAAAAAAAAACCATAAGGATAGAATAATCAATAATAAAGATTTTCTTTTCAAAGAATTTTTCATATTTTAATTGAAAAAGTTTTGAACGAAATGAAAAATGTAAGAAAAGAAAAAAAAAAAACAAAACCAAAACAAAAGTCACAAATTCGCACAACTCCACATAAGATAATAAAGATCGGTTTTCATTTTGAGAAACTAATTTTATAAATCCTTCCGGCAAAATAAATTAAATTAAATTTTAATTGTTTCATTTTTGTTGTATTGTTATAAAGGTCAAAAGGTTTCTCTCACAATCAATCTTCTTTTGGCCGTTGTATCACAACGAAAATTAACACATTTTCTTTTTGATTTATTGGTTTGTTCCAGAAAATCCAAGAAAATTTATACAACACAATAAAAAAAAAATCAGTTCTTTTGATAAATTGAAAATGTCTCAGATCAGAGAATAGTTTGTTTTCATCGAAAAGTTCAAATGTTCATGGCCTTTTAAAAGATTACAGTAAATGAAAGAAGAAAAAAGAAAAAACTTGAAGGATCGATCTATGAAAATTTTCTTTTGAAGAAAACATAAAAGTTTTTTCTCTCTCTCTTTTTTTTCCTTTTTTCTTATTTTTCTGACGGAACAAACGATTTTCGAATTGATTAAAGTTAAATTACATAAGAGAAAAGCCATTAACAAAATGGCCGGGTTTTTTTTTACCTTTTTTTATCATGTTTTTTTTTGTGTAAAAGGAAAAAATCCATAAAAAAAAATATTCAGAATGAAATTCATTAATTTTTTCTGTGGTACAAAAAATAAAATCAGTAACTTTCATTTAATTCAAAAAGGAGCAAATAAAAAAGACGATTAACGATTTTTTATTTCATTTCATATAAACAACAACAACAACAACAAGAAAAAATACCTGGCGCCTCCACTAAATTATTACCAGAAAAATGTGAAGACTAGACTAGAACGATTATAATTGGTTCTAACTGACCCACAAGAAAAAATTTATTAGGCTAATTTATTGAACTAAATAAAATAAAATATATTAAGATAAATATTTTCAAATGGAAAAACTAAACAAAAAAAAAAGAAAATAAAAGAAGAAATACAATAAAAAATATTGTCATAAAAATATTAACGTAGATCATGCACGCACAACAATATTATATGTAGTTCATTTTCATATTTACAAAATTTGGACGGTATAATTATATTTATAGATTATCAGTTAAATGAATGGACTTTAATTATTTTTTTTTTTGTTCCTTTACTTAGGACCTACCAAAAAATATTTATTATATAATTTTGATGTTTTATTAGAAATTAAAGGAATATGAAAAGAAAAGAAGTCTGTATAGACGGTGAATATAAAATTTAAGCAGATGTATTGGAATGTGTTTTTAATTTTATTTTTAATTTTCAATGCGGTTTATAGATATCGTGTTGATGGTTTAAAACACGCCATCATCAGTAGAAATAAAAAAGAAAGAAGAAAAAGTACAAATATATAAAGTTGGAAATAAATTGATGGATTAACTTCAAATAAAACATTATTTACCACTTTCACCATAATGTGCCGATAATATCACATTAATAAGGGCTGAGAATAATAAAGCAAATATAAAAACGATTTATTTCGAATTTAATTCGTACTGGGCGTCTCCACTGGTTTGAATTTTATTTTTTCTCTATTTTTGTATGTTTTTTTTTCTCTTTGGTTGAAATAAATTTTTTATTGAACCCAATAAAAAATGAACTTAGAAAACACAGCAATAAAAATTAAAAAAAAAACCCCCGTTATTTCTTTTGAATAACTTACCGGTTTCTGTACCGCATTTTCTTCCATTTTTCATTCAATTATCCTAAATTTGAAAACTTTTTTTTTTTGCGTAATTTAAATTTTAGTGTACAAAAAAATTTATTTTGCTAAAATTGTCTTTTTGTAAAAACTTTGAATTTTTTCCATTTAATTATCACTTTTTGAGAATTTTCCTTTTTTTCAACAAAAAACGATCAAAAAAAAAAGAGAAACGGAAATTTGATTAAAAAATAAATAAAATAAAATAAAAGGAAGATTTTTTTTTATATTGATTTTTCCTGCGCATCCATACCGAAGTTGGGTGTTGTTAAATAAGCAAATTCATCTTCTTCATTAGAAAATAATTTGTTTTAAATGAATAAAAATTAAAAGAAAATTGAAAAAAAATCGCTTTTCTTTTTTCTTTCCGTTTTGTTTTTTTTTTTTTTTTCACAAAATTTTTAAATTTTTTTTGTTTTTATTTTAAAACAAAAGAAAAAAAATTAGAAAAAAAAAAATTCACTTTTTCTAAACTTTTATTTAAGTTCTTATTTAAAAAAATATTTCTATATTTTTTCTATTTAATTCTATTTATTATTTTCTTTTATTTTATTCAGAGAGAGATTTGAACAGATTGAAGTCTTTCATTAAACTGAATTTTGAAATGATTCTAACCATCGATGGTTGTATTCTCTTCAAACACTGTGTATATGATGTGTAAGAATACCCCACTATATACACATATACACACACACACAAAGCGGAAAAAAAGGAAAATAAGGTACTTTGGGGGGTTGGTGCAATGCGACGAACAAAACGATAAACGAAATGCAACCGAAACCGTATAGAAACACAAGAACAGAAATAAAAAGAAGTATAAAGTGTAGGAAACAAAAGGTACTAGGTCATATTTAAGTGATGGAATGTTACTTTAAGATTGGTCATAATTTTTTTTTTTTGTTCGTAAGTAAGAGAAGGAAAATATAAAGAAATATGAAACAACAACAAATACAAAATTGTGTAATATGGAAATTCAAAAAAAAAAAAGAAGAAATTTGATTTTAATTTAGTTTTTTTTTCTGCGCCGTTGAGTTGAAAAGATTGTGATCAAAATTATTATTTTCTTAGTAAGTAGATTTTCGTTTATTTTTTTTTTATCCCTTTCTATTGGGGAAATTATTGTTACTCTTGCCAAAACCAAAATGAATAAAAAAAAAAAAAACTCTGCATTATTTTATAAAATCCATGGTTTTTATATTTATTATTATGGAAAGACACAATCCTGCGCAATAATTTTCCGGACTGAACAAAAAAAAAAAAAAAAAGAGTTTAAAATTCAAGAAGCATAGCACGAATATTATAAATCACACAAGACTAGACAGAGTGGAGCCATGACAGAGCCCATATTTCTCTATTTCCTCGAAAAAAAAATTTAATAATTACTAAAAATTGTTTTTCTTCATTTTTAAATTGAAAATAACCAAAAAAGAAAATTTTTATCGACTCTCAATTTCGCTATTTTTAAATATTGAAAGAAAATTAATTAGGCCCAAACTAATTAAACAAATAAAGAAAAAAAATTATTCAGTATCAAATGACAAACAATAATTATTTATATTGAATTTCATTTCTAATTTTATTATTTCAACTTCGATTTTTGTTCTTTTTTTCTTAGAACTTGTTTTCTGTAATTTAAGCAAAAAGAAAAAAGAAAAACAATCAAAATAAATTTTATTTAACTGTCTCAATAAATTTGACAGAGAGAGAGAAAAAGTGAGAGAATTTGAAGCAAAAATGTAGAAAAAAATTACAATGAAAATTCACAATAAAATAACATTAAAGATGAAAACTGTTTTTCTTATAATAAGATAAAAGAGATAAATTTTCCACTTTTTAAAATTAATTATCGTTTTTTTTTCACAATTAATTTTAATCAAATAAATTGAATGGGCAAAAAAAAAATAACAAAATGGCGAATTCGCTTATATTCTGTTTATTCTCTGTCTTTTTTTTTTTCGTGTTAATAAACATAAAATTTTGTGGGTGGTATTTTGTTATTTTCGGGTGATTTGATAAAATAAAAAAAAACCTAAAATATTATAATGGAATAAGTAAAAAGAAGAACAAAAATTGAAATGATGAGAAATAATAATAAATTTGTTTTTGTATTTAAAATAAAGTTTAATTACCGTATTTTGTACTGGATGTATCTCATGTACAGCAGCTTTTTTATTGCTATGATGTTTAGTATGATGTTGTGCTTGTTGTTGTTGTTGATGCTGATGTTGTTGATGTTGATGCTGATGTTGCTGTTGTGTATGATGATGATGATGATGATTATTATGTGTTGTTGGTGGTGATGGTAAATTATGACCACTATGTGGTAAAAAGGAATCATGTTGTATTCCTAGCTGATGTCCATGATGATGTGGTACATGGCCTTGTGAAGCTTCCATCAGTGATGATTGGATATGGGTAACAAACTGAGCCATCGCGTTTTTAATTAATTTTCCCTTATCTTGTTTTACCTTTTTTTATCACTTTTTTTTATCAATTTATAGAATTTGAAAAACTATTTTTTCTTTTAATAATTCATACTCAAAATCAGAGAAACAGAAACAAAAACAATCTGTACAATTTTATAATTATTTTATTTTTTTTTTTTTACTTTTCAATTGAGTGACAAAAAAAAAACAATTTTTATTATGAAAGCTAATTTAATTATATCACAAGAAACACAGTCTTACAATTTTGTTTTATTTTTTTCTCTTTCTTTACTTTTTTTTTCTCTATTTTTACTTTGATGATTTTCTACTTTTTTTTTCTTTCTACTTCTTCTTTCGATTAACATAAAAACTTGAACTTATCGTAAATAAATAAAATGCAATAAAACTAAAAATGTTTTAATGTTAAAAATGTTCTGTATTTATTTTATTTTTTTTTTTGTTTTTTTTCTTTTATATTTTTTTTTTTTTGCAACAATAAAACGGAACAAATATTAAATGGTAATTTACACAACAACAGACTAACGTTGAATGAACAGAAAAAGCTCTTGAATTACAACTACCCTCTAAATGTATTATATTCTCTCAGCGGATGATATTCATTATTTTTGTTCTTTTGGGTACCAAGAAATTTTCTTCTTATAAAATAGATTTTAAATATTTAATTTTTCTTTATAAAAAAATTTCTGAAATAAGTAAAAACCAAAGGAAAAACTAAAGAAAATTACATTAAATTTAACAATTTAACAATTTTCTATTTTTAGCTGAAAATCCTTTATAAATAAAATAATTTTTGTTAAATGCAATATTTATTTTAAAATAATGTTGAATACTGCATTCCCTTAAATTCATCTATTTATGGAGTCTGAAAAATGGGGAGAATGAGACGCTTGCGCAATTTCACTAACAAACAGCCTCACCCATCAAATCAACTCAAATAATATTAGATAAAAAGGGATGCAATCATCTGTTTATATTATTATCTAGATGAAATCTAAATCGTCCAGAGGCTATTAAGTGAAAGAATAAAAATATAACTACGGCGCCAAACTTAATTTATGTGTAACATCTGATCAATTCTTTGATGAAACATAAGGCTCCAAATATGTGTTAAAGGGTGAGATATAAAAATTGATAGCCATAATGTCGGCCAACAATTATGACTGACTAAATAATTGTATGTAAAAATTCTCAACTATTTTTATAGGAATTAAGAGAAAGAGAGTTAAAAGAAATTAAAGCGAATAGGAGAAAGAGAATAAAACAAGAACGCATATTATATGAGAACACAGAATGAATAGTTGAAAAAACTCACCTGAGCTGAATACATAATGTTTGGTTGTAGTTTAATATCCACAAATTTATTTTTAAGACTTTTTATTATATTATTAATTCAGATTTAATTTACAAAACATTTTTATTGTCTATTTTAAATTTTAAGTATGATACATACGTATTAAACAAGTACTTATAACTTGCATAAAACGATCCCATAAACAACGTATATCCTGATCTCTTGGAACTTCTAAATCTAGAACACTTTGTGTAACAGCTGGTAAAAATGTTCTAACTTGGTCAATTATCCAATTATTTTGACGCCATGGATCTGTTAATTTTTCAGATAATTCCAAAAATAAACCACGTAATTCACGTTGACGATGTATATTACATGCAATTGTTATTATTGAACGCCAGTATGATCTAGAAAATTTTATGTTTAATTATAAAGTTTTATTATCAAAAAGTTAACAAACTAAAAAATAGAAGAAAAATAGAACAAACCTAAAATTAAGATCTAGTTCCTGGTACGCTCTTTCAAGTAAAGTAGGTTTTAATCGTATTAAAACTAAACTAAAAAATAAAAGCAAAAAGAAATTATTTATTGTATTAAAATAATGAAAAATAAAAAAATTACTGTTTAATTTCCTTTTCCTTGTCAAGAAGACATCTTAATTCCCGTAAATCTAATAAGAACTCTTTATCCATTTCAGTATCGTAATATTCAGGTCCTGAATGTTGATAAGTATAAGTCCAAAATGTCATTATTGCCTGTTTAAAAAAAAATATTAAACAAAATTAAATACATTTGTAAAATAAGAAATTACTTGAGAGCATTCAAAAAAATCTTGAAAATTTAAATATTGCAGTTTACGTTTAGATGTTTCGAATCTAATACAAGCGATAAATACAACAGCAGCATATTTTCTTGCTAATTCGTCAGGCAAGAGAAAATGTTGTTTAATGTTTGCTGTGAGATTACCAGGCATCTCTTCTACTATTTTAAATATTCTTTTAACATTATCATATTGACGTCTACATGATTTTAATCTAACACCAGTTTTTTCCGCAACTTCGTCTAAATCTTTCCTATAACGTGACGATAACTTTTTACCCAAAATTTCTCTTGCAACGGCATCATCAATTGAATAATACCTAAAAAGATTTTTGAGAATTATTCATATGTATATCTAATGAATTTTATGACCTTCGAAACAAACTTTTCTATAAGCAAAGAACGACTATGAGGTTCCAATTGAAATGAAAGCTGTTCTGATAACTTTGTCGGAAAATGCAATAACCTTTCTAATAATGCGTATGTACGATAATGATCTAATACATCAGAGGCAATTAATTCAAGAGGTACTTGAATACCTTGGATACCTTTTTGTTTCAAAAGACCCACAGATTCTGTAGCTAAAAATAAACAAAAATTTTCTTAAAAAAAATATAATAAACTTATTTAACTAATAATAAGCAACTCACATGAATATCCTTCTATCCATAATTGATATATTTCAGGATCAACCAATGTATAATTGCTAATAAACACATCAATTTCGGGAAACATTTTCTTACCAGAAATTGCGATATAATTTTAGCTGTCACTTTCGACTTTTATAAAACTGTATATCGTGTTTTCGTTTATGACTCGTGACGGTTAACTCTGAGCACAAATGAAATAAACATTAAGTATATTCAATATTTAGTTATTTTTTGTTAAATTTATTATTCAATTAATTTTTGTAAGTCCATTTATTTAGTAATAAATTAAAACACCAATCAGATTCAGAATGCCAGTGTTTTTTGTTTAATTCGAGCGACATGGATCAGTTTATGAATAGAAAACTCGCATGTAACTTCAGGTACCAAAAATTGAATAAAATAGCCGAGTTATAAACCAATTATTCAGTCGAGATTCGACTTCGACATGGAATCAAAGATCAGTAATCCTTATCAGTTTTGAATGGAAAAATCGTTTGTTAGTATCAAAAGAAGACCATTTTATTGGAACAAATGCATATTACAACACATGATACACCATACAAATATTATAAGATATCCGTCTCTTCTTTTTTTTTTCACCCAGCTTGTGTTGATTTTTTTTTATAGAAATAAGACACTAATTTTTTTTTTTACAACTGTGAATTATGTGTTACAATTGCTATTTTTTTGGTTTATATTTTTTTATAATAATTGTATTAAATTTGTATACAAAAGTTGTTTTTCTTCAAATATTTACTATCCGTAATTTGTTTGTAGATTAGGTACTTTGACAATATTTTATTTAATAAAAATTTTCGGTTACCACCACTGAACATAAATTAATTTCAGATGAATCTACAAACAAAAAAAAATATTTATTTTTAAGCATTGAAAAATTTGTTTAAAATTACTAAAACAGTGGCATGGAAAAAAATGAGTTAATTATAAAGGAATGCGGCGTTTATTATTTAAACGATATTTGAAACTGGACACACCACATCACAAAATGTATATTGACCATAATTCTAAATATTCTCCCACTTTTCTTTTACCCTCATTTTTGCATAAGTTTTGATACCTTGCACTAAGAAATCGGTTCACATGTTCTTAAAAAGGCTGATTTGTGGATCAAAAAAATAATAATTCCAAAATTTGATTAAAAAACACTTCCCTCGTTTTTGACGAAGCCCGGAATAACAACATTTTTTTACACCTTTTTGGGGATAAAAGTTGCAATAACCCCCAATTTGACCTTTTGTTTGTAAAAATAGGTTGCCCTATCAATCTATCTTTCAATTGTGTTTATTAAAAGTTCAATTTGAAAACTTTCCATTACATTTCTTATTCGATTGTACGACGAAACAATAAGAAATATTTAATAATTTTTCTAAGCAATAGAAACAAATTAGTGAATTTAAATTTTCCAGCTCTTTAAATTTAAAAGTTATAAACAAAAATTACACACACACACATTATTTATATGTGAGATAGAATATTTTTTAAGTGTAGGTCAGTTTTTCCAATATTATTCATTTCTTTATAGGATTATGTGGATACTCTTCTTTTTCCGTTTTTTTTCAATTGTATGCCCATTCTATAGAAGAAATGCACATGACATTTAAAAAAAAAAATTTATCAACTTATTTAAAAAAATTAAATAAAATTTATTTTAAAATATTTGCATGTACTGAAAGAAGATGGTGCTATATTGTAACAAATATATTACTTTTGTCCATGTGATACCATCTAGCTTATATCGGTGGAACTAACTCTTATAAAATTTTGGGGAATATTATTTTTACCAATTTTATATTTAAAAAAACATAAAATAACATTAACTTTTAAATATTTAATAACTTTAAAAATATTACATCGACTAATTCTGGTAAATTAATTGTAATTAATAAATTAATTAATAAGAAAAAAAAACGACAGGCAAGTATGGCTGTATGCTTCGTCGAAATTTATGCGATAGTATTGTCATTTAATATAATAAAAAAAAATTATATGGGGGTGCTCCACCACGTGTTCCGATCCCCCCTAAAATCAATATGGTTCTATGATGGACCAATAAAATACTAATCCCAAAATTTCATTCCAATCAGTTGTTGCAATCCTCGGGAATCTGATTTTTTCCAAAACAATTGTATGGGGGGTGTTCCACCCCGTGCCTCGATCCCCCCTAAAATCTATATGGTTCTATGATGGACCAATAAAATACTAATCCCAAAATTTCATTGCAATCCGTTGTTGCAATCCTCGATTGCAAAACATTCCAAAACATTTGTATGAGGGGTGCTCCACTCCGTGCCCCGATCCCCCCTAAAATCAATATGGTTCCATGATGTACCAATAAAATACTAATCCCAAAATTTCATTCCAATCAGTTGTTGCAATCCTCGGGAAACTGATTTTTTCCAAAACAATTGTATGGGGGGTGCTCCACCCCGTACCCCGATCCCCCCTAAAATCAATATGGTTCTATGATGGACCAATAAAATACTAATGCCAAAATTTCATTGCAATCCGTTGTCGCAATCCTCGAAAAACTGATTTTTTCCAAAACATTTGTATGGGGGGTGGTCCACCCCGTACCCCAATCACACCCCAAATCAATAGGGTTCTATTGGGGACCAAATCAATAATAATTCCAAAATTTTATTGAAATCCCTTTACGCGTTTTTGAGTTATCGTGTTAACATACGGAGTCCGGCGGACGGAGTCCGGACTGACAGGATTTTTTTGACCCCTTTTTTGGGGATAAAAGTTGCAATAACCACCAATTTGACCTTTTGTTAGTAAAAATAACTTGCCCTAGGGTCATTCTATGTGAGAAAAATTTTTTTTTGGAAATTTTCTTTTAATTGTGTCTTTTAAAAATAAAAAAAGTTGAATTTGAAAATTTTCCATTACTAGGCTTAGTCGATTACGACGAAGCAATATATATGTATTTTTTATACTTATATTTTTATATATATTTTATACATACATATATAAAATAACTTAATAATAATAATAATAATAATAATAATAATAATATAATAATAATAATAATAATTTTTTTGTGTTATTACTTTTTTATTTTTGTTGTCGACTGAATTCCAATTTTAGCTTTTTATTTTTATTTAAGTTTTTGATGGATGATGTAATGATATAATGTAATGATATAATGATGTCACAATTAATGTGTAATATAATTTATTGTTATGCTCGTGACGTTTTTAAAAGTGTACATTGTTTATTATTAATCTATTTATACTAAAGAGATTATCAATTAAATTACTAAGAATTTAAATTGAAGAATATTTCATATTTGAATTTTTTAAATATTTATAGACAAAGGCACTGCGTCATGAATGCGTTTATAAATGATAATACACTATGGTCATTAATAGGTTAAGTTATTCATTTTGTTAATATTCTTTTTCGTTGAAGTTATCAGGATTGTTTAATGATTAAAAATAAATCAGCGATAACATTAACTATTTCAGTTAGATTTTTGGCTGTTTGAGTTTTATAATTTACTGAGCAAAATTCCAAATAAAAAACCTCTTAAACGTAAAATGATTTTTTTTAATTCCAATGAATATTTTTGAGTTGCTTAGTAATACAGTAAGGCAGGATAGTTCGAGACGGACTTGAACAGAGTAAAAAAAAAACCACAGAAATTGTTGTTGTTGTTTTTTTTTTGTATTTATATTAAGAACATAAATGTCATCAGTAATTATTGAATTAATAATTATTTTGATCATCCATGTTTTTATTTTCCTCTATTATGTTCTTACAAAATTCCAAATAACATTTTATTTGGTTCATATGCTTTTTTTATTATAAAAATAATAAAAAATAATAAGTCAAAAACAACACAGAAATTCTTTTTGTTGTTGTTGTTTGTGCATTGCTATTTTTATATAAATAAAAAAGAAAAAAACACAAAAAACAATGTTAACGTTATTACTTCTATTCCTTTATTGGTTTGGCCTGTGGTAGGATTACAACGAACTCAACTCTATACTTCAACTTTACTCTACGATTTTGTGTATACTTATAAAAAAACATTTTAAAAAACATTTTAGAGTGAATCAGTATAAAACGTAGAGTTTTTGATCAAATTTCCTCAACACCTCTCGACCAGTAGAGTAAGTAAAAAATCAAAAAAAATCAAGAATAATTTTATTATTATGTTATTATAATTCTATTTTATTAGAATTATTAAATTTTACTGTTTCTATTATTAAAAATTGTCTAAAATAATCATTTTAATCATTTTTCAATTAATATCCTAACAAATAAGTAGTAGTAGTTTTGTTTAACTTTTTTTTCTCTCTTCAATATAATTCGCTAGCAGAATTAAGTATTTAGTTTTTAAGTATCAAGTATTAAGGTAAGCAAAAATTGAATATGTTGAAATAAAATTCAATTTAAAAGTTATATAAGTGTTTTATTTAAATAAGTGCTAGTGCTGAAAGTCCTTCCAAGTATAGTGAATCTAGTGCCTTTGTGAGTTTTTCAAAGACTTATCCTATTGTGTGTTTAAAGTGCTTAAAGTACCCGGTGGAAAAAGATCCAACGCAACAATATTTTTATTTTTTTTTAATAATTTCTAAAGAAAAGAAGGAGAATTAATTGGGAAGATAAATTCACAAACCAAACGTTAATTGTTAAATATTTTTATTTATGTCATTAATGCGTAAAGAAAGAAAAAATATTATCTACCTACTTTACCTACACTAATTTGAAAAAAAAAGACTGTATGGATCATAATTAAATTTTAACTTTTTTGTGTCGTGTCGTATAGACAATGATGTCCTTATAATGTATAAATGCATAAAGAAAGAAAAAATATTATCTTAAATGTTTCATTTGTTTTTTTAGAAAATATTTTTCAATAATTATAGGAATGAATATTCGTAGTTGAATTCATAGAAACGTCAGTACAGAGCAACGATTATTTTCTTATTCAGAATGAATATTAATTATTTTTTTTTGATATTGAAAAAGTTTTTTTCTTATTTTATAGAAGAATGAGATATGAGGATGAGAACATCAATTAAAAAATAAACAATAAATAAATGAATGCAAGTTATTAGAAAATAATTTAAGTCAATTTTTCTTCCAACAAATATTGAAAATTCATTCCTGATAATCTTTTTTAAGCCATACGAAAACTATTCATTTGCAGTTCGCTGCATGGAATTATTTTTTTCCTATTTTTTTTAATTGAGTTACAAACAGAAGTCGCACTAGATGTTGTTTTGTTTTTTTTTATGTTTGAAAAAAGCATAAATTCAGTAAAAATAAATAAAAAAAACTCTATATAATTTTTTTATTTTTGAATTGAATTGAATTCTCTGCCTTTAAGTTAACCATACGTCACAAAACAATATAATAAATAATCGCTAGATGTAGCAAAATATAAAACAAATAATCAAATTAATTATAAAAGTATTCCTCTTAAAATAATTGTCAAGTAAAGACATATAATTATTGTATCATTGTCCCGAAATTCATTTTTATAAAAAAAAAAAATTTACAACAAAAATAAAAATACAATATAAACTATAAAAATTAAAAAAGTAAAGCAACAATCTAATATATGTGGATTTTTTCACATTTAAACTCAAAAATATTCATTGTATGATTTGATTTTAGACTTTATTTTGAGTTTTTGCGTGAAAAATAAAAATTCATTTTTGTTTTGTAGTTAGTTTCAGTTTGAAGTGGTATATTTTGAAAATGTGACTGGTTTATGTTATTTGTAATTGATTTTATAATTTAACAAAGATTTTAATTTCAAATTAAATTTTATTTATTAGAATAATTGTAAATCCGTAAGAAAATTGTAAAAGTTACTCCATTATTTTTGAACCATTTCCAAATTAAATGAACTGCAATAAAATACGCAAAAAAAAGGCGTCATTTTGATGCGTCATTCAACATAATAATCAAAACAAAAAGCAAAAAACGATGAAATTGAAAACTATAATCAGTCTAGATTGAAAATTCATTTAAATCAGATTAATAATAAATAAAATTGTAGTTGAACAGTGCAGTTACTAAAGTTAAGAAAGTAAAAAAAAGTTAAAATTAAAAGCAATAAAATAAGCAAACGAACAATGATACAATAATATATTTCAACACTGCAAAATTTGAAAAAGGATTGTGATTTTTTTGATTATACAAAAACTTCCTAAAAGTAAAATGATTTTGTTTAATTCCAATAACAATAGGTGTGTTCCATCAAAAAATAGCGCTACATAAAAGTTGCAATTACCACCAATTTGACCTTTTGTTAGTAAAAATAAGTTGCCCATTCTATGTGAGAAAATTTTTTTTGGAACTTTTCTTTTAATTGTGTCTTTTAAAAATAAAAAAAGTTGAATTTGAAAATTTTCCATTACTAGGCTTAGTCAATTACGACGAAGCAAAATACCAACTTCAGATGAGTCACTGAAAGAACGACGAAATTTACGCCAAGCGGTAACAAGCCCATGAATGTTTTTGAGTTTACTTGAACAGAAACTAGAAAAACATCACTAAATGGTTGTTGTTGTTTTTTTTTGATGAATATTTTTCAGTGAATTTACTTGAACATAATATTTTTTTCAAATTAAAAAAAACAACGACAGGCAAGTATGGCTGTATGCTTCGTCGAAATTTATGCGATAGTATTGTCATTTAATATAATAAAAAAAAATTATATGGGGGTGCTCCACCACGTGTTCCGATCCCCCTAAAATCAATATGGTTCTATGATGGACCAATAAAATACTAATCCCAAAATTTCATTCCAATCAGTTGTTGCAATCCTCGGGAATCTGATTTTTTCCAAAACAATTGTATGGGGGGTGCTCCACCCCGTGCCCCGATCCCCCCTAAAATCAATATGGTTCTATGATGGACCAATAAAATACTAATCCCAAAATTTCATTGCAATCAGTTGTTGCAATCCTCGAAAAACTGATTTTTTCCAAAACATTTGTATGGGGGGTGCTCCACCCCGTGCCCCGATCAGACCCCAAATCAATAGGGTTCTATTGGGGACCAAAATAATACTAATCCCAAAATTTTATTGAAATCACTTTACGCGTTTTTGAGTTATCGTGTTAACATACGGAGTCCGGCGGACGGAGTCCGGACTGACAGGATTTTTTTGACCCCTTTTTTGGGGATAAAAGTTGCAATAACCACCAATTTGACCTTTTGTTAGTAAAAATAACTTGCCCTAGGGTCATTCTATGTGAGAAAAATTTTTTTTTGGAAATTTTCTTTTAATTGTGTCTTTTAAAAATAAAAAAAGTTGAATTTGAAAATTTTCCATTACTAGGCTTAGTCGATTACGACGAAGCAATATATATGTATTTTTTATACTTATATTTTTATATATATTTTATACATACATATATAAAATAACTTTAAGCCTTTGCTTTTTTTTAACTTCACTACACGCTTACAAATATTACAATACACCCTGTATAAGTTCTATCTTTTCTCTTATGTAATTTGCTTTCTGGCTAAAGTTAAAATATAAAGTTTTCATTCTGTCTTATTATTTTATGATATTATTTATTTTTATTTCAATTATCATATCAAAATATACCTACATTAGTTCTAAGAAGAAGAAGAAGGAAGAATAAAATTGATACAACAAGATATCAATTATTCTAATCATAATTTCCATTCGAAAAATTCATAGAAATTTATTATAGACTTTATATTATTTTGTCACAATTTAATTCATCGGCAAAAATGCATTATTTACAAGAGTTTTATTATGGAAATTAAAAAAAAAAACAAAAAAAGTTTTTTTTTAAAGTCGTCACTCCCTATAAAAAAAAAATATATACAAATCTGGGATAAAAAAATAGCAAAAAAACAAAACGAAGTGGTGGATATAGGAAGGTAGGGCGAGAGTGGTTGATAGAAACAAGATTTTTTTTTCAATGGATGTAAAAAAAAAAAAATGTTGAAAAATATAAAATAATAATTTATATTTTTCAACTCTAAGAATTTCTTTACCTACACTAATTTGAAAAAAAAAACTGTACGGATCATTATTAAAGTTTCACTTTTTTGTGTCGTATATAGATTGAATTTAAATTGAATTGAGGCTGAAGAAAGAAATAGTTTGGCCTTGGAGACGAAAACACAGAAAAATTGAAAAAATAATTTTTACTTGATTTTTTAATGTGAATAAAATAAGAATTTTAGGCTTATATGCATATTATTTTTTTGATGGGGTATTTTTCTTCAATTGTGTGTGTTGAATTAGCATTTTTTTTTTAAATTTTTATTATTATTTTTTGTTTAAGGCTTTTTGATCAAGTATAGATTAATTTTTAGGTTTTTGATCGATTTAGTATTTGGAAATATGTAGAACTTTTTTTTAATTTAATTGAAAGTTTGATTTATTCTATATTTAAAAATAAGTGAATAAAATTATAATGCCAGCTGTGAAACAAAAACTATATTTACTGAAAATTGCTTTTATTATTTTTAAGGAAAATTTAAATAAATAAATAATTGTTTTCTCTTTATGAATTAAATATGTAGCAAATAAAAACCCACGCAATTAAAGAAAAATATACAATGAATTCAATGAATTCATTCTTACAAAGCAACGAATACTGTTTCGTTAAATAGGAAGTGGGGATAAAGTTAGTTCATATTTTCTTATCAATTTTTTATTAATATTGCAAAAGTTTTATTTTTACGGAAAAGTTAAATAAATGGATAATTGTTTTTTTTTCTCTTTAAGAAAAGAATTTTTTTTTAATAATTAAACAATCCTGATAACTTCAACGAAAAAGGATATGAACAAAATGAACAAGTTATATATACCTATACTAATGATCATGATTTATTATCATTTATAAATGCATTCATGAAATAAATAAACGTCACTAAATAAACGTTACTATAACACAACAACAAGCACAAGTAGAAAAAGAATAAAAAAATAAAAAAACAAAAAAAAAAAACTATCAAAAAATATCATTATCAATATATCTGGCCTAGATTTCAATTCCTTCGTTTTTTTTTTTGTTTTTTCTTTATTATGTATGTTGAATAATTCTCTTATTGACAAAGTTAAATGTAAAAAAAAAAACGCGTCATTTTTACCAAAATATTAAAAATGGTGAAAAAAAAAATGTGTAACTTCAGCCACCGTTTTAAATTTTTTTTATATAATCAAACATATCTTAAAATAATTGTTTCATTACAATAAGATAAGAAAATCTCACTTTAATCCTGTACTTAAGGTGAATTAATAAATTTATTTTAATACCGAATTTTAATTGTAATATTTTTATTTTTCATTTGTTTTATTTTTATTAGATGGAATTAAATACCACAGATTTTATTTATTCATTACGCCTTCAAATGTAAGTTTATTTTTTCTAAAACATAAAGAAAATATTAACAATTATAAATATTTAATGTACCTATACTCACAATATACTATTTTTATTTTTTTAATAAGCTCTAAAGAGAAGAAGAAGAAGAAGGAGGAATGAAATTTATGAGAATGTAAATTCACAAACCCATCATTAATTGTTAAATAATTTAATTTATAAAATATTGTCATTCCAATGTGCAATCTTATATATTTACAAAATGTATATAAAAATGTGATTACGTAACTATGTTTTTATTTTATTTTATATTATCTTGTACAAACAAACAAGAATAGAAGGAGGATGAGAAAAAAAAACATAATTTTTTTTTTAAGACCAGAAAATGTCTTTAAAGAACAAAAAAAATATATATAATACACACACGAAAAAAGAAAAAGTAAAATGTAAAATGTAAAATGTAAAAGGAGAAACAAAATTATAGAAATGTTTGTTGTTGTTTATTTTTTGGTGATGAATATTTTTCAGTGAATTTACTTGAACATAATATTTTTTTCAAATTAAAAAAAAAATATATATATATTTTTTATACTTACATTTTTATATATATTTTATACATACATATATAAAATAACTTTAAGCCTTTGCTTTTTTTTAACTTCACTACACGCTTACAAATATTACAATACACCCTGTATAGGTTCAATTTTTTCTCTTCTGCAATTTGCTTTCTGGCTAAAGTTAAAATATAAAGTTTTCATTCTGTCTTATTATTTTATGATATTATTTATTTTTATTTCAATTATCATATCAAAATATACCTACATTAGTTCTAAGAAGAAGAAGAAGGAAGAATAAAATTGATACAACAAGATATCAATTATTCTAATCATAATTTCCATTCGAAAAATTCATAGAAATTTATTATAGACTTTATATTATTTTGTCAAAATTTAATTCATCGGCAAAAATGCATTATTTACAAGAGTTTTATTATGGAAATTAAAAAAAAAAAACAAAAAAAGTTTTTTTTAAAGTCGTGACTCTGTACTTCAACTCTACTCTACGATTTTGTGTATCCGTATAAAAAAACATTTAGTAATTTGCGTAAAAATATTACGTTGTTTTAGTAATCAGTTGGCTACATCAAAAAGCCTTATACAACTTATAAAAAAATATAACTTATAGGTTCTCTCTTTCTGACTAAAGACAGTATGAGAATTTATTTTTTTCTTGGATTTTTCAAATAGGAGTGAGTAGGTAAAAGGAAAATAATACAACAACAATGTAACTTTTATATTTCCATTTATTTTCTACAACAAAAAACTACAAAAAAACATCTTTATAAATTCAAATGTACTAATGAATTGTGAAATAATATTTACAAAATTTCATTCCTTCTCCTTCTGCTTCTCCTTCGAACTTATTAAAAAAATAAAAATAGTATATTGTGAGTCTAGGTACATTGAACATTTATAATTGTTAATATTTTTTTTATATTTTAGAATAAATAAACTTATTCTTCGATTTCCAAGGAAAAATTCATTCCCAGCTTCATTATCAACTAATAAAAATAAAACCAATGAAAATTTATAATATTATATTATATATTGTGATACTATTCCACCTCAATCCAAGAACCATTCTGATTACATGAGATTATATATTATGTTTTTGTCTCCAAGGTCACATTATTTCTTTCTTGAGCCTTGACGCTTAAATTTAAATTCAAAATATATACGACACAAGAAAGTAAAACTTTAATTATGATCCATACAGTTTTTTTTTTCAAATTAGAGATAAAATAATACAACAACAATATAATTTTTATTCTACAACAAAAAACTACAAAGAAATTTTTTTATAAAGTTTTATACATTTCTATGACAATAATATTAATAATAATTACTTTTTATGCAAACAGCGCTTGTTTTTATTAATCTGATTTAAATGAATTTTCAATCTAGACTGATATAGTTTTCAATTCCTTCGTTTTTTGCTTTTTGTTTTTTTTTTTTGTTTACAGTACATGAAACGAAAAATAAAATGCATAAATTAGAGATTTCAATTCCATCTTTTTTTGTTTTTGTTTCATTATGTTGAATTTTTATCTAATTGTGTTGTTGTTGTTGTTGTTATTTGTGCAAATCTATTTTTATACAAATAAAAAAAACACAAGAAACTACGTTAACGTTATTAATTCTATTCACTTAATTCTATTTACTTATCGTAAAATCCACAGTATTATTTTGCTTTATATTATTACAGTATATTATTTATTGCTTTATTTTTTTTATATTTTTTTTGTTTTTTGACTCTGTTCAAATCCGTCTTGAACTTCCTGCCTTACTGTGCTACTAAGCAAACTCAAAAATATTCATTGGAATTAAACAAAATCATTTTACGTTTAGGAGGTTTTTTTATTTGTAATTTTGTTCAGTTTGAGTTTTATAACAAAAACAACCAAAAATCCAAATCAAATAGTTAATGTTATCGATGATTTTTTTTAATCATTAAACAATCGAGATATGCAATATGATTTAATTGATAATCTTTTGGTTTGAATTATTAATCTAATAAACAAACATTATAGACGTTACGAGCATGATAACAAATTATTTTACACTTTAACATTTTACACTTTAACATTATAAATAAAATAGTTGAACAGTATGAAGTTAAAAAGGATCAAATTAATAAAAGTAAAGAGTTTCGTAAATTGTTTTTTCAATATAATTAAGTTTTCTCAAAAAAAAAACAAAAATCGAGTTGAGAGAAAAAAACACTTTTACTGTTTTTTTTTTATTTTTCTGTTTCTTTTTAAGAAGAAATAAAAATAATAAACAAGGAAGAAGAAGAAGAAGGAGGAATAAAAGGATGGGAAGATAAATTCACAAACCCAATATTAATTGTTAAATAATTTAATTTATAAAATAACGTCATTTAAATGTACAAATTTGTAAATATTATTTCACAATTCATCAGTACAGTTGAATTTATAGAACTTTATAGTAAAATATTTTTTGTAGTTTTTTATTGTAGAAAATAAATGTAAACATAAAAGTTATATTGTTGTTGTATTATTTTCTCTCTTATTAGAAAATAATTTAAATCAATTTTTCTTTCCCAATTTTTGTTATTGTTTCATCATATGTACATAAATCGCATAAATCGTAAATCGCTTTCAATGTTTTATATAAAACAGAATAGCTAATAACTTGTTCTTTCGCCTTCCACTGTGTACATGATACAAATATTTCAAGATATATTTTACAGCTGTTTTATTTTCGTTCAAGTTCGCGCATCATATTATACAAAACCTTTTTTTTTGACAAGAGTTAAAATATAAAGCTAAGTTTAAGTAAAGAGAAATTAAACAAAACAAAATAATAAAATAGTGTACTGTTAAGTATTTGCGTGTAAAATCAATGACAAGAAATTAAATGTGAAAAGGGGGAGATTTTTTTCTTTTCCAAAAGACAATGGATTAAGCCTTGTTCAAGAAAAGATAAAGTTAATACCAAAAATGCGAAAATTTTCTAGCAACAGACTTCACAATTTTAAAAGATGAATTATTAAATGTGCCACTAAATAAAAGAAAATTAAATGACTACGTAGTTGAATTCGTAGAAACATTAGCACAGAGCCACGACTACTGTTTTCTTAAATAGGGAGTGGGTTTAAACCCAGGTTATAATACTATAAAGGTTGCCTCATTTTAAATTTATTTATGAAGTCACACGGGGCATATTTCATTTCTACAAAATAAAAACCATTTTGATAAATTCCTTTTTGTATTTTTTTTATATTTTCCATAAAATCAATTAACCTTTTTTTAATGAGGAAATGTCGGGTAATTAATATTTCCAATTTTTGTTTAAGAAAATATAACAACTCTTACTGAAATACCTCATAGTAAATACATTACTAATTTCAGATTCTGACCATACAACTTTTTTTTGCGACCCAATATCAAGTCAATTTTATTTTTTTAAGATAGAATAAAGCTCAACAATCTTTAATAAATTGTTCACGATCAATAAAATTTAACGATTTAGAGTTTTTTATGTCATTGAAATTGTTCTTACAATAACTCACAACGCGTTTTTCCCATGCATTTTTTAAAAACTAAAATTAATCTGTTTACATAACTATAATTTAGAATAATGCAATTAGTTTAAATAACTTAAACTTACAATATTAAATGATTTTTTTTTTTATTACACGACAAAATGTTGAATTAGGTTAAATAAATTATATCACAAAATCACCTTTTATAAATGTTTTTCAATTAAATTTATTGTTTATATATATGAACACACACTTTATTATTATTTTTGAACTATTTTAACTATTAATTTGTCTTTTTTTATTGAAAAATCACTATTTTAATTCCACATAAATTCGCGTATTTTACATACAAAAATGTCTTACTACTGTCAGGTTAGGAACGTGTGACGTCATCCCCCCTCTTACGACCGTAGTATTATAACCTGGGGCTTAAACGTAATTCTCGGACCAAGATTTTAAGCATCTCTCTGATTTTGATTCTCAAGTTTCTTAGACTACGTATGGGCTCTTTCCTCTTATTTTATTTGTATGAGAATTTATTTTTTTTGTTGGATTTTTCAAGGTATAGTAGGTAGGTACTACATACACTACATACATAAAACCAATATATTTAATTTTTCTTTTAGTTTATTGAATATTAGTTTATTGAATAACACGGTTTTTTTCCTTTTTTATTTTTTTCATTTAGATTATAATGAATTAATTTCGGAACAATGATACAATAATATTTTTCAACACTGCAAAATTTAAAAAAGGTTTGTGACTTTTTTGATTATACAAAAATTTCCTAAAAGTCTCTGTTTAAGTAAACTCAAAAATATTCATTGTTATTGGAATTAAACAAAATCATTTTACGTTTAGGAGGTTTTTTATTTGGAATTCTGTAAGAACATAAAAGAGGAAAGTAAAAATATAGATGATAAATTTAATTAAAAAACTCAAGCAGTCAAAAATCTAAATGATTTAGATAAGGTTTTTGTTTTTCATTAATGACGAAAAGAAGAATAACAAAATGAATAATTTATATATATCTACTAATACATTATAACTACAAACGTCCAGAGCCACAAATAAAAAAAGAATAAAAAAAATTAAAATGTTAAGCATTACAAAAAACCAATTCAATACTTCAAAAGTCCATTCGCATAGACAACAAAACGCAGTCTTACGAAATTTATTTAACAAAGTGAGTACGTAGTAATACATTATAACTCCAAAGATCCACTAACACCAACAAATGAACTGGACTGAGGTATATATCTCAGGTCTTGTGCAAAAAAAACGAAGGAATAAGTCGTAATGTATTATCATAATAATAATAATTACTTTTTTTTACAAACAGCGGTTCGTTTATTGATCTGATTTAAATGAATTTTAAATCTAAACTGATTATAGATTTCAATTTCATCCATTTTGCTTCGTCGTAATCGACTAAGCCTTGTAATGGAAAATTTACAAATTCAACTTTTTTTATTTTTAAAAAACACAATTAAAAGAAAATTTCCAAAAAAAATGTTTTCTCACATAGAATGACCCTAGGGCAACTTATTTTTACTAACAAAAGGTCAAATTGGTGGTTATTGCAACTTTTATGTAGCGCTATTTTTTGATGGAACACACCTATTGTTATTGGAATTAAACAAAATCATTTTACTTTTAGGAAGTTTTTGTATAATCAAAAAAATCACAATCCTTTTTCAAATTTTGCAGTGTTGAAATATATTATTGTATCATTGTTCGTTTGCTTATTTTATTGCTTTTAATTTTAACTTTTTTTTACTTTCTTAACTATAGTAACTGCACTGTTCAACTACAATTTTATTTATTATTAATCTGATTTAAATGAATTTTCAATCTAGACTGATTATAGTTTTCAATTTCATCGTTTTTTGCTTTTTGTTTTTTTTTTTGATTATTATGTTGAATGACGCATCAAAATGACGCCTTTTTTTGCGTATTTTATTGCAGTTCATTTAATTTGGAAATGGTTCAAAAATAATGGAGTAACTTTTACAATTTTCTTACGGATTTACAATTATTCTAATAAATAAAATTTAATTTGAAATTAAAATCTTTGTTAAATTATAAAATCAATTACAAATCACATAAACCAGTCACATTTTCAAAATATACCACTTCAAACTGAAACTAACTACAAAACAAAAATGAATTTTTATTTTTCACGCAAAAACTCAAAATAAAGTCTAAAATCAAATCATACAATGAATATTTTTGAGTTTAAATGTGAAAAAATCCACATATATTAGATTGTTGCTTTACTTTTTTAATTTTTATAGTTTATATTGTATTTTTATTTTTGTTGTAAATTTTTTTTTTTTATAAAAATGAATTTCGGGACAATGATACAATAATTATATGTCTTTACTTGACAATTATTTTAAGAGGAATACTTTTATAACTAATTTGATTATTTGTTTTATATTTTGCTACATCTAGCGATTATTTATTATATTGTTTTGTGACGTATGGTTAACTTAAAGACAGAGAATTCAATTCAATTCAAAAATAAAAAAATTATATAGAGTTTTTTTTATTTATTTTTACTGAATTTATGCTTTTTTCAAACATAAAAAAAAAACAAAACAACATCTAGTGCGACTTCTGTTTGTAACTCAATTAAAAAAAATAGGAAAAAAATAATTCCATGCAGCGAACTGCAAATGAATAGTTTTCGTATGGCTTAAAAAAGATTATCAGGAATGAATTTTCAATATTTGTTGGAAGAAAAATTGACTTAAATTATTTTCTAATAACTTGCATTCATTTATTTATTGTTTATTTTTTAATTGATGTTCTCATCCTCATATCTCATTCTTCTATAAAATAAGAAAAAAACTTTTTCAATATCAAAAAAAAAAAATTAATATTCATTCTGAATAAGAAAATAATCGTTGCTCTGTACTGACGTTTCTATGAATTCAACTACGAATATTCATTCCTATAATTATTGAAAAATATTTTCTAAAAAAACAAATGAAACATCTAAGATAATATTTTTTCTTTCTTTATGGATTTATACATTATAAGGACATCATTGTCTATACGACACGACACAAAAAAGTTAAAATTTAATTATGATCCATACAGTCTTTTTTTTTCAAATTAGTGTAGGTAAAGTAGGTAGATAATATTTTTTCTTTCTTTACGCATTAATGACATAAATAAAAATATTTAACAATTAACGTTTGGTTTGTGAATTTATCTTCCCAATTAATTCTCCTTCTTTTCTTTAGAAATTATTAAAAAAAAATAAAAATATTGTTGCGTTGGATCTTTTTCCACCGGGTACTTTAAGCACTTTAAACACACAATAGGATAAGTCTTTGAAAAACTCACAAAGGCACTAGATTCACTATACTTGGAAGGACTTTCAGCACTAGCACTTATTTAAATAAAACACTTATATAACTTTTAAATTGAATTTTATTTCAACATATTCAATTTTTGCTTACCTTAATACTTGATACTTAAAAACTAAATACTTAATTCTGCTAGCGAATTATATTGAAGAGAGAAAAAAAAGTTAAACAAAACTACTACTACTTATTTGTACCTGGCTGAAGCTGGCCTCACTTTTGACATCCTCACTTTTGACAGCATGGGGAAATGTAGTAGAGTGGGGGAAGTTAAATAAGAGAAAATTAATTGTTAATAATATATTATTGTTTATAAAATAAATTTAAATAATTAATAATAAATCATAATTAATAATTATTAATAATTAATAATAATAAACTAATGTAAATATTACTTAGATTTATAAAAACAAATGTAATAGTTTTTTTTTGTATTTCTTAATAAATAAATTTTTTTTTAAATAATTTAAATAAAATAATGTTTTTTAATTGCATTGCCTCAAATTTTTTTTATCCAACTTCCTTCCACATATTTATATTTGAAAGTTTTTTCAGCCTACTTATCTAGAGTTTTTTTATAAATATAAGTTTATATATATTTTTAAAATGTATTAAAATATTAATATAATTATTTTAAACTATTAGCAAATAATTATAGAATATATTTAAATTTTGTTTTATCGACGTCAATTAATTTATATACACTAATTATTGTTTCAATTTAACTAGACCGAAGTGAGGATGGAATTGATCTAGCCAGCCTCAAATATATCTAGTAAAATAAAATAACTATTATATTAAACTTATAAAACAATATCACAATAATTTTATTATTGTTAATTATGCACTAAATAATTATTAAGCCATTTAACACACATTTTAATTTATATACTGTTTTATATAACACAGAATGAATATTTTTTATTAACTAGACCGAAGTGAGGATGGAATTGATCTAGCCATCCTCAAATATATCTAGTAAAAAAAAAACAAAATAAAACAATGATTATTAAATTTATAAAACTGTAACAGGTTTATATTATTATTTTTAAAGATTCACTTAATATTTATATGTCATTTTAAAATACTTTTCAATTACTTCTTTTATATATTTAACACAAAACAAATATTTTTTAGTCATCCTCAAACACATCTAGTAAAAAAAAATTTTAAAACAATTATTATTAAATTTATAAACCAATATCACGTTAATATTATTATTGTTAATTATTCACTAAACAATTGTTAATGATTTTAAAATACTTTTTAATCATTCTATATATATTATTATAACTAAATAAATATGTTTTATTAACTAGATCGAAGTGAGGATGGAATTGATCTAGCCAGCCTCAAATATATCTAGTAAAATAAAAAAAATAAAACAATGATTATTAAATTTATAAAACTGTAACAGGTTTATATTATTATTTTTAAAGATTCACTTAATATTTATATGTCATTTTAAAATACTTTTCAATTACTTCTTTTATATATTTAACACAAAACAAATATTTTTTAGTCATCCTCAAACACATCTAGTAAAAAAAAATTTTAAAACAATTATTATTAAATTTATAAACCAATATCACGTTAATATTATTATTGTTAATTATTCACTAAACAATTGTTAATGATTTTAAAATACTTTTTAATCATTCTATATATATTATTATAACTAAATAAATATGTTTTATTAACTAGATCGAAGTGAGGATGGAATTGATCTAGCCAGCCTCAAATATATCTAGTAAAATAAAAAAAATAAAACAATGATTATTAAATTTATAAAACTGTAACACGTTTATATTATTATTTTTAAAGATTCACTTAATATTTATTCATCATTTTAAAATACTTTTCAATTACTTCACTTATTTATTTAACACAAAACAAACATTTTTTATTAACTAGATTTACTTTATTATTACTACTTTTATTACTAGATGTGTTTGAGGATGACTAAAAAATATTTGTTTTGTGTTAAATATATAAAAGAAGTAATTGAAAAGTATTTTAAAATGACATATAAATATTAAGTGAATCTTTAAAAATAATAATATAAACCTGTTACAGTTTTATAAATTTAATAATCATTGTTTTATTTTGTTGTTTTTTTCTTAGATATATTTGAGGATGGCTAGATCAATTCCATCCTCACTTCGGTCTAGTTAATAAAAAATATTCATTCTGTGTTATATAAAACAGTATATAAATTAAAATGTGTGTTAAATGGCTTAATAATTATTTAGTGCATAATTAACAATAATAAAATTATTGTGATATTGTTTTATAAGTTTAATATAATAGTTATTTTATTTTACTAGATATATTTGAGGCTGGCTAGATCAATTCCATCCTCACTTCGGTCTAGTTAAATTGAAACAATAATTAGTGTATATAAATTAATTGACGTCGATAAAACAAAATTTAAATATATTCTATAATTATTTGCTAATAGTTTAAAATAATTATATTAATATTTTAATACATTTTAAAAATATATATAAACTTATATTTATAAAAAAACTCTAGATAAGTAGGCTGAAAAAACTTTCAAATATAAATATGTGGAAGGAAGTTGGATAAAAAAAATTTGAGGCAATGCAATTAAAAAACATTATTTTATTTAAATTATTTAAAAAAAAATTTATTTATTAAGAAATACAAAAAAAAACTATTACATTTGTTTTTATAAATCTAAGTAATATTTACATTAGTTTATTATTATTAATTATTAATAATTATTAATTATGATTTATTATTAATTATTTAAATTTATTTTATAAACAATAATATATTATTAACAATTAATTTTCTCTTATTTAACTTCCCCCACTCTACTACATTTCCCCATGCTGTCAAAAGTGAGGATGTCAAAAGTGAGGCCAGCTTCAGCCAGGTACAAATAAGTAGTAGTAGTTTTGTTTAACTTTTTTTTCTCTCTTCAATATAATTCGCTAGCAGAATTAAGTATTTAGTTTTTAAGTATCAAGTATTAAGGTAAGCAAAAATTGAATATGTTGAAATAAAATTCAATTTAAAAGTTATATAAGTGTTTTATTTAAATAAGTGCTAGTGCTGAAAGTCCTTCCAAGTATAGTGAATCTAGTGCCTTTGTGAGTTTTTCAAAGACTTATCCTATTGTGTGTTTAAAGTGCTTAAAGTACCCGGTGGAAAAAGATCCAACGCAACAATATTTTTATTTTTTTTTAATAATTTCTAAAGAAAAGAAGGAGAATTAATTGGGAAGATAAATTCACAAACCAAACGTTAATTGTTAAATATTTTTATTTATGTCATTAATGCGTAAAGAAAGAAAAAATATTATCTACCTACTTTACCTACACTAATTTGAAAAAAAAAGACTGTATGGATCATAATTAAATTTTAACTTTTTTGTGTCGTGTCGTATAGACAATGATGTCCTTATAATGTATAAATCCATAAAGAAAGAAAAAATATTATCTTAGATGTTTCATTTGTTTTTTTAGAAAATATTTTTCAATAATTATAGGAATGAATATTCGTAGTTGAATTCATAGAAACGTCAGTACAGAGCAACGATTATTTTCTTATTCAGAATGAATATTAATTTTTTTTTTTTGATATTGAAAAAGTTTTTTTCTTATTTTATAGAAGAATGAGATATGAGGGTGAGAACATCAATTAAAAAATAAACAATAAATAAATGAATGCAAGTTATTAGAAAATAATTTAAGTCAATTTTTCTTCCAACAAATATTGAAAATTCATTCCTGATAATCTTTTTTAAGCCATACGAAAACTATTCATTTGCAGTTCGCTGCATGGAATTATTTTTTTCCTATTTTTTTTAATTGAGTTACAAACAGAAGTCGCACTAGATGTTGTTTTGTTTTTTTTTTATGTTTGAAAAAAGCATAAATTCAGTAAAAATAAATAAAAAAAACTCTATATAATTTTTTTATTTTTGAATTGAATTGAATTCTCTGCCTTTAAGTTAACCATACGTCACAAAACAATATAATAAATAATCGCTAGATGTAGCAAAATATAAAACAAATAATCAAATTAGTTATAAAAGTATTCCTCTTAAAATAATTGTCAAGTAAAGACATATAATTATTGTATCATTGTCCCGAAATTCATTTTTATAAAAAAAAAAAATTTACAACAAAAATAAAAATACAATATAAACTATAAAAATTAAAAAAGTAAAGCAACAATCTAATATATGTGGATTTTTTCACATTTAAACTCAAAAATATTCATTGTATGATTTGATTTTAGACTTTATTTTGAGTTTTTGCGTGAAAAATAAAAATTCATTTTTGTTTTGTAGTTAGTTTCAGTTTGAAGTGGTATATTTTGAAAATGTGACTGGTTTATGTGATTTGTAATTGATTTTATAATTTAACAAAGATTTTAATTTCAAATTAAATTTTATTTATTAGAATAATTGTAAATCCGTAAGAAAATTGTAAAAGTTACTCCATTATTTTTGAACCATTTCCAAATTAAATGAACTGCAATAAAATACGCAAAAAAAGGCGTCATTTTGATGCGTCATTCAACATAATAATCAAAAAAAAAAACAAAAAGCAAAAAACGATGAAATTGAAAACTATAATCAGTCTAGATTGAAAATTCATTTAAATCAGATTAATAATAAATAAAATTGTAGTTGAACAGTGCAGTTACTATAGTTAAGAAAGTAAAAAAAAGTTAAAATTAAAAGCAATAAAATAAGCAAACGAACAATGATACAATAATATATTTCAACACTGCAAAATTTGAAAAAGGATTGTGATTTTTTTGATTATACAAAAACTTCCTAAAAGTAAAATGATTTTGTTTAATTCCAATAACAATAGGTGTGTTCCATCAAAAAATAGCGCTACATAAAAGTTGCAATAACCACCAATTTGACCTTTTGTTAGTAAAAATAAGTTGCCCTAGGGTCATTCTATGTGAGAAAACATTTTTTTTGGAAATTTTCTTTTAATTGTGTTTTTTAAAAATAAAAAAAGTTGAATTTGTAAATTTTCCATTACAAGGCTTAGTCGATTACGACGAAGCAAAATGGATGAAATTGAAATCTATAATCAGTTTAGATTTAAAATTCATTTAAATCAGATCAATAAACGAACCGCTGTTTGTAAAAAAAAGTAATTATTATTATTATGATAATACATTACGACTTATTCCTTCGTTTTTTTTGCACAAGACCTGAGATATATACCTCAGTCCAGTTCATTTGTTGGTGTTAGTGGATCTTTGGAGTTATAATGTATTACTACGTACTCACTTTGTTAAATAAATTTCGTAAGACTGCGTTTTGTTGTCTATGCGAATGGACTTTTGAAGTATTGAATTGGTTTTTTGTAATGCTTAACATTTTAATTTTTTTTATTCTTTTTTTATTTGTGGCTCTGGACGTTTGTAGTTATAATGTATTAGTAGATATATATAAATTATTCATTTTGTTATTCTTCTTTTCGTCATTAATGAAAAACAAAAACCTTATCTAAATCATTTAGATTTTTGACTGCTTGAGTTTTTTAATTAAATTTATCATCTATATTTTTACTTTCCTCTTTTATGTTCTTACAGAATTCCAAATAAAAAACCTCCTAAACGTAAAATGATTTTGTTTAATTCCAATAACAATGAATATTTTTGAGTTTACTTAAACAGAGACTTTTAGGAAATTTTTGTATAATCAAAAAAGTCACAAACCTTTTTTAAATTTTGCAGTGTTGAAAAATATTATTGTATCATTGTTCCGAAATTAATTCATTATAATCTAAATGAAAAAAATAAAAAAGGAAAAAAACCGTGTTATTCAATAAACTAATATTCAATAAACTAAAAGAAAAATTAAATACATTGGTTTTATGTATGTAGTGTATGTAGTACCTACCTACTATACCTTGAAAAATCCAACAAAAAAATAAATTCTCATACAAATAAAATAAGAGGAAAGAGCCCATACGTAGTCTAAGAAACTTGAGAATCAAAATCAGAGAGATGCTTAAAATCTTGGTCCGAGAATTACGTTTAAGCCCCAGGTTATAATACTACGGTCGTAAGAGGGGGGATGACGTCACACGTTCCTAACCTGACAGTAGTAAGACATTTTTGTATGTAAAATACGCGAATTTATGTGGAATTAAAATAGTGATTTTTCAATAAAAAAAGACAAATTAATAGTTAAAATAGTTCAAAAATAATAATAAAGTGTGTGTTCATATATATAAACAATAAATTTAATTGAAAAACATTTATAAAAGGTGATTTTGTGATATAATTTATTTAACCTAATTCAACATTTTGTCGTGTAATAAAAAAAAAAATCATTTAATATTGTAAGTTTAAGTTATTTAAACTAATTGCATTATTCTAAATTATAGTTATGTAAACAGATTAATTATTTTAGTTTTTAAAAAATGCCTGGGAAAAACGCGTTGTGAGTTATTGTAAGAACAATTTCAATGACATAAAAAACTCTAAATCGTTAAATTTTATTGATCGTGAACAATTTATTAAAGATTGTTGAGCTTTATTCTATCTTAAAAAAATAAAATTGACTTGATATTGGGTCGCAAAAAAAAGTTGTATGGTCAGAATCTGAAATTAGTAATGTATTTACTATGAGGTATTTCAGTAAGAGTTGTTATATTTTCTTAAACAAAAATTGGAAATATTAATTACCCGACATTTCCTCATTAAAAAAAGGTTAATTGATTTTATGGAAAATATAAAAAAAATACAAAAAGGAATTTATCAAAATGGTTTTTATTTTGTAGAAATGAAATATGCCCCGTGTGACTTCATAAATAAATTTAAAATGGCGCGTGATTTTTGATGTAGGCAACCTTTATAGTATTATAACCTGGGCTTAAACCCACTCCCTATTTAAGAAAACAGTAGTCGTGGCTCTGTGCTAATGTTTCTACGAATTCAACTACGTAGTCATTTAATTTTCTTTTATTTAGTGGCACATTTAATAATTCATCTTTTAAAATTGTGAAGTCTGTTGCTAGAAAATTTTCGCATTTTTGGTATTAACTTTATCTTTTCTTGAACAAGGCTTAATCCATTGTCTTTTGGAAAAGAAAAAAATCTCCCCCTTTTCACATTTAATTTCTTGTCATTGATTTTACACGCAAATACTTAACAGTACACTATTTTATTATTTTGTTTTGTTTAATTTCTCTTTACTTAAACTTAGCTTTATATTTTAACTCTTGTCAAAAAAAAAAGTTTTGTATAATATGATGCGCGAACTTGAACGAAAATAAAACAGCTGTAAAATATATCTTGAAATATTTGTATCATGTACACAGTGGAAGGCGAAAGAACAAGTTATTAGCTATTCTGTTTTATATAAAACATTGAAAGCGATTTACGATTTATGCGATTTATGTACATATGATGAAACAATAACAAAAATTGGGAAAGAAAAATTGATTTAAATTATTTTCTAATAAGAGAGAAAATAATACAACAACAATATAACTTTTATGTTTACATTTATTTTCTACAATAAAAAACTACAAAAAATATTTTACTATAAAGTTCTATAAATTCAAATGTACTGATGAATTGTGAAATAATATTTACAAATTTGTACATTTAAATGACGTTATTTTATAAATTAAATTATTTAACAATTAATGTTGGGTTTGTGAATTTATCTTTTGGAAAAAATCAGTTTTTCGAGGATTGCAACAACTGATTGCAATGAAATTTTGGGATTAGTATTTTATTGGTCCATCATAGAACCATATAGATTTTAGGGGGGAACGGGGCACGGGGTGGAGCACCCCTTATACAATTGTTTTGGAAAAAATCAGATTCCCGAGGATTGCAACAACTGAATGGAATGAAATTTTGGGATTAGTATTTTATTGGTCCATCATAGAACCATATTGATTTTAGGGGGGATCGGAACACGTGGTGGAGCACCCCCATATAATTTTTTTTTATTATATTAAATGACAATATCTGCTATCGCATAAAATTCGACGAAGCATACAGCCATACTTGCCTGTCGTTTTTTTTAATGTTTGAAAAAAGCATAAATTCAGTAAAAATAAATAAAAAAACTCTATATAAATTTTTTTATTTTTGAATTGAATTGAATTCTCTGACTTTTAGTTAATCATACGTCACGAAACAATATAATCGCTAGATGTAGCATAATATAAAACAAAGGATCAATGTAGTAGTAAATACATAGATAAATAAAAAGGCAAACGTAAACGTTTTGTTATATACATAGATTTGAATTGAATTGAATTCTCTGACTTTTAGTTAATCATACGTCACGAAACAATATAATCGCTAGATGTAGCAAAATATAAAACAAAGGATCAATGTAGTAGTAAATACATAGATAAATAAAAAGGCAAACGTAAACGTTTTGTTATATACATAGATTTGAATTGAATTGAATTCTCTGACTTTTAGTTAATCATACGTCACGAAACAATATAATCGCTAGATGTAGCAAAATATAAAACAAAGGATCAATGTAGTAGTAAATACATAGATAAATAAAAAGGCAAACGTAAACGTTTTGTTATATAATATAATAATAATGTGATCAGTTGGCTACATCAAAAAGCCTTATACAACTTATAAAAAAATATAACTTATAGGTTCTCTCTTTCTGACTAAAGACAGTATGAGAATTTATTTTTTTCAAATAGGAGTGAGTAGGTAAAAGGGTGAGAAAATAATACAACAACAATATAACTTTTATATTTCCATTTATTTTCTACAACAAAAAACTACAAAAAAACATCTTTATAAATTCAAATGTACTAATGAATTGTGAAATAATATTTACAAAATTTCATTCCTTCTCCTTCTGCTTCTCCTTCGAACTAATTAAAAAAATAAAAATAGTATATTGTGAGTATATTTACATTAATTATTTAGTATTGTCAATATTTTTGTATATTTTAGAATAAATAAACTTACATTTGAAGGCGTAAAGAATAAATAAAATCAGTCGTATTTAATTCCATCTAATTATAAAACAAATGAAAAATGAAAATATTTTAATTAGAATTCACGATTAAATTAAATTTATTAATTCACCTTTAGTTTATGATTGAATTCATTTCTGTAAAAAAAGGATAATGAAAAATATAAACAAATAAATTAATTTGATCTCTCATTTGCTTTTTCTTTTTATTTTGTCTGCGATCTTTTAACTTTTAATTTTTCAATCAGATGAACACAGAAAATAAATTCTCTTTTCTTTAATTTTCAATTTTCTAAAAAAATTCGATATTTCAATTTCTCTTAATGGAATTTTCAAATTTTAATAATTAATAACGAAAACAATGAACATTTTAGGATATACAACAAAATTGATCATAGGCAATGAAAATGCAATTGAAAACTGTCTGATAAAACTCACTTGTTTTGCAGTCCTACCAATTGTTTTGCAACAAATTGAAGTCTGATTATATTTTTGAGGAATATGTTGAACATTTTGCTATTAAAACAAAAGGATAAATAAAATTAGTTAATTTTTCATAAAAAGTGACGTTTAATAAATAATTATTGGAATATTTTTATTATTATTTTTTATCAAATAAAATTGCATTGAAACTTTAAATTTAAAAATCGTTGACTTTACATAATTTACTCTAATTTTTTATTTTCATTTTATTTTTTTTACTAATTTTAAACATTTTAGAATTCGTTATTTTTCTTTCCTTGTTTTTTTTTTTAATTCTTCTTAGAAAAAAAAGAAACAGAGAAAGAAAAAAACTAAATTGTGTTTTTTACTCTCAAACAATATACGAAACTTTTTATTTGTATTAATTTGATCCTTTTTAAATTCACTGTTGAACTATTTTATTTATAATAATAATAATAATAATAATAATAACATTAATAATAATTAGTTTTTATACTTTTATAGTTCTTTTTTAATTGATCCTATTAATTTGAACGCACGATCTCAACTGATAATAGAGAGAATTTTATTCTTCTTTTATATCTTCGCGATTCATTTTTTTGTCGCCTGGATTCCATTTTGTTTTTTTTTATTTTTATTTAAGTTAACCAATAGAACTATTCCGTGATCGACTAAAGCCAATTCTGAGAATTTATTTTTTTGGTGGTGGAGCACCCCCATATAATTTTTTTTTATTATATTAAATGACAATATCTGCTATCGCATAAAATTCGACGAAGCATACAGCCATACTTGCCTGTCGTTTTTTTTAATGTTTGAAAAAAGCATAAATTCAGTAAAAATAAATAAAAAAACTCTATATAAATTTTTTTATTTTTGAATTGAATTGAATTCTCTGACTTTTAGTTAATCATACGTCACGAAACAATATAATCGCTAGATGTAGCAAAATATAAAACAAAGGATCAATGTAGTAGTAAATACATAGATAAATAAAAAGGCAAACGTAAACGTTTTGTTATATACATAGATTTGAATTGAATTGAATTCTCTGACTTTTAGTTAATCATACGTCACGAAACAATATAATCGCTAGATGTAGCAAAATATAAAACAAAGGATCAATGTAGTAGTAAATACATAGATAAATAAAAAGGCAAACGTAAACGTTTTGTTATATAATATAATAATAATGTGATCAGTTGGCTACATCAAAAAGCCTTATACAACTTATAAAAAAATATAACTTATAGGTTCTCTCTTTCTGACTAAAGACAGTATGAGAATTTATTTTTTTCAAATAGGAGTGAGTAGGTAAAAGGGTGAGAAAATAATACAACAACAATATAACTTTTATATTTCCATTTATTTTCTACAACAAAAAACTACAAAAAAACATCTTTATAAATTCAAATGTACTAATGAATTGTGAAATAATATTTACAAAATTTCATTCCTTCTCCTTCTGCTTCTCCTTCGAACTAATTAAAAAAATAAAAATAGTATATTGTGAGTATATTTACATTAATTATTTAGTATTGTCAATATTTTTTATATTTTTAGAATAAATAAACTTACATTTGAAGGCGTAAAGAATAAATAAAATCAGTCGTATTTAATTCCATCTAATTATAAAACAAATGAAAAATGAAAATATTTTAATTAGAATTCACGATTAAATTAAATTTATTAATTCACCTTTAGTTTATGATTGAATTCATTTCTGTAAAAAAAGGATAATGAAAAATATAAACAAATAAATTAATTTGATCTCTCATTTGCTTTTTCTTTTTATTTTGTCTGCGATCTTTTAACTTTTTATTTTTCAATCAGATGAACACAGAAAATAAATTCTCTTTTCTTTAATTTTCAATTTTCTAAAAAAATTCGATATTTCAATTTCTCTTAATGGAATTTTCAAATTTTAATAATTAATAACGAAAACAATGAACATTTTAGGATATACAACAAAATTGATCATAGGCAATGAAAATGCAATTGAAAACTGTCTGATAAAACTCACTTGTTTTGCAGTCCTACCAATTGTTGTGCAACAAATTGAAGTCTGATTATATTTTTGAGGAATATGTTGAACATTTTGCTATTAAAACAAAAGGATAAATAAAATTAGTTAATTTTTCATAAAAAGTGACGTTTAATAAATAATTATTGGAATATTTTTATTATTATTTTTTATCAAATAAAATTGCATTGAAACTTTAAATTTAAAAATCGTTGACTTTACATAATTTACTCTAATTTTTTATTTTCATTTTATTTTTTTTACTAATTTTAAACATTTTAGAATTCGTTATTTTTCTTTCCTTGTTTTTTTTTTTAATTCTTCTTAGAAAAAAAAGAAACAGAGAAAGAAAAAAACTAAATTGTGTTTTTTACTCTCAAACAATATACGAAACTTTTTATTTGTATTAATTTGATCCTTTTTAAATTCACTGTTGAACTATTTTATTTATAATAATAATAATAATAATAATAATAACATTAATAATAATTAGTTTTTATACTTTTATAGTTCTTTTTTAATTGATCCTATTAATTTGAACGCACGATCTCAACTGATAATAGAGACAATTTTATTCTTCTTTTATATCTTCGCGATTCATTTTTTTGTCGCCTGGATTCCATTTTGTTTTTTTTTATTTTTATTTAAGTTAACCAATAGAACTATTCCGTGATCGACTAAAGCCAATTCTGAGAATTTATTTTTTTGTTTGGTTGTTCAACTGGTTTGGACCGGTTGTTAAATGAATCCATTTTTAGCTTTTTATTTTAAATTTTCTGGATTTGAAATATTTCAAAGAAAAATATTAAATATTAACGAGAGGTTAGAAAGAGACGGTTAGTTTTTTCACAAATAAAAAAAAAAACTTAAAACAAAAAAAAAAAATTAACGTTTCGTAGTCTAACTCATAAACTATATTCTTTTTTATTTATCTATGTGATATATATTTATATATCTATGAGATATATACCTCAGTCCAGTTCATTTGTTGGTGTTAGTGGATCTTTGGAGTTATAATGTATTACTACGTACTCACTTTGTTAAATAAATTTCGTAAGACTGCGTTTTGTTGTCTATGCGAATGGACTTTTGAAGTATTGAATTGGTTTTTTGTAATGCTTAACATTTTAATTTTTTTTATTCTTTTTTTATTTGTGGCTCTGGACGTTTGTAGTTATAATGTATTAGTAGATATATATAAATTATTCATTTTGTTATTCTTCTTTTCGTCATTAATGAAAAACAAAAACCTTATCTAAATCATTTAGATTTTTGACTGCTTGAGTTTTTTAATTAAATTTATCATCTATATTTTTACTTTCCTCTTTTATGTTCTTACAGAATTCCAAATAAAAAACCTCCTAAACGTAAAATGATTTTGTTTAATTCCAATAACAATGAATATTTTTGAGTTTACTTAAACAGAGACTTTTAGGAAATTTTTGTATAATCAAAAAAGTCACAAACCTTTTTTAAATTTTGCAGTGTTGAAAAATATTATTGTATCATTGTTCCGAAATTAATTCATTATAATCTAAATGAAAAAAATAAAAAAGGAAAAAAACCGTGTTATTCAATAAACTAATATTCAATAAACTAAAAGAAAAATTAAATATATTGGTTTTATGTATGTAGTGTATGTAGTACCTACCTACTATACCTTGAAAAATCCAACAAAAAAAATAAATTCTCATACAAATAAAATAAGAGGAAAGAGCCCATACGTAGTCTAAGAAACTTGAGAATCAAAATCAGAGAGATGCTTAAAATCTTGGTCCGAGAATTACGTTTAAGCCCCAGGTTATAATACTACGGTCGTAAGAGGGGGGATGACGTCACACGTTCCTAACCTGACAGTAGTAAGACATTTTTGTATGTAAAATACGCGAATTTATGTGGAATTAAAATAGTGATTTTTCAATAAAAAAAGACAAATTAATAGTTAAAATAGTTCAAAAATAATAATAAAGTGTGTGTTCATATATATAAACAATAAATTTAATTGAAAAACATTTATAAAAGGTGATTTTGTGATATAATTTATTTAACCTAATTCAACATTTTGTCGTGTAATAAAAAAAAAAATCATTTAATATTGTAAGTTTAAGTTATTTAAACTAATTGCATTATTCTAAATTATAGTTATGTAAACAGATTAATTATTTTAGTTTTTAAAAAATGCCTGGGAAAAACGCGTTGAGAGTTATTGTAAGAACAATTTCAATGACATAAAAAACTCTAAATCGTTAAATTTTATTGATCGTGAACAATTTATTAAAGATTGTTGAGCTTTATTCTATCTTAAAAAAATAAAATTGACTTGATATTGGGTCGCAAAAAAAAGTTGTATGGTCAGAATCTGAAATTAGTAATGTATTTACTATGAGGTATTTCAGTAAGAGTTGTTATATTTTCTTAAACAAAAATTGGAAATATTAATTACCCGACATTTCCTCATTAAAAAAAGGTTAATTGATTTTATGGAAAATATAAAAAAAATACAAAAAGGAATTTATCAAAATGGTTTTTATTTTGTAGAAATGAAATATGCCCCGTGTGACTTCATAAATAAATTTAAAATGGCGCGTGATTTTTGATGTAGGCAACCTTTATAGTATTATAACCTGGGTTTAAACCCACTCCCTATTTAAGAAAACAGTAGTCGTGGCTCTGTGCTAATGTTTCTACGAATTCAACTACGTAGACATTTAATTTTCTTTTATTTAGTGGCACATTTAATAATTCATCTTTTAAAATTGTGAAGTCTGTTGCTAGAAAATTTTCGCATTTTTGGTATTAACTTTATCTTTTCTTGAACAAGGCTTAATCCATTGTCTTTTGGAAAAGAAAAAAATCTCCCCCTTTTCACATTTAATTTCTTGTCATTGATTTTACACGCAAATACTTAACAGTACACTATTTTATTATTTTGTTTTGTTTAATTTCTCTTTACTTAAACTTAGCTTTATATTTTAACTCTTGGCAAAAAAAAAGGTTTTGTATAATATGATGCGCGAACTTGAACGAAAATAAAACAGCTGTAAAATATATCTTGAAATATTTGTATCATGTACACAGTGGAAGGCGAAAGAACAAGTTATTAGCTATTCTGTTTTATATAAAACATTGAAAGCGATTTACGATTTATGCGATTTATGTACATATGATGAAACAATAACAAAAATTGGGAAAGAAAAATTGATTTAAATTATTTTCTAATAAGAGAGAAAATAATACAACAACAATATAACTTTTATGTTTACATTTATTTTCTACAATAAAAAACTACAAAAAATATTTTACTATAAAGTTCTATAAATTCAAATGTACTGATGAATTGTGAAATAATATTTACAAATTTGTACATTTAAATGACGTTATTTTATAAATTAAATTATTTAACAATTAATATTGGGTTTGTGAATTTATCTTCCCATCCTTTTATTCCTCCTTCTTCTTCTTCTTCCTTGTTTATTATTTTTATTTCTTCTTAAAAAGAAACAGAAAAATAAAAAAAAAACAGTAAAAGTGTTTTTTTCTCTCAACTCGATTTTTGTTTTTTTTTGAGAAAACTTAATTATATTGAAAAAACAATTTACGAAACTCTTTACTTTTATTAATTTGATCCTTTTTAACTTCATACTGTTCAACTATTTTATTTATAATGTTAAAGTGTAAAATGTTAAAGTGTAAAATAATTTGTTATCATGCTCGTAACGTCTATAATGTTTGTTTATTAGATTAATAATTCAAACCAAAAGATTATCAATTAAATCATATTGCATATCTCGATTGTTTAATGATTAAAAAAAATCATCGATAACATTAACTATTTGATTTGGATTTTTGGTTGTTTTTGTTATAAAACTCAAACTGAACAAAATTACAAATAAAAAAACCTCCTAAACGTAAAATGATTTTGTTTAATTCCAATGAATATTTTTGAGTTTGCTTAGTAGCACAGTAAGGCAGGAAGTTCAAGACGGATTTGAACAGAGTCAAAAAACAAAAAAAATATAAAAAAAATAAAGCAATAAATAATATACTGTAATAATATAAAGCAAAATAATACTGTGGATTTTACGATAAGTAAATAGAATTAAGTGAATAGAATTAATAACGTTAACGTAGTTTCTTGTGTTTTTTTTATTTGTATAAAAATAGATTTGCACAAATAACAACAACAACAACACAATTAGGTAAAAATTCAACATAATGAAACAAAAACAAAAAAAGATGGAATTGAAATCTCTAATTTATGCATTTTATTTTTCGTTTCATGTACTGTAAACAAAAAAAAAAAACAAAAAGCAAAAAACGAAGGAATTGAAAACTATATCAGTCTAGATTGAAAATTCATTTAAATCAGATTAATAAAAACAAGCGCTGTTTGCATAAAAAGTAATTATTATTAATATTATTGTCATAGAAATGTATAAAACTTTATAAAAAAATTTCTTTGTAGTTTTTTGTTGTAGAATAAAAATTATATTGTTGTTGTATTATTTTATCTCTAATTTGAAAAAAAAAAACTGTATGGATCATAATTAAAGTTTTACTTTCTTGTGTCGTATATATTTTGAATTTAAATTTAAGCGTCAAGGCTCAAGAAAGAAATAATGTGACCTTGGAGACAAAAACATAATATATAATCTCATGTAATCAGGGTAGGGATTACGGAACGAAACCGACTATTCTCAAACTCAATGATTGAGTTTACTCTTCTTATTTCTTTTTTCGAATGTATTGTCTTGTAAAAATAGCAAACAAGCATGTGTTTCAATGTACGTATACATGCATTTGTGTGAAAAGTAGGATTTATGATTGTGTTAGTATATGCAATAACTTACTATGAGTAATACTTTGAACGAAACTCAAAATTCATTTCCAACTGGTTTCGACCTGTTGTAAAAAAATTTGAGTTTCGTTCGAAGTATTACATTATTGCTCATACTAACACAATCATAAATCCTACTTTTAACACTAATGCATGTATACGTACATTTAAACTCATGCAATACATTCGAAAAAAAAAATAAGAAGGGGAAACTCAATCATTGAGTTTGAGAATAGTCGGTTTCGTTCCGTAATTCCTCCCCAGAATGGTTCTTGGATTGAGGTGGAATAGTATCACAATATATAATATAATATTATAAATTTTCATTGGTTTTATTTTTATTAGTTGATAATGAAGCTGGGAATGAATTTTTCCTTGGAAATCGAAGAATAAGTTTATTTATTCTAAAATATAAAAAAAATATTAACAATTATAAATGTTCAATGTACCTAGACTCACAATATACTATTTTTATTTTTTTAATAAGTTCGAAGGAGAAGCAGAAGGAGAAGGAATGAAATTTTGTAAATATTATTTCACAATTCATTAGTACATTTGAATTTATAAAGATGTTTTTTTGTAGTTTTTTGTTGTAGAAAATAAATGGAAATATAAAAGTTACATTGTTGTTGTATTATTTTCCTTTTACCTACTCACTCCTATTTGAAAAATCCAAGAAAAAAATAAATTCTCATACTGTCTTTAGTCAGAAAGAGAGAACCTATAAGTTATATTTTTTTATAAGTTGTATAAGGCTTTTTGATGTAGCCAACTGATTACTAAACCAACGTAATATTTTTACGCAAATTACTAAATGTTTTTTTATACGGATACACAAAATCGTAGAGTAGAGTTGAAGTACAGAGTCACGACTTTAAAAAAAACTTTTTTTGTTTTTTTTTTTTAATTTCCATAATAAAACTCTTGTAAATAATGCATTTTTGCCGATGAATTAAATTTTGACAAAATAATATAAAGTCTATAATAAATTTCTATGAATTTTTCGAATGGAAATTATGATTAGAATAATTGATATCTTGTTGTATCAATTTTATTCTTCCTTCTTCTTCTTCTTAGAACTAATGTAGGTATATTTTGATATGATAATTGAAATAAAAATAAATAATATCATAAAATAATAAGACAGAATGAAAACTTTATATTTTAACTTTAGCCAGAAAGCAAATTGCAGAAGAGAAAAAATTGAACCTATACAGGGTGTATTGTAATTTTTGTAAGCGTGTAGTGAAGTTAAAAAAAAGCAAATGCTTAAAGTTATTTTGTATATGTATAAAATTATATGTATAAAATTTATATAAAAATGTAAGTATAAAAAATATATATATATTTTTTTTTTAATTTGAAAAAAATATTATGTTCAAGTAAATTCACCGAGAAATATTCATCAAATAAAAACAAATAACAACAAACATTTCTATAATTTTGTTTCTCCTTTTACATTTTACTTTTTCTTTTTTCGTGTGCGTATTATATATTTATTTTTTTGTTCTTTAAAGACATTGTTTTTTTTTCCATCCCCCTTCTACTCGTTCTCTCTCTCTCACTCTTTTTGTTTGTACAAGATAATATAAAATAAAATAAAAATATAGTTACATACTCACATTTTGATATTCATTTTGTAAATATATAAGATTGATGGGTTTGTGAATTTACATTCTCATAAATTTCATTCCTCCTTCTTCTTCTTCTTCTTCTTCTCTTTAGAGCTTATTAAAAAAATAAAAATAGTATATTGTGAGTATAGGTACATTAAACATTTATAATTGTTAATATTTTTTTTATATTTTAGAAAAAATAAACTTACATTTGAAGGCGTAATGAATAAATAAAATCTGTGGTATTTAATTACATCTAATAAAAATAAAACAAATGAAAAATAAAAATATTACAATTAAAATTCGGTATTAAAATAAATTTATTAATTCACCTTAAGTACAGGATTAAATTGAGATTTTCTTATCTTATTGTAATGAAACAATTATTTTAAGATATGTTTGATTATATAAAAAAAATTTAAAACGGTGGCTGAAGTTACACTTCTTTTTTTTTTCACCATTTTTAATATTTTGGTAAAAATGACGCGTTTTTTTTTTTACATTTAACTTTGTCAATAAGAGAATCATTCAACATACATAATAAAGAAAAAACAAAAAAAAACGAAGGAATTGAAATCTATAATCAGGCCAGATATATTGATAATGATATTTAAAAAAAAAAAATCAGTTGAGAGAAAAAAACACAATTTACTGGAGTTTTTTTTTTCTTTCTCTGTTTTTTTTTCTAAGAAAAATTAAAAAAATCTTCTTTGCATGAACGAATTTAACGAATTATAAATATTTTGTTAAATATGTGTGTTTGAATTCTCAAATTGATGTTAAAGTTTTTCTTATTTTTTCTGTTTCAAATATTATGATGTGTAGATTATTTTTCATTTTTAGGTTTTTGAATAAAATAAGAATTTTAGGCTTATATGCATATTATTTTTTTGATGGGGTATTTTTCTGGAATTGTGTGTGTTGAATTAGCATTTTTTTTTTAAATTTTTATTATTATTTTTTGTTTAAGACTTTTTGATCAAGTATAGATTAATTTATAGGTTTTTGATCGATTTAGTATTTGGAAATATGTAGAACTTTTTTTTAATTTAATTGAAATTTTGATTTATTCTATATTTAAAAATAAGTGAATAAAATTATAATGCCAGCTGTGAAACAAAAACTATATTTACTGAAAATTGCTTTTATTATTTTTAAGGAAAAGTTAAATAAATAAATAATTGTTTTCTCTTTATGAATTAAATATGTAGCAAATAAAAACCCACGCAATTAAAGAAAAATATTCAATGAATTCAATGAATTCATTCTTACAAAGCAACGAATACTGTATCGTTAAATAAGAAGTGGGGATAAAGTTAGTTCATATTTTCTTATTCAGATATCAATTTTTTTTAATATTGCAAAAGTTTTATTTTTACGGAAAAGTTAAATAAATGGATAATTGTTTTTTTTTCTCTTTAAGAAAAGAATTTTTTTTTAATAATTAAACAACGAAAAAGGATATTAACAAAATGAACAAGTTAACAACTAATGATCATAGTTTATTATCATTTATAAATGCATTCATGAAATAAATAAACGTCACTAAATAAACGTTACTATAACACAACAACAACCACAAGTAGAAAAAGAATAAAAAAAAAAAAAAAACAAAAAAAAACTATCAAAAAATATCATTATCAATATATCTGGCCTAATTATAGATTTCAATTCCTTCGTTTTTTTTTTGTTTTTTCTTTATTATGTATGTTGAATAATTCTCTTATTGACAAAGTTAAATGTAAAAAAAAAAAACGCGTCATTTTTACCAAAATATTAAAAATGGTGAAAAAAAAAAGAAGTGTAACTTCAGCCACCGTTTTAAATTTTTTTTATATAATCAAACATATCTTAAAATAATTGTTTCATTACAATAAGATAAGAAAATCTCAATTTAATCCTGTACTTAAGGTGAATTAATAAATTTATTTTAATACCGAATTTTAATTGTAATATTTTTATTTTTCATTTGTTTTATTTTTATTAGATGTAATTAAATACCACAGATTTTATTTATTCATTACGCCTTCAAATGTAAGTTTATTTTTTCTAAAATATAAAAAAAATATTAACAATTATAAATGTTTAATGTACCTATACTCACAATATACTATTTTTATTTTTTTAATAAGCTCTAAAGAGAAGAAGAAGAAGAAGAAGAAGGAGGAATGAAATTTATGAGAATGTAAATTCACAAACCCATCAATCTTATATATTTACAAAATGAATATCAAAATGTGAGTATGTAACTATATTTTTATTTTATTTTATATTATCTTGTACAAACAAAAAGAGTGAGAGAGAGAGAACGAGTAGAAGGGGGATGGAAAAAAAAACAATGTCTTTAAAGAACAAAAAAATAAATATATAATACGCACACGAAAAAAGAAAAAGTAAAATGTAAAAGGAGAAACAAAATTATAGAAATGTTTGTTGTTATTTGTTTTTATTTGATGAATATTTCTCGGTGAATTTACTTGAACATAATATTTTTTTCAAATTAAAAAAAAAATATATATATATTTTTTATATTTACATTTTTATATAAATTTTATACATCCATATATAAAATAACTTTAAGCATTTGCTTTTTTTTAACTTCACTACACGCTTACAAATATTACAATACCCCATGTATAGGTTCTATCTTTTCTCTTCTGTAATTTGCTTTCTGGTTAAAGTTAAAATATAAAGTTTTCATTCTGTCTTATTATTTTTATGATATTTTAAACTTCTTCAAAATAAATACGGGTTTTTTTTGTTTTTTGGTTGCAAATTTTTAACAAGATATCAATTATTCTAATCATAATTTCCATTATAAAAATTCTTAGAAATTTATTAGATTTTATATTATTTTAATTAATTAACAATTTAGTTTTAAAAGAAAACAAAAAAAAAAGTACATATTTGTGTTTGTGCGTGTTAGATATTTCTAGCGTGATAATTTTTTTTTTTCGTTCCAGTCAAAACTAAATTTGAACAAACATAATTTTTGCGTTATCCAAACATAAAAAAATAAATAAACAGCAACAGTCTAATGCAAATTCTGTTTGTGACTCAATAATAAAAAAAATATAGAAATAAAATAATTCAATCCACACTGAAAAGCGAAAGAATAGTTAAGTATTTGTTATTCTGCTTTATATAAAATCTTGAAAGCGATTTGCGAATATTGCCAGCTGATTTTTGGGATTAATGTACATAATATGATGAAACAATAACAAAAATTGGGAAAGAAAAATTGACTTAAATTATTTTCATTCATTTATTTATTACTTTTTTTTTTTAATTGATGTTCCCATCCTCATATCTCCTTCTATAAAATAAGAAAAAAACTCTTGCAATATTAAAAAAAAAATTAATATTAATTCTGAATAAGATTTTCCTAGTCTTTATTTTATCATAAATAAAAAATTTTCATGTATGCAATAATGTCATAGAAATGTATATAATATTATGAGTAGAGGTCAATATTATTTTATAAAAAAAATTACAAAAATCAAAAAAAGCTTCAGCTTAAGAGAATAAGAAAATAAACTTGACTTGACATTGTAATTTTGCCATGTTTTATCTATGTTCAAACAATGTTTTTCAGTGTTTTTTTCATCTCTGAACTTTTCTGTAATTATTATTTTCAAAATGGTGTCAATGTATAAAACTTTATAGAAATATTTTTTGTAGGTTTTTATTTTAGAAAATAAATTAAAATTTAAATAGAATAAAAATTATATTGTTGTTGTATTATTTTCTCTCCTTTACCTACACTAATTTGAAAAAAAAAACTGTATGGATCATAATTAAAGTTTTACTTTTTTGTGTCGTATTAAGATTGAATTTAAATTTAAACGTCTGTGGCTCAAGAAAGAAATAATTTGGCCTTGGAGACGAAAACACAGAAAAATTGAAAAAATAATTTGTGATTTTTTAATTTGAATAAAATAAGAAGAATTTAATAATTTCATTAAGTAAATTTGGAGTTTTGTATTTATTATGGAAATTAAAAGAAGAACAATAAACGTATTTGGAAATTCACTAAAGAAAAATAGTGAAATGGAAAAGTCATGATAACTAATAAAATATAATTAAAAAGAAACAACAAGATATCAATTATTCTAATCATTATTTTCATTAGAAAAATTCATAGAAATTTATTATAGACTTTATATTATTTTGTCAAAATTTAATTCATCGGTAAAAATTCATAATTTACAAAATACGCGTTCATACAAATACAACATCAGTGGTAGGATTACAACGAACTCAACTTTAATCTACGATTTTGTGTATACGTATAAAAAAACCATGCGTAAAAATATTGCGTTGTGAATCAGTATAAAACGTAACTTATTTTATCATGTTTTCTCAACAGTGATTATTTTAGACAATTTTTAATAATAGAAAGAGTAAAATATAATAATTCTAATAAAATAGAATTATAATAACATAATAATAAAATTATTCTTGATTTACACTTACTCTACTGGTCGAGAGGTGTTGAGCAAATTTGATCAAAAACTCTACGTTTTATACTGATTCAAATCCGGGTTTTTTAAAAGAGGGTTTTTTTGGGTTTATTGTTTTTTTATTCAAAGCAAACAAATACCAAAAACAATATAAGAATGATCAAATATGGAATTAAAACATTGCTTCATATATGCAGAAACCGTTCAGGTTTGTTTTAAGCAATTTGTCTGTTAAATTTTTGGCGGAAGCACGATTGCACAAGATCCTATTTTTATTTTTCTTTATAAATAATTTTCATTATCCTGCACTTTTTGTTACTTAAAAATTTAAATAAAAAGGATTCTAAAAATTATTTACATTTTTCTTTCAAAAAAATAGAAAAAACAAAAAAAATTAAAAAACCCATATGGGCTTTTTTTGATGGGTAATCCCCATGAAATCCATATTTTTTTAATATTATTTTTGGGTCACCCAGTGGGGAGCCAACCCTGGTTATAGATAATAGTTATTTCATATTTTTTGTTATATAACAAAAAACAAAAAATTAAAAAAAATACGAAAAAAAAAAAAATTTCTTCTTATAGTGTTATCTAAAAAAATAATATTTACAAATTTGTATATTTCAATTACGTTATTTAATAAATTAAATTAATTAAAAAAAGTCTTATTGGAAACATTATTAATCGATTTATTACATTTGCTAATACACAACATTTCACCTATTGCTTAAATTCGATTCGTTGCTTGTTAAAAACTAACAAATGAAAAGATCACACAACAGTGCCTAAATTACGATAAATATGCGAGTGCGAGTCTAAATATTATTTTTTAGATAACAATATAGAAGAAATTTTTTTTCCTTTTTTCTTTTTTATTTTCTTTAATTTTTTTGGTTTTTTTTTGTCTACAACAATATATGAAATAACTATTATAGATACTGTTATAGATTATCGTACGTTGGGCTTATCAATATCAGTAATTTTATTTCTCCTTGACAGTTGCTTCGATGAAAATCGCGTCACCATCTTCTCGATGTGTTCAATACTTAAAGAAAGTAGAAGAATTTATTTTTTTCTTGGATTTTTCAAAAAGGAGTGAGTAGATAAAAGGGTGAGAAAATAATACAACAACAATATAATTTTTATTTTTCCATTTATTTTTTACAACAAAAAAATACAAAAAAACATCTTTATAAAGTTTTATAAATTCAAATGTACTGATGAATTGTGCAATATTATTTTAAAATTCTACATTGGAATGACAATATTTTATAAATTAAATAAATTAACAATTAACTTACGTACAATTAACGTACGTACGTACGCTTATCAATTAATATTCTCATAAATTTCATTCCTCCCTCTTCTTCTCCTTCGAACTTATTAAAAAAATAAAAATAGTATATTGTGAGTATAGGTACATTAAACATTTAGTATTATCATAGACCAAATATTAACATAGACAAATATATGTTGATGGACATGGCATTGTGAATCATTTTCTTCTCATATCATTATACAAACTGGGGCTCTTATAATAAAATCCTAAATACATTTCTTTTTCTCCACTTTTGGTTATTTTTATGAAATAATTGAGTCTTAACAAAATGTTGTACATCACTGGTTTTAGATTCTAATAAATTTTCTAAAGTTTTTAGAGATGTTCTGTTTTTTTTTTAATTTCGGCGTTTCAAAAATATATCTTGGAATTATATTAGGAATACTTTGTTCTGGTGAAGGAGATATTGAATGGGTTGGGTGTAAAGGAATATTATTATTATTATGATATATTTTTGGGGTATTTAAACATTTATTAAGAAGAAGTTCTGATTTGGATGAAACGGATGAGCTTGGCGAGTAAAAAATTTCTGAACTAATTGAGCATGAAGGAAGATTATCAGAAAGTGGAACTGGAATAGGTATTGCAGATTTAGAGTCTTTTTCTTTCTTGTGAAACTAGAATAAATTTATCTTCAAAATGGATTTCACAAATAATTATTTTTTTTTATCTACATTAATTGCACCGTTTATAATGGTATTATCAATATTTTTTTATATTTTAGAATAAATAAACTTACATGTGACGTCGTGAAGAATAAATAAAATCAGTATATAATTTTATCTAATTTGTTTAGGAGGAATGAAAAATCCTATAAAAGAAGATAGTCGATCAAAATTTTAATCATTTCTGTTCGTGAATTCATATAATTCAAATCAATAAAAAAAAACACTGTTTGTATAAAAACCAATTAATATTATTATAAATAAAATAGTTAAACAGGGAAGTTCAAAAAAGGAGTAAATTGTTTTTTCTCAAAAAAAAAAATCAGTTGAGAGAAAAAAACACAATTTACTGGAGTTTTTTTTTCTGTCTCTGTTTTTTTTTCTAAGAAAAATTAAAAAAAAGCCGCAATTAAAATTGTTTAAAATTAGTAAAAAAATAAAATGAAAATAAAAAATTAGAGTAAATTATGTAAAGTCAACGATATTTAAATTTAAAGTTTTGATGCATTTTTATTTGATAAAAAATAATAATAAAAATATTCCAATAAATATTTATTAAACGTGACTTTTTGAAAAATTAACTAATTTTATTTATACTTTTGTTTTAATAGCAAAATGTTAAAAGTATTTCTCAAAAATGTAATCAGACTTCAGTTTGCGGGAAAACAATTGGAAATCCTGAAAAAAGAGTGAGTTTTATGACGCAGATTTCAATTGCATTTTCTTTGCTTATGATCAATTTTGTTGTAAATCCTAAAATGTTCATTGTTTTCCTAATTAATTATTAAAATTTCGAAATTCCATTAAAAGAAATTGAAATATCGATTTGTTTAAGAAAATTGAAAATTAAAGACAAGAGAATTTATTTTCTGTGTTCACCTGATTGAAAAATAAAAAGTTAAAAGATCGCAGGCAAAATAAAAAGAAAAATCAAATGAAAGATCAAATTAATTTATTTGTTTATATTTTTCATTATCCTTTTTTTACAGAAATGGATTCAATCATAAACTAAAGGTGAATTAATTTAATCGTGAATTCTAATTATAATATTTTCATTTTTCATTTGTTTTACTTTTTATTAGATGGCATTAAATATGACTGATTTTTTTTATTCTTTACGCCTTCAAATGTAAGTTTATTTATTCTAAAATATAAAAAAAATATTAACAATTATAAATGTTTAATGTACCTATACTCACAATATACTATTTTTATTTTTTTAATAAGTTCGAAGGAGAAGAAGAAGGAGGAATGAAATTTATGAGAATATTAATTGATAAGCGTACGTACGTACGTTAATTGTACGTACGTTAATTGTTAATTAATTTAATTTATAAAATATTGTCATTCTAATGTACAATTTTAAAATAATATTGCACAATTCATCAGTACATTTGAATTTATAAAACTTTATAAAGATGTTTTTTTGTATTTTTTTGTTGTAAAAAATAAATGGAAACATAAAAATTATATTGTTGTTGTATTATTTCTATTCACTCCTATTTGAAATATCCAAGAAAAAAATAAATTCTCATTGTTTTCTTTAGTCATAAAGCAAATAAAATAAAAGGAAAGAGAGAACCTATAAGTTGCATTTATTTATATAAGGCTTTTTCATGTAGCCAAAAACGAAAAAGTGAAACCGCAATAGTTTTTGTTTCACATCTGACCGTATCTTTATTTTCTTCCGTTTCTGTTTTTTTGTTGTTGTTCGTTTTCATTCAATACAAAATTAGAAAAGAAAAAAAATATTTTGATTTTTTGATAAAAATATTAGGCAAATGAATTTTTTATTTTAATTTATAGTTTACATTTGGATTGACTAAATAGAGAATATAATTTAATGATCATAATAAAATATAGAATAAACCAAAATTTCAATTAATTTACAAAAAAAGTCCTACTTATTTCCAAATACTAAATCGATCAAAAACCTAAAAATTAATCTATATTTCATCAAAAAGCCTTAAACAAAAAATAATAATAAAAATTTTTAAAAAAAATTGCTAATTCAACACATACAATTACAGAAAAATATCCTATCAAAAAAATAATATGCATATAAGCCTAAAATTACTCAATATTTTCTTTTGCTATATAGGGCTTTAGCTTTTGAAAAATAAATGGCAATACTAATTTTATTTTCGTAAAATTTTTGTTTAGAGGGTTGTCAGTTGTGACATTTGTGTTCTTTTATGTGTCCGCATGTTGTTTGTTGTTTTTTTATGGAGTAATAAAAATTGTTTAGAATTTGCAAAGTACTATGAAAGCATAGAAGATATTTTAAAGAAAGTCCACGAATCAGAAAAGTATAATAAACCCTAAACTAATTATAATTTTCAATAAGATATTTGAATTAAAAAATATTTTTATTTGATTCAAATATTGATTGCCTGAAATGAACTGAATATTTATTTTTAATTTTTATTATTTTTAACTAATTTTAGGTATTACCTAATTTTAATTTACATTTAAATGTAAAAAAAAATTAAGATATGTATGTAAACTTTTATATACAATGAACTGAAATAAATTTTTTATTTTGTTATATATGTTGTGTTTTGCGTTACGTTTATTAAAAAGAAATACTTTTATTTTTCTTTACGAATTTATTAACGAACTTTAATTACAACCCTTCTACAGTTTTACAAAATCGACTCTCTGATTCTTTAAGAATCAGACTATTTATGCTTTTACAAAAAATACATTATCAACAAAAACCCCCAAATTGTCTGGGCAATTTCCCCAGTCACGTATTCATATTTTAGTTAAATTTAGTTCAATTATTATTTCTTTGTTTAATTATTATTTTGAAATATAATTTTTGGACGATTTATTGGTAATGATTGTTGATGATGCATTTTTTATTCTTTGTTAATATTATTCTATATTTTAAAACCTACTTTTATTTCTTCATAATCATAATATTTTAATCATGTCAATATTTATTATTTCATACTATTTATGTTGTAATATTTGATACTGCAATTATTGTGAAGGGTTTCAATTCCAATTGTCTAACTTTCGGAACAACTATAAATTCAATTTATTTAATTATATTTGTTTTTATTAATTTTGAGTTATTGTGCCTAAATACAGGTACAACAGACTGTGTGTCACTACATATAAATGTCATCTTTTTTCATTTCCATTATCTGGTCGCCTTATTTAATTGATAATATATTTATACTAATAGATTAATAATAAACAACCTTTAAAGACGTCACGAGCATGATAACAAATTATTTGAATTTTATTTTATTCAATTGTAAAAAAAATTGTAAATAAAATGAAAATAAAAAATAAGAATAAATTATGTAAAGTCAACGATATTTAAATTTAAAGTTTTGATGCATTTTTATTTGATAAAAAATAATAATAATAATTTTCCAATAATTATTTATTAAACTTTTTATGAAAAATTAACTAATTTTATTTTACCTTTTGTTTTAATAGCAAAATGTTAAAAATCTTCCACAAAAATTTAATCAGACTTCAATTTGTTGTAAAACAATTGGTAGGACTGCAAAACAAGTGAGTTTTATCACACAGTTTTCAATTGCATTTTTTTTGCTTATGATCAATTTTGTTGTAAATCCTCAGATATTCATTGTTTTCCTTATTAATTATTAAAATTTCGAAATTCCTTTAAAAGAAATTGAAATATCGATTGTTTTTAGAAAATTGAAAATTAAAGACAAGAGAATTTATTTTCTGTGTTCACACCTGATTGAAAAATAAAAAGTTTAAAGATCGCAGGTAAAATAAAAAGAGAAATCAAATGAGAGATCAAATTAATTTATTTGTTTATATTTTTCATTATCCTTTTTTTACAGAAATGAATTCAATCATAAACTAAAGGTGAATTAATAAATTTAATTTAATCGTGAATTCTAATTAAAATATTTTCATTTTTCATTTGTTTTACTTTTTATTAGATGGCATTAAATATGACTGATTTTTTTTATTCTTTACGCCTTCAAATGTAAGTTTATTTATTCTAAAATATAAAAAAAATATTAACAATTATAAATGTTTAATGTACCTATACTCACAATATACTATTTTTATTTTTTTAATAAGTTCGAAGGAGAAGAAGAAGGAGGAATGAAATTTATGAGAATATTAATTGATAAGCGTACGTACGTACGTTAATTGTACGTACGTTAATTGTTAATTAATTTAATTTATAAAATATTGTCATTCTAATGTACAATTTTAAAATAATATTGCACAATTCATCAGTACATTTGAATTTATAAAACTTTATAAAGATGTTTTTTTGTTGTAAAAAATAAATGGAAAAATAAAAATTATATTGTTGTTGTATTATTTTCTCACCCTTTTATCTACTCACTCCTTTTTGAAAAATCCAAGAAAAAAATAAATTCTTCTACTTTCTTTAAGTATTGAACACATCGAGAAGATAGTGACGCGATTTTCATCGAAGCAACTGTCAGGGAGAAATAAAATTACTGATATTGATAATCTATAACAGTATCTATAATAGTTATTTCATATATTGTTGTAGAGAAAAAAAAACCAAAAAAATTAAAGAAAATAAAAAAAAAAAGGAAAAAAAATTTCTTCTATATTGTTATCTAAAAAATAATATTTAGGCCTCGCACTCGCATATTTATCGTAATTTAGGCACTGTTGTGTGATCTTTTACATTTGTTAGTTTTTAACAAGCAACGAATCGAATTTAAGCAATAGGTTAACACATGAAATGTTGTGTATTAGCAAATGTAATAAATCGATTAATAATGTTTCCAATAAGACTTTTTTTAATTAATTTAATTTATTAAATAACGTAATTGAAATATACAAATTTGTAAATATTATTTTTTTAGATAACACTATAAGAAGAAATTTTTTTTTTTTTCGTATTTTTTTTAATTTTTTGTTTTTTGTTATATAACAAAAAATATGAAATAACTATTATCTATAACCAGGGTTGGCTCCCCACTGGGTGACCCAAAAATAATATTAAAAAAATATGGATTTCATGGGGATTACCCATCAAAAAAAGCCCATATGGGTTTTTTAATTTTTTTTGTTTTTTCTATTTTTTTGAAAGAAAAATGTAAATAATTTTTAGAATCCTTTTTATTTAAATTTTTAAGTAACAAAAAGTGCAGGATAATGAAAATTATTTATAAAGAAAAATAAAAATAGGATCTTGTGCAATCGTGCTTCCGCCAAAAATTTAACAGACAAATTGCTTAAAACAAACCTGAACGGTTTCTGCATATATGAAGCAATGTTTTAATTCCATATTTGATCATTCTTATATTGTTTTTGGTATTTGTTTGCTTTAAATAAAAAAACAATAAACCCAAAAACCCGCCGGGTTGGGGTTTCTTAAAAAACCCGGATTTTTTCCAACCCTGGTTTTAGAGTGAATCAACTCTAAATAAATAAATAAAACGTAGAGTTTTTGATCAAATTTGCTCAACACCTCTCGACCAGTAGAGTAAGTGTAAATCAAGAATAATTTTATTATTATGTTATTATAATTCTATTTTATTAGAATTATTAAATTTTACTCTTTCTATTATTAAAAATTGTCTAAAATAATCATTGTTGAGAAAACATGATAAAATAAGTTACGTTTTATACTGATTCACAACGCAATATTTTTACGCATGGTTTTTTTATACGTATACACAAAATCGTAGAGTAAAGTTGAGTTCGTTGTAATCCTACCACTGATGTTGTATTTGTATGACCGCGTATTTTGTAAATTATGAATTTTTACCGATGAATTAAATTTTGACAAAATAAAATAAAGTCTATAATAAATTTCTATGAATTTTTCTAATGGAAATAATGATTAGAATAATTGATATCTTGTTGTTTCTTTTTAATTATATTTTATTAGTTATCATGACTTTTCCATTTCACTATTTTTCTTTAGTGAATTTCCAAATACGTTTATTGTTTTTCTTTTAATTTCCATAATAAATACAAAACTCCAAATTTACTTAATGAAATTATTAAATTCTTCTTATTTTATTCAAATTAAAAAATCACAAATTATTCTTTCAATTTTTCTGTGTTTTCGTCTCCAAGGCCAAATTATTTCTTTCTTGAGCCACAGACGTTTAAATTTAAATTCAATCTTAATACGACACAAAAAAGTAAAACTATAATTATGATCCATACAGTTTTTTTTTTCAAATTAGTGTAGGTAAAGGAGAGAAAATAATACAACAACAATATAATTTTTATTCTATTTAAATTTTAATTTATTTTCTAAAATAAAAACCTACAAAAAATATTTCTATAAAGTTTTATACATTGACACCATTTTGAAAATAATAATTACAGAAAAGTTCAGGGATAAAAAAAACACTGAAAAACATTGTTTGAACATAGATAAAACATGGCAAAATTACAATGTCAAGTCAAGTTTATTTTCTTATTCTCTTAAGCTGAAGCTTTTTTTGATTTTTGTAATTTTTTTTATAAAATAATATTGACCTCTACTCATAATATTATATACATTTCTATGACATTATTGCATACATGAAAATTTTTTATTTATGATAAAATAAAGACTAGGAAAATCTTATTCAGAATTAATATTAATTTTTTTTTTTAATATTGCAAGAGTTTTTTTCTTATTTTATAGATGGGAACATCAATTAAAAAAAAAAAAGTAATAAATAAATGAATGAAAATAATTTAAGTCAATTTTTCTTTCCCAATTTTTGTTATTGTTTCATCATATTATGTACATTAATCCCAAAAATCAGCTGACAATATTCGCAAATCGCTTTCAAGATTTTATATAAAGCAGAATAACAAATACTTAACTATTCTTTCGCTTTTCAGTGTGGATTGAATTATTTTATTTCTATATTTTTTTTATTATTGAGTCACAAACAGAATTTGCATTAGACTGTTGCTGTTTATTTATTTTTTTATGTTTGGATAACGCAAAAATTATGTTTGTTCAGATTTAGTTTTGACTGGAACGAAAAAAAAAAATTATCACGTTAGAAATTATTAAGTCATGCAATATTGCAAATATATATATTTAAAAAAGAATTGTGATTTATTTGATAATGGAAAAATCTCCTTAACGTAAAATGATTTTGTTTAAATCCAATAACAATGAATTGTATTTGGTTCATATTTTTTATGCAAAATTATTATTATTATTTTGTTTTTATCATAAAAATTCATTTTTTTTTTACAACAGCCACACATAATAAAATCGTCAAAATAGAATTTTTACCAAAATATTAAAAATGGTGAAAAAAAAAATGTGTAACTTCAGCCACCGTTTTAAATTTTTTTTATATAATCAAACATATCTTAAAATAATTGTTTCATTACAATAAGATAAGTAAATCTCAATTTTATCCTGTACTTAAGGTGAATTAATAAATTTATTTTAATAGCGAATTTTAATATTTTGGTAAAAATGACGCATTTTTTTTTTTACATTTAACTTTGTCAATTCAACATACATAATAAAGAAAAAACAAAAAAAAACGAAGGAATTGAGATCTATAATCAGGCCAGATATATTGATAATGATATTGAATTGATAATGATTTGATAATGATAATGATTGATAATGACTGATAATGATAATGATAATGATTTGATTGATAATGATTTGAATTGAATTGATAATGATAATGAATTATGTGTTACAATTATTAAAGACTCCACACAAGACGATTTTTTCAAATATAATACATTTTACAAAAAATCGTCTTGTGTGGAGTCTTTAATAATTGTAAAAGCCGTATCAGACATTTTTATAAAATAATATTGACCTCTACTCATAATATTATATACATTTCTATGACATTATTGCATACATGAAAATTTTTTATTTATGATAAAATAAAGACTAGGAAAATCTTATTCAGAATTAATATTAATTTTTTTTTTTAATATTGCAAGAGTTTTTTTCTTATTTTATAGATGGGAACATCAATTAAAAAAAAAAAAGTAATAAATAAATGAATGAAAATAATTTAAGTCAATTTTTCTTTCCCAATTTTTGTTATTGTTTCATCATATTATGTACATTAATCCCAAAAATCAGCTGACAATATTCGCAAATCGCTTTCAAGATTTTATATAAAGCAGAATAACAAATACTTAACTATTCTTTCGCTTTTCAGTGTGGATTGAATTATTTTATTTCTATATTTTTTTTATTATTGAGTCACAAACAGAATTTGCATTAGACTGTTGCTGTTTATTTATTTTTTTATGTTTGGATAACGCAAAAATTATGTTTGTTCAGATTTAGTTTTGACTGGAACGAAAAAAAAAAATTATCACGTTAGAAATTATTAAGTCATGCAATATTGCAAATATATATATTTAAAAAAGAATTGTGATTTATTTGATAATGGAAAAATCTCCTTAACGTAAAATGATTTTGTTTAAATCCAATAACAATGAATTGTATTTGGTTCATATTTTTTATGCAAAATTATTATTATTATTTTGTTTTTATCATAAAAATTCATTTTTTTTTTACAACAGCCACACATAATAAAATCGTCAAAATAGAATTTTTACCAAAATATTAAAAATGGTGAAAAAAAAAATGTGTAACTTCAGCCACCGTTTTAAATTTTTTTTATATAATCAAACATATCTTAAAATAATTGTTTCATTACAATAAGATAAGTAAATCTCAATTTTATCCTGTACTTAAGGTGAATTAATAAATTTATTTTAATAGCGAATTTTAATATTTTGGTAAAAATGACGCATTTTTTTTTTTACATTTAACTTTGTCAATTCAACATACATAATAAAGAAAAAACAAAAAAAAACGAAGGAATTGAGATCTATAATCAGGCCAGATATATTGATAATGATATTGAATTGATAATGATTTGATAATGATAATGATTGATAATGACTGATAATGATAATGATAATGATTTGATTGATAATGATTTGAATTGAATTGATAATGATAATGAATTATGTGTTACAATTATTAAAGACTCCACACAAGACGATTTTCAGTCAAATATAATACATTTTACTGAAAATCGTCTTGTGTGGAGTCTTTAATAATTGTAAAAGCCGTATCAGACATTTTTATAAAATAATATTGACCTCTACTCATAATATTATATACATTTCTATGACATTATTGCATACATGAAAATTTTTTATTTATGATAAAATAAAGACTAGGAAAATCTTATTCAGAATTAATATTAATTTTTTTTTTTAATATTGCAAGAGTTTTTTTCTTATTTTATAGATGGGAACATCAATTAAAAAAAAAAAAGTAATAAATAAATGAATGAAAATAATTTAAGTCAATTTTTCTTTCCCAATTTTTGTTATTGTTTCATCATATTATGTACATTAATCCCAAAAATCAGCTGACAATATTCGCAAATCGCTTTCAAGATTTTATATAAAGCAGAATAACAAATACTTAACTATTCTTTCGCTTTTCAGTGTGGATTGAATTATTTTATTTCTATATTTTTTTTATTATTGAGTCACAAACAGAATTTGCATTAGACTGTTGCTGTTTATTTATTTTATTATGTTTGGATAACGCAAAAATTATGTTTGTTCAAATTTAGTTTTGACTGGAACGAAAAAAAAAATTATCACGTTAGAAATTATTAAGTCAGGCAATATTGCAAATATATATATTTAAAAAAGAATTGTGATTTATTTGATAATGGAAAAATCTCCTTAACGTAAAATGATTTTGTTTAAATCCAATAACAATGAATTGTATTTGGTTCATATTTTTTATGCAAAATTATTATTATTATTTTGTTTTTATCATAAAAATTCATTTTTTTTTTACAACAGCCACACATAATAAAATCGTCAAAATAGAATTTTTACCAAAATATTAAAAATGGTGAAAAAAAAAATGTGTAACTTCAGCCACCGTTTTAAATTTTTTTTATATAATCAAACATATCTTAAAATAATTGTTTCATTACAATAAGATAAGTAAATCTCAATTTTATCCTGTACTTAAGGTGAATTAATAAATTTATTTTAATAGCGAATTTTAATATTTTGGTAAAAATGACGCATTTTTTTTTTTACATTTAACTTTGTCAATTCAACATACATAATAAAGAAAAAACAAAAAAAAACGAAGGAATTGAGATCTATAATCAGGCCAGATATATTGATAATGATATTGAATTGATAATGATTTGATAATGATAATGATTGATAATGACTGATAATGATAATGATAATGATTTGATTGATAATGATTTGAATTGAATTGATAATGATAATGAATTATGTGTTACAATTATTAAAGACTCCACACAAGACGATTTTCAGTCAAATATAATACATTTTACTGAAAATCGTCTTGTGTGGAGTCTTTAATAATTGTAAAAGCCGTATCAGACATTTTTATAAAATAATATTGACCTCTACTCATAATATTATATACATTTCTATGACATTATTGCATACATGAAAATTTTTTATTTATGATAAAATAAAGACTAGGAAAATCTTATTCAGAATTAATATTAATTTTTTTTTTAATATTGCAAGAGTTTTTTTCTTATTTTATAGATGGGAACATCAATTAAAAAAAAAAAAGTAATAAATAAATGAATGAAAATAATTTAAGTCAATTTTTCTTTCCCAATTTTTGTTATTGTTTCATCATATTATGTACATTAATCCCAAAAATCAGCTGACAATATTCGCAAATCGCTTTCAAGATTTTATATAAAGCAGAATAACAAATACTTAACTATTCTTTCGCTTTTCAGTGTGGATTGAATTATTTTATTTCTATATTTTTTTTATTATTGAGTCACAAACAGAATTTGCATTAGACTGTTGCTGTTTATTTATTTTTTTATGTTTGGATAACGCAAAAATTATGTTTGTTCAGATTTAGTTTTGACTGGAACGAAAAAAAAAAATTATCACGTTAGAAATTATTAAGTCATGCAATATTGCAAATATATATATTTAAAAAAGAATTGTGATTTATTTGATAATGGAAAAATCTCCTTAACGTAAAATGATTTTGTTTAAATCCAATAACAATGAATTGTATTTGGTTCATATTTTTTATGCAAAATTATTATTATTATTTTGTTTTTATCATAAAAATTCATTTTTTTTTTACAACAGCCACACATAATAAAATCGTCAAAATAGAATTTTTACCAAAATATTAAAAATGGTGAAAAAAAAAATGTGTAACTTCAGCCACCGTTTTAAATTTTTTTTATATAATCAAACATATCTTAAAATAATTGTTTCATTACAATAAGATAAGTAAATCTCAATTTTATCCTGTACTTAAGGTGAATTAATAAATTTATTTTAATAGCGAATTTTAATATTTTGGTAAAAATGACGCATTTTTTTTTTTACATTTAACTTTGTCAATTCAACATACATAATAAAGAAAAAACAAAAAAAAACGAAGGAATTGAGATCTATAATCAGGCCAGATATATTGATAATGATATTGAATTGATAATGATTTGATAATGATAATGATTGATAATGACTGATAATGATAATGATAATGATTTGATTGATAATGATTTGAATTGAATTGATAATGATAATGAATTATGTGTTACAATTATTAAAGACTCCACACAAGACGATTTTCAGTCAAATATAATACATTTTACTGAAAATCGTCTTGTGTGGAGTCTTTAATAATTGTAAAAGCCGTATCAGACATTTTTATAAAATAATATTGACCTCTACTCATAATATTATATACATTTCTATGACATTATTGCATACATGAAAATTTTTTATTTATGATAAAATAAAGACTAGGAAAATCTTATTCAGAATTAATATTAATTTTTTTTTTTAATATTGCAAGAGTTTTTTTCTTATTTTATAGATGGGAACATCAATTAAAAAAAAAAAAGTAATAAATAAATGAATGAAAATAATTTAAGTCAATTTTTCTTTCCCAATTTTTGTTATTGTTTCATCATATTATGTACATTAATCCCAAAAATCAGCTGACAATATTCGCAAATCGCTTTCAAGATTTTATATAAAGCAGAATAACAAATACTTAACTATTCTTTCGCTTTTCAGTGTGGATTGAATTATTTTATTTCTATATTTTTTTTATTATTGAGTCACAAACAGAATTTGCATTAGACTGTTGCTGTTTATTTATTTTTTTATGTTTGGATAACGCAAAAATTATGTTTGTTCAGATTTAGTTTTGACTGGAACGAAAAAAAAAAATTATCACGTTAGAAATTATTAAGTCATGCAATATTGCAAATATATATATTTAAAAAAGAATTGTGATTTATTTGATAATGGAAAAATCTCCTTAACGTAAAATGATTTTGTTTAAATCCAATAACAATGAATTGTATTTGGTTCATATTTTTTATGCAAAATTATTATTATTATTTTGTTTTTATCATAAAAATTCATTTTTTTTTTACAACAGCCACACATAATAAAATCGTCAAAATAGAATTTTTACCAAAATATTAAAAATGGTGAAAAAAAAAATGTGTAACTTCAGCCACCGTTTTAAATTTTTTTTATATAATCAAACATATCTTAAAATAATTGTTTCATTACAATAAGATAAGTAAATCTCAATTTTATCCTGTACTTAAGGTGAATTAATAAATTTATTTTAATAGCGAATTTTAATATTTTGGTAAAAATGACGCATTTTTTTTTTTTACATTTAACTTTGTCAATTCAACATACATAATAAAGAAAAAACAAAAAAAAACGAAGGAATTGAGATCTATAATCAGGCCAGATATATTGATAATGATATTGAATTGATAATGATTTGATAATGATAATGATTGATAATGACTGATAATGATAATGATAATGATTTGATTGATAATGATTTGAATTGAATTGATAATGATAATGAATTATGTGTTACAATTATTAAAGACTCCACACAAGACGATTTTCAGTCAAATATAATACATTTTACTGAAAATCGTCTTGTGTGGAGTCTTTAATAATTGTAAAAGCCGTATCAGACATTTTTATAAAATAATATTGACCTCTACTCATAATATTATATACATTTCTATGACATTATTGCATACATGAAAATTTTTTATTTATGATAAAATAAAGACTAGGAAAATCTTATTCAGAATTAATATTAATTTTTTTTTTTAATATTGCAAGAGTTTTTTTCTTATTTTATAGATGGGAACATCAATTAAAAAAAAAAAAGTAATAAATAAATGAATGAAAATAATTTAAGTCAATTTTTCTTTCCCAATTTTTGTTATTGTTTCATCATATTATGTACATTAATCCCAAAAATCAGCTGACAATATTCGCAAATCGCTTTCAAGATTTTATATAAAGCAGAATAACAAATACTTAACTATTCTTTCGCTTTTCAGTGTGGATTGAATTATTTTATTTCTATATTTTTTTTATTATTGAGTCACAAACAGAATTTGCATTAGACTGTTGCTGTTTATTTATTTTTTTATGTTTGGATAACGCAAAAATTATGTTTGTTCAGATTTAGTTTTGACTGGAACGAAAAAAAAAAATTATCACGTTAGAAATTATTAAGTCATGCAATATTGCAAATATATATATTTAAAAAAGAATTGTGATTTATTTGATAATGGAAAAATCTCCTTAACGTAAAATGATTTTGTTTAAATCCAATAACAATGAATTGTATTTGGTTCATATTTTTTATGCAAAATTATTATTATTATTTTGTTTTTATCATAAAAATTCATTTTTTTTTTACAACAGCCACACATAATAAAATCGTCAAAATAGAATTTTTACCAAAATATTAAAAATGGTGAAAAAAAAAATGTGTAACTTCAGCCACCGTTTTAAATTTTTTTTATATAATCAAACATATCTTAAAATAATTGTTTCATTACAATAAGATAAGTAAATCTCAATTTTATCCTGTACTTAAGGTGAATTAATAAATTTATTTTAATAGCGAATTTTAATATTTTGGTAAAAATGACGCATTTTTTTTTTTACATTTAACTTTGTCAATTCAACATACATAATAAAGAAAAAACAAAAAAAAACGAAGGAATTGAGATCTATAATCAGGCCAGATATATTGATAATGATATTGAATTGATAATGATTTGATAATGATAATGATTGATAATGACTGATAATGATAATGATAATGATTTGATTGATAATGATTTGAATTGAATTGATAATGATAATGAATTATGTGTTACAATTATTAAAGACTCCACACAAGACGATTTTTTCAAATATAATACATTTTACAAAAAATCGTCTTGTGTGGAGTCTTTAATAATTGTAAAAGCCGTATCAGACATTTTTATAAAATAATATTGACCTCTACTCATAATATTATATACATTTCTATGACATTATTGCATACATGAAAATTTTTTATTTATGATAAAATAAAGACTAGGAAAATCTTATTCAGAATTAATATTAATTTTTTTTTTTAATATTGCAAGAGTTTTTTTCTTATTTTATAGATGGGAACATCAATTAAAAAAAAAAAAGTAATAAATAAATGAATGAAAATAATTTAAGTCAATTTTTCTTTCCCAATTTTTGTTATTGTTTCATCATATTATGTACATTAATCCCAAAAATCAGCTGACAATATTCGCAAATCGCTTTCAAGATTTTATATAAAGCAGAATAACAAATACTTAACTATTCTTTCGCTTTTCAGTGTGGATTGAATTATTTTATTTCTATATTTTTTTTATTATTGAGTCACAAACAGAATTTGCATTAGACTGTTGCTGTTTATTTATTTTATTATGTTTGGATAACGCAAAAATTATGTTTGTTCAAATTTAGTTTTGACTGGAACGAAAAAAAAAAATTATCACGTTAGAAATTATTAAGTCAGGCAATATTGCAAATATATATATTTAAAAAAGAATTGTGATTTATTTGATAATGGAAAAATCTCCTTAACGTAAAATGATTTTGTTTAAATCCAATAACAATGAATTGTATTTGGTTCATATTTTTTATGCAAAATTATTATTATTATTTTGTTTTTATCATAAAAATTCATTTTTTTTTTACAACAGCCACACATAATAAAATCGTCAAAATAGAATTTTTACCAAAATATTAAAAATGGTGAAAAAAAAAATGTGTAACTTCAGCCACCGTTTTAAATTTTTTTTATATAATCAAACATATCTTAAAATAATTGTTTCATTACAATAAGATAAGTAAATCTCAATTTTATCCTGTACTTAAGGTGAATTAATAAATTTATTTTAATAGCGAATTTTAATATTTTGGTAAAAATGACGCATTTTTTTTTTTTACATTTAACTTTGTCAATTCAACATACATAATAAAGAAAAAACAAAAAAAAACGAAGGAATTGAGATCTATAATCAGGCCAGATATATTGATAATGATATTGAATTGATAATGATTTGATAATGATAATGATTGATAATGACTGATAATGATAATGATAATGATTTGATTGATAATGATTTGAATTGAATTGATAATGATAATGAATTATGTGTTACAATTATTAAAGACTCCACACAAGACGATTTTCAGTCAAATATAATACATTTTACTGAAAATCGTCTTGTGTGGAGTCTTTAATAATTGTAAAAGCCGTATCAGACATTTTTATAAAATAATATTGACCTCTACTCATAATATTATATACATTTCTATGACATTATTGCATACATGAAAATTTTTTATTTATGATAAAATAAAGACTAGGAAAATCTTATTCAGAATTAATATTAATTTTTTTTTTTAATATTGCAAGAGTTTTTTTCTTATTTTATAGATGGGAACATCAATTAAAAAAAAAAAAGTAATAAATAAATGAATGAAAATAATTTAAGTCAATTTTTCTTTCCCAATTTTTGTTATTGTTTCATCATATTATGTACATTAATCCCAAAAATCAGCTGACAATATTCGCAAATCGCTTTCAAGATTTTATATAAAGCAGAATAACAAATACTTAACTATTCTTTCGCTTTTCAGTGTGGATTGAATTATTTTATTTCTATATTTTTTTTATTATTGAGTCACAAACAGAATTTGCATTAGACTGTTGCTGTTTATTTATTTTTTTATGTTTGGATAACGCAAAAATTATGTTTGTTCAGATTTAGTTTTGACTGGAACGAAAAAAAAAAATTATCACGTTAGAAATTATTAAGTCATGCAATATTGCAAATATATATATTTAAAAAAGAATTGTGATTTATTTGATAATGGAAAAATCTCCTTAACGTAAAATGATTTTGTTTAAATCCAATAACAATGAATTGTATTTGGTTCATATTTTTTATGCAAAATTATTATTATTATTTTGTTTTTATCATAAAAATTCATTTTTTTTTTACAACAGCCACACATAATAAAATCGTCAAAATAGAATTTTTACCAAAATATTAAAAATGGTGAAAAAAAAAATGTGTAACTTCAGCCACCGTTTTAAATTTTTTTTATATAATCAAACATATCTTAAAATAATTGTTTCATTACAATAAGATAAGTAAATCTCAATTTTATCCTGTACTTAAGGTGAATTAATAAATTTATTTTAATAGCGAATTTTAATATTTTGGTAAAAATGACGCATTTTTTTTTTTACATTTAACTTTGTCAATTCAACATACATAATAAAGAAAAAACAAATAAAAACGAAGGAATTGAGATCTATAATCAGGCCAGATATATTGATAATGATATTGAATTGATAATGATTTGATAATGATAATGATTGATAATGACTGATAATGATAATGATAATGATTTGATTGATAATGATTTGAATTGAATTGATAATGATAATGAATTATGTGTTACAATTATTAAAGACTCCACACAAGACGATTTTCAGTCAAATATAATACATTTTACTGAAAATCGTCTTGTGTGGAGTCTTTAATAATTGTAAAAGCCGTATCAGACATTTTTATAAAATAATATTGACCTCTACTCATAATATTATATACATTTCTATGACATTATTGCATACATGAAAATTTTTTATTTATGATAAAATAAAGACTAGGAAAATCTTATTCAGAATTAATATTAATTTTTTTTTTTAATATTGCAAGAGTTTTTTTCTTATTTTATAGATGGGAACATCAATTAAAAAAAAAAAAGTAATAAATAAATGAATGAAAATAATTTAAGTCAATTTTTCTTTCCCAATTTTTGTTATTGTTTCATCATATTATGTACATTAATCCCAAAAATCAGCTGACAATATTCGCAAATCGCTTTCAAGATTTTATATAAAGCAGAATAACAAATACTTAACTATTCTTTCGCTTTTCAGTGTGGATTGAATTATTTTATTTCTATATTTTTTTTATTATTGAGTCACAAACAGAATTTGCATTAGACTGTTGCTGTTTATTTATTTTATTATGTTTGGATAACGCAAAAATTATGTTTGTTCAAATTTAGTTTTGACTGGAACGAAAAAAAAAAATTATCACGTTAGAAATTATTAAGTCATGCAATATTGCAAATATATATATTTAAAAAAGAATTGTGATTTATTTGATAATGGAAAAATCTCCTTAACGTAAAATGATTTTGTTTAAATCCAATAACAATGAATTGTATTTGGTTCATATTTTTTATGCAAAATTATTATTATTATTTTGTTTTTATCATAAAAATTCATTTTTTTTTTACAACAGCCACACATAATAAAATCGTCAAAATAGAATTTTTACCAAAATATTAAAAATGGTGAAAAAAAAAATGTGTAACTTCAGCCACCGTTTTAAATTTTTTTTATATAATCAAACATATCTTAAAATAATTGTTTCATTACAATAAGATAAGTAAATCTCAATTTTATCCTGTACTTAAGGTGAATTAATAAATTTATTTTAATAGCGAATTTTAATATTTTGGTAAAAATGACGCATTTTTTTTTTTACATTTAACTTTGTCAATTCAACATACATAATAAAGAAAAAACAAAAAAAAACGAAGGAATTGAGATCTATAATCAGGCCAGATATATTGATAATGATATTGAATTGATAATGATTTGATAATGATTGATAATGACTGATAATGATAATGATAATGATTTGATTGATAATGATTTGAATTGAATTGATAATGATAATGAATTATGTGTTACAATTATTAAAAACTCCACACAAGACGATTTTCAGTCAAATATAATACATTTTACTGAAAATCGTCTTGTGTGGAGTCTTTAATAATTGTAAAAGCCGTATCAGACATTTTTATAAAATAATATTGACCTCTACTCATAATATTATATACATTTCTATGACATTATTGCATACATGAAAATTTTTTATTTATGATAAAATAAAGACTAGGAAAATCTTATTCAGAATTAATATTAATTTTTTTTTTTAATATTGCAAGAGTTTTTTTCTTATTTTATAGATGGGAACATCAATTAAAAAAAAAAAAGTAATAAATAAATGAATGAAAATAATTTAAGTCAATTTTTCTTTCCCAATTTTTGTTATTGTTTCATCATATTATGTACATTAATCCCAAAAATCAGCTGACAATATTCGCAAATCGCTTTCAAGATTTTATATAAAGCAGAATAACAAATACTTAACTATTCTTTCGCTTTTCAGTGTGGATTGAATTATTTTATTTCTATATTTTTTTTATTATTGAGTCACAAACAGAATTTGCATTAGACTGTTGCTGTTTATTTATTTTATTATGTTTGGATAACGCAAAAATTATGTTTGTTCAAATTTAGTTTTGACTGGAACGAAAAAAAAAATTATCACGTTAGAAATTATTAAGTCAGGCAATATTGCAAATATATATATTTAAAAAAGAATTGTGATTTATTTGATAATGGAAAAATCTCCTTAACGTAAAATGATTTTGTTTAAATCCAATAACAATGAATTGTATTTGGTTCATATTTTTTATGCAAAATTATTATTATTATTTTGTTTTTATCATAAAAATTCATTTTTTTTTTACAACAGCCACACATAATAAAATCGTCAAAATAGAATTTTTACCAAAATATTAAAAATGGTGAAAAAAAAAATGTGTAACTTCAGCCACCGTTTTAAATTTTTTTTATATAATCAAACATATCTTAAAATAATTGTTTCATTACAATAAGATAAGTAAATCTCAATTTTATCCTGTACTTAAGGTGAATTAATAAATTTATTTTAATAGCGAATTTTAATATTTTGGTAAAAATGACGCATTTTTTTTTTTACATTTAACTTTGTCAATTCAACATACATAATAAAGAAAAAACAAAAAAAAACGAAGGAATTGAGATCTATAATCAGGCCAGATATATTGATAATGATATTGAATTGATAATGATTTGATAATGATAATGATTGATAATGACTGATAATGATAATGATAATGATTTGATTGATAATGATTTGAATTGAATTGATAATGATAATGAATTATGTGTTACAATTATTAAAGACTCCACACAAGACGATTTTCAGTCAAATATAATACATTTTACTGAAAATCGTCTTGTGTGGAGTCTTTAATAATTGTAAAAGCCGTATCAGACATTTTTATAAAATAATATTGACCTCTACTCATAATATTATATACATTTCTATGACATTATTGCATACATGAAAATTTTTTATTTATGATAAAATAAAGACTAGGAAAATCTTATTCAGAATTAATATTAATTTTTTTTTTTAATATTGCAAGAGTTTTTTTCTTATTTTATAGATGGGAACATCAATTAAAAAAAAAAAAGTAATAAATAAATGAATGAAAATAATTTAAGTCAATTTTTCTTTCCCAATTTTTGTTATTGTTTCATCATATTATGTACATTAATCCCAAAAATCAGCTGACAATATTCGCAAATCGCTTTCAAGATTTTATATAAAGCAGAATAACAAATACTTAACTATTCTTTCGCTTTTCAGTGTGGATTGAATTATTTTATTTCTATATTTTTTTTATTATTGAGTCACAAACAGAATTTGCATTAGACTGTTGCTGTTTATTTATTTTATTATGTTTGGATAACGCAAAAATTATGTTTGTTCAAATTTAGTTTTGACTGGAACGAAAAAAAAAATTATCACGTTAGAAATTATTAAGTCAGGCAATATTGCAAATATATATATTTAAAAAAGAATTGTGATTTATTTGATAATGGAAAAATCTCCTTAACGTAAAATGATTTTGTTTAAATCCAATAACAATGAATTGTATTTGGTTCATATTTTTTATGCAAAATTATTATTATTATTTTGTTTTTATCATAAAAATTCATTTTTTTTTTACAACAGCCACACATAATAAAATCGTCAAAATAGAATTTTTACCAAAATATTAAAAATGGTGAAAAAAAAAATGTGTAACTTCAGCCACCGTTTTAAATTTTTTTTATATAATCAAACATATCTTAAAATAATTGTTTCATTACAATAAGATAAGTAAATCTCAATTTTATCCTGTACTTAAGGTGAATTAATAAATTTATTTTAATAGCGAATTTTAATATTTTGGTAAAAATGACGCATTTTTTTTTTTACATTTAACTTTGTCAATTCAACATACATAATAAAGAAAAAACAAAAAAAAACGAAGGAATTGAGATCTATAATCAGGCCAGATATATTGATAATGATATTGAATTGATAATGATTTGATAATGATAATGATTGATAATGACTGATAATGATAATGATAATGATTTGATTGATAATGATTTGAATTGAATTGATAATGATAATGAATTATGTGTTACAATTATTAAAGACTCCACACAAGACGATTTTCAGTCAAATATAATACATTTTACTGAAAATCGTCTTGTGTGGAGTCTTTAATAATTGTAAAAGCCGTATCAGACATTTTTATAAAATAATATTGACCTCTACTCATAATATTATATACATTTCTATGACATTATTGCATACATGAAAATTTTTTATTTATGATAAAATAAAGACTAGGAAAATCTTATTCAGAATTAATATTAATTTTTTTTTTTAATATTGCAAGAGTTTTTTTCTTATTTTATAGATGGGAACATCAATTAAAAAAAAAAAAGTAATAAATAAATGAATGAAAATAATTTAAGTCAATTTTTCTTTCCCAATTTTTGTTATTGTTTCATCATATTATGTACATTAATCCCAAAAATCAGCTGACAATATTCGCAAATCGCTTTCAAGATTTTATATAAAGCAGAATAACAAATACTTAACTATTCTTTCGCTTTTCAGTGTGGATTGAATTATTTTATTTCTATATTTTTTTTATTATTGAGTCACAAACAGAATTTGCATTAGACTGTTGCTGTTTATTTATTTTTTTATGTTTGGATAACGCAAAAATTATGTTTGTTCAGATTTAGTTTTGACTGGAACGAAAAAAAAAAATTATCACGTTAGAAATTATTAAGTCATGCAATATTGCAAATATATATATTTAAAAAAGAATTGTGATTTATTTGATAATGGAAAAATCTCCTTAACGTAAAATGATTTTGTTTAAATCCAATAACAATGAATTGTATTTGGTTCATATTTTTTATGCAAAATTATTATTATTATTTTGTTTTTATCATAAAAATTCATTTTTTTTTTACAACAGCCACACATAATAAAATCGTCAAAATAGAATTTTTACCAAAATATTAAAAATGGTGAAAAAAAAAATGTGTAACTTCAGCCACCGTTTTAAATTTTTTTTATATAATCAAACATATCTTAAAATAATTGTTTCATTACAATAAGATAAGTAAATCTCAATTTTATCCTGTACTTAAGGTGAATTAATAAATTTATTTTAATAGCGAATTTTAATATTTTGGTAAAAATGACGCATTTTTTTTTTTTACATTTAACTTTGTCAATTCAACATACATAATAAAGAAAAAACAAAAAAAAACGAAGGAATTGAGATCTATAATCAGGCCAGATATATTGATAATGATATTGAATTGATAATGATTTGATAATGATAATGATTGATAATGACTGATAATGATAATGATAATGATTTGATTGATAATGATTTGAATTGAATTGATAATGATAATGAATTATGTGTTACAATTATTAAAGACTCCACACAAGACGATTTTCAGTCAAATATAATACATTTTACTGAAAATCGTCTTGTGTGGAGTCTTTAATAATTGTAAAAGCCGTATCAGACATTTTTATAAAATAATATTGACCTCTACTCATAATATTATATACATTTCTATGACATTATTGCATACATGAAAATTTTTTATTTATGATAAAATAAAGACTAGGAAAATCTTATTCAGAATTAATATTAATTTTTTTTTTTAATATTGCAAGAGTTTTTTTCTTATTTTATAGATGGGAACATCAATTAAAAAAAAAAAAGTAATAAATAAATGAATGAAAATAATTTAAGTCAATTTTTCTTTCCCAATTTTTGTTATTGTTTCATCATATTATGTACATTAATCCCAAAAATCAGCTGACAATATTCGCAAATCGCTTTCAAGATTTTATATAAAGCAGAATAACAAATACTTAACTATTCTTTCGCTTTTCAGTGTGGATTGAATTATTTTATTTCTATATTTTTTTTATTATTGAGTCACAAACAGAATTTGCATTAGACTGTTGCTGTTTATTTATTTTTTTATGTTTGGATAACGCAAAAATTATGTTTGTTCAGATTTAGTTTTGACTGGAACGAAAAAAAAAAATTATCACGTTAGAAATTATTAAGTCATGCAATATTGCAAATATATATATTTAAAAAAGAATTGTGATTTATTTGATAATGGAAAAATCTCCTTAACGTAAAATGATTTTGTTTAAATCCAATAACAATGAATTGTATTTGGTTCATATTTTTTATGCAAAATTATTATTATTATTTTGTTTTTATCATAAAAATTCTTTTTTTTTTTACAACAGCCACACATAATAAAATCGTCAAAATAGAATTTTTACCAAAATATTAAAAATGGTGAAAAAAAAAATGTGTAACTTCAGCCACCGTTTTAAATTTTTTTTATATAATCAAACATATCTTAAAATAATTGTTTCATTACAATAAGATAAGTAAATCTCAATTTTATCCTGTACTTAAGGTGAATTAATAAATTTATTTTAATAGCGAATTTTAATATTTTGGTAAAAATGACGCATTTTTTTTTTTACATTTAACTTTGTCAATTCAACATACATAATAAAGAAAAAACAAAAAAAAACGAAGGAATTGAGATCTATAATCAGGCCAGATATATTGATAATGATATTGAATTGATAATGATTTGATAATGATAATGATTGATAATGACTGATAATGATAATGATAATGATTTGATTGATAATGATTTGAATTGAATTGATAATGATAATGAATTATGTGTTACAATTATTAAAGACTCCACACAAGACGATTTTCAGTCAAATATAATACATTTTACTGAAAATCGTCTTGTGTGGAGTCTTTAATAATTGTAAAAGCCGTATCAGACATTTTTATAAAATAATATTGACCTCTACTCATAATATTATATACATTTCTATGACATTATTGCATACATGAAAATTTTTTATTTATGATAAAATAAAGACTAGGAAAATCTTATTCAGAATTAATATTAATTTTTTTTTTTAATATTGCAAGAGTTTTTTTCTTATTTTATAGATGGGAACATCAATTAAAAAAAAAAAAGTAATAAATAAATGAATGAAAATAATTTAAGTCAATTTTTCTTTCCCAATTTTTGTTATTGTTTCATCATATTATGTACATTAATCCCAAAAATCAGCTGACAATATTCGCAAATCGCTTTCAAGATTTTATATAAAGCAGAATAACAAATACTTAACTATTCTTTCGCTTTTCAGTGTGGATTGAATTATTTTATTTCTATATTTTTTTTATTATTGAGTCACAAACAGAATTTGCATTAGACTGTTGCTGTTTATTTATTTTATTATGTTTGGATAACGCAAAAATTATGTTTGTTCAAATTTAGTTTTGACTGGAACGAAAAAAAAAAATTATCACGTTAGAAATTATTAAGTCAGGCAATATTGCAAATATATATATTTAAAAAAGAATTGTGATTTATTTGATAATGGAAAAATCTCCTTAACGTAAAATGATTTTGTTTAAATCCAATAACAATGAATTGTATTTGGTTCATATTTTTTATGCAAAATTATTATTATTATTTTGTTTTTATCATAAAAATTCATTTTTTTTTTACAACAGCCACACATAATAAAATCGTCAAAATAGAATTTTTACCAAAATATTAAAAATGGTGAAAAAAAAAATGTGTAACTTCAGCCACCGTTTTAAATTTTTTTTATATAATCAAACATATCTTAAAATAATTGTTTCATTACAATAAGATAAGTAAATCTCAATTTTATCCTGTACTTAAGGTGAATTAATAAATTTATTTTAATAGCGAATTTTAATATTTTGGTAAAAATGACGCATTTTTTTTTTTTACATTTAACTTTGTCAATTCAACATACATAATAAAGAAAAAACAAAAAAAAACGAAGGAATTGAGATCTATAATCAGGCCAGATATATTGATAATGATATTGAATTGATAATGATTTGATAATGATAATGATTGATAATGACTGATAATGATAATGATAATGATTTGATTGATAATGATTTGAATTGAATTGATAATGATAATGAATTATGTGTTACAATTATTAAAGACTCCACACAAGACGATTTTCAGTCAAATATAATACATTTTACTGAAAATCGTCTTGTGTGGAGTCTTTAATAATTGTAAAAGCCGTATCAGACATTTTTATAAAATAATATTGACCTCTACTCATAATATTATATACATTTCTATGACATTATTGCATACATGAAAATTTTTTATTTATGATAAAATAAAGACTAGGAAAATCTTATTCAGAATTAATATTAATTTTTTTTTTTAATATTGCAAGAGTTTTTTTCTTATTTTATAGATGGGAACATCAATTAAAAAAAAAAAGTAATAAATAAATGAATGAAAATAATTTAAGTCAATTTTTCTTTCCCAATTTTTGTTATTGTTTCATCATATTATGTACATTAATCCCAAAAATCAGCTGACAATATTCGCAAATCGCTTTCAAGATTTTATATAAAGCAGAATAACAAATACTTAACTATTCTTTCGCTTTTCAGTGTGGATTGAATTATTTTATTTCTATATTTTTTTTATTATTGAGTCACAAACAGAATTTGCATTAGACTGTTGCTGTTTATTTATTTTTTTATGTTTGGATAACGCAAAAATTATGTTTGTTCAGATTTAGTTTTGACTGGAACGAAAAAAAAAAATTATCACGTTAGAAATTATTAAGTCATGCAATATTGCAAATATATATATTTAAAAAAGAATTGTGATTTATTTGATAATGGAAAAATCTCCTTAACGTAAAATGATTTTGTTTAAATCCAATAACAATGAATTGTATTTGGTTCATATTTTTTATGCAAAATTATTATTATTATTTTGTTTTTATCATAAAAATTCATTTTTTTTTTACAACAGCCACACATAATAAAATCGTCAAAATAGAATTTTTACCAAAATATTAAAAATGGTGAAAAAAAAAATGTGTAACTTCAGCCACCGTTTTAAATTTTTTTTATATAATCAAACATATCTTAAAATAATTGTTTCATTACAATAAGATAAGTAAATCTCAATTTTATCCTGTACTTAAGGTGAATTAATAAATTTATTTTAATAGCGAATTTTAATATTTTGGTAAAAATGACGCATTTTTTTTTTTACATTTAACTTTGTCAATTCAACATACATAATAAAGAAAAAACAAATAAAAACGAAGGAATTGAGATCTATAATCAGGCCAGATATATTGATAATGATATTGAATTGATAATGATTTGATAATGATAATGATTGATAATGACTGATAATGATAATGATAATGATTTGATTGATAATGATTTGAATTGAATTGATAATGATAATGAATTATGTGTTACAATTATTAAAGACTCCACACAAGACGATTTTCAGTCAAATATAATACATTTTACTGAAAATCGTCTTGTGTGGAGTCTTTAATAATTGTAAAAGCCGTATCAGACATTTTTATAAAATAATATTGACCTCTACTCATAATATTATATACATTTCTATGACATTATTGCATACATGAAAATTTTTTATTTATGATAAAATAAAGACTAGGAAAATCTTATTCAGAATTAATATTAATTTTTTTTTTTAATATTGCAAGAGTTTTTTTCTTATTTTATAGATGGGAACATCAATTAAAAAAAAAAAAGTAATAAATAAATGAATGAAAATAATTTAAGTCAATTTTTCTTTCCCAATTTTTGTTATTGTTTCATCATATTATGTACATTAATCCCAAAAATCAGCTGACAATATTCGCAAATCGCTTTCAAGATTTTATATAAAGCAGAATAACAAATACTTAACTATTCTTTCGCTTTTCAGTGTGGATTGAATTATTTTATTTCTATATTTTTTTTATTATTGAGTCACAAACAGAATTTGCATTAGACTGTTGCTGTTTATTTATTTTATTATGTTTGGATAACGCAAAAATTATGTTTGTTCAAATTTAGTTTTGACTGGAACGAAAAAAAAAAATTATCACGTTAGAAATTATTAAGTCAGGCAATATTGCAAATATATATATTTAAAAAAGAATTGTGATTTATTTGATAATGGAAAAATCTCCTTAACGTAAAATGATTTTGTTTAAATCCAATAACAATGAATTGTATTTGGTTCATATTTTTTATGCAAAATTATTATTATTATTTTGTTTTTATCATAAAAATTCATTTTTTTTTTACAACAGCCACACATAATAAAATCGTCAAAATAGAATTTTTACCAAAATATTAAAAATGGTGAAAAAAAAAATGTGTAACTTCAGCCACCGTTTTAAATTTTTTTTATATAATCAAACATATCTTAAAATAATTGTTTCATTACAATAAGATAAGTAAATCTCAATTTTATCCTGTACTTAAGGTGAATTAATAAATTTATTTTAATAGCGAATTTTAATATTTTGGTAAAAATGACGCATTTTTTTTTTTACATTTAACTTTGTCAATTCAACATACATAATAAAGAAAAAACAAAAAAAAACGAAGGAATTGAGATCTATAATCAGGCCAGATATATTGATAATGATATTGAATTGATAATGATTTGATAATGATAATGATTGATAATGACTGATAATGATAATGATAATGATTTGATTGATAATGATTTGAATTGAATTGATAATGATAATGAATTATGTGTTACAATTATTAAAGACTCCACACAAGACGATTTTCAGTCAAATATAATACATTTTACTGAAAATCGTCTTGTGTGGAGTCTTTAATAATTGTAAAAGCCGTATCAGACATTTTTATAAAATAATATTGACCTCTACTCATAATATTATATACATTTCTATGACATTATTGCATACATGAAAATTTTTTATTTATGATAAAATAAAGACTAGGAAAATCTTATTCAGAATTAATATTAATTTTTTTTTTTAATATTGCAAGAGTTTTTTTCTTATTTTATAGATGGGAACATCAATTAAAAAAAAAAAAGTAATAAATAAATGAATGAAAATAATTTAAGTCAATTTTTCTTTCCCAATTTTTGTTATTGTTTCATCATATTATGTACATTAATCCCAAAAATCAGCTGACAATATTCGCAAATCGCTTTCAAGATTTTATATAAAGCAGAATAACAAATACTTAACTATTCTTTCGCTTTTCAGTGTGGATTGAATTATTTTATTTCTATATTTTTTTTATTATTGAGTCACAAACAGAATTTGCATTAGACTGTTGCTGTTTATTTATTTTTTTATGTTTGGATAACGCAAAAATTATGTTTGTTCAGATTTAGTTTTGACTGGAACGAAAAAAAAAAATTATCACGTTAGAAATTATTAAGTCATGCAATATTGCAAATATATATATTTAAAAAAGAATTGTGATTTATTTGATAATGGAAAAATCTCCTTAACGTAAAATGATTTTGTTTAAATCCAATAACAATGAATTGTATTTGGTTCATATTTTTTATGCAAAATTATTATTATTATTTTGTTTTTATCATAAAAATTCATTTTTTTTTTACAACAGCCACACATAATAAAATCGTCAAAATAGAATTTTTACCAAAATATTAAAAATGGTGAAAAAAAAAATGTGTAACTTCAGCCACCGTTTTAAATTTTTTTTATATAATCAAACATATCTTAAAATAATTGTTTCATTACAATAAGATAAGTAAATCTCAATTTTATCCTGTACTTAAGGTGAATTAATAAATTTATTTTAATAGCGAATTTTAATATTTTGGTAAAAATGACGCATTTTTTTTTTTACATTTAACTTTGTCAATTCAACATACATAATAAAGAAAAAACAAATAAAAACGAAGGAATTGAGATCTATAATCAGGCCAGATATATTGATAATGATATTGAATTGATAATGATTTGATAATGATAATGATTGATAATGACTGATAATGATAATGATAATGATTTGATTGATAATGATTTGAATTGAATTGATAATGATAATGAATTATGTGTTACAATTATTAAAGACTCCACACAAGACGATTTTCAGTCAAATATAATACATTTTACTGAAAATCGTCTTGTGTGGAGTCTTTAATAATTGTAAAAGCCGTATCAGACATTTTTATAAAATAATATTGACCTCTACTCATAATATTATATACATTTCTATGACATTATTGCATACATGAAAATTTTTTATTTATGATAAAATAAAGACTAGGAAAATCTTATTCAGAATTAATATTAATTTTTTTTTTTAATATTGCAAGAGTTTTTTTCTTATTTTATAGATGGGAACATCAATTAAAAAAAAAAAAGTAATAAATAAATGAATGAAAATAATTTAAGTCAATTTTTCTTTCCCAATTTTTGTTATTGTTTCATCATATTATGTACATTAATCCCAAAAATCAGCTGACAATATTCGCAAATCGCTTTCAAGATTTTATATAAAGCAGAATAACAAATACTTAACTATTCTTTCGCTTTTCAGTGTGGATTGAATTATTTTATTTCTATATTTTTTTTATTATTGAGTCACAAACAGAATTTGCATTAGACTGTTGCTGTTTATTTATTTTATTATGTTTGGATAACGCAAAAATTATGTTTGTTCAAATTTAGTTTTGACTGGAACGAAAAAAAAAAATTATCACGTTAGAAATTATTAAGTCATGCAATATTGCAAATATATATATTTAAAAAAGAATTGTGATTTATTTGATAATGGAAAAATCTCCTTAACGTAAAATGATTTTGTTTAAATCCAATAACAATGAATTGTATTTGGTTCATATTTTTTATGCAAAATTATTATTATTATTTTGTTTTTATCATAAAAATTCATTTTTTTTTTACAACAGCCACACATAATAAAATCGTCAAAATAGAATTTTTACCAAAATATTAAAAATGGTGAAAAAAAAAATGTGTAACTTCAGCCACCGTTTTAAATTTTTTTTATATAATCAAACATATCTTAAAATAATTGTTTCATTACAATAAGATAAGTAAATCTCAATTTTATCCTGTACTTAAGGTGAATTAATAAATTTATTTTAATAGCGAATTTTAATATTTTGGTAAAAATGACGCATTTTTTTTTTTACATTTAACTTTGTCAATTCAACATACATAATAAAGAAAAAACAAAAAAAAACGAAGGAATTGAGATCTATAATCAGGCCAGATATATTGATAATGATATTGAATTGATAATGATTTGATAATGATTGATAATGACTGATAATGATAATGATAATGATTTGATTGATAATGATTTGAATTGAATTGATAATGATAATGAATTATGTGTTACAATTATTAAAAACTCCACACAAGACGATTTTCAGTCAAATATAATACATTTTACTGAAAATCGTCTTGTGTGGAGTCTTTAATAATTGTAAAAGCCGTATCAGACATTTTTATAAAATAATATTGACCTCTACTCATAATATTATATACATTTCTATGACATTATTGCATACATGAAAATTTTTTATTTATGATAAAATAAAGACTAGGAAAATCTTATTCAGAATTAATATTAATTTTTTTTTTTAATATTGCAAGAGTTTTTTTCTTATTTTATAGATGGGAACATCAATTAAAAAAAAAAAAGTAATAAATAAATGAATGAAAATAATTTAAGTCAATTTTTCTTTCCCAATTTTTGTTATTGTTTCATCATATTATGTACATTAATCCCAAAAATCAGCTGACAATATTCGCAAATCGCTTTCAAGATTTTATATAAAGCAGAATAACAAATACTTAACTATTCTTTCGCTTTTCAGTGTGGATTGAATTATTTTATTTCTATATTTTTTTTATTATTGAGTCACAAACAGAATTTGCATTAGACTGTTGCTGTTTATTTATTTTTTTATGTTTGGATAACGCAAAAATTATGTTTGTTCAGATTTAGTTTTGACTGGAACGAAAAAAAAAAATTATCACGTTAGAAATTATTAAGTCATGCAATATTGCAAATATATATATTTAAAAAAGAATTGTGATTTATTTGATAATGGAAAAATCTCCTTAACGTAAAATGATTTTGTTTAAATCCAATAACAATGAATTGTATTTGGTTCATATTTTTTATGCAAAATTATTATTATTATTTTGTTTTTATCATAAAAATTCATTTTTTTTTTACAACAGCCACACATAATAAAATCGTCAAAATAGAATTTTTACCAAAATATTAAAAATGGTGAAAAAAAAAATGTGTAACTTCAGCCACCGTTTTAAATTTTTTTTATATAATCAAACATATCTTAAAATAATTGTTTCATTACAATAAGATAAGTAAATCTCAATTTTATCCTGTACTTAAGGTGAATTAATAAATTTATTTTAATAGCGAATTTTAATATTTTGGTAAAAATGACGCATTTTTTTTTTTACATTTAACTTTGTCAATTCAACATACATAATAAAGAAAAAACAAAAAAAAACGAAGGAATTGAGATCTATAATCAGGCCAGATATATTGATAATGATATTGAATTGATAATGATTTGATAATGATAATGATTGATAATGACTGATAATGATAATGATAATGATTTGATTGATAATGATTTGAATTGAATTGATAATGATAATGAATTATGTGTTACAATTATTAAAGACTCCACACAAGACGATTTTCAGTCAAATATAATACATTTTACTGAAAATCGTCTTGTGTGGAGTCTTTAATAATTGTAAAAGCCGTATCAGACATTTTTATAAAATAATATTGACCTCTACTCATAATATTATATACATTTCTATGACATTATTGCATACATGAAAATTTTTTATTTATGATAAAATAAAGACTAGGAAAATCTTATTCAGAATTAATATTAATTTTTTTTTTTAATATTGCAAGAGTTTTTTTCTTATTTTATAGATGGGAACATCAATTAAAAAAAAAAAAGTAATAAATAAATGAATGAAAATAATTTAAGTCAATTTTTCTTTCCCAATTTTTGTTATTGTTTCATCATATTATGTACATTAATCCCAAAAATCAGCTGACAATATTCGCAAATCGCTTTCAAGATTTTATATAAAGCAGAATAACAAATACTTAACTATTCTTTCGCTTTTCAGTGTGGATTGAATTATTTTATTTCTATATTTTTTTTATTATTGAGTCACAAACAGAATTTGCATTAGACTGTTGCTGTTTATTTATTTTATTATGTTTGGATAACGCAAAAATTATGTTTGTTCAAATTTAGTTTTGACTGGAACGAAAAAAAAAAATTATCACGTTAGAAATTATTAAGTCATGCAATATTGCAAATATATATATTTAAAAAAGAATTGTGATTTATTTGATAATGGAAAAATCTCCTTAACGTAAAATGATTTTGTTTAAATCCAATAACAATGAATTGTATTTGGTTCATATTTTTTATGCAAAATTATTATTATTATTTTGTTTTTATCATAAAAATTCATTTTTTTTTTACAACAGCCACACATAATAAAATCGTCAAAATAGAATTTTTACCAAAATATTAAAAATGGTGAAAAAAAAAATGTGTAACTTCAGCCACCGTTTTAAATTTTTTTTATATAATCAAACATATCTTAAAATAATTGTTTCATTACAATAAGATAAGTAAATCTCAATTTTATCCTGTACTTAAGGTGAATTAATAAATTTATTTTAATAGCGAATTTTAATATTTTGGTAAAAATGACGCATTTTTTTTTTTACATTTAACTTTGTCAATTCAACATACATAATAAAGAAAAAACAAAAAAAAACGAAGGAATTGAGATCTATAATCAGGCCAGATATATTGATAATGATATTGAATTGATAATGATTTGATAATGATAATGATTGATAATGACTGATAATGATAATGATAATGATTTGATTGATAATGATTTGAATTGAATTGATAATGATAATGAATTATGTGTTACAATTATTAAAGACTCCACACAAGACGATTTTTTCAAATATAATACATTTTACAAAAAATCGTCTTGTGTGGAGTCTTTAATAATTGTAAAAGCCGTATCAGACATTTTTATAAAATAATATTGACCTCTACTCATAATATTATATACATTTCTATGACATTATTGCATACATGAAAATTTTTTATTTATGATAAAATAAAGACTAGGAAAATCTTATTCAGAATTAATATTAATTTTTTTTTTTAATATTGCAAGAGTTTTTTTCTTATTTTATAGATGGGAACATCAATTAAAAAAAAAAAAGTAATAAATAAATGAATGAAAATAATTTAAGTCAATTTTTCTTTCCCAATTTTTGTTATTGTTTCATCATATTATGTACATTAATCCCAAAAATCAGCTGACAATATTCGCAAATCGCTTTCAAGATTTTATATAAAGCAGAATAACAAATACTTAACTATTCTTTCGCTTTTCAGTGTGGATTGAATTATTTTATTTCTATATTTTTTTTATTATTGAGTCACAAACAGAATTTGCATTAGACTGTTGCTGTTTATTTATTTTATTATGTTTGGATAACGCAAAAATTATGTTTGTTCAAATTTAGTTTTGACTGGAACGAAAAAAAAAAATTATCACGTTAGAAATTATTAAGTCAGGCAATATTGCAAATATATATATTTAAAAAAGAATTGTGATTTATTTGATAATGGAAAAATCTCCTTAACGTAAAATGATTTTGTTTAAATCCAATAACAATGAATTGTATTTGGTTCATATTTTTTATGCAAAATTATTATTATTATTTTGTTTTTATCATAAAAATTCATTTTTTTTTTACAACAGCCACACATAATAAAATCGTCAAAATAGAATTTTTACCAAAATATTAAAAATGGTGAAAAAAAAAATGTGTAACTTCAGCCACCGTTTTAAATTTTTTTTATATAATCAAACATATCTTAAAATAATTGTTTCATTACAATAAGATAAGTAAATCTCAATTTTATCCTGTACTTAAGGTGAATTAATAAATTTATTTTAATAGCGAATTTTAATATTTTGGTAAAAATGACGCATTTTTTTTTTTTACATTTAACTTTGTCAATTCAACATACATAATAAAGAAAAAACAAAAAAAAACGAAGGAATTGAGATCTATAATCAGGCCAGATATATTGATAATGATATTGAATTGATAATGATTTGATAATGATAATGATTGATAATGACTGATAATGATAATGATAATGATTTGATTGATAATGATTTGAATTGAATTGATAATGATAATGAATTATGTGTTACAATTATTAAAGACTCCACACAAGACGATTTTCAGTCAAATATAATACATTTTACTGAAAATCGTCTTGTGTGGAGTCTTTAATAATTGTAAAAGCCGTATCAGACATTTTTATAAAATAATATTGACCTCTACTCATAATATTATATACATTTCTATGACATTATTGCATACATGAAAATTTTTTATTTATGATAAAATAAAGACTAGGAAAATCTTATTCAGAATTAATATTAATTTTTTTTTTTAATATTGCAAGAGTTTTTTTCTTATTTTATAGATGGGAACATCAATTAAAAAAAAAAAAGTAATAAATAAATGAATGAAAATAATTTAAGTCAATTTTTCTTTCCCAATTTTTGTTATTGTTTCATCATATTATGTACATTAATCCCAAAAATCAGCTGACAATATTCGCAAATCGCTTTCAAGATTTTATATAAAGCAGAATAACAAATACTTAACTATTCTTTCGCTTTTCAGTGTGGATTGAATTATTTTATTTCTATATTTTTTTTATTATTGAGTCACAAACAGAATTTGCATTAGACTGTTGCTGTTTATTTATTTTATTATGTTTGGATAACGCAAAAATTATGTTTGTTCAAATTTAGTTTTGACTGGAACGAAAAAAAAAAATTATCACGTTAGAAATTATTAAGTCATGCAATATTGCAAATATATATATTTAAAAAAGAATTGTGATTTATTTGATAATGGAAAAATCTCCTTAACGTAAAATGATTTTGTTTAAATCCAATAACAATGAATTGTATTTGGTTCATATTTTTTATGCAAAATTATTATTATTATTTTGTTTTTATCATAAAAATTCATTTTTTTTTTACAACAGCCACACATAATAAAATCGTCAAAATAGAATTTTTACCAAAATATTAAAAATGGTGAAAAAAAAAATGTGTAACTTCAGCCACCGTTTTAAATTTTTTTTATATAATCAAACATATCTTAAAATAATTGTTTCATTACAATAAGATAAGTAAATCTCAATTTTATCCTGTACTTAAGGTGAATTAATAAATTTATTTTAATAGCGAATTTTAATATTTTGGTAAAAATGACGCATTTTTTTTTTTACATTTAACTTTGTCAATTCAACATACATAATAAAGAAAAAACAAATAAAAACGAAGGAATTGAGATCTATAATCAGGCCAGATATATTGATAATGATATTGAATTGATAATGATTTGATAATGATAATGATTGATAATGACTGATAATGATAATGATAATGATTTGATTGATAATGATTTGAATTGAATTGATAATGATAATGAATTATGTGTTACAATTATTAAAGACTCCACACAAGACGATTTTCAGTCAAATATAATACATTTTACTGAAAATCGTCTTGTGTGGAGTCTTTAATAATTGTAAAAGCCGTATCAGACATTTTTATAAAATAATATTGACCTCTACTCATAATATTATATACATTTCTATGACATTATTGCATACATGAAAATTTTTTATTTATGATAAAATAAAGACTAGGAAAATCTTATTCAGAATTAATATTAATTTTTTTTTTTAATATTGCAAGAGTTTTTTTCTTATTTTATAGATGGGAACATCAATTAAAAAAAAAAAAGTAATAAATAAATGAATGAAAATAATTTAAGTCAATTTTTCTTTCCCAATTTTTGTTATTGTTTCATCATATTATGTACATTAATCCCAAAAATCAGCTGACAATATTCGCAAATCGCTTTCAAGATTTTATATAAAGCAGAATAACAAATACTTAACTATTCTTTCGCTTTTCAGTGTGGATTGAATTATTTTATTTCTATATTTTTTTTATTATTGAGTCACAAACAGAATTTGCATTAGACTGTTGCTGTTTATTTATTTTTTTATGTTTGGATAACGCAAAAATTATGTTTGTTCAGATTTAGTTTTGACTGGAACGAAAAAAAAAAATTATCACGTTAGAAATTATTAAGTCATGCAATATTGCAAATATATATATTTAAAAAAGAATTGTGATTTATTTGATAATGGAAAAATCTCCTTAACGTAAAATGATTTTGTTTAAATCCAATAACAATGAATTGTATTTGGTTCATATTTTTTATGCAAAATTATTATTATTATTTTGTTTTTATCATAAAAATTCATTTTTTTTTTACAACAGCCACACATAATAAAATCGTCAAAATAGAATTTTTACCAAAATATTAAAAATGGTGAAAAAAAAAATGTGTAACTTCAGCCACCGTTTTAAATTTTTTTTATATAATCAAACATATCTTAAAATAATTGTTTCATTACAATAAGATAAGTAAATCTCAATTTTATCCTGTACTTAAGGTGAATTAATAAATTTATTTTAATAGCGAATTTTAATATTTTGGTAAAAATGACGCATTTTTTTTTTTACATTTAACTTTGTCAATTCAACATACATAATAAAGAAAAAACAAAAAAAAACGAAGGAATTGAGATCTATAATCAGGCCAGATATATTGATAATGATATTGAATTGATAATGATTTGATAATGATAATGATTGATAATGACTGATAATGATAATGATAATGATTTGATTGATAATGATTTGAATTGAATTGATAATGATAATGAATTATGTGTTACAATTATTAAAGACTCCACACAAGACGATTTTCAGTCAAATATAATACATTTTACTGAAAATCGTCTTGTGTGGAGTCTTTAATAATTGTAAAAGCCGTATCAGACATTTTTATAAAATAATATTGACCTCTACTCATAATATTATATACATTTCTATGACATTATTGCATACATGAAAATTTTTTATTTATGATAAAATAAAGACTAGGAAAATCTTATTCAGAATTAATATTAATTTTTTTTTTTAATATTGCAAGAGTTTTTTTCTTATTTTATAGATGGGAACATCAATTAAAAAAAAAAAAGTAATAAATAAATGAATGAAAATAATTTAAGTCAATTTTTCTTTCCCAATTTTTGTTATTGTTTCATCATATTATGTACATTAATCCCAAAAATCAGCTGACAATATTCGCAAATCGCTTTCAAGATTTTATATAAAGCAGAATAACAAATACTTAACTATTCTTTCGCTTTTCAGTGTGGATTGAATTATTTTATTTCTATATTTTTTTTATTATTGAGTCACAAACAGAATTTGCATTAGACTGTTGCTGTTTATTTATTTTATTATGTTTGGATAACGCAAAAATTATGTTTGTTCAAATTTAGTTTTGACTGGAACGAAAAAAAAAAATTATCACGTTAGAAATTATTAAGTCATGCAATATTGCAAATATATATATTTAAAAAAGAATTGTGATTTATTTGATAATGGAAAAATCTCCTTAACGTAAAATGATTTTGTTTAAATCCAATAACAATGAATTGTATTTGGTTCATATTTTTTATGCAAAATTATTATTATTATTTTGTTTTTATCATAAAAATTCATTTTTTTTTTACAACAGCCACACATAATAAAATCGTCAAAATAGAATTTTTACCAAAATATTAAAAATGGTGAAAAAAAAAATGTGTAACTTCAGCCACCGTTTTAAATTTTTTTTATATAATCAAACATATCTTAAAATAATTGTTTCATTACAATAAGATAAGTAAATCTCAATTTTATCCTGTACTTAAGGTGAATTAATAAATTTATTTTAATAGCGAATTTTAATATTTTGGTAAAAATGACGCATTTTTTTTTTTACATTTAACTTTGTCAATTCAACATACATAATAAAGAAAAAACAAAAAAAAACGAAGGAATTGAGATCTATAATCAGGCCAGATATATTGATAATGATATTGAATTGATAATGATTTGATAATGATAATGATTGATAATGACTGATAATGATAATGATAATGATTTGATTGATAATGATTTGAATTGAATTGATAATGATAATGAATTATGTGTTACAATTATTAAAGACTCCACACAAGACGATTTTTTCAAATATAATACATTTTACAAAAAATCGTCTTGTGTGGAGTCTTTAATAATTGTAAAAGCCGTATCAGACATTTTTATAAAATAATATTGACCTCTACTCATAATATTATATACATTTCTATGACATTATTGCATACATGAAAATTTTTTATTTATGATAAAATAAAGACTAGGAAAATCTTATTCAGAATTAATATTAATTTTTTTTTTTAATATTGCAAGAGTTTTTTTCTTATTTTATAGATGGGAACATCAATTAAAAAAAAAAAAGTAATAAATAAATGAATGAAAATAATTTAAGTCAATTTTTCTTTCCCAATTTTTGTTATTGTTTCATCATATTATGTACATTAATCCCAAAAATCAGCTGACAATATTCGCAAATCGCTTTCAAGATTTTATATAAAGCAGAATAACAAATACTTAACTATTCTTTCGCTTTTCAGTGTGGATTGAATTATTTTATTTCTATATTTTTTTTATTATTGAGTCACAAACAGAATTTGCATTAGACTGTTGCTGTTTATTTATTTTTTTATGTTTGGATAACGCAAAAATTATGTTTGTTCAGATTTAGTTTTGACTGGAACGAAAAAAAAAAATTATCACGTTAGAAATTATTAAGTCATGCAATATTGCAAATATATATATTTAAAAAAGAATTGTGATTTATTTGATAATGGAAAAATCTCCTTAACGTAAAATGATTTTGTTTAAATCCAATAACAATGAATTGTATTTGGTTCATATTTTTTATGCAAAATTATTATTATTATTTTGTTTTTATCATAAAAATTCATTTTTTTTTTACAACAGCCACACATAATAAAATCGTCAAAATAGAATTTTTACCAAAATATTAAAAATGGTGAAAAAAAAAATGTGTAACTTCAGCCACCGTTTTAAATTTTTTTTATATAATCAAACATATCTTAAAATAATTGTTTCATTACAATAAGATAAGTAAATCTCAATTTTATCCTGTACTTAAGGTGAATTAATAAATTTATTTTAATAGCGAATTTTAATATTTTGGTAAAAATGACGCATTTTTTTTTTTACATTTAACTTTGTCAATTCAACATACATAATAAAGAAAAAACAAAAAAAAACGAAGGAATTGAGATCTATAATCAGGCCAGATATATTGATAATGATATTGAATTGATAATGATTTGATAATGATAATGATTGATAATGACTGATAATGATAATGATAATGATTTGATTGATAATGATTTGAATTGAATTGATAATGATAATGAATTATGTGTTACAATTATTAAAGACTCCACACAAGACGATTTTTTCAAATATAATACATTTTACAAAAAATCGTCTTGTGTGGAGTCTTTAATAATTGTAAAAGCCGTATCAGACATTTTTATAAAATAATATTGACCTCTACTCATAATATTATATACATTTCTATGACATTATTGCATACATGAAAATTTTTTATTTATGATAAAATAAAGACTAGGAAAATCTTATTCAGAATTAATATTAATTTTTTTTTTTAATATTGCAAGAGTTTTTTTCTTATTTTATAGATGGGAACATCAATTAAAAAAAAAAAAGTAATAAATAAATGAATGAAAATAATTTAAGTCAATTTTTCTTTCCCAATTTTTGTTATTGTTTCATCATATTATGTACATTAATCCCAAAAATCAGCTGACAATATTCGCAAATCGCTTTCAAGATTTTATATAAAGCAGAATAACAAATACTTAACTATTCTTTCGCTTTTCAGTGTGGATTGAATTATTTTATTTCTATATTTTTTTTATTATTGAGTCACAAACAGAATTTGCATTAGACTGTTGCTGTTTATTTATTTTTTTATGTTTGGATAACGCAAAAATTATGTTTGTTCAGATTTAGTTTTGACTGGAACGAAAAAAAAAAATTATCACGTTAGAAATTATTAAGTCATGCAATATTGCAAATATATATATTTAAAAAAGAATTGTGATTTATTTGATAATGGAAAAATCTCCTTAACGTAAAATGATTTTGTTTAAATCCAATAACAATGAATTGTATTTGGTTCATATTTTTTATGCAAAATTATTATTATTATTTTGTTTTTATCATAAAAATTCATTTTTTTTTTACAACAGCCACACATAATAAAATCGTCAAAATAGAATTTTTACCAAAATATTAAAAATGGTGAAAAAAAAAATGTGTAACTTCAGCCACCGTTTTAAATTTTTTTTATATAATCAAACATATCTTAAAATAATTGTTTCATTACAATAAGATAAGTAAATCTCAATTTTATCCTGTACTTAAGGTGAATTAATAAATTTATTTTAATAGCGAATTTTAATATTTTGGTAAAAATGACGCATTTTTTTTTTTACATTTAACTTTGTCAATTCAACATACATAATAAAGAAAAAACAAAAAAAAACGAAGGAATTGAGATCTATAATCAGGCCAGATATATTGATAATGATATTGAATTGATAATGATTTGATAATGATAATGATTGATAATGACTGATAATGATAATGATAATGATTTGATTGATAATGATTTGAATTGAATTGATAATGATAATGAATTATGTGTTACAATTATTAAAGACTCCACACAAGACGATTTTTTCAAATATAATACATTTTACAAAAAATCGTCTTGTGTGGAGTCTTTAATAATTGTAAAAGCCGTATCAGACATTTTTATAAAATAATATTGACCTCTACTCATAATATTATATACATTTCTATGACATTATTGCATACATGAAAATTTTTTATTTATGATAAAATAAAGACTAGGAAAATCTTATTCAGAATTAATATTAATTTTTTTTTTTAATATTGCAAGAGTTTTTTTCTTATTTTATAGATGGGAACATCAATTAAAAAAAAAAAAGTAATAAATAAATGAATGAAAATAATTTAAGTCAATTTTTCTTTCCCAATTTTTGTTATTGTTTCATCATATTATGTACATTAATCCCAAAAATCAGCTGACAATATTCGCAAATCGCTTTCAAGATTTTATATAAAGCAGAATAACAAATACTTAACTATTCTTTCGCTTTTCAGTGTGGATTGAATTATTTTATTTCTATATTTTTTTTATTATTGAGTCACAAACAGAATTTGCATTAGACTGTTGCTGTTTATTTATTTTTTTATGTTTGGATCATCCTCAAACACATCTAGTAATAAAAGTAGTAATAATAAAGTAAATCTAGTTAATAAAAAATATTTGTTTTGTGTTAAATATATAAAAGAAGTAATTGAAAAGTATTTTAAAATGACATATAAATATTAAGTGAATCTTTAAAAATAATAATATAAACCTGTTACAGTTTTATAAATTTAATAATCATTGTTTTATTTTGTTTTTTTTTTACTAGATATATTTGAGGATGGCTAGATCAATTCCATCCTCACTTCGGTCTAGTTAATAAAAAATATTCATTCTGTGTTATATAAAACAGTATATAAATTAAAATGTGTGTTAAATGGCTTAATAATTATTTAGTGCATAATTAACAATAATAAAATTATTGTGATATTGTTTTATAAGTTTAATATAATAGTTATTTTATTTTACTAGATATATTTGAGGCTGGCTAGATCAATTCCATCCTCACTTCGGTCTAGTTAAATTGAAACAATAATTAGTGTATATAAATTAATTGACGTCGATAAAACAAAATTTAAATATATTCTATAATTATTTGCTAATAGTTTAAAATAATTATATTAATATTTTAATACATTTTAAAAATATATATAAACTTATATTTATAAAAAAACTCTAGATAAGTAGGCTGAAAAAACTTTCAAATATAAATATGTGGAAGGAAGTTGGATAAAAAAAATTTGAGGCAATGCAATTAAAAAACATTATTTTATTTAAATTATTTAAAAAAAAATTTATTTATTAAGAAATACAAAAAAAAACTATTACATTTGTTTTTATAAATCTAAGTAATATTTACATTAGTTTATTATTATTAATTATTAATAATTATTAATTATGATTTATTATTAATTATTTAAATTTATTTTATAAACAATAATATATTATTAACAATTAATTTTCTCTTATTTAACTTCCCCCACTCTACTACATTTCCCCATGCTGTCAAAAGTGAGGATGTCAAAAGTGAGGCCAGCTTCAGCCAGGTACAAATAAGTAGTAGTAGTTTTGTTTAACTTTTTTTTCTCTCTTCAATATAATTCGCTAGCAGAATTAAGTATTTAGTTTTTAAGTATCAAGTATTAAGGTAAGCAAAAATTGAATATGTTGAAATAAAATTCAATTTAAAAGTTATATAAGTGTTTTATTTAAATAAGTGCTAGTGCTGAAAGTCCTTCCAAGTATAGTGAATCTAGTGCCTTTGTGAGTTTTTCAAAGACTTATCCTATTGTGTGTTTAAAGTGCTTAAAGTACCCGGTGGAAAAAGATCCAACGCAACAATATTTTTATTTTTTTTTAATAATTTCTAAAGAAAAGAAGGAGAATTAATTGGGAAGATAAATTCACAAACCAAACGTTAATTGTTAAATATTTTTATTTATGTCATTAATGCGTAAAGAAAGAAAAAATATTATCTACCTACTTTACCTACACTAATTTGAAAAAAAAAGACTGTATGGATCATAATTAAATTTTAACTTTTTTGTGTCGTGTCGTATAGACAATGATGTCCTTATAATGTATAAATCCATAAAGAAAGAAAAAATATTATCTTAGATGTTTCATTTGTTTTTTTAGAAAATATTTTTCAATAATTATAGGAATGAATATTCGTAGTTGAATTCATAGAAACGTCAGTACAGAGCAACGATTATTTTCTTATTCAGAATGAATATTAATTTTTTTTTTTTGATATTGAAAAAGTTTTTTTCTTATTTTATAGAAGAATGAGATATGAGGATGAGAACATCAATTAAAAAATAAACAATAAATAAATGAATGCAAGTTATTAGAAAATAATTTAAGTCAATTTTTCTTCCAACAAATATTGAAAATTCATTCCTGATAATCTTTTTTAAGCCATACGAAAACTATTCATTTGCAGTTCGCTGCATGGAATTATTTTTTTCCTATTTTTTTTAATTGAGTTACAAACAGAAGTCGCACTAGATGTTGTTTTGTTTTTTTTTTATGTTTGAAAAAAGCATAAATTCAGTAAAAATAAATAAAAAAAACTCTATATAATTTTTTTATTTTTGAATTGAATTGAATTCTCTGTCTTTAAGTTAACCATACGTCACAAAACAATATAATAAATAATCGCTAGATGTAGCAAAATATAAAACAAATAATCAAATTAGTTATAAAAGTATTCCTCTTAAAATAATTGTCAAGTAAAGACATATAATTATTGTATCATTGTCCCGAAATTCATTTTTATAAAAAAAAAAAATTTACAACAAAAATAAAAATACAATATAAACTATAAAAATTAAAAAAGTAAAGCAACAATCTAATATATGTGGATTTTTTCACATTTAAACTCAAAAATATTCATTGTATGATTTGATTTTAGACTTTATTTTGAGTTTTTGCGTGAAAAATAAAAATTCATTTTTGTTTTGTAGTTAGTTTCAGTTTGAAGTGGTATATTTTGAAAATGTGACTGGTTTATGTTATTTGTAATTGATTTTATAATTTAACAAAGATTTTAATTTCAAATTAAATTTTATTTATTAGAATAATTGTAAATCCGTAAGAAAATTGTAAAAGTTACTCCATTATTTTTGAACCATTTCCAAATTAAATGAACTGCAATAAAATACGCAAAAAAAAGGCGTCATTTTGATGCGTCATTCAACATAATAATCAAAACAAAAAGCAAAAAACGATGAAATTGAAAACTATAATCAGTCTAGATCACAACCTTCTATATACATAGCCGTGTCACCGCTTCAATTACTAATACATACAAGGCTCAGAATAGGCCGATATTTTTACTTTCTGAAATAATAATAAAACGAACATTCTTTTGGGGGAAAAAATCAAATTTATTTCACTTCATTAAATTATAATGATATAATATATATTGCACATATATATAAATATAAATAACAATAATTTTATTCTTAAACAATAATAAATAAAGGAACATAAAATAAGAAACGAAAAAAATCACAATTTTCTTTAAGAAAAAAAACTAAAGTTATGAATAAAAAAATAATAGAATTTTATAGTTTTTTAGCCTAATTAGCTCGTTTTTGCAATTTTAATATTTGCATTTGAATTTTTAAAAGTTTTCAATTTTCGTTTGTTATTATTCTGTGTATTTTTTTCATCATTTTGTTGTTTGACGAAATTATTTAGAATAATATTGCACATACATAACATTACATGTCCTAGAATATATTTGTTTAAATGTAGTTCCACATAAACAGCTTGATGAGAGATCAATATCAGTATCAGTATCAGTTTCCAAACTAATAAAAGTTAAAGCACACAATAAATCTTTCTGGTTATTCGCAGAAAAAAATTGATGTTTCAGATGGACGTCTTTTATAATAGTTTGATACACAAAAGAATTATTACAATGTTTTACATTGATCCAATTGTTTCTTACATTTTTTATAATATGAACAGTGTCATAGATAAGAAAGATATCCGAATTAAAACAAGAATCTGAATTACGGAATTTTCCAATACCGTCCTTATCCAATAATTTAAATAAATTCTGGTTGATTCGGTTATTGTCTGTTATGATAACAATAATTTGCACTGCATGTAATACTTTTTCTGTTAATTTTAATAATTCACTACCAGTGGATGAATTCACAGGCGCTAAATGTACTACTTCCTTAAACCTGCCAAAACAGGAACTAATCATAAACGTTTGGACGGTTTTAGTAGAATCATCACAATTTTCGGCATATCCAGACACTTTCTTTCCTTTGTAATTCAAATTTCCACAAACATAAATTTCGTCAATCATTAGAACAACTTTTTTGTCTGCAGTACTTAAATCCTTAGTTAAATAATTTAAATATTTAAAATTTTGTTCTGTGGATTCTGGCGATATTTTAAAGGAAGCAGACAATCTCTGTAGATGACGTTTATGAGGCAAAATGAAAAACTTTCTTAAAGATTCGTATGTGGATGACGAATGGGAGAACAGAACAAAACTTAAAATTATTGTGTCCGTAGAATATTGCGAATTTTTATTTATTAGATGTTTCAACTGGTCTCGTATTAAAGCTATTTTTTGTTTATAATTATCACAATTTAAATCTTCAGTTTCTTCAACGTCCAATTCAATAATATCACCCAGAACAATTTAGAAAACACCATAACCTCAAATTTTTATATTATCTATAAACTCATGCACAAAACTACACAGAAATACAAAAATATGATGTTTATATTAAATATAAACGAACATTCCACAAGACTACATAAACACAGAAATTATATCACATTTTTCAATAATAATAATTGAAAAAAACAACATCCATAAACATAAGTACTACATTTATTGTGAATTTTTTAATTTACTCTAAATGTAAATTATAACGGAAAAAACGAAAACATGATCACAAAAACATAATGTTTATATTAAATATAAACTAACACTCCACAAAACATATAAAACTAAGCTTAATTGTCACAAATTATATCATATTTTTCAATAATATCACACAAAATAATTTAGAAAACACCATAACCTAAAATTTTTGAAATTGTTTAATTCACAATAAATCGCTTGTACATATTGTTTTACAATTAAAAAAATATATTATTGCAATTAGAAACACTTCAAAATTATTATTAACCACTTACTTTTATAATTTATTTAGTTTTATTATTATAAACAACGAAATAAAACAGGACAAAATTCATCCACGAAAGATTGTATATAATTTTTGACGGCCTACCACCAATACTAACGCAAAACGGTGACACGGCTATGAATATAGAAGGTTGTGGTCTAGATTGAAAATTCATTTAAATCAGATTAATAATAAATAAAATTGTAGTTGAACAGTGCAGTTACTAAAGTTAAGAAAGTAAAAAAAAGTTAAAATTAAAAGCAATAAAATAAGCAAACGAACAATGATACAATAATATATTTCAACACTGCAAAATTTGAAAAAGGATTGTGATTTTTTTGATTATACAAAAACTTCCTAAAAGTAAAATGATTTTGTTTAATTCCAATAACAATAGGTGTGTTCCATCAAAAAATAGCGCTACATAAAAGTTGCAATTACCACCAATTTGACCTTTTGTTAGTAAAAATAAGTTGCCCATTCTATGTGAGAAAATTTTTTTTGGAACTTTTCTTTTAATTGTGTCTTTTAAAAATAAAAAAAGTTGAATTTGAAAATTTTCCATTACTAGGCTTAGTCAATTACGACGAAGCAAAATACCAACTTCAGATGAGTCACTGAAAGAACGACGAAATTTACGCCAAGCGGTAACAAGCCCATGAATGTTTTTGAGTTTACTTGAACAGAAACTAGAAAAACATCACTAAATGGTTGTTGTTGTTTTTTTTTGATGAATATTTTTCAGTGAATTTACTTGAACATAATATTTTTTTCAAATTAAAAAAAACAACGACAGGCAAGTATGGCTGTATGCTTCGTCGAAATTTATGCGATAGTATTGTCATTTAATATAATAAAAAAAAATTATATGGGGGTGCTCCACCACGTGTTCCGATCCCCCTAAAATCAATATGGTTCTATGATGGACCAATAAAATACTAATCCCAAAATTTCATTCCAATCAGTTGTTGCAATCCTCGGGAATCTGATTTTTTCCAAAACAATTGTATGGGGGGTGCTCCACCCCGTGCCCCGATCCCCCCTAAAATCAATATGGTTCTATGATGGACCAATAAAATACTAATCCCAAAATTTCATTGCAATCAGTTGTTGCAATCCTCGAAAAACTGATTTTTTCCAAAACATTTGTATGGGGGGTGCTCCACCCCGTGCCCCGATCAGACCCCAAATCAATAGGGTTCTATTGGGGACCAAAATAATACTAATCCCAAAATTTTATTGAAATCACTTTACGCGTTTTTGAGTTATCGTGTTAACATACGGAGTCCGGCGGACGGAGTCCGGACTGACAGGATTTTTTTGACCCCTTTTTTGGGGATAAAAGTTGCAATAACCACCAATTTGACCTTTTGTTAGTAAAAATAACTTGCCCTAGGGTCATTCTATGTGAGAAAAATTTTTTTTTGGAAATTTTCTTTTAATTGTGTCTTTTAAAAATAAAAAAAGTTGAATTTGAAAATTTTCCATTACTAGGCTTAGTCGATTACGACGAAGCAATATATATGTATTTTTTATACTTATATTTTTATATATATTTTATACATACATATATAAAATAACTTTAAGCCTTTGCTTTTTTTTAACTTCACTACACGCTTACAAATATTACAATACACCCTGTATAAGTTCTATCTTTTCTCTTATGTAATTTGCTTTCTGGCTAAAGTTAAAATATAAAGTTTTCATTCTGTCTTATTATTTTATGATATTATTTATTTTTATTTCAATTATCATATCAAAATATACCTACATTAGTTCTAAGAAGAAGAAGAAGGAAGAATAAAATTGATACAACAAGATATCAATTATTCTAATCATAATTTCCATTCGAAAAATTCATAGAAATTTATTATAGACTTTATATTATTTTGTCACAATTTAATTCATCGGCAAAAATGCATTATTTACAAGAGTTTTATTATGGAAATTAAAAAAAAAAACAAAAAAAGTTTTTTTTTAAAGTCGTCACTCCCTATAAAAAAAAAATATATACAAATCTGGGATAAAAAAATAGCAAAAAAACAAAACGAAGTGGTGGATATAGGAAGGTAGGGCGAGAGTGGTTGATAGAAACAAGATTTTTTTTTCAATGGATGTAAAAAAAAAAAAATGTTGAAAAATATAAAATAATAATTTATATTTTTCAACTCTAAGAATTTCTTTACCTACACTAATTTGAAAAAAAAAACTGTACGGATCATTATTAAAGTTTCACTTTTTTGTGTCGTATATAGATTGAATTTAAATTGAATTGAGGCTGAAGAAAGAAATAGTTTGGCCTTGGAGACGAAAACACAGAAAAATTGAAAAAATAATTTTTACTTGATTTTTTAATGTGAATAAAATAAGAATTTTAGGCTTATATGCATATTATTTTTTTGATGGGGTATTTTTCTTCAATTGTGTGTGTTGAATTAGCATTTTTTTTTTAAATTTTTATTATTATTTTTTGTTTAAGGCTTTTTGATCAAGTATAGATTAATTTTTAGGTTTTTGATCGATTTAGTATTTGGAAATATGTAGAACTTTTTTTTAATTTAATTGAAAGTTTGATTTATTCTATATTTAAAAATAAGTGAATAAAATTATAATGCCAGCTGTGAAACAAAAACTATATTTACTGAAAATTGCTTTTATTATTTTTAAGGAAAATTTAAATAAATAAATAATTGTTTTCTCTTTATGAATTAAATATGTAGCAAATAAAAACCCACGCAATTAAAGAAAAATATACAATGAATTCAATGAATTCATTCTTACAAAGCAACGAATACTGTTTCGTTAAATAGGAAGTGGGGATAAAGTTAGTTCATATTTTCTTATCAATTTTTTATTAATATTGCAAAAGTTTTATTTTTACGGAAAAGTTAAATAAATGGATAATTGTTTTTTTTTCTCTTTAAGAAAAGAATTTTTTTTTAATAATTAAACAATCCTGATAACTTCAACGAAAAAGGATATGAACAAAATGAACAAGTTATATATACCTATACTAATGATCATGATTTATTATCATTTATAAATGCATTCATGAAATAAATAAACGTCACTAAATAAACGTTACTATAACACAACAACAAGCACAAGTAGAAAAAGAATAAAAAAATAAAAAAACAAAAAAAAAAAACTATCAAAAAATATCATTATCAATATATCTGGCCTAGATTTCAATTCCTTCGTTTTTTTTTTTGTTTTTTCTTTATTATGTATGTTGAATAATTCTCTTATTGACAAAGTTAAATGTAAAAAAAAAAACGCGTCATTTTTACCAAAATATTAAAAATGGTGAAAAAAAAAATGTGTAACTTCAGCCACCGTTTTAAATTTTTTTTATATAATCAAACATATCTTAAAATAATTGTTTCATTACAATAAGATAAGAAAATCTCACTTTAATCCTGTACTTAAGGTGAATTAATAAATTTATTTTAATACCGAATTTTAATTGTAATATTTTTATTTTTCATTTGTTTTATTTTTATTAGATGGAATTAAATACCACAGATTTTATTTATTCATTACGCCTTCAAATGTAAGTTTATTTTTTCTAAAACATAAAGAAAATATTAACAATTATAAATATTTAATGTACCTATACTCACAATATACTATTTTTATTTTTTTAATAAGCTCTAAAGAGAAGAAGAAGAAGAAGGAGGAATGAAATTTATGAGAATGTAAATTCACAAACCCATCATTAATTGTTAAATAATTTAATTTATAAAATATTGTCATTCCAATGTGCAATCTTATATATTTACAAAATGTATATAAAAATGTGATTACGTAACTATGTTTTTATTTTATTTTATATTATCTTGTACAAACAAACAAGAATAGAAGGAGGATGAGAAAAAAAAACATAATTTTTTTTTTAAGACCAGAAAATGTCTTTAAAGAACAAAAAAAATATATATAATACACACACGAAAAAAGAAAAAGTAAAATGTAAAATGTAAAATGTAAAAGGAGAAACAAAATTATAGAAATGTTTGTTGTTGTTTATTTTTTGGTGATGAATATTTTTCAGTGAATTTACTTGAACATAATATTTTTTTCAAATTAAAAAAAAAATATATATATATTTTTTATACTTACATTTTTATATATATTTTATACATACATATATAAAATAACTTTAAGCCTTTGCTTTTTTTTAACTTCACTACACGCTTACAAATATTACAATACACCCTGTATAGGTTCAATTTTTTCTCTTCTGCAATTTGCTTTCTGGCTAAAGTTAAAATATAAAGTTTTCATTCTGTCTTATTATTTTATGATATTATTTATTTTTATTTCAATTATCATATCAAAATATACCTACATTAGTTCTAAGAAGAAGAAGAAGGAAGAATAAAATTGATACAACAAGATATCAATTATTCTAATCATAATTTCCATTCGAAAAATTCATAGAAATTTATTATAGACTTTATATTATTTTGTCAAAATTTAATTCATCGGCAAAAATGCATTATTTACAAGAGTTTTATTATGGAAATTAAAAAAAAAAAACAAAAAAAGTTTTTTTTAAAGTCGTGACTCTGTACTTCAACTCTACTCTACGATTTTGTGTATCCGTATAAAAAAACATTTAGTAATTTGCGTAAAAATATTACGTTGTTTTAGTAATCAGTTGGCTACATCAAAAAGCCTTATACAACTTTTAAAAAAATATAACTTATAGGTTCTTTCTTTCTGACTAAAGACAGTATGAGAAAAAAATATTATCTATAAAAATGTTGACATTTTTATAGATAATATTTTGTTGAAAAAAAAGTAATTTGCGTAAAAATATTACGTTGTTTTAGTAATCAGTTGGCTACATCAAAAAGCCTTATACAACTTATAAAAAAATATAACTTATAGGTTCTCTCTTTCTGACTAAAGACAGTATGAGAATTTATTTTTTTCAAATAGGAGTGAGTAGGTAAAAGGAAAATAATACAACAACAATGTAACTTTTATATTTCCATTTAACAATTTAGTTTTAAAAGAAAACAAAAAAAAAGGTACACAAAAGATATAAACAAGTGTGTCATTTTTTTTGCATTTTTTTTAATTTTTTGTTGATTTTTTTTTTCAACAAAATATTATCTATAACCGTTATTTCATATAATGCAATAACTGTATTATTTCATATTTTCAAAATTATTATTTTCAAAATGATGTCATTGAAATGTATAAAACTTTATAAAAATATTTTTTTGTAGGTTTTTATTGTAGAAAATAAATGAAAACTTAAATAGAATAAAAGTTATAATGTTGTTGTATTATTTTCTCTCACTAATTTGAAAAAAAAAACTGTATGGATCATTATTAAAGTTTTACTTTTTTGTGTCGTATATAGATTGAATTTAAATTGAAACGTCTGTGGCCGAAGAAAGAAATAGTTTGGCCTTGGTGACGAATTTAATAATTATCTTAAGGAAATTTAGAGTTTTGTATTTATTATGGAAAAAAATAAAAATTTATAATTTTATTCACTTATTTTTGATGTTATTTATTTTCATTCAAAACAACAATAAAAGAATATTAAAGATATTTTAATTTTTTCTTAAAAATATTGGTCAATTGAATTTCTTTTTAATTATTTTTTATTAGTTATCATGAGTTTCCATTTCATCATTTTAAAAAAAATTGAAAAAGAATTTAAAAAAAAAATGTGATTTTTGTTACAGAAAATACAGAGATAAAAAAAAGGTTATAAGAAGAAAAAATATTATCTTAGTAGTATCGTTTAAAGAAAAATATATTATAACGTTAAAAAATATTATTTAACTTACTTAGGATTGAAATTTATATAAAAAATGGATTTCGTATTCTGTTTTGAGAAATTCATCTTAACGGGAGGAACCGAGAAATTTGGATTTTCTATTGTTTTCAGGAGTTTTGTTTGGGCTTCCGATTAATCAGAAATTAATGTTTAAGGTAGATTATGAAAGTTTTATTATACAAATACTGGAAATACTTTTTGAATAATTTTTATTTTTTTTTTTTCAGTTACAAAATTTGGAAATTCGCTTTTGACGAAACATGGTGTCGTTTAGACTAATTTTTGTCAACAAATATTATAACCCGATAAATTTAATAGTACGAATCAAAGATAGTAAATGATAAATCTTTAAAAAGCTGGAAGGAATGTTTTTTTTTAATTATTTTACATCTTATGATTTTTTGAAAATAGTTTATTTTGTTCATTTATCAAGTCTTCCCAATTAATTAATTAATTACAATTAATTTACAAGAATTAATTATAAATTTAATTAGTCGATGTAATATTTTTAAAGTTATTAAATATTTAAAAGCTAATGTTATTTTATGTTATTTTAAATATAAAATTGGTAAAAATGGGGTTAACACATGAAATGTTGTGTATTAGCAAATGTAATAAATCGATTAATAAACGATCTGATATTGAAAATTTGTCAAAATTTTATAGTCAATTGTTTCCAATAAGACTTTTTTTAATTAATTTAATTTATAAAATAACGTAATTGAAATATACAAATTTGTAAATATTATTTTTTTAGATAACACTATAGAAGAAATTTTTTTTCCTTATCATTTGTAAATGCATTCATGAAGTACAACAACAACCACAAGTAGAAAAAGAATAAAGAAAAAAAAAAAATACTTAAAATTGAAAATCCTATAAAAGAAGATAACTCGATCAAAATTTTAATCATTTCTGTTCGTAAATTCATATAATTCAGATCAATAAAAAAAAAACTGTTGTAAAACCAATTAATATTATTATAAATAAAATAGTTAAACACGGAAGTTCAAAAAAGGAGTAAATTGTTTTTTCATTATAATTAAGTTTTCTCAAAAAAAAAAAAATCAGTTGAGAGAAAAAAACACAATTTTTTTCTGTCTCTGTTTTTTTTTCTAAGAAAAATTAAAAAAAAGCCGCAATTAAAATTGTTTAAAATTAGTAAAAAAGTAAAATGAAAATAAAAAATTTGAGTAAATTATGTAAAGTCAACGATATTTAAATTTAAAGTTTTAATGCATTTTTATTTGATAAAAAATAATAATAAAAATATTCCAATAATTATTTAATAAACGTGACTTTTAATGAAAAATTAACTAATTTTATTTATACTTTTGTTTTAATAGCAAAATGTTAAAAGTATTTCTCAAAAATGTAATCAGACTTCAGTTTGCGGGAAAACAATTGGTAGGACTGCAAAACAAGTGAGTTTTATGACGCAGATTTCAATTGCATTTTCTTTGCTTATGATCAATTTTGTTGTAAATCCTAAAATGTTCATTGTTTTCCTAATTAATTATTAAAATTTCGAAATTCCATTAAAAGAAATTAAAATATCGATTTGTTTAAGAAAATTGAAAATTAAAGACAAGAGAATTTATTTTCTGTGGTCATCTGATTGAAAAATAAAAAGTTAAAAGATCGCAGGCAAAATAAAAAGAAAAGCAAATGAGAGATCAAATTAATTTATTTGTTTATATTTTTCATTATCCTTTTTTTACAGAAATGGATTCAATCATAAACTAAAGGTGAATTAATTTAATCGTGAATTCTAATTATAATATTTTCATTTTTCATTTGTTTTACTTTTTATTAGATGGCATTAAATATGACTGATTTTTTTTATTCTTTACGCCTTCAAATGTAAGTTTATTTATTCTAAAATATAAAAAAAATATTAACAATTATAAATGTTTAATGTACCTATACTCACAATATACTATTTTTATTTTTTTAATAAGTTCGAAGGAGAAGAAGAAGGAGGAATGAAATTTATGAGAATATTAATTGATAAGCGTACGTACGTACGTTAATTGTACGTACGTTAATTGTTAATTAATTTAATTTATAAAATATTGTCATTCTAATGTAGAATTTTAAAATAATATTGCACAATTCATCAGTACATTTGAATTTATAAAACTTTATAAAGATGTTTTTTTGTATTTTTTTGTTGTGAAAAATAAATGGAAACATAAAAATTATATTGTTGTTGTATTATTTTTTCACCCTTTTATCTACTCACTTGAAAAATATAAGATAAAAATAAATTCTTATACTTTCTTTAGTCATAAAGCAAATAAAATAAAAGGAAAGAGAGAACCTATAAGTTGTGTTTATTTAAAAGTTGTATAAGGCTTTTTCATGTAGCCAAAAACGAAAAAGTGAAACCGCAATAGTTTTTGTTTCACATCTGACCGTATCTTTATTTTCTTCCGTTATTGTTTTTTTGTTGTTGTTCGTTTTCATTCAATACAAAAGTAGAAAAGAATAAAAATATTTTGATTTTTTGATAAAAATATTAGGCAAATGAATTTTTTATTTTAATTTATAGTTTACATTTGGATTGACTAAATAGAGAATATAATTTAATGATCATAATAAAATATAGAATAAACCAAAATTTCAATTAATTTACAAAAAAAGTCCTACTTATTTCCAAATACTAAATCGATCAAAAACCTAAAAATTAATCTATATTTCATCAAAAAGCCTTAAACAAAAAATTTTAAAAAAAAATTGCTAATTCAACACATAGAATTACAGAAAAATACCCTATCAAAAAACTAATATGCATATAAGCCTAAAATTCATCCAAAATTCAAAAACCTAAAAATTAAAAATAATCTACACATCAAAATATCTGAAACAGAAAAAATAAGAAAAACTTTAACATCAATTTGAGAATTCAAACGCACATATTTAACTAATAGTATTTGTGCTGCATATTTCTGCAATGAGGTAAATATTGCTAAGGGTGTTCATGCAAAAAAGATCAAATATTATTCTATATTGATAATGATATTGCCGACTATTGTCACCCATTATTAATATCACCATTATATATATTTTGATAAGATAACAATTTTTGATAATTTTGATAAGAATTTTTGCTCTGTTTCAGGATTATACGGAACAAATACGACGTTTATATTTAAACGGCATTTGAAGTTAAAGTTTTAATGTAGGTATATTTTTTTATGATAACAATAATAATAATTAGCTCCTAATAATCATTGAAATAATAATAAATAATATAATAAAAATAATAAGACAGAATGAAAACTTTATATTTTAACTTTAGCCAGAAAGCAACTTACATAAGAGTAAAGATAGAACTTATACAGGGTGTATTGTAATATTTGTAAGCGTGTAGTGAAGTTAAAAAAAAGGAAATGCTTAAAGTTATTTTATATATGTATTAAATTTATATAAAAATGTAAGTATAAAAAATATTTTTTTTTTATTTTGAAAAAAATATGATGTATCATTGTTTTCTAGTAAGTTTCAGTTAGAAGTGGTATATTTTGAAAGGTGACTGGTTTTTGTGATTTGTAATTGATTTTACAGTTTAATAGATTTCAATTTCATATTAAATTTTATTTATTAGAATAATTGTAAATCCGTAAGAAAATTGTAAAAGTTGCTCCATTATTTTTGAACCATTTCCAAATTAAATGAACTGCAATAAAATTTCATAATTAAACTATTGCTTTTTTTTACTTAAATGAAAACTTTAACATCAATTTGAGAATTCAAACACACATATTTAACAAATAGTATTTGTGCTGCATATTTCTGCAATGAGGTAAATATTGCTAAGGGTGTTCATGCAAAAAAGATCAAATATTATTCTATATTGATAATGATATTGCCGACTATTGTCACCCATTATTAATATCACCATTATATATATTTTGATAAGATAACAATTTTTGATAATTTTGATAAGAATTTTTGCTCTGTTTCAGGATTATACGGAACAAATACGACGTTTATATTTAAACGGCATTTGAAGTTAAAGTTTTAATGTAGGTATATTTTTTTATGATAACAATAATAATAATTAGCTCCTAATAATCATTGAAATAATAATAAATAATATAATAAAAATAATAAGACAGAATGAAAACTTTATATTTTAACTTTAGCCAGAAAGCAACTTACATAAGAGTAAAGATAGAACTTATACAGGGTGTATTGTAATATTTGTAAGCGTGTAGTGAAGTTAAAAAAAAGGAAATGCTTAAAGTTATTTTATATATGTATTAAATTTATATAAAAATGTAAGTATAAAAAATATTTTTTTTTTATTTTGAAAAAAATATGATGTATCATTGTTTTCTAGTAAGTTTCAGTTAGAAGTGGTATATTTTGAAAGGTGACTGGTTTTTGTGATTTGTAATTGATTTTACAGTTTAATAGATTTCAATTTCATATTAAATTTTATTTATTAGAATAATTGTAAATCCGTAAGAAAATTGTAAAAGTTACTCCATTATTTTTGAACCATTTCCAAATTAAATGAACTGCAATAAAATTTCATAATTTAAACTATTGCTTTTTTTTACTTAAATGAAAACTTTAACATCAATTTGAGAATTCAAACACACATATTTAACAAATAGTATTTGTGCTGCATATTTCTGCAATGAGGTAAATATTGCTAAGGGTGTTCATGCAAAAAAGATCAAATATTATTCTATATTGATAATGATATTGCCGACTATTGTCACCCATTATTAATATCACCATTATATATATTTTGATAAGATAACAATTTTTGATAATTTTGATAAGAATTTTTGCTCTGTTTCAGGATTATACGGAACAAATACGACGTTTATATTTAAACGGCATTTGAAGTTAAAGTTTTAATGTAGGTATATTTTTTTATGATAACAATAATAATAATTAGCTCCTAATAATCATTGAAATAATAATAAATAATATAATAAAAATAATAAGACAGAATGAAAACTTTATATTTTAACTTTAGCCACACACAGAGAAAAGATATGATAAGTATATAATTGCAATTATCATATTATTATATCCATAATCATATTTTATGATATTATCATAAATTATAATAACCTCTAACATATTATGATAAAAAAGTATGATTTCTATGATAAACCTTATCATATGCAGCAATTTATCATAGCTTTATGATATCTGCAATCATTTTTGAAAGATGATTACAGAAATCATAAACATTTATAATATTATTATGACAAATAACAAATTTTATGTTTTTCAATATCATAATATGGTAAAACTTATCATAGTTTGAATGATACATTTGATTTTATTATAATATGTTAATCGTTAAAATAATATGTTAAGCAATATCATATTTTTAAATCATGATTTTTCATGTTTTAACTGAGAATTATAATCGTTAAAATAATATGATAACCAATATCATATATTCAACGGTCATTTTCTGAGTTAAAATAATATGTTAACCGTTAAAATAATATGTTAAGCAATATCATATTTTTAAATCATGATTTTTCATGTTTTAACTGAGAATTATAATCGTTAAAATAATATGATAATCAATATCATATTTTTAATTGTAATTTTTCCGAATAGTGGCGAGATAATTTCGTAATTTGTTCGGTCATGTTTTTCTTGTTTCATTTGATCATCATCGGCAGGACGACCAGCCAGTTTGCAATAATATTTGAATCGAGTAGTTCTATAAAAAAAAGTGTATAAAAAAAGTGAATTTAAAAATAAAATTGTAGTTGTGCAATATTAATATATTACAATACGTACTAAATCTAAATTATTAATATTTCTTATACAGTTATATTAAATTCAGCGCAATTTGTGAAGTGTGAAAGTGAAGGAACGCATAAGATAATAGGTGAGCACATGTTTTCCGTTTTTATTAAATTAGTTTAGCTTTTTTCTCCAAAGACGCATTATTTTTTTACGAAATAAAATTTCTATTTCATGTTTATTTCAACTTCATTTATAGGTTTTTGCAATTACATAAATATAGGTTGTCATGTTCATTGCATCGTAAAAGGGAAAAATAGCTAAGGGTATAGCTGGATGATGACATTACAACGGCAGAATATTTGGTGCTGTTTCCATGTGTAAAAGAGCCATCTGGATATAAACTTGTAAAAACTGATAAAAATAATTGTAATTCTTGTTTGAGTAATACAAGTTTTTCAGGTTAAGATCGACTGTGAATTAAAATATGCAGATTGTGCCACCATCAACACATGGAATGGGATTCATACAAATGTTATAAATAAGGCTGAATTAATAAAAGATAAAAATATCTCTTTACTGCTGAGACTCAATAAAAGTTGCAAGAGAAGGTTAGTTTTTTTTAATATTTGATATATTTTTAGTTATACCTTTCTTTAACAGATCACCAAAAGGCATTAGCATTTCTGTTCCTAACATATCTCTTACCGTGCTCTGGATGAAAACAAAACAAAAAGAAAAATACTATTGGATGCTCAAAATTGGACACACACAACTCCTTTATTTTCTTGTGTACTGTAAGTATAAAATATATTTTCTTGTAATATAAATACTATCATATAAACACTTTTTTTAGAATATTCAAGAAGCTGATCTCTTAAAACGTGAGAAACAACATAAACAACCTCAAATTATATTTGCTGGAACTGCGATCCAAATTTGTTACGTACTTATTGAAGGAGAAACTTTTACATACGTAGATTTTATTATTTTATTATATTTTATTATATTATTTTATTTATAAAATTGAAAATAATAATCTAAAAATTCTTAATGATAATGGAATGTAAAAAATATATTTTAAAAAATAAATAAATTGAAAAAGAATTTTAAATTTTTTATTCATAATAATTTTAGGTTTTGATGATCAAAAACATATGATATGTTTATGATTATCAAATATATGATGTTAACTATCATATTTCTAAATTTTATCTGGTTCTGATGATCAAATATATGATTTTAATTATCATTTTTTTAATTTTTTCTTAATTCTCAATATCAAATATATGATTTTTATTATCATATTTATGATTTTCAACGTCTTGAAATTTATCATATATATTATACAAGTAATTAAAGATATGTTAATACGTATCATTCATATATAAGTTATTTACAATCATTGATATAATTAGAGATATCATTTCCATTATATGGAAAACATATGATAACAATAATTAAATAATATGATATCCACAATTATATTTGCGAAAAGTTATCATATTTACTTATCATATATATGATTATCGTGGATATGTTAACCATTATCATATTTTTTCTCTCAGTGCAGAAAGCAACTTACATAAGAGTAAAGATAGAACTTATACAGGGTGTATTGTAATATTTGTAAGCGTGTAGTGAAGTTAAAAAAAAGGAAATGCTTAAAGGTATTTTATATATGTATAAAATTTATATAAAAATGTAAGTATAAAAAATATTTTTTTTTTATTTTGAAAAAAATATGATGTTCAAGTAAATTCACCGAAAAATATTCATCAACAAAAAACAAACAACAACAACCATTTATGTGATGTTTTTCTTGTCTCTGTTCAAGTAAACTCAAAAATATTCATTGTATTAAATATTTTGAATGTTTTGATTTTATTTTGAGTTTTTGCGTGAAAAATAAAAATTCATCATTGTTTTCTAGTAAGTTTCAGTTAGAAGTGGTATATTTTGAAAGGTGACTGGTTTTTGTGATTTGTAATTGATTTTACAGTTTAATAGATTTTAATTTCATATTAAATTTTATTTATTAGAATAATTGTAAATCCGTAAGAAAATTGTAAAAGTTACTCCATTATTTTTGAACCATTTCCAAATTAAATGAACTGCAATAAAATTTCATAATTTAAACTATTGCTTTTTTTTACTTAAATGAAAAGTTGTTTTTTTATGTTGTGCGTGGTTTTCCTTTCGAGGGAAAATCACGCGGGTTTGTTTAGGTTTATATCAAATGAAGGAAATAAAGAAGGCTCTGGAGTTTTAAGTTAAATACGTCGGGTTTAATTTTTAAATATTAAATTTATTTAAAGTAGTTAAATTTTACAATTTAGTTATTAAGTCTTCTCGGTCAAAAACTAACTCCCTCATTCTAAGTGAATCAGGCATATTTATTACTTCGGATTAAAAGTCCAACATCAACAAAAATCCCCGCCATGTTTGGCCAATTTCCCCAGTCACGTACTGCAATTTAACTTTCCCACATTATAATATTCTCTCGATCATTAACCCTTATCCATTTTCCGTGTGACAAATTCCATAATTCAAATAATTCATCTCATATTTAATTCAAATACTGAAAATGCATTTCCCGCAATTATTTGTTTTAACTCTTTTTCTCTACTTTAATATGATCTTTTTCTTATTGTGGATGATGCAATTTTAATCTTAGTTTAACTATTTATTTGAACTTATTATTCCTATTTTAATCATTATCGAGATTCTTATTTATCTATAATTATTATTCTCTTAAATAGAAATCAGTTCAAAGCACAACCTTCTATATACATAGCCGTGTCACCGTTTTGCGTTAGTAATGGTGCGAGGCTGACACAAATTATATACAATCTTTCGTGGATGAATTTTGTCCTGTTTTATTTCGTTGTTTATAATAATAAAACTAAATAAATTATAAAAGTAAGTGGTTAATAATAATTTTGAAGTGTTTCTAATTGCAATAATATATTTTTTTATGTGTAAAACAATATATACAAGCGATTTATTGTGAATTAAAAAATTTTAAAAATTTTAGGTTATGGTGTTTTCTAAATTATTTTGTGTGATATTATTGAAAAATATGATATAATTTGTGACAATTAAGCTTAGTTTTATATGTTTTGTGGAGTGTTAGTTTATATTTAATATAAACATTATGTTTTTGTGATAATGTTATCGTTTTTTCCGCTATAATTTACATTTAGAGTAAATTAAAAAATTCACAATAAATATGTAGTGCTTATGTTTATGGATGTTGTTTTTTTCAATTATTTTTATTGAAAAATATGATATAATTTCTGTGTTTATGTAGTTTTGTGGAATGTTCGTTTATATTTAATATAAACATCATATTTTTGTATTTCTGTGTAGTTTTGTGCATGAGTTTATAGATAATATAAAAATTTGAGGTTATGGTGTTTTCTAAATTGCGATATTATTGAATTGGACGTTGAAGAAACTGAAGATTTAAATTGTGATAATTATAAACAAAAAACAGTTTTAATACGAGACCAGTTGAAACTTCTAATAAATAAAAAATCGCAATATTCTACGGACACAATAATTTTAAGTTTTGTTCTGTTCTCCCATTCGTCATCCACATACGAATCTTTAAGAACATTTTTCATTTTGCCTCATAAAAGTCATCTGCAAAGATTGTCTGCTTCCTTTAAAATATCGCCAGAATCCAGAGAACAAAATTTTAAATATTTAAATTATTTAACTAAGGATTTAAGTACTGCAGAGAAAAAAGTTGTTCTAATGATTGACGAAATATATGTTAGTGGAAATTTGAATTACAAAGCAAAGAAAGTGTCTAGATATGCCGAAAATTGTGATGATTCTGCTAAAACCGTCCAAACGTTTATGATTAGTTCCTGTTTTGGCAGGTTTAAGGAAGTAGTACATTTAGCGCCTGTAAATTCATCCACTGGTAGTGAATTATTAAAATTAACAGAAAAAGTATTACATGCAGTGCAACAGGCTGGTTTTCAAATTATTGTTATCATAACAGACAATAACCGAATCAACCAGAATTTATTTAAATTATTGGATAAGGACGGTATTGGAAAATTCCGTAATCCTGATTCTTGTTTTAATTCTGATATCTTTCTTATCTATGACACTGTTCATATTATAAAAAATGTAAATGGATCAATGTAAAAAATTGTAATAATTCTTTTGTGTATCAAACTATTATAAAAGACGTCCATCTGAAACATCAATTTTTTTCTGCGAATAATCAGAAAGATTTATTGTGTGCTTTAACTTTTATTAGTTTGGAAACTGATACTGATATTGATCTCTCATCAAGCTGTTTATGTGGAACTACATTTAAACAAATATATTCTAGGACATGTAATGTTATGTGCAATATTATTCTAAATAATTTCGTCAAACAACAAAATGATGAAAAAAATACGCAGAATAATAACAAACGAAAATTGAAAACTTTTAAAAAATCAAATGCAAATATTAAAATTGCAAAAACGAGCTAATTAGGCTAAAAAACTATAAAATTCTACTATTTTTTTATTCATAACTTTAGTTTTTTTTTTCTTAAAGAAAATTGTGATTTTTTTAGTTTCTTATTTTATGTTCCTTTATTTATTATTGTTTAAGAATAAAATTATTTTTTTTTATATTTATATATATGTGCAATACATATTATATCATTATAATTTAATGAAGTGAAATAAATTTGATTTTTTACCCCAAAAGAATGTTCGTTTTATTATTATTTCAGAAAGTAAAAATATCAGCCTGTTCTGACCCTTGTATGTATTAGTAAGTGAAGCGGTGACACGGCTATGTATATAGAAGGTTGTGGTTCAAAGTCATAGTCTCTTGGACACTTTGAACCTATTCGATTTTACATTAATAATTCCCTAATATTACCCTTCTTATGACTAAAACACCGACATAACTATTAGGTCATTCACCCATGTCTTTCGCACACATTTCTGTTTTACTCAAATTGCATTATATCTTCCTATATATATGCAATACATTATTATTTAATAATTTTATAAGTATTTTAATTTTGCTTTATAGGGGTATCACACGTGAATTGTTAGCCAATTTAATTTTGGTTTCTATTCCAACTTGTCAAAAACCAATGAATATAAACGAGATAGAATGAAAAAAAAATGTGTATATCCGTCTCTTTTTTTAAATTCATAAATTATGTCTACGCGAATTAATACCAACTTTAAATACATAAATAATAGCTACGCGCATGGAATTGAAAACCATTTACAATTCCCAAATTTTCATTAATTCTTTTCCAACGTAAAATATTATTTAATAATTATATAATCAATTATTTTAAGATTAATAGTTATCAAAGCAATTTATTATATTAAAAAATTAATTATTTTACATAAAAAAAAATTATATTTAAATTTTTGGTTAAATTATTTTAAATAGATAAAAGCAACACTGCATTTTTCGATATAAATTTTATTTTTCACTACGTTGCCATTTGTTCTAAAACGGTATGTTATGACAAAATGTATTGCTATCTAATTTAATTTTTCTCTCTCGCACTCAAAATAATTTTTGGAATTATGAAGTCTAGCAATTCACGTGTGATACCCCTATTACAGACTAAATGCAGTTACAATTTACTTTATTACTTTTATTAAATTCATTAACTTTTGGTTTGCCGAAATTCAGGCACAACATACCTTCCCCCCTTAACAATAAAATTTTATTTTACACAAAAAAAATAAAATTTTATTTCCTTTTTGTTATTATTTTTTTCTGATTACATAATTATCATTACAAATTATTTAAATGCTGTCTTTTCCAATTAAATTTATATTTGAACCAAAAAAAAATTTTTTTTTCTTATAAAACTTATTAAAGCCGTATCAGACATGTCACGGTATCGTACTAATTTTTAGAATTTTATGATCATAATTTTTCTATATAGGACAATACATGAGAAAAAACGAGAGAGTTATATGAGATATCCATCCTTTTTCTTTTGTACGAAATAAAACAATACCAAATTTTATTATGCTAAATTATGGCTCTATTATGATGGTAAAAAATTTTTATGGTGCTAATTGGTTCAATTGAAGATTTAAATAATTCATTTAATAATGACAAATACAAAAAAAAATAATAAAAATAATTATTTTATAATTGTTACATTGGAGGATATATGTTTTTCATATTTAATCAATTTTTTTTAACAGAAAAAAATTAAATTTAAATTTTTTTTGCAAAAAATAAACTATAAATTTTTTTATAGTTCATAACTAAAAATGCAACACTGTAGAAACAGTTCTCAAAATAAACAAATATCAGAAATGTCAAAATGTCAAAACAACTTTGTATTTGTCAAAATAATAAATATGCATTTAAAACAATTAAAAGTGAGTGATAATCACTGAAAACAATACAGAAAGTGAATAAAAAAATTAAAAACAATTTATAAGTGAGTGAATATTGAAAACAATTAAAAAATACAATGAATATAAGAAAAGTGTCTCTTTTTTGACTCATGTAGTTTGTTTACTTTTTTGGAAAACGTTGCCGATATAAATATTTATTATAGACACCTATTTTTAAAACCATAAATGATATTGCTCTCTAATGGCATTTGTCTCGTTCTAATTTCAATTAATAATTGGTAAATTAGTACGATACCGTCACATGTCTGAAAGCCGTATCAGACATGTGACGGTATCGTACTAATTTACCAATTATTAATTGAAATTAGAACGAGACAAATGCCATTAGAGAGCAATATCATTTATGGTTTTAAAAATAGGTGTCTATAATAAATATTTATATCGGCAACGTTTTCCAAAAAAGTAAACAAACTACATGAGTCAAAAAAGAGACACTTTTCTTATATTCATTTTATTTTTTAATTGTTTTCAATATTCACTCACTTATAAATTGTTTTTAATTTTTTTATTCACTTTCGGTATTGTTTTCAATGATTATCACTCACTTTTAATTGCTTTAAATGCATATTTATTATTTTGACAAATACAAAGTTGTTTTGACATTTTGACATTTCTGATATTGTTTATTTTGAGAACTGTTTCTACAGTGTTGCATTTTTAGTTATGAACTATAAAAGAATTTATAGTTTATTTATTGAAAAAAAATTTAAATTTAATTATTTTCTCTTAAAAAAAATTGATTAAATATGAAAAACATATATCCTCCAATGTAACAATTATAAAATAATTATTTTTATTTTTTTTTTTTGTATTTGTCATTATTAAATGAATTATTTAAATCTTCAGTTGAACCAATTAGCACCATAAAAATTTTTACCATCATAATAGAGCCATAATTTAGCATAATAAAATTTGGTATTGTTTTATTTCGTACAAAAGAAGAAGGATGGATATCTCATATAACTCTCTCGTTTTTTCTCATGTATTGTCCCATATAGAAAAATTATGATCATAAAATTCTAAAAATTAGTACGATACCGTGACATGTCTGATACGGCTTTGATACGGCTTTAAGTTGCAAGAAGTTTTATAGAGATGAATGTAACACCTGTGCAGAAATAGTACTTCCGGGAGAGTATCTAGTTCAATTGCACGAGCGGATGGCTTTAAAAACACTTAAAAACGGTTTCCATAGTTCCGTATTAAAACAGCATATAAAATTTCAAACAGAAAAAGATTTTAACAAATTAAAAAATATAATTTTAAATGCAGATTCTGTCCTACTGGACGAAGAGAAAACAATAAATAGCAACACAGAAAGCGATCTAAAGGACATGTTAAAACAATTATTAGGTACGGATAAATTAGCTTTAGATAAAAATGAAAGGGAGCACCAAAAGTTCACAGATGAAACATATGGCATACAGGCAGCATTTATGAATGAAATGAGAGAGCAAATGAGACATTTAAATTGTGAAGTACAAAATATGAATAAAATGAAAGAAATATCATCGCAAAATAAAAACGACCCTGTAAAAGAAGAAAATAATGTAACGTCAACGGCCTTCATGGATGACATGAGGGAACAAATAAAAAAAGTCCAGATTGAATTACAAAATATAAATAAAGCAAAGGAAATATCGCAGCAGATCCAAAAAAATACGAGAGAAGATAACAACATGTCAATGGACGAGGTAAATGAAAAAATGGAGAAATTAAAAAAATACAATATTGAATCTCAAAGTGAACACAATCAAAACATTAATTTTAATAGAAGAGAGTTCGATATGGGTCAGTATAAAAATGTGCCACCAAGAGATAATAATTATCAACAATATGCGGAACCATCAGGTTTCAGACGCAACTATGAACGAAACAGAGTAACTTTTCAAGATAATCCAAATTCAGGGAACATGTATAATAATTCTTATCCTTCTTATAATAATTACAACACTAATCAAAGGGGAACAGCGGTTAGAAATACATCAAGAATTTGTTTCAATTGTAATAAACCAGGTCACATGAGATCAGAATGCAGAGTCAGGGTATACAAACCTTATTGTATAATTTGCAGAATGTACGGACATAACCAGCAAAATTGTCAAAGAAACGTAGAAACCAATAAGAAAATTAATATTATAAGAGAAAACTTTGTGGGAAACTAGGACATCGAGCTAACAATTGCGAGGAATTACATGCAAGGCGTGAGGACTTATTGTGTACATTTTGTGGGCAGCAAGGTCATTTGGAAGAAAACTGTTCAAAAAAACAAAACGTGATGAAACTTATACAATCGGAAAACTAAAAAGGGCGGAACAACAACACCAACAATTGCCCAAAACAATTATGGAAGTGTTATTACGGCGTTCCATTCACCGGGCACAGAATAAAACACAGTATTATAATTGGTTATAAATAAATTTATTATAATATTCAATTATAAATAAATTCTTATAAACTTATATGTTACTACACTATTACTTAAAACTATTGGTTTGCTTTTAATTCTTATTTAATTAATTAATGCTGGTCTAATGACCGTCGCCAGAGAAGTGCTATTTTTTTCATTTTATTTGACAATTGTCAATCTCTCTTCTCCAAAGTCCTTTGTGTCGTCTCGTGTTTTCTTTTTCGTGGTAAATATTTATGTTCGATATTTCTTTTATTACGATAACCTTTTGTGATCGTGTTTCGTTTTATTGTACCGCCACAACACTCCCCTCCCAGTGAACTGGTGAACGAAATTAAGAAAAATCGTCAGTATCTGGTCGGGACTTTAATTATTCTGCCACTTCTTGTTTTCGTGGGTTCAATCGGTGTTACAGGCAATGCGAACGTAACTCTCTTTTTGATTTTTACCGGCGCGTTACTTGTTTGGCTTGCTGGAACAGTATCAGCTGAAGCTTTTGTATTTTCAGATTCGATACCCTCTGAAAAACACGGTTTTAAACGATCTATAGATACATTGACCTCTTTATTACGAATTAGTAATGTGAAAATTTTTTCACCGCGTTTCACCACGAAGAACGGTCCTTCGTAGGGTAACTCGAGTGATCTACGTATCCTATCCACTCTCATCCAAACATGCGAACAAGTACTGAGCTCTTTAAAAACAAAAACTGATTCATTGGAGTGACGACTAGCTTTTGCAGGACTTAATCTATGGAAATGTTCTTTCAGTTGCTTTACGTAATCTGATTGCAATATCCGTGACGTAGTTGGTGAAACGAATTCTCCCGGTAGTTTCAGATTTTGTCCGTATACCATTTCCGCTGAGGACGTGTTTAAATCCTCCCGAAATGCCGTACGTAACCCGAGTAAGACTGTTGGTAAATGTCTCGTCCATAGTGTTGTATTATGGCACATTATTGCCGCTTTCAAACTGCGATGCCAACGTTCTATACAACCGTTTGCTTTAGGGTTATATGATGTTGTTCGAATTCTTTGAAAACCTAACAGTTTACTTAATTCGTTAAACAACTCTGCCTCGAACTGTGTTCCTCTATCGGTCACGATTATTGCTGGTATCCCAAAACGTGCAATCCAATTATTGAAAACCGCTGAGGCGACAGTTTCCGCTGTAATGTCCGCGATTGGAATTGCTTCTGGCCAACGTGTATAACGGTCGATTAATGTTACGCAATAACGATTACCCTCAGATGTTGGTAAAGGCCCAACGATATCAAGGTGTAATTGCTCGAAACGCTCGGAAACAGATTGAAAGTTTCCTAGTGGAGATTTAGTGTGTTTCGTAACCTTAGCTTTCTGACACGCTAAACAGTTTCTTGCCCAAGTACGTACATCTTTGTTTATTGATGGCCAAACAAATTTGTTTTTCACCAATTTAACAGTGGCTCGAATGCCGGGATGCGACAAATTATGCAATTTTTCGAAAGCCAGTTTACGAAATTGTGTTGGTAAGTATGGTCGCACACTACCTGTTGACGAATCGCACGTAATTGTATTATCTGTACCAAACATTGGAATATCATTCAATTTCAAAGAAGTGCTTGTTTCGATAAGCCTTTTTAGTTCTTCGTCTGTTTCTTGAACTTTAGCTATCTTGCCGTAATCTAAGATGTCATTAAACGTTATTTGTTCCACGCGAGACAAGGTGTCTGCCACGACATTTTCTTTCCCAGGAACATGTTGTATATCCGTAGTGAATTGCCCAATAAAATTCAACTGACGTATTTGTCGTGGAGAAGCTTTCTCTAATTTTTGTCTGAACGCGAAAGTTAGCGGTTTGTGATCAGTAAGCAATGTAAATTCCCGACCCTCAAGCAGGTATCGGAAATGTCGAATAGCTGAATACGCTGCTAACAGCTCACGATCGTACGCGCTGTATCTTTTTTCTGCGTCCGACAGTCTTACGGAAAAAAAACTTAACGGTTGCCATGCATCATCAACTAATTGCTGCACGACAGCACCTAATGTGATGTCCGAAGCATCCACCATCACTGCTAATTTAGCCTCGTTTGATGGGTGAAATAATGTGGTTGCTTCGCACAAATGTTGTTTGCAATTATTAAAGGCTTCGCTAGCTTCCGTGGTCCAATTGATCTTACGCTTGTCATTCTTTTTGGAACCTTTAAGATAATTATTAAGCGTGATTTGAAATTCCGCCGCGTGTGGAATGAAACGACGATAAAAATTCATCATTCCAAGGAATCTACGTAATTGATTAATCGATACAGGTTTTTCAAACTCTGCAATCGCTTTAACTCGATCACTTAGTGGTTTAATTCCGATTTGATTTATTGTATGTCCCAAGAATTTTAATTCTGGTTTCGCGAACACACATTTGTCTACATTAATAATAAGCCCGTTTTCAGATAATCTTGCAAAAATCGTTCTGAGATGTTGCAGATGCTCTGTCCCATTCCGCGAAGCTATTAAGATGTCGTCGATATAGACAAAGCAAAAATCTAATCCGCGCAGAATAGCGTGGATGAATCTTTGAAATGTTTGCGCTGCATTTCTCAACCCGAACGTCATTCTTGTAAATTCGAATAAACCGAATGGAGTTGTAATAGCTGTTTTCGCGATATCATCCTTGTCCACAGGGATCTGATGATACGCCCTGACGAGATCGATCGTAGAAAAAAATGTACACCCGATCAGTTGCGTAGAGAAATCTTGCAAGTGTGGTATCGGATATCGGTCTGGTTGTGTGACGGCATTTAATCCGCGGTAATCGCCACATGGCCGCCATTCACCGTTCTTTTTCTTCACCAAATGTAATGGTGCGCTCCAAGGACTATCTGATGGTCGACAGATACCTTGTTGGATCATTAAATCGAACTCGGACTTGGCTATTTTCATTTGTTCCGGTGAAAGCCGTCGAGTTCGTGACGCTACCGGCGGTCCGCGAGTTGATATAAAATGACGTACTTGATGTTTGGCCGTTTTCAGAATCGTACTTTGTTTCGTTAAATCTGAAAAATCTTTTAAAAGAGAAACTATTTTGTGGTTGCCGATGCAACTGGAAATAGTTGTAAGTGAACCTGAACTGGTTTTCGTGATTGAACCAATATTGCTTATCGTTGTGAATGGGTCTATTATCTTACGACGTCGTATATCTACCAACAATCCGTATTCTTTAAGGAAATCAGCACCAATGATAGGTTTCGTGACATCTGCTATAATAAACGACCACGTAAAAATTCTTCTAAGTCCGAGATCTAATTTAATACTTTTGCTGCCGTATGTGTGTACGCGCGAATTGTTTGCAGCATAAAGAGAAAATGCATCTGGTCTCGCAAATGATGCAGTAGCAGGTACTACCGAAACGTCTGCGCCCGTATCAATCAGATAGTGCGCGTTGCTGGTGCGATCATAAATTACCAGGCGACTAGAAGTATCGCCCCAATCGCACGTCGCTACTTGCGATTGGCGTTCTAGTTTCCCGACGTCGTGGCAAATGCGCAAGGCTTCCTACACCTGCGTGCATTTGATCCAAACCGAGAATGGTAAAAATACCATCTCCTATCTTGGCTGTTGTTTCTTGATTTCAACTTTTCTCTGTAACGAGTGCGGCTTCGCGAATTACTGCGGTTGGATGTTGACGGTTGATCGATACTACGTGCACGTGAAAAATTTTGGAAACTCGAAATGAGCTCCTCGATCTTAGCTTCCAATGAAGATACCTTGTTTGACTTCTGTATCGACATTGTGTTACCGAACGAACACGTTTCGATAATTTTGTCCGCCATTGACGCAATATTTTCAACGGTTTCAGTGCTAGCTGTTAGAATTATTTGCACCTGTTGAGGTAGTCGCTTTAACCATAGTTTTTTAAGCGTGGTTTCTGTGACTTGACCGCGAGCAAGTTCGGTCATCTCACGTAACAGTTGCGTTGGTTTCTTGTCGCCGAGATCAAGATCCGCAAAAAGCTTTTGAAACTTTGTATCCTCTGAATCAGATAATCGTTCTATAAGCGCTTCCTTAAGCAACGCGTACTTGTTTGAGAGCGGAGGAGATAAGATAAGATCACTTACGGTTTTCAGCGTCTTCTGTTCCAGTGCCGCTACAACTACATTGAATTTAGTATCAGACATGTCACGGTATCGTACTAATTTACCAATTATTAATTGAAATTAGAACGAGACAAATGCCATTAGAGAGCAATATCATTTATGGTTTTAAAAATAGGTGTCTATAATAAATATTTATATCGGCAACGCTTTCCAAAAAAGTTTACAAACTACATGAGTCAAAAAAGAGACACTTTTCTTATATTCATTGTATTTTTTAATTGTTTTCAATATTCACTCACTTATAAATTGTTTTTAATTTTTTTATTCACTTTCTGTATTGTTTTCAGTGATTATCACTCACTTTTAATTGTTTTAAATGCATATTTATTATTTTGACAAATACAAAGTTGTTTTGACATTTTGACATTTCTGATATTTGTTTATTTTGAGAACTGTTTCTACAGTGTTGCATTTTTAGTTATGAACTATAAAAAAATTTATAGTTTATTTTTTGAAAAAAAAAAATTTAAATTTAATTTTTTTCTGTTAAAAAAAATTGATTAAATATGAAAAACATATATCCTCCAATGTAACAATTATAAAATAATTATTTTTATTATTTTTTTTTGTATTTGTCATTATTAAATGAATTATTTAAATCTTCAATTGAACCAATTAGCACCATAAAAATTTTTACCATCATAATAGAGCCATAATTTAGCATAATAAAATTTGGTATTGTTTTATTTCGTACAAAAGAAAAAGGATGGATATCTCATATAACTCTCTCGTTTTTTCTCATGTATTGTCCTATATAGAAAAATTATGATCATAAAATTCTAAAAATTAGTACGATACCGTGACATGTCTGATACGGCTTTTATACTTCAATTTTTATGCCGCTTTATACAAATATTCCTGATATGTTTTATTAAATTTAATTTTTATTCTATATGTCTGTATGTTTGTTATTGTTTTGTTCATATTATTCATGTTCTCTTTTTCTTTTAGTTCCTCATTCTTTTTTTTTTTCCAAAATTGCAATGTCCTACATTGTTACGTTATTTCTTATTTATTTATTCTTTCTTATTTTTTATTTTATCTTCTTCCAAATGTTTTTATTTGGTTGAATATTAAATTTCCTTTTATATAAAATATTATTATTTTTTTAACTGAAATGTGTGTGGGTGTTTTTTTAAAAATTATTTTTTATATAACAATATCTTAACTATTTGCATATATTTATTTTTTGTATTTTTTCTTTTTTCTTTATTACTATAAAATTTCCATTTTGGCTTTTGCCTTATCGTTATGTTTTAAAATTTGATTTATTTATTTAACTCTTTACTTTACTTTTAAATTTGTTTTCTATATTTTTTTTTTTCTTTTGTTTAAATCATAATTTGGTCTTTTTTATATATGTATATTGTCTAATATAATCTTGTGTATTTAACATTTTATTCTTTTTGAACTTGCAATATAGTGTATACACCTTTTTACTTATTTACTAATTTTTTACGATCTGTCTTAAATATTTTAATTTCTTACATGTTTATTTAACCTTTTCGATTTTGTTTTTTTTTTTTTTTTTTTTTTTTTTGTTATTATTATTTATTTATTTATTCTTAACCCTTGCCTTATTTTATGTTTTTATTGCTTCGTCGTAATCGACTAAGCCTTGTAATGGAAAATTTTGAAATTCAACTTTTTTTATTTTTAAAAGACACAATTAAAAGAAAATTTCCAAAAAAAATTTTTTCTCACATAGAATGACCCTAGGGCAACTTATTTTTACTAACAAAAGGTCAAATTGGTGGTTATTGCAACTTTTATCCCCAAAAAAGGGGTCAAAAAAATCCTGTCAGTCCGGACTCCGTCCGCCGTATGTTTACACGATAACTCAAAAACGCGTGAAGGGATTTCAATAAAATTTTGGAATTAGTATTATTTTGGTCCCGAATAGAGCCCTATTGATTTTGAGGGGGTTCGGAGCACGGGGTGGAGCACCCCCCATACAATTGTTTTGGAAAAAATTAGTTTCCCGAGGATTGCAACAACTGATTGCAATGAAATTTTGGGATTAGTATTTTATTGATCCCCAATAGAACACTATTGATTTTGGGGGGGATCGGGGCACGGGGTGGAGCACCCCCCAAACAATTGTTTTGGAAAAAATCAGATTCCCGAGGATTGCAACAACTGATTGCAATGAAATTTTAGGATTAGTATTTTATTGGTCCATCATAGAACCATATTGATTTTAGGGGGGATCGGGGGACGGGGTGGAGCACCCCCCATACAAATTTTTAAGAAAATACAGTTTTTTAAGAACATGTGAACGGATTGCAATGAAATTTTGGGATTAGTATTTTATTGGTCCATCATAGAACCATATTAATTTTAGGGGGGATCGGGGGACGGGGTGGAGCACCCCCCATACGAATTTTTTGGAAAATACAGTTTTTTAAGAACATGTGAACGGATTGCAATGAAATTTTGGGATTAGTATTTTATTGTTCCATCATAGAACCATATTGATTTTAGGGGGGATCGGGGGACGGGGTGGAGCACCCCCCATACAAATTTTTAAGAAAATACAGTTTTTTAAGAACATGTGAACGGATTGCAATGAAATTTTGGGATTAGTATTTTTTTGGTCCATCATAGAACCATATTGATTTTAGGGGGGATCGGGGCACGGTGTGGAGCACCCCCATACACATTTTTTGGAAAATACAGTTTTTTAAGAACATGTGAACGGATTGCAATGAAATTTTGGGATTAGTATTTTATTGGTCCATCATAGAACCAAATTGATTTTAGGGGGGATCGGGGGACGGGGTGGAGCACCCCCCATACAAATTTTTAAGAAAATACAGTTTTTTAAGAACATGTGAACGGATTGCAATGAAATTTTGGGATTAGTATTTTTTTGGTCCATCATAGAACCATATTGATTTTAGGGGGGATCGGAGCACGGTGTGGAGCACCCCCATACACATTTTTTGGAAAATACAGTTTTTTAAGAACATGTGAACGGATTGCAATGAAATTTTGGGATTAGTATTTTATTGTTCCATCATAGAACCATATTAATTTTAGGGGGATCGGGGGACGGGGTGGAGCACCCCCCATACAAATTTTTTGGAAAATACAGTTTTTTAAGAACATGTGAACGGATTGCAATGAAATTTTGGTATTAGTATTTTATTGTTCCATCATAGATCCATATTAATTTTAGGGGGGATCGGGGGACGGGGTGGAGCACCCCCCATACAAATTTTTTGGAAAATACAGTTTTTTAAGAACATGTGAACGGATTGCAATGAAATTTTGGGATTAGTATTTTATTGGTCCATCATAGAACCATATTGATTTTAGGGGGGATCGGAACACGTGGTGGAGCACCCCCATATAATTTTTTTTTATTATATTAAATGACAATACTATCGCATAAATTTCGACGAAGCATACAGCCATACTTGCCTGTCGTTTTTTTATTATTATCTTTTTTTTTTTTTTTTTTTTTTTTATTTTCTTGATACATAAATCCTGGTGTTTTTTTTTTTCTTATTTCCTATTATCACCTCCACCCCGCTCTTTTTTTTTTTCTTGTGAATCTTTGCTATATTAATAATTCTATTTGTTCCCTTTTTGTTTGCTTTTTTTTTTTTCGTTAAAGGTATTATTCTGGTTTCCCGCTTTTGCTTTTTCTTTTTTCTTTTTTCTTTTATTTGTGATATTCTTATTTTTAATATTGGACTTGAATTAACTTATGCATTTTTTTAATCTATTATTATGAACTCTTTTCAATTTCTTTCCTATTTTTACCGTGGTATTTACTTCATTGTTTATTGCTACTACTTCATATGGTCCAATCCAAATAGGTGCAAATATACCTGCTGTCCGATTTTGAAAATAGTTGTATTTGCTTTCCTGTCGTAATATTTTTTTGAGATTAATTTATTTTTCTTAATATTCTCTTTAGCTATTTCATGCGATCGTTGTAGTTTGTACCGCAACTGATAAAAATAATTTTCATGGTTATATACGGGTTCTGTTTTTCGCTTTAAATTATTTGGCAATTCTGCGGTGAATCCAAATAAACAATCCATTGGGGTTAATTTGGTGGTCGTATGTTCCGTATTATTATGAACGTGCATAGCCTGCCTTAACCAATGATCCCACCCTGTTTGATCCTCTTCGACAAAATTTCTTAAATATTCTGCTAATGGTCTATGTGACCTTTCTAAAATACCATTACTTTGAGGGTGATATGCCGTTGTCTGTAATTTTTTTATTTTCAACAATCTACACACCCTTGTGAACAAATCGCTTGTGAAATTGGTGCCCTGATCGGTAACCAATTTTTTCGGAATTCTATACCTTGTAATAATTTCATCATAAAATATTCTTGCTACTGTGGCTGCTTCAGCATCCGGCATTGGATAACAATCCATAAACCTCGTCAAATCATCTTCAAAAGTCAAGATATATTTATTTCCTTGTGCAGTAGTTGGTAATGGTCCTACAATATCTAGATATACCTTTTCAAATGGTGCAGAAGCTGCATCCGTAATTATCATTGGCATTTTATTGATCTTACTAATCTTGTTTTTGTTGCATTTATTACACCTTTTGATATATTGTGCGATGTCATTCATCATTCCTTTCCACGAATATCGTCTACGAATTCTTGCGTATGTTTTTTTAAACCCTTGATGACCCCCTAGCGGTGAATCATGGTAATCTTTTATCACTTTTATTATTTCCTCTTTTTTCGTTAACCATTCACAGTTTTCATTCCTTACTTTATTTTCCATGGTATTATAAATTACGTTTTCATTTGATTCTAATATTTCCATTTCTTTGTCTGTGCTATTGAGTTCATTGTCCATATCTTTTGTTGCGCTTTGCATTTCTGTAGACTGTTTTGATTTTGTTTTGTTTTTATTTTTAATTATTACTTCTTCTTCTTCCTGATTTCTTTGTCTTTGTGCTCGTATTACTACACTACATTTTGTTGTTGTTTCCACCACATTTTTATTTATTATTATTTTTTTGTTTTCTTCTTCCGTTATTATTTGATCATATGGTATCCTACTCAATGCATCTGCGTTAGTATTTTGTTTTCCCGGTTTATATTCGATTTTATATTGATACCCCGCTATTTTATTTTGTAATCTAATTAACCTTGAATCGGGCCCTACATCCCTTATTACTCCTATTAGGGGTTGATGATCCGTATAAACAGTAAAATTTCTTCCGAATAAGTAACATCGGAAATTTTTTATTGCCCATACAATGGCTAACATTTCCTTATGTACCGTGCCATATTTTCTTTCCGTTGCATTCAAACTTCGACTGGCATACGCAATCGGTTTATCTTCCCCAATTTTTCCTTGTGACAGTACTGCTCCTACCGCTTCATTACTTGCATCTGTTGTCAAAATAAACGGTTTATTGAAATCCGGATAAATTAGAACTGCCGGTGAAATCAAAGCGTCCTTTAACAACTGAAAGGCTGTTTGGCACTGATTTGTCCACTCGAATTTAGTATCTTTTCTCAATAATTTGTTGATTGGTTCAGCAATTTTTGAGAAATTTACAATGAATTTTCGATAATAATTAGCCAAGCCTAAAAATGACTGTACTTGTCTCACCGTTTTAGGAATTGGAAATTCCTGTACACATTTGACCTTGCTTGGATCTGGTAATGCCCCTTCTTTTGTACATTTGTGACCAAGATAAATTACTTCACGTCTTAGAAATTGACATTTTGTAGGTTGTAATTTGAGATTATTTTCTCTCAGTCTTTCGAATACTTCTGTCAGTTTTGTATTATGATCTAATAAATTTCTTCCGTATATTACAATGTCATCTAAATATACAAAACATCTGAAACCCTGTAAACCTGTCAGAACGTAATTCATCATTCTTTGAAATGTTGCGGGTGCTCCAGTTAGTCCAAATGGCATTCTTTTAAATTCAAAATGTCCGTATGCTGTGCTAAAGGCTGTTTTGTGACGATCTTTCGAGTCAGTTAATACTTGATGATATCCACTGGCTAAATCTAATGTGCTGAAATATCTTGCATGGCCCAACTGATCGAGAATATCCTCTATTCGTGGTAAGGAGAATGCATCTCCAATCGTTACTTGGTTTAATTTCCTAAAATCAACGACTACCCTCCACCGTTTCTGACCATCCGGACCTGCTTTCTTTGGTACTACCAATAATGGTGAATTCCATGGACTTTTGCTTGGTGTTATTATATCCTCCTCTAACATTTGTTGTACCTGGTCTTTGAGTTTCTGGTAATCTGTACATTTTTTGATTAATTGGCGGTTGCATCGAACCTGTTGGAATTTTGTGTTCCAATGCACTACTGTAACTTAATTTATCTCCTTCTAAATGAAATATATCTTCATATTCTACGCATATATTTTCTACTGACTCATATTCTTCTTTATTCAAATATTCTTCTAAGTTCAATGATTCTTTTAATAATTTTATTCTTGTCCTACTTATATTTTGCTCTATATTGAATGAACTTGAAAAATTTATTTTATTATTGTTATGAGTGTCGCATTTCGTAACCGTATTTGTATTACTACTGTCGGAATTTGTTGTTGTGGTCAACGTATTTATATTTTTATTTTCTGTAATGTTATTTCTTATTTCACACATTTCATATTGTTGTATATTTGATTTTTTATTATCAACCTTGAATTCATTCGTATTGGTTTCTGTTCTAAATGGCATTCCTTTAAAAAAAATTAATGCTTGATCTGCATTTCTTGTTACAATTGTTTCTTTTCTTTTTATATTTTCAGTAATATCGTTTGTTTTAATATTTTCATTATTAATTTTATTTTTTCCCTTACTGTTTATTTCCTTAATTTCTTCTGTATTTTCCCATTTCATGTTTTCTTTCATTTCTCCATTTTTGTCAATTTTTATCAATGTATTTTTATTTTGTTGTTCTTCATTCTTATTCAAGTTTCCTATTTCACTTTGTTTACTCTGTTTTACATTTGTTTTCTTTGTTTCAACCTCGACTTCATTTTTGAATGGAATTTCTGTAAATAATTTTAATGCTTTTTCTGCATTTTTCTCTTCTTCAATTTTGTTTTCTTTAGTTAATTTATTTATATTCTTTATTTCATTATTTCTGTTTTCGTTAATTTCTTTTTCTCTACTCTCTTTTACCTCCGTTTCTTCTACTTCTTCGTTTTCTTTAATGAATTCATTTTTATTTTTCGTTTTATTTAAATTTTTACCTATATTCTCATGTTTCCTATTTTCTTTTACGTTTCTTTTTATTTCTTTTTTTATATTCTCCCTTTCGTTTTTTTCTTGACTTATATTTTTCTTTTTCTTATCTTTCTCTGCGTTTATTTTTATTAATTCTTTTTCATTTTTCTCTTTTAATTCGATAACTGTAAAATCACTTAAACTTTTCAATTTTGGTTTCCAATTTGGCAATTCTACGTCGAAATTATTTATGTTGATGATGCCAACGCTAATCTCTTGACCCTTAGGCCTAACCAATGAATTATCTATAAACACACCTGGCATGATCTCTTCGGATTCGCACAGCATGTCTTCCTCATCCTCAACTTGACTTGAAATTTTAACAATAGTTTCCGCTCTCGCGGGGACATGTAAAACCTTATTAATGGTTTCCTTAAAAACTTCAGGGCAGGCATTCTGTATGGAGATAGGCGATTATGACGGGGTGTTGAAACGAAAACGATATCTTTCTATCGCTATCGCTTTTTTGCTTCACATAAGGCGATGTAATAATTCTCACTTTGGCAATCGCCGAAATAAAATGTTGAGAAGCCTTTGCAGATAACTTCATTCAGTAAATATCAAAATCGAAACGTCAAAAATATTTTCTCAATTAAAATTTAAATTGACAATTATCATAATAAAATTAAATAAGACATTTTAACATATAATGGAAGTATTTTTATTCAGTGATAGTGATAGTAAGGATGAAGAAGTGTTATACTTAGTAAAGATAAGAAGAATTTTGCGAGATAACAGTAATCCTTTATGTTTACCAAATGCATTGTGAGAAAATTTATATAGTTTTGTTTGTGTATTGAATATTTGATCTTGTTTTATATTTTTGCAAAGGTTTCGTGTGAGCAAAGAGGCATTTAACTATATATTGAAGGAATTAAATTTATTATTATTAAATTTATTTTTTTTTTAGTTATTTTTATTTATTTTTTTTATTTTTATTTTTTTTTATTAAATTTATTATTATTATTAAATTTATTTAATTCGAGACAGAATAAAAACAACAATTTTAAATTAAAAAAAAAAATTATTTATGAATATACTTAAATGATTAAATTTTATTTGATTAATTTATTTTATTTTATATCTATAAAATTGAAAATGCACAACATAAATATAACACAACACGAAAACACAAAAAGCGATCAACTGACAGCTATCTCTTAATTCTTATGGCCAGGCAATATCGCTTTTACGTGAAGTCGCCTTACGTAAAGCAAAAGTATGGCCAGGCGATATCACTTTATCGCTTATGTCCATACAGAATCCCTGCCCTGTTTTCATTTCTTTTTGTTGTTCTTCGTATGTGATAATTGGATGTAAGGAATGGTAGTTCTATTTCTTGGTCGTTGGTTTCCGTGCGAGGAAACCTAAGTTTACCGTTTACTCCATCTATGACCGTATGGTCCCACAAAAAATCTCTACCCAGAATTCCATCTGCATCTACACCCACAGCATCTCGTGTTACATGAAAATTACAATCAATATTATTTTTAAACATTATTTTTCCTTCAACTGTACCCATCGTTTCTTTTTTATTTCCATTTACGCCGCTAATGGTTATTCTTTCTTTTGTATTTATCTTTATATCTTTTTTTAAATTTTTTAATTTTATAATGCTGACGTCGACGCCTGTATCTACTAATAATTTTGCCTCTTCGTTTTTAACAATGTTTAATGGTACTTTTACCATTGCACTTTTTTCCCCTCTTTTTTCTTCCATTTTCTTAATCCGATTTTTATTATTGTGTGGCGGTACAATAAAACAAAACACGATCACAAAAGGTGATCGTAATAAAAGAAATATCGAACATAAATATTTACCACGAAAAAGAAAACACGAGACGACACAAAGGACTTTGGAGAAGAGAGATTGACAATTGTCAAATAAAATGAAAAAAATAGCACTTCTCTGGCGACGGTCATTAGACCAGCATTAATTAATTAAATAAGAATTAAAAGCAAACCAATAGTTTTAAGTAATAGTGTAGTAACATATAAGTTTATAAGAATTTATTTATAATTGAATATTATAATAAATTTATTTATAACCAATTATAATACTGTGTTTTATTCTGTGCCCGGTGAATGGAACGCCGTAATAACACTTCCATAATTGGTGACCCCGACGTGATCACATTTTTTTGGCACAACGCAGTGATTTATAAACATAAAATAAAGAAGCGTACATTATACAACTATTTTTGGAAAAGAAGCAGAGAAGTAATTGCAAGCAAGCATAAAAAAAAGGGAAAACAAATATAAAAAAAAACACGTCTTTTGAAAAAAAACACGTTTTTTGAAAAAAAACACGTTTTTTGAAAAAAAAAAAAACCACGTTTATCGGAACGAGAAACAAAGGAAGTCTATTCCAGTTCCTGCAGCAGCTCTTTAGCAGATTGACCACGTGTATCCAGCTCGAGCCTACAAGCAGTGTCTTCCGATACATCCTCACAGTAATCCTGTATCATTTATATTATTATTATATTTTTTTTTATTTTTTGCTTATATTATCTATTGTCAGTGCTAATACACGACAGTAAATTTTTTTTGTTTTTGTTTTGGCTAATTACTAAAGTTCTTTGTGTTTTATCTGCTAAATATTTTTAGAAATAAATAGTCGTAAATGACTAACGGTACGAAAACGGAAACCGGTGGCAGTACTTCCACGGACTCCTCCACCAGTCATGGAGAAGGAACATCGCAGTCGACGGAAGGGACTTTTATTAATCGTGTAATGATTAAACCACCACCATTTTGGTCGGAAACACCTGAGCTTTGGTTTGCGCACATGGAAGCGCAATTTGTGACTCAGTCGATTAACAACGATACAACTAAATTCAATGTAGTTGTAGCGGCACTGGAACAGAAGACGCTGAAAACCGTAAGTGATCTTATCTTATCTCCTCCGCTCTCAAACAAGTACGCGTTGCTTAAGGAAGTGCTTATAGAACGATTATCTGATTCAGAGGATACAAAGTTTCAAAAGCTTTTTGCGGATCTTGATCTCGGCGACAAGAAACCAACGCAACTGTTACGTGAGATGACCGAACTTGCTCGCGGTCAAGTCACAGAAACCACGCTTAAAAAACTATGGTTAAAGCGACTACCTCAACAGGTGCAAATAATTCTAACAGCTAGCACTGAAACCGTTGAAAATATTGCGTCAATGGCGGACAAAATTATCGAAACGTGTTCGTTCGGTAACACAATGTCGATACAGAAGTCAAACAAGGTATCTTCATTGGAAGCTAAGATCGAGGAGCTCATTTCGAGTTTCCAAAATTTTTCACGTGCACGTAGTATCGATCAACCGTCAACATCCAACCGCAGTACACACATACGGCAGCAAAAGTATTAAATTAGATCTCGGACTTAGAAGAATTTTTACGTGGTCGTTTATTATAGCAGATGTCACGAAACCTATCATTGGTGCTGATTTCCTTAAAGAATACGGATTGTTGGTAGATATACGACGTCGTAAGATAATAGACCCATTCACAACGATAAGCAATATTGGTTCAATCACGAAAACCAGTTCAGGTTCACTTACAACTATTTCCAGTTGCATCGGCAACCACAAAATAGTTTCTCTTTTAAAAGATTTTTCAGATTTAACGAAACAAAGTACGATTCTGAAAACGGCCAAACATCAAGTACGTCATTTTATATCAACTCGCGGACCGCCGGTAGCGTCACGAACTCGACGGCTTTCACCGGAACAAATGAAAATAGCCAAGTCCGAGTTCGATTCAATGATCCAACAAGGTATCTGTCGACCATCAGATAGTCCTTGGAGCGCACCATTACATTTGGTGAAGAAAAAGAACGGTGAATGGCGGCCATGTGGCGATTACCGCGGATTAAATGCCGTCACACAACCAGACCGATATCCGATACCACACTTGCAAGATTTCTCTACGCAACTGATCGGGTGTACATTTTTTTCTACGATCGATCTCGTCAGGGCGTATCATCAGATCCCTGTGGACAAGGATATCGCGAAAACAGCTATTACAACTCCATTCGGTTTATTCGAATTTACAAGAATGACGTTCGGGTTGAGAAATGCAGCGCAAACATTTCAAAGATTCATCCACGCTATTCTGCGCGGATTAGATTTTTGCTTTGTCTATATCGACGACATCTTAATAGCTTCGCGGAATGAGACAGAGCATCTGCAACATCTCAGAACGATTTTTGCAAGATTATCTGAAAACGGGCTTATTATTAATGTAGACAAATGTGTGTTCGCGAAACCAGAAATAAAATTCTTGGGACATACAATAAATCAAATCGGAATTAAACCACTAAGTGATCGAGTTAAAGCGATTGCAGAGTTTGAAAAACCTGTATCGATTAATCAATTACGTAGATTCCTTAGAATGATGAATTTTTATCGTCGTTTCATTCCACACGCGGCGGAATTTCAAATCACGCTTAATAATTATCTTAAAGGTTCCAAAAAGAATGACAAGCGTAAGATCAATTGGACCACGGAAGCTAGCGAAGCCTTTAATAATTGCAAACAACATTTGTGCGAAGCAACCACATTATTTCACCCATCAAACGAGGCTAAATTAGCAGTGATGGTGGATGCTTCGGACATCGCATTAGGTGCTGTCGTGCAGCAATTAGTTGATGATGCATGGCAACCGTTAAGTTTTTTTTCCGTAAGACTGTCGGACGCAGAAAAAAGATACAGCGCGTACGATCGTGAGCTGTTAGCAGCGTATTCAGCTATTCGACATTTCCGATACCTGCTTGAGGGTCGGGAATTTACATTGCTTACTGATCACAAACCGCTAACTTTCGCGTTCAGACAAAAATTAGAGAAAGCTTCTCCACGACAAATACGTCAGTTGAATTTTATTGGGCAATTCACTACGGATATACAACATGTTCCTGGGAAAGAAAATGTCGTGGCAGACACCTTGTCTCGCGTGGAACAAATAACGTTTAATGACATCTTAGATTACGGCAAGATAGCTAAAGTTCAAGAAACAGACGAAGAACTAAAAAGGCTTATCGAAACAAGCACTTCTTTGAAATTGAATGATATTCCAATGTTTGGTACAGATAATACAATTACGTGCGATTCGTCAACAGGTAGTGTGCGACCATACTTACCAACACAATTTCGTAAACTGGCTTTCGAAAAATTGCATAATTTGTCGCATCCCGGCATTCGAGCCACTGTTAAATTGGTGAAAAACAAATTTGTTTGGCCATCAATAAACAAAGATGTACGTACTTGGGCAAGAAACTGTTTAGCGTGTCAGAAAGCTAAGGTTACGAAACACACTAAATCTCCACTAGGAAACTTTCAATCTGTTTCCGAGCGTTTCGAGCAATTACACCTTGATATCGTTGGGCCTTTACCAACATCTGAGGGTAATCGTTATTGCGTAACATTAATCGACCGTTATACACGTTGGCCAGAAGCAATTCCAATCGCGGACATTACAGCGGAAACTGTCGCGTCAGCGGTTTTCAATAATTGGATTGCACGTTTTGGGATACCAGCAATAATCGTGACCGATAGAGGAACACAGTTCGAGTCAGAGTTGTTTAACGAATTAAGTAAACTGTTAGGTTTTCAAAGAATTCGAACAACATCATATAACCCTAAAGCAAACGGTTGTATAGAACGTTGGCATCGCAGTTTGAAAGCGGCAATAATGTGCCATAATACAACACTATGGACGAGACATTTACCAACAGTCTTACTCGGGTTACGTACGGCATTTCGGGAGGATTTAAACTCGTCCTCAGCGAAAATGGTATACGGACAAAATCTGAAACTACCGGGAGAATTCGTTTCACCAACTACGTCACGGATATTGCAATCAGATTACGTAAAGCAACTGAAAGAATATTTCCATAGATTAAGTCCTGCAAAAGCTAGTCGTCACTCCAATGAATCAGTTTTTGTTTTTAAAGAGCTCAGTACTTGTTCGCATGTTTGGATGAGAGTGGATAGGATACGTAGATCACTCGAGTTACCCTACGAAGGACCGTTCTTCGTGGTGAAACGCGGTGAAAAAATTTTCACATTACTAATTCGTAATAAAGAGGTCAATGTATCTATAGATCGTTTAAAACCGTGTTTTTCAGAGGGTATCGAATCTGAAAATACAAAAGTTTCAGCTGATACTGTTCCAGCAAGCCAAACAAGTAACGCGCCGGTAAAAATCAAAAAGAGAGTTACGTTCGCATTGCCTGTAACACCGATTGAACCCACGAAAACAAGAAGTGGCAGAATAATTAAAGTCCCGACCAGATACTGACGATTTTTCTTAATTTCGTTCACCAGTTCACTGGGAGGGGAGTGTTGTGGCGGTACAATAAAACAAAACACGATCACAAAAGGTGATCGTAATAAAAGAAATATCGAACATAAATATTTACCACGAAAAAGAAAACACGAGACGACACAAAGGACTTTGGAGAAGAGAGATTGACAATTGTCAAATAAAATGAAAAAAATAGCACTTCTCTGGCGACGGTCATTAGACCAGCATTAATTAATTAAATAAGAATTAAAAGCAAACCAATAGTTTTAAGTAATAGTGTTTTAGCTCTTTCAGTTAACTAAACTTATTTTTTATTTGAGATCTGGTTACAAAAAAAAATATTCTTTTTTTATTATTATTATAATTTTAATATTTATTACTATTGCATTTACACGTTTCACTTATGCTATTTTAATTAATTAATTTTTTCTTTTTTCCTTTAATGATGTGCGAACAACTTGCTTCGTTGACGATTCAGCTACTTCTTCTCTTTTTTAAACATCAAAAATTTGTTACCACATAGAAAACTTCTGCCAACTGCAGCATACAAAAACATTGTATCATTATTTTAGTGATGTTGGTACGCGTTACTTATTAAGCCCCTACAGTACTCCCCTTCCAGTGGCAGTGACCACTGACACGATATAGTGGATTTTTAATGAATGATATGGATTCTTTCTAAAAATCTGGCAGGAAAATGGACGTTTCGTCCAGACTTGGTCTTCATTACTGGTGTATTCTTATCTGCTTCATTTGTTCCAGTTGAGATTACTGGGTTTTCCTCACGATTTGGTAATATCTGAATTTGTTCATCAGTTTGTGTTGCTGTTTCTTCGTTTGATTTTAATAGAAAGGCTGGTTTTATTCGGTCAATTGAAATTACTCGATCCGTGTCTCTAATGATTACTGTGAACAGTTTATTTGTTCTTTTCTTTACCAGAAACGGTCCATCATATGGAGCTTGCAATGGTGCTCTCACTGTGTCATTTCTGATGAATACGTGGGTACATTTTTCCAATTCTTTATGAACAAAAATAGTGCCTTTTGTATGATGTGATGTTTTTGTTGGTTTTAAATTCTTAATTTGCTCTTTCAGTTGGATTACGAACTCATGAGCATTTATGATCTTTCCTTCTGAATGAAAAAAATCACCAGGTAGTCTGATCGTGTCACCGTATACCATTTCTGATGTTGTACAACCGAGATCAGGATGAAAAATAGCTCTCATGCCTAGTAGTATTGTTGGAAGTACTTCAGTCCAATTTTCGGTTTTATGACTTTTTATTGCAGCTTTTACGTCACGATGCCAACGTTCGATTAATCCATTTGATTGAGGATGATAAGGTGTTGTTCTGTTGTGCTGAATTCCCATTAGTTTTTCTAGTTCTTTAAAAAGATTCGACTCAAATTGTCGACCTTGATCTGTTGATATAAACTGAGGTACTCCAAAACGTGCTATCCAGTTGGAATAGAAAACTCTTGCTGTGGATTCTGCGGTGATGTCTTCTAATGGAAATGCTTCAGTCCACCTTGTATATCTATCTATGCATGTAAGGCAATATGAATAACCTTTTGATAATGGTAGTGGGCCAACTAAATCAATATTGACGTGCATAAATCGTTGATTTGTCAGTGTGTAGCTACCTACTGGACTTTTAGTATGTTTAGAGACTTTTGCTTGTTGACATGGCACACAACAACGTGCCCACATTGTGCAATCTTTTCTAATATCAGGCCAAACGTATTTTGATCTTAACAAGATCACGGATGCTTTTATGCCGGGATGTGATAGATTGTGTAGATTGTCAAACACTTGTTTTCGTAGTTGTTCAGGAATGTATGGACGTATTTTGTTATCCACTATATCACAGTAAATGGTTGTGTTGTTTCCGGGTAGTGTGAACTTAGATAATTTCAGTGAATTTTCGTCGTTTAATATTTGTTGAAGTTCCTTATCGTTTGCTTGCATGTGTGCTAACTCGTTGAAATCAATTGTTGATGGAACTGTGATTGTGTCAATTCTAGAAAGAGTGTCTGCCACTATATTGTCTTTTCCCGCGATGTGTCTTATGTCAGTTGTAAATTGACTGATATAATCAAGATGCCTAAGCTGTCTTGGTGAAGCTTTTTCTGCTTTCTGCTTGAATGCAAAAGTTATTGGCTTGTGGTCTGTATAGATTACAAAAGTTCTTCCCTCTAGCATGTGCTTGAAGTGTTTCACGCCAGCATACATCCCGAGGAGTTCTCGATCATATGTACTATAGTTTTTTTCTGCATCATTAAGTTTTCTGGAGAAAAATCCTAACGGTTGCCATTCAAGATTTACTTGCTGTTGGATTACAGCTCCTAGGGCTTCGTTGGATGCATCTACCATTAATGCTATAAGATGTTCTGCAGATGGATGAGCGAGTTGTGCACAGTTTGCTAATGCATTTTTACAAAGTGTAAAGGCTTCTCGTGCTTCGTCTGTCCAATTGATTATTGTTTTGTCATTCTTTTTGTTGCCTTTCATAAAGTGCAACAACGGAATTTGAATTTTTGCTGCGTTTGGTATGAATCGTCGGTAAAAATTTGTCATTGCCAAGAAACGGCGTAATCCCCGCACTTCTTGTGGCTCTTGATAGTCCAAAATAGCTTGAACTTTACCGGGAAACGGTTGAGTACCTTTTTCGGATATGATATGTCCCAGGAATTTTACTTCCTTTGTTGCAAAGACACTTTTGGACATGTTAATAACAATACCGTGTTTACGCAGTCTCTTGAAAACTTCTTTGACGTGTTGAACATGTTGTTCTTCCGATTCTGAAGCGATGAGAATGTCATCAATGTATGGAAATACGAAATCTAAACCTCTCATGACATTGTCGACGAAACGTTGAAATGATTGTGCGGCATTGCACAATCCAAATGTCATCCGTAGAAATTCGAACAGTCCAAATGGAGTTATTATAGCGGTTTTTTCGATGTCAGATTCTTTAATTGGGATTTGGTGAAAGGCTCTAACCAAATCAATTATTGAAAAAATTTTCTTTCCCGCTAAACCATGACCAAAATCCTGTATGTGTGGTACAGGGTATCTATCAGGATGTGTAACTGCATTCAAACGACGGTAATCACCACAAGGACGCCATTCACCATTTTCTTTCCTCACCATGTGTAGAGGACTAGCCCATGGACTTTTAGAGGCTCTGCAGATTCCAGCTTTTATCATAAATTCGAATTCACTCTTGGCGGCTTTTAATTTGGTTGGGTCAAGTCGACGTGCCTTTGAGTGCAATGGTGGCCCTCTTGTTTCGATAAAGTGAACCACTTTATGTTTTATTGTTTGTTTTGTTGATGATGGTCTTGTTATTTCACGAAATTCTGATATTAGCTCATTGTACGGTGATTTTATTTCTTGAATTGTTGAGACCGTGGCTTTTATGTTTTGATTTTTACAAATTTTAGCTATAGCTTCGATTGTTGTATATGGGTCGACCAGTTTTTTTCTTTTTATGTCAACAATCAAACCAAAATGCTCTAAGAAATCTGCGCCAATTATTGGTCTGTCTACTGCTGCTACGGTGAACATCCACTGGAAATCTCTACGTAGACCGAGACTGATAATCAGGGTTTTATCTCCGTATGTTTGGATTTTTTCTCCATTTGCTGCGAAAAGTTCAAATGAGTCAGCTTTTGTGTTTGTTGTTTTTGTTGATACAGGAAGAACTGAGATATCTGCACCGGTGTCGATTAAAAATTGTAGTTTTGTTGAAGCATCATAAATTAGTAAACGACTTGTTGTTGGGCCAGTTGTTTCAGTCGTATTTTGCAACTGGCTTATTAGTTTTCCGGAACTTTGTGCTTGTAAGAACAAGGTTGAACACATTTCGTGGCTTGTTCCTTAAAACGCCGATGATACCAACAGAAAGATTTGTCATCTTGATCTCTGGATTTTGATCGACTTCGTTTTTGTCGATCTGAGTTGCGTGAGCGAGATGAAATGCTTCTCTTGTTGAAATTTAGTTCCTCAATCCGTTTTAGTATTTGATCGGTATTTCGTTGCAGATCAGATTGAGTAACGAACTGGTTAGTATTTGTGAAACTTGGTTGAGGTGTGTTATCCTTGTTAACCTCATTTATGTGTTTATGCGTTTCCATTAATTCAATCAAATTGTCAGCTAATTGTCCAAGTTGTTCCAAATTGCCTGTTGATGTTGTCAAAAACATCTTGATTTGTGTTGGAAGTTGGTCGATCCAAATATTTTGTAGGAATTGTGGACTGACTTCGTCTTTTGCTAGATTACGCATTTTGCGTAAAAGTTGTGAAGGTCGTTCGTCACCTAGCTGCATTCCTGATATGAGTCTTTTAATTCGTGTTTTTTCTGAGTCGATGTAAATCTCCTCTAGTCTTTTCTGAATTGACTTGAATTTGTTTACGTTCGGAGGACTCGCAATGATATCACTTACTTCTGCTAACACACTGCTATCTAGAGCAGCAATGATATTTTTCTTCATCATTTACAATTCCATTAATGCAGAAAAGAGACTCAATATGTGGAAAATATGCACCAGCCTGTGTTTTCCAGAAAGTGGGAATGACTAACTGTCTACGTCGCTCATAATTTCGAGGAGCTTGCACAACAGTTTCCTTAAAAGGGTTTGGTAATTGATTGTAACTTTGTTGATTTCTTATGGTGGAAAAATCGTGTGGATACTGAATCGGAGAATGATATTGTTGCTGCTGTATAAATTGCAGTTGTTGTGGCTGTTGCAAATTTGGTTGCTGCAACTGCTGTTGCTCTGGAAACTTATATTGTTGTTGTTGCTGTTGCAAATTTTGTTGTTGCAACTGCTGTTGCTCTGGAAACTTATATTGTTGTTGCGGCTGAAACTGTTGTTGCTGTTGTAACTCCTGTGGCTGTTGTTGTTGAACCACCAATTGAACATCTGAATCAGGTAATTGAGCTGGGCTATGTATGCTTCTCGGTGATTCTTTCATATTTGTCATATGAATGTTTGCTGAGTTTTGATAACCAAAGTTTCTTTGATCTGTTTCGTCTTTCTTTGAAACTGGGATAGAAACACGTTTCCCGTTTTCAATAATTGTAACTGGGCTGGTTGAACCTTGGCTAATTATTGAGTCGGTTCCATCTAAATCCAATAATAATTGTTCTGGATTTGCTGTTATTCCATTATTTGTTATCCCACTGGAAAGAATAAAATCTTTTAAAGGAGTTCTAAACATTTTTTAGTTTGCGAAGAATCTGATTTAATAAATAAAACGTTGATGATAACTCTCTGTCCTGAACTGTATGTACTGTTTCTCGATGTTACTGGATGTTAATTATTACGATTGGATGATGTTTGATGAAATTATAGTTGAATTTCCCACGTTGTAACCAATAATATATGGTTATGTTGAGTTGCCATGTGGTAACCAAGAATAAGGTTACGTTGAGTCACGCCACATGTGGTAACCGAAAAACTAAGGTTATGTTCAGTTTTTATCAACCTCGTTGTTACAGAATTCGGATTATATTATTAATTAATAAGATTGATAATTAAACTTATATTAATCAGAAGATTTCTGTTAAAAATTTGTCACGTTTTTATTAACTTCTTTGTGACCAGATCACGTCGGGGTCACCAATTATTTAGCTCTTTCAGTTAACTAAACTTATTTTTTATTTGAGATCTGGTTACAAAAAAAAATATTCTTTTTTTATTATTATTATAATTTTAATATTTATTACTATTGCATTTACACGTTTCACTTATGCTATTTTAATTAATTAATTTTTTCTTTTTTCCTTTAATGATGTGCGAACAACTTGCTTCGTTGACGATTCAGCTACTTCTTCTCTTTTTTAAACATCGAAAATTTGTTACCACATAGAAAACTTCTGCCAACTGCAGCATACAAAAACATTGTATCATTATTTTAGTGATGTTGGTACGCGTTACTTATTAAGCCCCTACAGTGTAGTAACATATAAGTTTATAAGAATTTATTTATAATTGAATATTATAATAAATTTATTTATAACCAATTATAATACTGTGTTTTATTCTGTGCCCGGTGAATGGAACGCCGTAATAACACTTCCATAATTGTTTTGGGCAAGAACCTGGTGTTGTTGTTCCGCCCTTTTTAGTTTTCCGATTGTATAAGTTTCATCACGTTTTGTTTTTTTGAACAGTTTTCTTCCAAATGACCTTGCTGCCCACAAAATGTACACAATAAGTCCTCACGCCTTGCATGTAATTCCTCGCAATTGTTAGCTCGATGTCCTAGTTTCCCACAAAGTTTTCTCTTATAATATTAATTTTCTTATTGGTTTCTACGTTTCTTTGACAATTTTGCTGGTTATGTCCGTACATTCTGCAAATTATACAATAAGGTTTGTATACCCTGACTCTGCATTCTGATCTCATGTGACCTGGTTTATTACAATTGAAACAAATTCTTGATGTATTTCTAACCGCTGTTCCCCTTTGATTAGTGTTGTAATTATTATAAGAAGGATAAGAATTATTATACATGTTCCCTGAATTTGGATTATCTTGAAAAGTTACTCTGTTTCGTTCATAGTTGCGTCTGAAACCTGATGGTTCCGCATATTGTTGATAATTATTATCTCTTGGTGGCACATTTTTATACTGACCCATATCGAACTCTCTTCTATTAAAATTAATGTTTTGATTGTGTTCACTTTGAGATTCAATATTGTATTTTTTTAATTTCTCCATTTTTTCATTTACCTCGTCCATTGACATGTTGTTATCTTCTCTCGTATTTTTTTGGATCTGCTGCGATATTTCCTTTGCTTTATTTATATTTTGTAATTCAATCTGGACTTTTTTTATTTGTTCCCTCATGTCATCCATGAAGGCCGTTGACGTTACATTATTTTCTTCTTTTACAGGGTCGTTTTTATTTTGCGATGATATTTCTTTCATTTTATTCATATTTTGTACTTCACAATTTAAATGTCTCATTTGCTCTCTCATTTCATTCATAAATGCTGCCTGTATGCCATATGTTTCATCTGTGAACTTTTGGTGCTCCCTTTCATTTTTACCTAAAGCTAATTTATCCGTACCTAATAATTGTTTTAACATGTCCTTTAGATCGCTTTCTGTGTTGCTATTTATTGTTTTCTCTTCGTCCAGTAGGACAGAATCTGCATTTAAAATTATATTTTTTAATTTGTTAAAATCTTTTTCTGTTTGAAATTTTATATGCTGTTTTAATACGGAACTATGGAGACCGTTTTTAAGTGTTTTTAAAGCCATCCGCTCGTGCAATTGAACTAGATACTCTCCCGGAAGTACTATTTCTGCACAGGTGTTACATTCATCTCGGGTTGTTTTTATACGTGTAATAAAGGAACTCACTGTTTCATTTCGCTTTTGTTTCAATTCTCTTAATTTATCCCGCAATCCTTCTATCGTTTTTGTTTGTGCGTACTGTTCTGTTAATTTTTTTAATAGATCTTCTACTGTGTTAAATTTATTGTGCTTAATTTTTTGATAAGCTTCTCCTGTGATTTTTGCTGGGTACATTTTTAGTGCATAATTTTGCTCTTTTTTTTCTAACGCATTATAAGCTGAGAGAAATAGATTGTTAAATATTTCTAAGTCATTTTCCATATTTTCTGCTTTTCCGTCGAAATTGGGTACGTATGCAAAACTTGCATTTACCTTTACAGTGTCTATATTTGTATATTCATTCTCTGATGGTCCGGGTGAATTTATATTGTGTGGTGAATTTGCACGACTCATGTTGGGGCTGTTTGTATTAATACTTGATGTCAGATCTTCGTTACTGTCTGTCAGTTGGCAATCAGGAGATATCCTATTTATGTTTTTTATCATTGACGAGACTCTAGTGCGGAGGTCGTCAAACGCTGCTTTTGTTTTGATGCTATCGTACCGTACAACTGCGGGATTAGTCACTACTATTTCCGGATTCAAATTTCTTTTATAATTTTTATATGAACAACTAGGTTGATTTAAAGGATCTACTATACGTTCAACAGTTTCTATTTCCGTTTGTACCGTTTCTAATAAATGATTGGAACCCGCTAATTCTAATATATTTTTTATACAATTATTTGGATCTAACCTAATACAATCTTTGATTTGCTTTAATACTAATTTACGTGTACCTGGATCCTCTCTAGTTTTGTCTAGAATTTGTGTTACAACCTTGTTTCCTGACCGTAAAATGCGATCCTTGATGATGTGTCCAAGCTGTTCGGCTATTTCCAATTCCAGTAATTCCTGATCCCCTATTTCTCCGTCGGCACTATCGCTGCTGTCGTCTCCGCTGATGTAAGAAGTACTTGGCCTATATTCTGAGCCCGATGTATTTTCTGCACTGGTGTCCCGTCCGGACATTAATTTGTTATTATCTGCACTTTTTTTTTTTTCACTTTTTTCTCTGCTATTTTTTTCAATTTTTTTTAAAAATTTTCACTTTTCTTTCTTTTTTACACTTATTTCTTTTCTTTTAAATTTTTTTTTTTATTTTTTATACACACACTGCTATTTATTATTTAAATTTTTTTTTTTTTCTATTTTTCTCTTGGCACTTATCTTCTTTATTTTCTTTTTTTTTCTCTTTTTTTTTTTCTAACACTTTTGGCTATTAATTAACCCCTTTTTTCACTATTCACGATTTTCTTTTTTTCTTCCTTTTTTGAAGTTAGCTGATCTTATTTTACATTGACCATTACACTTAACTCTGTAAACACTTCTTGTTTTCACCGTTACGCGTTTTACTTTTCGTTTTTCAAGATTTATTCAACCCGTGCGAAGGGATTTATTATTCTGAATAAATTAACTTGTCCGATTATTTTGCGATTTCAAACTCAAAGTTCTTTATTTCCTTAATTGAATCCTACCGGCTGCGCCAAAATATGTTGTGCGTGGTTTTCCTTTCGAGGGAAAATCACGCGGGTTTGTTTAGGTTTATATCAAATGAAGGAAATAAAGAAGGCTCTGGAGTTTTAAGTTAAATACGTCGGGTTTAATTTTTAAATATTAAATTTATTTAAAGTAGTTAAATTTTACAATTTAGTTATTAAGTCTTCTCGGTCAAAAACTAACTCCCTCATTCTAAGTGAATCAGGCATATTTATTACTTCGGATTAAAAGTCCAACATCAACAAAAATCCCCGCCATGTTTGGCCAATTTCCCCAGTCACGTACTGCAATTTAACTTTCCCACATTATAATATTCTCTCGATCATTAACCCTTATCCATTTTCCGTGTGACAAATTCCATAATTCAAATAATTCATCTCATATTTAATTCAAATGCTGAAAATGCATTGAACTTATTATTCCTATTTTAATCATTATCGAGATTCTTATTTATCTATAATTATTATTCTCTTAAATAGAAATCAGTTCAAAGTCATAGTCTCTTGGACACTTTGAACCTATTCGATTTTACATTAATAATTCCCTAATATTACCCTTCTTATGACTAAAACACCGACATAACTATTAGGTCATTCACCCATGTCTTTCGCACACATTTCTGTTTTACTCAAATTGCATTATATCTTCCTATATATATGCAATACATTATTATTTAATAATTTTATAAGTATTTTAATTTTGCTTTACAGACTAAATGCAGTTACAATTTACTTTATTACTTTTATTAAAATCATTAACTTTTGGTTTGCCGAAATTCAGGCACAACATTTACTTTAATGAAATGTTGTGTATTAGCAAATGTAATGTCTAATGTGATATAGGTCTGTTGGTTGCTTATCCAAAAACTTAAATAAAAATAAAAAGCTAAAAATGGAATTCATTCAACAACAAAAATAAAAAAATAATAAAACAAAAAAAAATTGAATTAATTAATATAAAAGAAGAATAAAATTCTGTCTATTATCAGTTGTGATCGTGCTTTCAGATAATAAAAAAGATCCACTGTTTTGTATAAAAACTAATTATTATTAATACTATTATTATTAATACTATTATAAATAAAATAGTTGAACAGTGAAGTTAATAAGGTTCAAATTAATAAAAATAAAAAGTTTCGCAAATTGTTTTTTCAATATAATTTCTATGGAAACAATCTCTATATTAATGTATCTCTTGAAAAGAAAGTATCTGAAAGAAATAATTGTAATGATTGTAAACAAATATTATTAGCTGATTTAGACTTTCAAATCGAATTTCCCCCAAATTTAATATATTTAAATAATTTAAGTCGTATAATTGCTTATCAAATTTTTCAAACATTGATTTCAGAAAATTATGAAATCATACTAATCAATTCATTAAATCAAAAACATTTTGTTAAAGCAATTATTTTAGAACGTATCGAAATAGAAAGTCTGAGTAATTTATTATGTAAATGTGAAACTAATTGACGAACCATTATTGATAAATGTGTTGACACTTGGTGCAATATCTTATTACGATACTATTACGATACTATTTGTCCCTTTATTTTATATTTTTACTATTTTATATTTTTATTATTGAATTCACATTGATGTGATATGAATTTTTTAAATGTTGAATTCTTAGTTTATTTTTTTTTTTGTTATTCTTTTTTATTTATTGTTATATTTAATTATATTTATTTATATATATTTTAAATGCATTTCAGAGTGTCGTTCGGATTCCACAAAATTGGCTTAGTCGATTACGACGAAGCCAATTAAACAATTTAATTTTATTATATAAATTTTACGAGAATTATAATTTATACTTATTCTATACTTATTCTATACTTATTCTATACTTATTCTCGGTAATTCCTTCTTCTATAGTTCCACAGATATAATGGTTTAATATTTTCACGCTGGCAGGTTGCAGCCAAGATCGGAAATTCATTCATTTTTGAATTTGATTTACTATGTACATTAATTATATATGATTAAACCAAATTGATTGGCAATATACTGACTCAATTGTACGCAACTCGTCACCTTTGACCTGATAATAACAAAAAACACACAAATGACTTCTATATTAAGAGGGCCTTTTCTGTGTTTGCAAGTGCCCATTTACAGGGTGGTAAATTATCATCCTTGAGTATGACGATATCTCCATTCTGTAAATTATTTTGTGTTTTTTCCCATTTAGACCATTGTTGTACTGTACAGTTGTTAGATATTAAACTTGCCATCTCTTCCAAAATCCTCCAATAAACTTTTGACGTCTTTTTGCTTACTATTATCACTATAGATATTAGATGGCACTCTGCATCTGTTGTAAGTTCACTAAGCGAACGGCCTTTGTCGAAAAGCATACGAATAATATCCTTTCGTGCATTTATGTCCGTGAAAGTTATAGGAGATTGAGGCAAGTTTCTCATTTATTATTTTATATGTGTGATTTTGAATCGATAACAGCTGACGTATTTCTTCGTAAATTTATTTTACCATTTTACGACATCTCAGTATCCAAAACTTTTGGTGAATTAAATTAATAAGTAAAGATGGTCCTGGGTGGAAAAAGTTACGATGCATATTTATTATGATTAATTAACTGATGACATAATTTTTAGGCAAAATAATAGGATGCCTTACATCAAAGAAACATTATTAAAAAGATTTTAAAATCATAAAAAAAATGTTCTTTAAATTATAAAACGAAAACTTTTTTATTATTTTTTTTTATAAAACTTTAGCTGCCACTTTAATAAAATATAATATACCTTGTTTTTTAAATATTTAAATATTAAATATATTTAATTATTATTTAAGATTTTTTTTTTTGATAATTTAAACGAAAATACCGGTATGTTTATGTTATTATTGATGGTGTTTTCAATTTGAAATAATTATCAAAATTAGTCCTTTATTTGATTTTACTTTGTGATCTGTTATGGAAAGAGAATGGAAATTTTTCCACAAACTCGGATTACAAGACGACGTTTCGGAGGATCTCTCTATCCCTAATCATGTCCTATGAAAAAATATATTAAACAGAAAATAAAATAATAATACAAAACACACAAAAAATTGTTTCTTTTGTTAACTCACAATTGTAAATATAAATAGATAATTAAGACAAAATGATGAAACAATTAATATCACAGATAATGAAAAACTTATTATTGGTCAAAAATTTTAAATTTAAAATAAAAATAAAATTATAATGTATGGAACGCACAAGTTTTAAAAACATTGTGATAAATTATATTTATATTGATGTTTTAATTACTGGATTATTCTTATTATCTCTGGATGTTAATAGTAGAAGGTCAAAAGAAAGTTCTATTGAATTTAATTTGATTAAATGATGAAATATTACTTATGTAGAAGGTTCCTGATTTATCCTTTGTTGCTAATCTGAGAGTAAATTCTTTGTAAACTGTCCACATCCGTTCGAAAATTCACTGAAGTTTTTTTAAATTTATTGATGAATAACATCTCCTTAATCGATCTTTTTTGTAATTGTTTTCTGTTGTTAGGATTGTAGGGTTTGATAAATCAAAAGAATGACCTGTTTGTATTGCTGCTGTGGTATTCGTTCTGATATGTCTATATGTATAATCGGATTTATGCTGCGCCAATCTATTTTTGAGTTTTTGTGACGTCATTCCTACATATTGCCCAGTATATCCCTTACATTGATTACTATATATAACATTATTCTTGTCTTCTTTCTTTACTTGAAACCGGTACATAAACTTTCATCATTGTATGTCAAAAGTTGTTCCAAAGTCTCTGTCAAATTATGTACATAAGTCATTCCTCTAAACTTGTCTTTTGTTTTTGTATTTTTTGTATTTCTGTACTACTTAATTGATCTGTTTTAATTTTATTTTAATGATAGAATTTTTGAACTAATTTATTTATTAATTGAGGAGGATAACCATTTTTATTGAACAAATTGTGAATATCATTCACACTTGTATTTCAGTAATATAATTGAAGGATGTTATCTTCATGTGATTGTGTTGTATGAATGTAATAAGAGATAATTGTTGCAGCTTTACACGTCAATTCATCCCTCAAACATTCATTCTTATTTTCCGATATGATATACTCAACATCTGCTATTACATCATAAATTGGTATTTCTTTCTTGCTGTGTGGTACAGTGAATTTAGGACCCAAAGCTAACAACATTTTTGTGTCATCAGGAATACTCTTGGAAGATAAATTTACAAACCATTGTTCATCAAATTGAATGTTTATGTTTAATATTTTCTATTCAAACTCGAACACTTTAAAGAGTGATTCCGGCGATATGGATCAATTTTTGAATAGGTAACTCCTATGTTCTAATTAAATATTTAAATATGTAGTTTATTATTAAAAGTCCTGAAGATGAGAACATAGTTCTCGAAAAGTACTTAGATATTCAATAAATGCTGTTTCACAACAAGTTATGGTTATAATTTCTAACTGACACATTATATATGTGTATATTTAATTAAGTAGTTTCACAGTTTTCTCAAAAATAATATTAATTAAAATATAATTAACTCGTATGTAACTTCACGTGATTTAATAGCAAAATTTGAATCAAATAGCCGAGTTATAAACCACTAAATTATTGGCGCCCATGTTTTTCAACATTCATTCGTTTTTAACATTTCGCTGCAATATTCGTTTCAGCTCCTCAATAGTTATTTTCATACAAAGGAAACGCATTTTATTAGAACAAAATGTATTGCCCTTTACTTGATGTAACATACTTATTAATAACACTTAACTAAATTATTATTTAAATCATAGTAAATAAAAATAATAATCATAATTTCAATCAGTTCAAAAATAAATAATTTGCACAACATTTTTTTAATGTCATCGTATAGGTCACCAAAAGTTAGATAATATTAATATTTAATCGTCTCATTTTCAGTCTAGTTTGAAAAGTCTCATTATACAGATCATATTCTTGAGTTCTAATAAATATTATAAAAAAAAAACAATTAAGAATTAAAAAATTATTAAAATTCTAGTGATTTATTGATTGTGTGATCGTTTATTACGTATGTGAACAAACTTTAAAAGGATTATCAGTGTTTTTGGAAGTTTAAACGAAATAATATAATAATTAAATGAATATTTAAATAAAATATAATCATTTCAAAATGAAATACAAATTCTTATTACTACTTATGTTAATATTAGCTTGTGCTTTTAATATAATATCTTGTGAAAATGATAACGATGAACTTTGGATGTCGTTACACATCAGCGAAAATCATAATACAAAATTAATAAATGATAACGAAAATAATAATATATTAACATTAATAAAAACAGCTGATGGTATTGCAGCTGAAGATTTTGTTATTATGAATGAAAATTTAGGTTCCATTAAAAAACGTGAAACTTTTATTGAAAAGGATAATGAGGAACTCGATGATGAAGGAAGTGGTTTTTTAGATTTAAATTGGGGAAATGATATAAACAACTCAGACATTGATTTAACATGGACCGAAGATGATGAACCAGATTTAGAAGGTAAGAGCAAAAAAACAAACAATTTTAAGAGTGTAAATATGAAACTTTAAATTCAATATTACTTTTTTTAGACATAAACATTAAAAATAAAATTCAAAATGATGACAATAAAATTAACCTAATAAATTTTAAAGGGATTAATGAATTACCTTTACCAAATATTATGGAAGATCCCTATAATAAAAATTCAGAAAATATTGTCTCCAAAATTGATAAAGAAGAACAATTAGAACCAAAACCAGGGCAAAGATCTTTGGTAATTGTATTTGATGGCACAGCATCAATGACTGATGATTTAGATCAACTAAGAGCTGGTGCTGAATATATTGTTGATAAATTAACCAAACGAGAGGATAATCCTATTTATAATTATATTCTTGTACCATTTAGAGATCCTGGTAAATTATTACAAAATTAAATTTTTGATTTTATTAAAAATAAGTGTGATAACTAGGATAACGAGGAACTAATTATAGAATATATAAATAACATGAAAATATTTTTAAATTAAATTAACTTAAAAAATATAAACATTTGATAAGACGTCATTTTTTGTTTAAACCAAAAAAAAAAAAAAACATTTTAATTCTTTTAATAACATTTTTTTTTAATAAAAGATAATATTTTTCGTCATATTATCATATTTTGTTTAGTTAGTCATTAGGTCAAGGAAAACTTTCATCACGGAAATCCGTTCATATATTTCACTAAATAATATAATATTATGTAGTTTATTCTTTCTATCTTTATAAGAAAAAAAAAAACAAACAAATAAGAAAACAAAATTTACTCTCTTTAATTATTTTTTATTTTCAAATCAGAAACCTTGAACTTGTGATTATTATTTGTTTTGATTCTACTTTTGAACCTTATGAACAGACGGCGCTAACATTAAACCGTTTTTTTTTTCTTTAAAAACATTTTACTAAAAGATTAAAATAAATGCATTCTATGGCGTTTTTTTAATGTGATAACAAAAATTATAATTCTTATTTAATTAAAATTTGAAGCAAAAGTTTTTTTTATTTAAAACAAAATTAATGTCTTATTAAATTTGAAGAACTTATAAAAGTCCATTACATGGAAATGACTTTTCATCGAATGAACGTACATAAAATATAAGAGCTTTTATTACTTTTTACAAAATTTTCCCAGAGATTGGACCAAAAATTGTAACAACAAATCAACAAAAATTATTGGATGAACTTAAAAATATTAAAATATCCGGTGGTGGTGATTGTCCTGAGCATGCACTTGGAGGAATTATAATGGCATTAGAATCTGCTTTACCACAATCTTTTGTATATGTTTTTACCGATGCTGTTGCAAAAGATTTTGCACTTGATGACCGTGTCATTCAATTAGTAGAAAAAAAACAAACTCCGGTAATTTAACTAAACATTTTTATTTTTTTTTGTTTATGGAATATGAAAGAATAAAATTTTAATAAATATAATTAATAAATTTATAGATAACATTCTTTATTACTGGATTTTGTAAATCAGAAACATCACCAGAATATTTAGTATTCCAAAAGATTGCAGCTGCAAGTAATGGACAAATTTTTAATTTACAAAAACGTAATGTAAAACAAGTGATTACAAGCATTGAATCATTATTGGATACAAATCGTGTTCCTGTTATTTCAATTGATTCAAAAGAAGGAAAAAATCAGACAATTGATTTTGATGTTGATAAAAATTTAAAAGAACTTACTGTTAGTGTTGCTGGAAGTAAACCAAATATAACAGTGACAAATCCTCAGAATGAAACTCAGAACCAAGGTGAAAATATTCTTAATTTGGATAATATAAAAGTAGTAAAAGTAGATCAACCAGAACCTGGAAAATGGACAATTGATACAAGTTCTGATTCTGCACATTCAATAAGATTATCTGGAGTATCAGATGTTACATTTTCATATGGTTTTTCTATTGGTGAACCAAAACAATCCACTGGAATATCTTATAGACCTTTATTAAGTAAAATTATTAAGCTTAATTTTTAATTATATTAATTACATTAATTATTCAACTTTTAGATACTGACAATGTGCTGACCATTATCCCTTCAGACTCCGAACTTATAAGTAATTTAACATCAACAACAATATCACTTTTTAATGATGTTAATTCAGATGCGGAACCATTAGATTTTGATTTACCTTTAAAGATGAAAATTATAAAAGATAAAGAAGTTTATATGACGATACCATTTCAACCACCACGACAATTTTTTAAAATTCATGTAAAATATAATTTCTCTTTATTAAATTTAATTTAAATTAAGTAATTAAATAATTCCTCCAATTAAATAGATTAATGGATTTGATTCTGCTGGTAATCCAATTAAACGTCTACTTACAACTGTAATAAAATCAACAATTCAAGGTTATTTTTTTCTTTTGTATTTAAAAATATTATCATTTCATTTGTTTTTGTTTTCACCAAAAAAAATTAAAAATATTTCTTTATGCATATTTTATGTTTTATTTATTTATTTATAATTTTGCTATCGCAAAAAAAATCCATTTATTAAATTTGTATTTGTATTTGTATTTCAATTTTTTATTAACCTAGTACATCAACGACTAAGGTTATTAGTAACTAGGAGACCTACTATTTTTGAGGTGGGTTCTGAACCACCTAGCATCTGCACATGCATTTTTAATTCGATTCGGCGCATTGCCAGCTCTTAGGAAAACATGCAGATTTCCTAAGAAGAATCGTTCGGTTAAAACCTTATCCTGCACACCGGCCGGAGGGTCATAGATGTTATTAATCATTGCCCACTACTTTATGTATGTTTAGTACATAATTAGCCGAATGAAAAATTCCATCCCGCCTCGGTCGAGATTCGAACTCGGTACCTCCCGCTCCAAACGTCAGCATGTTGCCATGTTGCCACCTTGGTCGGTCATTTATTAAATAAATCAGAGAAAAAATTAAAAAAATAAATAATTTAAGAAAAAAAGTTTGTAAACATTTTCTGGGACAAAAAAAAATATGTCGCGTCTGTGATGTCAACAAATTGCATTTTTCTTTTGTCTTATATTAATTATTTTATCGAGGGAAAACAAAGGACATTCTGATGAAATCCATTTATTGTGTAAATTGAATTTATAAAATTATTTTTGGAAATATTGTAGAAAATTTGCAATCTTTTTTTAATTCATTTAAATTTAATACTTTTATGGAAAATATAGAATATTTATAAATTAAACATTTTTATTTCTATAGAACTTCCTGATATAATTGTTCATCCTGATTTATATGAGATAATGGAAGGTGATTCACTAACATTAAAATGTCAGATTAATTCATTTATACCGATCAAAGCAGAATGGAAAAAATATAATTTTAACATTTTAAAAGAAATGGAAGCAAAGTCAGTAATACGTTATTTAATAATTTATTTAATTAATTAATTATGAAAATTACCTTAGAAAGTTGAATATTCTAAATTATTGAATTTATACTTTAACGATTGGTGATGGATCCAATCTCATCCTAAATCAGTTAATTGTTTATTCTAAATTTAATTAATTTATAAAAATAATAAATTTTTAAATGGTAATCAGTCAATAATTCAATAAACTTGTAACTCAATTTTTTATTGTCAAATGTTAAGCACAAATTGATAGTAACTGCTTATTAATTTGTTTAAAAATTATAATTATTTCACAATTGCAAAAATTAAAGATCAAAGTATAATTTTATTTTATTTACAGTCAAAGTACAGAATTTAATTATTCAATTGAAAATGCTGATGTAAGTGATGCTGGAAAATATTATTGTTATGCAATTAATGATGTTGGTGGAAGTACAAAATTTATAACTGTTAAAGTACAACAGAAACCATTAACAGTGAATACACCAAGAAAAGTGATGAATGTTAATGAGGGATCAGAAAATGTATTTTTGTATTGTGATATTTCACCACAATTTGACGTTGACGTAATGTGGTTATTTAATGGTCAATCGACAATGGAATATGTTGAAGATTCTGAGGTAATAAAGTTATTTAAAAAAAAATTCACATAACAAAAAAAATCCTAGAATTTTTAAAAATTTTGGCTATTCAGAAAATTTTGTTAAAAATAATTTTAAAAGAATTCGTAATTCAAAACGAATTAATTATCGAATTTATATTTTAAAGATTGATGGATCTAATCTCATCCTGAATCATGTTGATAGAACATCAAGTGGAACTTATACGTGTGTTGGTGAAATGAGAAATATTAAAAAAAATGATACAATTGAGTTAATTATTTCTTATCCAGCTGAATTAATTGATAATCAAACAGAGAGTTAAATAAAATATTTTCTTTTTCATAGACACATTATAAAATTAAATATATATTTTAGGAATATCAACTCCATACGAAAGCCCGGTAGCACTTACCTGTAATTCGGATGGTGTACCAAAACCAAGAAAATCTTGGACAATGACAAAACAAAATAATACTGTGAAATTAGGTAATTCCGAAACTATTATTTTTGATAATTTTCAACCAGATAATGAAGGAACTTATTACTGTGAAATTGACAATGGAATTGGTTCATCGCCAATTATTAGAACTATTTACTTAGAAGGGGAAGCGATTGGTAATAAATTTATGAGTTTAAATTTGAATTCACTTAACTCTAATTTGATTTTTTAGAACAACCGAAAATTCATAAAACAAATCATTCTGTTATAATAACAAATGTTGGGGATGATCTTGAACTTAAATGTAAATGCTATGATTGTATGCCAATTCTTCAATATTCATGGTTATTTGGTTCACGTCAAATACAAAACCGTTTAAAAAATTATGAAATAAAACAGATAATCGATTTTGAAATAAATCCAGCAACCGAGAACAACACAGTTAAAAGCTTTACTTATATTTTAAATATTAAGAATATAACAGATGATGAAGAAGGAACATACAAATGTGTTTTATCTAATGTCTTTGGTGAAGATGAACAAACATTTGAGGTCAAAGTTTTAGGTATTTTAGGATTTCAAGATTTAAATAAATAGAGAACTAAGTCAATTAATATTTTTATTAGATTCAACACACATTGAAGAGATAATAGCAACAAATAATGAAATAAATGTTGTGGAAGGTTCAACTGCGTATATTAAATGTGAAGTAAAAGAATCGCCAATTTCAATTATTCAATGGAGTAAAGATGGTGTACCACTTTTAAGTTCTGATCATGTATTTTTTGATTCATATAATGTAGTCGTTGTAAATTCGTTAACACTTAGTGATGCTGGAGTTTACACTTGTTATGGAATTAATAATATTGGAATTGTTGTTAAGAATTTTACACTTTTAGTTATCGGTAAAAAGTTTTTTTTTAATATTTAAATCATTTTCTCAAAACTAAAACCTTTATTAAAAAAATAAATTAAACAGAACCGCCTACAAGTATAATGGATAAAGAAATACTACAAACTTCAGTTGCTGGAGATACTGTAATATTACCATGTCAAATAATTGCACTAACTCCACCAAAAATAACATGGATGTTAAATGGACGTAACCTTGATACTGATGATCCTAAATATAATAAAACGGATTCATCATTAAGGTAAGAATGATTACTATTTTTTTATAGAGCCGAATCGAATTAAAATGTATGTGTAGGTTTTAGGTGGAATCCACCTCTAAATAGTAGGCCTCCTAATTAGTCATTCATAACCTTAGTAATTGATGTATTAAAATTAAATTAAATTAAATTAAAATACAATACAATATAATTAGTTTTTCATTTAAAATTAACACAACATTCATAAAATAATTCAATTTATCAATAATATCTAATATCGAAATATGATTACATACCATACCTTTTATTATATTTTCTTAATTTTAGTTTTCAGGCAAATAGTGGTGACACGGGAATTTACGAATGTCGAGCAATAAATGATGCTGGAAATGTTACATTAGGAACAGTTTTAATTGTTTATGGTAAATAATTAATTCATTAAATTTAATTAAGAATTTTTAACAATAAATAATTTATATTTTAGCTGCACCAACAATTTATCCAGCAGAAGATGAAATTGTTAAAGTAACATCAAAAAGTGATATTGTGTTAAAATGTGAAGCTTACGGTTATCCAATGGTAATTTAATTATACTTTAATTTATATTTAGATTGACAATCGGTTTGCGATTCGGAAATTAAAAATAAAATACAAAAATTTTAAATAAATAAAAAAATTAAAAACAATTAATAAACAAAAATTATAGCCGGATGTTTCATGGCGTTATGACGGAAAACTAATCGAAAATTCAACCGACAAGGAAATAACAGAAAATGGTAATTTAATTTTATCAAATGTTACGACAGAAAATGACGGTGCTTATGTTTGTGATGCATTTAATGGAATCGGTTTAACACAAAAAGTGTACTATATTGTTACATACGGTAAGAAATTGATTTTATGAAATCCTTTTAATGACAATAAAATTATATGTTAATTATTTTTACAGATGCCCCAAAAATTATAAGTGACTTCCCGAAAAATAAAACGTACTTTGAAGATGAAGAATTTTCGTTAAATATAAAATGTGAGGCTATTGGCAATCCACATCCTGAAATATTTTGGACAAAAAATGGGAAACAAATAATTAAAAGTTTGATTTTGCATCTGTTTACCATTTCATGTTTTAATAAAAATTCAATTTTTTTATTTCAGTAATCGACAATGATATTCTAGAAGTAAACAAAAATAGTACAAGCATAGCAGGAAATTATACATGTCAAGCACAAAATAATGAGGGTGTTGATTATAAAATGATATCTTTAGAATTTATTGGTAAGTAAATTCTTTAATTAATTCATAGAGAGGACGAGGATATAATGCCAAGAATAAAACTGATAATTATTATTTTTAGAGAAACCAAAAATAAAAAATTCATTACCAATTTCTGCAAAACAAAATGTTTTAATTAAAGAAAATATAAATCTTCCATGTCCAATTGAAGGTGGAAATAATATAGTTTGGTTAAAGGTAAAGAAAAATTAAATATGTGCATCGAAAGAATCTATCGTTTTATTTCAATCGATTAGAAATATTCATAATTTGCCACAAAATAAAATATAATATTTTCAAGTGACTGTGTAATGAGACATTGTCATTTTATTTGAATTCAAAATAATACCACAACAATAAAATTAATTTTTTTAATAATTTTCTAGGATAATCGACCAATTAATTTTAAACTTTATGCATCATTTAAAATAAAGGATAATATTTTATCAATAAATTCATTATCATCTTATATGGGTGGAAATTATACATGTGTATCAGAGAATGATGCAGGAAAAACTGAATTTACATATGAGGTAATCCCATTAATACCACCAACTGATGTTAATGCAAACTTCTTAAAATCACGTGGAAATTTTGATGATTCTGATAAGGAAATACCAGAAATAATATTAAATTCTGATGAGAAATTTGAACTTAGTTGTAATGCAAATGGAAATCCTAAGCCTGAAGTAATGGAATTTAATTTTTTTAGAACTTGTAGAATATTCATTGAACTTGAATTATATCTTTTAGATTGTATGGCTTAAAAACTCAAATGTTGTCTCCAGAACAGAAATAGTTTTAATTGAAAATGTTCACTTTAATGATAGTGGAATTTATACTTGTGTTGCAAAAAATAAATATGGTACAAGTGAAAAATCATATGAACTTATTGTTACTGGTGAGTTATTACTCAACTATTTATCTGACATTAGATTGGTATGAGAAGCACACATCTTACTTTGCAATGGAATTTTTATGTTATTATCCAACATAACAAACTTTAATAACTAAAAACTTTATTTTTTAATTACAGCACATCCTTCATATCATTTTGGTGAATTAGAACAATATTTCCAATTAAATAAAGGTGAAGATTTTGATCTTAATTGTATATTAGAGGGTTATCCAACACCAGAAATTGTCTGGTTTAAAAATGGGTAAGTTTTAATGAATTTTTAATAAATTCTTCTGGAAGTTTAATTTTTTTTGGTTCCACAACATTAATATTTTTAAAAAATTAAACAGAGAAATTCTTAACGAGTATCAAGAGTTATTAGAGTTCAGAAATATTGACTTAGATGATGCAGGATTATACAAATGTATTGGAGGAAATAAACTGGGTGATGTAGAAATTCTCTTTCATGTTGATTTATTTGGTAAATTTTTATAAAATATTCTATTCTTTAGTTCAAAATTTCAACTTTTCAAATTGTATTGACAATATTTTCAGATAAACCAACTATAACAGATATTGGCAAAGATACATCTGTTATTACAAATAATCCATTAAATTTAACGTGTTCATCAAAAGGTCAACCGTTACCAATATTATCATGGTTATTTAATGGACGTGTTCAATCAACAACAGCACGTGTACATTTTGATAATGAATTTCAAAATCAATTAAATAATTTAGAAACAATTTATGTTGATCCATTTGGTAATGGTTTTAGTTTAAATTCATTATTTAATAATAACAAATCAGATAGATTAAAACAAATGAATTCATATGGAATTGTTAAATATGAAACAATGAATAATGAAACAATCATTTCACTTGATCTTATTATTCCAAATATAAAAAAAGAAAAATCAGGAAAATATACTTGTGTTAGTTATAATAGTATTGGTAAAGATGATAAACAGGTGATGGTTAAAGTTTTAACACCACCAAAATTAATAAATCCAACAATTCCCGAAGTTCAAGATATTGACATTATTGAAGGTCTTCCTGTTATTTTGACATGTCCAATTGTTGGACATCCAGTACCTACTATTGAATGGTTTAAAGTAAACACAATTTTCTTAAACATAATTTTATTTTAATACTTTTAATTTGATTAATAGGATGATTCATTTTTGGATAATAATCGAAATACAAAAACGGATAATTCAAATAAATATTTAACCTTAATTCAAACAACAAGTCAAGATGCTGGAATGTATAAATGTTTGGCTAAAAACATTGCTGGAGAAACGAAATTATATTTTAATGTGACCATTTTAGGTAAATTCCATAGAAATTAAATTGAAAACCTTTACGAATTCTTAATTTTTTTATTGTATTTTTTAGTTCCACCAACATTAATACCAACATTCACAGACACAAATGATATCCAAGATATTGATGATAGCTTATCAGAATATATTAATGTGAATTATGGTGAAAATTTAATTTTAAATTGTCCAGTTACTGGTAATCCTAAACCGAAAATTTATTGGTCAAAAGTAGACATGGAATCACCAAAAGGAAATTATCTTTTAGCTATTAATTCGTCACTGGTAAATTTAATGTTAATGTTTAATGTTATAAATTAAGGATTTCTTTTTGTTTTTATTATTTCAAGAAGAGTTTTGTAAAATTCCGACTTTTCATTCTTCTTCTTTTCTTTGTACATAGTTGACTCGGTATCATTTACATTTACATTTTTCTCTTTTTATTTTCACCTCGACCATTAATTTATTTTTCTTTTTGTTTTTCAATTATTATTTTTAATCCTCTTTGGAAAGTTTTCCAAAATATTTTAAAGTTTCTATTGTTAAAAAAAAATACAAATAAAAGAATAAGAATTGACTAAATATTATTTTTTTCCAGTACATTCAATCAATAAAAAAACCTGAAAGTTTCATGTGCACTGGAAATAGTACAATTGGTACAATACAAAAAATTTATCATATAAATGTTCAAGCACCACCAGATATGGAAAATATGAAAGATGAACAAATAAGTACAAAAATTTATCATGCATTTACATTAGAATGTAAAATAAATGGAAGTCCAGAACCAAATATAACATGGCATAAAGATGGAAAAATTTTAGAACGTTTTGAAACTGAAGATGAAAATATTGTTAATTTATTTATTTCATCGGATGGTACAACATTAAAAATTATAAGTCCAACAAAAGCTGATAGTGGACGTTATGTTTGTGTTGCAACTAATGATTTAGGTTCTGTACATAAAATATTTAATGTGGAAATTGATGGTTTGTTAAAATTTAATATTCTATTAACAATTAATTATAATATATAATTTAATTATAGTACCTGTTGAATGGTCACCATGGGGTTCTTGGAGTTCATGCAGTAAAACATGTGGAAAAGGAATTCGTTCAAGGAAACGTGTTTGTTTATTACCAAATGGTTTCCCAGCTGAAGGTAAATTTTTATTTTGACTTTTAAATAGATACAATAACATCACTCACTTTTTAAGTTCTTAAACTTTGACTAATTATAGTTTTTTTGAGAATGTTGCCAACATAAATATAAAATTTCTATAGGTTTATAATTTTAAGGATGCCATTTAGTAAAACTTCCCACATTTTTTCATTCAAATTTAAATTTTTATTATAAGATTCTTTAAATGTTCTTGAAGAAGTTTTCAAACAATTTTTTATTTGAAAATAAATATTAATATTTTTTAGGTATTGATTCAAAATGTATTGGACAGAATTCTCAAATACAAGGATGTGAGATTGCCCATTGTCCAGTAAGTTGTTCATTATACAATGTTCTTAAATTTTATTTCATCGGATTTTCATATTTAAAAATTTTAGATAAATGGTGGATGGGGTGAGTGGAGTTTTTGGACCGAATGTTCATCGAATTGTGTAAGTATCGATAGAGAGACTGATTCAGTTAGACGAAGATATCGTAAATGTGATTCACCATTACCTGAACTTGGTGGTATGCCATGTATTGGAGCTGATACACAACAAGAAGAATGCGCTGTTCCATATTGTCCAATTGATGGAGATTGGTTAGTTTTCAAAATGCGTATTTCAATCTTTAAAGAAACAAATTTAAAATATATTTTCTATGAAAAAGGTCCGATTGGTCTAACTGGAGTACGTGTTCTGTTACTTGTGGTAGTGGTTTTAATAATAGAAAAAGAACATGCACAAATCCTATTCCAAGACATGGAGGTCAACCGTGTCAAGGAAATGAAGTTGAAGTTAAACTTTGTAACAGTGTTAATTGTCCAGGTAGAGAAAAATCATATAATTTGACTTTAAGAACAAATTAATAAAATTGAAATAAAATATTAATTATAGTTCATGGTGATTGGTCAAGTTGGTCACCATGGTCTAAATGTAGTAACACATGTGGATCAGGATATAAACAAAGAAAACGTAGTTGTAATAATCCAGAACCAAATTTTGGTGGTGATATATGTGTCGGTGATAATGTTGAATTTCAAACTTGTAAATTCAAGCCTTGCATTAATTCTGAACCAATGCGAAATCAACCAAATCCGAAAGTATTTAATTTATTTCTAATAACTTATTTTATTCCATAGTAATTTTTTTGGTTTTATTTACAGAGAACCTATACTCCATACATGTCATTTGATGTAATGCCATTTGAAAAATCTAGCGATGAAACATTAAATTCAAATTCTAATTACCTATTTTCTGAAAGTATTATTGTCCTTAATTGTTATTCAAGAAAGAAACTAAAAATCTATTCTTTTATTTTTAAGGTGCTCCAGTAAAATATGTGCAACCACCATTATTTAATAATACAGTTGTTGTTACACTTGAGAGTAAAAATCGACTTTCTGATGAAATTGTTGAGGTAAAAATATAAAAACTAAACCACACTTCATTTTTTTCAAATTCAAATTCTATTTGAGAGAGATATTTTAATTCATCCCTCTACCCGCGGCTCATGAGCCGCATGCGGCTCATTTTAAGATATTTTGCGGCTCACAAAATAATAATAAAAAGTTTTCTCAGTGTACACAAAAATAAAAAAATCCTTCTCAATCTTAAATATTAAATAAAGTGCGGAAATATCCAAACAATAATATATATAGTACAGTTTTACACAAAATTTATAGATCACGCTAATTATCCAATTTAAGAAAATTGTCTGCAAAAATTATAAGTGTTTTTAGTAGTATACTATTATGTGAATCTTGTTTTGACGTTTTGCAAAAGCAAACATTGGAGATCCATACGCCACTTTACCTTATGTTTTTTTAAATTATTTTTGTGCGGCTCATGAAATTTAAATTTTTTTTCTTTGCGGCTCATTATTGAATTTAGGTTGGCCAGGCCTGCTCTACATCCTTCATACAAAATTTCATCCTTTATTTTTCACTATATTTAGACTAAAAGATAATTTAAGTTTGACTTGACGTTAAATGAGTGAATTAAAATTAAAATTATTTAAACAAAATAAACAGTAAAAAATCATTTACATAATTTTCTATTATGTGGTTTAAGAGACCATTACTTGCTTTCAGTCATCTAATGAAGCATTTATTATTGTTACTCAATTAATAAAATTATTAGTTGGAACTCTTTCAATAACAATAGGTATAAAGTAGGTATAATACTCCAGCTAATACTCATTTATTTTATTTTTACAGATGTACATACCAATACCAGCAAGATTACAGTAAGTGCCTTTTAAACAAGCGTTAATTTTAATTAAACAAAATTCTAATGGTTTATATTCAATTTATTTATTTTACAGAAATGATCAATCATATAAAAAAAAATGTGAAAAAGGATACAAATTGAATCTAAAAACACAAGAATGTTCAGGTAAATTTTGAATCATTAATTAATTAATTTTCTTTCTTTTAAATATTTACATTTAACTCATATAAAATTGGTAAAGTGTTTTACTAATGTTTGGGCCAATTGGCCGATTAATAGGTCCAAAACGTATATTTGCCAGTAATTGTTGTCCTTCATCAACATCTAAACAATTTTTGTAAGCTGTTATTAATAATTTTGGTGTTGCGTATATATTTGTTATTGCTAATGCTTTATCAACTGATAAAAGTTTAAGTTGAACTAATTGTTTAACAAATATTTCACGTGCTTTATAATCTCTTGTTTTAGATGAAAGTTTATAAAATTCATCAAATTTCATAACAGGAATAAAAGTATCAGTTGATTTCACTGATGCAATATCTACTTTTTCACAGCTTATTAGAACTTTCTCCTGTAAATATGATTTATAATTACTATGTGGTTTTATTTATTTGACAATGAGCTGCGCTTCTGGGTATATAATAAGAAAAAATCCCCACTTTACCTTATATTTATTTGTTAAAAGTTCTGTCATAACTGATAGATACAACATAGATTCATCATGGCCATCTGTAAATTTAACAGAAAAATTCTCTTGAACTTGTGTGTTTGTGGCTGCTTGAAATAGTGTTTGTATTGGTAAGCCGGCATATTGATTATTTCCATAACTTTCAATTAAATAAATTAAATTTTGAATTCCACTTTGCTTAAGACGAAATTTTTGTTCATGAAAACGTCCATCTTTTATGCTTGAACCAAAATCATCCATACGTTTTCGTTCAACAATATAAGGAAGAACCACCTCAATTCCTTCCTTATTTCGACAGATCCAAGTAAAGTCCCCTACATTCAATTTACGAACCTCAAAATTAATTTTTTGCTTTGTTAGACCTGTGATTGTAGCATCCATTATTCGTTTGTTTTTACTGTAAAATAAGATAATGAAGGATTGATACTTTCATGCTCTATAAAACTCATTTTAATCATACCCGGAAATTTCCTGAACATCAACTAACAAAATAACATCAAATGTATTTGGGGACATAACAACGGCGTTAGTTTCTTGAACAACTTCTTTATTCTCCTCTGGAATTGATTTAGGTGTCTTTCGTTTCTTTTTTGGAGAAACATGCTCGACAGACAATGGTTTTCTCTTTGATACAATTTTTTCTTTGATTTTAATAATATTTTTTGGGGAAGAAATTTTAACGCTTCCATTAAGCAATTTTTTTTTATGTTCTGTGTATTTCTTCTCAAGTAATTGGCAAATTAATGGACCAAATCCTTCTAAAATTATACAGTCTTTCGCTTCATCCAAGGGTAATGGATATTTTTTTAATGAATTTAGTGCTTTCTCAAACACGTTTGTAGTTCTAAGGTTATGTTCCTTTGCAAATTTCAACCATTCGCTAACCCATTTAACAAACAAAGGATTGGGTTTTCTCAATTTTAATGTTACTTGCTTATTGGAAGGCATTTTCATAGACTAAATAAATTTCTAAATAATTTCACTTAAAATTAACACTAAACACGAAAAGCACATCGAATAAACTAATATTAGTATTAAAGAAACTCTTATTTTTTTTAAAAAACTGTTTATTATTAATTAATGTTTAAGACAAAATAAGTAAATCACTTTTTTGTATCAGATTTATCATTTTGTAACTGAGCTCTCAATTGTTGATTAAAGTCATCTTCAATATTATCATCATCCCAGTTGTCCTCCCAAACTGTTATTTCTTCATCATCTTCTTTTTTATCAGCCCATTCTAGAATTTTTTAAAAAAACATTTAGGTTATGTTTCAAAAAATGTCATTGTTCAAATTTTTTACCTTCAGCTGGAAATTCCTCAAATTCATCATCTTCATCAAGAAGACCAAGATCAATCTTTGCTTTATCTTTATCTGCCATACCTTATATTTTTGATTTTAAATAAATTTATTAATTAATTGTGAAAAAAGAGCAAAACAACTTCGTCTCAAATCTGTGATGATTTGACAAATAAAACTGAACGAGACAACTGTCATATCGATAATATAAAAAACTGCTTTACCTTAGAAAGAAGGTTTTTCGTTAAATATTTCTTGAACGAAAGATCAGTGGACATTTTGAATTTTGATAATTTCAATTAATTATAAAGTCGTTATTTTTTGAACTGTTTTAATTTTTTTTCCCTTGGCAGATATTAATGAATGTGAAGATAGAAATATATGTGATCCAACTTCAGTATGTATAAATACATTAGGAAGTTTTAAATGCAATTGTAAAACTGGTTTTATGAAATCCGAAACGAATGATGAATGCATTGGTAATTAATCAAACACTTTAGTGAAATTAAATTCTAAATATATCTTTTTTTTTAAGATTTAAATGAATGTATGCTCAAAACACACCAATGTTCACATAATTGCGAAAATTTATCCGGAAGTTATAAATGTTCTTGTCCTTCTAATTACATACTTGATAGCTCTAACAGAAAATGCATTATCAAGAACTATCGTCATCAACGTGATAAACCAACCTTAATGTATTTATCCAAAGATTTTAGTAAGTTCTCTGAAATGGTTTGTCCTGATGGATATCATGTTGAAAATCAAAAATGTGTTGGTAAAAACGAATACATATAAAAGAGGAAATATATTATAAAGTAACAAAAATGTTCTTTTTAAGATTCTGATGAATGTTTGACAATGGAGGACAAATGTGGATTTGAACAAACATGCTTAAATACTAAAGGATCTTATTTGTGTGTTCCGACACCATGTCCAGAAGATTATGTTCGTGATGAAAACTCTGGGTACAAGAGCATTATCTTATATTTTAATTGTAAATTATACTCATAATTTTATTTTAATTTTTAGTCAGTGTCTTCAAATGTGTAAGGATCAACATAATGGTGAATGTACCGATGGAGCAGTTATAGCACAATCAATAAGCTACACAATTTTATCATTAACACAATTAGATTTTGATCTTCCATTTTTAAAACTGCAAATCCCTATAGGAATTCCAAATGAAAGAACAACATTTTCATTTATAGAACGAAGTAATAGGGATATTTTTAATATGGAAAATATAGAAAAAAAGAATGGTGTTGTTTATCTTTATGCTAATAATAAATTTAAAAAAGATAAAATATATAAATTAAAAATAATTGCACATTCTTATGATGCTGAAGCAACATCATTATTATATATAACAAAGTTTATAATTTATGTTACACTTCATTGATTGCCATTTATTATTATTTAAGAGAAAATACAAAAAAAAATATTAATAATCCATTTTATTTCTTTATAATTTAAACAAAAATAAAATAACAAAAACTTTTTAGTTATTAGAAAATAGTCTATAAAACTAACATTATTCCATTGTGGCTTTTAGCTACATGTGAGTAATATCAAAAAATTACAAAACTTCCATTAGGGGTAAGAAAAAAAATTAATTTAGAAGAAACTTAACGAGATTTTTATGAAAATATTTTTGAATGCTTTTATACTATAATGTAAATAATGCAATATTTGTTGTATAATAAAAAAAAAAAAGGATAAGATAAAAATATAAATCATATAAATTATATAACAAATTTGTTAAATGTCCATATATAAAAATAAAAACCTTAAAGTTTCCTATTATTTGTATTTTTTTCATTCTATATTTTTGCATAACAATTTTCTTATCTTTGAAAATGTATAATCAGAACTTTTGTGTATTTTTTTTTCAACATACATGCATACATACAAACATACACATAAACATTAAAGAGTCGGGTTGTCTATAAATTTGCATGTTCCGGCAAAATTCAAACAGTTTAGTTTTAAATTTTCGTTTGTTCGGTTAGTTTTTCAAGTTAAAAGTGTTTTTTTATTAAAGTTTTATTTGCAATAAAAGTTTGATTTTGAATTAATTAATTAATTAATTCTCATTATTTAAAACAATGTTAAAATTTTTATTTTTTATTTTCTTACTAATTAATTTAGTGCTTTCAATTGATAAAAATATTATTATTGTTTTTGATACAAATCAATTAAAAGAATCGCTTAATAATTCGGATTATGTGTTACTTGCTGATGTTGAAGGTATTTAAACCTTTTATTTTTATATAGAAATTGCGTGCGTTCTTCTATCTTTTTAATGTATTTGTATTTGTAAATAGAATTAATCTAAAAATTTTATTGCGTTATACAAATATTTTTATTGACTTTATATATTTATTTAAATATTTGACAAAATCAAGAATAATATCAACAAAATATTCATATAAAAAAAATATGCAAATTTAAAATGTGATGATAACAAAAAAAAAATTCACCTAACTTTAAAATATTATTTTTTATAATCTAAAATAAATTCCTGGAAAATCATATCGCTTTTCAGGGTTACGACTTAACAGAAATAAAAACTTCTATGTTTGAATCTAATTCAAACACGTGCATAAATATTTATATGAATATAAACTTTTTTGTAGATTTAATGTTCTTAAATAAATTACCCAAAAATAACGTGAGAGAGAAAAAAAAAGTGTGACGTTTCCTTGTGTGTACGTTGGCCAGGAAACCTCTATAGTCTGTCTTATCAAAAGTCTAAAATTAGATTTTTTTTTCATTTTCATCATTTTTTATTATCAGTCCAGCCTTTGTAAATTTTCTTGTTATCAAAGCAAATGTAGAACAAAAAAATTAATTGAACGTACATCACAAGAAGTAATTCAAAAAAGAAAAAAAAATTATAAAGATTAAAAAATTATTAAGAATATTGAATGAGATAAGAGGAGTTGATTGTCCTATTTATTCAGAGATTTCTCGTATATTCAACTATTTTTTTTAATAATATAACCTTTATTTTAGATGCAAATAAATTAAAACAAAAAACAAATGATGAATTCAAAGATATTCTTATATCGGAGAGAAATTTCCTATATAAAAAAATTGGTCCAGCCTCCAATGATGGCGATGATATTAAAAGTGTAAAAATATAGAATTTCTTTTGTACTTTATTTTCTGTTCTAATTCTGAAAACTTTTACCTATATATTTTCCCTTAGATCATGACTAATTTAATGACAGAATTTGAAAAGAATACAATAAATTATGTTGAGAAAAGTGAAAGGAATGAACCACAAGTGAAATTTAAAACCAATATAATTAATAATAAATTGGAATTAATGGAAGGTGAAGATTTACAAATTGATTGTATTGGTGTTTCTTTAAAAAAATTCTCACTAAAATGGTTAGATAATAATGAAGACGTATTAAAGAACACAAGTGCAGAGTAAGTTTATTAATTTTTTTTTCCTATTTTGCTTTTCTAAGTCGGCAAAAATAAAAATATAAAAGAATTATCTCTTTTCAAAAGGGGAAACCCCATTTTATTTGTTTATAGGAAATAAATACAATTTTTGTTCTGTATATAGATGTGTGTGCTTTTTCTATTATAATTAATTATCAGCATTACACACATGTAGAAAGTATGATGTCGCATATAGTCATTTAAAAATGTTATCAGCTATTTCTCATTTAGCAAAACTTGAAAAACTTTAAATAAATAAATCAATTAGATTCTTAAATTGCTTCTTAAATACAAAAAATAGAGAAAATTTTTAATTTGTACATTAATGAAACAATTATTTCTTACTGCTTGCAGAAAGAAAATAATATAAGAGAGAACATAAATAGTCATTTTTTGCTGGGTATGACAACCTTGCAAGCTAAATTACTAGTAAGACTTCTTGATTTTATTAATATCTTATATCTTATATCTTATCTGTTTATATGAATGCCATATAGTGGCCACTATTCTTTTCAGGTTTACAATATTACATATTTTAATCTAACTTCCTATATTAATCTTTCATCTGACTACATTTACTAATAACTTGTAATGTTTTGACTTTAACACATTTCTTACTTAATTCTTTAATTTTTAACTATCTTGTGAATTAAATTTATTTTTTATTTAGGATCTGATTACATTATTTATTCAACCCTTCTCTTCCTATTTATCAGCTTCAGTGTGATACCTACAGCAAAACAATTTTCTATTTAGTGATGCACATACAGTGTCATAATATATCCATTAAATATTACTTATTCATTAATTATATAATTATAGTGATATAAAAATTAGTTTTCTTAATTATGCATAACCACCGCTACAAAAGGCTTAGTTTCGCGATTTTTCTTTGAACTATTATCTTGTCTTGCTATGAATTTGCTACTTTAGTCCTCTAACATATTGTTAATATTTTTCTTAAACGTTCTTACTGAATTTGGTGATGCTATGTGTCTTATATTATTATTTTTACAAAATGTTTGGAACTCTTCCGCAATAAATGTTGACTATGGTTTTTGGAAACCCAAATCCCGCAAATAGATACTTTAATTTCTCAATAGTTCTTTTTTGCTGTTATACTATTCATAGGTAGTACTCCTAACCATTTGGTTATTATTATTAGAAAATTTATTTCTTATTGGACCACAAAAATCTATATGAATTCTTCCAAAAACTTCCTTTGACTTTGATGACGACCTCAACTTTACCTGCGAAGTTTTGGTTTTGTCTACATATGTTACAACTTTTAATTAGATCTTTGATTTCCTGATCGATATTTGTTCACCAGAAGTATGATCTCATAACACTTTTTGATTTTACTATAACCAGATGCGTGTTATGATTTTCCTTTAATAAAATCCCTCGAAATTTTTCCGGTATAACAACCACATTATCACTTCTTGTTCGATTTTTAATTCTAATTTTCTGCCTACACATAATTTTTTTTTCGTTCTTACTTTATTTAATACAGAATCGTTCAAAGACTGAATCGCAACATCTTTATAATTTATTGGGCGCTCAAATTCGTTAGCGACAACATCTAGATATGTAGTACTATGATTGTCTAATTCCTTTTGAGTTTCATTTTCCTTTATTAACCGCGACCACGCATCAAATTCGAAATATGTTTGCTATCGAAATTAAAGTTTGCTAAATAAACCGTCCATCTTTGCAATATAGTAGCGGACATGGTTGGGATCCCTTTCTTTTTATCAAATAACACCAAAAATGGTTTATAGTCTGTCTTTATTATAAATTGTTTCACTACTAAATATTGTTCAAATTTTTTACGCCTTAATAAATTCCTAACTTTCCTTTGTCTATCATATAGTATATTTCTGACTTTGATCAAATTCGCGACACAAACGCTATTGGTCGCCATTTCTTAACATATGCGACAGGTATCGCTCATTGATGCATCGGTAGTTCGAATTATTGGTTAGTCTGGGTTAAAATGTATTAACACGGCGTCTGAAACTATAATATTTGTTACTTTATGCAAATCATCCTCGCACTATTTGCCAAACTCAATTTTTTCTGCACTAATTAAATTTTGTAATGGAGGAAATTGTTGATCTCCCCTGATAATTAATGAAAGTAATATAAGTATTAACGTATTGAATTAAACCTTGTATTCGTACTAGTAATACTAGGAGAATTATATTGTTGGAGACGAAATACAGTGAGTGGGTATTCAACTTCCGATAAAGAAACAACTAAATTAAATGAAAATAAAGGTATAACAGTCTCAATATAGTTGCTAAATTCGGAATAAACCGCGAGTAATAACTTATTAACCTAACTAAACGCATTAACTTGTGTTTTAGTTTTTGGATTTGATATGTTTAAAATTGCTTCCACATTCACTTTATCGTTGAATGTGTGCAATCCTGACTCGTTTTCTGGATAAACATGCACTTTGACTTGATGACTTTCAGTCCTGCCTCCAATAACTTTGCTACAAATTTGCTCAAATTTTTAATATGTTCTTGCTTATTTAGACACAATGTCGTCAATAAACCTTTTTAATATTTTTCATGCAAATTCATGAAATTATATTTTTAATTTCATAAAAAGAAATAATCTTTTGTCTTAAATTTTTTTTAGTAATAAAGCAGACTTAAGTTTAAACATTGAGAATATTACAATGACACAAAAAGGAAGCTATTATTGTGTTGCTGAAAATGAGGATGGAAAAACTATAAAAATCGTCGATGTTACAGGTTTTGTCATTTATTTTTTAATATCCAAATTGGTTTGTTTGTTTTTTTACTTACTTTCTTTATTTAACTTTGTATAGTTAAAAAAAGTCCTTTATCTGTGAATGTAACAAGAAAAAAGGATACAGTAGTTGAAGGAACAAATTCAGTTACATTAATATGTAATGTGAGTCCAGGTCATGAAGAAAATGTAACAGTTTTTTGGACATTTAATAATGACATAGAATTACCATCATATGCTTCAATGAATGGCACCAATTTAAAATTGACAGGCATTAAAAAAGAAATGTCTGGAGATTATACTTGTTGTGGACAATTGTTTAAATTAATAAAATGTGAAGAATTTAAATTAGTTGTACAATATCCTCCTGTATTAATTGATGACGCTAAAGAATGTAAGTTATAGTCATATTTATAATTATTATATTGGAATATTAAATTAATTAATTAATAAGCAAGAAAAATAAAATTATTTAAATTAGGTAATTCAGAATTCATTTTTAATCAACTGTATATAATTTAATTGTTATTAGTAATTATGTTTAATCAATATGTTGTCACTAATATACAATTTCAATTAGAGTTAAACAATTTAAATCAAAGTTCCAAATGACAATTATCTGAATAATATAAATCATCCACAATAAAATTCAAAAATATGTTTCATTATTAAATTTTAATTTTTCAGATAATTTAATTCCAATTGGTTTTTCTACAAATATAACATGTAATGCTGAAGCGGAACCACTGCCATATATTCATTGGATAATAAATACAAAAGATGATACAAAAACACTAAATATGTCTTACGTTTCCATTGAAAACATGACAGCAAATCACGAAGGAAATTATATTTGTCATGTTTCAAATGGGCACGGAGAATCATTACAAAGAAATGTTACAATTGAATTAAATGCAATTGAATCACCAAAAATTATAAGAACAAATGAATCTATAATAATCACAAATATTGGTGATAATCTTGAAATGCAATGTAAATGTTATGATTGTACACCAATAAATAAATACATTTGGATGTTAGATACGGATGAAATTAATGAAAATAATACTGATTATCAATTATTTAATAGTATTACATATGAACAAGATCCAGATGATCATTTAACAGAAATTAAAGTATTTCGGTATATTTTGAATATAACAGATATTTCTATTGATGATCAGGGAACATATAAATGCATATTCTCTAACGAACATGGAGAAGATGAACAAACATTTGTTGTTAAAGTTTTAAGTATTTAAAAAAAATTATATATTTTGTAGGAAAGATTTCTTAAAAATTATTATTTCAGCTCCAACAAATATTGAAGAGTTAACAGAAATAAATGATAATATGAATGTTATTGAAGGATCAACAGCGCATTTGAAATGTGAAGTTAATGGTGAACCAATAACAATTGTTCAATGGACTAAGGATGGATTGCCATTTTTAAGCAATCAAGAAATTGCTAATGACAGTGTAATTGTATCTGATGTTAAATTTGAAGATGCTGGAGTTTATACATGTTTTGCATATAATCATCGAAGTTTAATAGTGAGAAATTTTACTCTTCTTGTCATTTGTAAGTAATTTTATTAATTTTTGTAAAATTTAACAAAACAAAACGGCTACAAAATATCCATTATTTTTTAAAGCTCCATCAAAAATAACAAATGATGCAAATAAACTATTGAGTACAGTTTCTGGTGAAACAGTTATCTTACCCTGCCAACTATTCCCATTATATCCATCAGAAATTACATGGTTCTCAAATGGACATGAATTAAGTACAAATAATAAGTCAAAATATACAGCAGAAAATAATGCTTTAAGGTATAAAAAATTATAATAAAAATAAACTAACTGAAATAATTTGAAACAATTTTTTGTGTTATTAAAGCTTCCAGGCTGATCCAACTGATACTGGAATATATGAATGTCGTGTTAAAAATGATACAACCGATTTAACTGAAGATACAATCTTAGTTGTTTATGGTAAATTTTATAGAAGTTTATATTTTTTATCTTTTATTTGGAGGAAGTAACTGTTGGCCTTTTTTCTGTCTTTGCCTTTGCCTGATAATTTTTTTAATTATTTCTTAATTTTACAATTATATTTTATTTTGTTAGTTCCACCGTCAATTTATCCCGCTCATGATGAAGTTATAAAAGTAACATCAAATAGTGAACTTGTATTAAATTGTGAAACAATTGGATATCCATCTGTAAGTATACATTATACGAAACATTAATAATGTCATAATCTAATAATTAATAACATCTTTTTAATTCACAAAATGAAAAGCCTGAAAAATCATGGCAAACATTAACAAATGATACAAATGACACATCAATAGAAGAAATGGAAAATGTGACAACAACAGATCATGGTGATTTATTATTATCAAATATAACAATTGATTCTCAAGGTGTTTATATTTGTAAATCGCATAATATAATTGGAACAACACAAAAAAAATTCAGTATTCTTGTTTTTGGTAAGGTCTAGAATAAATACTAACTCAATTACACGCTAACGAAAATTATGAAAAATTTTTAGATCCACCAGAAATAACATCAGATTTTGTAAATGAAACTGTACTTCTTCCTGGTGATAATATAATATTAAAATGTGAAGCATTTGGTAATCCTCATCCAAAAATTATTTGGAAAAAGGATGGAGAAATTGTTGATGAACGTAAGTAACTCATCAGTAATGTATAGAAAAGGAATTTTGAAATAAAAAAATTCCAACGATTTCTTTGTTCTGAAATGAGAAAAAATATGTTCTAATAAAATAATTTATTTTTTTTGGTATAATAAATTTCCGCGCATAAATTTCTTTCTTTTCTTTCTATAGAATTAATTATTAACAACGGATTAAAAATAACATCAAGAGATAAAAAATCAGCTGGTAATTATACATGCCGTGCTGAAAATTCTCAAGGATTTAGTGAACGTAATATTTCTATTAAAATTATTCATACACCACAAATATTACCCGGTTTTACTTCACCACAACTGAAATATATTTCATCAAAACCATCTAAAATTAAACAATATACATTAGTTTGTCCAATTGATGTAAAATCAAATATCACATGGACACATACAGATTTTGATGGAAATTTATTAGATAAAGATGGTAATTTATTAATAATGAATGATGGATTACATACGTGTACTGTTAAAAATGAAGCTGGAGAAGCAAGTTTTACATTTCAATTGTATACAAGTGCTCCACCATCAAATGTTAATGCTAACTTAGTTAAATATAATTTTACTACAACACTTGATGATACTTACAATGCTATGGCTGACGAACATGTTGAAATAAATTGTGTTGCTGATTGTGTTCCACCATGTGAGGTACAGTAGAAATATTTATTAGTAAATATTAATTCATATTAAAATTTAAAATTATATATTTATTTATTTAAATTATTTAAATAATTCCAGAAAGCATGGTACGATGAAAATGACCATGTTGTATCAAATAGTGATATATTACAATTTCCATCAATAACTTTAGAACAAAATGGTACATATATTTGTAATGCATCAAATGATGAAGGTTACTCAATTCGACCATATACTATTTTCGTTGAAGGTAAATTCATTATTAAAATAATTAATTATTTTGAATGAATAAATAAATATTATATGTTTCATTAAAATTTAGCGCCACCAACTTATGTAAACAAAGATTTAGAACAATATATTCCATTGAGATATGGTTCTGAATTAAGGTTAGATTGTATTGCAACAGGAAATCCAGAACCAACTATAACATGGTTTAAAAATAAGTACATATTAAAAAAATTAATTAATAATTTCATTTACTTGGTTTTCATAAATTATTCAAATTATGAATTACAAAATTAAGAGAAAAATGAAAATATTTGGGTCAAATAATTAGGACCCCGCATTAAAAATTCTTATTACAATCTCAACATTTTTAATTTTATTTCGAGGAAGTCACAAAAAGAGATATGAAATTCTAATCCTTTTTAATTTTTTATTGTTTTCAGTGAAAAGTTAACTGAAAATCCTAATATTTTGTTAATTGAGAATACCGAACCATCCGATATGGGATTATATAAATGTTTGCTGGAAAATAATCATGGCAGTATTGAAGTGACATACCGTGTTGATGTTCTTGGTTAGTTATATTTGTAGATAGTTAGAAGTAAATATAATATGTAAAGGTAATCATTTTAAAACAAAATATAGGTCACAAATAATTCATTCTTTAATTTTGAATTTCCACAAAATGAAAGAGAATTTTATGAAATTTTATTAATACTAACTTTTCTCATCTGAATGGTTAATTACTGTGAATATTTCTAATTTATAATTAACAAAACGTTTATTAATTACAAAGAAATTTCCTCAGATTATACTAACTTTTTATAACTTTTATTTAATTTCTTTTAATTTGTTTTTTTTTTACAGATATCAAAAATATAACATTTATTAGTGAAAATAAAGAGATAATTTTAATTAAAAATCAAGAAGTAGAATTAAATTTAACTTGTAAAGTAACAAGTTATTTATATCCAAATGTTTCATGGGTATTTAATAAAAATTTATTATCAACAACAAATAATGCAATAAATTTACCAAACTTTAAAAATTTCATAAGCAATTCAAAGAATACATTTTATATTGGTGGAAGTGATTCTAATGACATAACAACTGAATTAATGGATTTAAATTATAAACATTATTATTCTGAATTTAAACATGAAAATATTGATGGAACTGTTGTAATTATATTTAATTTAATTATACCAAATGTTTATTTTTATGATTCTGGTGAATATACTTGTTATGTTGAAAATGAAATGGGTGCATTGAAAAAAGAAACATATGTAACAGTTTCAGGTTAGCTTTTAATTTTAAAGGAATAACATAATATCCGGAATTCTATTTGGGACTTTGACAGAATAACATATTTATTATTATTGCTTTTTTTTTTCAGTGCCACCGTATGTTGATGAAAATATTGAAGAACGAAAAGAAATACAATTAATTGCAGGTCTGCCTTTACATATTAGTTGTAATATAACTGCATATCCTGTACCTACAATTGAATGGTTTAAAAATGATTATCCAATTAATGATGTTAATGATAATGGTGAAATTTTTAATTCTGGTAAACTTTTGAGAATAGAAAAAATAGAAGCAGAACATCAAGGAGAATATTTTTGTAAAGGAACAAATATTGGTGGAGAATTAAAACTTTACTTTGATGTGATGGTATTAGGTAAATTTAACTTATTAACGATCTTATTTTGATCTACCATTTGCATTAAATTTCTTGCTTCTCACTTTAAAATTTTTTTTTGCTGACTAGAAATTTGTCCAACTTAAATAAATTCTCCCACTAATAAAAGTTAAATTGATTTTATTTTATTTATATTTAGCATATTTCAAATGTTTCTGAAATTTAAATCTACGTCAAACAATATAATTATTATTTGTTTATTTTAATGTTAGTTCCACCAAAACCATTATTCCCCGATGCTCATACACCAGATCCTGAAAACTTATATAATATAGAACAGAAATCAGTTCTTGAAGGTGATAGTTTAGAACTAACATGTGATATTAATAAAGGAAGTCCAGCAGCTACAATATATTGGTATAAATATGATTATTCACTAACATTAACAACAATTCTACTTGCAAAGAATACTGACATTTTGGTAAATAATTTTAATACAAAAAAAGAATAATTCACATTAATAAATAATTGTTAAAATTTATTGTTTTATAAAAGCGTATTCCATCAATTAAACGATCCGATCATTTTATGTGTTTTGGTAATAATACACTTGGGAGCGCAATGAAATTATTTCATGTAAATGTTCGTGCTGTTCCTATTATTAAAGATAGTAATATTGAGGATATAAAGAGTTACGAAACCGATCGTACAATTGAATTATTTTGCAGAGCAACTGGAGATCCAGAACCAAGAATTAGATGGGAAAAAGTAAGTTTATAGCATCATTATTTTGTAATGTATTCGAAAGAAATTAATATTTTTTATTTTGATTAAGGATGGTCAAATGTTATCACCAGAAAAGGATGAAGTATTTATAACAGATGATGGTAGCCTCCTGAAGATTTCATATTCAAAATTATCTGATACTGGACTCTATGATTGTATAGCCGAAAATAAATTTGGAATTGCTAAAAAAAAATACGATGTTCGCATTTACGGTACGTGCCATTGAGTTTTTATACAGGAATTTGGAATAGAAATTAAAAACATAGTTTACTGATTTTTTTATTTAAATTTTCTAGATGAATGGTCACCATGGTCAAAATGCAGCACAACATGTGGGAAAGGTGTTAAGACAAGAAACCGAATATGCGCCTCATCAAATAGTATTACTTGTTCTAGAAAACCACCAATTCAAACATATGGATGTGAATCAGCGCCTTGCCCAGTAAAACTTCATATTACACAAATAATAGAATTTTTATTTAATTTTTATTTTAATTTTATTAGATAAATGGGCAATGGAGTGAATGGAGCGATTGGGGTCCATGTTCGTTAACATGTGTAAATGAAGAATCTCGAAAAGAATCAATTAAATATCGAACCCGACAATGTAATTCACCAGCACCACAATATAATGGATTGCAATGTGAAGGAAGTTCTGTTGATAAAAGAATTTGCGATGTTAACATTTGCATTGTTGATGGAATTTGGTCTGAATGGAAAAATGTTAGTATTTGTTCCGCTTTATGTGGCAGAGGTAAAATGTTAGAAAAAAGAACATGTACTCCAAGTGTTACAGGAAGAACATGCATTGGTGAAAGCGAACAATATGTTATATGTCAGACAAGTTATTGTGAAGAACATCTTAATGATCCTTGTTCGCAAGGATTTGTATTAAATAAAGAAATAAATGAATGTGTTGGTAAGAATAACTTAATATGTTAATGTTGTAGAATATTTCAACAAAACGTCTTCAGCATTTATTTATTTTAATTTACATTTTTCATTTATGTTTTCTTTTCGTGCAAAAGAAAAAAAATATTAATGAGAGGCGAGTTCCCCATTTTTAAATTTGCCATAGTTGACATGGACGCCAAATCATCAACAGATTTTTTAAAAAATATTCAAAAACACAGAAAAATCAAAAATTAATTCTAGTTTATTAGAAAAATACTCAAAACCCGTTTTTTCGATTTATTCTGTTCCCGATTAAAAAACTTAAAAAACAATTACTTTAAATAGTTAATAACTTTATGAATATTACACCAAATAATTCGATTTATAATTAATTATTGTAAAATTAATTAGAAAATTAATTAATTTTATGATGATTTCTATCATTGGGAAGCCTTGATAAATGAACAAAATAGACTTTTTTCAAAAAATCATAAAATGTAAAATAATTAATAATAAAGATTTATGATTCAACTATTAAATTTATCGGTTAATATAATATTTGTTGACAAAAAATTAGTCTGAACACCAACATGTTTCGTCAAAATAGCGAATTTCCCAACTTTGTAATTGAAAAAAATAATTTAAAAAAATTTTTTTTGAAAAATTATCCCCAATGTTTGTATAATAAAAGTCCAAACTTTTATAATCTACTTTAAAAATTAATTTCTGATTAACCAGAAGCCCAGGAAAAACCCATGAAAACTGTAGAAAATACAAATTCCATAAGAAAAAAATCTAAAAAGAAAAATTAAATTAATATTAATTTGATTCAAGTGCTGACTACTAAATTGTGTTTTATTATTCTTCAAATTTTTATTTGACAGTGGTGTTTTAAATTGTGTACTTAAACCATTACTTTTATTTCCAGATATTAATGAATGTAATCGTTATTATAGAAGTTGTGATTCTACAAGACGTTGTGTTAACACTTTTGGTGGTTATTACTGTGAATGTCCTGAAGGATTTTCTGCTGATCGAATGGGTTCACCTTGTGAAAAAATTAATGAAATACCAATGATAACATATTGTAAAGATAAACAGTATAATGGAAGAAGAAGATGTGTTTGTCCACGTAATATGATACTCAATTCAGATAATTTTACATGTAGACGTAATACACGTACAACACGTGCTGATAATAATGAAAGAACTAGAGAACGTATAACGTGTAACGTTGGATTTAAATATTCAGACAAAGCTGAAGAATGTGTTGATCTTGATGAATGTAAAGAAACCAATCATAAATGTGCTAAATATTGTCAAAATTTACATGGATCATATATGTGCGGTTGTGATTCAGATGAAACCCTTGCATCAGATAAAAGAAATTGTATTAAAAAAACGTAAAAAGATTGTTTTTGTTTTCATAAAAAAAATGTCATACGTTTTTATTTTCCCATTTTCTCTTATCGGAATTTCATTTATATTTAAGCTTTTCTAAAATTCAATTTTTATTATTTAAAAATTAAAACTATATTTGAAATGAGAATAATAACACCATATTTTGGTATTTTCAATTAAGACAAATCATAAAAATAACAAAGAAAATTAATTTTTTGTGTTAGAATAACAACAAATATTTTTTTCCGTTTTTTATTTAAATTAAGATTTTTAAAGTTTAAAAAAACGTGTTTGTTCTGTTTTTCTTTATTTGCATTTCTTTTTTTCCTCTCAATATTAATTAAAAAATAACTTTTTATTTTGTTTTTGTTTTAACATAAAAAAAAGCAACAACTGGAATTCATTTTAAATGTTTTATAATAATATTTTAGATGTACACTGTACAGGAAAACTTTGTTATAACGTAGCTTATAACTTATAACGAATTTTAATTTAGTCCCGTGAAGTTCGTTATAACCGAGTTTCACTGTATTTAAAATTTAAATAACAATAAAGAAAAAAAAAAACAAAAAAAGAATAGACAGCAAGGCAAAAAGAAGTATATTTTTAGTTTTAAGATTTTTATTGTTGTTCAATAAAGTTCGTTTGTTTATTTTAAATAAAAAATCAATCCTCTAAAAAAAGAAAATTTACCACTATTCTTTTCTCTATTTATTTATTTGAAAAAAATTTTAATCTTAAAGTTTAATACACTGGAAAACAACAACAAAATTTATATTTTTCCGTTTTCTAAAATAGACTTTTTCTTTTCCTTAATTTACATTTTAAAAAATTTTATATTTCGCTGAAAAGAAATTAAAAAGATTTCTGTAATTATGAAATTCCTCAAATTCATCATCTTCATCAAGAAGACCAAGATCTGCCATACTTTATATTTTTGATTTTAAATAATTTTATTAATTAATTGTTGAAAAAGTGTAAAATCACTTTATCACAAATCATACCTGGCTGAAGCTGGCCTCACTTTTGACAGTGTGGAGAAATGTAGTAGAGTGGGAGAACTGATACTAGTGGTTAAATAAAAGAAAATTAATTGTTAATAATATATTATTGTTTATAAAATAAATTTGAATAATTAATAATAAATAATAATTAATAATAAATAATAATTAATAATAATAATAATTAATAATAATAATAATTAATAATAATAAACTAATGTAAATATTACTTACATTTGTATTACAAATGTAATAGTATTTTTTTGTATTTTTTAATAAATAAATTTTTTTTAAATAATTTAAATAAAGTAATGTTTTTTAATTGCATTGCCTGAAATTTTTTTTATCCAACTTCCTTCCTCATATTTATATTTGAAAGTTTTTTCAGCCGCACTTTTTTTATAAATATAAGTGTATATATATTTTTAAAATGTATTAAAATATTAATATAATTATTTTAAACTATTAACAAATAATTATAGAATATCTATATTTAAATTTTGTTTTATCGACGTCAATCAATATTTATATACACTAATTAATGTTTCAATTTGAAGTGAGGATGGAATTGATCTAGCCATCCTCAAATATATCTAGTAAAAAAGAAAAATAAAACAATGATTATTAAATTTATAAAACAGTAACACGTTTATATTATTACTTTTAAAGATTCACTAAGTATTTATTCATCATTTTAAAATACTTTTCAATTACTTCACTTATTTATTTAGCACAAAACAAACATTTTTTATTAACTAGACCGAAGTGACAAGTGAGGATGGAATTGATCTAGCCATCCTCAAATATATTTAGTAAAAAAAACACGACATCTATACAACAAATAACCTAATTAACTTAAGACGGCGACATCTATGTTAAGGTTTTATACTTAAACTTATTTAAACAATTAACATAACGACTTTATTTATTTATATATATATATATATATATATATATATATATATATATATATATATATATATATATATATATATATATATATATATATATATATATATATATATATGATATAAATTATAATTTATGTTTCTATAATTCATAATTTAATTTTTATTTATTTTAATTTATTGAAATCACCCATTAACTTTTTGATTTTTTATTTTCATAAAATTACAAGTAAATTAGACAACGGATTTAGGTAAAAGTCTTAATTTAACTTATTTACATCAGTTGGAAGCTAATTTAAATATCAAAATCATTTAAATAAAAAAAAAATAAAAAAAATTTGTCATTTCTGTTTCAATATTCGATGAATGTGTAAATGTATTATTTTCTTTAAAACTTCCACAAACTGTACGTCTTATTTGCTGTATTATGTGGACGATTTGATGTTGACATTGTTGTTGTTGATGGTGTTGAAAACAAATTACATATTTTTAATAATATTGCTGTTATTTTATTACGTTTTTTTGCATTATTATTTGTACTTATTTCATATAATTTTGTTATTCTTAATCAACATTTAATTTTCATTTTGCAACGGTATGATTTATACGGTAATGACGTCATCTCTCACTTTTATTTAGTTGATTTTCAATAGATTCTGTCTGATTTAATTTCACTTTTCTATATTTCATTTTAAGATTTGTCTCAATTTGTTCCAATTTGAACTCCTTTTCTTCAACTGCGCTTTCATCTTCATGTCTTTACTTTCTTTTTAGTTTTTCTCTCAGCTGATATAAATTATCTTCTTCTTCTATATTATAGATAAGTTTATAAGTTCGTTATAAAATTTAAATATTTAATAATGGCGAATATAATTTCAGATATGCCTAAAACTGAAAGCTTCGTTATTGTAGATGGAATTCTTGATGAGGTAATTCAAAAGACTGGTAGGAAATTATATTTACGATCTTTGAAAGGTCAAAAAATTGTTAATTTAGAAGACAAAGAAGAAGATGAAGATCTAGAAGAATCTTTTAAGTCTTTATTATTTCGTTCTAGGTTGCGAAGTACACATTCTTTTTTTGACCTGACCGATCATGAATCAGAACCAGAAGAACAAGAACAAGCAGAAGAAAATAAAGAAGAATCTTTTAATTCTTTTGAATTTCGTTCTAGGTTAAAAAGTACGGGTTCTTGTTTTGAACTGAACGGCCATGAACCAGAACAAGAAATTTCTGATTCTATTGAACCAGAAAATTTTTACTCCAAAATGCCAGAGCTTGCATTAATATTAAAAGAATGAGATTTTTATTCAGAAATGTTGAATATTGCATTGGAACAAGAAAGTTCTGGTTCATTTGATAATTCAATGTTGTCACTGTATGAATCTATAAATAAATAAATAAAAAGGACTTTATGTTTTTTCTTTTGGACAATGAAAAGAGAAATTGGATATGAATTCATATACGAAAAAGAAGATATTCCCTTTTTATCTTTTATCTCGCAAACTGAATGCATAATTAAAAATTCATATATTTTTTTACCATCAACAATTTCTTTCACTTTATGGAATAAAAATTTAAAATTTGTCATATTCGATGAATTTGTAAATGTATTATTTTCGATAAAACTTCCACACACTGAACGTCTGATTTGCAACCACGAACTTAAATCCCGTACTGATAAATCTGATTAATTATTATGTTCCAAATATGTTTTATTTACTTCGATTCCAAGTACTGAAAAAAAACAAGAAAATACAATTAATTTTATTTAAAATTTTAAAAATAAATCGAAAAAGTATGGTTACGGATCAAAAACATTCCAAAAGAAGTTTGCCAATACAGAACATGCTGATTGAAGATCAAAATCATTACGTTCCAAAAATTATTCCAATTATTCAGAGTCCAAAAAAAAAAAACAAAAATGACCGAAGTCAATTGAAATGGTTTTATTTGTAGTGATGTATCTATTTTATTCAGTCTATGATGGTCTAACACAGTTGGAGCCATTGAAAATGGAATGTTTAAAACTGAAAAAATAATTTAGAATAAAAGAGTAAAAAAAAATGTAAAAACAAATTTTACTTTGTGAAGCTGTTCGAAGTGAAAATTTTTTTAATGCACTTCGATATGTTGTAAATTTTCTTCTTTATATATATCCTTAATTTCTGTTAGTATTTCTAGTAATTTTGGGTCTTCATTTTGTGTTCTCCCATTTAATTTATTAAAATAAATAAAATATCCTTCTTCATTTTCTCTTTCCTCGAACTTTTTTCCATAAAAATCTATATTTTTTCACTATACTAATTGTGAATAATATTTATTCTATAGTAATAACTTTGTAAAATTACACTATTAAACAATTAAGAGTTTTAATAAAATGTTTTGTTATTTATTTAAGAAAAAGTAAAAAAAAGTGACAGTTAAGCATTTGTTTGAATTTTTTTTAAAGTAAATGATGTTGCTCTTTTATAAATACATTGAACGCGCGTATTAATATTTTTTTCATCTTTTAGTTGGCTACGTGTAATAATACACAAACGTTTATAACTTCATTTTTATTATTACTTATTATTTTTTATTTGGAAAATTTACTACTTGGTTACAGGTAATTTTTTGTCCTTGTTGATACAACACAAAAGACGTTTCCATTTACTTTAAATTATAAATAGATAACAATTACATGAATCATATTAATATTCTAGAGGGGAAGAAGCTGCCGAGAAATTTCAATCTGAATCGGGTGTTGAGCCTACGATTGAATTAAGTTCTTTAGACAACAGAATTTTAATTCGAGAAGCCGTACAAGAAGGACGTGTTCAAGAGGCAACACACTTAGTTAATCAATTCTACACTGAACTTCTCGACAAAGATCGCTATTTGTAGTTTCATTTACAGCATGCATTTGATCGAACTTATACGGTTTGTAACAACACAACATGACTCAACTAGAATTAGTAATTGTATCCGCCGGATTTGATGCTGCTATTGGATGTCCTGAGGTGTGTGTAAATTTTTTTCATATTTTTACTTGTTTTTTTTTCTGTTCCTTTAAAATTTAGTTTTCACCTACTTATATAATTGTAGCTGCTGGTTACGATTCAGCATTAGGTGACGAAAATGTACAACTTTTATTCTTTTTTTTTTCTATTTCCATATCGACGGTTAATCGGATCAATTATTATGTTGGCTGTTAAGACTTTGTAGTTTTGGTCCAATTAGACAGGTTCTACTGTATTTAAATGTTTGCCGAGTATGCTAAAGGTGCTTGAGAAATTTCCCAGATATGGATTATCATTTGGTTGTATTTCATTGCATTCTAAATGAAAGACAAATGATCATCGCTTAAAAAACATTTATCAATTTACAATAAAATAGGACAATAATTAATAGAAAATAAATAAATTTTTACAGGGTGAAATGGAAATAACACCGGCATGTTATTCACATTTATTGTCACCACTTTTAGCATTTGCAGAAGTTAAAATTGAGGTTGTACTTGAAGGTGGTTGGTTACTGTTTAAGTTCATTATCTGAAGGTACTGCACTAACACTGAAAACATTACTTGGTGTTCCTTGTCCAATAATGGAAACATTAGATGCACCTTGTGACAGGTTTGTTTAATTTTTATTCTTATTTTTTAGCATCCAGGAAACAATTTTAAATTGTATAAATGTACATAAGCCATACTCAAATACAAGAAACATATAATTTAGAGAAATTAAATAATATAAATCCACAATCAAACTTACATAAAGTTATTAAAAATTTTAATGGTGGACCACCTGTACCTGAAAAATATCAAACTAGAAATTGTTATCCACTACAATGTGAAAATTTTATAAGAAAAACAGAAGATAGACTTAATCAATTGAGAATGTGTAAGGATTTCTTTTTTTGTTTATTAAATTTGCTTTATAAAAACAGTTTTAAGAAATCTATTAAAAACTTGGTAGTCATAATAAGAATATAATTTAAATTTTTAGCTAGAAATTTTGATGTAATAATTTTTTTAAAAAAATCCTTAATTTTATTTTTGTATTTTTCAGTTACAAATTTAGCACTTCCAATAAATCGCGTTTGTTATGTATGATGACCGATGATATTATGTTAAAACATAAAAATTTATTTGAAGAAGGTTTCAACATAACCTTCTTCAAATAATTTTTTTTGTTTTTATGGTCCTGATCGTATACAAAAAATAAATGAAGGTATAAATATACCATGGAATAAAAAGGAAATGGGTGATATGGAATATATTACTGTATTTCAAACAATTATATTACCAATAGCATATGAATTTAATCCAGAATTAGTAATTGTATCAGCTGGTTTTGATGCAGCTATTGGTGATCCACTTGGTGGTTGTAAATTAACACCAAAAGCATATGGTATTTTACACATTGGTTAACATCATTAGCAAATGGACGTTTAATTATATGTTTAGAAGGTAATTTTCTTATACAAGTACTTAGGAATGTGTAAACTAAATAACGATTTATTATATCTTTACTGGTGGTTATAACGTTAACTCAATAACATATTCAATGTGTACAAAAGCATTATTAGGTGATCCATTACCTTTAATACAAACATTTAATCGTAATAATTTAAATGCAAGTTGTATTGAAACAATACAAAATGTTATTTCCGTACAATCAAAATATTGGAAATGCTTACGCTTTGGTAAAAAAATGGGAGAACACAAAATGAAGACCCAAAATTACTAGAAATACTAACAGAAATTAGGGATATATATAAAGAAGAAAATTTACAACATATCGAAAAATCAATATTTCCATTAAAAAATAATAGATCAATGGTAAAGAAAACAATAATAAATTATCGTAAAATATTTGAGACAATATTTTAAAAAATTGATTTTCTAAATGTACGTAATGGTATTGAATATTTATTAAAAAAATTACCATTAATTAATTCATTAGCAAATGATCAATCATATCGTACAAATTTTCCATTCATTGTTGAAACAAATGAACAATTTAATAAAATTACAAAATCAAAACAAATCTGTTATGAATGGTTTCGTGCAAAATTAATAAATCGTATGATAAAATTACATCCAATATTAAAAAAAAAAAGATTTATGGACAACAAAAGAAATATTATTATATGCTAGAAAATTTGCGTATATACCATTAATAAAATTAAATCAAATAAATTCTAATAAAATAAATAATGAGAATATTAAAGAAATTGTTGAAAATGAAATAAAAAGGGAAAAATTAAATAATATTACAACAACATTTAATCATGATATATATGAATGGACAAATGATATTATAATAAATAAAATGAATAATATATCAAAAATTATAATATAATTATAATTATAATATAATTATAATTGATGTTGAAAATGATGATGAACATAATGATGATAATGGTAAATATAATTATCATAATAGGGTGAAACAAAAAAATGTTGTAACAGAAATAAATAATAACAGTAAATTACAAATATGGATTCCATTACCATATAGTATTGAAAAAGAAGGACAATTTATAGCTGAATTAACAGAAGATATTGGTATTAGATTAAAAACAGAAGAGATTATTTCAGGTGAGATTTTATTTATTTTATGTTTCTTCTTTTTTTTCTTTGTTTATTCAATTCCTATGCAATCATTAAAATGTTTTCCTAAACAACTTAATTCAATAAAAACCCTTCAAATGTTTTCAAACTTTATTTTTGGTTATTATTTTTTTTTATGTATTTCTTTATTTCCAGACGTATTTTATCCAGCTGCACAAAATATATTGGCCAATGTATTACAAAGTTTCACCGAAAACTTAATACGTCTTGCTTATGGAAGTAAAAGGTAATATATTTTCATATATTCTTTAACAGAAACTTTAAAATGTTTTTTTTCTTGTTTAGTTCATCGAATGAACAACCAATACAACCGGCTGATATAAAAAATGCAATTTTAAGTCGTCCAGAATTTGATTTTCTTACAAATAAACATATGGGTGTACCAATATTAAAAGACGATTACCAGGAACAATAGATACACACACGCAGATATAACAATGCAAAACAAAAATAATAAACAAATAGAATTAATTGATGCTATTAAACTTTTATGTTTCTTTGTTTGTTTTTTTTTCTTGTTTTTTAATTTTGCTGTTTTTATTCCTTTTTTTCTTTTATGTGTATTTCTATAATTTTACAGTTTTACAAATAAAGAAAAAAAATAACAATTCAATTTTAATTAAATATCATTTCAGTATAATTTGGTCATACATATACTTACCATTCCGTTACTTACCACCCTATATGAATCTTTAGATATAAATCAAACAAACAATTAAAAGAAAAAAAAATGCAAAACCAACAAATTTGTTTCAATAAAATTTATTTTATTAAAAAATCATTAAATTACATCGATAAAAAATGGTACAAAAAATCTTATTTTTATTTTGTCTGAATATCGTTTATCCTTGCGCTCGGAAACGAGCCCTCCTGATGATTTGGAATTTAAATTCTAAATCATCAAAAGAGCTCGTTCTGAACGCCAACTACTTAATCTAAATATACTTAAAATTAAACTTAACTAATATTACATACATACACATATTCAATTATAGTTGGTTAATTGAATATGTGTATGTACATAATAATCACTTAAAACTACTCTTACGTTGCCTTTGAAAATTTAAGGCACGAACATCTTATGAAAAGGTGGTAAACAGATCTTTTAAAAGTCTTCCATCTTGTTCTCTTCTTTAGTTGAGAATCCGAACATTCTGCTTCAACATTTACTTCTTCCGTTATTTCTTCTGTATGACAAGGTTCTATTTCCAATGAATTAGAACAATGTCCTAAAGAGTCTTCGGATGCAATCGAATCAGAATCTGATGTTGTTGCACATCTGGACTTTAAATAATCAAAATACGTAAAAGCATCAAGAATTTCTTTTGAATTTTCAGCTACGTCGAATTGAACTAGTTTTCGTCCTTTAAAAGATCTGATAAAAGATTTTCTAACTGTTTTTCTAATAAGATCGTTTATTATTTCACACACATTAACAAAACTTTCACTTTCACAAGGAACTATAATGTTATTTGCAGTGTTGATAATATCTTGAATTATTTCGCCAACAATTAAAACATCACACGGAAACATAATATTGCCGAACTCCATTCTTAAATTTTCAAATGACAACTGAAAATTAATATTTGTTTATTTACTTTTATAGACTTTTTTTTACTTAGCCTACTTTGATTTAATTTAGAAAAAAAAATTAAGAATAAAAATAACAAACAAGGTGGTTTTCTTTCAAACAAAATAAAATAATGTTTAATTTTTAGTTTTAGGAAATCTGAGACTTCGAGAGTTTACAATTAATATCGTTAAGTCTTTTATTAAATTTAAAAAAATATTAATAGAACTTTTTGAAAATTAACCGGCGACATAATGTTTAAATATGTATAATTTGTTGCCATCTAGGCTTTCATACTCAAATTAAGTTTTAACGTGTTGAAATGTCAAAACTCAAAATATTATAAATTAAAATCGTAAATGTGAGGTTAAGGTTTAAGAATATATTTATTTATAAATGTGTTCTGAAAATTCTAAATAAAAATTAAAAAATATATAAAAATGGAAGAAATTAATAGTGAAGTTAAAGTTTTTTTTTTTTTGGACTCTGAATAATTGGAATAATTTTTGGAACGTAATGATTTTGATCTTCAATCAGCATGTTCTGTATTGGCAAAATTCTTTTGGAATGTTTATGATCCGTAACCATACTTTTTCGAAAATATTATTAAGTAATAAAACTTTAATCAAATTTTTTTAATTTTAGGAATAAACCAACACAAATTTCACTTCTGGAATTAAAACAAACATTTCTTAAGTAATTTATCATCATATGAAGAAATAATATTTGAACATTTTTTATTGGGTGCTGATCATAATCGTTGTTTTATTCGTTTAAGATTTGAATCAATTTTAAAACTTTTATCAAAAATAATGATATATTTAGATGAAGGCAAACATTATGGTTTAGCAATGATACAAAATATTGTTGATGAAAGTTTTATTGAATGTCCAGGAATGGTCTTAATGAATATCAATTTAATTGTTTATTGAAAAATAATATGAAAAATAATGAAAATGATAATTTTCTTAATTATGCTCACATCGTATTAAACAATCACAATTTATTATACATGATGAAATTTGCATTAATTGCAAAGTAATACCAATACAAGGATTACGTTTTAAATGTAATCGTTGTAAAAAATTTCATTATGTTTAAAATGTTTTTCGATTGGTATATGAACGATTATGATGATATAACACATCGTATGTATGAAATAAGTACAAATAATAATATAAAAAAACGTACTAAAATAACAGCAATATTATCGAGAATATGTAATTGGTTTTCAACATCATCAACAACAACAATGTCAACATCAAATTGTCTACATAATACAGCAATGACTATGGAAACAAAAATGATTGATTCATCTGTTGATATTGATACAATTGAAATATGTATTAATCAAGATGAAATTAAAACTGATTCAATTATAATGTCCAAAATAAGTAATGGAAAAGTTAATTTGGTTAATTCTGGAAGTCATAATATTTCTGTTATTGATAGACTAATGAAAATTATTGATTTATTGAGTGAAGAAAATGAGTAGGAATTTTATTTAACTATATATTTATTTTTATTTTTCATAATTTGCCTTATTGTTTTTTGTTTTCAAAGAAAATTAAAAAATCCAGTGGATTAACACAATTTTCTAGAAATTCATACTAAAATTTTAAATGTTCAAGAAAAACAATTAAAATTAATTTGGGAAAAATCAAATTCATATTTAATACCAAATTCAAGTACACCATTAAGACAGCAGAATAATGAATTAATTTATGCAGTCTATTATCAAGTTTGTTTATTTATTTTTAAAATTTTAAATAAAATTAATTGTATTTTCTTGTTTTTTTTCGAAGTAAATAAAACATATTTGGAACATAATAATTAATAATGGGATTTAAGTTCGTGGTTGCAAATCAGACGTTCAGTGTGTGGAAGTTTTATCGAAAATAATACATTTACAAATTCATCGAATATGACAAATTTTAAATTTTTATTCCATAAAGTGAAAGAAATTGTTGATGGTAAAAAAATATATGAATTTTTAATTATGCATTCAGTTTGCGAGATAAAAGATAAAAAGGGAATATCTTCTTTTTCGTATATGAATTCATATCCAATTTCTCTTTTCATTGTCCAAAAGAAAAAACATAAAGTCCTTTTTATTTATTTATTTATAGATTCATACAGTGACAACATTGAATTATCAAATGAACCAGAACTTTCTTGTTCCAATGCAATATTCAACATTTCTGAATAAAAATCTGATTGTTTTAATATTAATGCAAGCTCTGGCATTATGGAGTAAAAATTTTCTGGTTCAATAGAATCAGAAATTTCTTGTTCTGGTTCATGACCGTTCAGTTCAAAACAAGAACCCGTACTTTTTAACCTAGAACGAAATTCAAAAGATTCTTGTTTATTTTCTTCTGCTTGTTCTTCTGGTTCTGATTCATGATCGGTCAGGTCAAAAAAAGAATGTGTACTTCGCAACCTAGAACGAAATAATAAAGACTTAAAATATTCTTCTTTTTTCATCTTCTTCTTTTTCTTCGAAATTAACAATTTTTTGACCTTTCAAAGATCGTAAATATGATTTCCTACCAGTCTTTTGAATAACCTCATCCATCTACAATAACGATGCTTTCTTATTACTTGTTCTAGAAAACCAACAATTCAAACATATGGATGTGGATCAGCGTCTTGCCCAGTAAAACTTTATAGGACACAAATAGTAGAATCTTTATTTAATTGTTATTTGAATTTTATTAGATAAATGGGTAATGGAGTGAATGGAGCGATTGGGGTCCATGTTCGTTAACATGTGTAAATGAAGAATCTCGAAAAGAATCAATTAAATATCGAGCCCGACAATGCAATTCACCAGCACCACAATATAATGGATTACAATGTGAAGAAAGTTCTGTTGTAACAGAATTTGCGATGTTAATATTTGCATTGTTGATGGAATTTGGTCTGAATGGAAAAATGTTAGTATTTGTTCAGTTATGTGGCAGAGGTAAAATGTTAAAAAAAAAAACTCCAAGTATTACAGGAAGACCATGCATTGGTGAAAGTGAACAATATGTTATATGTCAGACAAGTTATTGTGAAGAACATCTAAATGATCCTTGTTCAAAAATATTTGTATTAAATAAAGAAATAAATGAATGTGTTGGTAAGAATAACTTAATATGTGAATTATGTTTGAGAATATTTCAGCAAAACGTTTTTAGCATTTTTTTATTTTAATTTACATTTTTCGTTGTTAAAATTATTCATTTCTTTTCGTGCAAAAGAATAAAATTTATTAAGGAAAAAATCTGAAAAGAAAAATTAAATTAATATTAATTTGACCCAAGTGCTGACTACTAAATTGTGTTTTATTATTCTTCAAATCACAGTGGTGTTTTAAATTGTGTACTTAAACCATTTTTCTTTTATTTTCAGATATTAATGAATGTAATCGTTATTATAGAAGTTGTGATTCTACAAGACGTTGTGTTAACACTTTTGGTGGTTATTACTGTGAATGTGATTTTCTGCTGATCGAATGGGTTCACCTTGTGAAAAAATTAATGAAATACCAATGATAACATATTGTAAAGAAAAACAGTATAATGGAAGAAGAAGATGTGTTTGTCCACGTAATATGATATTAAATTCAGATAATTTTACATGTAGACGTAATACACGTACAACACGTGCTGATAATTATGAAAAAACTAGAGAACGTATAACGTGTAACGTTGGATTTAAATATTCAGACAAAGCTGAAGAATGTGTTGATCTTGATGAATGTAAAGAAACCAATCATTTCATTTATTTTTAAGTTTTTCTAAAATTCAATTTTTAATATTTAAAAATTAAAACTATATTTGAAATGAGAATAGTAACACCATATTTTGGTATTTTCAATTAAGACAAATCATAAAAATAACAAATGAAAAGGAAAAAAAAAATATTTTTTGTGTCAGAATAACAACAATATTTTTTTCCGTTTTTTATTTAAGATTTTGAAATTTAAAAAAAACGTGTTTGTTCTGTTTTTCTTTATTTGCATTTCTTTTTTTTCCTCTCAATATTAATTAAAAAATAACTTTTTATTTTTGTTTTAACATAAAAAACAGCAACAACTGGAATTAATTTTAAATGTTTTATAATAATATTTTATATGTACACGAATTTTTATTTAGTCCCCGTGAAGTTCATTATAACCGAGTTTCACTGTATTTAAAATTTAAATAACAATAAAGAAAAAAAAAAATGGAAAGACAAAGAAGTATATTTTTAGTATTAAGATTTTTATTATTGTTCAATAAAGTTTCTTTGTTTATTTTAAATAAAAAATAAAGCCTAAAAAAAAGAAAATTTACCACTTTTCTTTTCTCTATTTATTTATTTGAAAAATCACTTAAATGAAATTTTTAAAGAGAAAAAAAATTTTAATCTTAAACTTTAATACACTGGAAAACAACAACAAAATTTATATATTTCCGTTACATTTAAAAAATTTTATATTTCGCTGAAAAGAAATTAAAAAGATTTCTATAATTATGAAATTCCTCAAATTCATCATCTTCATCAAGAAGACCAAGATCTGCCATATTTTATATTTTTGATTTTAAATAATTTTATTAATTAATTGTTGAAAAAGTGTAAAATCACTTTATCCCAAATCTGTATTCTGTGAATGATTTGACTTGACAAATAAAACTGAACGAGCCAACTTTCTTTTCTCTTTCGTTAATATGAAAAGCTCTGCTTTACCTTTGAAACCTCCTTCGTTAAATATTTCTTGTGTGCTCTAACGAAAGATTAGTGGCCATTTTCAATTTCGATAAATTCAATTATTTATAAAAAGTCGCTATTTTTTAGTTTTTTTTAAAATATTTTCCCTTTGATTTAATTGAATGAACGTGAAGATAGAAATAAATCTCATCCAAGATCCAACGGCAGTATGTACACAAGGAAGTGAGAAGCTGATTTTATGGAATTAGAAACGAATGATGAATGCATTGGTAATTATTCTAATTCACTTCAGTGAAATTAAATTCTAAACATATGTATCTTTTTTTAATTTTAAATGAATGTATGCTCGGAAAACACCAATGTACACATAATTGCGAATATTTAAATAACATAATCAATAAGCTACACAAAATCTGTCAATTAGATTTTGATCTTACATTTTTAAAATTGCTAATTCTTATAGGAATCCAAATGAAAGAACAACATTTTCATTTATAGAACGAAGTAATAGGGATATTTTTAATATGGAAAATATAGAAAAAAAGAATGGTGTTGTTTATCTTTATGCAAATAATAAATTTAAAATAGATAAAATGTATAAATTAAAAATAATTGCACCTCTTATTATATATAACAAAGTTTATAATTTATGTTACCATTTATTATTATTTAATCAATGATATTTCTTTATAATTTAAGCAAAAATAAAAAAACAAGAACTTTTGAATTATTAGAAAATAGTCTATAAAACTATCATTATTCCATAATGTTTTTTGCTGTATGTGAGCACACAGCCTAGTCAAGATTCTGTGGTAATATTCAAAAATTACCATTATGGGTAAAAGAAAAAAAATTAATTTAGATGAAACTTTTAACAAGATTTTTATGGAAATATTTCTGAATGCTCTTATACTATAATGTAAATAATGCAATATTTGTTAATAAACCTTAAAGTTTCATATTATTTTTATTTTTTTATTTTGTTCATATTTTTTTCATTCTAAATTTTTGCATAACAATTTTCTTATCATTGAAAAATAATATTATGAAAATGTATAATCAGAACTTTTGTGTATTTTTTTTTCAACATACATGCATACATACAAACATACACATAAACATTAAAGAGTCGGGTTGTCTATAAATTTGCATGTTCCGGCAAAATTCAAACAGTTTAGTTTTGAATTTTCGTTTGTTCGGTTTGTTCTTCAAGTTAAAAGTGTTTTTTTATTAAAGTTTTATTTGCAATAAAAGTGTGATTTTTAATTAATTAATTAATTAATTCTCATTATTTAAAACAATGTTAAAATTTTTATTTTTTATTTTGTTACTAATTAATTTAGTGCTTTCAATTGATAAAAATATTATTATTGTTTTTGATACAAATCAATTAAAAGAATCGCTTAATAATTCGGATTATGTGTTACTTGCTGATGTTGAAGGTATTTAAACCTTTTATTTTTATATAGAAATTGCGTGCGTTCTTCTATCTTTTTAATGTATTTGTATTTGCAAATAGAATTAATCTGAAAATTATATTGTGTTATACAATTATTTTGTATTCACTTTATATATTTATTTAAATATTTCATAAAATTAAAAATAATGTCACCAAAATCAGTCCAGTCTTTGTAAATTTTCTTGTAGTCAAAGCAAATATGTAGAACAAAACAAATTAATTGAACGGACATCACAAAAAGAAATTCAAAAATGAAAAAAAAATTATAAAGATTAAAAAATTATAAAGATTAAAAAATTATTAAGAATATTGAATGAGATAAGAGGAGTTGATTGTCCTATTTATTCAGAGATTTCTCGTATATTCAACTATTTTTTTTAATAATATAATCTTTATTTTAGATGCAAATGAATTAAAACAAAAAACAAATGATGAATTCAAAGATATTCTTATATCGGAGAGAAATTTTCTATATAAAAAAATTGGTCCAGCCTCCAATGATGGCAATGTCGATGATATTAAAAATGTAAAAATATAGAATTTCTTCTGTACTTTATTTACTGTTATAATTCTGAAAATTTTTACCTTTATTAGATCATGACCAAGTTAATGACAAAATTTAAAAAGGATAAAATAAATTATGTTGAGAAAAGTGAAAGGAATGAACCACAAGTGAAATTTAAAACCGATATAATTAATAATAAATTGGAATTAATGGAAGGTGAAGATTTACAAATTGATTGTATTGGTGTTTCTTTAACAGAATTCTCACTAAAATGGTTATATAATAATGAAGACGTATTAGAGAACACAAGTGCAGAGTAAGTTTATTTTATTTTTCTTATTTTCCTTTTCTAAACCGGCACAAATAAAAATATAAAAGAATTATCTCTTTTCAATAGGGGAAATCCCATTTTATTTGTTAATAGGAAATAAATACAATTTTTGTTCTTTATATGCATGTGTGTGCTTTTTCTATTATAATTAATTATCACACATGTAAAAAATATGATGTCAGCTTTTTCTCATTTAGCAAAACTTTAATTTCTAATTAAATAAATTAATTAGAATTGTAGATTTTTATGTTTCTTAAATAAAAAAATAGAGAATATTTTTGATGAAGGCTGATTTATATAATAAATAATTATTTTTTTCATTAATTGTCTGTTTTTTAATAGATTGTCAAACTTATTTCTTTGGCGAAACCAATAATGGAGAAACATTTTAATAATTCTAATGAAAATTAAATATTAGACTTTAAACTCTAAAAACATAAAATATTATATTTCGTCAAAACAACTTTTATTCTTAATTTTACATTAATACAAAAAAAAAATCCGTAACAGCATAATAAAATTCTCTTATCTGGTAAAATTTAAATGTTTTAAGTAATTTGATCGGAACAAATATTTATATAATTTTTTTTTTGTCATTTTATCACATTTTTAATAAAAGTAATTTTTTGTTTATCGTAAATTTTGCTTTCACAAGTTTTCAATTTTTATTAAAAAAATTATAATTTTAGAAAATATTTTATAGTTTACATTTTACAAAAACAAATTATTTTTTTTCTAAAATGTAAATTAATTTCCTGAAATCAGTAAATTCCAAATGCCGAAAAAAAAATCTAATATTGAAGGAACCATTTTAGATGCTCAAATTATCCAGACAATCTGAGATAATTTTTAGAATATAATCTTTAGGAAAATAAAATAAATGAAGAATATTGTTTAAATTCTATCATGAATTATGAATAATCTTTGAGATAAAATATATAAAATATTATTTAAAAGTATTTTTAATGGAATTATAACATTTTTCTTTAATTCAAATGAAAGTTTAGTCTACATTCATACATACTACATCGTATAATATATAAATATGATAACATATAATTAAAGGTTATGTATGTTAAAGATCTAATTATTGCAAAGATTTGGATTTCATTCTTTTTTCAAAAATAAATCTATCTAATTAACTAGAATATTTTAAATTAACAGAAAATTTTGCCTTATTTTAGCTTTCTTGCTAAATAATAGAAGTTCATTTTTCATATTTCATACACGTTTTCGATTTAAGTTTTTCATCTCTATTGTTCAGCATATATTTGAATGAAACTTAACCAAATGAAAAAAGTTGTCTTATTTACAAATTTTTCAAATCAAGTAAAATATCATTTCTTGATGACAATACAGTAATTGAGTGTTATTGTATGAATCTCGATGCTTATCTTATCATTATTAAGATGATAAAAAGAAGAACTTTTAATCTTTAATAATTGCCAAGCATATTATATGAAATTATATCCGATCTCACGGTTTTTTAATTTCATAAAAAGAAATAATCTTTTGTCTTAAATTTTTTTTAGTAATAAAGCAGACTTAAGTTTAAACATTGAAAATATTAAAATGACACAAAACGGATGTTATTATTGTGTTGCTGAAAATGAGGATGGAAAAACTATAAAAATCGTCGATGTTACAGGTTTTGTCATTTATTTTTAATATCCAAATTGGTTTATTTGTTTTTTTACTTACTTTCATTATTTGACTTTGTATAGTTAAAAAAAGTCCTTTATCAGTGAATGTGACAAGAAAAAAGGATACAGTAGTTGAAGGAACAAATTCATATACATTAATATGTAATGTGAGTCCAGGTCATGAAGAAAATGTAACAGTTTTTTGGACATTTAATAATGACATAGAATTACCATCATATGCTTCAATGAATGGCACCAATTTAAAATTGACGGACATTGAAAAGGAAATGTCTGGAGATTATACTTGTTGTGGACAATTGTTTAAATTAATAAAATGTGAAGAATTTAAATTAGTTGTACAATATCCTCCTGTATTAATTGATAACGCTAAAGAATGTAAGTTATAGTAATATTTATAACTATTCCAATATTTAATTAATTAATTAATAAGTAAGAAAAATAAAATTATTTAAATTAATTCAGAATTCACTATATACAATTTCAATTAGAGTTAAACAATTTAAATAAAGTTCCGAATGACAATTATCTGAATAATATAAATCATCCACAATAAAATTCAAAAATATGTTTCATTATTAAATTTTAATTTTTCAGATAATTTAATTCCAATTGGTTCTTCTACAAATATAACATGTAATGCGGAAGCGGAACCACTGCCATATATTCATTGGATAATATATACAAAAGATGATACAGAAACATTAAATATGTCTTATGTTTCTATTGAAAAAATGACAGCAAATCACGAAGGAAATTATATTTGTCATGTTTCAAATGGACACGGTCAATCATTACAAAGAAATGTTACAATTGAATTAAATGCAATTGAATCACCAAAAATTATAAGAACAAATGAATCTATAATAATCACAAATATTGGTGATAATCTTGAAATGCAATGTAAATGTTATGATTGTACACCAATAAATACATACATTTGGATGTTAGATACGGATGAAATTAATGAAAATAATACTGATTATCAATTATTTAATAGTATTACATATGAACAAGATCCAGATGATCATTTAACAGAAATTAAAGTATTTCGGTATATTTTGAATATAACAGATATTTCTATTGATGATCAGGGAACATATAAATGTATATTCTCTAACGAACATGGAGAAGATGAACAAACTTTTGTTGTTAAAGTTTTAAGTATTTAAAAAAAATTATATATGTTATAGAAAATATTTTTTTAAAATTATTATTTCAGCTCCAACCAATATTGAAAAGTTAACAGACATAAATGATAATATGAATGTTATTGAAGGATCAACAGCGCATTTGAAATGTGAAGTTAAAGGGGAACCAATAACAATTGTTCAATGGACTAAGGATGGAATGCCATTTTTAAGCAATCAAGAAAATGCTAATGACAGTGTAATTATATCTGATGTTAAATTTGAAGATGCTGGAGTTTATACATGTTTTGCATATAATCATCGAAGTTTAATAGTGAGAAATTTTACTCTTCTTGTGATTTGTAAGTAATTTAATTAATTTTTGTAAAATTTAACAAAACAAAACGGCTACAAAATATCCATTATTTTTTAAAGCTCCATTAAAAATAACAAATGATGCAAATAAACTATTGAGTACAGTTTCTGGTGAAACAGTTATCTTACCCTGCCAACTATTCCCATTATATCCATCAGAAATTACATGGTTCTCAAATGGACATGAATTAAGTACAAATAATAAGTCAAAATATACAGCAGAAAATAATGCTTTAAGGTATAAAAAATTATAATAAAAATAAACTAACTGAAATATTTTGAAACAATTTTTTGTGTTATTAAAGCTTTCAGGCTGATCCAACTGATACTGGAATATATGAATGTCGTGTTAAAAATGATACAGCCGATTTAACTGAAGATACAATTTTAGTTGTTTATGGTAAATTTTATAAAAGTTTATATTTTTTATCTTTTATTTGGAGGAAGTAACGGTTGGCCTTTTTTTTGTCTTTGCCTTTGCCTGATAATTTTTTTAATTATTTCTTAATTTTACAATTATATTTTATTTTGTTAGTTCCACCGTCAATTTATCCCGCTCATGATGAAGTTATAAAAGTAACATCAAATAGTGAACTTGTATTAAATTGTGAAACAATTGGATATCCATCTGTAAGTATACATTATACGAAACATTAATAATGTCATAATCTAATAATTAATAACATCTTTTTAATTCACAAAATGAAAAGCCTGAAAAATCATGGCAAACATTAACAAATGATACAAATGACACATCAATAGAAGAAATGGAAAATGTGACAACAACAGATCATGGTGATTTATTATTATCAAATATAACAATTGATTCTCAAGGTGTTTATATTTGTAAATCGCATAATATAATTGGAACAACACAAAAAAAATTCAGTATTCTTGTTTTCGGTAAGGTCTAGAATAAATACTAACTACATTACATGCTAACGAAAATTTTGAAAAATTTTTAGATCCACCAGAAATAACATCAGATTTTGTAAATGAAACTGTACTTCTTCCTGGTGACAATATAAGATTAAAATGTGAAGCATTTGGTAATCCTCATCCAAAAATTATTTGGAAAAAGGATGGAGAAATTGTTGATGAACGTAAGTAACTCAAGAGAATTTTGAAATAAAAACATTCCAACGATTTCTTTCTTCTGAAATGAGAAAAATATGTTCCAATAAAATTTTTTTTTTGTTATATTAAATTTCTGAGCATAAATTTCCACTTTTCTTTCTATAGAATTAATTATTGACAATGGATTGAAAATAACATCAAGAGATAAAAAATCAGCTGGTAATTATACATGCCGTGCTGAAAATTCTCAAGGATTTAGTGAACGTAATATTTCTATTAAAATTATTCATACACCACAAATATTACCCGGTTTTACTTCACCACAACTGAAATATATTTCATCAAAACCATCTAAAATTAAACAATATACATTAGTTTGTCCAATTGATATAAAAACAAATATCACATGGACACATACAGATTTTGATGGAAATTTATTAGATAAAGATGGTAATTTATTAATAATGAGTGATGGATTACATACGTGTACTGTTAAAAATGAAGCTGGAGAAGCAAGTTTTACATTTCAATTGCATACAAGTGCTCCACCATCAAATGTTAATGCTAACTTAGTTAAATATAATTTTATTACAACACTTGATGATACTTACAATGCTATGGCTGACGAACATGTTGAAATAAATTGTGTTGCTGATTGTGTTCCACCATGTGAGGTACAGTAGAAATATTTATTAGTAAATATTAATTAATATTAAAATTTCAAATTATATATTTACTTATTTAAATTATTTAAATAATTCCAGAAAGCATGGTACGATGAAAATGATCATGTTGTATCAAATAGTGATATATTACAATTCGGATCAATAACTTTAGAACAAAATGGTACATATTTTTGTAATGCATCAAATGATGAAGGTTACTCAATTCGACCATATACTATTTTCGTTGAAGGTAAATTCATTGTTAAAATAATTCATTATTTTGAATGAATAAATAAATATTATATGTTTGATTAAAATTTAGCGCCACCAACTTATGTAAACAAAGATTTAGAACAATATATTCCATTAAAATATGGATCTGAATTAATGTTAGATTGTATTGCAACAGGAAATCCAGAACCAACTATAACATGGTTTAAAAATAAGTAAATATTAAAAACATTAATTCTCAGATAGATTAGTTTAAATATAAACCCCTTTTTGTTTCATAACTTTTTTTTATTAAAATGTCAAAGTACTTTTCATCTTCAGAACTATACTTATTAAACTATGAGTTTTCTGTTTCATTGATCTCAAAAGTTCTAATTAATTAATTAACTTAACAGTGTATTAATTAATCATAATTAAAAACATTAATTAATAATTTCATTTCTTGGCCCTCATAAATTATTAATATTAAGAATTACAAAATTAAGAGAAACATGAAAATATTTTTTCTATAAATCAGTTAAGTCATTAGGAACGTGCATTAATAATTCTAATCTCAATATTTTTAATCTTATTTCGAGGAAGTTATATACAGAAATATAGAATTCTAATCCTTTTACATTTTTAGTGAAAAGTTAACTGAAAATTCTAATATTTTGTTTATTGAGAATACCGAACCATCCGATATGGGATTATATAAATGTTTGCTGGAAAATAATCATGGAATTATTGAAGTGACATACCGTGTTGATGTTCTTGGTAAGTTATTCTTGGTTATAGAATGGAAGGTAATCGTTTTAAAGCAAAAAAAGTCATTTTAGTTTTGAATAATAAAACGATTAATTTTTTCTAAAACTAACAAAACGTTTATTAATTGCAAAGAAATTTCCTAAAATTAAACTAACTTTTATAACTTTTCTTCTTTTAATTTGTTTTTTTTTTTACAGATAACAAAAATATAACATTTATTAGTGAAAATAAAGAGATAATTTTAATTAAGAATCAAGAAGTAGATTTAAATTTAACTTGTAAAGTAACAAGTTATTTATATCCAAATGTTTCATGGTTATTTAATAAAAATTTATTATCAACAACAAATAATGCAATAAATTTACCAATCTTTAAAAATTTCATAAGCAATTCAAAGAATACATTTTATATTGGAAGTGATTCTAATGACATAACAACTGAATTAATGGATTTAAATTATAAACATTATTATTCTGAATTTAAACATGAAAATATTGATGGAACTGTTGTAATTATATTTAATTTAATTATACCAAATGTTTATTTTTATGATTCTGGTGAATATACTTGTTATGTTGAAAATGAAATGGGTGCATTGAAAAAAGAAACATATGTAACAGTTTCAGGTTAGCTTTTAATTTTAAAGGAATAACATAATATCCGGAATTCTATTTGACAGAATAACATATTTATTATTATTATTGTTTTTTTTCTTTTCAGTGCCACCGTATGTTGATGAAAATATTGAAGAACGAAAAGATATACAATTAATTGCAGGTCTGCCTTTACATATTAGTTGTAATATAACTGCATATCCTGTACCTACAATTGAATGGTTTAAAAATGATTATCCAATTAATGATGGTAATGATAATGTTGAAATTTTTCATGCTGGTAAACTTTTGAGAATAGAAAAAATAGAAGCAGAACATCAAGGAGAATATTTTTGTAAAGGAACAAATATTGGTGGAGAATTAAAACTTTACTTTGATGTGGTGGTAATAGGTAAATTTAAGAGAGAGAATTAATTAATTAAACATTAAAATTTACATTTTCACATACATTTATATTCTTTACTGATTTATTGTGCAGCACTTAACTTATTTCACTCAACATTGAACTTTTTTTTTTCTGACTAGAAATTTGTCCAACTAATAATTTCTACCACTAATAAAAGTTAAATTGATTTTCTTTATTTTTATATTTAGCATATTTCAAATGTTTCGGAAATTTAAATCTACGTCAAACAATATAATTATTAATTATTTGTTTATTTTAATGTTAGTTCCAACAAACCCATTATTCCCCGATGGTCATACAACAGATCCTGAAAACTTATATAATATAGAACAGAAATCAGTTCTTGAAGGTGATAATTTAGAACTAACATGTGATATTAATAAAGGAAGTCCAACGGCTACAATATATTGGTATAAAAATGAATATTCACCAACAGTAACAAAAACTCTAATTGCAAAGAATATTGATATTTTGGTAAATAATTTTAATACAAAAATAGAATAATTCACATTAATAATTGATACAATTTATTGTTTTATAAAAGCGTATTCCATCAATTAAACGATCCGATCATTTTATGTGTATTGTAAATGATACACTTGCGAGCGCAAAGAAATTATTTCATGTAAATGTTGGTGCTGCTCCAATCATTCAAGATAGTAATATTGAGGATATAAAGAGTTCCGAAACCGATCGTACAATTGAATTATTTTGCAGAGCAAGTGGAGATCCAGAACCAAGAATTAGATGGGAAAAAGTAAGTTTTTAGCATCTTTATTTTGTAATTTATTCGAAGGAAATTAATATTTTTTATTTTGATTAAGGATGGTCAAATGTTATCACCAGAAATGGATGAAGTATTTATAACAGATGATGGTAGTCTCCTAAAGATTTCATATTCAAAATTATCTGATACTGGACTTTATGATTGTATAGCCGAAAATAAATTTGGAATTGCTAAAAAAAAATACGATGTTCGCATTTACGGTACGTGACATTGAGTTTTTATACAGCAATTTGGAATTGAAATTAAAAACCTAGTTTACTGATTTTTTTATTTGGATTTTCTAGATGAATGGTCACCATGGTCAAAATGCAGCACAACATGTGGGAAAGGTGTTAAGACAAGAAACCGAATATGCTCATCATCAAATAGTATTACTTGTTCTAGAAAACCACCAATTCAAACATATGGATGTGAATCAGCGCCTTGCCCAGTATAACTTTATAGGACACAAATAGTAGAATCTTTATTTAATTTTTTTTTTAATTTTATTAGATAAATGGGCAATGGAGTGAATGGAGCGAATGGGGTCCATGCTCATGTGTAAATGAAGAATCTCGAAAAGAATCAATTAAATATCGAACCCGACAATGCAATTCACCAGCACCACAATATAATGGATTACAATGTGAAGGAAGTTCTGTTGATAAAAGAATTTGCGATGTTAACATTTGCAATAGTGATGGAATTTGGTCTGAATGGAAAAATGTTAGTATTTGTTCAGCTATATGTGGCAGAGGTAAAATGTTAAAAAAAAGAACATGTACAGGAACAAAATGCATTGGTGAAAGTGAACAATATGTTATATGTCAGACAAGTTATTGTAAAGAACATCTTAATGATCCTTGTGCAAAAGGATTTGTATTAAATAAAGAAATAAATGAATGTGTTGGTAAGAATAACTTAATATGTGAATTATGTTTGAGAATATTTCAGCAAAACGTCTTTAGCATTTTTTTATTTTAATTTACATTTTTCGTTTATGTTAAAATTATTTATTTCTTTTCGTGCAAAAGAATAAAATTTATTAAGGAAAAAATCTAAAAAGAAAAATTAAATTAATATTAATTTGATTCAAGTGCTGACTACAAAATTGTGTTTTATTATTCTTCAAATCACAGTGGTGTTTTAAATTGTGTACTTAAGCCATTTTTATTTTATTTTCAGATCTTAATGAATGTAATCGTTATTATAGAAGTTGTGATTCTACAAGACGTTGTGTTAATACTTTTGGTGGTTTTTACTGTGAATGTCCTGAAGGATTTTCTGCTGATCGAATGGGTTCACCTTGTGAAAAAACTATTAAAATACCAATGATAACATTTTGTAAAGATAAACAGTATAATGGAAGAAGAAGATGTGTTTGTCCACGTAATATGATACTAAATTCAGATAATTTTACATGTAGACTTAATACACGTAGAACACGTGCTGAAAAAACTAGAAAACGTATAAAGTGTAACGTTGGATTGAAATATTCAGACAAAGCTGAAGAATGTGTTGATCTTGATGAATGTAAAGAAACCAATCATAAATGTGCTAAATATTGTCAAAATTTACATGGATCATATATGTGCGGTTGTGATTCAGATGAAACCCTTGCATCAGATAAAAGAAATTGTATTAAAAAAACGTAAAAAGATTGTTTTTGTTTTCATAAAAAAAAAAATGTCATACGTTTTTATTTTCCCATTTTCTCTTATCGGAATTTCATTTATTTTTAAGTTTTATTTTTTATTTCTAAAATTCAATTTTTATTATTTAAAAATTAAAACTATATTTGAAATTAGAATAATAATAACACCATATTTTGGGATTTTCAATTAAGACAAAATCATAAAAATAACAAAAACAAAAGGAAAAAAAATTAATTTTTTGTGTCAGAATAATTTTTTTTTCTCTCGTTTTTTTTTTTGCAACAAATATTTTTTTTTTCTTTTTTTTATTGAAATTAACATTTTTTCTTTTTATTATCATTTTTTAAATATTATTTATATTGAATTAATAAAAATTCATCTATATAAATTATCTTATTATTCGACTAAAAAATACGTGTTTATTCTGTTTTTTTTTTTTATTTGCTTTTCATTATTTTTTTGTAATTAAAGAATAACTTTAAATTTTGTTTTTGTTTTAAAGACAAAAAAAAAGCAACAATTGGAATTCATTTTAAATGTTTTATAATAATATTTTATATATACAGGGAAACTCTGTTAAAACGAACCCCACTTATATTGAACCTTTTTTTTTTGTACCGTGAAGTTCGTTATAACCGAGTTTCCCTATATTTTAATTTTAATTTTAATTAATAACAACAATAAAGAAAAAACCAAACAACAGAAAAAAAAAAAGGAAAGACAGAAAGAAATTTATTTTTAGTATTAAGTTTTTTATTATTGTTCAATAAAGTTTCTTTGTTTATTTTTAAATAAAGCCTCTAAAGAAAAAAAATTGACCACTTTTTAATAATGAAAAAAAAAACGTTAACAAAATTTAATGAAATAAATTGAATTCATTTCTAATTAAAATGTTCAGTACAATTGTTTGTTGTTTCATTACAGGTACATATCTGTCCTTTAAAAAAAACTCTTTTAATTTTTTCCCCGTTTCAATTAAAAAATCAAATCAATTATTTTTTTATTAAGTTTTCTCCAAAGAAAATAATTTCAACAAATTCATTTAATTTGTCATAAAAATACTGAAACTTAATTAATTTTAAACTTTGATAAGACAGAATCTCTTTTCACAGAGTCCATCCATTTCTGGTTAATTATTAATTATTGATTACAGAACAACAACAACAATAGAATAAAAAATAAAACTGTATCTCTGAGTGAACATTTTTATAATAAAATACTGGCAAATAAAATAACACAAAAAACAATTTGTAATTATTTTCCGTAATCGTCTCTGTTATTGACCAATCTCTTAAATATTTAATACAAAAAAATAATATTTATATTTGTGTATTTATGTGTGGTCACATTATAGAGGTTTCATTTTATCATATTAATTGCTTTTTGATTTTTATTAAAAATAATTTATTTAAAAAAAAAACAAAAAAAAAAAATTTAATACAAAAAAAAAAATTAAATTGAAAGATGGAAAAAATTTATAACAAAAAGAAACAACAAAAGGAACAGAATAGAAAGAAATGATTTTCATCATAAATGTGATTTTTCTGAATTGAACAAGTTTTTCTTTATTTTTTTTTTATCCTTCTTTTATATTTTCTACGTCAAAAAGGAAACACAAAAAAAAACATTAATTATTTTTACAACAAAACCAAAATGTTTTAGCATTTTTTATTGAAGGAATTTTTTTTTTTTTTTTTAATTTTACAAATTTGTTTTAAATGAAATTTTTACAGGGGAGAAAAGGAACAAGAGGAATTTTAATATTAAATTATTTTTTTTAATGATTTCACAGAGAATGGAGGAAAAAAAAACATTAGTTGGTTTGATCTTTTTTTTTTTTTTCTTTTTAATAAATTTTAATTAACTTCAAGAAAAAAACAAAAATGTAAGTCTTAAAATTTAATACAGTGGAAGACAACAACAAAATTTATATATATTTCCTTTTTCTAAAATAGACTATTTTTTTTTTCTTTTCCTTATAATTTACATTTTGAAAAATTTTGGATTTTGCTGAAAAGAAATTAAAAAGATTTTCTGTATTTTTTTCAAATTTCTCAAATAAAACAAAAATTTATTTTTATTTTCTTTAAAAAACAAAAAAAAAAAAACAAAATCCAAAATTTCTTTCATTTTTATGGTTCACAAAATAATCACAAAATAATGAGGAATTAAATACAATTAAAGGAAAATAAATTTCAAATATGTTGTTGTAATTTAAATATGTGAAATTAATTTTAATTAATCTAAGGAATAAAGAAAGAAGAGGAAGAAGAAGAAATATGAAAAAAAGAAAATTTTAAATTATGAATTCTTTATATTTTTATTTCATTTAAAAGAGAAAAATAAAAGGAAGAGAAAAAATGGAGAGAAAATTGTATGTTTGTAATGTTTTGTTTTGTATAATAAGAAGAATAATAATAAAAATTGAAAAACATAACGGATTGCCCCCTTTTATGAAAAGGGGCTAAATTTTATTTTAAATCTGGTTCTGATGTTGTTGATGAACGTCTAGAATCAATATTTGATTGATTTTGTGTTGTTGTAAGTGATGAGGCACATTTAGCAATTAAATCTTCATAAGTTTTTTGATGTAAAAAACAAACTAATACGACTGTCATATTATCACCACCTAAACCACCCATTTGACAATCTGGTGCTAAACATCTATTCATTAATTCTTCACAAATTTCTTCAGGACATTCACCCATTGCTATACGTTGTCGGCAAAAATCAATGACATCCTTGTTAAAAAAAAAAACAATGAAAATTAAAATAAAATGATTTGTTTTAGAATTACAAAAAACACGCAAAACCTAAAGTTCTTTCTATTATTTCTTACCTCATTACTCATAACATCCCAAATACCATCACAAGCTAACACAACAAATTCCCATTCATCTGTTATATCTCGTATTTCAACATCTGGAAATGCTGTTACAATTTGTTCTTCTGGATTTTTATTAACATTTCTTTTAAATATAAAATCACCAAGTGCACGTGATAATGCTAAATTACCATTAACACGATTATATTCAACCCAACCACCACCATCACAAATTCTTTTAAATTCTTTATCGTTATTTGGTTTGTGATCTATTGATAATATTTCGACCTTTAAAAAAAAAAAAGAGAAAGAAAATAAAAATACATATAAAAATGGTAAAATAAATATAAAAGAAAAAAAAATGGTATTCGTGTCTAAAACAAAACTTTTAAATATAGAAAAGAAAACAAAAACATCAAATATTTTGTTGTTGTTTTGTTAACCCCTTCAGGTGAAAATTAAATAATTATAGAAAAGTGAAACTTACTTTTCCATTAATACAAGCAATCGCACGAGAATCTCCTGCATTTGCACAAAATAATTTATTATTTTTTATTAAAATTGCTACAGCTGTTGAACCGGCCATCTGCTCTTTTAATGATTCTTCATTAAGCATTGCATCATCAATATCAAGGAATCCCTAAAATAAATGAACATATTTAATTCAGTATAAATTTTATCAATTTGTAAGTTAATCGGCAACAACAGTAAATTATAATCATTAATCACAACCCATATGTCAATTCCAACGTTATTTGACATTTCTTCACATAAATTTTCTTAATCGCCTCAATTATTTTCTAAATATAGAAAATTTTGTCAATAGAGACAAATTGTGAGTGATCATCGTTAGTCAATACACAAAGGTTGAAATTAATTTAACAAAATTGACAAACATAAAAGTAATAAGTTTTGTAAGAGAAAAACATTTTGGATTAATTCCAACATTGATAATTTTGGCATTTAGTTTGGGTTATTCCAATATTCGTAATTTCAGCATTTAAATTAATTGTCTAAATCTTATTGCAGACGACTTTTTTATCGGTCAAGATCATAATAATATTCAGGAATATAATTACTAGCAATCGTTAATAATTATTCTCCGTTAAATTCAGTTCAACTTGGAAAAATGTAATCCGCTTATTTTTAATTAATTAATTTTAGTTGAAAAATCTACAAATAAATTTTATAGTTTTTTTCTTTTTCTAATCGACTTAAAAACGATTTTCGTTCGTCTTTATTTTCGTGTGAATATTTAACTAATATTTTCTTTTAAAGTTCAAAGGTAAACAAGAGTCGACTAAAAATTTTATTTATATCCTTTCATTTTATTTTAATGTAGGAGGGTTAACAGAAATGGTATGAGAAGTGCTCTAATTATTTATTATTCATTATTCATTACATACAAAAAACACAAAATAAAACGCACAATCAAAAAAGAAAAAAAAAACAACAAAGGAAAAAAAAACGAAAAACAAATTACAGATTTGTTTTTGTGATTATCAAAGAAAAAAAAAAAGAGAGAGAAAAAAAAGAACTAAAAAAAGTCGAAAAAAAGAGTTCTTTAAATGTTAATTTCTTTTACCAACAAACAAAAAATAATATTACTTTTTTTTTTGTTTTTGTTTTCTAAACAAAAAACTCGATTACAGTGAACCTCATTGTATTAAAATTTATATTGATCTAAAAGATTCTAATAAAATAGGGCTCAATTGATCTAAATTTGATTGTTTTTGTTATTTAATAATACTTCACACATAAATCTTGATTTACCTACGCATGTATGTGTGTATTTATTTTTTATATGTGTGTTCACATGTGGTTTACACAGAAAGAGAAAGACAGAAGATCAAAAATAAAAAGAGTGAGTGAGAGATAAAAACAATGAGCGCGATTAATCAAAATCAATCGTGTCATTTTAAAACATTTAAAAAAAATTTAATAAAAAACGAGAGAATTAAATTAAATCAAAAATTCAAAAATTAAAAAATATTAAATTATTTTCAATCAACAAAAAAAAACATATTATTCAAATATTTTTCTTATCATCAATTATTTAGGTACGTTGCCATTTTTTTTTTTTTTACTTTAAACAAAAAATATTTACATTATTATTATTGCTTATATACATTTTTTTTTGTTTGGTGTCTCATTAATATTTCGTTTGAAAAAAAAAATGTAAAAACAAAAATAATGAAGAAAAAACGCGACTCATTTTCTAAAGTTGTGACTCGAAACGATTATGATTGCGTCATATTTATTTACATTTTTATTAGTTGAAATCACGTGGACGCAAAAAAAAAGTGAGAGAATTAGGATTAATTTTTATTATTCTTTCTTCTTCAATTTACCTGTTTCATTGCTTGTTCAATATTATTGGTCTTATATTCAGGTCGTTTTATTATAAATTTATGTAAATGTTTTCCAGCGTATTGTGATACATTTTCACCACCATGACCATCAAATACCGCAAAAAATGAAGTCTCGGGATCTAAAATTGTTTAGAATTTTAGATAATTTTATTTGTCATTTGAATATATAAATATTTCGGACATACCATCAGGCAGAGATAATATATGTGTGTGCGAATCTTCCATATGAAGGCGCCATCCTTGCATACAACTTGAACCTACCTTTTGATTTTAAATAAAATATAATTTGTTACAATACAAATTTTGCTATATTTTTTTTTGATATTAATAAACAAATAAATTGTTGAATAACTTACTCTGTAATTAGCATTTTGACAACATGATGATTCTTTAGCAGTTATCGGTTCAGATAATGTTTGACCCATTATTGTTAATTAAAAATATAATAGCTGAAATTATTTTGACGAAATAATTAATTAAATGATTTTATTGAAAATTATAATGTTTGGTAATATAAATGGTTTCTTTTTTATTATAAAACAAATGAGCGTCCATCAAAAAAAAATATGTTCATGGAAAGGGAAAATTATTAAAAATATATTTGTTAATGCAAATTTAAGAATTTATTGAGGAAATAACAGATAATGAGAATTCTCTTTTTTTAATCAATAGTCTTACCTTTATAATTTTAAAGAAACAAAAATAGAACAGAAAATATAAAAAAAAAAAGAAAAATTTTAAATAAAAATGTTTATCAGTGTTTTTTTTTTCTTTTATTTTTTATTTAATTTCAATGCTTCTTATATTATCAGAAGTCGCCTTTTCTTATCACCAAAAATTTTTCACAATTAAACAAATAAAGTTTTGTATGTTAGTTAATCACGATTTTTAAGAAACGACTAAAGATATGAAACACATTATATATTCAAAAATAAGATTAATTAAACACAAAAATTATATTTTTCTAATCATTATTTGACAGTCAGTTTTGTATAAAAATATTAGTACCCTCCAAACAATGATCTCGGCTTTCTCATTAAAATCAGATTCCGTTTAAAGCGAAACAATTTTATGATTTCAAAAAGATTTACGTTAACTTTGGCACTTTCACTACAAAATTAATAATAGTTCATTTGATTATTGTATTAATATGAAAACAAGAAAAAGAAGCCACATACTTTGATGATTGTTTAAAATCAAACATTAAGTATATAAACAACTTTAAGAAAGAAAAGCTTATAGGGATTTGATCAATAAAATGAACTGTGCAATAATTGAATTTATACATTTTTTCGGACTTAATGCAGAGGGCCATCTTTTAGCGAATAAAGGTTATATATAATTTAAATGCTAGAATTTCAGTATTTTTAATATGTCTTCATCTTGAATAAATTTAAGTTTTAGTAAAATAATAAAAATTAAGAAATTTGTGAATAATAACAGTTTGAATTATAATTTACAGAAATTTAAAAAAAGTTGGTTTGTACTTTGGCTATTAAAATATCGAATAATAAAATTCGAACATTGGAAACGACAGTAGCGCTGTAAGACCGGATAAATTATTAATTGAAATGAAATGTCAAAGTGTAGTTTATAAATGGCTATGGCTTGTGTTTGTTCAAGTGCGAGAAAACAATTTTTTATTATGTAAAAAGTAATAATAATTCTTTTATCGAAAGTGTTAACTAAAAATCATGACTGGAGGTAATAGTAATTCAACAAAGGTGGTGCAAGTCACAAATATTGCACCACAAGCCACAAAAGATCAAATGCAAAATCTCTTTGGTCACATTGGAAAAATTGAAGAGATCCGCTTATATCCTACAATTCGAGATGTATCTTGCCCTGTTTTATCAAGAATATGCTATGTTAAATTTTATGACCATAGTTGTGTAGCAGTGGCTCAACATTTAACAAATACAGTTTTTATTGATCGCGCATTAATTGTTATTCCAATTCAAAATGGAGTAATTCCAGATGAATATCGAGCATTAGAAATGTCTAATAATGGCTCAATTGTTCCTGGATTGCATTCTGCTGATTCTAAGCTTCCACCTGAATTAGTTAGTCGATTAGATGGAATATTTCCCAATCAGGTAAATTTGTATAAAATTTTCATATAAAAAAAAATGAATTAAAAATCGATTTTCTTGTATATTAGGTAATCAAAACCGAAGACCCAAAACTGGAAGATAACAATCTTCCTGAATATCCACCATTACCAGTTAATTATGATGCACGTAAAATTGAAGAAACACGAAGAACTGTAATGGTTTACGATATCAAATCAGATTGGAAATTGGAAGAAATTATGTTATTTTTGGAGAAAGCTGGTGAAGTAAAATATGGACGTTTAGCTGAGAGAAACCATACTAGATATGCAATGGTTGAATTTAGTGAGCAAAAATCTGTAATTGAAGTTCTTAAGTTACATGGATCAGAATTTCATGGAGTACCGTTGACTTTGTATCATGCAACTCAGCCGATTAATAAACCTGAAGCTAAAAGTAATGAAGCAGCTCAGAAGGAGATTGAGGAGGCAATGTCAATTGTTAAAGAAGCTCAAAATATGATTTCAGCAGCAATTGATCCGGTAATTGGAATGTTATCGAAAGACAAAAGTTCGTCCAGTCGCCGAAGGTCTCGTTCTAGATCAAGGGAACGTAGAAGGTCAAGATCACGGTCACGCCGATCTCGATCCAGAAAACGATCTAAATCACGGAAATCACGAAGTAAATCCAGATCCCGTTCAAAAAGATCACCTTCAGGTGTGAAAAGATCAAGATCTAAGTCTAAAAGATCTCCGTCACGTGCTAAACGTTCAAGATCTCGTTCTAAGCGATCAAAATCAAAGGATAGGCGTCGTCATAGGTCTCGTTCCCGACGAAAGAGTCGATCACCGTCCTCAAAGTCGCGTGTTTCAAGAAGGAAGTCAAGATCTCGGTCAAGACCAAGAAAATCAAGATCAAGGGATCGTAAAAGTGCGAAAAGTCACCATAAAAAGGAAGAGAAGCATCGACGTTCCCGTTCACGCTCTAAGAGCAAACGTCGTTCTGGATCACAAACACGTTCAAGTCGTTCAAAGGATGTACGCTCATCAAAACGTCGAAGTCGAACTCCAGAAACTAAAAAATCTAAGCGTAATTACGATGATGAAAAAAGCGGAATTGATAAGCGGGATAAACGTTCTAAAAGCATTGAAAAATCCGATAATATGGATATATCCAATTCACCATAACAATTATTAAAAATGTTAAAAAATTAAATTTAAATTATAATTAGTTATTGTGAAATATTTTTAAATCTTGTAATAAAATAATAAAATTCGTAGTGAATTAAACTTCATTCAATTTGTTTCGAGTTTATTATTATCCGTTCATTCTTCCTAAATCCTAACCCCTTAAAATTTTTCGCTAAAAAATGGCTTCCATTTTGTTTGTTTTGCATTGATCCTTTTCTAATTCATAGAATTCTGAGAATCTAGAAAGAGAAAAAACAATATTGTTATGACTGCAAAATAAATGCATTTCCCCTGTATATACTTTTTGTAATGTTTATTTGAATGGAGGGGATTTTAGTTCTCTTGTCTCCCACTCTCTTTGTCTCTTTGTGAAAAATTCATTTCTAAAAATTATATAACAAAAAAAAAAATATATCAAATCATACGAAAAAAAACCGAAAAGCGAAACAGTTGCGTAGTTTATAAAAATACTCTTTTCTATTTTATTGATTCTTTCTCTATGATAAATCATAAAAAAAATTTTTAAACAACTTTTATTTTAATACGAGAGTAAAAAAAAAATCAATTATAAAACTATAAAATATTGTTTTAGCACAAAAGTTTGTGTCTCTTTTTATACAAAAAAAGGAAAAAAAAAAAAAGTTTGGAAATTTATACGTAAAAAAAATCAGCTGATTGTGTAATTTTGTTTTATTATTTTGTTGGAAATTTGGGGAAAAATAATAATAAACTTTTATCAAAAGTTTATTTATAATTATTTATTGATTAAAAAAAAAAAATTAATCCATTTATATTTTCCTTAAATAAAAAAGTCCTCTTTGTATTTGAGTGTGAAAAATAAAAAACCGAATTTCATATAGAAAAATCAAGTTTTCTTTGTTCTCTCTGTTTTTTTTTTCTATATTCTGACAAACCTAAACAAAAAAAAAAAATAAGAGAAAAATCAAAATAAAATAAATGTTAAAATGGCGGATCAAAATAATTTGGTGACTATACAATCACAATCACCATCAACAAGTCAATTAAATATAACATTACCATCTGTAATTACAACTGATATTATACAAGATAATTGTATAATAAATAATAAAGATGATAATCTGTTAGATGAACCAGATATAAAACGTAAGAAAATTGAACAGACAACAACAACAACAAAAAAATGTAAAGAACAATTTGATAAACTTGAATTTCGTCTTAAAAATGGAATATTAAGTTGTGCAGTTTGTTTAGATTTACCACCAACAGCTATGTTTCAGGTAAATATTGATTATTTCTTTGTTTAATTTTAATTTCATTTAAAAAATTAAATTAAAATACCTTTTTTTTTTTAAGAAAAAAAAATGTATATATTTTTGGCCCTTCATTCTAAATTTAAGTAAAATTTCGTCGCAGTTGTGTGTGTGTGTGTATCTGTGCTTGTATTTGAGTTTTTCTTTTTCGTCGTGAATTTTTTTTTTTTTTTTGTTGGTGTAAATTCTTGTAATGAACGGATTTTCATAATAAAAAAAAAAATAATGGCCTTGAGAATTAAATAAATGCAATAAAAGAATGAAACAACAAAACCTTGGATTCTATCTTTGAAAAAAATTTGTCTGAAAATAAACTCTTTAAATTTACAGTTTAAAATTTAAGCAAAATAGCTAAAAAACAAGCATATGTTTTGTAATCTAAATTTTATTTACACTAATTTGTTATGAAACTTTTTTTAACGAAAAACAAAATAATAAATGGACATAAAAATTAAAAAAAAGGTCATCCGTATCCAAAACAAATAATTAGAAAGAAAGAGAGAGAGAGAGAATAAATAAAGGCGTTTACTATTTACATTTACATTATTATAATTATTTATTTTTATGTAATAACAAAATAGGAGAATTCGTGGTTTTATATATTTTTTTTTTGTTTAGTTGACACGAGTCAGATTCCCATTCCCATAATAAAAATATTATATTTTTGTTTTATGCCCCAGTAATTTTGTTCTATTTTTTTTTTCTATTTATTTTGCGCATAAAATAAAAATATCCCAAGAAGAAGAAGAATCTATGTTTTTTTTCCTCTCTTTCATATTTATTTTGTTGTTGGTTTTTTTGTTTTGTTTATATGTATGTGTTTCTTTCTCTATTTATATTCTATTGCGCCGTTTGTTATTCATTTTTCCATGCTCAAATTATTTTTTTCCTATATTATTGATTTTTTTTTCTTCTTTATTATAGTTTTTCCTCTCATTCTTATATTTATTTATTTAAAAAAAAAAACCATAAAAAGAAAACAAAAGAATTTAATATTGTGAAAAAAAATTTGTTGTGTCTTTTTTAGGACGATAATTTTATTTTTATTTTTTTAATTAATTTTAATTTGTTTTTTTTTTCTGTGATAAAACGTGATAATACTTTATAAATAATTTAGGAGGAAAAAAGTGATCATATAATTTTTGTTTTAAATTAATTTATTTATTTTTACAATAAAATAAACAGACTAAAAAAAAAATACGGTAAGAAATAAAATTATTAAATATAAATGAAAACACAAGAAATTCCTAAATTATATATATAAATTCTTTTTGTTGTTGTCAGAAAAGAAATAAAAATAAATAAAATAAAACACAAACCCGAATATTCTTAATTTCTTGTCTTTTGACATATAAGCCAACAGCTGTTTTTGACAGTATATATATATTTACAGCTGAAGTCAATAACCATCTGGGTATAGTATTTTTCATAAAAGAAATCATTCAATTAAATATTAATCTAAAATAAATGAACCCATAAAAAAGATAAATGTTCACTCTCCAAAACAGTTATATTAAATAGAGTATAATGCAAAATAAAAGGAGTGGGGGATGTGTATATAAAATTTAAAGGGGTAATTTTTTTTGACTTCTATTTTTTTTTTTTACTATACAAAAGTAACAACAATTTTTTGTTTTATTTTGACTGGATTTTTTTTTTGGTGGCGTACAAAAATTTGGATATTCAAATTAACTAAGAATATAAATACATTAATTTATGCAACAAAAATAAAGTCGACAGACATACAGACGGAGACTATAATAAATATTTTTACGCTATTTGAAAAAATACAATTTATAATTAATTTCTTGTTTTGTTTTTGTAGAAAAAAAAAATAAAAACAAAAAGGAAGAAAAAACAAAATATAAATAAACTTGAAATATTTCATTAATTATTATTTATTTATTTATAGCCAATTTTAGTGTTAAAAATTTAACAGTTAAAAATAAAATGAAATGTAAACAAAAAAAAAAACAAAAACAAATGAAAATATTTATGTAAAAATAAAAAAGAAAAAAAAAATGAAAAACTTTCTTTATTTTTTAGGGTTAGAGAATTTTAATTAATTATAGAGAATTATTTTGAACTTTTACAAAAGAAAAAAAAGACAAAGAAAAAAAAATATGTATAAATTGATTCTAATTAATTATTTTTGTAAATTTTATTTGTTTTAGTCAAATGAAAAAAATAAAAACAAAAATGTTACAAAACTACAGAAAAAAAAAATTAATAATAAAAAAATATAAAAAAAAATCGATAACAAAAAAAAATACAAAAAAAAAAAAAAATGTCAAAATCTCTTATAAAAACCAAAATGAAACTCAAAAACCAAAGAAAAGCAAATAAAAAGATTTTGTCACACGAAAATAAAATTAATGTTTTTATTTATTTTTAATGTTTAAGAAAAAAAAAAAAAAAGAAACAAAAACAAATTCAAACCTTCCACCATAACCCATAACCTCCATCAAACAATAATTCCTTAACCTTTTAAACATTCACCAGAATTCCATCTCACACCATTCATTATTGGTTCCTCCTTTTAACAAACTTTTTTTTTATTTTTATAACATTTATAAATTATCAAAGAAATTTTAAATAACGTTAATCACTTTCTTTTACAATTTACAGGTTATTTTTATTTCACTTTTTTTTTTGTTTTGTTTTTTTTTTTTTTCGTTTTTCTCTTAATTCAATTCATTTTTCATATAAATAAACAAACAAACAAAAAATAAACTCATTTAATAAATAAATCATTTTCATCCATTAATAAATAATTATTTAATTTACATTAAATAAAATTAATATTTACAAATACATAAAATTATTATATAAAAAAAAAAAATATATTTACCAAAAATTCTTTTTTAATAGAAAAATATGTTGATATCACTTTTTTTTTCTCTCCTTTTCTTTTAAACAGGTGGTAAGTAAATTATAGGAAACAAAAAAAAAAATCAAAAATTTATAATTAAAAAAAAAAAAAAGAAGATTTTTAATTAAAATTCAAATAATTTTTGATACAATTTTTTTTTTCTGTTTTAATTTTATTTATTTTTCAGTGTCAAATGGGACATTTAATGTGTGCTGCTTGTTTTACACATTTATTAGCTGATGGAAGGTAAATATATGGCATTATTTTATGTTTTGTTCTCAATTTTTTTTTTTTTTTGTTTAGCCAAACTTTAAAAGTTTATAAACAAAATTAAGGAAATTAAACTTTTTGTTTTATAACAATTGAAACTTTTTCGTCATCATTTCAATTTTTTTAATTGACTTTTAAATTCATTTAATAATTTAAGAGTTGATGGCGTCCCCTTTAATGAGTTTTTTTTTTCTTTTGTTTATTAAAATTTTTCCAAATTAAAAATATAGAAAAGTAAAATGACTTCAATCATTAATCCTAATTTTAAGTTTTTAAATCAAAATCGTTTTTAATTTTGTAAAATTCTTAAATATTTTCTTTTTGTATTTTTTTTTTTAAAACAAATAAATAGATTACGTGATCAAGTTGCAACATGCCCAAATTGTCGTGTTGAAATATCAAAAACAACTGCAACCAGAAATTTAGCAGTTGAGAAAGCTGTTTCAGAATTACCAAGCGAATGTCAAGTTAGATTTTTTTTTTATTTTCTAAGCATAATTTTTTTTCATTATTAAATAAATTTTTATTTTTTCAGTATTGTGGTGAACAATTTCCAACTAGGACACTGGTTTGTCATCAGGAATTATATTGTGAGGTAAATTGAAAAAAAATTTCTTTTTAGCATTGAAATCGTTTATTTTAAAAAAAAATCAGTGGAAGTCTTCTTAATACCATTGACCATTTTTTGGTCATTCTAAAGAGTTTTCCAAGACAAAATATTTAATGAATTTTAATTCTAATTAGAATTTAAATTTTCTGTTTTAATTTCTGAAGGAACGTCCAACAAATTGTCATTACACTAGAATTGGTTGTCAATGGCGTGGACCAATACATGAAGCAAAAATGCATGAAGCTAATTGTATACATCCAAAAAAAACAGGAGCTGAAGTAATGGCTGCATTAGAAAACAAAGATAAAGATAATGTTGAAGATAAAAAAATGTTTTCTGTATTGATTGATTTATTGAGCTATGAGAAAATTCTTTTTAACGGTAAGCAATTAAATTTTCTTTAATGTTTTGCGTTTTGTACAAAATTGAATTCTTATTTTGAATTGAATTATTCAAGATGATCGTGAACGTAATTTTAATGACTAATAAACTTAGTCATTCTCATTATTAATATTATAATTACAATTTAGTCATCATACATTTTTTCATTTAAATAAAATTTATCTTAGTTGCACGGAAATTTACAGGAATTTATTGTATTCATCAGAAAAGTGATTCATATTTTCGAGGTAGCTAATAATTGTTTAGATTTAGGGTAAACGATTTTTCAATGTGATCAGATTTTTGAAAAAAAAAAAATTATATTTAACCGGAAGTGAAAATAGTTTTTTTTTTAAAGTTTTTAAAATGCATTTTGTTTTCTTTATCTTTATCTTTATTTGATATCTTTATTTGATAAAAAAGTAAAAAAAAAATCCCAATATTTCTAAACTAGAAAATTAAATAAATAACGGATGTAAGTTTTTTTTTTTCTAAACACAAAAAATAGAAGAAAGATTACATTATCAATTTTGTCTGGAGATAAAAATCATTATTGAAAATTAATTTCTCCTAAAGAGAAAATTATTAATTGAAGTTTCAGATTAAATATTTATTCTGTTGAAACAGTATTTTTTTTTTCAACACACAGAATTTAACTTACCACTACACTTTCGTAAAAATATAAATTTCAATTTACTTTACATGATTTTTATGATTTAGATTTTCTCTCTCCTTATTATCCAACTTTTTTCTTTAATATGTTCTGTTATTAGAAGTAATTTAATTTTTATTATTAATTTAAATCAATTATTCTAATTTCTCTTTTCACTCATATTTCTATATTATTTTATTATTTTTAATAAAGAAACAATTTATTTGTAGGAACACAAATTACTGAACGGTCACGTAGAATTAAAGAATTTATTAAAGAAATGAAAATAAATAATAATAAGAGAAAATGTTTAATAACTGGTAAAATTTTACTTAATAATTTGTTTATTTGTTAATGGTTTTATTTTATTGTCTCTTTTAGATACGTTCGTATCTCTGGAATATTAAGAAATTATTTAGAATATTAACTTTTAAGAAATTATAAATGTTCGTCTCACTTTTTCGTATTGTCCAATGTTTGATACTATGTTTTCTCTTTCGTTCTTTTTTTTAGAGACCAAGCTAACGTAAATATTAACTTTACTGAATTTTATGAATGACAAAATATTTAAATAATTAAAAGGTTGAGAGGGGGTAATTAAATGGTATTGTTCATAAAATCATAAACTTCTATATTTGTATTTGTTTTATTTTGTAATCTTAATTACTCGTATGTTTATATTTTGCGGTATTTCTCCTTTTGTAAATTTGCGTATGTTTTTTTTCTGTTTGTTATTTAAATCAAATTTAAATGAATTTAGATTTTAGATGATAATATTTGACCAAACCTGCTGTTGTAATGTGAAAAGTGTTTAAATGAAAATTTTACTAAATTATTATTAAAATAAATAATTAAATGATGTAAATAAATAAATAAATAAATTTTTATATCATTTTTTTTTTCTTCTATTTTTAGATTTACAATTAAAACCATACCGTACAGATGAATATGTTCATAAATTATATTATGAAACATCAAAATTTTCTGCTTTTAATCATCAATGGGTTGTCAAGGCCAGAATTAATAATAGTCAAAAAGATCCACATCAATCAAATGAAAGACAGATAACTTATCAAGTAAATTGAAAATAAAAATTTATAATATGCAATTTACATTTTTAACTTAATTTGTTGAATTTTTATTTGCAGTTGATTTTGAAGACAAAAACAAGTTGTCGCCTTTACATTCAATACTTTGTACTAAAAGGGCCATTTTCAGATATTAAAGTGAACACACAAATATATAAAAAATGTTTTACTGATGAGGTGAGTTACCTTCTATTTTTTGTTATTTTATTTATAGATTTGATAAATAATTTATGAAAGTTTTATAATTTAAAAAAAACTTTTTTTTTTATCGTTACGTGCTCTCAAAGTTTCCTTGATGACTTTCAACTTTTAGTTTTTGTTCTTTTATATATTTTTTCATTGTTCAATATTTTTTTTTTTTTTGTTAACAATTTGTATTTCTATTTATTTTTATTTGTAGGAAAATGAAAGTGAATACTTTTTATTACCACTGACAGACACATCAGAATGTAACAGACTTTTAGCAGCTAAAACAATAAACTTCAGGTAAAATAAATTACATTTTCAAGTACGAAACAAAAAAAGAAAAGAAAAAGGAATCAATGAAATTTTTCTCGAATATCTTTCATATTGTTTTTTTTTCTTTTCAGATTGATTATGTTTCAGGTTTCGCCATAAATTGAAGCGTAAGAAGAAAAAAAACATTATATGATTCTCAGAGAGCTATATTATTATATATTTATATTTATAAAAATATCGTACATAATAACAAATTTTAGTTATACTTATTGAATAGATATTATTAAAAATTACACATATTTAGAATTTACATTTTATATTATGTATAATGTACATCAATAATCTTTATTTATTGTAAATTCAATCCCGGGATCCAACCAATCAACTCTTTTTACCACCCATTTTTAATTATTATTATTATTATTTTTAATAATTATCTCAATTATTTTTATTTTATAAAATACCAAAATTTATTAATTGAATTGAAATTAATAAGAAATTTATTTTTAATTATATTAAATTATTGAATTATATTTACTATATTCATTTTCTGCCATAAAATGAAGATGAAAAATGAAATATTTAAGAAAACTAAATATGAAAGAAAAAAGAGAAATGAAAAATTATAAATTATATATTTTATTATATTTACAAAAAGAAATTGAAATGACAAAAATTTATAATATTTTGATAATATTTTTGTGATAATTTAAAGAAATTATTGATTTTTTTTTTATTTGCAATTTTATTCATCTTTTTTTTTTTTCATTTGCCAAATAATAATTAAAGCATGTGAATGAATTATTATTAAAAAATATATTTAAACAAAATAACAATTTATAAAAACAAAGGCCATAAAAATGTAATAGAACTTTTATCATTTCAATCTGAAACATATTTTTTCCTTTTTTGGTGGTTTTTTAGATTATTTTTATTTCATAAAATTATAAAAATTAAAACAAATTTATTTTAAGATTTATGAAAAGATATTATTTTTTTTTTCACGCATATATAACTATTTTTTAGTTTTAATTTTACTTTTAAAAATAATACCAATAAATTAATAGTTTGTAAAACAAAAAAAAAATAAGTAAAATTGCATTATTTATTAATTATAAATGATGAAAAAAATAATAACAAATAATAATAATAATAAAAATGCTTCTAAAAATATTATATTTTAACGATCTCAATAAGAATTTAAATGAATAAAAAAATATTGCACGTAAATAAAAATGTAACAAGAAATAAAAATTAATAATTTTAAGACAACATAATTTATTGTTTTTCTTTTCTTTTTTTTTGAGTTTTATTACCTAATTAAATTCTAATTAATTGCAATTGTAAAAGACGCAAATTATATTTTCTTTAAAAATTATATAAAATATTATTTAAAAACGCGCCATTTTTACGGGAATAATTTTTCTTGTAGCGTTCGCGTTATAATTATATTGTAGCGTTACAAGTTCGTCATCACAATATGTGACGTCATTATATTTGACAGTTTTGAGTCGGTGTTGAATAAAATAAGACATTCATTTTTTAAATTATTTATATAGTGATTGTTTCTAATATATCTTTGAATCAATCATAATCATAAATCTTCAAGACTTAGTTAAACTTGCCTAATAATAATAAAAGTGATATCGTCATTGAGATCTGTACAGAAATAAGGTATTGTCTTTTTTTTTGCATTTAAAAAAAATAATTCATTTGTTGAGTGAAAAATAAAAAACAAAAATTTAATAAATATGAAAAAAATTAAGAACTTCTTTTTGCCTAAAATTTAATATGATAATAACGTACGTATTAAACATATGTTTTTTTTACAAAATCTAAATAAATTCCTAAATAATTTTTTGATGTCACAATATTGTATGAAAAATTGGAAATAGAGAAAATGCAAATGATGAAAATAGCAAAAAACTATTTTTATTTTTGCATTCTGCTAAAATATCAATTACTTAATATTTTAATGTGAAAAAAAGAAAATTTTTTGGTTTTTCTAATGAAAATTGTATTATCAAACAACATTTTTCTGTATAAGTTTTTTTTTTGTTTTATACAAAAAACAAAAGAATTCTTGAAACGTTTTAAGAGAAAATATTATGCACGTGACTATAATTTAATTATACATTAAGCGTAAGGTCAAATCATATAATTTGCATGTTAATGCATGTAAAAAAACAAAAGAAAATATTATAATGTTGCGTCATCTCAATAGAACTTAAGAATATTAAAATCGTAATTTATGTTTTTTTCTGAGGGGTAGTGTGGGGGTACGATTTTTTCTTTTAAAAAGGCAAAAATGAAAATTAAAGGTAGCCCATAAATATATAAATAAATAATAATAAACTATTTTTAAGTGGTACCACAATATATATTTCTTAGATTATATTTATTAAACTTCTCCACTCACTAATAACAAATCGATAAGCTAAAAAGAAAATAATCTCTTAAATTGTTTTCTTTTTTCTACAAATTAGTTCAGGTGATAAACTGGAATGAAAAATAATTAAAATTAGGTAATATATTTCTTATCTGTTATATAGTTACTAAATCAATAATCAATTAAATATAATTACATTATTTATTAATAGAAATGAAATTATGTAATTATTCGGTATCACGTGATTCGGTTTTGTTTTTCTGTTTTTTTTTTTTTTTAATTTTCTTTCAAGTTTAACATTTTTCAATTCTAGACAGTTCTAAAGTCTTGATTGAATCACATTATTATTGATTTAAAAAAAAAATTCATTGTCTAGCCCCCTCCCCTGTTGCAGTAACAGACAATAGTTTATTTTGTTTTTGTCTCTATTTAGATAGATTTTCATTAATTTGGAAAATTAGGAGAAAAAAAAATCATTCTTTATTCGTTAATTAGAAAGTATCTTATCCTATATAATCCTTCAGTGTACTTGGGTAGATGTACCTTACGTAATGATAAGAATTTTTGTCCTTTTTTCTTTTCCTGTTTTCGTCTTTATCTCATTTTTTTGATTTTTCCTTAAGGACAAATAATTTCTCATTTTATTTATTTTGTTTCCTTTTGAATTTATTTTTTCCCATAATCGTTATCCTTTAATGGACAAAAAACAAACTTTCTGTCATAATAATAAATATTTTAATCTTCATTAAAAACAAACATTTTTTTTGTTTTAAAAAAAATGTCATCGTTTGTTTTTTTTTTTTTTTTTTTTGTTTACAGAAATAAAAAAAATGTTCAGTCTACATGGAATTATGTAGAATAAGTAGGAATATTAATAATTAGATAATTGTTCAACATATTTTTCCCATTTTTCAAAAAAAAAAAAAACCGAAAAAACAACAACAACAAATGTTAATGTAAATTTTATTTTTTAATTATATTTCATAATTGTTTTTCCATTCGTTACTCTTTGACCTAAATATTCTTCTTTCTTTTTTGTACATACAAAAAATTTTATAAATAGAATAGACAAATGTGACGTCACATTTAAAATAAGGAGTTTGTTTAATGTTTATTTTGTATTATTTGTATGTATGTATATATGTATGTATGTATGTTGCAATGTACAAATTTCTTGTTAATTGTCACCTTAATTATTTTGTAAATTACAATAAATAACGATTAGTTTCTTGTCTTAATAATTTTTAGTTAATTTCTTTTGTTTGTTTGTGTTGTTGTTATTGTTATTTATTTATATTTGTTGTTGTTTTAACTAATCAGTATAAGTATTAAAATAGATTTAGAAAATAACATTTATTCTAAGTAATTGTTAATATATTAAATGGCAACAAATAAGTTAAGTAACAATTATTAATAAATTTATTATTTTATTGTGGTTGTGTCTACCACCTATCCCCCTTCCATTTCACAGTATTCAATTATAATTAAATAAATGTGATTGTCTGATGAAATCAATAATAGAAAATCACGTCACGAGATTTGATCATAAAAATAACCAACATTTTTTTTAAGGTTTAAAAAGTTTGTCTACATTCCAAATTCCAATTTAATCAAATTGATTGTAAATTTCTTTATAAATCTTCTCTTTCACACCAACTGACAGTTTTTTTTTCTTTTTACCTTTAACAGAAGACACTTTTTAAAAATACAATTTTTTTTATCTGTTTGTGAAAGAAATAACCCGAAGAAAAAACTCGAAATAATCATTTTCGATATTTTTGTACCATAAATTTATTATTTGTGAATATCTGCTTTGCAGATTTTCATTTAATCTTTTATCAGTTATAAAAGTTTATAGAAAAATGATTTTGAATTCGAAGATTAACATTTACAAAAATATAAAAGGATAATTTATTTTGTTAAATGGGTCATTGTAAATTTTAATGGATTTCAGTTGTAATTGTTTGTCGTTAATGAATTAATTCATAAGCTGCAAAATATGTGAATGTTTTGTTTTTTATCAAAGTGAACATAATTATTATTAGAAGATATAATTCATGAATCATGGAATTGAATTATAATTGATTTATTCTTAAATGAAATGATTTATTTTTGACTAAATCAATTTACTCTTGAATTACGTGAATTTCATTGAGATACTCCAGAATTATTTGATTTAATCTGGAATAATAATTAATTAAAGTAAGTAAGTATAAAGAATATGAGATTTTCTTGAAACTTATGTCTATCTCTTGTTATTTATTGATTTATCTCACTTTAGGTAACATCATTTTTCTTAATTTAATTAAAGTCACTTGATTTACATCATGAATTGAATTTCTTGTAAAATTACACAAATACATACAAGTAAAACTCCAAATTGTCTTGCCCTCGTCATCGATGAACTTTTGAACCCATTCTGTTTTTTTTTTCTTTTCTTTTCAAATAAGTAAAGTAGAAGATTATTTCTTTTTAAACATTTTAAATCTTATTGAGGATTTTTCCAAAAAGAAAAAAAAAAAATTTCGACAAAATGGTCATGATTATACATAATGTGATTACATAATAAAATTATCGATAATTTTTCTTTGTTCTTCTTATGATATTAGTGAGATTAGTGTGAGTTGTTAAATTTTAACTGTTTTTTTTAGTTGTATCGTAGACGTAGAGTTTCACAAAAACAACTATATTCATTCTTAAATTCTATTCTTAATCGATTAAAATTGTTGTTGTTTTTTTATTGTTAATCTCACGGTTTTTATTGTTACTTTCTGATTTTTATGTTTTAAAGAAATTGCATGCAGCTTTACCGTTTGATTTGTAGATAATACTAGAATTAAACCCTGTGAAATTTTGGTGAATTAATAGGACCCAGATGAACGGTGGATTTTAGTGCATCTGAAATTTAGAAATAGAATGTAAAATATTTCGGTACGCAAATTTGTACCACGTTTAGTGAGTTGTTGTTGAACGTAAGAATTGATAGGTAAATTTCGTTCGCATTAGTGTGTGTGTGTAGAATAAATCTAGAATATAGAGAGTGATTGTGTAGCACACAAAATTATGTAGGATTTATTACGTGATTCAGTTGCTTTTATCATAAAATAAATCGATAAAGTTAAATTAAATAATGAATCAATTAAATTGTGCTAAAACAAAAGTGTACTTTAGAATGTCATTTTTGTCTCAATAGTCACGTAATATTTATTGTCATTTTATAAAAATTAGATCATTTGTTTATTTCATTATTTTATATCCCCAACCTTTTTATAAAATCTTTTCTTCGTCTCATTTTTCTTAACGCAACAAGAATTATTTGTGTATTTGTGTATTGTAACAATCGATTTTTAAATTTAATTTTTTTTTTCTTTATTTTGTTTTTATTTTTATTTTTAATAATTTTTTTTTTTTTGCAATTTTTCAAATCTCAAGGTTCTTGTCATTTTTTTTTCTGTTTCATATTATTTATCGACTAATGACGTTGCCTTTCCTTGAAATTGTCTTAAGAGTACATACTTACATACTTACATTTTATTATTATTATTTTACTCTATTGCCGACGATCTGCATCAGCCCATACTTTTCTCGAGTTTTAATTGGTTGTGACGTATTTTCTTTACGTTAAAAAAAAAATCGTTCAACGCAAAAAAATAATAATAGAATTTCACGCAAATTGTGTTTCGATGCTGTTTTGTTTCTTGTTTTTCTTTCTTTCTTTAATTATCTATTCTCACATGTAAAAGAGAAAGACAGAAAAAAAGAAGAAGGTAAAATATTACGGTTTTTTTAGCTTTGTTTTGTTTTGGTTTTTGAATGATGAGAATTTAGGGGAGGGTATTATAATGTTGTTAATGTCATTTAGAAATATCTGTGCTTTCATCCCAAATTATAAATTTACAAAAGAAAATTTGAATCAAAAAATAGTGTCGTGTATTTTTAAACAAACAGATTCAAACTGAAAGTGAAAACTGTAAGAACAAAAATTACGCTGAGCAAAAAAGGGGTTTTGTTGTTCATATTTTATTTCATGTTTAAGAAAATAAGAGTCTCAAATTTAATAAGGAAATTTATTATTCCTTTAATAATATAAATATTGTTTGTTGTTTGGAAGTTTTGTAAATGAATGAAATCCACGTCCTACGGACTCGGTTGTGGCATCGAAAGTTTTTGAAATCAATCAATTTGTCTTAAAATAATGTATATAAATATTTTTCCAATTCAAATATGTTTTATTATTTTCGTTTCCTTGTCCTTCGTTATTTAATAGAGTAAATATTAAAATATAATTACAAAATATGTCTAGACTTATAAAATAATAACTGAACAACTAAAACTGGTTTTATCAAATTATTAAAAAATACTTGAAATATAAATAGTCTTGACCCTTCTAATGATTAAAAAATGGGAAGAAAGTTTTTTTTTGCTGCGATTTTTACGTTGACCTTCGATTTTTTTCTCTTTTGTTATTTTCGGCACTTTTATTCGTTTTTTTACACGTGTTATGACACCGATGATAATGTGGGAAGTATTCTTTAATGTTCTTTTTTTAATGATTTTGTTGATTTGATTTTTTTTTCTTAGTTTGTTGTACATCTGGCTCAGTTTAATTTTTTTTTACAAAAAGTAAAAACATAAATTATGGAATGTTCCATTTTTAAAATTAATGACGTTATTATTTATTTACTGTTAAATATTTAGTTAGATAAGAAAAATTAGAACCAAGCTTTTCATTCACTTTATTGAAAATCCAACCTCCCATAAAATGGTTTCTTAACCTATACATTTTTAAACAGGTCCTTGTTTGAAGGTGACCTAATAAATTCTATTCTTTATATAATATTGAAAAATGTAGAAAGTGTGAGTGAAAATTGCAATAATAAGTTCAATCCTCTTCCATAAAATATTCCACCATTTTCTTTTCATTTCTGTCTTTTACTTTTACATGGATTACAATCTTATACATTTTAATGATAAATAAGCAAAAAATAAGATAATCTTCTAAAGACAATGTAACCAATAGATATTAATTATTTATTGAATAACAAAACAATTGATGTATTTTTTTTGTGACCGTTATTTAAAAAAAAACCAATGACTATCAATAAAATAATAAATAAAACACTATTCTAAATCACATTAACTGTGAATCTCATAAACATGAATTCACACATATGCAGTTACGTACACACATTTGCACATCACAAATACTATTACAAACTCATCACAAATGAGCATGCGCAATTTTAATGTCAGCTGATATCTTTGAATATATATAAAAAAAAATGGTGTGTGATGACTCGAGTGACAACTCATCGACTGTTTTTTAATACTTTTTTTAAGTTCGTTCCACGTGTAGAGTGGACTTCTGTTCTCTTTTTTCTTTTAATCTTTTAAAAAGATTAATTAACTAGAAATATATTTGAATGTAAAATTGAAAACCGATTGATTTTGTGTAAAAACTTTCAATAAAACGATAAATTACGAATTTGCGAATAAAAAATTAAATTGTATCATTGAAATAGAAAAGAAAAAACAGTTGATTGTTGCTGTTGTGTTTTTTTTTTATTTCGTTTGCGGTAAAAGTTTAGTTTTTTTTGTATTAAAATTGAAAAATCGTTTTAATGATTTTTTTTTGAATTAAATTTTAATTAAATTTTTAAAATCAGTGAAATAATTTCTAATTTATTTGGTAAAAAATAGTTTTTTAATTTAAAAATTTAGAAAATGTTTGTTTGATTTTTTTTTTCCGTTTCACAAAAACCTTTTAAACACAACTTTAAATATTTTTCTACACTCCTCCACCCCCATTTGTATTGATATGTGTATGTATGTATTATTTTCTCTGTTGTTCATACACCCACAAAAAAAATTGTTGTGCAACCCGGCATTAGATTATTATTATAAAAAGCGTTTCCTTTCCTTTTTTTTTTTTTTTTGTTATAGTTGTTGTTGTTGTATTTTCATTTGTTTGTTGTTTTAGATTGGTTGTTGTAGTAACACTTTCATAAATTATTTTCAAAAATATAAAAATTCATAATTAATGAAACACCTGGGTCTTATCAATAAAACAAAAAAATATTCATCCCAAACCTAAAACAATAAAAAAAGAAAAAAAAGTAAAGAAAAAAAAAAGAAGAAGTTTCGTTTTTTTTTAGTAAATTTGTTTTTTAAATTATTTACAACATTTTTATTTTAGTTTTTTTTTTTTCATATAGAAAAATTAATTCATTTACTACGTTTCAGTTCAGTTCAGTTCTGTTTTTTTTTTTCCGTTCGGTTAAAAATATTTCTGATGTAATAAAAGGAGAAAATAAAATAAATAAAAGAATTTGAATTGAACTAAAAAAAAAACTGAAATTATATAAAAAGTTTTAGTTTCTTGATTTTTATTTTTTTTATTTTTGTTTTACTTCAGTTAACGTTCAACTCTTGTATCGGGTGTGTGTGTGTGTGCACTGTTGTTTTATTTTTTCTCTGTTCGTTTGACTTGACTGTTGGCAAAATTTTTTCTTTTTTTGTGTTAAATAAACAGTTAAATTATATTTTTTCTTCTAAGAATTTCTTAAGAAGGTAAATCTTCCATCTATTTTCTTTTATTATTTGCAAAGGAAAATAGTTAAGTACTCAAATTACTTGTACTGTGAATCTTACAAAACAGAATGAAAAAAAATTCTGTGCAATAACCTTTTGTAACCCATTAAATATTACGACTTTTATTTTATTTTCTTCTGCAACTTGTATCTCTTGGCAAAGAAAATTCACTTGTAAAAAACCAAAAGAAAATTAAGAACAAAAAAAATAAAGTGTTTATTGTTTGAAGTTTGTTTTTGTTTTTTTTTTTTACAAAAATTTTGAGTTCGCACTGGTCGAATATTAGAAGATGACCTTTTTTAAGAATAGAATAGAGAATAGATGTGTAAGAGGTGTAAGAGGAGGATTAGAAGGAGACTAGAAAAATGGGAAAAATTTACTTTAACTGTTTAATATTCTCTTACAGAAATTGATCATATTTTTTTTTTTTGCTCTTTTACAACATTTACAAAAGTTTTGTTATTTTAGTGATGACAACATTTTATAAAAAATTTCCTGTAGTTAAATTTATTTTTATTAAAACAATAAAAAAAAAACATTTTTTGTTGTTGTTAAAAAATAATAAATTATTTGTTGTTGTTTTTCATCAATAATAAAAAAAAATTGAAATAAAATTTTAAATGTTAGTGTTGTTGTTGTTGTTTTTGTTGTTGTTGTTGTCTTGTATGATGACGTAATTACGTTTTTATTTTAAGAATATTTTTTTTTGTACGATTTTTTTATAAGAAAAAAAAGTGATCTTTGCGTATGTTTTTGTTGTTGCTGTTGCTGTTTTTTTTTTGTAGCACCTTTTTTTTTTTATTTGCATCAATTTGATTATTTAAGAAATTGTCAAAAGTGAAATTTTATTTAAAAGTGAATTTTCTGTTTTTTTTTTATTTTTATTTTTGATACAACGCAATTTCATGGAAATTATTCTATTTATCAAAAAAAATTCTGTATAGAGAGATTACCAAATTTAGATTCATCACTAATATTTATCAATTTTTATCATTGACGTCAGATGAAAGAAATAATTATTTTTATAGTATAATATTTTAGGGGAAATGATGGAATATTATTGATGGATTTTTACATGAATTAATAATTGAATTAAATAGAAGGAAAAAAAACCCCCCCGTCTAATTTTAATTATTTAAAATGTAATGAAACATTTTTTTATTTCATTTTTATTTTTATTATTTTTGTTAGTTTGGTGTTTGTTTGTTTTTCCTTCTCTGATAAGATAAGAAAATACAAAAAAATACCGAAATATTTTCTTGTGTAAATTATAAAAATATTTGTAAAAAATAATAATTTCATTAACTTATGTCGGCTAATTAAGTAAAATCTCTCTATAGTGACCAATTTAAAATTTGTTTGGTTTTATTTTAGTAATTAGGATTTGTTTGTTGTTTAGAAATCTGGGCTGTTTATTTTTGATATGGTCCAATTATAAAGGTCGTAGTGAAGGTCTGTATTCTATAATTATTAATGAGTAACTGGGATCGATTGGGAGTAACTAGTATACATAATTGAAAATTTCCCATTCGTTGATAATTATTAGGGGGGAAATTAATTTAGCAAAAAAAAATTGTTTTTATTTCTTTTCAAAAGAAAAAAATTACAAATATCAAAATATTACGACGTGTTAATGACAATGACAGAAAAAACAAGTTCAAAATTTGTAATTCTATTTTTGATTTTATTTAAGTAACTTTTTCTAACTTTATCTAACTTTAATTAATTTTTTTTTTTTTTTTAAATAAAAATACGTTTTACACTGAAACCGCAATATAGTTAACTACTTAACGTGTGACTTTTGTTGAACTAACGTGTGGGTCTACAAATTTCAATCAAATATATTCTTTTTAATATTTATTTTTAAATTTTTTACTTATATTTATTATTATTAAATGATTTAAAAATTAAAATCACAATTTTTATTTTAATTTTATTTTATTTAATTAGAATAATTATATATTATTTATTTTTGGCGGGTCTTGGTTTTATTATTTTTGTTGTTTTTTTGATCATTTTCATAGTTTAGCTATCTACCACATTACTTTCAGAGCCATTTTGCTCTCCAATATCACTGAACTGAAACCTCTAGTTAAAGTGCGAAAATTTTCGAACGTTAGTCCGACTAACAAAAATTCTCTAGTTAACCATTTTTCGTTAGTTGAACTAACGGAGAGGTGAGAAAGAGCGATACATTTTGACGCGAGGCGGATAGAGAAAAAACATAACAAGTTAACTAATAAACGTACGTTAACTAGTTAACTATATTGCGGTTTCAGTGTAACACTTTCACGTTAATTGAATGACATTAGTCACAATTTCCGAAGTTTTATTTAAAGGTTATACTTATTCTCACAAAAGATTCACAATTATTTAATATGTTCTTATTATTCATTTGTTTGTTTGTTTGTTTTGTTTTGTTTTGTTTGAATGACAGAAACATTAATTTTAATAAATAAATATAAATATTCTAATCATTTTGTCCTTGCATCCATTTCAGGTCAAACTTATATGAAATATATTCGATCAATATAAAGATTTTTTGCTACCGAGTGAAGAGAGTCTTGGAAGAACTAAAAAATATAAAATAAAAACAAAAGATTCAGAAGAAAAAAAAAGTGGACAAAACTTTTTTTTTCTTATTAATTTATTTTTTTTCTCTCTTAACATTTTCTTGTTTGCTGATGTTATGCTAATAAAATTTAGAAACTTTATTTGATTTTATAAATAAGAAATATAAAACATTTAAAAAAAAAGGACAAAAGAAAAAGAGAAAAAATGGCATCAACAGCATTACCGGTACAAACACAAAATCAAACAAAGACATCATCACCATCATCATCATCAACAACAACAGGAACAGGAACAACACGTAAACGACCACGTGACCATATAACATCAACAATAATACAAAATGGTATTGTTGAACATTCAATACCAACAACATCAACAAAATTAATAACAACGAAACAATCGTATAATATACAAAATGGTATTTCTTCAACACCATCAACGTCATCATCTGCATCAATAGCATCATCATCATCATCATCATCTTCTGCATCATCATCAACACAATTACCATCAACTTCAACATCATCTTTATCATCATCATCAGCATCATATATGTCTACAGCGTCATCAGTAGCACCACCATCAAATTTAATACCATATAAAACAACAACAATATCAACGAATGGTTTTTCTGGTGTAATTCAAGAGACAGGTCAAAAAATTGAACATATGGTAAGTCTAATAAAATTATACTTAAATTATTTATACAATTCTTTATATTTATTGATACAATTAACTTTAGTTTATTGTCAATATTTATTCAATATTCAAGGCATACACAATTTTATAAGTTCTAAGTATATTCTTGCCTCAAGGTTAATATTTGTATTATTTTTTTGGTTGAGGTACAGTACAATTTTCGGTTAAGCTTAATAAAATAAGTTGATAATAATAATAATTGACATGCTTCAAATAAATAAAATAATGTCGTTAGGTACATTTATTTCAATTGTAAATAATTACAAATTATTAATAATGTAATGCTTGATTTAGAACGACATTGTTTGTCTACCCACAAAATATGATCAATTAAGTTAACTCAAATGCAGTTGTGTTAGTTTGGAATTTTTGCAAAATTTTACTTTCAAATTATTTGAAAACCAATTTCGTTGTTGTGTGAAGAGAAATAACTCAATACTTGGATAGAAGTTCTGTTAGAAAAGGATAATTTTATTCTGATGAATTCTAGATTCTTATGCAAAGTTATGCAGTTTCTTCCAAGTAAATTTTTGTGTCTTCAAATGTTTTCATAATGAGTTTTCCCTTTCAATCTATTTTAGCGTATTGCTAAGATTTTCGTGAAACTCGCCATTCGTTGGACTAAAGTTTCAAAATCTCAAAACAATTAAGCAAAGTAATTTCTCATTAATAACCTCAGGTGTAATGAGCTAATTATAAAAAATACTCCGTTAATTTCCTTTATTCATTCATCTGTGAGAATTATTGTGAGGTTTACAATTATTTTTAGTTTTTTTTTTCTAAAGTCATTTTTTACAAATGAAAACATCCGTCAACACTGATGTGCAAATTTACACAATAATATAGATGATTCGATAAATCTCTGACTAAATAACGCATCCTGTATAAAGAATAATAACTGAATTGAATTCAGATTCTCAGAAAAAAATATTTCACTTAGTCAAAACACTTTTGCAAAAATATTGTAACGCGCAATTATTTGAATTTTACGTATTTGTTTTTTCTTCTTGTTTTGGCTGTTTTTTTTTAAAATTATTGATTACATTTTTTACCAGTTAACTTTTTATCTTAATTATTATTAATAATTCTGTTTGTCTAAAATAAAAAAATTGACCTTAATCTATAAATAATAAAAATTTCGTTTGATAAAATCCTTCTGTTCACGTTACAAGTGTACAAACCCAACCACCTAAGATTTCTTTTTTTTTGTTTTCACAATTTTTTCTTTTGTAATCTTTTCAGTTCAGAAATTATTATTATTTTTTTTTTTATTTTTTTTTTATCACAAATAGAATAGAATGAAAATTTGAAAAATCTTTTAGCCTTGACTACAAATTGACCGAATCGTACGATTTTTTTTTGTTTTTGGTTTGTTTTTCTTTTTTTTATTTTTATTTTGGATTACGTGACTGGACTTTTTTTTGGAAAATTTATCGCATTTGCTTTTTGAATTAAAATTTATAAAAATTTGAACTCTTTGGATTTTTATTTATTCATTTTTGTTGATTTGTGGTGTTTTTTTTTAAAAAAATTAAATAACAAAAATTGTAATTAATTTAATTGATAAAAAAAATACAAAAAAAAAAGTGCAATCATACTTAAACTTATGACTTAACTTAAATAATGTTAAAATTAAATTAGGACAGTACTGTTAGATTTCAGAAAAAAAAACAACAAAAACAATTTAAACTGAGGTTAAATAGAAAAGAGACAACACGAAATACCAGAATATAGAAGAGAATTGAAATTTTTTGTAAAGAGCCGGTTAATAGTTTTCTTGAAAACCGGTAATATGACATCCCGACAATTCATTAATTTGTCAACACAACATTTTCTTTGACTATCAATTCTGATTTATGATTTGATTATTATGTAATTATTGACTTGTATATAAATGAAGATGAATATCATCCATCAAACAATTGTTTCTTATCTTTTTTTTTTGTTGTTGTTTTATTTGATTGTGTAAAATGTAAATCATTTAATTGAAAAAAATAATTATTAATCAAGTCTTTCCTGTCATGTGTTTATTTACTGATTGGTCAACAGTTGAAATCATCGCATATTATTTAATTCTTTCTAATCGTATGTTTATATTTTGTTTTTGTTTTGATTTTTTTTTCTTTTTCTTTTTCTTATTTGTTTTTATATATTCAAAAATATATTTGTCGTCGTATTGCTGTATTGTTTGTTCTCATCTGATATCATCTTAATGTTTCTCTTATGTAATTTTATTATATTTTGGTAACCATTTTTTTTTTGTCTTATTTGAATAATTCAAATATTATAAGTATAAATGTGTCTCTTTTTTTTTTTCTTCGTAAAAGGAATTTCGCATTTAATTAAATATACTTACAATACAAGACACAATCATAACAATAAATATTAAAGAATATTAATATTTTTTATTCTCCTCTCCACTTGTTGCGCTGAATACTGAAATAATTGGTTATCTATTTTGTTGTGTTTGTATTTTTGTTAAAATACAGAATAAATAAATATTAGACTGTGAACTAACTCACGCCATAAAATAAAACTCAAAATCAGAAATTCTGTAACTTTTGCGTATACTAACAATCTGAATTTGTTATGAACTGAAGCCCATCATCTAACTAAAAAACTTTTTTTTTACGTAATACTTGAATGTAATTTAAAAAAGTGATGATAAAACTTAATAGCACTATCGTCTAACATATTGGGAAATATTTTTACTCAACCATACAGTTTGAGAACTTCTGACAATTTTTCTTTTTGATTTGTGTTATGTTTTTTTTTTAGTGGGTGCACATGTACTTGACTTAAAATTTAATTAAAATTTGTATTAACATCCGTTATCAACATATTATTTATTTTTTATTATAAATAAATAAATAAATAAAAAGGGGGAAAATTTATTTAAGGTCATTGTACAAATCTTAAAGAGCAGAGTACCATATTCTGAGAATTATTTATTTATGGAAGCCATAAATGATGTGATAAGAATTTTTATAAATTAAAGACAATTTTCAACAAATAATAAACTCAACAAACTCTTTAATCCGTACTTTTATTAATGGCAAATATTTATGTTGGTATATAATTTAAATATTTTAATATGAAATAAGGAAGAAACCAATTTTATATTGTAAATTTATTCTTAGTTGGTGAACCGGATGACTTTGAATTTAAATTTCTTTACGGTGCTTTATTTGGAGACAGTTTTTTTAAGATTGTCAGACACAACAAAAATCCTTGCACTAATAAATGATTTAGGATGTTTTCCATGTTTTCTGATTCAATACGAATAAATTCGTAATTAATAGAAATTAATTATTCAGCAAAAAAATTCATTTATTTACATTTATTTCTTTCAAGTCATGCGATTACGTACATTGTAAGTGTAAGTACAATGAAATTCTCACATTGTAAGTGTAAGTATAATGAATTTTCTTACAAATAATCCACGACTCGACTTCATAACCTTGATTTGATTGTAATTAATAGAAACAGCTGTTTTAAAACAGCCATTTTCTTTATTTTTGTTGTTTATTTTTTGACAGTTGACAGATACAAACATTTTCATGTTGCAATTCCTTAAAAACATCGTAATATTGATTTAGTTATTTTTAGTATTTATAAATATTTTATTTATAAACTAGGAAGCTTAGCTGATGACGTCATACAAGCAAAAAATTTTTTATTAACGTAGGTCAGTTTTGTTCTAATAGAAAATTAAATTATTTATAATTTTTGTTCTATTTTGTTTATTTCAATATTTTCACAATTTGTTGTGTGTGTGTGTTTTTTTTTTTTATTAAAGTCAAGTCATATTGTATATTTATGCGAGGGGATGGTTAAGCCACTGTGTGCAACCTTGGAAGAATGCAAGGAGAAAGTTTGTGAATCTTTTGAGTTGTTAATCCCATATATTTATGATGCAAATACAAACTTATTAAAATTCTCAGACGTATGGAATTGTTTTTAAATTTTTTTAGTAATTTATTTAAAGGCTTAAAAAAGTTAGACTTTCTGAACTTTCTATAGAGTTGAATGTTTTTTATCATCTGGCTTATATATTGGATTTGCCAATTTAAAATAATCAGATGCAATAAAGGGTTAAAAGAAATCATATCACAACTTCTCTATCAATCATATCTGGCTCTTATCCAAAAGTAATTATTAGGCAAATCACACAATCGCTAAAAACACATGTATCCCAGACCCAGATTGTACAAATTTTTTTTTTTTCGACAAATATTTCCATTTTTTTTTTGTTTTGTTTTTTTTTTTATAAAACTGAAATTTAAAAAAAAACTCGTTTACACCAGATATTTTTCTTCATCCTTCATTTTTGATAAGATATGTTTCTTATGTGTGTGTGTTGTGTGCTTGTTAAAATCAAAAGATAAGCTGGAATTTAAAGATATAAAATTATATGTAAAAATAGAATTTTTATTTTTGTGTGTAAAAATTTGTATTTGGGCAAAATCAACAACAACAACAACAAAAATCGAATTTTTTTTTAAGCGGATACAAACTGACCTTTTTTTTTCTTATTCATTCTCTAATCTCATGTTATTTTTTTTTTGCCTCCTTTTTTTTATTTCTTATTGCATAACTTTATTTTATTTTTTTTTTCCTTTCACAGAAAAATATTTTTCTTTAATGGATTTTTTATTTGTGCTTTCCGGTTTGGTTGGAAAAAAAAATCAAAATAATTTATAGAATTCAATAAATGCAAATACGAAAATGCGTAAACTTATCCAAAAAAAATTACAAATAAAAAAAGAGTGAGACAGAAGAAAATCCATTTGAATATTAAAAGAAGAAGAAGAAGAAGAAGAAGAAAAAAAGAAAGAAAGAAAAAATGTGTCATTTTTTTTTTAATTTTAATTTAATTAAAATTCAATTTTACTTTTGGGATTTGTCTATCAAGGGGGGTTTGGGATATGAAAAATGGGAAGGTTATTCATTTGTAAATTATTTCTATACAATTTTTCATGATTATCCTGCATTTAAATATGAAATTCTAATGAACAGTTTTTTACTTGTAATTGTAATTTGAATGTTGAAATAAAATATTCTTCATTTGTCCCCCAACAAAACACTTGATAGATTTTATAATTGTAATTAAATTGTTTTGTTTTAATTGAATTATTTTAATTGTTGTAAGAATATTTTAATTAGTTTAGAAATTACGCTAAGAAAAACCTTGAATTTTATTTATTCTTTTTTTTTTTTGCATTACTTGGAAATATCATTAAAAAAAATACTAGTTAAATTACCTACTGACAAGGTAACCGGTATGTGTAATTCTGGTGAAACTTATAAATTTTATTAACAATAAATATCAACGAAATATCAATTGAGCTTTTTTTGTTTTTCGGTTACTACTTTTTGACATCTATGACATTTTTGACTTTCTTTTGAACCACATTAAATAGCAACACAGCAACCAAAAATTTGCCAACCAAGGTATTTGCCTTACCTTGAATTTCATACACAATTTTTTTTTTGTCTTCATAAAAGTTTTGATTTTAAACGAATTATTTAATGGCATTTCCGTTGTAAATAAAAGGTGTAAATTTTACACTGTAAAATTATGGTGTAATTTTTTTACACTTTAAAATTTGTGTCAGTCTAGACAAATTAATCTTCTGCACTAAAAAATTGCTCACCTTCAATATTATGTTTTCATTGGATTTTATTTGATTCTTTTTTTTTTGCGATAACAGAAATTTAAATCAAAACAACACGTTTCTAAAGGATGATCAGTTAGCGCCAACCTACAAATTGATTTAATCATTTATTGATTAGAAATAATGTGTTAATGATGTCAGTACGTTTTCTTCTTCTTCTTCTTCTTCTTCTTCTTCTTGTTTGTATTCTCACGATTAAAAACGAATTTTTTCTTTCCTCATCGCAAAATTTTCTTTTACAAAAATTAAACGATTTTTTTTTACCCCATTTTTTTTTTTATTAATCCAATGATGTTTGTTTTTTTGTTGCCTTGTCTTGTTATTGAATTAAATATGAAAGCTTTTTGTTTAATTTTTTTTATTATTTTTATTTATTTTTTTTGCAAAGAAAATAAATTTCAAGAAACATTTTTTTTTATAAATAACTTTCTTTATTTTAATAAACCTAATTAAAATATTAATAATAATTTTTTGTTTTTGTTGCTTTTTCTGTTTCTTTGCAAAAAAAAAAAAAAAATCAAATACAAATAATTTATTGATTTTGTAAATTATTAAAGAACCTACTTTTCTTTTTCATTTCATTATCTTTCTTTCTCTTCTCTCTCTCTCTTTCTCTTTATCTCTCTCTCTCTCTCCCTCTCTCTCTCTCTCCCTCTCTCTCTCTCTCCCTCTGTCTCTCTCCCTCTCTCTCTCTCTCCCTCTCTCTCTCTCTCCCTCTCTCTCTCTCTCTCCATCTCTCTCTCTCTTTCTCCCTCTCTCTCTCTCTTTCTCCCTCTCTTTCTCCCTCTTTCTCTCTCTCTTTCTCCCTCTTTCTATCTCTCTCTCTCCCTCTTTCTCTCTCTCTTTCTCCCTCTTTCTCTCTCTCTCTCTTTTTTTAACACTCTCTCTCTCTCTCTCTCTCTCTCTCTCTCTAAAACTCTATCACATTTTAATTAAAACATAAATTCAATTTGAATTTTCCTAAAAGTAAGATATTCGTCAAATAGAAAATAAACAACAACAACAACAACAACAACTACAACAATAACAGCAACAATAAAAAAACAACAACTGTTTCAATAATAAAGAAAAATAAAAAATGAACGTGGTGTGTAGTAAAGAAAGCAATTCGATGAAAACTTAATTTATTTGTGTGTTGAGGTTTTTTTTTTGTTGAAAAAATTGTTAAGGAAAGTAAAAATTTATTTTAACAAAATATGTAAATTCCTTTCATTTGTTTTTTTTTTTTAATTTTTTTAACATTTTTTCAAAAAGAACAGATTTTTTTTTATTTCTTTGGAAAAATTCACTCGGTTTCTCTCTCTCTTGTACCGTTACTGATAGTGCAGTGACCCAGTCATGTTTAGGTCCACAATTTTCAATGGTTGTTTTTGAGTGGAAATGTGAATGGGGATCCATTACTATTTGCTTCCCATTGTGGAAATTTGAGAAATTTATAATGACTTTATGTTAACTTTGTGCATTTGTTTATCAATGAAGCGGGGTGGGAGGATTTTTGTTTGGATAATGATTTTATTCACAACAAACTGTAGATTGTTGTGAATAAATGAATTTACGTACCTAATCATTTTTTGTTTTACTGACATAGCAAAACTACTTTTCAGATCAAGTCTTTTTTATCATTGGTTAACTTTTATCTAAATATTGTAATTTTTTTTATAATAACGAATAATTAATTTGCACTTTGTGTGAGAGAGGGGGGAAGTATTGGATTTCTTTTTAAAGTTTGTCTAAATAATAATTGAAAGAATAAAAATATAAATTTATACAACGGTTCTAAATTATCACAAATTTTCTATTTAGTTTATTTTCTTTTCGTGTATTTCTACAATTCCTAATGATAAATAATTAATGGATTTTCCTTAAAAATTAAAAATGAAAGAAGTAAATTTTATTTGCTATACAAAAAAAAAAAATAGATAAATAAATAATTAATTTGACCGCAATTCAGGTATTTGACTTGACTATGAAATTTAAACCATAATAAAACAAGAGTGGAATGACACAATTTTTTTCCGTAGCAGTTTTCTATATTTTTCTTTTTTCTTTTCTTTCTGATTATCTCATTCCAATCAAATGAACTTGATTCATCAATAACAAAATTTCCAATGAATTCTTCTCTTACCCTTATCTCTTTTCTTTCTCTATCTCATCGCATACACACATACATACATACACATAATGTTATACGCGCTTCATGTACATACATCAATATAAATAAATTCTTATCACAAATCGTATGATTTTTTGTAAAGTTCATTTAAGTTAATCTAAGTACAAAAATTATTCTTTTTTTTTTTTTTTATCAAATAATTCATAATAAAATACTTTTTTCTTTTTCTTATCATCAACCATAAAGTGATGATGTGTGATGACGTTATCATCTCCTTTACAGTTTTATATTTTGACTTCATTTTTTTGATGACTAAAAAAAGAAAAAAGTACAACTAAATTTTACAATAATAATTATCTAAGTATGTGTGCAAATGTAAGTGTGGCCTACGTGTGTATTCACATGTGTATTATGAAAAATTTATGTGTTGTATGAGTGTGTGTGTGTGTGTGTGTGTTTTTTTTATAAAATTTCGATATTGCAATATTTTAATACATACATTAACATACATTTTATCGTATGTTTTTATTAATTTATATGAAAATTTGTCTGCGCTGCTATTTATCTGTATTTAATTTGAAATGTACACATGCAAAAATATATGCAAATATACACACACACATATACAACACACACACATCTATACAATTTAAATACAATCAAATAAATTTTTATATTTTTATAAAAGCTTTGAAAATTGCGTTAAACAACAACCATTATAAACAATAAAGATTAATGGACGAATGAAATAAAAATGAACAAAATATAATAATAACAACAACAACAATAATATTAACACAATACAACAACAAAAATTATTTTTGTATTTGAATTTTTTTTTGTTTTTTTTTTTTGAAAACAGCGACATCGACATATTTTTCTTTAACCACATTTTAGTTTGTACAGAACCACTGGTTGGTGATTATTTGTTACGGCGGAACAGTTAGAATTAAAACTACAAAAAAAAAAAAAAAAAAAGATTTCCTTCTGTCTGTCCCTCTGTTCAAAAACAAACACAAAAAAAATTGAATTTAATTCAATTGAATAAAAAATAATAAAATAAAAAAGAGAAATAAATGAAGTTTTGTGTGTGAATTTTTTTTTTAAAATAATCAAATATTGAAAGTTTACACTGAAGAATTTTACTCAAAGCTTGCTTAATTTTTTTTTTCAAATAAAAAAAAGTTTTCCTTTAAATTTTCTTTTTTGTGTTTTTGTGTTTTTTTTTTCGAATAAATTTTTTTTGGTTGTTTGAAAGAAAAAAAAAAATTTTGTTTTTAAAATCAAAATTTTACACCAACAATAAAAAAAAAATCTAAAGAAACGTGGCAAATAAATGGAAATAAGAAAAGAGTTTTTTTTTTCGTTCTTTCTTATGACAATTTAATTAATTAAACAAAACAAAACAAAATAAAAAAACAATTTAATTAAATTAATTAAAATTATTTTATCCATTGAATTTATTTTGACTATTTATTTATTTTTTTGAGTTTTCATTGAGACCAAGAAACAATTTTCTTTTAAAATTTTGATAATTTTTTTTGAAAATTTTTGTGAAATTTTTTACAAAAAAATAAAAATAAAAATGGCACCAAGAAAAAATTTTATTCCAACAATTTCAATTGGTGAATCTGCCAGTAGTGTATGTGTGAGTATTCTTAGATGAAATTTTTATTAAGTTTTTATTTTAATTATTTTTTTTATTTTTTATTTATTCTTCTTCTTCTTCTTCTTCTTCTTCTTCTTTGAAATTATAAGAACGACGTAATTCTGTTTTTTTTTTTGTTTTTATTTCTTTTGCCAAAAATACAAAAGACAAAATTCTTACAAGAAGAAGAAGAATTATAAAAAAACCCTAAAAATATTCTTGTTTGCTTATCGTTTTGAGTCATGATTTCTGTGATTGTGTTGTATCCATCTTTGGTTTCATATGAAAATTATTTCTTAAGAATTATAAAATATATAAAAAGTTGAGATAGAAAACAAATTGTTGAATAATTTTCAAGACTCTAAAATTTGGAATCAGAATTATCTGCTTCACATTACTAATTATATTTTGTCTTCTTCTTTTCTTAGCCTCTCACTTTCTCTCCAAAAAAATTATTTCATTTCTTTTTCTTGTGATAACAACTTGTCTGAATTATCATTTTAATTCATAAATAAAAAAAAATACATACAGACATTTTTTTGAATAAATTAACTTCTTTCTTCGACTCTTTAATCTCTCTGTTCATTTTAATTCTCAATCTTCTCTTATGATTTTCTTATTTCTTTCTTCTTACTCTGTTTGTCTGTGTGTGTGTGTGTTTTTTTTTTTAAAGTTAAATTATGAACTTGACCGAATTTATTATCGTTTCGAATATTTTGTAAAAAATATTAGAGAAACACGTATTACAAGCAACATTTTGTTGTCTTTAAGAAACAGTATTTTATAGTTTTTTAGGTAGAATTTATAGAATTAACTGGAGTGAAACCTTTATTTAGTGATACAGTAAAACCTGTCTAATTTGGACCAATTCTCCACATTCAAACTTTGCTTCTACAAAGATGTTTGTTACATTTGTATGTAACCGATTTTGTATTTGTTTGTTTGAATCAAATAATAATTCAAGTTAAAATCACTGGTCCATTTTGACAGGGGTTTTACTATTTTATCACGAAATAGTTTGAATGTGGTTGTATTTAATTTTTCAAAAGGAAACATGACTCGGGAAGTTTTTTCTTTTTTTTCAATTAAATCGAAAATTTATTGATTCTTTTTATATACTGAGAATTTTAGTTGGCTTGAAAGGGAAGTCATTAGCGAATTTATTTTGTTGTTTATTAATTCAAAAGGGGTTCCGTTTTAAGGTTTCACTTATTTTTAGGTTTTAGATTTTTTTTAACATATTCTCCCGATTGGGGTTTAACTCCAGAAAATGGTTCATTGAAATTTGTGCTGACTGATTTTTAATTTTTGAATTGCAAAACAAGAAATGACTTGAGACTCGCATATTTATAACATTAGCTCATATTATTTTATACTGCATTGGAATGACACAATTTTTTTATAAATACATTTTTTTTTTGTTAAAAACTTTTTTCTTCACACTAGAAAGGTTTTCTTTGAGGAGTTTTTTTTCCCTAGTTGTTGTTGTTGCTATTTTAGTAAGTGATAATTTATATAAATGAACATTTCACACGTCATATTACCGTAATGAAAATAATTGACTTTCTAAAATACACAACTATATATTAAACAATGACGTAGTGAAAATTTCTTTTTGGAAATATACATAAAAAAAAAAATGGAAGAAAAATGCCGGTATATTTAATTATTGTTTGTTTAGAGTCGCCGCCATTTTATATTGTATTTTTTATTTTTTCTTTTGTATTGTGGCAACACTGTTATTTTGTGTGGTTTTTTTTTAAAGTTGTTGTATTCAAATTTAAATTATGAAGAATCATTGAACTTCTTTATTTTTTTTTTGTAGTCAATTCAATTTTAATTTTTTTTTTCTTCGTTTTGTACAATTTCATTTCTCACGTCTCAATTTTAAAATGAATTGGGAATTTTGTAAAAATAAAATATTTGTAGTTGGTCATGCAATTATTGAAGTAGATTAAGGAAGAATTAACTTAGAAAGAGCACAATGAAATGGAAGAAGAAAAAGAATTGTCGTAATTTTTTTAGTTCTTAAAAAAATATTGGTACACACTTAGAACTTATTGTTTTTTTTTTTATGGAAAATAATATTGCGTTGTAATTTCTTATAGTAATGACAAATTTTTGCATTTTTAATGTGTTTACTTAGTACGACATGACAACCTGAGCAATCATTCTATTAATATGTCATACAGAATATCTGTTGACGATTTAAGTGTTTTTATATTTACACTTTTCCAAAGCTTCCCATTATGTTGTGTTATATTATATTGTTCTTTATAGTATCAAAACAAACATTACATCATAATCTCACTACAACAACTAGGATATAATAATAACATTATTTTTTTGTTTCTATTTATTTTAGACAATCTGCAAGCCAGCACCATTTAGTACAGATCCCGATGCAATAACAGAACTAGACAGATGTGATTATACACTTAGAATATCATATGATATTGCAAAGAAAGGTATGCCACCAAGACGTGTTCGTGTATATGCTGATGGTATTTATGATCTATTTCATCAAGGACATGCCAGACAATTAATGCAGGTAAATTAAGACATTTAAGTTTTTTTTATGTTAATATAAAATTCCGATTCTATTGTGTGAAAGAATTTCTATATTTTTTATCATTCTGAAACAATTCCTTGTAAATTACTAGAATTTTTTGATGAATGTGTGTGTGCAAAATTTGATTCGGAATTTATTTCAATGGAAATTCAATTGTTTCAAATAATCATAATTTCTTCTTTTCTTTGTAGGCAAAAAATCTTTTTCCAAATGTTTATTTAATTGTTGGTGTTTGTAGTGATGAATTAACACATGAAAAAAAAGGACGAACAGTTATGAATGATAAAGAACGTTATGAAGCGATAAGACATTGTCGTTATGTTGATGAAATTGTTGCTGATGCACCATGGGAATTAGATGATGAATTTTTAACAAATCATAAAATAGATTTTGTTGCACATGATGAAATACCATATTGTGGTGAAGATTGTAATGATATTTATGCACCATTAAAAGCAAAAGGAATGTTTGTGGCAACGGAAAGAACAGAAGGTAAAATAATATGTTTTTAAACATAAAATTTCAAGTTGTATCTTTGAGACAAGCCAACCGATTTTTGTGTCACAGATCAAGTCGATCAAACGAGCCAAAAAATGCTCCTCCAAAAGTTAAAGTTAAAATTAGAGCAAAAACCTCGTTTACATTTTTACTTCAATCTCGTAGAATAAATTTCATTAATAAGAAATTAATTAGTACAAATACATTTCAAAATTAACGTCGATTATGTAATCAATATAATGTTTTAAACATACACGTCAGATTAAGCAAAATTCATTGGTGAGCTGTAAAAAAAAAAGTTCGGTTTAAAGAGGTTTTTAAATTTATTGAAGAAACAAAAGTTATACAATTTTTTTGTGTTGACGTTTACATTTATTATGATTACGACAGATTAACTTTATCAAATTTTTCTTTTTGTATATTTTTCCAAAAATCGTTAACGTTAATACATAATTTCAGTTCTTTAAAATAGGCAAAAAAAAAAAAATACTAAAACTTAATTAAATATTTTTACAACCGCCACAACAACAACACCAACACCAACAAGCAAAATAAAAATGAAGATAAATGAAAATAAATAAAATATTGAATTTTTATTGAATTTTTTTTTTCAATATTTATCTTTTTATTTATCATTTATTATCTTTGATTACACAACACAAGAAAATAATTCTGAATCATTCTTGGTGTTTCTTCTTCTATTTTTTTTTCTTGTTCTCGTTACAATATATAAAAAAAAAATTGAATTTGCAATTTTTATTTTCTTACGTTTAATTTTTTTTTTATCACGCATGACTTTTTTTTTCTTTTTATCAAAATTCAAATAAAGAATTAAGTAAGTCAAAATAATATTTATTGTATGTATTTGTAAAAATTGGCTCAGCAAATAAGAAAATGTACGAAATGAAGTTAGGGATTTTAAGACGGAATTAAATGGGAATAATAATACGGTAAATTGTTTATTATGAAAATTCCGTTGATCTAATTTTAAGTGTTTCCAATAATGTTTCAAGAGTAAACACTGATTAATTTTTACTAGGCCAAATTGATTGCGACACAGATTTCACTCATTTACAAATTATGACTTTTTTTTTGTTAAATTTAATTTAATTTAAATAAATTCTCAATTTTTCTTTCTTTTTTTTTTTTTTTGTTTATTTTCAGGTGTTTCAACATCTGATATTGTTGCACGTATTGTTAAAGATTATGATATTTATGTACGTCGTAATTTAGCAAGAGGTTATTCAGCAAAAGATTTAAATGTATCATTTTTAAATGAGAAAAAGTTTCGTTTACAAAATAAAATGGATGAATTAAAGGATCGTGGTAAACGTGTTATGGAAAATATTGGTGATGTTAAAGATGATATTATAACAAAATGGGAAGAAAAGTCTGGTAATTTTATTGAAACATTTTTATTATTATTTGGACGTGATCGTTTATCAAATATATGGAAAGAATCAAAAGGACGTATAATGCAAGCATTAAGTCCACCATCAAGTCCAAGTGGTTCTATAAACGGTGATGATATTGATCAAGATATACCTGATTATGTATTTGATTCACCACCAACGAAAAAACGTTTAAATAAAAAAACAGTTGTTAATGTTACAAATAATAATAATGATGAATTATCTGATTCAGAAGATGAAATACAAAGTCATTGACATTTTTTTTAAATAAAAAAATAAAAATAAAAAATAAATAAGAAAAAAAAAAATCAAATAAAAAAAAAAAAAGCAAAAACAAAAAAATAAAACAAAAGAAAATGAAAAGAAAAAAGAGAAGAATGTTAAAAAAAAAAGATTTTTGGAAAAAAAGGCAAACTAAAATTTAAAAAAAAAAAAAAACAGAAGAATTGAAAGAAGAAATTTAAATTAAAAATAAAAAAAAAAAAAGAGAAAGAGAAAGAGAAAGAGAAAAGGAACATCTTTTTTTTTTGTTACTGACTGATTTAGCTTATTTTTTTGTATTTAAATTATAATTATATATTTTATAATTTTTCTTTCATTCCCAGCCTCCTGTTTCCTTTCTACCTTCCTTCCTTACTTTGTTTATTCCTCCAATAATAATATTATTATTATTATTTTTCTGTTGATTCATTCAACTTTTTTTTTTCTTACCCATTTCAACTCTTTTTGACGAAATGTAAAAGAAAGAGAAAAGAAAAATATGTAAAAAGAAAAATGAAAGAAAATAAATTGGAATTTTTTTAGTTTCTTTTTTTTTCTTATTGTTGTTTTTGTTTTTTGCATTGAAAACAATATTTTGTTGTTGTCAATTTTTCTGTTTTTTTTTTTTTGTTTCCTTTAATTTAATTTATAATTATTAATTAATTATTTAATAAAAAATTTACAATTATTATAATTATTATTCTTTATTTCTTTATTTCTTTATTTCTTTATTTGTTTTTGTTTTTGTTTTTTTTTTGTTTTTGTTTTTGTTTTCTTTTTTTTTTTTTGATAATAATTTTTTGTTTTTTGCACGTAAAATTGAATTCCTATATTTTTTTTAGTTGTTATAAGAAAATTTATAAAATAAAAGAGAAAATACAAAAAAGAAAATGTGAAAAAGGTTACATCTTGAATTAAAAGAAGATGTGTAGATTAAATGGAATATGTCGTAAGACAGATTTTTTTTTAGTGATTTTAATTATTTATTGTACAATGAAAATTGTTTTTATTTTATCTAGAAATTATTTAATATAAAATCTAAATGGAATAATCACAGTTTAACGTCGTGTTGATAATAATTGAAATCGAAGTTAAATGATTAATGTAAAAAAATCTATTTGATTTTCTCGACAAAATTAAAATCATTAAAAATTATTTGTAAAAATAATGAAAGGAAAGGAAATAGAAAAAAGCGAGATTGTTAAGAGATTAGCGAGTAGATAAAGGTTGGATTTAAAAGTCGGTAAGAGATTTTCTTTTTGTGAAATCCATCCTTTGTTTTTTTTTTTGGAATGAAAAATGAAGAAGAAGAAAAACATTAAAATAAAAATAAAGACAATTTTTATAAATAAATTTTTAGAAAGAAAGACAGAAAAATGAGTTTTGAATGTGTTTTGAATTGATTTTAATTTCTTTTGTGTGTTTTTTATTTTTGATTTTTCATTTTATTTACTATTTTTTTTCTCAACCCCCCTCCAGTTCCCCTGCTTCACCCCCAATTTTAGTTTATAAAACAAAATTTAATTTATTAAAAGAATAAAAAAATCAAAATAAAAAAAAAGGGTGCAGTAAATATTTCCTAATCTTCCTTTCTCTCTCTCTCTCTCTCTCTCTCTCTGTTGAAGAAGAAGAAAGAAAAATTCTTTTGTTTTTTTTTGTTTGAAAGAATTAATTTGTTGTTATTTAATAAAAGTTTTTAAGTTTACGTTGTCTGTTTTTTTTTTTTTTTTGTAATTTTATTTTAATTTTGTTGTTGTTGTTGTTGTTGTGGAAACTAAAATGAAAAAATAAACATTTTTTTGTAATTCCTTAAATTAAATGACAGAAATGATAATTAAAATATGAATTCAATTTATTAAATTGAAATGATATTTTTGGTAAACAGAAAATTACTTCTGAAACAGAGAAGACAAAAAAAAAAAACAGATAATTGTGGACAATAAAATCGTTTTAAAAAATAATAAATTATTTATTTACATTTTTTTTTAATAATCTAAAAATCTTTAAAAATAAACATAAAAATATTTATAAAAAGAAAAAAAAAAAATGGATTTAAAAATTCTATACAATGAAGTGAAGAATCACGTCAATAATGGTTGTTGTATTTAATCGTAATTTTGTTGATGGCGGATCAGTCAGAAATTTTCTAAATTAGAACAACAATTTTTAATTTATCATGATAAAAAAAAAACACATTACGATTATCATATTACAGTCATCATTTACACTTTATGTTGTTTGTATTTATTTACATAATTTAATTTGATATTATAGAAAGAATTGAAGGACGATTATGTTTCAATTTAATTTAATTTTGTCCATAATTGGTGATATTTTTTTTTTCACTTGGTAATTTGTGGTTCAATTAATGAATGAATGAATGATTTAATCAAAAAATTGAACAATTTAAATCAATTAATTAAAAAAAATCTATTCTTTGATATGAGAATCAGATTTTATTCGTGAGAATTTTAAATCCTATTTTTTAATCCTTTCTTTTAAAAATAAAAGATGGAAAATTTATTATTAAAATTCTTATGCAATTCTTAAGAATAACGCAAGTGAAGTTTATTGGAATCAGTTTGATTCATGAATTGATAGAATTTTTGAATTTTTTTTACAAAAACAGCAACAAAATAAAATTTTGTTGTTGTAAAAGAAAACCATAAAAAAAAAATATATAAAAAAAAAACAAAAAATAAAACCAAAAAATAATTAATAATTTTTTTTAATTTTAATTTAAGAAAAAATGAAAAAAAAAAAAAATCATCCTCAAAATTAAATAAAAATAAAATAAAATAAAAATGCTAAAAAATAAAATAAAAAATTAATTAAAAAAAAAGAATAAAAAATAATCGTAGTTTATTGTATTTTAATTCTACTGTAATTAAATTAAATATTTGTTTGATTGAATATTGGAATAATGGAAAATTGAATTGAATTGAATTTATGAATGTGACTTTGACTTAAAATTTTAAATAAATTAATACAAAAAAAAAAAAACAAACAAACAAACAATGGAAAAAAACAAACAATTTTAGTAGTTTGTATTTTATAAAAGTAAAAAAAGAAAATTAATGGAAATGATGAAAATGCGAAAAAAAAAAAAAAAAAAGTTGAAAGAAGAAAAAAACTTGAAAAAATAAAAAAAAATTAAAAATAAAAAGAAAAATTTAATTAATAAAAAAAAAAAGAAAAAATTCAGAAATTTAATTTGTATTGTTTTTTTTTTGTTCTTCAATTATAGAGAAACACGCGTGAAAAAAATCCCTTTTAAATTTATTAAATTGATCAAATAAATGAATTTGTTTCACTATTCTCCTTTTCATTCAGTGAAATTGAAATCTTCAGTTTCCACGAATAATTAAATAGAAATTAACTGAACTAATAAGAATATGACGAATATTTTGTGACAAAATGTTTAATGTTTAAACGGTTGGTGATTTTTACCATAATTTTCTTTCAACATAAAAGTTTAAAGCTCGTTTAAAAAGATCGTTTGTCCTTTGTAATTTATAAAATTCCAGTGGGAAATTATTGATTATTTGTCACGCTAGAAAATTAAACCTGTCAGAATGGACCATTATAAAATTATTCCTATAAAATATACTGATTTGTTTCATTACAAATGTGTTAATTAATGGTCCTAATAGACAAGTTCAGTTATTTAATGTAAACGCCGGAATTTATACTACAGCATCTGTTTTTTTTACTTCTGAATAAAAAGCTCCAAAATGCTTGAAATTTTTGAAAATCTAAACTGCAAATGGCTACTTTTGTTTAAAACAAATGAAAATATAAAAGCGAATTAAAAAAAAACACATTATCAGATTTCCTTCTTACTTTATTCCTTCGTTTTTTTTTTACGAAAAAGACAAATAATAATTGTTGCTGCTTTTGCAATTCATAAAAGTTGATTTAAGTTTCTGAAAATAACTTTTAAATCTCACGTCTTAACTCACTTTTTATTCCGACATCAGATAATTCAATGATATTTTTAATTATTTAAGAATTTTCTGTTTTTCCTTTCAATTAAATTATTTAGTGTTTGTATTTTATGTTCAAATAAAATAAATTTTTTTTCGTATTTTATTCTTTCCTTTTTTTTATTCTCAGAATCGTGAAGAATCGTGAAGTTTCTCTTAATTAAAAATGCGGTTTAATTTTTTTGAATTTTTTTTCCATTTTTTTTTTTCTGTTCGTTGATTTTTTCAATTTTCATAGAAAATAAAGAAAGAGTTCATTGATTTTATTTTTATTTTTAAAAATTTTAATTTAATTAATTTAAAAAAAAAAAACAGAAAAAAATGTGTACACGCAATTTCAAATAAATCAATTTGATTAAAAGAAAAATTATTTACAAAAATTGTTTTATTAAAATAAAAAAAAAAATAAAACTTCATCTATTTTTTTTTTAACCTTTTTTGTGTAGTTGTTGTTGTTATATTTTACTAACTGATAGAAGAACAGACAGACAGACAGTTAGATGGAACGAGAGAATTTACACGCGCGAAATGAATTTGCTGTCAGTTTTTGTCATAAACAAAAGCACATACACACACACACACACTTATTTTGTTGTTGTTTATTTTTGATTTAATCAATTTGTTGTCAACTGTCAAGGCTTGGTTTTTTTTGTTGTTGTTATTACATTTTCTGTTTTTGGATTGTTGATTGTTGGTTTTTAAGGAAAGTAACAATATTTTTTTTTTCATTAAAATGATTTATAAATAATGAACAGCCAAGAAGGAACGAATGTCATCTGTAAAACGAAAAAATGATGAAAATAAATTTACATGTTTTTACATTTTACATTTTTTTTTTTTCATAATTTAAAAAATACAAAAAAAATTTATAATTAATTGCCTAAAAGTATTCTATTCCATGTATTTTCTTTTGTTCTTCTTACTCTCGTTTGAACAAAAAAAAAAGAAGCGATTTTTATTTTTTGTTTTTCTCTAGAATAATTTAATTTAGCGGAGTGATTATAAAACTTAATCCCACTTTTATCTTTATAGATTAAAAGTTTTAATCTAAAAAAAAATAAAAAAGTTTTCAGTTAATTTTTTTGTTTCCCCTTTCCCCATAAACCGTGAGAAAAATTTTTTTTCGTATATATTTCACCACCCAGTTCAGTTACCTATAGAGAAAAATGAAAATGTTAACAGGAATTTAAATAATTATTGACGTTCCTCTTTTCATTTTGTTTTAACATTTTTATTCCAGTTTTTGAGAAATAAATTATTAAAAGGGGATCCGCACAATAAATAAAATATAGAACCACTGATGCCTTTTGCCTTTATGTTAAAATGAAATGGAAAACAGATTAAGTTTTATGAATTAATGTTCAGTGAAATTAAATTAATTAAGTTAAAGTTAAATAACGAAAAAATGATTTAATAATTCGGGTTTTGATGTCTTTTCGATTTTCAATTAGAAATGACTAATTATTTATTAACAAAGAGACAAACTAAGAACATTTTAGTCTTGATTAAGGAAAGGAGGCAAACGTACAATGCAAACGAAGGGAGTGAGTCTTACACTTTACTAGATTATAAATTAAGTAAAATAAAAAGCGACAAGAATTTTGCTGTTCACCGTTCAAAATTAATTGACGAAATAAAAATAATTTTATTGTCGTCTCTTTCTATCTTCCATCTCATTCCGGGATTATCAAAAAAACTCCCCTCATAGATGGGAAATTTGAGTCTATCGATTCAACTTCAAGTGAATTTCTAATTTCTACTTCCTGTAAACAAATAATTAATAATTAATTAGAAAATTCAAATCTGAATTCCAAAATCAACTTTAAAACAAATAATTATTTCAATGTTTATTAAGAAATATTGCATTTTCTATAAATACGTTTATTTACAAAATATTTCCTGATATTTTTTCTTTCAAATAATTTTCAATGAATTGCAAATAACTCACTCACCCACTGATGATGATGAGAATAATAAGAATCAAATCAATTTGCAGTAATTTCTTATCGAGCGATTTCTAACAGATACAGAATAAATATTACGGTTGGGACGAAGAGAAAGAAAAATAACGAGAAGCAATTATGGGAATAAAGTTTCATGTAAAAAGTTAAAAAAAACGACAGGCAAATATGGCTGTATGCTTCGTCGAATGTTATGCGATATTATATTGTCATTCAATTTAATAAAATACTTTTACCAAAATTTCACCCGATCACCCCCAAAAACAATAAGGATCTATGCTAGAAGAATAAAAAATTAATCCAAAAATTTCACTGAAATCAGTTTTCGTTATCTTTAAAAAACTGACTTTGTCCACCTCAACCCCGTGCCCCAATCGCATCCCAAATCAATAGGCTTCTATTGTAGATCCAAAAAATACTAATTCCAGAATTTGAGTTATCGTGTTCACCACACGGACTCCGGCGGACGGAGAGTCCGGACTGACAGGATTATTTTTACATCTTTTTTGGTGATGAAAGTTGCAATAATCCCCAAATTTTGTTAATAAAAATAAGTTGCCCTAGGGTCATTCTATGTGAGAAAAAAAATAATTTGGAAATTTTCTTTTAATTGTGTCTTTTAAAAATAAGATTACGACGAAGCAATATAATAAATTTGGTACAATTGGATTCTTATCAAATAGAATGCATAATTGATTCCTTGTTGTTGTCCTACTCTGATTCACAGGATGTCTAGTTATGAAGACTGGAAGGTATCATTATTTTAGATCTGCATAGTTCTAGATTCCGTTCTAGTGGTTGATAAAAACATCTTGTTGATTAAAGATACCGAATGAAATATTCTTCTCTCTAAATATGTTTTCCCTGATATTCTTTAGATTTTCAGCAAGAAGAAAAAAAACGCAACAAAATTTAAAGCAACTAAAAAAGAGAAAAGGAAGAAAATTAATGCGATTTTTTTTCTTCACACAACAACAAATAAATATTTACAAGAGTGAACAAAAAAAAAAAAAGAAGAAATTTACACAAAAGATGAACAGATTTATAATGTTTCATTTAAACCCAGATGGTTTTTCTCAGATTTTTCTTCGATTTATTTTTTTTTTTTTTGATTTTTTTTTTTTACTTCAACTTTCCAAAATCTGCTTCAATTTTTTTTTACATATAAATATTTTTTATCGGTTTTTAGGGTTAGAGATAGAGTGGTGGGGATGGTGTTGTGCGTTATACAGATGATGATATTTGGGTGAATGGTCAACAGAAGAAAAAAAAAAGAAGTTAAATTCAGACATTGTGAGTTTTTGCGTTTTTCTGTTCGCTTCCAACAACAACAACAAAATAAGAACAAGAAGAAGTAAAATCGAAAAATACAAAAAAAAAATTGGCTATTTTTAGCCATAATTTTCTGTCTCTGTCTATTTTGAAATATTCTTTTTTTAATCGTAAAGTTAAACTTTTTTTTTTCATCATTTTAAATTTCAACCGAAAAGAACAACAACAACAACAAAAACAATAAAAAATGAAAACAAAAACCAGAAGTTTTTTTTTTATATTTATCAGAATCAGAAAAAGTTATTCAACTTTTTTTTTGGTTTTCTTTATTTTTTGTTTTTTAATTTTTTGTTTTAAATAATTTTAATTATCTGACTTTTACAAGTGAAAACAACAAAATATTATATTTTATCTACACTCTTACTCTACTCTATATTTTACTTTACTCTACTCTACTTTACTTAATATCAACTCTACTAAATGTCAGACTTTAATATGGATTTTTTTTTATTGTCTAATTTAGTACCTACGAGAGATAAAAAGTTTTTTTATCAACAGAAACATTAAATAATGTTGTTGATGATTTAAACTCATTGGAGAGTCCAAAAAATACATCGCCATGTGGAGCAATTTTGGAACATTGTGAATTCCATTAAGATTTATGTGAAAGTGACTAAACCAATGAAAATGTTTTCTGAAAAGTTGAACAACTAAAAAAGATGTTAAGGGAATTCCTTTAATATTCCATAGAGACAGACAGAGCTTATAACAGACTGAAATGTTTTTGGTTAAATCCAAACTGCATCCCAAAGTAATTCCAGGTTAGCTTTTGTATTAATTAAGATTAATTAATCAATATAAACTATACAAGTGTACAATTTCCTTCGAATGGAGAAAGCATAACAATGTTCGGTTGTGTTATTTTATTGCTTGGCCGTGTCTTACATCAATAGCAAGAAATCAGTATAGATAATTTATGTAGGTATTTAGTTAACTGAATTCCATCTGAATATTCAAGAGATTCAATTTTCATTAATTATTTCAAATTTACTAGTCGTGTGTGTTCGCGTATTTAACCTTTTAATTAATTTATCTACTCCACTTCTCAACTCTACTCTACTCCACTTTATAATCTATACTGTACTCTACTCTTCCTCCCAATAATAATAATAAATATTCACTATTTCTAATAAAAAACGAAATACCATTTTCTATCATCATCATCATCATCATCATCATCATCATCATCATCATCATCATCATCATCATCATCATCGTGATCACAATTCATATGATTTCAATTTGAATTTTTAAACTAAATAAATTTTAAATTGACTAAACTAATTTCAATATGATTATTTTATTATTTGTTATGATGCTGTACAAAATATAAAAAAGAAATTGAATTGTGTAATTGCGAGGAGGATGATTAAAATATTTATAAACACACACATACACTCTAATACACTCTAATATCTTATACACACACAAACACACATCAGCACACATCATAATAAACAATCCACAAAAAAACAGTCAAAACAGTCAAAACATTCAAATCAATTCAATTTATAACATCTTCTTCTTCTTCTTCTTCTTCTTCTTTTTTATATTTTTTATATTTTTTTATTACTTTGCCGCCGTTTTTCTTCTTCATTTTATTTTATTAAATTATTTTATAATTGATACAAAAATAAATAAAACAGAAAAATTGGAAATTTTTGATTGAAACCAAAAATAAATACCAAAGAGAGAGACAGTCAGTAATAGAGAGAGAGAGAGAGAGAGCCAGAGAGAGAGTGAGTTATTTATTTGTGAGTTTTTTGGTTCTTCTATTTTTATTATGAAAATATGATAAAAATTTAAAATTTATTATTATTAATGATTGATTTGTTTTGTTTAAATTATTTTTAAATAGAAAAAAAAAAAATTGTTTTTCATTCCGAATATTTTTTATTTATTTTTTTTTGACTTTCTTTCTCTGTTTTGCATTTTTCCGTGTCAGATTTTTCTTTTTTTTTTGTTTCTTTAATTTTGTTAATTATTTTTATTTCTGATTTTCTGATTTTTATTATTTTTTATACATTTTTTTCTTGGTTCCCGTGTTGGTTCAGTGTTGGCTCCAGTCTTGGTTCAGTGTTAGTTCCAGTGTTGTTCGCGTGATGTTGCACTATTTTCTTTAATTGAGAATTTTTCCCCTAATTTTTCTACATTTTTTGTTCCTTACAAAATTTAAATATTTCCCGTTATTTTTTTATGTTCAAGAACCAATCGAAACACAGTTTTTTCTCTTGGTATTTATCTGCGTTATTTTACCGGTTATTTGTTCATCTGTCAGTTTTCGCAAAAATTTTATTTCTTTTTTTTCTATTTTTAGTTTTCTTCAGAAGCTCAAAAAAAGAGAAATGAATAAATTATGCAGTGAGAAAAAGTGAATAGAAAACTTTAACCATGAATTTTCCCTCTTTAAAGCGTCTTAATCAAAAACAATTCTAATAATAAAATTGAAATTCGTTTTTTCTACAAGAACAGAAAAATAAAATAAAAGAAAAAGCCAAGCAAAGCCGAACAAAGAAAAGAAAATCGCTTTTCCTTTAAAAGGTAAAAAAAGACAACAATAAAATCATTATGAAGACAAAATAAAAGACAAAAAGTTTAGAAAACATAAAAAAAGGGGAAAATTAATTTTGACTGAATAAATTTTAACAACAACAACAACAAGAACAACAACTACAACAACAAAAAATTGATAATAATTAGCGCGGCTGTCAATATTTTGTAAAACAGAGAAAAAAAAGACAAGATGGAATGGAATGGGTTGGACTTTTGTCTTTGGTATTGAACTTTCCAGTGTTTTTCCAGTGGTGTCGGTTAATTGGTAAAATCCAAACGAAAGAAAAAAAAAACAGAAATAAAAATGTTTGACCATTTTATTCGTGTTAGACTTGAATTAAAAAACTCCGTTGGTCAATTTAACATTTTTGTGTTTTATTTGTTAAATCGTGCAACAATCAAATTTTAAGTACAAAAGTTCACAATGGAGGACATTTGTTCAAATGTCATCCATTTGTTTTTTTTTGTCTTTCATATAAGATTTTTATACAGAAGACTAGACAAAATGTCATATCAATGTGTTACCGAATAATGTTCAATATAGAATGAAGGTCAAGGTCTATTTGATGATGTTAAAATTTTTGGTAAGAAATTAATTATGGACATCATAAGGATTCATCAGAAAAGTCTAAAGACATGGCTAAAATTTTAATTAATAATGAATCATTTATTTTTGTTAACCCCTAAAACTCTCTCCCTCTCACTCTCTCTCTCTCTCTCTCACTGCTACTTGCATTGCGGAACCTTTAAATCATAAGTGACACTTTCACTTTTTGCACTTTTTCCTTTATTTGGTTGAAAAATTTTTTCGCCTTAATCAAAAATGCATTTTTCTTTTAAAATGTAAATTTCATTTTTGACGACCTTTCTATTTATAACATCTCAATCATATACGTCACACACCAACCCTCTTTGAAAAAAAAAAAAATAATACACAAAAACCCCACCACACACACCCATCATCATATCATCTCTATCACCCATTATATTTACCCTTCAACCTAATAATAATCACTAATAAAATTATGTATTTGTCGATCGAATCGAAGTCGGTTAGTTAAAGTGTAGAGAGGAGAGTGTATATAGATACATCAAAAAGATCCATTCGTAAACTCATTCCAATTTCTAATCAATATCAAACCCTCCACCATTTATTTTACACCTTTCTTACACTCTTACTAAATACATCATCCCAATAACCACCCACATTGGTTATTGGGATGATGTATTTAAACATACATACACACACACACACATATATACACACACACATAAACATGCACATATAGTCTACAGCTATACATATACATATATATAAATATATGTACAAACATCAACATGTTTGCCTATGATGAACAATTTTATTATGAGGTTTTGTTGTTGTTGTGTTTTTATTATTGTTGCTTTCCCTTCTTTTTCTTCTTCCTTTTTTATTCCTGTTTCTTTTTTTTCCAACTTTTTCTTTTGACAAAAAAAAAAGAAGAAGAAAAACTCGCAATAATATTTTATATATTATGAGAGAAAAAGAAGAAGAAGAATAAAAAGGGAAAAAAAACTCACTGAACTTTTTCTCCCCAAACAATATAACAACAACAACAACAACAACAATAACAACAACACCACCAAACTCATACAGCAACAACAATCCAAAAACAGCAACAAAATATAAAATAAAATAAAAAAAAAAGGAAAGACGACGAAATAGAAAGAAGTATAGAGAATTTTTAGTTTAGTTTTGACTTGCGATCTGTTCGGTTCATAAAAAAAAAAGACGAAGAAGAAGAAGAAAACAATATTAGAGAATATTTGTGGGAAAAACGAAATTATTCAAAAGAAAATTTTGTTGTTTTTTTAGTGGTTTATTATTTTTTCGCAATAACAACAAAAAAAAATCTGTTTTCTTGTTTTAACTTTTTTTTTTAAAAATATTTTTTCAATTTTTTGTTTTTGTTTTTTTGTTTTTTTGTTTTTTTGTTTTTTCTCTATTTTTTTTTTGTGAACAAAATAAAAACAGAAATCTTTTCACAATAATTTATTAGTTGAGTTTTTTTCCAACGTTTGAGTACTTTTGTTGTTGTTTTTGTAAAATTACAAAAATACAAGAAAAAAAAAGAAAGAGTGAAAACGAGACTTTTGTATTTATTTGTCTGCTGCTGTTAGAGAGAGAGAGAGAGAGAGAGCGAGAGAGAAAGAAAGAAGACGAGTGAGTGCATTTAAGTGCATTAAAAAAAGAAAATTGTGTGACGCGTTTGGAATTATTTCCCTTTAATGAATTGAATACAAAAAAAAAAAAATATGCATTACGGAAAATTGAGTAAAAGAAAAATTCAATAAAATTCAATTGAACGAAAAATAAAAATAAAAAAATAAAATCAACAAAAAAACGGTTTGAATTTTAATTCTTGTCAAATTAAATATTATTTAATTTTCTGATTGATGAAAAATTAAAAGTTTATTCGGAAAAAGTGACAAGAGGACAAAAAAAAGTGTAGAAAGTGTAAAAAGTGTAAAAAGTGTTTAAGTGTAAAAAAGGAGTGTAAGAATAAAAAGTGGTGTTGTGTCGAGTTTAAAAAAGAGTGTGTGTGTGTGTTTGTCGATGTAAACGGGTGTACCGGTAATTTGTGAAAATTGCATTACTGAATTTATTCTGCATTTAATTAAAATTCAACCGTTTTTTACATTAATTAAATAAATCTCAGCTGACTGACGAAGAAGAAGAAGAAGAAGAAAAAGAAGAAAAAGAAGAAAAAGAAGAAGAAGAAGAAGAAGTTTTTTGTTTGTTTTTTTTTTTTTTGTATTTTGTTTTTTTGGCCGATACGCGAAAGTGATTTCTTTTATTATTAATTTTTTTTTTCTTATTAAGAGAATTTTTAATTCATTTAATATTTGTAATTTTTTTCTTCAAACATTTTGTTTTTTTTTTTTTTTTGCAAAATTCGTTTCTTTAAAATTTCACTAAAAAAAATTCTTCTTCTTCTTTTTCTTCTTCTTTGGTTAATTAATGAATTTTAATTACCCAATTTGGAAATTATTGTTGTTGTTGTTGTTGTGGTTGTTGCTTTTGGTTTTCCTATAATTTTCATGCTTCATGTTTATACACAAAATTCAGTTTTTGTTTTTGTTTTTGTTGTTGTTGTTGTTGTTTTTTGTTGTTTTTGGTTTGTGTGAAAGTTTAACATTTTTTTGTTTTTGTTTTTTTGTTGTTGTTTTGTGGTTTTTTTCCACAAAAATTAATTTTTTTTCTTGTTTTTCCTTTTGTTGTTGTTGTTGTTGTTTTTTTTTACAATTTTTTTTCAAGATAAGATTTTTTTTCCTGGTTTTTTTTTTGGTTGCTTAAAAAATTCTTTAAAAAATTAATTAACAAAAAAAAAAAAAAAACGAAATCAAATTCAAAATGAAGAAAAACACAAAAGTTAGTTAATAATGCGAGAAAATAATGAAAATGAAGAAGAAGAAAAAAAGTTTATTTGTTTTATAAAATTAAAAAAAAAAAAATACAAGAAGAGAGAGAGACGAGACAGAGAGAGAAAGAGAGAGAAAGAAAAAAAAACCCCAGTTGAAAATAAGAAATGAAAATATTTTTGAAGAAATTAAAAAAAAAAAAATGAAATTCAAACAGAGAACGTCAACAAACACCTCGCATTCATTTTTCTTTCACTCTCTGTGGGGTCGTTTTTCTTGTTTACGGACATTAACACTGTGTGTGTGTGTGTGTCTGTGTGGTTTATTCCTTCTTTCTCTTCTGAGTACGTGTGTGGTTGTGTGTGTGTGTGTGTGTATGTTTTTTTTTTGTTATTTCATTTTAAATAGAAAAATTAAGAGAGAAAATGAAAGACATAAAATCTGTGTAGCTAAATGGACGGAAAATGCAGAAAATTCATTAATTAAAAAAAAAATAATGATGATAAAGGGAAAAAAATGTCAACGGTGAAAATGAAAACTTTGCTAAATTATAATTTTGTTTGTCTTCTTTTTCTTCTTCTTTTTCTTCTTTCCATTCATTCATTAAAAAATATATTTAAAAACCAAAATCTGTTTCTTAACAGATTGTTCCCAGAGAGACCGCGTGTTGGCCTATGTGTGTGTGTATGTGTGTGCTTAACGCTAGAATGTTAATTATCTGACTGAAAGTTTAAAAGTTGACAGAATCTCATCAAATAATTAATTCAAAATATTGTAATTGTTGTTGTTGTTGTTTTTTTCATAAAAATTCACATTAAAAATTTTTATGACAAAAAAAGAAAAATTCACTGGAAGTCAAAACTTCCATCCACTTCCTTTTCTTCCTCTTTCACATCTTTAAATGTCTTTGATAACATTTCAGACTCTTTTCTCGTTTTTTATTAATTGATTTTCTTTTTCTATGAAATAAATGAAGAAAAATATTAAAAGGTAACGAAGACATTTTTTTTTTTTGAGTCAATTCCAGTCAGACAGAACATTATTATTATTTAACATAAAACATAAAACTTACTAATTACGGCTAATTTATCATTGTCTCTCTCACTCTCTCTCACTTTGTCTCTTTCGTTCACTATTGGCTTGTTCATTTTATTCCCATTTTCTTCAGTTTTCATTTTGGCAAGAATTTTAAATAAATAAAAAATAAAGATAAATAAATAAATTTGGGGGACGAGTGAAAAACTTTTCGGAACATAAGGGAATATTTTTAAGAGTATGCAATATAGGAGAGGAGGGTGGTATTGAGGAGATTCTATTCAGAGAATATAATAGGAAGGGAAGGGCAGTTAGATGGATGATGGAAGTAAAAAAACATTTTATGGTTTTTGAAATTTGAATTTTTTGGCCGACGTTTAAAAGAAAATCGAACAAAAAGAAAAAAAAAAGAAAAAAAGTATGAAAGGAAAAAGTGAAACGCAAACGGAAACAAATAACTGTTAATGACTTTTCTAAAGTGTTGCGGGTGGAAATGAGGAAGGAAAAATAAGGTGACAAGAAAATTGAACGTCAGTTTTTTTTTTGCTTTTTTTTTTTTGTTAGACCATAAAAAGTAAAACAGCGAAGAAAGAAGTGGGTGGGGGGCATTTTTATTTTTTTTTTCTGGGAGAAAGCATTTTTTTTTTGAAGAAAAAAAAAACGGGACGAAACGTTAAAAAAGAAGAGGGGAAAAATGTAGCAGAAGGGCAGAGTTTTTTTTTCTTCTTTATAGTTTCTTCTAAAGCGAAAACTTTTTTCTTCTTCTTTTTCTTTCATTTTTCCTTTTTTCCATTTTTCCAATATAAATATTGGGAAACCGCACTGCTGCTGGTTACATGTTTTATTTTTCTTTTCTTTCTTTTGATTGTTCAATTTTCAAATATTTTCCATCGCCAGAATCTAATTTCTTTTTTTTTTGTGACCCTCCTCTGCCCTCGTATAACATCCAACTCCTTAAAGTTCTTTCTTACATATTTGTTCTTCTTATTTCTTGTCATCCCCACCATCCACCATACCATTTACAAGTGGAGGAAAGAGAAATTCCTGTGACATTGTCATCCTAAAAATGTATTGCTAATTTAAAATTAATGACACAAAAATAAAGTCAAAATGTTTCCTTCTCGAATCATCTTCTTTCCCTCCTCCTTCTCCTACTTCTCTTTCTCCACAACCATTCTCATTCTCTAATTATTGGCTACAGCCGACTTTTACAATGATTTCTGTTTTAAACCGATAACTCTAATATAACAACGTGGCTACGGTTAATTTTATGAGATTATCACCAGTTTTGTTATTGTTGTTGTAGTTGTTGTTGTTTATTAATTTTTTTTAGCAACAAAAAAAAAAGGAAAATGCAAATTTTTGAACTTAATTATAGGGGGAAGAAGACGAAGGAAACAACAACAATGAAAACAAACACAACAAAATTGACCTTCACACTATTTCTCTTCCTCCTCCAATACGTCACTCAAAATTTGCATAATTCTTTCAGTATCAACGTACCCTACTAATTCTGTCTATGTGTGGTCTTGTGTTGTTTGTGTGTATTTATGTTCACTTGTGTTGATTAAAACACAATTACAAATTAAAATAAAAAAAAAATGTGGAAGAAAACAAAAACAAAAACAAAAACAAAAAACAAAAAACAAAACAAAAATAAAAAAAAAGAAGAAGTAAACGCCTCTCTCTAGTCTACTTAATTTTGTTAATAAATAATAAAGTAATTAAATTATTATCGTAAACCTTATTACCACATACCCTACACTTTATTACCACACTTACTACACTTTGTTACATACTCACTGTACAACAAAAAAAAGAAGAGTAAAACAAAATATAAAAAAAAGCATTCATTACAAAGTACGAGTACACAGAGCACATTCGCGTCTCATTATCTTCTCATTTATACATTTTTTTTTGGGGCTTTTGTTATTCGTATTTTTTATTTTTTATTTTTTTGTTCTGTGAGTTTTTTTTTTATTCATTTTATTTATTTCTTTATTTATTTAGTTTATGATTTTATTTTTTCTATATTTATATGAAATTTACTGTAAATGAAAATTGGTCTTCTGTATAAAAAGTTACGTTCACATTATCTGTTCATAACTTTTTATTAATTTATCTCTTTATTGTGAAGATTTTGAATTAAATTCTTGAAATTGTGTAATTGAAAAAGTCATCGAATTGTCTTTTGTTCTCTTTAGAATTAAATCATTAGTGACGTCAGAGTTTGAATCCTTTAATTTGTAATCACTTTATTTATTTCTCATTTTTCTTTTGTCTGAATTTTTTAGATTCTAAAATTTCACGTTGAATTTAACCTTCTTGCGTAACGGAAGCTTAATTCTTTTGTTTTTTTTTTTAGAAATTTATTTGTCGTAATTACCGTAGTCATATGTTCAATAGAAACCAGTTAATTTGCTAATGATTTTTTTCCACAGGCATGCCATTGATTTTGACAAATTTCTAATTGTTTTCATTTACGTAATTTTCCTATACTAACAAAAACAAAAAGAGAAGCACACGTTACAATTTCTTTATTAATGAATAAAAGTTTTCCTGTTTTTATATACATTTTCTTTACCTTACGTTTATTTTTAGAAAATTTTAAACGTTTAATCAAAGTCACAAAAATTTACACAAACAATTTATTATTTAGAATTTCAAGACATAAAAAGTAAACACACAAATATTTTGAAATTTATAAATGATTAAATACGATATCTTTGTTCTCTGATTTTTATATTTTCTCACACCAAACATTTCGTATTAGATTGTAGCCTTAAGCTTAAAATTTATGATCAGATAATATTCTGGATATCTAAATGAAGATTTAAATTTAAAGCACTAAATTTTATTCAATATTTACTAAAATTACGTTTCCCATTTCGACTGTATTTGGATTAATTATGACGCAAAACCTTCCAATTCAATCTGTTTACATTCCCTTACTCCTTTAATTTTCTTCCTTCCTTTTTTTAAATTCCTTATTTGATTTTCTCAATATCTCACAATTAAGTTAAAAATTCATACCAATAAATTTTGAATTTCCTGCTGAAAATGTCGACTAATTGTTCGGTAAATTCATCTGATTATTCATTAGATTCCTTGAATTTCTGTTAATATTACGTCATTATGGAAAACTGTTCAAATATCTCAATTTGTATAGTAATATGTAATAAAATAAATTTTTCGATTCAGCTGACAAAACAAAAAAAAAACGAAACAAAATTGTTGATTGGAAAACTTTAAACAAAATAACAACAAACACAAAAAATGTCCGTTAATGTAAAATCATCTTTTTTGTTTCTGTCTATTTTTTTTTTTTTTGTTATATTCATTTCTGTTTAATTTAATCCAAATGTCACGTGATAATTATTATTACACTTTATTTAATAATATTGAAATAAATGGACGAACACAAACAAAAAGAAAAAACTTCATAATAATTATTTTTAATCACAAACACAATCAACTTGTGTCCTCGTTACTCGAATATATTTTTTTTTTTACTCGAGTCTTTATTTTTTTTTTTTTGGGCGCGCAACACAAAATAATTGAATAATGTAAAATTCGGTAAAATTGGTGAAAATTCGGGTTTTGTACATTTTTTTTTTTAATTCGCACGCGTTTCTTTCTGGTTTTCACGGTTGTTACTTCCGGGTATTTTGTGTGAGTGTTTTTTATGGCAACAAAAAAAAAAAGTTCTAATTGTAAAGGATTCCATTTCACCTGATGTTGTTTTTTTTTTTATTATGAATTTGTGTTGTTGTCGTTGTAGTTGTTATTGTTGTAGCTGATGTTTATTATTAGTTTTTAATAAAAATATTGTTTAATGTAATTTTGTGTGAACACTGTGTCGTTGTTGTTGTTATTGTTATTGTATCTGTTATTGATACTAAAGTTGTATTGTTGTTATTATTAAATTGTTAACAATTATTTTAATTTTATTACTAAAATTATTATTTAATTCCAAAAGTCTAATTAAAGTTATACAAGTTTTTCAAAACAGTTGCTGTTATTGGTTGTTAGTTGTTTTTTTTTTCTTCTTATTTATTAAAACAAAAAAGAAACAAAAACAAAAAGTAAACAAATAAAATAATTAAAAGAAAAATTAAAGTGTGAAGTTTTATTATTTTGTTGAATTAAAAACGAGAAACAAAACCAAAAATCAAACATTAAAAGAATGAAAAAAAATGCGATTAAAAGCGACCATAAAAAACACATTTTTAAAGTGTGTGTAAGTGTGAATGTGATTGTGTGTGTGTGTGTGTGTAAAGCAAATGTGTTTTTAGTTGAGTGAATAGAAAAAAAAAGTCATATGAAAGAAAAAAACAAAAATTGACGAAAACACAACAATCAACAAAACCTAGAAAATTTGATGTAATTAAATTAATTCTTGAATTATCAGCAAGAGAGTAAAATCGAAAAGATGCAGAGTGAGAATGAATAAAATAAAAATAAGTTTAATCAAAGAAAAATAAAAAACAAAAAAAAAAAAAAATAAGAAAAAAAAAGAAAAGAAAACGAGAAAAGAAAACATAATCAATTTGCACCTAATTTCCACAAGACGTTAGTGTAAGAATGTCTGAAGAAGAAGATGAAAATGTTATTGTGTTGCGGTAAGTACCTACACTTTTTAAACGTATATCAAAACTCTTATTTATCCATTTTGCTATTTTCCTTCTTTCACTTTCGTTATTTTTTCTGTTGGCCAATGTCAATATTTATTCATTTTCTTTTATTTTTTTAAAGAATAAAAATAAAAAAAACAAAAAAAAAAACGAAGAGAAGAGAAACGAAGACGAACAGCATTAGAGGGTCAAAGTTTACATTGTGAATTGAGAACATTGAAGAAAGATTATAATTAAATTATTAAATTTGTCTATTTTCGTTCTAAAAATTTCTTTGCGTCTTTTTCTCAATTTTCCTCTTGTTATCCTTAATTATTTTTTTTTTAACTTCTGTAAATAATAAATAATATCATAAGAGAAAGATTAAGGAATAAAAATAAAATACAAGATAAAAAACAACAAAAGTTGAATTTAAAAAAAAAAAAAGAAAAAAAGTTTCAATATTTTTGGTGCAATGTTGATCTAATAAACCTCTGAACAAATTTTTATTATTTATATACTCAACACTTACCGTTTGTTGTTGATGTTTTATGTTACTGTACATAATTATTTTTATATATCTTATATAAACGCAAAAAAATAAAGTGAAGATAAAGAAGAATTTTTTTTTGATTCAATGCAACAAAAAACCAAAAATTTTATTTTGTCATGCAACATTGTTGTGAAACATTAAAAATGTTGCATGTTGTTGCGTATAAAAAGTACTAAGTAGGAAATTTTAGAATTTTACATCGAAATGATAAAGTGTAAAAAAAGTGATTCATTATCCATGAAGACAATAAAAATTTAAGGTTGGAAAAATAATTTATGCAATTATCAGGCCTCAACTTTAAAATATAAAACGTCTTTGTGTCTTACAAAAAGTTATTTTTTATCAAAACTTTATAGAAGAAATTCAAATATAAACTTTTATTATAAATCTTTGTAATAAGAATTTGTAAGTTTCTAACGTTCTTTCTATTAACCTCTGTTGCTTGAGTTACTTTGATATTTGATACGGTCCGTAAATATAATCACATTCAAGACTAAAAATAAATATAAAAGACACTAAAGTTTACTTAAAGAATACAATTTTTTTTTTTTTACGTTAAGTCTACCAAATCCATAAGGAAAATTATACATATAAAATACAATTAATTTTGTTATTCATAAATTACATATTATTCTAGATCACGGCAATGTCACTATCTTTTATATTTCTTTGACCTTATAATCGTCTTTTCTTTATAGAAAAAAAAAAATAAAAATAAAAGACAATCACGAAACAAAAAAAAAAATCAATAAATTTGTTGTAAGAAAGAAATAAAAAGAAGAAGAAGAAACAACAGAAATCTATTTTTAGAGAAATTATTTTAATTGTTTCGATTTTGTTTGAAATTTTTTTTTTTTCAATTTGTTTTTGTTTTTGATTTTTTTTTTTTATTGACGAGAATTTAAATAAAAAAATAAAAATGAGTTAATTGAAGTTTGAAATTTTGTCGATGAAAATATTTTATAAAAGTAAAACAAACGCACACAGAAAAATATTCATTATATTTTATTTTTTTTCTTATGTTTCATCTTTAGTTGAATGAATAAGAAAAAAAAAACTGAATATAGACACAATGTTTATGATATTCCTTTGAATATTTTTCTAACAAGATACGTGATAAAACCAGAAGAAGATGAAGAAGAAGAACAAGAAGAAGAAGAAAAAGAAGAAGTACCAAAAATAAAATAAAAAATAAATAAAAAACATTAATATGATGAACGTAAACAAAATTCTTAAAAATGTGTGAAATGTAAGAAGAATATAAGTTCATTATTTCAAAAGAATCTTCTTAAACATATTATCGTCTTTTATTTATTTTCTTAAAATAACAATAAAGAAAATTGAACTGTTTTGAACATTAACAATGACGTGTCATTAACAACAGTAATTTATATATATTTATTTTTTTGTGTAACAAATAACGCAGAAAAAAAAATAGGTTATTGTTTTAACCATTTTTTTTTTCCATTAATATTCTTAGACTGACTGATCATAATTGATCTTAAAAACAAAAAAATGTAAATACCGTCACTTCATTAATTTTACATTTTTATATTCTAACGCCAGCACTTATTTAGTTACAGTGAATACTTCAATTCATCTAAAGACGAAAGTATTTCTGGTTGGATTTTATATTTTTGAAATAAATTTTTTATTAAAGATTTTTATTATAAAGTTCTCAAAAAATCGGTATTTCTTAAATACATCGTCATTTAGAAAATATTTGCCATTTAAAAAAAATCCCCTTTAGCGCAATTATAGTCTTCACTTTATAACTCCAGTTAAATATATTGAGGATTGTCCGTTATACTTTTTATAAATTTTTGTTTTCTTTGTTATGCCCCACTTAATCAAAGTGACTGTCATAGTTATGGATAATTAACCTTCGTGTTTAAATTATCTTAGAACTTAAACTATGAATAATGAAAGTATTTCATCATCATTATCATCATCATTATTATTGTCATGTAACAATCAAAAGGAAAATCAGAATAGAAAAATCTTTTTCGCTTTAGCCCCACCAAAATAATAATAATAAATTCTTTTCATTTTATTGCTTTATTAACACTCACAAGAAGATGACCTATACAATTCACTTCAATATTTTGTAATTAAATCGCAAACAAAATGAAATCGGATTTATATTGCATAACTTGGGATTAATTGGATTACAATAAATATTGATAAATATTCTTAATGCTAGGAAAATGAACTTTATTTAATTTACTAGGCAAGTCAAACATCTTTATAAGGTCAAACCGTCCTACCATTTTTTCTAAATATATTTAAAGTCTATTAAAAAAAATTCAACAAAGAAATTCTATTAATAAATTCTTTTCATAAAGTTACCGTTTAGAATAAAGAGAAAATTTTATAGCATCGAACATCGACATGGAGTTCACAAAGAATGACCGTCTTTGATTTTTAACTTAACAAATTTAACTTTAATTGAAAAATGTAAATTGTTTTTTCTTTTGTTTATCATATGGTTGTTATGGAAATTCTATAATGAAAATGAAAATGAAAATGTTTACACATTGCTCCTTGGACAATTTACTTTCATTTAAATATAATTATTCCATTTCTGTAGGTATCCATCCCAAATTGTTTTTGTAACCCAAAATAAATGTTATTGGGTTAAATTGGGGTTAAAATAATAATAACTGATTCATTTGTGTAAATATCTTTTGATGAAATTTAGAGAGATTTTTAAGGGTAATTCTTCTTCTATTTTTCATCTTCAACACACTTCACTTCAATTGTATCTTATAAAGGCAGAGACCAAATGAAGAACCCTTTTCATCATATTTAAATAATAGTCCATTGTGTTTGTGTGTATGTGTGCGCTTCACAAAAAGCCAATTGTCAAATGAAAAAAAAAGGAATAAAATTGGTCTCAGGTGCTGGTTTAAAAAGCTTCCTACGTATTTTTTTTTTTTCGTTAGTTGGTTTCTACATTCTTTTCATTGTATTCCATACTTATGACATCATAATCAATCATCATAATTCAAAGTCATAATACATAATCACATAAGATGGAATAATAAATAACCAAAAAAAAAAAAAGAATATATTATTACCCCCTAATTGTATTCTATTCTTCATCACAAAATAGACGAAGACGAACCAAAAGAAACTGGAGAGTTTTTCTTAAGCTTTTTTGCTCAATTTTTTTTTCTTCGTCTCTCTTTAACATTTTTGAACTTTTTTTGGAAAGATTGTGTCCTCTTCACATCTTCTACTGTCTCTTTGATATAATCTTATAAGAATAATAATAAACAAAAAAAAAAACAGCAGCCTTATAAATTATTATTCACAAAAGCTTTAAAACAGATTTAACTAACCAAAAACATATACAGTCAACAGAATATTTTTAAGACGTTACAAATTTTTATAACTTCGTTCTTCTTCTTCTTTTTTTTCATTTCTTTATTTTGTTTTGTGTTTTGAAAACACGTATAAGCTCTGATGTAAGTAATTTTAATTAAAGTCATAACGTAATACTTTGTAACAAAATAAAGACGTACACAAAGTTAAAGAGTTGAATGCGCTGCTCTCTCTTTCCATCAGTACTACACAAACCACAGCAACAACAACAATAAAAAAATAAATTAAAAAGAGGGTGTAAAGGTCCAAATTTCCAATTAGTAATTAATTTATAAACAATTACATATACTTAGCGTATATAATATTTGTATTAAAGGAGGGTATTCATTGATAGAGTGTAGAGAGCTTTTACTGTTATTCCTTTCTTCAATTTTTTTTTTCCTTTTTATCTTAAAAACTTTTTCTATATTTAGTTGTTGTAATTATCCTTCTATTTCTTTTTCATAATAATAAGAATAAGAATAAGACCAAGTATAATAATATAAGAATAAGAATAACAAACAGGTAAAGGTACAATGTAAAAGTAAAGGTTTTTTCACTCTTCCTTTTTTTTTTTTTTTATTTTTCATATACAGCGGACAATATACGTTTCACCATCCAACCCCCAACCCAACCCTTTCCCTGTTTTTTTTTCTTTTCTTTATTCTTGTACTAATAATAACTCAACGAACAATGAAAATGGATTTTTATTTCATTTTCTATTATAATAATTTTTTTTTCTTTCTTTCTAAAGAAATTCAAAGAAACACAAAAAAAAAAATAGAAAAATACAAAAACACAAAAAAAAATATATAAAAGAAGAAGAAGAAGATGAAGAAGAAATTATTTAAGAGACTTGAGTCATTATTATATTATGTTTGACTATTGTTATGTGTGTATGTGTGTGTATGAATATGTGAATGCATGTGATACATTAAAGTCATAAATATTATTTCCGTTATCATAGGTGGTGTATGATTGTAATCATAAACCTTTATTCCAGTAAACGTTTTATTAATAAAATAGATCTACTGGGTCTACTAATTCCATTTTCATAATTTACTGATGATAACTTGCCAATAGTTTTCCTGTTTGTGATAACATTTGAATTAATTTTTATATTGTGTTCACTTCTGTTTATAAAAGGATTTTTATAGGGGAAAATCTGTTTCCCTACGGCAACATTTAGATGAAAGTTGGAAAGCGTTCATAAAATCTGACAATTCTAACAATAATCCAAATTGCACTAAAGTTAGTAGGATTTTTCTTATTTGAACTTTCAAACAAAGATTCAGAACTACAAAAAAAAAATGCATTTAAATCAAAACTTTTGTTTATAAAACATTTTTTAGATTTTGATTCTGATTCCGATTCCTAATATTTTTCTAACATTTTACCAAACTAAAGTATATACAAAGAAAATTTCCAAAACCAAATAATAACAAACGACAAAAAGACAATTTAAATATTTGTTGCTTTTAAAAGTGGAAACCAATTACTAGTCTGACAAAAGAGTTTTATGTTTTCGGCAGAGTATAAAATATGTCAAAACTTTTTTGTGTTAAAAAATATGAGAATATAATAGACAATGACTATTGAATAGAAGCTTTTGGTGTAGAATGAACACAAAAAATAAAAGAACATAAAAAATAAAAGTAAAATTTTAACAAAGGAAATATTGTTGTTTTCTTTTGTTTTATTCTTTAAACACAAACATTAATCATACAGTGAATGACGTCAAAATAATATAATGAAATTATTGAAGAATGCATTAGACTATGGTTATATAGTTGATTGTTTATTGTGCATGATGATTATGTCAGTTTAAAAGTTGAAAGCAAATAATGAAAGCATATTTGTAAGTTGTTGTTTTCTTCTTTGTTTTTTCCTTTCTTTGAAAAACTTTTAAAGCTCAATGAGGTGATTACTAGATTTTCTTTTATTGTTTCTTTTGTAATAGAAAACATTTGTGATTCTTAATTTCTTCAATTTACTCTTAATTGAATTCAATTGTGTCTAAGGATTATTTAGGAAAGAAAAGAAAAGTATAACCGTATTAGCTTTCTTTGTTAATTACCGTTTATTCACAATCACTGGTTAATTAGAAATGAGCTTAATTTTTAATAAAGAAAGTTATCAAAATTATCGTATACAATTTAAAAATTATCCTGAAATTTTTAATTGTGTTAATTCTACAGCTGATTCAGGTATTCATCGCCGCCGTCAATTAATCCAACTCCAACATCGAAACATTTAAAATAATTAAACCGCAACAAAAAAAAAAATTAATCATAAAATTTTCAATTCATGTCAGTTCATGCCAGTTAAAATTAATTTTACGATAGAATTGTAGCCGCAGGATATTTTAATAAAAAATCGAAATCAAAATCAAAATCAAAAACGGAGTTTCCTCAATTCTTTTTTTTTTGTCGATTTTCATAAATCCAATGAAAAAACTTTGAAATTAATTTTTTTAATGGAAATAAAGATGGCATAGCGCCTTCCTTTAACAGCGAAAATTAGTTCAAATATTGAATATTTCCGGTAAAGACGGAAATGAGAAACTGGGGAATAATAACGCATCTAATTCTCATTCTCTTTATATTTGAATTTTTTAAATTTTTTCTTGAATTAATGATAATAATCTTTATTTCTTAATCAATAAAATGGCAAATAGAAAATGTAATTTATGTTTTTCGCATTAACATAATCTGCACGATATGCTATCGTACAGAGAACATTTATAAAGTATTTTGTCTGCACTATTTTTCTCGTCTGTTTTATTCTATTCTGTTCTATTTTCTATTTTCCATTATTTACAGACTTTCTACTTATACCCTGCGTCGAATATTATAATTCATTGTTCACTCTATTAAAATGTTTCTTCAATTCAGTTCAGTTCAGTAAAATTATTTTACTTTTTTCTTACAACAAAAATTTCTGTTTTTCCCACTTTACTTTCTACTTTATTTTTCACTATTAAAATTGCATTAATTATTTGACAGAATAGAAAATAGAAAATTATTTATCAGAGTTGTCTTATTCAGAATTAATTCACTAGAACAAGTGTAATGGGATTTTGTTCAAAGAGTTTGAATTTTTCTATAAATTGTTATCTGAATCTGATGGAATATCTGACGTATTCAGACACATCAAATATTGATTAAATTTTAATTGATTAATTTCTTTGTTACTATTAATAACTTTTCTATTGATTTTATTCTTATTCATTACAGCAACTACAGCAACGGCTATATTATGTTTGGCAGACACGATCTAATTGGATTCTCTTCTTTTTTTTTTTTAGTTAAAACGTTAAAGTTTTTTTTTTCTTTAATGGAAAATAATGGAAAATAGTTTTATTTTTATTTATTTAAACGCACTTTAAATTGTAATTTAAATATTCCATTAAAAATTGATTAAAAAATCAGTATCGAGAGAAAATGGATAAATGACAAACAGAGACGAATTTATAAAATAAATGTTTTTTTTATGGTTTGAGTGAATTTTGTTGTTGTTGTACTTTAAATTGTTTATTTTACTTCAACACGTAAAACTTTTTTTTTCTATAGAATACAATTATAGAAATATTTAAATTTGTGTTCTTTAACTTTAAACTGTGACTTCTATCAAGAATTTATTTTAAAAAAGCTGGAACTTTTTAACAAATTTAAAGTATTGAAGGTGAACCGTTTATAAATTATTAAATCTTACGGAAAATAAACGGATAAAAATTGTTATAAACTTAATGATAAATGAAAGTCAAGTTGAAGTCTAAAGAAGAATAAAAATATAATTGCTTAAAGGTAACTAACTTAATACATGAACTTCAATTAAACCTCAAACTGATTTAAAAATATTCCATCATTTATTCTAAAGAAAGTTTTATGAAAATTTTTCACATTATAATTTACACCATTGTGTAAAATCTTTGTTTTAAAACTTTTTAAAAAAAAAAGAACCAATTCATTCCTGTGAATTTGGAATAATATTAATTATGTTAACCGCACGCAAACATTATCTCTGCGTCTATAATTTATATATCTAACCTCACTTCAATTTCACCCACGTACAATATATGCCTCCAATATTTGATTGATTTATTTTACTGATGATAGATGAGAGAAAGAGGAAATTCTATTTTTCCGACCTTTTTCCACATACATTCATAAATTATTACATATTTTTTTTTTCTTTATTTATATCCGATTAAAATTTGAAATTCTATTTAAAACTGGAAAATATTTTTATTCCCATTTGTTATGTTGATTTTTTGTTGTTGTTGCTGTTGTTGCTGTGATTTGATTACATTAAAATATTGATTTTTTTTTATATTTTGAATGACAAATAAAAGTTACGTATTTATACAAATGATTATCTGTAATTTTTGAAAAGTTCAATTACCTGAAAGATGAAAATATGATGAAATTTCTGATAAAATTTCTGATGAAATTTTTGATGAAATTTATGATGAAATTTATGAAGATGAAATATTTTTATTTAAAGAGAATCTTTTTTTTTACCATTACCAAAGAGCCATTTCATTTTAGATAATGTCAATAACAATAAACATTAATTGAGAGAAAGTTTCTGTGATTGAATAAAATACAAAAACAATTCTTCAACTTCTTTATTTTGTGGTTGCATACAGATTCCTTTTTTTTTCTTTACTTTATCCCGATAGATAAAATTTAACTGTGTCAACTTTTATACAAATTGTCTGTCTTGTTTTGTCTATCGATCTTGATATACTTACACACACATTTATGTAATCATTTTCTAATCACATTTGACAGTTCCAATTGTGTATTCATGTCGATTTTTCCTCTTTTACTTTCCATACTTTCTCTCTTTGTCACACACTTTATACAATATTTTCTTCCAGTAAAATAAAATAAAATTAACAGAACTTCTTTCTACAAAGAAAAGAAAAAAAAAAGGAAAAGGAAAAGAAAAAGAAAAAGAAAAAGAAAAAAAAATGATGGAGTAAAATCTGGATTCAAATTAAATATAATAAAAATAATTCGATTTTTATTGACTGAACTTTATAATAAAGTGAATATGTATGGTAAGAGAAAAGGAAGACGACAGAGATGATGATGATGATAAAATAAATTTCCATCAGCCATAGATAATCTAATTTTACTGTATATACGAATATTGATGAAAAGCATATATAAAAAATATTCAACATTGTTGCGCCTCAAGGCTTTAAAAAAAGGAAAAAAAAGAAATTATTTCTTCTACTTAAATTTTTTTTATTTTTTTTGCAAAAGATTTTTGGAAATTTAAAGAAAAAAGAAAATATTGTGTCAACGTTTTTGGTTGTGTGCTTTACTTGTTGTTGTTATTTTTTCTCTGTTTCCTGTGTGCGTGTTGCGTGTGTGTGTGTGTGTGTGTATGAGTTGTGAGAATTTTGAGAAACGAAAGTGTTACAACATGTTACATTATTTTGATTGATTTGTCGAAAGGAAGAATTATTCTTTGATATAATGTCTGATGGTAATGAGATTTTATTCTTCATGTTTTTCTTCTTTTCCTTATTCATTTCGTTTTTCCTTTTCCTTTTTTGTTTTTTTTTTCTTGTTGAGGAAAATCGAATGAATTTTTTTTCACCAAATTTTGAATTTTATCTTTTTCTTTGCAAATTTCTTCATTATTTTTTTTTTTGGAATTAATTCATGTGTGATTAAATAAATATTTTCCATACACACACCCACACACAAACACATATTCACGATCAAATCAAAATTATACATACCAATGTATGATATTGTCATCATCATCATCATCATCATCATCAGCAATCGTCTCTATCCCATCAAAGTCACCAAATAAAATAAAAAAGAAAAACTTATTTTCTAGAAAACGAAAAGAAATAATTAAAATTTCAAAAATAAAACAATATTTGAAGAATTTCACTTGATTGCTTTCCTCATTTCATAAAATGAAAAACAACAAAAACTTTTGATCTTTGCCATAAACATAAAAAAGAAAGAAAGAAAGTTTTCTTATTAAAAAGGTGTAATTATTTGTGAAAATTCAATTAAAGTTCTAATTAAAAATAGAAATTAATTGTTTTATTTTTAATTTCTTATCATTTATTGTCTTCGTTTGGCATTACGGATTTTGAGTGAATTTCACTCAAATATTGTGTTGACTGAATTTTACACGACTATTGTGTTGAGTGAATTTTACACGAATATTGTGTTGAGTGAAATTTACACGAGTGAATTTAATTTTTTTTTATTCACTTTAATAAAATTTCTATTTCTTTTTTGTAATCAATTTTCTTATATTTTTTTAATTTCATTTTAAAACTGACAGCTTTCATTCGTAATTCATTTGTTGTTTTTTTTTTGTATACATAAATGAAAAATTCAATTAAAATAAAATGATTAGAGAAGAATTTAAATAGAATAATGAAATTTATTGTCGGAACATTGATTCTATAATTTTTTAATTAAAATTTTTTTTTATTAGAAAAATTTTCTTCATAAGAGAAAAATATTGAAATTCTGTTTTTTTAATAATTGACCAAACCATCATTTTGTTCGAACAGAGAAGACATTAAATAAAAGACGAAAGACATGGAACGAAGTATAAACTCTGGGAGAATATAGAGAAGAATGTAAGCTGTTGGTAAATGTCCTATGCTCCATCCTAAGGAGATGAAGGAAAATAATATGTTTAAATAAATTTAATGTATTAACTTGTATCAATTTTTGATTTAATATTTGATTGATTTTTTACCGGAATAGTTTATCGCATAGAAGAAAAATGAACGAATATTTGATTAGAAAAATTATTCAACCATAAACTGAATATAAATTCAAAAACAGATAAATCTAATAATATTGCATTTAATTACAATTAATTGAATTCTGTTACTCTGCACAAATAAAATTATTCCATCTATGTTTCTGCGTATCAGCTTTTATAAATTGTTCATAAATTTTTATTGGTTTCAACATTTTTTATTAGAAAAGTAAAAATAAATTTTTAATAAAATTTCATAATTGGAAATGCGAAAGAATTCAGCCCAGAATCAAATGTACCATCTCATAATTTTAGTCTAAATTTATTTTGATTTTCACGTGTACAAAATTGTCGTGCTAATCATAAAGATGCTTCAGTTCTTCATCGGTAATTATTCGTTGTTCCATATTATGTTAAGTAGAATTCAACAAATACAATAATTCTTCTGTCTGATAAATTGTCATCCATAATTACACAATCCAATAAGTCATAATAAAAAATAATAAAGCAATCAAATTGATTTGAATTAATAATAAATATTGACTTCAACACTTCAAATATTGAGGAATACTTTCGATTTCAATTCAAATCAATTTATTTCTGATTGAAATTTCATACCAAATTTTAATTATTTAAGTTTTTATTTCTCCCATCAATTTTATAACATAATTTCTAATTAGAAAAAGAACTCGTGTTACTTCATTCTTTTATTGTGACAAAAATTAACAAATTAATAATGTCATTTTGTTATTAAAAATTCTGTTTATAAAATGTAATTAGTGATTACATAATTTACAACATTAAAATCAATGTCAGTTTCAGTGCAATAACATTCAATGAAATACTTAATAAATGTTACAATTTATCCATTACCCATTCATTACTCATTATCCATTCACGCCATATCCATATATATCAGTCAATCACAAAATAAAAACAAAAAAAAAGAAGGAAAATGGGGTTAAAGGATGTGTTGAGGTATATGTACATATTTATATACATATTTTACATGCGTTATTAAATAACATTTTATGAATAAAAAAAGAAGAAGAAGAAGAAAATACAACAAAAAAAAAACGTTAATCAGGGTAATTGTTTTTAATGTTCAATTAAATGCACGACATACGTCAATTATATAAAAATATTATATAGAATCATTTCTCATTTCATCTCTTTAAAATATTTGTGTGTGTGTGTTTATCTATGAGAGAGAAAGAGAGAAATAGAGAGAAGAAAAAAATTAGAACAAGACTACAAAATGATAGAGTTATGGGTTTTATGGTTGTAAAGGAGTTTTAGGGTGTTGCTGACTAGACATAAATTGTTATTAAACCTTCTCCATTCGTATGCATTGAAAATTCAGAGAAAGAAAAAAAAATCGTATTGGAATTTTTTTTGTTTGTTATTTATGATTTCAAAATTTTAATATTTTATAAAAAAAAGAGTAAGAAAGGTAAAAAAGAGAGAGAAATAAAGAGAGAGAGAGAGAGAGTAAGAATGGGTATACCATAAGGGTTTGATTCACAAAACATATTCCATTCATATAATTTATTATTGGCTTTTGTCAATAAATAATAAATAAAATGAAGTTGAATTTGAGTTTTGTTTTTTATTTCTTCGACAACATTTTTGTTGAAATATTCAACTTTTAATAGAAAAAAAAAAACAAAAGGAAAAAATTATGGAACTTTTTTTTTTTTTTTTGTTATTGACAGAATTTATAGTTGAGGTCATTATTGTGATAAATTATCGACAATAGAGTCTAGTCCCTAAGACTATAAATAAGAAAAAAAACTTATAAATATTTGATAAAAAAAATTTACTATAGTCAAATGTGTATTAATTGCACATAAATTTTTATTAATAGAATTTCGTATGACTGTAGAAGGTTAAGGTTTTAAGGAGATGAACACGATTTCATTTATTTCGGGTTTTTTTGGGAAAGATCGAAGTGAACGATTAAAAAAATGTTTTCACCCAATATTAGCAAAATCATTAAAATGTTCAACGTCATTTAAAACAAAAAAAAAAGTCCACATATAAAGTTAATTATGAATTTATTACTCTAAACACGTAGTACGAATCCTATCAGTACAACAGGCGATATACGTCAGAATGTATGCGTAGGTCTGGACAAATAATAACCTCAGGTTAATGTCAATCAACTTATACATGTATAGGTTGTCTGGAATTTTGTTAGATTGATAAATTTTATAATCCTTACAGTTTCCATATCAATACATTTTTGAGGTGGTTGAGGTAATTTAAGGTTAATAGAAAAATAATAACGTGGATGGAATTTTTTAATCGGTAAATTTAAAAATCTCAAAAAAAAAAAAACAGGATGATTTCTGTGTCTGGGAGAAGTTTCTGAGTGACAAAATGACAATGTCTTTTATTTTGCATATGAGAAGAGTGAATTGTTATTTTGGTTATTTCTAACAATCTAATGCCACACCCAAATTCAGCCCAAAAAGTACCAGAATCTCACATTGAGGATTAACCATTAATCCTTTAATCGAATCAATTTAATGGGAAATATAAATCCATTAATTTATTTCAAATTTTAATCGTTTAAACAAGAAAAAAAAATGTACCCCCACAAATGTAAATCAATCACATAATATTCAAAACACTTTTCTCCAATTATTTCCATAATGTTCAGTGTGTACCATTTCGGCTTTCATTCGGTCATCATAGGTATTTATTTTATGGTTAACAATAAAATCCTTATATGAAAACAGTAAAATGTATAAAGTATAACAATAAAAATAAAGGAAAAAAATAAAGGAGAAAATAAAATAAATAAAGCGATGATACATGTTGCTCTTATAATTCTTGGTATTACGTATTATATCATCGCTATCGTCATCGTACTTTATCGTTACTTAACATGAATAAATTTAGTAAGGTCATATATCATCATAATAATAATAATCATCATCATCATTAGAATAATCATCGTCATCATCATTATAGGAGACGGAAGGACGTTGCTTTATGTTTTTTTTTTGTTTATTTTGTTTATTTTCTGTTTGACTTTTGGGTGGGTAATAAATTCTTTAATGTACATTTATTTGTGTTTGTGTATTTTGTGAGATTTTTCATGCATTTTCCTTCTATTTTCTGTTCTCTTTATAAAAACACCAGAGATATTTATCCTTGAATTTTCATTTATTCTTTTGAAATGAATTTATTCTTACACATTAAAGTCGTCGCATCAGAATAAAGATAGCGCCATTTTCTTCTCCACCCTTGTAAGTTAACATTGAGACATTTTTGGGATTCTTGAAATTTGGAATTTTGTAAATTAAATTTTCATTCATAAATATAAATAAATATTAATTTTTTAATAGAGAGACAAGTGAAACAATTGTTTTGGCTTAATTTATAAAACAAAAAAAAAATGTATCGAGATTTTTAAAGTACGTGATTCTCAGTGATCACACATCAACACACACATACACACACAGACACACACAGACACACACATAGATACAGAATTTTTTCGCAACGACCTGTTTAGTTGAGAAAACAAAAGAAAAAAGAATTATAAATTCCCTCCAGTTTTCCTAAAAAAAAAATCTGAAACGCGTTTCCTTGGCGAATCTCAATTATCGTTAAACTCAAAAAAAAAAAAAAAAAGAAAAACGAAAGAAAAATAAAAAAAATACAAAGAATTTACATTTTCATGGTAAATAACCGGAAATGTCATAACAATATATCACTTTTGTAAATCCCTTTGGAAATTGTATAGATCATTAAACCAACTTGAAATGAGTTCGTTGACCTCACAATATGTCTACTCATAAAAATTTGAGAATACTTTAAGAACTTTACGATTAACTTTTGTAGATACCAAAAAAAAAAACATTGGTTTTTTTTTATCAATTCGAGTATTTTCCTTTGCCTGATGACCGACCGATTGGACAATCTGTTATAGACTTTTAAGCTCTTGAATTTTCTATTTCTTTACGTCATCTTATCGTTTATAACTCTTTAAAAGTTAATGTTTAATCATTTTGAGTGCCTCATCACCAACACATGTCCATATGCAAAATCTATAAAATATTTTAGTCTATATTGGGGAAAATGAAATTCTCTGTTTTTTTTCTTATTCCTTTCATTTTCTTCCTTCTCTTATTCGTTTTATTTTAGAAGTAGTCTGAATGTTTTCTTTTCGTTTTGTTATTTATATTATTTTTTTTTTTCGTTTCATTTTGAAAAAGTTAAGTCTAAGAAATTTGTTTTTGTTTTTTTTGAAAAGAGAGAAAAGTCTTTACATTGACGATACAACGATATGACTTTTTTGACGTGTACAACATTTTTAAACATAGCAAAAATTTATTGACATTTTTATCGTGTAATCTATCATTTTGTATATGTAAGTAAATTTATATACTTTTACTACTTTAACTTTCTAAGGAAACACGTCTTAAATAAATTATTTTTTGTTATTCCTCTCTCTCTCTCTCTTTCTCTCTCTCTCTCTCTTTCTCTTTCTCCCTCTCTCTCTCTCTCTTTTTCTGTTTAAGAATATTTTTGGTTGTTGTGTTTGTTGTATTTTAATAAAAGTAAAAGCTCACCTGTCGGTGACCTTCATCAAGTATACAAATATTCTATTTTTAGAGAGGAAAAACAATCAAGAAAAAAAAAATACGTTCTCTTGGACATGATTTATATTCGGTCTCTGGTTGTTTTATTTTGTTGTTTTGTTATTTTTCTTTTTTTTCTTCTTCTTCTTCTTCTTCTTTATATGAAAATTTACTTCGAAAGTAGGCACCGTAGTAGAATAAACAACAAATACAACACAATATGCCAATAGAGAGGGAAAGAGAGAGAGAGAGAGAGAGATGTTTGTCCACAAAAAAAAAAAAATATAAATACGAGTAAAAATAAACGAAAATGTTGTGACAAAAGTCAAAGGGAAATTCACAGTGGTGTAATTTTCTGTTGATGTTCCCAAATCTACAATAATAAATAATTCCCCGATGACTTTTAAATCTCCATACAGTAAAGTATAACTTGTACATGTTGCTGACACTGTCACCTTAATATCGTTCTGTTTTTTTTTTTGGTTTTTACTAAAATTAAAGGGGGGAAGCACAAGAGAAACATTTTTCCCAAATGGCGTACAAATTTCTGAGAGAGAGAGAAAAGGAAAAAAGTTTTGAAAAAACAAAAAAAATAAAATAAAAAGGGATAAATTTCTAGAATTGAAAGAACAAAAATGGAAGGAAAATATTGAAAAAGTTTTAATCAAAAAAATTCTATACGAGAGAATATTATTCACGAATTAAATTTACGGATTACTGTTGAAGCTGATAGTAAACTGAAATTGAACTGAACTAAACGATAAAATTGAATTTCTGTATAATTTTTTTTCCCCTTTGCAAGTATAAGAAAATGGATTAAAGTTTTAAAAGTTTGTAATATTTTCTTATGCAACTTTGTGTAAAATTTTATACAAACGACAAAATTTAAAAAAGTTTTTTGGTCAATTTTTTGAAGCGTCAATTGAAATAAAATAATTTGACTTAATTTAAAATGTTTTCACATTCGGTTTGATAAAATAGAAAATGGTCGGATTATTTAATCCTCTTCTGGATTTTACTTATCTTTGCATACACACACATTTGGTGAAAAACGCAAATACGTTAGGATGTACAAACATTTATTGGGGCTGTCATAAAAGATGCATTTACATAACAAATCATTTTCATTTTCAGAAAATATCAATTTACGATTAACAGAAGTTTGTTGTTGTTTTATATAAAACCTTAATTAATCTGTAAAATGTTTTTCTGGAAGTTGAAAGAATACAAAAAAATGTTGCAATTATTTGTCGTACTTTAATTTAGTTGTAACAAATTCTGAAAGTTTAAAAAAAAACAATATTTAACTTTAGTTTGAAAATTGTTGATTAAATTTGCTTTTTCGAATAATTGGTTTTGTTAATTGGGATTTTTATAAAATCAGGAACAAAGTTTCCCGTTGATTCTTTGGAGTTTAGATCTGTTGTAATAATAATCAAGAATAAAATTGAATTTAAAAAAATTTAATTTTGCCTCCTGTGAGGATTGAACTCACGACCCCTGGTTTACAAGACCAGTGCTCTGCCACTGAGCTAAAGAGGCTGTTGAATAGCCTCTTGGTCATAATTTTAATTGAAAAACGGATTAAATTAAGTGTTGATTAAAGTCGATTATTTTTCCCAATGTGTTGAAACTTGAAAGATGATTTTAATGAAAATGTATCGATAATGTAAAGGAAACTTTATAGAAGCAAATTATATTTCGCTACCATGGAAAATATCAAACAAAGATTGTATGATGCCCATATGTTATAACGCGATTGTAATATTTTTTTGCCTATGTGTGTGTGTGTGTGTCGATAACAAAATAATAAATGATAACGATTTTTCCCTCACTTATAAAATATACTTTTCCCTCTACACACATTGTTTTTTTTTTACTTTTCTATGTTCTGTGTGTGTGTGTGTAAACCACCAATGTCAATTTATATTTTTCATGTAATTTTTTTTTTTGTTTATTTTTTTTTTTTAAAAGAAAAAGAAAAAAAAATCGAACAAAATTTACTCTTTTTTTTTATATTTTCTTGTTTGTTTGTTTTTTGTAATATTTTTCTTCTTCTTCTTCTTCTACTTTTGTTGTTTTTTGTTGTTGTTTCAAATTTTTTTTGTTGTCTATTTTCATATTTTCACGCATATTTTGAGGTCGGACTGATATTTGATTTGTGTACGTGTTAGGTTGAAGAGAGAGACGGTGTGATGTGAGTATGGGTTGGGTTAAAAAAAAAAAGTTTCGGTTAGATTTGAGACAAAAAAAAAAAATAAAATAAAAAAAAAATTAGAATTATGGAAATATGTGCGTTTGTTACGTACACGAATAGATGGATGGTTGGATGAAAGGTGATGGTTAGATGAAGGGGGATGTTTTGTTGGATGAGACAAGAATAATTTTTCCGTAATTTCAGGCGTTTTTTCTTTCTTCTTGTAGGTGCGTTCGTGTTTATTTGTTAAAATATTTCTAAAAATTTCATACGAACCTTTTTCTCCCTTTCTTCTTTTGTTTTGTTCTGATGTTGTTCATTTCTTAAATAACTTTTAATGATAATTCAATTCACGTCATCACTGTAAAATCAACGTGATAATTTTTTTTTTGTGAATAAAATATTTTGTGTGTGTGTGTGTGTGTTTGGGTGAACGAATAATACAACACAAAAATAAAGTTAGGAACCTTTTGGGATGATCGTTAGAATTCTATTTTTAAGTTTTCTTTTTTTCAAATATTCCCAAAAAATATTATTGTCTGAAAATAAAATTCACTCCAATAATTCACCTTTAAATGCTGTTAGAAACTCACATAAGATGGGAAACTCACACATATTTCTAATTCCCATGATATATGGTTGCGCCTATATTGACAATAAATATATACTCTACCTATATGAAGTGCGATAGAAAGACAGGGAAAGAAAATGAAAATCATCAAATCAAATACATATTTTTATACGAATAAAGAAAAAAAAAGGCAATAAAAAAAAGTCACATCACAAATCGATCCTAAGTATATTTTTTTTTCTTGTTCATCTTCTTCTTCTATTTTTGTCAAAGCAAGCAAGAAAAGGAAAATCTTTTGTACAGACTACTTTTTTATTATTCTTTATATTTTTTAAATTTTTTGCATGCCAAGTAATAAAATAAAATCAGAGGAAAAAGGAAAAAATAGAAAATCGAATTCATCGTCAAGTTGATTTTTTCTTTTGCCTTTTTTTTTCTTCATCTTCTTCTTCTACTTTTTTGGATTTTGTTGTTGTTGTTGTTGTTTGTTTGAAAATCTGAAGAAATCAGAAAAAGAAAATAAAAAAAGAAGAAAAGGAAAATAAAGTGAAGAATTAAAAACATTTTTGTTGAATATAAATGAAGTTTGATAAAATGAAAGTTTGTCTGTTTTTCTTTTTGTAAATGGGAAAAAGCTGCGGATGGTAAAGAAAAAACAATTTATTCAATGAAAGAAAATATGTAAATTATTTTGTGTATTTATTTTTTTGTATAAAAATCGTTTATTGATAAGATTTTTTTGATCTTATATGTAAGTGGGATAAATCAAAACATTAACTACTTATACTTTATTTTCTCTCTCTCTCTCTCTCTCTTTTCTCTCTTTTCCTCTCTTCTTCCCAGCAAAAGTTTAAATCCGTTTTTTTTTCTTTTAAATCTTTCACAATTGTCATAATTTTTTCTTCCTCAATTTTTTTTCTACAAATTTATTGTGGAATTTATTTTTATTTACCCAATGAAAATTTTATTTTTAAAATCCTACACTTTAAAATAGTCTCCTTTATGAAAGTTTACTACTTTTTGTTGTTGTTGTTGTTGTTGTGTTGTTGTTATTGCCACAATAAAACTTAAAATGGATTTTTATTTATGTTTTGTGTTGTAAAATTTTCTATAGAATATTTTCATTTGCACAAATCTTGAATGGGAACTTGAGAAAATTCGCAGAGAAATAGAGAAATGGAAAAATGGAAATAAAAACTCCTAAGAAATATTTCCGTTCCCTTTTTTTGTACAAAAATAAAAAATGAAGAAGAATCAAGATGAGAATCATCATTATTCTGTCTTATCTTAAAAGTTTCTACAATTTTTATTTAACGATTCCTGTAAACGAATTTTTGTGTTGTTTTTTATTTGCTTTAAATTTATCCTTATTCATTTTTTTTTGTTCCTGTTTTCTGTCTTTTCAACTGATTTTTTCTTGTCATTTTCCATTTATATTTTTCTTTATAAAAAAAGATTTAAATGTCTTCCGTTTTCTAGGTACTTACAATTTTCTCTCTGACGTTCATATCTGATGTTCATATCCCGTTTTCTAGGTACTTACAATTTTCTCTCTGATGTTCATATCCCACGCTATAAGATTTGTTCTGTAGTTTTTCAAACAATTTGGTATAGAATCTTAACAAACAAAATGTTGGTTTGTCTTGTAACATTTACTGATCTTTGGATTATTTAAAATTTAAATTCATTTACAATTTACTTAAAAATTGAAATGATTTTATACGAAAAGTTAAGTTTGGAAAATGATCAGGAATAAAGCTTACCAGCTGACATGTTACAGTCCCTCAGTTTCTTAAGAATACAACACCAATTGATTACGTGTAGATACACAGATTCTTTGATCTTCAGATACATTAAGAAGAAAAAATTACGTTAAAAATTGATGAGAAAATGTCGTAGAGGAATAGATTTTTTTATCTAACGTGTAATACGACCTTTACTCTAATTCGTATAAATAAAACTTGAAAATATAAAAGTTTCACATAAATAAATGCGCATCCATCATACATTTATTTATCTCATCATTTTCCCTTAACTTTTTCATAATACACACACACACACACACACGTTTGAGTAAACTGAATAGATAAAATGGGTGGGAGGGGAAAACCAGAAAAAACAGCAAAAAAAAAAAAGAAGAAAAATAGAAAAACAGGAAAAATATGAAAACTTATCACAATTACCTGGCGTATGTACATAACACACATCACATCAATAATACACCAAACACGTAGGTGTTTATCATCGTCAACATTAAAATGTTGATAACACATTTATGATAACGTTACCATAGAATTTTACTTAATTTTTATATTCAACTTACAATCAAACCAAAAAAAAATTTTCTCTCTTCTCAGTCCAGTTGACTTTACTTTTTTTTCTTTATTTTTCCTTATCAACATTATTGAATATTTTTTGCACAGTTTTCCATCAGTTGACGATCACAATTTGAATGAAATTGAACAGAAAAAAAATTTAAAATTGAAAATTGGAAGAAAAACGGAGTTCGTTAGAAAAACAAATCGCAGAAAAACTGAAAACTGAAAGGAAATAATAAAAGTTGTGCTTTTTTTTTCTTTCATTTAATTTTTGTTTTTTAAAAGAAAAAAAAACATTTGTGCTTTGTTTAAAATTTTACGATTTCAACAACTTCATTTGTTGGTGCTTTTATTGAAAATATTAATTTACTGATTTCTGTTTTTTCGTGGAAAGAAAAAAAAAACATTTAAAAGTGAAAATTTAATAATCGTTAATTCGTGGAAATAATTTTAAGTGTTTTGTCGTTTGTTTTGTTGGTTTTTTTATTTAATTGAATCGTTTTGTTTTATAAAAAGTAAAAGGAAACAATTTTTACAAATAGAAAAAATTATTGTGCATATGAAAGAATGATTTTCCTCTGTTACAATTTTTATCTGAAACATAAAAAAATATTAAAATTTAACGATAATAATTTAATTATTTTAAATTTTCAATAAAAAAAAACTTTAAAGTTTCTTAATTTCCAGTCACTTTTTTTTATTTGTTGTTGTATGGTGAGTTCTTTAATACAATGGTATGGTGAATTTTTATTATATGTGGTGAGTTTTATTTTTTCATTGTAATTCCAATTATGGAAGAGAAAGACACAACTTTGAAACGTAAGCGGTTTGTGTAGAATGCAGATAAAGTGGAATCAGGACAAAAAAAAAAAAAATTACAATTTAATTTTCTAGGAAACTTTTATGAAAATATCTGAGAGAGAAAAAAAAAACAAAAGTTAATCATAAAAAAAAAAATAAGTGCATTTAAGAAAAAGGCTCCCACCGATTAAAATATGGGAGTTTTTAGTAGCGTCCTTTCTAAATGAACATTTTCACGAACATTCTGTTCTTGATTAAATTCAATTTTTGTATGCGCTTTGTGCTGTGCACACTGTGTGCTGTTGTGTGTGTATATATATATATATATATATATATATATGTGTGTGTGTGTGTATATTTATGTGTATGACGTTCAAGTGCAATAAATTATAATGGATTAAGCCATTAAATTTAATACTTAATATTTATTTATAAAATGAAAATGAAAAAGAAAATGGGGGATGAGAAAAACTGACATTTTTTTTTTGTGTTTTTTTATAAACTGTTACTTTATGGCGCATAAGGAATTTGTTATAAATAATATTTTCCTTGTCTCGTTTATCCTTTTATACTCTGCTTTTTTTTTTCTTTTTTTTGGCAAAAGGATTTTTTTATTTGAATTTTATACGAATTGTGGTTTGTGATGGGAAAAAAACATAAAATATAAATTGGTTAGAATTGATTTTTTTTGTATATATTTTTGTTTTTATAAAATTTTGATAAAAAAAATCTTATTCGTTTGTAAATTATTGGCAGTTGATGTGCTTTTGTTCCTTTTATTATTTTAACTTTTTTATTAGTTGACTTTTTGTCGTAATCATTTGTTTGATGATGATGTCTGTGATATTATGGGTCTTCGAGTGACTACCAGGGTCATTGTAAGATACAACTGAACGTCAAAATAAATTCTTTAAGATGATTTAAGTTGAACTCTTAGCAAAAATAATTCTTTAGAATCTAGAACTAAATCCTTTAACTTTTATTCTTGTTGTGCAAAAATTATTGGATTTACTAAATTTTTCTCCATAGACAACTTTGATTTTTGTTGTTGTTGTTGTTGATAAAAGCATAAAATAATTATGTAAAGTTACAGATGTCAAATGGTTACCACAAAATGAAAAAATTGTGTTTACGGATTCACTGATTTTTAGGAAATTCTCAGGAAATATTTTTTTAAGGGAAAAAAAAACTTCAATTAATTATTTTTATAATTTTTTATTGAAAATTAATTATTTTTAAATGAACAATTTAAAAGTACTAAAACCAAAATAAATGTTTATTAGAATCTTCTTAGTTTATACAAACCAAAAAATGAAAATGAATAAAAAAATAGAGAAAATTTGTAAACAATTTTTTTTAGAGAGAAAATTTTTTGTCTGTTTTTTTTTCTCTTAAACGAAAAAAAAAATTTCTTACAGATTTTTCTAAACATTCCTAAATTTTTATTATTTCCATTTTTATGGGTTTTAAATTCAATTGCGATTTTTTTTTTCTTCAGATTTTTTTCTAAACATTTTCAAGTTTTTTTTTTTATTCCATTTTTATTGGTTTTAAATTTTAAATTGAGCTTAGATTATTGGTAATAAGTGAGTGGGATAAAGATATTAGAATTCTGTTTGAAATCATCATTTATTGTTTTTATGATTCATGGGAGTGTAAAAATTGTAGTTGAAATCAAATGAACAGAGCAACAATGGGATGAGTTGCAGATAATTAAGAATTTCTTTTGTTCCCGTATGCAACAATGACAATAATGATGATGACGAACTTATTGAAATTAATGAATTAGTTTACAATTTAATTACAGAAATTAACGTAAAAATATATTCATTTAGATTTTAGCTATTCAGATAAAAAATTTGCACCAACCATAAAAAATTAAATCAGAAATTAATTAATTTTTTAATTGACAGTAATTAATTCATCAATTTCATCAGTCTGTATTTGCCCTAATTAACAAAATTAAATAATCAGGAAAAAAAAAATTATTTCATCAGAGTTTTATAATAAAATAAATTAATTAAAAATAAAAATTAGATAATGCTTACAATTTTTAATCATTTGCGGTTACGGCACGAACGTAAAAATTATTTTCTTTTAAAATTTTCAAACAAAAACAAAAACCACAAAATTTACAAATTTCAAAGATTTCTCTTTTTTTTTTTGTTTATATTTTTTTAAAAAATAATTAATTTAATCAAAACATCAAATAATTATAATCTGTTTTCTATATAGAAAAAAAACTGAACAATTTACGTTCTAGAATTCTACTTTGAAAATGTTTCATTCGAATAAGATTAGATTAAATATTTAGGCTTATTAACGTTTCTTGTGTTAACTGACACGGGATCTATAATTATTACAATGGAGTCTAAACCATTCTACTATACTGTGGGTTAGGAGCCCAGAGCCCAAATTTATGAGAGACGGGTGTGTTGCCACTCTGTCAAAGCGTGGCTTTCATTTGATAAAGACACGATAAGAAGTACATTTTCTGATAATTATAGGGGTTTACTTCTATTACTTATTTTATAGATTATTGATTATTCTAACAATATTTCATTTCAAAATGTTTCACCCGAGTACTTGGTAGTCCTCAAACAGGGATTAATGATGACACCGCATCCATATCCGAAAATATTCCAAAAATTTTTATTTAAAGGAATGAAAATGAGAAAATTAATTTTGTTGTTTGAAAACTAAAAGTAAAATTAATTATTTGATTGTAAAATGTTTGATTAAATTTAAATTGATTTCTATCAAATGAAAAGTTAACTAAAATTTTCGATGTTAAAGTGAAATTCAGAGTTAATTGTAAAAGTTTAAAGGATTAATTGATTTTACCACATTTTAAGTTCTCATGAAAATAATCAATTTATATTTTGTGTTTGTAAAATTTATGTGTGTAAAATATTTGTATTTTAATCTGTTTAATTAGACTTTGCGATACACAAAGGTTTCGACTTTAGCATTGAGTTAAAATACATTGAGTGGAATATGGATGAGTCAAATCTATTAAACGATAATAGTTGGTTTTATGGTATTCTCGTTTAAACGTAATGAAAGCTAAATTATCATTAGGTATTTTGTTTTTATAATTAAAATTCTGTAATGAAAACTAAATTTTCTTTAATGACAAAAAATTTGACTTCTTTTCGTTCTTTAATAAACTTTTAAGCTACAATTTGAATTAAATGGTGCGCTGAGTAAAACTTTGTTTCATGACTGATTATTTTTAGATTTCTTATTTAAAATTAAAGAATTTACTTTAGTTAATTTTTGTTTAATATTTTGTAGATAAATTAGAAAATAATTCAAATAAAAAACTAAAGGAAATTCATCTGCCACAAGTGACCTCCAATTCTACCATTATGAAATTATTTAGTTTTTTTTTAATCAAATTATTTCCAACTCTGTAAAGTAAAAAGCATGTAAAATATTCTTACCTTGAAATCTGTTGATTGTCAGAAAAAAATAATAATGAAAACTGTAAAATTTATGATAAAAAGTGTTAACTACTCACATTTAGTTTTTTTTTTTATACTTTTGTTGAATGGAAAACTAACATGCAATATGTCAGTTTACATTTTTTGTTTTAATTGCAATTAAAATAATAAATTCATTTCATAAATGTGTCAAATTCCAGAGAAATAAATAAAAACCCTATGTAGCCTATTAAAGTATTCCGTCAATTCCATTGGGGGAGACAAAATAAAAATATCAGCTAAGTCAATTCAATATGAACTAATTAGAAAAAAACGAAGAAGAAGAAGAAGAAGACATAACAGAAAGAAAAACACAAAAAAGAAAAATACAAAACGTGGAAAAACCTTAGCGATTAGTTTTGTTGTTGTTGTTGTTGTTGCTCTTGTTATTGTTGTTCATACTACAGACATAACACAAACATTAATACCAATTAATTCAAATTATATGCCCTTTAATATGATGATATTATTTGAACATGAAATTTTTTAGTCTTCTCTCATTTTCACCATTCCTTCCTTCCTTCCTACCCCTTCAACATATACACATAAAATAAAGAAGAAAAACTCAAACCATTATCATTATTCTTTTATTATACGTAGCAGAGACAAAAGTAAACAGAGAAATATAAATATATAACAAATTCCCTAAACGCGACGATTTACACACACTTCCTATCAAATATATAAACACATACACACACACACACACATACACAACTACAGTAACAGACAGAACCACAATGAACGATAAAAAACTATAAACGAATAAAATAAAACGATGTTTTTTTTTCTTGTTTTTGTTTTTGAAAGTCTGTGATGACGTGAGAAGGGGTGGGGGTTTGTTTTCTTCCATACGGAAAATATAATTTCTTATTGTTCATTTCAGGGAAAACTTGTATATAGAAGTGAAAATAAATAAAATTAAAGTGTATAAAGGAGCTTTCAGGATAACAATATAAATAACACAAAAGATGAGCTTTTTCTTTTCTTTTGCTTTTTCTTTTCTTTTGCTTTTATAGTAAAAGCATGCATTTTAAAAAGCCATTTAAATTTTATAATATGAAAATAGACTAGACATTAAACACTTGATAAACATTTTTAAAAAGAGAAGAAAAACAAACTCAGTAATTTTAATTTTCTCTTTCACTCATTCCAAGTTTTTTTATTAGAAACTTTTAAGTTTTTAAGTAAATTACAAAAACCTTTAAATTATTTCATTCAAAACTTTCAATCACTAAACAGATAAATAAAAAGCTGTCCGATTTTTGTTCTCATATATATATTTTTTTTTTTTTGTAAAATCTTTTGAAATAATTAATTTAATGATTTTCCCTTTTTTATTTCCCCACAATTATCATTTCCATTTCTACTGAATAAAATATTTGAAATTAAATTTAAATGAAAATAACAATTCACTAAATTAAATTTGAATTTGGAAATTCTTCATAGAATCAATTAATGAAAATTATTTTCATTATAAATTTAGAAAATTAATTTTCTTAACTTTTTAAATTAACAACAAAAAAGGTTTACTTTTTATTTGATCTTAGACGTTAAGACGTTGACATTAAAATATAGACGAAGGGCATTAAGTCGATTAGAAAACTTTACGTATTTTATTTGTGATTCTATAAATTAAATCTAAAGTTGTGTCTGAATATTTTTTGATGTTCCACTGAAAACATTTTCTAAAAAAAAATTTTGTTTTAAGAAAAATAATTCGAGTCAGACAAGACCATTCCTCTAATTTTGATAATAATTAATTAAATTTTTAATTAAAATTTTAATAATGATGACTAAATAAATAAACAAAAAAAAAGTAAAATTAAATAAATTTTGTAAAAAACGAGGTAAATGATTGATGATCAACAATTTCTAAATTCAAATTGGAATAAAAGTGTAAAAACGCTACCTGCGCAAAATTCATTTAAACTTTGAATTTAAATTATGTTGTCTGTTGAAGAAATTAAAACTATAGGCCAGTACTATAGATAGATTAATTCATTTAAATTAACTTTTTGATTAAAAATAATTATAATTAGTAAATGAAGAAAATCCATGAAAAAATGTTACAATTAATCAAAATCATGAACAAAGTAAAACTGACTGTACGACGACGCCATATAAATTTAAAAAAAAAAATTTGTTCGTGACTTTTTTATAATTCAAAAAAAGAGGGGGTGGGGTGTGGGAGGTTGTAAGTTTAAAACAAGTTATTTATTACCAACAGAATAAATTTATATTTAGATAATTTATTTGTCTTGGAATATTTTAAATTATCAAAATAAAAATAAAAAATTAAGAATTACAAATATGAATTTGTGTTTTGTTAAGACAAACACGTTAAACACAATATAGTAGTAGTAGTAGTTGTAGTTAGTAGTAGTAATTAGTAGTAGTAGTAGGGATAGTAGTAGTAAGTATTATTCTTTGAAGACAAAATCTTGAAATTTGTTAATGGCGTATTTTTCAGTATAAAGTCTAATTTCAAATTAGTTTCTTTTATTTTGATTTATTAATAAATCAAATCAGTAGATTTTTTTTTACTTTTTCTACTATGGAGAAAAGGGATTTCAAGTTAGAACTCCTAAAATGTATACTAAATACATTCGTATTTTAATATACAAATTAGTTTGTTTACTAAAATATCTATTTTGGGACAAAAACAAAACGTTTGAACTTATTTGGCAGCTTCCGAGTGGGCAGTCAGATTTCTCTACGAAAATACCAATAATTATATAATTGTAATTCCTTATTATTGTTCTTGTAAGTAGTACACAAATAATGTCTTGTTTTAAATAGAATTATTGTGAAAAATGTTTCAATTTCAATATTTTAAGATCTACAAGTTTTAAATTTCACGTGTCTAATTTAACGGCTCTCAAGTTAGCCAATAAATAAGATAAAAATGAAAGAACCAAAAACAATTCCTTCTCTTAATTGTATTTTTTTTGCTTTAAAATAAATTAAATGATTTCTTTAAAGATTTATAAATTGAGTGTCGAAAAGCACTAAATCAATGAAAAGTTAATTGAAATTAAAATAAAGACGATAAGAGAGTGAGTGTGTAAGGGATAGAGTGAGAGAGAGAGAGGAGAGGAAAAAACTAAATAAAAAAAGTGAAATTTAATTAAAGAAAACAGAATCAGAAAGTTTTCTTTCTTTTCTCCCCCCTTCAATAAATAAAATTAAACAATTTCAAATTTAATTCAATTAAGGATTGGACTAAACTCTTGTTAGTTTAGTTTGTCTTCCTTTTTTTTTTTTTATCTTAATTGAATTCTGGATAAGATTTTTTGTTAAATAAATCGATCTTTTCGGAGGTGCACTGGTGGAATGGCGTTGAAATCTTTATTTAAGATTTCTTTGGAAGATTTCTTAAATTCTAAAAAAAAAGCTCATTTTCTAATTAAAGTTCTGTCATTAAAATGCAATTGTTGCAAAAAAAATATGTTAATTTAAATTAAAAGATTCAAGCGAAAAATGAATACAAAAAGTTTCCCTTTAAAATTTACGTTTGATGTGTTGGAAAATAGGAAAATAGGAAAAATATGAAAATGGGTTACTTTCCTTTGGTTTTTCTTCCTATTTTTTTTTTTTGGTGAAATAGAAAAAAAAATATTTGAAAATAAAATTGGCTGATGAAGAAATTTTAATTTCCCGACCAACGTCCTAATTTTAACAACAAATAATCCAGAAAAAAAAATAAAATTCTGTCCCCTTTGAAAATAAATAAATTAATTTTCTATTTTTGATGCCAACAGAAAAAAAAAAGAAAAAAGAAAAACTTAAAACGTTTGACGACGGACAAAGACAATCAATCTTTGTTGAAAAGCTTCTGACAGAAAAAAAAAATACACACAGCAGAAGCTTAATAATTTCCATTTGTCTATTTTCAATTTTCATTTTTGTTTTCCTTTTTTTTTTAATCATTAAATCAAAATTTAATTCCAGAGAAACAAAAATTTTTTTTTAATCAAAATAATAACAACAACAACAGCAACAACAAAATTGACATAAAGAAAGAAAAAAACTAATTTTCTGTTTCCCCCCAACCTTCCTACGGATTTTTCTTTTTCTGTAATAATTTTTTTCCCATGTTGGCCCCCCACCCCTCTTTGTTGTCACTAAAAATAATAACAATAATAATTGAATAAAATAAACAATGAAAAATCTTTTCGCTTTTCTTCTTTGTTTTGTTTTGCTTTTTTTTTTTTTGGGAAAAATCATCATTTTCAATTTTCAATTAAAATGAAAAACTTGAATAAAAAATAAAATTTAAATTAAAACGACAAAAACAAAAAAAAAAAATAATAAAATTTTACAATAAATTTTTTTCTATTCTGTTCGTAATGAAGAAAATTATGAAAATTAAATAATAAAAAGTAATCAACAAGTTTTCTTTTGTTATTAAATTAAAAGTGGTATAAACGTTTAAAAGTTTTTATTGGAAGTGATAAGTGGAATGACAACACCAATTTTTTATTATTATTGACTTTTATTGTAGAAAATTCTTTCCTCCCTTTCCACACTTGCCTCACCAACTAAACTAGAAAAATAATAATTATTACACTAAGTTTATAATAAGGAGTCCTGGATTCAGGACTTAAAATAGAGATTTTTATTTGTTAAATTTTTTAATGAGTTCTTGTAGATTTTAATTTAATTATGTTAATTAAATTTCACTGTCCTCATTGGTTCTACCAAAACAAAAACTTTCTCTCTGGTACGGGATAAATCAAAGTTTATTCAGTTTAATTCTTCTCAATCTATTCCTTTTTCATCTTTTCAGTTTTATTTTATAATCATCAACAAAAAAAGGGTCAATTTCATAAAGGAGCTTCAGGGGGATGGAGAATAAAAAATAAAACGACATGATTCATTTTCAATTAAAAGTTTTTTTTCTGTGGTGTTTGAATTTAAATTTTAGAATCTGTATTAATTGGTATCAACGAGAGTTTCAGTACAAAACGTTCAAGTTTTGTGATAACGTTAACCTTCTTTTTTTTTCACTTTCACACAAAATATTAAATATCAAAATTTTTGTTAATTTAATTGTGAATTTTACATTTTTTAATCAATTTCACAATTAAATTTTCGTTACTTTATTTTAGTGGATTAGATTACACGTCTACTGGTTATTGCAATTAGTGTTATAACACCGTTTTTAATCCTTTCTTTAAAAGTGAAAAACTTTTCCCTACTAGTCTTAAATTTTGTTTTAAAAAGATTTTTAACAAAAAAATTCTAACAGAAATTTTGTTGTCAGATTCTTTTAAACTTTCAAAGTGTACAGAAGTGCTTAACAATTATTGTTTCGAAATTTCTTAGTCAGAATTTCTTAATGGACATTTTACATTTAATAAATAATTTTTCAAACTTTGACAAATTTTCCAACTAATTAATTATTAATAAAGTCCAATCGACAGTTAAAAAAGAATTCGAGGGTTTTTTTTGTTGTTGTTGTTTTTTGATCTGACCTGACCGTGAAATATTAAATTCCGCAATTGTTTGTGTCAACGAATAAATAATTAATTTTGTCTGAATTGTACAGAATTTAATTGTTTTTTATTTGATTGTTTTTTTTTTATTCATTAAAATTCCCAAGAGTTTTCAATAAAAAAATAATTCTTCAATATAATTTCTAAATTTATATTTTATTTGTGTGTGTGTTTTTTTTTGTTTACAGAACACCACGCAACTTATGGTTAAGAGCAATGGATCGTTTGGTATCAGATAAAAATCATCATCGTGGTTTATCAGAAGGTCCATTAACAACATCAATAAATATATTAACAAGACGTTTATCAATTGATCAAAATGGTATTGTCAATAATGCAAATTCAATTGATTTGGAAGATTTTACAAATGATAGAAATGATGTAAGTTTTTTTAACTTTTAACTTTTATATTTTTCTTAAATGAAAATCATTCAGGTGGTTTTTTAAATTCAATTTATGTGCTCACGATTCAGTTTTATCCACTGACAATTCCATTAAATTCTATTCTGTAAATTGTCTCACGTGTTGAAATATTTCGTTTAAATTTTAGTTCTGTTTAATGAATTGTATGAAAATCAACCGATTCCTTTGTTTATTCTTGTAAGATGATTTTCTGTTGATCATTTTCTTTAAATGAATAATTGATTTTATTATTCAATAAATTTCAAATAATTATAATTTAAACGCAATCGTTGAATCGTTAAATGTACAAATAGTTTCGGAATAACAATAATTGGTAATAATTGATGGAGTATATTTCTTAGATCAATTACATTTTCAAACACCCACCCTCCTCCCAATTAATGATACCAACTAAATAAAAATGTTTCTTTTATTCTTTTCTAATTTTTCATTACAAATCAAATCAAATCAAATCAAAATGAACATAAAAAATAATGAAGGATTTATCAAGAACTGACATATCGCGTATTCCACGTGTACCAGGTGATGGTGCACAAGCAGACGATGAATCAAATTGTGACAATACAACAGTTACAACAATAATACAACAACATCAAAAGGATGTAACAAATGAAAAAAATAATAAAGTAGTTTTTGATGATAATTTAAGTGTTGAAAGTAATAAAGATGGTAAGTGTCACTGTTTTAACTTTAACTTAAAATTTTTTTGTTGTTGTTTTATTATTACTTTTTTTTATGGTTAATTTCATTTTTCTTCATAAAAACTTTAATTGAATTTTATTGTTTGTGAAAAAATTGAATTAAAGAATTTTAATTTATTTCCTTCAGTTTCTATTTTTTCCCCCCTTTTCTTTCTTGTTGCAACTTAATTATTTTGTCTTTTCCAATATTTTCAATAAATTTCTGTCCTTCTTTTCTTATTTAATTAATTTATTATTCGATTGATTTTATTTTCCACTTCAAATAATTTACGATTGAACCAGAGAAAATGTATTTTTTTTGTTTTTGTGTGTTTCTCTCTTCCACAATTTAATCTGTCAATTTTAATCGTTTTCTTGATTGAAGCTTTCACTCAATACAAGTTGTTTTTTTTTTGTATCAAAAAAATAAATAGTTTTTTTATTGTTGCTTTTAAATAGAAAAATTACAGAAAAATAGAAAAATGGGGACAAAAATTATTTCATGCCAGATAAATTATGCAATTCTGTTGATGCATTTTTTTCTATATAAAAATTGTCAATTTTTACAACAAAAATAAAATAAAATAAAATAAAAATAAGAAGAAGAAGAAATAAATAAAAGCCTAAAGTGACTGACGTTAAAAAGTTCAATCAAAAATAATAAAAATATACTGAATAAAATTGTTTTGGAAATTGTCTATACGTTAAGTTAACTTTCACTCATTTGTAATTCTATGCTTTTCGTACGTATAAGTTTTATGCTTTTAAACAATTTTATTTCTTTATTTTATTCGTATTTATCTTACTAAATAAAAATACTGAATTCTAAAGTAAATAATAAATAAATAAATTCAATTAAATTAAGAAGACATATGTGTAGTTGCTTAACGAATATATAAGAACGATAACATTACGTCTATTTGTTTCTTTCAATAAAAGTTCTTTTCAAAAATGTCGTACAGAATAAAAAAGTTACCGTAGCATTAAGTGTAAACCCATCCATTAAATTAGATTAAATTCACTGGACTTTAGTTGGACAAAACGGGAGGTTCGTAAAACGTTACAAATATTTGTTAAATTTTCCAAATGAATTGAACTTAATTGAAAGATATAAATTTATTTAAATAGAATTTTCCATCAAAATAATTAAATAAATTATCAGTCAGATTTTTTTCCTCCATTTTAATCCCATTTAAATTATTTGACTTAAAGTGATTGATGGTCAAGCTCAAGTTTAATGTCATTAAAGTTTTCATGAATAATTATGAAAATTAAATACACAAACAAAATAAAATTGACAAAATGGGAAGGAAATTTTTCGTTTCATTAAAATTTTTATCAAATTAAAACATTTTATTTTTGTTTCTCTATAAAAAAAAAATTCTTTGTAACATTTTTCATTTCACACATTTTATCATCATCATTATCAATTTTATACGTCAACCGGTCAATTTGTAGATAAATCTATTTATAGACAATTTATACATATTTAATCGTATAGTTACATCTACGTTTAACATTTGTATAAACAAATTCACTAGAAAAAATGTAATTTTGTCACAATTTTCCACTTCAAAAGAAAACCAACATAAAACAAAAAAAAATTGTATGTGACAAAATCAGAAAGACAACCAGAAATTATTCTATACGTTTGTAATAAACAGTAGAAATACAAATATTGTATGGGTGTTGAATTGATCGGAAAGGGTTGATGAAGGTGGGTGTGGTACGGGAAGTATAAGTTTTATTGTGATTACTAAATATAAACAGTAATAACAACAACAACAACAATAACAACAACAAAATTATTAATATTTGAATAAATAACAAAAAAAAAATATTCTCTGCGCTTATCTTGCACATTTTACTAATTTGCTAATTGGTATGATAAAAGTACTTATTGAAGAGATATGATAATTTTTTGTTTTTCTTTTTTTTTTTTGTATTATTTTTTCCCCTACCAACAATGTCTTCACTCACCCGCAGTAAAAACAAAAATAACACCGCAAGAAGAAAACCAAAAATTAATACAAAATTTATATAAAAAAAAAGCATTGAAGTAAACAAGGGAACCAACAAAAAAACACAACAACAAGAACAACACAAAACAACAGCAACAACAACAAAATATTACGCGATAAAAGAAAAACAAAACAAGAACAACAAAAAAGAAGTAAAAGTGAAAAAAAAAAGCTCAAAGTGATAAAAAATAAAATAAAATAAACAAAAAATAAAAAAAATATAACAGAGAAGGCGGGATAATCATAAAAGTTGTAGTCGAGCGGATTTGAGCTTATCAAACTCTTTATTAACTTTTAGAAAATATTAAATAATTTTTTGTTTTTTTTTTGTTTTTCAGAAACAAAAAAAAAGAAGACAAGTACAAAAAAAATTGTCCTTGACACTTTATAATTGGTTGAATTACTTTGCTTTCCGTTGGCGAGACTTTAAGTTTAAGATTAATAAAAATGGGTTTGGTTGTGGGTTGGGGGGGCGAACAAAAACATTAAATAAAAGTTAAGAGTGCAAACGGTAATGAAAAATATCTCTGTCATTTTGTTCTGTTAGGATAAAAACGTAAAAAATTAGAATTTGGTACAAAAAAATTGGAATGAGAGAACAGATTTTCTTAGTCACACCAAAGATCGAAAAAAAAATCCTAAATAAACGGGAACACGTTTCTTGTTCAGATTTTAATCCATTTTTTTTTTTCTTCTGTTTTTTGTTCTATAATAAGAATCAGAATCTAGAATTCAGAATCAGACTGATTTATTGAATTTTTATTTTTTATTTGAAATTTAAATGAATCCTTCATTTTAATCTGTGTTTTCTTTATCTGTGATAATTATTAATTTTTCTCTCTTTGCGATATTGCGTTGTGTATGGATTGAATTCATTGATTGATTTAATCAGAACCTTGAATAAATTTTCTTCTTATTTATTACGTTTAATTCGGAGTTCGGGGAATTCACCATAAACATTTATTATAAATTTTCCCCATTAAACTCAATTTTACTTTAAAACGGAAATAGTTTTCAGAAATAAATTACCTTTAGACGTTTCTGACGGAAACGAAAAACCGGAGAATGAAAGATTGTTGTTATAAATTGTATTTGTTGTCTTCAAATAATTGTAGGTCATTTTTTTTTCCTTCTGTCGTTTAATTTTATATGTTTCACTTAATAAAGATGATTCCATCTTTAGTTGATGGGAAAATAATGTCTCAACAATCAATCAATTAGTCAATTAACCTAAATATCTTCACAAACAAATATCGGTATACACAAAAAAAAACCTAACAAATTTTTTTTCTTTGTTTGTTAAGATTCTCTACTTTGACAGATTAACGTAATAAGAAACAATTTATATTTTTTGTTGGTCATTTCCTCTTAATTATTTTAATAAAAAAAAAATATTCAAATCTTTTTTTTTTTCCTTTTCAACTTTTTCCTTTTTCTTACGAAAATAAAAAATATTCAATTAATGAAAAATTAATAAATTCATTCAATGTATATGAAAAACTTTCCGGGTCCATTCGATAATATTTAATCAAAGCTTTTAATAATCTACGCAAAAGAAGAAAAAAAAAAACACAAAAATGAAATTCTTTAAGTGTCAACCCTCCTCCCACTTTAGGAAATACAAAAAAAAAAAATTTCATACCTGCGATAGACTTTTTTTTTGTGTTCCCCTTTATTATTATCTAACATTAATTTCCAATTTTTAAATTTATTCAAATTTATTCCATTTTTCTTTTTTTGTTTTCTTTCATCAAATATTTTCGTTTTTTTTTTTTTTTTTTTATTCAATTTTCCTTTTTTTTCCTTCGGTTTTTTTTTTTGTGTTTTTGGTTAAAAGAAAATTATTTACTTTTCTGATGTATTTTTAAAAAGTTGAAACATAAGGGAATCCGGAAATTATTCTACTTTGAATTAGAAAAAAAAAACCTTTTTAAAAAATTCAGAATTTTTATTCTTGGACGCGTGAAAATTCTAATCTAATTTGGTTGGTGTTGTTGTTGCCAGTTTGTCGTGAAAATAGAATTCTCATTATTTGATTAAAAAATTGTATTCAATGTGCTAAATAGTTTAGATTAATGTTAGGTTAAAGGATTGTCTTATGAATTATGAATTCTGACAAAACCATCATCAAAGATTAAATAATTGAAATATTTTACGAAAATTATAATTTGCAAACCATAATTTATTACTAAGAAACATTTAACTTTTCTTCTTAAGAATTTTCTAACCATAAAGCAGAAAGCATAAATGATAACAGAGGAAATAAATTTTTAATAAAATCCTTATGGTCTCAAGAAGCAATGAACTGGTATACAAAAAAATAAAAATGTATAAATGGAAACACAAATAAACTTGAATAAATTACAGTGTTGAATTGCAACATAAAAGTTGAATTTATCAAAGAATTTTATACAAATTTTGAAAGCATCATTATTTTCGTTACTGTCTTAATGATTTTATATAATTACACCTTAACTATAGAACTTTATACACTGAACACCTTCTTTGTACATGATCATCATATAAAAACATCATTCCATTTTTTTTTTTTTTGCAGAATATAAATAATTAATTTTCATCAATTAATAAAGACAAAGGAATAACAAACAAACATTTAGAAATAATAATAAATTTTCCCATCTTTAGTTTTAAATTTAAATTTTCTATTTTCTATTTTTCTTTTTTTCTTTTATAATTTACAGATAATAAGACTGCAGATAATTCAAAGCCATTTAATAATGAAGCATATTCAGCATTTAAACGTGGAAATGTTGTTAAAGGAATTTTATGTCCATCATTAACAAATTCATTTAAGGCACCATCATTAGAACGTTCCTATTTAACATATTCACATCGTCAAAGACAAAAATCATTAATTATTGTTAATATTGTTGATTTATTATTAAAAGTTGTCTTAGCACTTGTATGGATATGGAGACGTTCACCTGGAGTTGTAAGTTTTTTCTTCTTTTTATCTTTTGTAAACATAAATTTGTCGATTTGGAAAATATTTCAACACATAAAAACTGCTCACTTTGTTGGAAAATTGAAGTATTGAAAGAAATTTAAAAGAGAAATTAAGTGTTTTGATATATGTTGAACTTCCGTGATTGAAGATTTATTGTTATAACAAAACTTTGGCGCCTCCATCAACCAATAAAAAAAAAACTTCAAATCCGTTTCTTTTCAAAGAAAGTTTTATCTTTTACGTGAATTTTTTTCTTGTTCAAACTTCTAACATTAAACAAATATTAAGGATTTTTCGATTTGTTAAGTATATTTGTCGATACGGGAAATTTAATAATTTAAAAAGTACGGAATCCTTTAAAGTGATTTTCATTCGATATTAAAAAAAAAAAAAATGACGAAAAGAAATTATTTCAAAACAGGAAAATATCCTATATAATTGCTCAAGTTAACTTTCCTCTTTTAAATTAAATAAACATGTTCTATGTGTGTGTGTGTGTACTTATAATTAAAATTTAATTTAGGAAATATTAGCTGATGCTATAACATGGACAGTATGTTGTATGTTAGCCAATTTAGGTATATGTATCTTAGGTTGCTGGAGGTGTTTTGCTAACAATTATTTACATTGGGCAGCGACATGTACTTGGTTACTATTAAATCTTCAAGGTAAGGTTATTACATTATAAAATAAATGGATTTTCTATGTTCCGTTTGGTTTAATTGAATTTCAGTTTGTTATTGGAAAAAACTGTTTACACTTGTAAATAAAAGTTTGTAGCAGATTTTCAATTAGTAAAGTTAAAAGTTTTCTTCATTGACCAATTTGTACATATAAAAAGTTTGTAAACTTATTTTTGCCCCTTATTATTAATTTATTGGTCAGCCATTTTTTTTTATAATGGAGAAAAATGTATTAGATTTGTAATAAAATCATCATGCCACAATTATTTCCATGCAACATGTTGCATGCAACAAATTGCTCTAAATTAAACAAAACGGTCTCAATAGTTAAGCCTCCCTACGATATTTAAATTAAATTATCCAAAATAAACTAATAAAAACTTAATTAATTTAAGGTTTTGTTGGCCAAGGTATTGGTTTTGCTGAAATTGAAGATCTTGTTTGGTATATTTTATTTATTATATTTGTACCATACGCAATGTTGCCATTACCATTAAAATGGTGTATGATTGCTGGTTCTGTTTCAGCATCATGTCATCTTATTGTGATTAGTATCATTAAACTTTTAAATGATACAGTAAGTATATTCAAGACATACAATCAATTTTTTCCTTAAATAAATAAAAAAATAAGAGACAAAAAGCTATAATTCATTGTAAGACCCATTTCTAAATGATAATCCGTATACAATGGGTTTTTAAAAATAATTCACTCAGAATAATCTCATTAATCACAAAATAGTCCCTTTTTTCTGTTTGTTCTTAAATTATCTAATTTTACTTAATACAGGATACATCATGTATAGTACGTCAATTATTAGCTAATTCTATTTTGTATCTTGCAATAAATTTTGCTGGAATGTATACAAAATATTTAACTGATAGAGGTCAGAGGTTAGCATTTATTGAAACACATAAAGCAATGGAACATAAAAAGGAATCAGAAAAAGAATATCAAAGAACACAAAAACTATTAGATTCAAGTAAGTACATTTATATAATCTTACACTTTAATTATAACATTAAAATAGTGTTGAAACATTTGTGATAGATAAAGGTCAATTTCCAGGTCAATATCTTCATTATGTTCAATGGAGTATATATTCAGTTCTTTAATGTGACATTTATGTTTGTGACATTTAGCTAACAATATTATACCATTTACAAAATTACATACACAGTACACACTTCACACACACACACATATGGGTATTTGCCCTACTAACCTAAATCTACATTTACACCAATACAAAGAAACAAAGACCACTTAAATTAGTTCATATTAAACCATCCAAAAGAAGCAAACAGACAAGAGAAAAAAGAAAATATTGAAGGAAAACCTCAACTGTATTAAATTTAAATAATTTTCATTCAACAATTTTTATTTATTCATGTAAGAGCAAAAAAAAGGACATTTTTTCTCTTGGATATTTTAAGAAGATTAAATATTTTCCTTAACATATACACAAACACATACCAATACACATACACACACATTCACTAACAGAATGTTGTAATTTTGTATAATGTAAGATTTTCTTTCCTATTTTTTTTTTATTAGAAGAAAAGAGAATTTAAGTCTTCAAGTCAAGAACCGAATACAATAAAAAAAAAAAAAAAATGTAAATAAAAGATGGATGAAAAGTTACTTCCTTGTTATTTATTTTTGAACAAATTTTGTGGCTTTGTTTGATTTTATAATTATTTTTTTCCCTTCCAATAAATACGGTCAATGATTTTTACAAAAATTACAAATTACATTTTATGTGATACTTTATATTTGATGATGATATTAGGGTGATAAACTTAGATTTAAACAATAATATCAGTCTGTTAATAAATTTAATTGTATGTCCTTTAATCCGTATAAAATATAAATAATATTTAAGAAAGTTTAATTGACAATATTCGTATTTTAATATGATTTAATTTAAAAATTCTTTAAAATTCACAAATCTGATAAAATAGGGTACAAAAGGGTTGATATTTATGACTTCCTCTAAGATTTAAAATTATATTCTATGACCTTATTTATTTATTATAATTCAGGCAAAGATCGATTATTAAAACTTCAAATATTTCAAAATTTAATTTCATTTTATTAATAAAAATTTTTTTTTTAATACTTATTGTTGTTGCAATTAAAACGGGTCAAGGGTTAAAATATTATAGAGAAGGAAATGAATAAAAAAAAAAAAAAGTGGAGGGAGCCGTTTATTATCTGTTTGTATAAAATTTATATTAAATTCATATTAAACGTATAATTTAAGTAGAATTTCTAATGGATATTTTTGAAGAGAATATTTAGATAAAATCAAGAAGGAAAATAAAATAAAATTGATGAAAATAAATATTTCATTCATGAAACGCTCACAGCGACATTTTTTCCTTTTTCTTTTTCTTTTTTTTTTTCTTTGCTTTACTAATGACAAATTTTTTCCCGTTTTCATACCACGTCCAGTTTTTCTCTTTTTCTTTTTTTTTTTGGGAGATAATATTTTATGAAGAAGAAGATGACTTCTAAACCAAAAAAAAAAAAGGGATCCACTTCATTTTATAAATCTAAACGCAAATAAACGTTGAATTTATTTGATTTTTTTTTTTGTTCCTTTATTTTTTTCAATTCCCAAATGTCTAATATTCAACTGGCTGATTTTATTTAAATTGAAAATTATAACCCCTTAACTTTATATAAAAGTTCAAATATTTCATGATTATTCTTTTCTTTCTTTTTTCTCCTTTAAAGAAAAATATAAATTTGGTTCTTTTTTTTTTTTTTTGTTGATAGAGAAATTTGTCAGATTCATAAAATAAATATTCTGAATTGTGTCTTTAGAAAAAATTCAACGCTAATTTTGTATTATTATTATTTGGGTCTTTAACGTGTCTCTTGTATTTCTGATGGATGTAAACAGTGGATTCCAAATTAAAATGGATTCCAATGAAATAATTTGTTTTGCCATGGCGGGATTTAAACTCATAAATTCTATCAATGAAAATCTGACCATGAATTGGCATCATATATTTATTGTCTGTGTGATCTAAAATTATCTAATTGCATTATTAATGGATTATTATAAAAGTTTAAAGTTTTTTCGTATAAAAAAAGATTCATAAAAATTACAAGAATAATAAGAAAATTGTCTTGAGATAACACAAAAATTCTATTCTAATAATATTGTCTGAATTAATTCAATCTCTAGAAAAAGTTTACTTTTAATAACGAATAATCTACAGACATTTTCGAAAACAAATCCTGTTATTGTATAAAGAATATTTTTATTATTTTAAACTTTAAAATTATTTGTACGATAATCTGTATAGTTTGTGTTTATGAAAAAGAAATTCCGATCATTAGAAAATATTTAATTTACATTTTATTGTCATTATCCAACATAGGATAAGAAATATTAAAAATATTTTCTATATTCAACATCGGTAAATATAATACAAAACTGCAGAAGACAACTGCAGTACATTAAAAAAAATTAATGCAGAATTTTAAAAGATATTCTGGTAACCCTGAACTATCTAAACTCCACAGTATGAACATTTATTAAAAATATTCATTTTTATTTGATTTGAAATTCAAGAAATTTTACCAATTATTTGATAAAGAAAAAATCTTAAAAAAAAAAATGCTATACGCAAATAAAATTCAAATCATAAAAATTTATTTCAAATTTAAACTTTTTTTTTATTCAGTTCAGTTTATTCAATGTAAGTTTGTACCAATTAGTTTGTCTTCATTTTAAAATCAAATAATGTAATAAAGGGTTAATGGATGTATAACAGATAATCATATCTATCATCTATATGTGTTATTTATTGATAACGTCAACCAATAAAAAATAAAAACCTCTTCATCTACCCCACCTTTTTCCTCTTCTTCTTCTTACAAACCCATAAAATTTATGAATTCTTTGAAAATTGTATATGTTGTTTTTTTTTTCTTTCTCTCTCTATCGATCTAAATATACACAATATTTTTTTTCTTCTTCTATTTTTCCTTCAACTTCTTCTTCTTGATGTTGTTTTTGTTGTTGTTTTTTTATCCTTCTATTCTGATTATGATGAAGTTCTTTGAAATTTACTGAAATGTAAACTAATTTCATTTAACATATAAAATGATTTTGTATTGAATATTTTTGTTTTTTTCTCCTTCTTTTCATTATATTGGAATTTTTATATATAGAATGTGTGTGTGTGTATAGAAGTTTAAAGAATATTTATATATTATTACATAATATATGTGGTCATATTTAGAAAACGGGGGGTGGGGTTTATTTAAAAATTGGGTGATTTTTTTTATATTTTAGGAATGAAAAATATATTTTTGTTGTTGTGTTAAATAATGAAGGATGAGTAAATATATGAAATTTAGTACAAGAGAATTTTGTATGTATAAATAAATGGTTTTGTGAATAAAAAATAAAGAAGAGGAATGGGTTATTTATGGGGGTTTTGTTTATGGGATGAGATGATATGTGTGGTTGTTGTTGTTCTTTAGTATAAATTTGTATATGATTTTAAGGTCGGTTTATAGTGTGTTATTTTTTTGGGTTAGGTGGGAAGGGTTTGCTTTTTTTTTTGTGTATAAAGAGTTTACTTATACAGATTTACATAAAGAAAGGTGAACTAGACGTAATATTTTATATACAGACGGAAAGGCGACTAGGGATATATGTAAATTAGACTTTAAGAAAGAGACTACAACTATAAATGAAGAAAACAGAAAAAAATTTTGAGGGTTGAAGAGGGGTGAATAGAACTCAGTTTGATAATCGCCGTGTTCAGCAGACTAAAACATATTGAAATCGTAAAATAGGATTTATTTTGATAAATATTTTTCTTGTTCTTTCCCAAAAGCTTAACATTTTCAATTTTCTTTTATCTTTTATAAAAATAAATTTGTTTTGTTTGAAAAATGAAAATACAAAATATTTTGTATTTCGTTTTTTACAAATTTAAATTTTATTCTTGGTAAACTTTAAATAGTCAAAACCTTAGATCAAGAAGATTGATGATAAAATGAAATAATAAAATTATAATTTATTTAACGTTTTTCCTAAATCAAACCGCAAGCCACACGTACAATCATGTTAAAATTTAATTCAGAAATAAACCTACGGAAATTATAGAATTAACTATTTTGTTATTCTTAAAATAAAGAATCCTAATTATGGAATCAGACAAAAAAAACCACAATGTAATTGAGTCAGCTTAAATGTAACAAGAAAATAAAATGGGGATGTAATAAAATTCTAAATAAGAAATTAAATTGACTGAGATGTTCTAGAATAATTTGTCACATTTTAATTGTAATTCTTATTAGTAATTATTAGGTGTGCTGTTAGTTAACGTTTTAACTCAAATTCATTATCACAGTCATTGAACTTCAATTGTTATAAATTTAGAACATTAAATTTTTATCTGTGATGCATACAAATTTCAGTAAAATCATTTTCCGGGATTGGTCTTGACTCTATCTCGACTGATCATAACTAAACCAATTAATGTTTCTGAAATTCTGTCACCTTGAATGTTTTTATTTTTATTATAAATTATAAATTATTTCAGTTTTACCAATGTTTGTGAATAATGACATTAGAAAGGAGATGTACAAGGGAACAGAATCAAATGTTGATTCACAATTTAAAAAATTATTTATTTATCATATGGATAATGTCAGCATACTGTTTGCTGATATTAAGGTAAAGTAATTTATACTTTAAAATAAATGTAAAGGAAATAAATTTCAAAATGATTATCTACAATTTAAAGAATTCTTATAAGGATTCGTGACTTTGCAAATTAATAATTCATTCACTAATTTAAAGCCATGTAAAATGTGAAAAAAAGGTTGTAATTAACCAAAGTCTTTAGATCTTATTTATTATTAATTTAGTGTAAAAGAGGGTGAACGCTTTAATTTATTTAATACATATATCTAAATTTTATAAGACAAGAATTTATTAAATGAAATTTTTATTTCATTGGGAATTATAAAATTACCTACAATTATTGTACCTGCAACTTTTATTTTTACAACAAAAAAAAGAACAAATATAAACCAACACAATAATTAATTAATAACTAAAAAGAAGTGATGAAAAATTTAATTATTTATTTCATTAAATATTTAACTCATTAGTTTCAATTTGAATAAGAAATTAAAACTAAATTCTTTAATAAATTCTCCATTCATTTTTATTTATTTACTTTAACTCAAATAAATTATTTTGCTTTTGTAAACGTTAAATTATTTTTTCTAGTCTCCTCTAATGGACTCCTACAGTAAAAAAATAATTCTATACCCAAAAAAAAAAATCAATCATTTGCTAAAAACAATTTAAAAATGAATGAAAAGACAACAAAAAAAAAAAAAAAGACAACTTCTACAGACATAATTAAATCCCACTCGACTAGACTTGACGATATCTACGGAATCAACAGATAATTTGTAGAAATCATTCTGAAAATAATATTCCTGGAATTAAATTGAAATTATAAAATAAAAAAAGAAAAAAAAAAACAACAACACAGTAAATAAAAAAAATTCTATTCTAGGGATTCACCGAATTGGCCAGTAAAACATCAGCACAACAACTTGTAAAAATTTTAAATGATTTATTTGCTAGATTTGATCGAATTGCTGAGGTACAATTTTTTTGTTTCTAATTTGAATTCTATAATTTAGTTTTTTTTTTGTTTTCACAAAAGAAAAATTATTAGGAACAAAGAATTAAAGTTTAATTAATAAAACCGTTTTTTTTTCATTTTCTTCCTTTAAAAGGACAATCACTGTTTACGTATAAAACTTCTTGGTGATTGTTATTATTGTGTATCAATGTTTGATAGTCGTAGCTGGAAATCACGTCCTGATCATGCTGTTTGTAGTATTGAAACAGGACTTCATATGATTAAAGCAATCAAAGATGTCAGACTTAGTACACATGTAAGTATTTTTTTGTATTTTTGTATATGGGTTAAAATTTTTGTTCCATTTGGAAAATTATAAAATATATTATATGATGTTGTGTTTAAGACTCGGAGTGGTTTGTGTGACATTCATATACTTATTATAATAAAATTGCTTTAAATTATAGAACCACTTCTTTTGCCCATATATTTTATATACGTTTCTGTTATTGTTACTGATATTCTTTTGTTAAAATGAAATCTCAGTTGAAACGGAAGTACCACATATGGTGAGAAATATTAGAAATAAAAAACACCAAAAAAAAAAGAAAACAAAATTCGTATAAAGTGGAAATAAATATTAATGTATATAAATTTTAATTCTCTAAAGGTTATAGCGTTGTTGTTGTTGTTTTTAACTTTTTTTTATAACAGAGAAAGAACAACAACACGAGAGACAAATGTGTGAAAATTTATTAAAATAAAGAACTGTTCCATCGATTTTGTTTTCTGTTTGATAATTTTTTTTTTCTGTATTTGGTTCACCACAAAAAAAAAAATATCTGCATATTTAAGATAAACATTTTTACATACAATTTATAAATATTGAATTTGTTGAATGGACAGAAAATGTGTGCAATCAAAAATTATTTTATTGTTTAAATTGAATTTCAAAATTTTCCTTTCAACATTTTACATTTTACATTTTTTTTCCAAAAAATGTTGTCATTTTTATTTAAATTTGTTAAAAATTTGTTATAATTGAATCAAAATGTTTTTTCAACAAATTTTAACTTTTTGTGGCAATTGACAATATATGAATTACCAATGAAGGCAATAAAATTTTAAACTTTAGTCAATTATGATTAAAATTAAAACTCGATTAAACTGATTTTGGTGAATTTTGGCAAATTGATTTAAAGTCAACTTTAAACTTTTTTTTTTTATAGAAACCAATATTGTTTCAACACCATTTACTGTTATCTCCTAAACCCCCCAGTTAAAGATAATCTAACAAAGATTCAAATCTTAAAACTTTATTAAACTTTATATTTATTCTCGTCTCTATTGAACAATTATTGAATCGATTGTTGTTTTTCATTAATTTTATAGATAGATTTAGATATGCGTATTGGTGTTCATAGTGGATCTGTAATGTGTGGAGTTTTAGGTGATAAAAAATGGCATTTTGATGTATGGTCAAATGATGTGATTATTGCAAATCATATGGAATCGGGAGGTGTACCTGGGTAAATAATTTTTAAATCGTATTTTAATTTTTTTTTTTAAAAATAAATTCAAATTTGTAGTCGAGTCCATATATCAGAGGCAACATTAAACTTTCTAAATGATTCTTATGAAGTTGAACCGGGTGATGGTGGCAGCAGAGATAATCATTTAAAAATGATGAATATTAAAACATTTTTAATCAAACGTACGGAACCTTTAAGGTGAATCCAAAGCACAATTCCAAGATAGAAAATTCTAATAATCAAAAGTTAATTATTTTAGACCAAGAAAAAGGATTATTCATCGGGCGAGTGTTGTTCAAGAACAAACACAAAAATTTATTGAAACAAATTTAAATAATATTGATGCAAAAAATACACAATTAAATTCAAAAACAAAAGTAAATCAACCATCAAAGAGAATCTCAAAAAATGTTATAACAGATGATGATCCAACAACTGATTGGACACCTGAAATTCCATTCAGAAATGTATACTTAATTTATTAATTTATTTATTTTGATAGAATCCAATTATTCTCTTGTTATTTTACATTTATTATAATTGATTTTATACTCTTGTTAATTACAGCTCAATGAACCAGAAAGTATTTTAGATCGTACAGAATCACTTAGAAGTGATTATGAAAAACCAGATACAATTGTTTCATTATCAGCAACGGAAGAAGTTGATGAATTTATTGATCAAAATATACAAATAAATTCTAATAAACAAATGCGACAAGAATATTTAAATCTTTGGACATTAAAATTTAAAGATTCAACACAAGAGTCAAGATTTTGTCAATTACGAGAAGATATGTTTAGGTAAGTGGCACTTGAACAAACTTTTACCAAAAATATCTTAGAACGATGAAATAGATTTCAATTTCTAAATAATGTAATTATGTTCAATGAAAATCAATTATCTTATTGTCCAATTAAATTATTCATTTAAAACTGTCAACGGCGGAAAACGAACTTTTCTATACTTTTCACGCTAGACAGGTTTGCCGTTTGACTTTCACAGGTTCCTTTCTGTTTAAAGTTTTTCATTTTTTTTTTTGGTTTCAAGGCGATTGATATTTTAATTAAAAAAGCATATTAAATATTGTTCGCGGCAAAACAACTGAAAAAAAAACATTGTCAACAATTTTTTCTCTCAATTCCACGACACTACTAAAAATATGTTTTTTTGGATTTTTTTTTTATAAATTTTTTTTACTCTTTTCTTTTATTATTTTTTTTTCTTTCTTAAATTCACAGATCAAATATGTTATGTGTTTTTGTTGTATGGATATTTATTGTAATGTGTCAAGCAATTATAATACCAAGATGTACAGTATTAGTCATATGTTTAGCAGTTTGTACACTTATATTAACTGCTGGTTGTATTCTTGTAATGGCAGAAGAATTTCCTGGTAATTATTATACACTCATTTATTAGTTACTTTAAAATTTTATAGAAATTAATAAGAAGTTTTTATAAGAAAACACAATCATTTGACGTTAGAATATTTAAATTTTTGGTAATTCATTTATTTATTATTTTTCCAACATTTAATTAAGTAAAATAGGAAATTGTGGTTAATTAATTATGATAATCGTAAAAGTAAAATAATTGTTTACGATAAAAAAAAAATGTAACAATCGGAATAACCAAAAATAAATTTATAAAGAAATTTTAATCTCAGTTAAGATATATCATTTTTATTATTAAATTTCTATCTGCTAGTTTTTTTTTTTGTTTTTTTCTTTCTTTTTCGATTTCTTTCTTTGATTCCAAGAAATTCGATAAACAAGAAAAAAATACCAATGCATTGAATTCTAAGAAAACTCTGAATATTTTTAATGAAATATTGTTTAAATTTTCTCAATATTTTTTACATACGTTATTTATTGTTTCTTTCAAATTTATTTTTTATCGTATTGTTTTATATCAAACGGAAATTAGTTCAAAACTAGCCAGAATAAAGATTTTTTTGTTAACAAATATTTAAATTTTATTGTTTATCTTTATTTCTATTTAAACAATTTATTTCTGTTTAACTTTATAGGACTTCCAGCTGTATTACAGAAAAGTTCTGCAACATTAGTTCATCATAGAAATCGTCGTACAATATTTGTTTGTGGTGTTATTGTATTAATGTCAGCAGCAAGTACAATTGGTCTTGTATTATGTAAAATAAATGATGAGGATTTTAATGATTTTGTTACAAATCCTGATTATACAACATATATTGTACCAACACCAGCATATCAAATAGCACCAGAATTATCAGCATCAAAACAACCAGAAATACATTTAAATGTTCATGTAACAGCAACAATACATCATAATATAACAATAAATGGTGAACGTCCAATTAATTTTGGTATAAATTCATTAATAACAGATAATTTTACATCAACAAAATTTAATATAAAAAAGGATACAAATAATAAAAAAAATATAATTGATTTTAATTTAAAAGATTTAAAAACAATTAAAGAAAATAATAAAACAAAAATTTTCATACAAAATAATTTATTATTATTAAATCAAAATGAGACTGAAAATATAACAAATGGTGATGAATATGGTTTAACAGAAATTGATGGTCTTCGTTTTGATTATGATAAATTTCAATGGCCAAATTTAAATGCAACAAATATTGAATATCAACCATATGTTGCTGATTCATTTAATGTTACAAATAATATGACAGATCCATCAAATAAAGAATGTTGTGCACATCCAGAATATGTTATATTTACATGGATATTATGTTTAATTGCATTAGCAACAGCATTAAAACTTTATTATTTAGTTAAAACATTTATGGCAATTGCAATGGTTACATGTTATACAATATTAATTCTTGGTGTTTTTCGTGATATATTTGAAACATTAGATCATAAAGTTGAAATAATAAGTAAAGGGATGCCATTATCAGCACAAATGATTATATTATTAATGATTTTCTTAGCAATGGTCACTTATCATGCACGATTAGTTGAGGTAAAATTTTATACATTATTTTTATATTTTAAATTTTTCCCAAGAAAAAAAAAACTAAAAGTAAAATCGGATATCTGAAGAAAATTTAAATATAAAATATTTACGATAAAAGAACATTCTTAAAATAACAAAACTTTAAATTTAGAAAATTTTCAACAATTTAATTATTTACGAATTCAACATGAACTCAAATGTTGAACTCAAATATTTTGTGGTAAATCCCTATTCTTGTCTTTTCACATTCAATCATTCCATTTCATGAGATTTTGTGATGGGAAAAAGTAGCATTAGATACTTTGGCGTGGTTGGATATTTATTGAAAATTTAATAAAATTAAGAAAAATCAAATAGAATTTTTGTTCAACAATGGAATAAATATTTGTCTGAAATTTTTATTTAAAAAATAATTCCTTTTGTATGTCGCGACTTTTACCATTTATTTTACCACAGAATAAATTTAAATATTAATAAAAAAAAAATCTATAGACAGACAGTTGTAAAGCCTTGCCTCTTTTCTTCTGCTCAGTGAAGACACGACAATCTATCCAAATATCATTAAAATTTCTGACAGATTGACACTTTGGCAAAAAAAAAGAAAATCACAGACAAAATATATTATTAATTTACAAACAAAAATTCACAAGGATTTTGTTACGTTCAAATATCTTATTCATCCTTTCGTGTCTGTTTCTAAAAATTCACAACCAAAAAAAAAAAAAACAATAAGAATAAAAATGTGTGTAAGAAGATTGAAGATTCAATCCTTATAAATGTAACATTTTTATTCGTATATACAAAAATATTCTCACTTGTCCATTCCTTTTTGTAAATTGAAAACGAAAACATAAATAAATAATTCATTTTATTCTTTTTATTTTATTTTTCTCTTTTCATATAAAAGGTAACATCAAGATTAGATTTTATATGGAAGGAACAAGCAGAACGTGAATTAACCAATATGAAATCCAATCGTACATTAAATGATTTATTGATTAAGGTAAAACGTGCTGTACCTATATATAAATAAAGCTAATAAATAATAATTGTTATCCTAATCAGAATTTATCAAAATTCAGAATAAATATTTAGTTTTATTTTATTTTTTTCTCACGATTATGATAAATTGATTTTTATTTTATTTATATTTTATTTTTAGAATATTCTTCCGGATCATGTTGCAACATATTATTTATCAGAGGAAAGAGCTGATGAACTTTACGCACAAATGCACAATTTATGTGGTGTTATGTTTGCATCAATACCAAATTTTAAAGATTTTTATTCAGAAGATATTGAAAATGGAAAAGCATGTTTAAGAATATTAAATGAAATTATTTGTAAGGAATAAGAAACTTCAACTGTTTAAAAAATTATAATCTTAAAATCATTTTCTATTTTGTAGGTGATTTTGATTCATTACTTGAAGAGTCTCGTTTTGCATCAATTGAAAAAATTAAAACTGCTGGTGCAACTTATATGGCTGCATCTGGTTTAAATCCTAAACATCAAGTAAAATTATTAAAATTGAATTTCGATGAAATTCTGTAAATAAATATAAATCTTTTTTTTTATTAGATAGAAACTGGATGTTCAGAAGAGGATAGTGTTTGTGATTTAGTTGAATTTGCAATGACAATGCGACAAAAATTACAAGAAGTTAATAAAGATGCTTTCAACACATTTCAATTGCGTGTTGGTACGTATTGTTTATTTTTAGATGATAAGAAAACCATAAATGTTACGTACAATAAAAAACATTATAATTAATTTTAAGTTCCAATCATTTTTTATTGTTCTTCCTTATTCCTTTTTTCTGCCTAAAAATTGTTACATCGTTTTAATCCTTTCTTAGAATCTATTCCTGTCTTGACCACATCCATTCGATTTTATTTTATGTCCTTGGTCAACTAAATACAAAACAATATTCCTATATTTAGATATAAAAGCTCCCTTTGGGATGTGACAACGTTATACGTTCCTATATAATTATAATCGTATTGTTCTTTCTTCTTTTATTATTCTCTGTAATAATGTAGATTGTTGTAATTAAATTATCATTTAATATTCTTTGTATAAGTTTTTTTCCTTTACTGTTCCTCATCCTTCACTCCACTTTATGACAATATTTCACTCATTCCATCAATCAGATTTCTATGTAGAAACCACTAGACCTTTCTAATATAACATCCCTTATTCAGGTCATTGAACAAAAATATTTTGTGTGGGTGTGTGTGTATTTTTTTTTTTGTAACCATAAAATAAATCTACCATAAGAAACAGTATCAGTGACCTATTCTACTGATGTTCATTATTATAGAATTAAAATTGTCTTTTATAATATTGTGATTTTTTTTGGTTTTTTTTTTGTTTCAACTTTTTAATTATTTGAAGGGCGATACTTAATATGAGTAGAGTAGCAGTGTGTGTGCGTGTGTTTTCGTAACAGGAAATATCAGTGCCGAATTATGTGTGACCCTTTAGGATTTCACTGTTAAAATTTATTTAATATTTTTTGGGCTTTTTATTGTTCCATTTAAAAATATTTTAATTAAAAGACAATTCGGTTGATTTTTTTTTTTGTTTTTATTTAATAGAAATTGGAAATAAGCTTAAAATAATGGATACTTTTTATATTTGGGACAATATTTCTTTACTTCAGCTTCTTTTTCAATTTACAAAAGCTAAATAAATTGTTAAATGATAAAAAAATAATTTGAAACAAAGTAAAATTGTCTTTTGAAGCTTTTATGTGGATTCATCCTATCTTTAATATTATTGAGCTTTTTCTTTTGTTTTATTTAAAAGTTTCGAAATAATAAAATATGATTGTAGAAAATTGTCGTAATACTTTTAATCTGACACTGTAATTTTATTTGATAGGCATTAGCAGTGGTTCAATTGTGAGTGGTGTTATTGGTGCACGTAAACCAGTTTATGATATTTGGGGTAATACAGTAAATGTTGCATCACGCATGGATTCAATGGGTGAAAATTGGAAAATACAAGTTCCCGATTATACAGCACAATTACTTCAATCAAAGGGTTATACATGTGTCGTAAGTTCTTTTGAATCTATTCTATATTTTTCTTTTATATATTCTCTTGTTTGTTTTTCCAAAAAAAATTTTCCCCAATACATACACGAAAAATTATCGTTATTCAATTGAATGAACAATTCAAATATTTGTACAAAAAAAAAGAGCTTTTTTACAGTTTTTGTTTTTGTTTTTGTTTTTTTTTTTTGCCGAGAGAAATTCAAATAAAATTTATATTTTGTGTCTTTTTGTTTTTTGCTTAAAAAAAAATAAAAAAAAAAAAAAAGGTTCGAGGTGAAGTAAATGTCAAAGGAAAAGGAATAATGTTGACATATTGGGTATTAGGAAAGGGTGTAGCAGCAAATCAATTAATGTCACCAACACCAATACCAGCTGGTATACCACAAACACAGACACCATCATTACAACGTCAAACATCACATCATAGTTCATTAGCAGCTGTTGTTTATGGAATGATACAAGCATCTAAACGTAATAATATGACAAGTACACGTAAGTTGAATTGTTTTTTTTTCTCCTAATTTCTAATTTACATAATTTTTTTAATTTATGCTTTTTTATTTTTTGTTTAATTTATTTTCGTTAAAATTCATAATTTTTTTTCTCTCTCTCTTATTTTGATTTTGATTTTAATTTTTTTTTTTTGTCAATTTTATTGAATTTTATCAACAAAAAAAAAAAAAAGAAAAACAAGAAAAACAATTTTTTTTGTTTATAAAATCAAATTGTTGCATTTTATTATGATGATGATGATTAAGAGAATTAATATTTATTTTGTTTTTGAATAAAATATTTGATAGAAAATTTTAAATGTTAAATTTAAATGAAAATCGTTTTATTTATTTTGACTAAACTAAAAATATGTGTACGTGCGTAATTTTATCCAAATTTGTACGTGCGTAATTACAACCAAATTTTTCCTTTTTTTTTTTTTTAATATTGAATCATAAAACATCAATTATAAATTGTTATAAATTGTCTTAATCCATCATACAAATAAATATCTACAGAATATTCTATTTTTATTTTTAACTTTTTTTTGTTCATTTTATTTATAATTGCTTTGGGAGCTTAATCGTTTTCAATGTTTGTTATATAATTTGCTTAGGTTGGGATCGTGCTAGAAAATTAACTCTGCTGGCGTATGTACTTTTTATTTTAAATCTTTTTTCTGTTTTACTTTTTTTATTTATTTATTTATTTTTTATTTATTTATTAATTATTATACATTTCTATCTCTCTCTCTCTTTCTCTCTTATACACACATCTTCTGTTTCTTTAATTATTTAATATTTATTTATTTTGTTTTTATTGCATGACTTTTCTTCTTCTTCTTTAATGTTATTCTGGTTTTTCTTTTCTTTTTTTTTTTTCATTTTTTTTCTGTTGCAACAATTTATTGCTTAATAAAATTCAATTTTTAATAATAATTTATAATTCTTTCTTTCATTGTTCATTAAATAAAAATAAACAATTTTTTTTTTTCTTTTTCAAATTTGCATAATAATTATTACAGTTTTCTTTCTTCTTCTTCTTCTTCGTTCTGTTTTTTTTTTTTTGTTTTTTATTAATTTAATTATTTTCTTTTACTTTTCAATTTATTTTTTTATTTTATTTTTACAACACAAATATTTAGCATGCACATGCACACACACACACACGTTTGTTTTTTGTTTTTATTTTTTCTTCTTCTTTTCGTTTTATTCGTTTATTGTTTGTTTTTTGTATTAATTCACTTTAAGACAATTTTTTTTTAATAAAATAAAATTAAATTCAATTAAAAAAAAAACACACCAAAAAATAAAATGTTAAAAAAGAAAAAAAAGACAAAAACAAAAAAATACAAAACACAAAAAAAAATAAAACAAATAAAGAAAATTATAAAAAAAAAATTATCAATTATAAAATGTATGTAGCAACCGCCACGCCGTCTCCGAAAGTACGATTCGGCCGCAGGGGCAGCACATTCAGTTCGGTGAGACTGTCTCAGAAAGCGCCCTCTAATCCAATTAGAAGAAATACAACACGAGTGAGAGGAAGAAGTTATACACAAAAAAAGGTAATTATTTATTTGACTTTTTATTTTCTTTTCTATTCTTTGTGAGCATTTCCCGGCTCTCCTCAAAATATTCATTAGTTTCCCGTCTTCAAACCTCAGCGTGATACAAATAGTGCTTTGAATTACATTATAAGATTAAATGTTTTAAATAAACCTGGTAGTTGATTCAAGACACGTTAATAAAGCATAAATGGTCAATCCCTTGTAATTTGTACTGAGAAATCTTTAAAGAAAACTCAAATTTTTTGATTTGTCTTGAATCCAATTCATTTCATCCTAATCCAATTGTAAACGATAAAATTTCCTCTATTTAAAAATTTAAATAAATACAAATGGCATTTAATGTTATTCAGTTCAATTTCCGTAAAATGAAATCAGATATTTCCGATGTTCTATGTAGGATATCGAACAACAAAATTGGTTCCGGATAAATATCTGCATGCATAGGATTATGATTTGATGAAGTCCCATATCACAAATGAACAAAAAATAAATCTATTGATTGAAAATCTCTATAAACTTTTTCGTTATTAAAGTTTTGTCCATTCCGAATAAAAAATACAAATTTTAAACGACTAAAAATCAATAAGGAAAAAAAGTTTATTCTCATTTGTATCGTTGATGTGACATAAAATGCGATGAAATAAAAAATGTTCATATCAGACTAAATGGTCTAAATGGAATAATTGGTCTAAATCTAAATGGTCTAAATGGGTTTTTATACTTTATATCTGAAGAATTTATTAATTTATATTTTTGTTTATTTTGTGTAATTAAATATTGATTTTGAACAACTTCAATTAACCGCACCATTAATAAGTTTTATAATTTTATGATTTCTTGGTAAAAAAAAAAAAATAAAAGAAAAAATGATTTATGAATTTTGATTTGGGTTCACCAAAAAATTCATTACAAAAGTTTTCAAATATTCAAAGGATTTTAACTTAAATTCTGGACACATAATTTTTAATCTTCATTCTTACATTTATTAACAAATTGTCTGTCTTGTTTTAATTCTTTGAATATTTGAAATTGTATTTGTCTCAAATATGTAGAAATGTCAATCTAAATGTCAATCAACTAAAATGTTATGAGTGGTAACGTTTGTGTACAATGGATCAGTTTTAATATCAACTAAATAAACATATTTGAACTTATGAACTCATCAATATTTTTTTACCTTACCTTAAAAATTTGTAATTTTATACATTTTTTTAGTGAAAGTTCACTGAACTCATTCATACAATATTTGACATAAAATTTGTTTGTTTTAAATTCAAAATATTCGTAATAAATAATAAAAGGGGGGAAAAATGGTGTATGTATAGATGCGTGGTGGTTCCAGAAACCAAACCAAAAAACTAGTAGGTCTTGTAGTACTAAATGGTCTTAGTAGTTGATTTCATCTTTTCAATAATAATGAAAATTCATAATAATTTGAAAAAGGGGAAATAATATTTCAATAATTTTTCTTTTTGTTTACAGAGTAGTGGTGTTGTTGCACTACCATCCAGCATTCCAATTATACCAAAACTTCGTCAATTAGAGCACAACGGATCAAATCAGTCAGCTGGTGTTTGATTTAAAGCCAAAATTATTTATTAAAAAAAAACAAAAAAAAAAAAATCAACAAACTAAATGGAAAAAAAAAATTGTACACAATTTAAATTAAAAAGAAAAAAAAAAGCAACAAAAACAAAAAATAAAAAAAAAGTCCTTTCTTTCTTTTGTACCCATATTTTTAAAATAATATTGTACTTTTATTACTTAAATTATATAATTAATTAATAATTATTTATTAAGTATGGAAAATAATTAAAAACCAAAAAAAAAAAAACAAAACAAACAAATAAACTAAATGCTTCCCCTCAACACCCCCCCTATGATGTAATGTGATATGTTTCCTCATTTTCTTCATTCTTTTTTCTTTCTTCTTCTTCTTCTCCTTTACGAGACTTTTCCTTTTTATTTTTATTTTCACAAATTATAATTTATATTTTTATGTAAATAAAAAAAAATAAAATTCACAAATTAAAAAAATGCATTTGTAATAAAAAATTTTTTTAACATTTTTTTTGTTTTTATTGTTTTTTTGTTTGTTTCGAAAGGAAAAGAAAAAGTTTAGAAGAAATTTTTAATTAAATTAAATAAAATAAAATATAAAAGAGAAAAAAAAAAGGAAAATGAAAGACAAAGAAAGAGAGAGAGAGAGAGAGAGAGAAAAAAAAAAAAAGCTTTACCAAAAAAATTTATGTAATATTTTTTTTTTGTTTTTAATTTTCTTTATTAATTAAATTAATTTATATTTTATAAAAAAAGAAAAAAAATTGTTATAATTTAGAGAGAAAAAATAAAAATGGAAAAACTTTTAAAATAAAATAAAATAAAGCCCAAATTTACATGGAAAAATGTGTTTTTTTTTTATTTCATTAAACGACGTTTAATGTTGAATGTTGAATTTTGATAATTGAATGAATCTGGAAAATATACAGGAGAATTTTAAAGGTTTTTGTGATGCAATTAAATTTTTTATTAAAGAAATTTTATTTGAAAAAATTTAGACTTTGACTGAATTAGAAATTATTCGTTATTAATTATTATTGTAACTTATTAAAAAAAACCCAGATCAATCATCAATATAAGCCGCAACAAATATTCGTGTTTTAAGAAATCACCATAATTCCTATCGGCGCCTTTAAAGTGGGGTGTAGACGAATGATCACGTTTAATTGTACAATTGTTTATGTATACAAAGATCTCATTGTTTTTAATTAAAGACAAGCTAAAGGAGTGTGAATTTATTTGAATTTACATTGATGACACATCGATGACACACCCCATACATGTTAAGACGAAAACCAAAAGACAAAAAAATCCGCATCGATCATGTCTCCATTTTTTTGTATGTTTGTATGTCGGTTGTCTGACTTCTGTCATTGAAAAGTATCCGAAAAATTTTAAAAAAATTGTTTTGTTTTTTTTGGGTCATCATTATCGCAATTATTTTCTATTTAATAATTAAATAAAATAAAACCACAACCATACAAACAATAAAACAGACAGACAATAAATGAACAATCAATCAATTAATGTCAATTAATGGAATAATTATAATTTTCATCATTATTTATTATAAAATATTTTTCACTTGAAAAATTTATTGATTTGAGTTGAAGAATTACTATATTTGTACGGTGTCGTCCATTGCCATATTTTATATTATTTTGTTGTATGTTTGTTTTTTTTTTTTTTTTTTAATTTAATTTAATGACTGACTGAATTTAATTAAATAAATAAAAAAAAAAGAACTAAAACAACAAAATGTAAGGAAAAAAACAAAAACAAAGACCAAACTAAAATATATTTATAGTAATTTGCATAATACACCGTGAATATATGAATGAAAAATGACGTACAATATATTTAGATGGTGATGAGTAATTTGCGGTAAAAAAAGAAAGAAAGAAAAAAAAAACTTTAAAATAAAAAACGAAACTAATAAAAACAAAAACAAAAAAATTAAACAAAAACAAAAAAAAAACGAAAACCAAAAACAAAATTAAGTTTTTTAAATTTACAAGAAAAAAAAATGTAAAGTGCCGGAGAGAATATTTCATATTTTTTTTTTTTGTTTTTGTTTTTCTTTACATGTTTGTTAAATTTTAATTACTTTTGTTTTTCTTATACAAATTACAATTAAGAAGAAGAGAAAGAGAATTTAATGATGTGTAAGTTTTCTTCAACATCTTTTAACAATTTAAACGTCTTTTAGATGAAAATATACAAATTTGTAAAACCTGTCGTACTCGACCATTATAATTTCACCAAGAAAGTTGTTCCAATTTGACAGATGTTGGTCCAGTTAGACAATAAATATAATGACTAATACAAATATGGTATTCGATTCAATTATGGTGGTCCCATTAGACAAGTCTTACAGTAATTATAATTACACCAAGCGAATTAAATGACAAAACCAATTTGTGCTGATATTCTTCTGTTTTTTTTTAACTGCCGTAAAGATTTCTTTCTTTTTTTGTTGTTTTAATTAAAAACAGATTTTTTATTAAATTTGTAAATTTTGAAATAGAAGAAGAAGAAGATGGAAAAAAAACATAAAAGAGAAAGAAGAAGAAGACGCAAATGAATAATTTACGTCTTCTTACCTAAAGATAAATTGAGATGATTCAGAGAATCATAAATATACATGCGTTTGTTTTTCTTGTATTATAAAATTAATGCTGATATTGATTCTTATAATTTTAAGTAGCGTATAAATAAAGATTCACACACACACACACATAGTTAATTTTTTTTTTTCATTCCTATTTGTATTTTAATTTCTTCATTTCTTCTTATAAATAAATTTGCGTGTATCGTTTTCTGTTTTATATTTTCTTCTTCGTCTTCTTATTTTTCTTTTTGTTGTTGTTGTTGTTTTTTTTGCCCATCTTTCTTGAGTTGTTAAAATTATAAAGAATTAAATAAATAATAAATAAATTAAAATGAGAACAGAAAAAAAAAAAAATAAGAGTGCACATAAACAAAACAGAGAAAGAGAAAAAAAAACATAAACATAAACATAATTATTATAAGAGAAAACTAAATATATATAGGTCAACTTCTGAATGTATATTTTCTTTAATTTTCTTTTACGAAATTTTAAAAACAAAATTTAAATTAAAACAAATTTTTTTTCTTCTATATAAATTTATTTAGAGAATTGATAATTATATTGGAATAATGTACAATTAATTAATTGATTCCATTAGAAAAAAAAAAAGAAGAAGAACAAACACAAATGTAAAATCAAATGACCTAAACATTTTTCCATCATTTAAAAGTGGATAATTTTATTCGATTCAATATTATTTGATTTGAATGATGAATTTAATGGAGATGTATAAGGTAAGTTAAATAAAGTTCATTTTATGTATATCGAAGCATGCATACACACACACATACACAACATGACATATATGTGTATAAATACATTTACAAATGGAAAACAGCAAAAAGCTTTTATAAGTTATTATACAGAACTTGCAAATCATTATTGCCTCCTAATACTTTTATATATAAATCAGATGAAACTCATAATAACATGAATGAATATAAACGCATACACACACACACACACACACACTCACAGAGAAAACAAAAACTTTTTAGATGTTTACACTAAGTGAACATTAAATTCTTTGGTTGTGAACATAATTTTGAAAGAATCTAAAAGAAAAGTAAAGTGAAGGTAATATTATTGGATAGAGGACACGACATTTTAACCAAAAATTAGTAATTAGAGTTGCATAATGAATGAAAATGATCTATAAAATTATAGTTTGTGTTTCATTTGGAAAAAATCATTAAGCCCATAATGATAAACTTTTTACTGGTATAAAGTTATGGAAGTATAATAAGGGATAATAAGGGATGATAAGTTCAATTCTCCTGTTATCCTTATAAATATTATTAGGGAATTACCAAAGAGTTGTTATAAAGAAACGTACATTTTTTCAGATCACATTCTTATTCTTATGTGAACTGAATTCATTTTAATTATTAAATAAAGAATTCTTTTGTTTCTATATTCTATAGTCTTACCTGAAATAAAACAAGAAAAACATTTGTCTTTTATAATGACAACGTCAAAATGTGTCGGTATTGTCTTTTCTTTTAAAAATTTTCTGTTCATCAATTGTCATCATCATCTAATTCCATCATACAGTTTGTTATGCATCTTTTGTTCTAATAATAAAATAACTGTAAAATATTATAAAGTTGTAGGTAGGTATGGTAAGGTATAAGGTAAGCGTAAGTTATACGCGTATTCAATTCATATATAAACTAAAGATACGCTTAACCTACATTCTGTTTATCAATCATCAAAATTTAATATTCTTTAATTTTATAAGCTTGAGATTTTTTAAATCGTAACCATAAAAAAGTATCATTAGTCAGCAATGGATCAAATTAACTGATTTTTACAAAAAATTATTGCTTCATCTCATTTTTTTTTCGTCTTAAAAATTGAGAGTAAAATTCAGTGGCGGATCAGTAAATATAAAATAAGAAGTTTGACTTCAAAATTATGGGAGTACGCTGACGGTTCCATTTGTCTTTAAAATTTTAATGAATTGCCCATAAAAATATGACGAACATTGATTCAATTTTTATTGATTCATGAGAATGAAAATAAAGAAACAAACAAATTAAAATTATTGATTATAAAATATAAAATTAAGAAATATTACAAAAACAATAAAAGTGAAACAGTTGAAGATAATATTGAAGCGAAGTACAAATAAGAAAATGCATATACAAGAAACAATGAGAAAGATGACAACAATGGTGAACAAATGTGAATAGAAAATGTAAGAAGAAAATTTAATAGCGCGCTCGTTTATCGAGTAATAAATCAGGAAGAATAAAAAAAGAACTGATGAGAAAATAATTAAAATCTTTTAAGTGTTTTTTTTTTTTTTTTTGGTGGAAAAACGTTCAATTTTAGACAGACATCACACACACACATAAAGAAAATAGAAAAAAGTAAATGAAGATAATTATGAATATGTGAAAAAATTTATAAAATTTTTGTTAAAAAATATTTAATGAGAACATAATAAAAGTGTGGCATGCAAGAAATGAAAGAAAATAAATGGGAAACTGTACAAATTTTTAGTATCTCAACGTACATTCATGAATGATCCAATGATGCAATGAAAAATTCTAAAATATTTAAAGAATTGATAATAAAGTCAGTTAAGAAATCTTTTTAATAATTAAATTTAAAAAAACCGAAAATTAAAATATTCAAATTTTCCGTTTATAAATTGCAGACACAAAACAAAAGCGAGTAAAATAATATTTTTGGTTGAAAATAAATTCGATTATTTTAAAGAATCCAAAAAAAATTTTAATTTTACTTAAATTTTTGTTTCTTTTATTTTGTTAATCTTTCATTAATTTATTCTTAATTTATTTATTATTATTTTTTTTATGATTTATTAATTGAATTTAATTTAATTGTTAATTGTTGATTTTTATTGAATTGCAAGTTTATATTCTTCATTAGAATTTAATTACAATATAATTGAATTGTTGTTATGAAATTTACTATTTTGATGATCAATTTACAATTTATATAAACAATTTATTCACACTTCATTGTGACATTCACAGACATTCTAATGTCAGAGGAATATTCCAAATATAAATACTTAGAGTAAGATTATGCATACTGTGGAACAGTTCGCTTTGAGTTGAACACCCCTTTCTTTTTTAAAGTATTACACTACTGTGACCAACTATATGGCATCAATTTTTTTCAAAGTACAACAATTTTTATTTGTGTTGTTAAAAATTATTCTTAAATACGAGATTATTATTAACTAATTCAGAAATAGTTTCAATAAATACAGACACAACTTTTAGTTGCATAACTTTTAAATTTCTTAATTTTTTTAAAAAAAAATGTCTTAAGATCTTTTCAAGAACATTGAGAGAACTTTTTATTTTATAAACTAAGTGCAATAAGTGCATTAAGTGATAATTATTATTATTTGACTAAACTCTAATAATTCTCTAATAATTTACATAATTTACAATAAAAACAAAATTAATTATGAAATTTATTCAATAATGAATTGACTTAAAATATATTCACTGAATTATATAATAATTTTCGCAGTATTTGTATTATAGAATAAATACGGAAGTCGTTTTTTTTTTGTTAAGTATAAACTTAAATTAACTACACACAAACACACACACACACTTACAATTTATATTTTTATCAATGAAGACTTAAAAAAACACATTTGTGTGTGTGTGTGTGTTTTTTTTTTTTGTATATAGATTTTTTTAATCGATTATCAGCATTAGTTAAAAACTGACTATAGATAATCTTCTTATTTTCATTCATTCAAAAATTATTAATTTATTGCGCTGTTTTTTCTTCTTCTTCTTCTTGTCTTAAAAATTAATCTTTTGTGCTTATATTTATATTTGTATTTTATTATCTTTATCAACGTCTATCGAGTTTCTCAACAAATTTTTTTAAGTGACATTTAATTAAAGTATAAAAGAGACGACAATATTAAAAAAAAATAATGTAATAAAGAAATTAGAAGGAAATAATTTAAGTTTAAGTTGAACTTAAAGTTTGTTGTGAAAGTTGACATTTTTGTGTTTTATTTGGAATAATGACGATATTTTCGCACAAAACATTTTTTTCTCTTTTCTTTTAATTTTTAATTTAAATTTAAATTCAATTGAGAATTATTCACATAATTAAGAATTAACTATAAAAAACTGCTAATTTAATGTCTTTTTTTGTTTGTAATTTTTTTTTTTTTTCATTTGTATGTAGGTAGAGAGTACGATAGTTAATTTAATTACTGCGATATTTATTGATAATTGATATCATCTTTCATTCTGTTAATGTTATAAACAAAACTCAACATTAACAATTATATCTTACATTTCATTTACATTTACCTACATTTTATACATTTATACATTTGCATGTATTTTTTTTTTTATACTTAAAACTCATTTCTGTTTTCTATATGTGCGTACAAGAATAAACAAAAAAAAAAAAAGTTGTAATTTTGTATTAATTAATTAAAATAAAAAAAAAAAAAAACAAAACCGTGCACATTCATTTATGTTACCTCTCTCTGTCTAATGTCTATATACATTTCATCCAGTCACCAGTATTTTCATTTCATTATAAATAAAATACAAAATATACAACAAACAACAAAACATCAGAAAATATATCACACACACACACACACATAAATACACGAAGTACATAAAAATTGCATAAATGTGTGTCAAAATTATTTTTTGTTTACATATGTATGTTTGAAGTTTTTCATATGCAAACATGCACACACACACACAAACAATTTCTATACGCAATAATACGCACTACTTTTTTTTTTCTTTACGTACAGAAAATATATTTGGTTCTTGATGAAAAAAAAAAGAAAGAAAGAAAAAAAAATTGAGTGGGAAATTATTATATATTTATTTTTTTTTTTATTTCATTCATATTTCCATCACACACGTGTGAAATTCGACGCATGTGTTAGAGAAAGACAAAGGTATGTGCTGTGTTATTTTTAAGACAAATATTTAAAGGGTGTGTATTTTTTAAGAGTCTAAATACTCTATTTTTTTATATAATGAGCAATATAAAGGATTAATTTAACAAATTTAATAATATTTTTTCAATTATTCATGTAATTATTTAATTTGATAATTAAGACTAACAAAAAATTCATGTAACAGAAACATTAATAAACGAAAATAAAAATGTATTCAACACTTGTTTTTTAATACATCCCCTCCATTTTCTGCAGAAACATGGGAAACTTATTTTGTGAAGAAAAATCAGAAAAGTTAAAGTTTTATTTCATTATTATGTTTGTATCGGAAGAACAAACGTGTTTATTAGTTGTTATTTTATGGATAAACTAAAAAAATAATGTTAAAAATCGTTCTATTTTCCGTTTAAAAATATAAAAAAAAAAAATATCAAAAGTTTTTTTTTTTCATTTTACTTTTATTTTTTTTTGTTATTCGAATAAAATCATGTTGGTTCATGTTTGCCGTTAGAAAAAAAATAATATAATTTATTGTTTGTTATGTTTTGTAGTGTTTAACTTTAACAAAAAAAAAAAAGAAGATAATAAATCAGTTGATTTTTAAATATTCGAAAGAGTTTTAGTGTATTTTGTTACATTAGAGATATTAAATGGCCTGTTGAAGAGAAAAATAAGAAGTAAAAAAGGTGTTAAAAAAAAATTTAATAAGAAAATCCGTGGCAATCAACGTAACCTACGTAAAATGCGCGGGTGTTGTATATAATAAAGTTCCATTAAAAGTAAAAGAACATCCTGTGTTTTATTATATATTTTTATTAAGTGCAAGTATTGGTTTATAAGTTTATATTGTGCATGAATATTCCTCGACTTTTTTCTTTTTTTTTTTTTGTTCATCTTCATATTTTTTCTTTTTGTGTTTCTTTTTTTTTTCCACCGTATGAAAAGGACAAAAAATGTGCGTGTCCTATATTAAGTCTATATAAAAAATAAAAGAGTGAAACCGATATATATGGTTATTTCGGTTGTTTTGTTTTTATTCCAAAAATTTTTTTTGTTTCTTTAATAAAAATAAAATAAAAGGCATTTATTTTAACAGTGTACAAAATCTAATAAAAAAGAGACAAATATATAATTTGCGTGAGACGTCTAAACTAGTTATGGATTCAATATGGCTGACGACACACGCAAAGTTCGTGTTGAGGAACAATTAAAAATAAAAATTGGTAAGTAATATTAATATTTTCAATTAATTATTAATATTAATTAATAAAATATTAACTAATTATTTATAAAATAATAAAAAAGTGTTAAAAAATCTGTGCACCACATATTTATAAATTAGTTTCCATAAAAAATGACTGCTGCTGTCAAGTTAAGTTACAACAAAAAAAAAATAAAATAAAGTAAAAAAAAAACGAGAAGAAGAAAATGAAATAAAGTTAAACTAAAAAAAAAAAATGAAATATAGAAAAGAAGTAGAAAAAAAAATTGAGTGAAAAGAAGCAAAAAAAAAACAGGTGGTGTAATAATTATGTTTTTTGGTTATAAAAAAAAAACATAAAATTCATAAAAATTAATTCAATTATTGAATAGAAAAAGTCACAACTAAAAAACACAAAAAAAAAATTGTTTTTTTTTGTTTTAAATGAAAATTTTGTGCCAATATTTGTATTATTATTTTGTGTGTGTGTGTGTGTTTGTTGTTTAGTTTTTTTTTTAGTTGTTGTTTTCCATCAGCGACGTTTTTTTTCCATTATTTTCCGTTTTTTTTTTGATAACCTTCCTCCTTTAGTGGTAATTATTGTTATGAATGAAGTCAGTGCATTTTTATGAATGATTCATTTACGTTTTTTTTCTCTCTTACTTCTTCTTCTTATTATTTGTCTAGTTCTTTCTCACTCTATTTTTTTCTCTTTCATTTACTTACTTTTTTTTCTACATTTTACAAAAACTTTGTTTTTTTTTCTTTTATTTATTTTTTGTTATTTTGTTTTTTTTTTTTTTTCACTGAATTTATTTATTTTTGTTGTTGTTGTTGCCTTTCGCTAAAAATAATTAAAATGAACAAAAATAAAAACAATTTAGAAAATTCCTGTCTCTTTTCTGTACAGCTTCTAATAATTGGACTTTTTCGAATTAAACGAATGTTCCCAATTTACAGGTCAGATGTGATTCGACCATTTTTAATATAAATTTAATCCTTGAATTTTTGTTCTTTTTTTTTTGTTCTACCAATAATTCAATTCAAGTGAAAATAATTAAAAAAAAAAAAAAAGGAATCTGATAAAAAAAAAAGAACAACAAAAACAACAACAATTTCTTTAAATAAAAATGTTTTTTTTTTTATTTTATTGGTTTTTTGTGCGGTTTTTTTTTTTGGTATTTTCCTCCAATCTTTCTGATTTAATTTTTTTTTTTTATAATTGCTGATATATTTTTTTTTTTTTAGTTTTTGTTTTGATAAAAAAAAAATATTCCATAAAAAAAACTGCGACAAAGAGTTAAATAAAGCTACAATAACAACAACAACAACAACAAATAAATGGCATTTTCATTGATAAAAACAGCAAAAATACTCACAAAATTCGTTTTGTTTTGTTTGTTTTTTTTTTTTTTTTTTTTTTAATTTTAGAGTTTTTTTATTTGTTGCTAATTTTCTTTTTCATTTCCTGTTTTAATTATTGTGTGTTGTTTTTTTTTTATTGTGAAAAAAAATTCGATAAATAAAAACAAAAAATAATCGAATGATTTTTTTTTCTTTTTCATTTTTTTTTTTCATTGATAAAATATGAAACGCTGTGAAATATGTAGAATGAAATGCGATTATAGAATGAATTCAATCGTCCTATTTATAACGAACAATTCTCGATTTATAGCGAATTTTGTTGTTGGTCCCCTTATTCATGGGTTGATATAAAACTTGGGGTAATAAAATAACATTCTATCAATTGCACAATGATTGCACAATTTGTTCAATGATTGCACAATTGGTTAGATGAAGAAATCTTCTAACATAGCAAAATCTGTTTTATTGATTTATATACTCTCTAATTAGACCATGTTTGATGCTAAACAGATTTGACTGGTTTTTTGGGAAAAAATATTTTTAAAAAAAAATCTGAATTAAATCTTCTTTTAAAATATTTTTTCTAACTTTTTTTTTTTGTTTATTTTTAGGTGAAGCAAAACAATTAGTTGGACGTAATGGTGGTACAAGTGGTACAACAGGCTCAAATTCACGTGATGTTTATTGTACAATTGCATTAGATCAAGAGGAAATATGTCGTACACCAACAATAGAAAAGAATTTAAATCCATTTTTTGGTGAAGAATATCAATTTCAGATACCACGTAAATTTCGTTATTTATCTGTTTATGTATGGGATCGTGATAAACATTTAAAACAAGATAAAACAATTGGTAAAATAGCAATAAGAAGAGAGGAATTACATGTTTATAATCATAAAGATCATTGGTTTCCATTAAGACCAGTTGATGCTGATTCAGAAGTACAGGGTATGGCACATATTATAATAACAATTGATAATGGTACAACAGATAATTTAATTAAACAAGAATATCAACAAATTATTCAAACAACATCATCAACACCATCAACAAATAATACTTCTGGAACATCACCAACAACAACAATAACACAACAACAACAACAGTCTACAACAATTAATAAAATAAATTCATTAAATTATGGAAATAATTCTAGTAGTGATTATAAAGAGAATTCTATAATTGAACAGCAACAACAGCATCAACATCAACAATATGGTATAAATAAATTAGATATAGGACTTACAGGAGGAGGGGGAGGTGTAGGAATAGGAAGTGGTTTGGGGGGTGTTATTGGAGGAGGAGGAGTAGGTGCTGGTAGTTTAACTAAAAATATATTTGGACAAAATGATTGGACTTTACAACAACAACAACAGCAAATAAATAAAAATTATTTTCATCCAAATCATCTTCATAATATACGAAATAATCATAATAGTGAACAACAACAATTATTATTACAAACAATACAACAACAGCAACAACAACAATATAATTGTACAAATAAAAATCGGTTAACAATAAAAGTTGATGAATTAATTGATTTAACAAAAAAAAATGGTAATTGTGATCCATACATTATAATTACTGGTCTATATTCAAATAAAAGAAAAATTATAAAACGTACAAAAACGAAAAAGAAAACTGTTAATCCAATTTATGATGAAATATTCTATTATGATTTAAATATTGAACAAGAACAAAAAACTGATAGTAATAATGTTTATACAGTTGTACCATTAGGTGGTGCTGATATATGTGAATTATTAATAAGTGTATGGCATGATACACCTGGTATTGGTGAAAATATTTTTTTAGGTGAAATAAAATTACAAATGCGTGGTAAACAACAACAAAATTCATTACAACAAACAGCATGGTATTTTTTACAACCACGTACAAGTCAACAACGTCCAGTTAGATCATGTGCAACACCACCTGGTACCCGTTTAAGTTGTGATAATTCATTAGGTTCATTACGTTTAAAATTAAATTATACAGCTGATCATGTATTTCCATTAGCAACTTATGATCAATTAATGAATTTATTATTAATGAGTTTAGAATATAAACCAATAACATCTAGTTGTGTTTATATATTAGGTGAAATTGTTACAAATAAAATGGACATTGCAAGACCATTAGTACGTTTATTTACATATAAAAATTTAATTGTTAATATTATAAAATTATTAGCTGATTATGAAATATCAAAATTAACTGATCCAACAACAATATTTCGTGGTAATACACTTGTATCAAAAATGATGGATGAAGCAATGCGTTTATCTGGTTTACATTATTTACATAATACATTACGTCCAATTGTTGAAGAAATATTACATGATAAAAAACCATGTGAAATAGATCCAACAAAAGTTAAAGATAAAAATGTTATTGAACAAAATTTATTAAATTTATATGATTATTTAGAAAAAATATTTATTGCAATAACAAAATCAGCTGTTAAATGTCCAACTGTATTATGTCAAATATTTCATGATTTAAGAGAATCAGCTGCTAAACATTTTCCAATGAATAAAGAAGTACGTTATTCTGTTGTATCCGGTTTTATATTTTTACGTTTTTTTGCACCAGCTATTTTAGGACCTAAATTATTTGATTTAACAACAGAACCATTGGTAAGTTTTTTTTGTTTTTATTTAATTTCTTCCATTCTTCTTTATTTCCGTTTTCCTCACACAACTTCCTTTTTATTTTTTCTTTGTTGTTGTTGTGAAAAAAAATCAATTTAAATTATTGTTTGTCGCCGGGGTTGGTTTCACGACGAAACATTTTATACGTTTTTTTTTTCGTCTGTTAACTGAAAATGTGAGAACGTAACATCGAACACTGGTACACTTAGGGAAATAATGAGCGAGAGAGGAACAGAGTAAGGGAGCAAAGTAAAATTTAGCCCGACTTAATAAAAAATGCGTTTGTAATTTTCTTAGTTTTTTTTTATTTTGATTCGTGTGTTTCTTGAGATTTCGTTTCTGTTTTTTAAATGTCGAAACGGAAACGATGTAAAATAGTAGAAGGGCAAATATAAAACAAAAATTCAAAATGAGATTTTTCTGTTTACTTTTATGATTTTTGTTTTTCTTCTCTTCTTCTGATGAGTTTGGATTAGATTAGATTAGGTGTGAATATTGGGGATGCTTCTGTTGAGAAATTATTTTTTTGGTCCATTAAATTTTATAAATTCGTTTTTTCCTTTTTCCCTTTCCCTTCCGTTCACTTCCTATTTTTAAAAAAAAATTTTTTTTTAGTGTTTTTTGATTTCATAATTTTCACAATTTCAATTATTCTTCTTCCTTCAACTCTTCCCACTTTCAATGTTATTGTTGTATTTTTTTTTTTTTTTTGTTAATTTTATTATTTAATTTGTGGGAATTGTATTAACAGAAATAATAAAAGAAGTAAGACAAATAATAAATGTGTTTACCGGATGTATTTGTTGTGTCTCTTATTCTTCATTGTATATTCTCTAACTAAATGGATTTGTATGTATGTCGCGTGTGTGTAGCGTGGTGGATGTGGATTTTTGTCTGCGCCAAATTCAATACTTTTTTTTTTTTTTGTTTTTTTTAGTAGAGTTGGTTTAGTTTTTTTTTCTTTTTCTTTTTTTGGAACTTCACAACAAAAGACAAAAGAAGAGGAAATAAATGCTTGAGTTTTTTTTTCTTCTTCTTCTTCGTTTTCTTTCCCATTTTTATTTTTTTTTATATGTTCTCGTGACACAAATTCACTAATTTATACCTTTTCGTTGTTGTTGTTTTTGTTGTTATTGTTTTTGTTATTTTCTTTTAAATATCTTCTTTCTCGTCTCTTACCTCTCCCTCTCATTCTGTTTTTATTTTATATAATTCTTCTTCTTGTTCTTTTGTTTTAGTAATTTTAATTGTATTTTAATTATTTTCCACACAAACACAGCAGAAGAAGAGGAAAAATTGAACTTAGGAAATTGTGTCATTTTTTCTTATTTTGAAAAAAAAAACAAGATGAATTTCTTGCAAAATCCAAAACTTTTTTTTAATTTTTTCTTGTTTTTCGTTTGTTTTTTTGACAAGAATATTTTTGGTTTTAATTTTGAGAATAATTTTTTTTGGTTTCATTTTGGGCGAAAAATGGTTGGTCGTCGGTCTCGGTAAGGTATAATTTTAATTGAAGAGAGACAGGAAACCGCACATAATAAAACCAGATCAAATGATGTGAAATAATTAACGAACAGTTACAAATGTTTTAAGATGCAACATTAATTTGTTCATTTTCATTTTTGCTTATTTTTAAAATTTTTCTTTTAGATGTAGTCTGTTTTTTGTGTCAATTTATAAATTAATTACAGTATACAAGACCACCAACTGAATGAATGAAATATGAACAAACAAATCACAGAAAAAAAAATAAAAATGTAAAAATAGAAGACGAACGAACTAATTACAGTAAATTATATCAAACTAAAACCATTCACATCCCTCTTTTAATTACTGAACAAACACCGCAAATCTCACGTTCATAATATTTTATTTTTCTGTAAATAGATTTTAAATGAGCTTGAGAAGTTTCAATTATTAAAGAGACACCTTGAATAAAAAGAAACCACACAAATAACAACAACAATAAATTCATATAAAAATTTTCATTAATTTTTCTTCACTTTTAACGATGAAATTTTGGAAAATTAAATTAAATCAATCCATAAAACAATATTTTATTTTGCCCGAAACACCTCATTCTGTAATTTTTAATGTTTCCGGCGTTTGATCCAAAAATTGTTTTTTTTTATCCAACGATTTTTATTAATTATGGTAAATTTTTTGAATTCATTCAATATTCAACACCTGTACATTTTGCTTCCTAAATTACTTTTTTTTTAATGTAAAGAATTGTGTATATTCAGAACAATAATTAATTTAATTATCTTCCGGTGTGTTTGCAAAGAGAAATTAACCCTTTGTCTATTCTGTTTATTCTAATGGACATCAAATTATAATATGACTGACAAACGACATTGACAATGGTACTGGTAGGGTTAAGTTATTTATTTTTATCTTGTTGGATTTCTTTAAAAATTTATCATTTTTGTTATTAAATTATTCTACGGGCTGATTGAAGTGATCAACATATTCAAATAAATATTTTAATAGAAATTTTACATTGGCTCTTGAATGTTTGAAAGAGGGGAGATGGAACAATTTCATGACGCCAGAAATTGTTCCATCTTTTATGTAAATAAATGCATTTTAAATTAACCTTTTACGAAAAATATATGTTTACGTTACGCTTGCATAGCACAAGGCTTAAGGTAGATTTATAGGAAGTTGAAAACCAGTAAGAACTTGTATACTTGTTTCTTTATTACGTGCACAATTTTGTGTTTATCCTTCTCTCTTCAACTCAGATAAATTCATTGTCTGTTACGCATCAAATTAAGTTCCGTTTCATACTTGATTGATTTAATTTTTTTAGACAATTTCTTTAAACGAAATTATTCCTTTCCTATTTTTCTGACATTCCTAATTTTTATTTATTTATTTATTTATTTTTATTGACAAAATTTGTCCTAAATAATTTTAGAAATTAATTAAAATATTTTCTATCTTTGTCTTTGTTATCGTTTAGGATGCCCAAACAAATCGTACACTAACATTAATATCAAAAACAATACAATCATTGGGTAATTTAGTAAGTTCAAGATCAGCACAACAACCGTGTAAAGAGGAATATACTGGACAATTGTATAAAAAATTTTTCACTGAAAAACATATCGATGCTGTTAAACATTTTCTAGAAGTTATATCAACTGTTGGTGCTAGTGTTAATGGTGATACACTATTAGAACCTGTTCTTCTTAAAGAAGGGTAAGTTTACTTTTTAATTTTTACTTTTCTTTTTTTTTTTGTATGGTTTTGTGGTTCAAATTGTCACCACAATATCCTCTTTTTTTTTTGTCACACACACACACACGAATGAACTAATTCTTCTGCCAAGTTTCACACAAAAATTTGTATTTGAAATGAATTTAAACTTTAATTGTTAACATCGTTATTCTTCTATTTTATTTATTCTAAACTAATTTAGTCTTAAATTAATTTGTTGTAAAGCATAAAATAATTTTATTATGAAACTTGACATTAATTTTCTTACAATTATTTTTTATTTGTTGTTTTTTTTTTTTTCAAATTTTACCAAATTAATAATTTATTCCAAAAATTTTCTTGCAATCATTAATTTTTGTGCGTGGAAATTTATAGAGATTGGTAAGTAAATTTCTTAATTGTAAATTTTATTTTCTTTTTCGTTGTTGTTGTTGGATTTAATGAGTTTTTAATAATATTTGTTGAGTTTGAGTTTGAAGATTTTTTTTTTCCTGAATAAATTTTATTCGTGAGAAAAACAAAACAAAAAAAAAACAAAAATTGTTTTTATTTTATTTTTTGGTAAAAATTGTCAAATCGAAATAAAATTCTACTCAACCCAACAAATAATTAAAAATCAATTATTTGGTTAAGTAACTGAAATAATTTATTTCATTTTAAAATTTTAAAAATTCATTAAAAAAAAAAGAGAAAATTCATTTGAACCAAAAGCAAATTTTTATAATTATTAAAAAAATATTTCTGCTGTAGATGGATTCTGAACTCTACATGAACTTTGTTCGAAATTTGAAACATTTTGTATCTCTATTTGGCTTGTGCTCTAGAGAGAGAGAAGGAAATTGTCAATTAGAGAAACAGAATCCATCCACCAGTTTTGCCCTTTTGGTAAATCTGAGTATTGTAATTACGTTTGGACTAATTGATTTAATTTTTATAAATAATTTGTTTTTGAACAAATGGCATTGTAATTTTTTTCTTTCCTCCATTTTTATACGATTGTGGAAAATGTCAATGAGAAATGATTTATTGTTCAACGTTTATTAAACATCAAGTGCCTTAAGCCTATGACTAATCTAACATCTCAATTATGTTTAATTTAGAGATACATAAAGTACTCTAAATTCAGTCTTTTTTTTTGTTTGAAATACATTTAATTTTTTTTTCCTTTCAATCGATTATTTCAGGATGATGACAAAACGTGCTCAAGGACGTAAACGATTTGGTCGTCGTAATTTTAAACAACGTTATTTTCGTTTAACAACACAATCACTTAGTTATGCCAAATCAAAAGGTAAAAGACCAATCTGTGATATACCACTATCTGAAATATTAGCTGTTGAGAGGCTAACTGAAAGAAGTTTTAAAATGCAGAATATATTTCAGGTAATAAAATTTTTTTTACTCTAAATTAAATTTTAAATTTTGTTACTGGGAAATGTTTCACCGATGTGACACACATTAAATTATTTGGTTTTTTATGTAGAAATATTTCTTTGACGATCGACAAAGTATACGATTAAAGAATTGTTGTGAAACGTGTCATTAGAATTAAGTAGAATAAATTACGATATACTGTAAAGAAGCCGAACAATTAGAAATATGAGATTTGAATCCAACAAACTATTTGCGTACTTTGTTTTTAATCCTAAATCATCTAAGGTTTCTTTCGATCAATTTGCATCTGTTTGTCATGTGAATATATTTCATAAAATTTATTTTATTAATTCATTATTTGGACAAATTCTAAAATATAATTTTTCTTCATCGGATCTTATTTTAAAATTTAGCAATGACAAAAAAATCTTCACTTATTTATATTCTTCGAACTCATTTTTATTGCTAAGAATTATTTTGAGAGCATTGGAACTTTAATCAGTATATGAGTTCAGGGAACATCCGGTAATTAACGTTGTAAATGATTCATAATTTTTTCAAAGGAAACAATGAAAATCATCACAATTATTTAATCGTGAAAACGAGTTTAAGCGTCTTTACGTCTTTCCTTGTTTTATAAAGAATTTCTTGGGATTAGAAACTATTAACAGTTCGTTAATTTCGAGGAATGTCCGTAATAAATAATTTAATTATTGTGAATGGAAAATTTAAATTCGGAACTTAAGATCTGCCTATAAGATGTGAAAAGAAATCTCTAAATGTGACCAGTACTCTCTACTGTAAACCTCCATATTCCGATCTCTTAATAAATGTAACAAAAGCCTGTCAAATTTTTTCCCATAATATTTTAGAATGTCTTAAATTGTAAGTGGTCAATTTTAATGTTTTTCTTACTTCATCCATCAAATTTACGCGCTTCTAACGTACACTTTTTGTATTTCCGTTCACTTAAATTAGGGAAAGTTTCAGAAAAGTGTGAAATGCTCTGAAATAAAATTAAAAGATTCAATCAAAGATTTCTGTTTTTTTTCCCAGCAAGAACAAAAGCAATTCTTTAATGAGGAAATTTAATTGTTTTTTGACCAAATTTTTGACCAAATTTAAAATGCTACATACAATTACAATTATGTACATTCTTTATTAGCCAACTGAATATTCACAACAACAAAATTTACTTGAACAGAAATGAGTCAAATCGAGAGAGAGAGAGAGAGAGAAGATTAAACTCGATCTGAAAACACACAAAAATTGAATTAAAAATGTGGAAAATATTTTTGTAGGGCCTTACAAATTTAGGACAGAAATCACATAATTTCATGTATTCTTTTTTTTTTGTTGCTTGTTTTATTTTTTATTGTTATGATTTTCGTTTTGTCTTCTTCTTCTTCTTCTTGGAAATGTTGCAATTTTTTTTTTATAATTCTTCTCTGTTTTAAATATATAATTTTAAAACTTTAATTTCCATCCATCCATCTATCCCATTCAATCACATTTCATCATCTAAGGAAAATTAAAAATTACAACAATATAAAGAAGAAAAAAAGTAACACCAACAATTTGTTCTTCTTTTTTTTCCAATTTCAAATTTATTTTTATAAACAAAAACAGAATTGTTTCAATTAATTTTTTTTGCAAAAAAAGAAAGAATAACAATTAAAATTTCCCACAATTAATTCAATAATTACGCAACAAGAATAAAAAAAATTGTACTTCTTAGAAAATAAAAATTAAAAACAGAAATTAAAATAAGAAACAAAAAAAATATATACAAAAGCGTTGAAATTAATCTTCTAATAATCTTAATCATTCAGTCAGCAAACGTCTTTAATTTTTCAATTCTTTATAAACATCTCCAGAAGAAACGAATTTCTGTTTTTTTTTTTCCTTTCTTTCGCGCACTTGTGGAAAAAAGTATGAAAATATCGCGCGCGCATTTTTTTCTTTTTTTTTGTTGCCTTTTTTTTTATCTTTTTCATAATTTTTTTTTTTAATTGTTTACTTTTTTTTACTTTTTCTTCTTCTTCTTCATTCTATCTATTTATCGTCTTCGTCTTCTATTGTCTTTCTTTTGTTACTTTTTACTATCTTGATGCAATAAATAGAAAGAAACAAAAACAAAAAGTATAAGACAAAAAAGCAAACATAGAGGATTTACTTACTAAGAATAAACAACAACAACAACATCAACAATCATCATTGAATTGATAATAAAATAAAAAAAAATGAACCAAAAAAAAAAAAAAGAATGTGCGTAATTATTATTTCATTCATATTTTCCATTTTCATTCCTTTTTTTTCCATTCGGTTTTGTTGTTCTCGTCTCCCCCCACTTATACTCCTCAACGAAACACCAAAAGTTCAAATTCATTCACAAGTTTTTCGTTTTTGTTGCTTTTTGTGTATTTTCTTCTTATCAAAATTTAATATCACAAAAAAAACAACTGAAATATTTATTTGTAAAATAACAACAACAACAACAACACCAAATAAAAAAAAACTACAAAGTACATACTTCACTCTTCGCCACCATAAATTATTGATAATGAATGACACAATGAAAAATAGAGGAATAAAAAGAAGAAGAAAAAGAAAAAAATCATGTCATAATTAAAAACCGCACACATTCAACAAACAGCAAAACAAAAAATGACGACGACAATGAAATTTTTTTTTTTAATTAAACAAAAAAGAAGAGCAAAAAAAAAAAAATACAGCGAACGAATTAAAAAATTTATTTGTATCTTTTTTTTTGTTTCTTAGACTAAACTTCCGTTTTGTGTATTTCACAATTTTTGTTTTTTTTTTATTCTTATTTAATTATTTTACCTGGAATTTTCTTTGGTTAATGTAAAATAAAATAAAACATTCAATGAATCCATTAAAATTAAAATAAAGAAAGAGAAAATTTCGGTTCTGTTTTGTTTAATTTTTGCGCCTCCATCATCGGTTCTGTCGTTTTTCCCCCATTTTTTTTTTTCTTCATCATTTCGTCGTCTTCTGTTTTTCATTAATAAAGATTCTATTTTGTTTAGTTTTTCCTCGTTGCTATATTCTTGTTGGCTTTGTTTTTCGTTGCTATTCAAACTAATTTTAGTCTCTTTCACTCATTTTATATCTATCTCTTTCATTTTATACGTCAGTTTTTAGATTTTAGATTTTAATCGAGGTCGTCTTATAATAGAGAGAGAGCCGGTACTTAACCTTTTTTTCTTTCCTTCGTTATTTCGTTCTTTCATGGTTTCTATTATGTTTGTTGTTAGTAGAAGGGGGTGGTGGGAATTGTTCAGTACGGGTGGGTGGTTACGCATGATGACGTGACAGAGGAAATATAAATGACTAAATGAACTTCCTTCTATTTTTCGTTTTTCTTTATTTATTTAGTTTTTCTTGAATAGAGAGAGAAAATGCATGAGTAAAATGAAGAAAAGCGAACACAAACACCAACATACATTTTCATTCTAATTTGAAATTTTCATTGATAGAAAGTTAAAAAAGAAAAATAAAATGCCGAAGAAGACGGAGATATTTTCTGTTTTCTTTTTTTCATTTTTAGGAAAAATATTTTTCTCTTGTTTTCACATTGGAAATTTTGTATTTTGTTTCATTTTATTTCATTTTCGGTTGTCACACACAATTTTTCTATGAATGTATTTTGAATGTTGGATCGGATGCGTGCGTCGTGTGTGTGTATATGTGATAACCTTGAATTATCGATTAAATTTACACACACACACATACGCACATTTTTATACAAAACGAAAAACCTCTTCAATGTCATTTTCATGAATGAATTTAATGTAATAATGTATTCAGCTTTTTTTTTTAGAAAGAAGCCAACAAAGAAAGAAAAAAAAATACAAAAAACTTAGAATAACAACAACAACAACAAACAACAAATATTCTAAATTCATTCATCAAATTCAAAAAAACCAAAAAAACAAAAAATAAATAATGAAAGAAAATGTTAAATTAAGGGGTCAAATGTTGTTGTTTTATTTTTATTTTTATTCTTTGAACAGAACAGAACAGAAATTGCGTGCTACAAATTAATTAAATTTATTTAAAAAAAAAAAAATACAGAAAATGACAAAATATATGAACTGGAATTTTGTTTGGAATTTCGGGTGGCGATTCTGTTTCTGTGTAGGTATTAATGTCCATAATGGGAAATGGAAGGAAAAATGTTAAAAGTTTAAAGTAAAACAATAATTTGATTTATTTTATTCTTTCGTTTATGTTTTGCTTTTAATGACAGGGTGGGTTTAAGAGATGGATGTCTAAAGAAAAATGGGATGGAGAAATTGAATATTTTATTTTACTGATTTGAATAAATATTCAATGTTTTGTTTTTTCTGCTCCATATATTTTTAAGACAATAAAATTATGAATAAAAAATCTAATCCGTCATTTATTAATTTTTTTTCATTTGTTTTATTTTTTTAGATAATTAGAAGAGAGCGACCTTTATATGTACAAACAGCTAATTGTGTTGAAGAAAAAGAATGGGTGGATTTATTAAGTAAAATCTGCCAAAGTAATGCACAACGTTTAGAAAATTTTCATCCGTGTGCTTACATTAATGGTATTTGGACATGGTAAGTTTTATTCTCATTTTTTCATTTTATTTTCCTTAATTGTTACAACGATTAAAATTTACTTTTGTCTACAAGAAAATATTTTCCATAATTCAACGGAAATAAAGACAAATTGTTCTAAGTATCGGAAATTGTTTTGTAAATTTTGTAACAATCTTTTCATAATTTTTAATTGTTTTAATTGTTACTCTGAATTGTTACAATTGTTACTGTAACGTCAATGTTCATAAAACAAAAACTGAACTAATTTTTCAAGAATTGTATGTTACTCGTCCAATACGTTTTCTCTACCATTCTCTGTTGGGAAATTGATTAATATTACATTATGTCAATTATAGTCATACAAGGACTAAAATATGACAAATATAAATCGTTATCGATTACGACTTTATTTCTTTAAACTTAATTTAATTAATTGTTTTAATTGTACTTTTTTTTTTTGTTTCTCAATAAAAATATAAAATCTCAAAGCTGAAACAAATTTACTAAAATAATTTATACCAATTCAAGAAATATTTGATTTAAATCCCACTAAGGAACTGCAGTTATCTTAATCATAAGATTACCGGATTAACCGGAAGTAGTTAACTATAAAATAAAAGAGATGATTTATTAACAAACAAAACTGGGTTATTCCTTTTGGTTAGCAAAATAAACATTAATAAAAATAATTCTAATCTTTCTGTTTTTTTGTGATTAGTCAGAATAAATGGCTCATTATCAACACAAATTTAATGAAAACAACAAAAAAAAAACTTTAACATTTAAATTTAAATATTTTCTTTGAATCAGAACAGAATTGATTATTTCTTTATTTACTTTTTTCTGTAAGTTATTCATCGTGTTAATGGCTGGATGATTAATAATAAAATGTTATCAGTGAACAGAACATTTTTTATTTTTTATTCTGTGTTATGAACGTTCTTGATTTTTAAAGACACAGAAATTAATTAGTCAATTTGCCGTTCGAAATTATTAACACGAGAGAATAGGATGGAATTATTTGTTGGGAAAATTATAACGATTGTACGCTTTATAGAGACGATTTTTATTGAACATTTCAATTTTTGTTAGATTACTTTTTATTTCATAAGAACCGAAATAATGAGACATTTTATCGTATTCGGGTAACATTTTGTTTGTCTTTTGACTCTTGTTTGTAATTTTTTATTTTCTTTTTTCTTTTTAGTTGTAAAGAATCAGATCAATATGCAAAAGGATGTACATCAGTAACACCAAAACCATTTCAAGTTGAATTAGGTACTGCATTAGATCCAGCTAAAGATTTACAACGTTTACATTCATTAATAATGTCACATTTAAATGAATTAGAAAAATTGGGTAATCCAACACAATATAAAACAACTGGTACAATAACGGATGATTTAATAATGTGTCGTAAAACATTACAATCAATTATTGATACAGCTATTGGTTTAGAACAAATACATAGAAAATATAAGAATATGTTATCAAGAGAGATGAAATATGGTAGTAGGCAAGCACCAATTGGTGATGATAATTATTTACATATGATTCGTGGTCCTGGTAAACCTTTAATACAGCAACATCAACAGCATCAACAACAGCAACATCATCATCAACAAAATATGTCACCGATATTTTTTCATCGTGATCCAGATAATGATAATTTTTCACAATGTTAGAATCCCTCCTAATGAACGTCTCCCTCTCTATTTTCCCATACACACACACACACATCCACTTTACTATTTAATGGTTTTCTCTTTTTATAATTTTTTTTTGCTGTTTATTTTTTTTTCTTTTAATTTTTTACTTTTCATTTATTTTCTTTTTTCTTTGATTTTAAAGATAAAATTACACACCTCCTAATTTTACTTATTTTTTACACTTTTTTTAAATTTGACAATTTTTCTACAAAATAAAAGAAGAAAATAAATGAAAACAAAACAAGCAAAAAAAAAATGGTTCTAAAATTTTCTCTCTTACATTTTAAGAAATTGAAAAGAAAATCTCATTTTGATACTCTGGCTTTAATAAACTTTAATAAACGAATCTAAATTAATTTTAAATAAGAAACAAAAACAAAAAAATGGACAAAATTGAATTAAGAGAAAAAAAAAAATGGACAACAAGAAAATATAGAAAGAGAAACAAAAAAATACACAAAAAAACAAAAACTCTTTTTTTCATTTGTTTTTTTTTTTTTTTACGTAATTCTAATTTATAAATAATTTTCATTTATCGAATTTTTTTTTGTCTTTAAATTAAAAATAATTAACATTAATTAATTTAATAATTTCCCAATGATTCTCGACTTGTCGTAACTTTTTTTTTACTTTATCCATAATTATTATTATTATTTTTTTGTTGTTGTTTTTATAAAACTAAACTAAATAACATTACATAGGTACATGTAATTAGGTAAAATATCTAATGATAGAGAGAAAGAAAGAAAGAGAAAAAAAAAAGTAAGTTGCTACATTCCAAATGATTTTTGTTTTTATTTTTTTTTTTTATTTTTTACTTTTTATTTTTCTTAATTATTTAATTAATTTTTGTTTGTTGTTTTTTTCTTTTTTATTAATTTTAAAAATAATTAATAACAAAAAAAAAGGGAAAACACAACAAAAAAAACAACATATTTTATAGTGTCTGGATAACATTTAATTTAAATTGCTATAATAAAAAAAAAAAACGGGGAAATGTTTGAAGAAGAAGAAAAAAATACTGACAGAAAAAATAAACAAAAAAAAAAAGGGAGAAATTTTCTAATTTTCCAGACTTTTTTTTTTTTTTTTTTGCTTCAAATTTTTTTTTTTCTTTTTTTTTTTTTTTGTTCTTTTCATCTTTTCCAAATGAAAAATAAAATTATTAAGATTTTAATACAATACAAGAAAAAAGTAGGGGAAATGGGGAGTTGAGTTTTTTTGACCAATTTTAATTTTAATTCAATTAAATAGAAAATCTTCTTTATCGACATTATTCATTCAATTAATTAAATCAAAAATGTTTTTGTAACAACGAAACAAGTGAATTTAATTTTCTCAACAGAAAAACAAATTCTAAAAATTAATTCCGTCAAATTTATTTTATTGTCTCGAGAAAAGAAAAAGTGAATAACGTTGACTTAGAAGAAAATTGACTTTCGTTTTTCATCAATTTTCTTTGTACACATTTTCAAATGCCAAATCAGACAAATAAAATTAACGTAATTTATGGCAGAATACTGTTTTTGTTTTGTTTCAATTAGATTCAATTAGATTCTTTCTTGTTGCTTTTTTTCGAACGTGTTTTATTCGATTCGAAAACAATTGAATGAATTTAAATTTTTAAAATTATAAAAATATTTTTTTTTTGATTTAATGAATTTTTGTAGTCTGTATCTGGGTCGATAAGGACGAACTTACTTTTTAATTCAATTTTCATTTGTGTTTTAATTAAAAACAAACCCAAGTAAAAAATATGATATTTTTAATCAGAAATCTCAAATTAAATAAAGAAGATGAAGATGAAGAAGAAGAAGAAGAAGATGAAGATGAAGAAGAAAAATGGAAAAACTACTCTACACTTTAATAATTATACGTTTAAAAATAAATATAAAATAAATCTATTTGACACTTTCCACTTTGTGAATATTCCAAAATCATTTATTAAAAAAAAAAATATATAAATTAATTTGCGTTTCTTTTGTTTTTATTTTGATAATTTTTTTTCTTACAAACTCAAAAAAAAAAAAGAAGAAATTTTTTTCTGTTTTCCATTATTATTGTTGTTGTTGTTTTTTTTTCCGCTTAAGAAAAATAAATTTTCTTTTCCTAAAGAAATGGTGACGAATGTTTTGTTTTTTTATGTATTAAAAATTATGACATTCACGACAAATTCATTGCAATAAAATTATAAATTTTGTATTTTCTTTTTTAACAAAACATTTTTTTAAAAAACTTAGAAAAGGAAAAAGGAAAAGAAAAACAGTTAAATTGACGAAAGAAGAAGAAGAAGAAGAAGTAATTGAATATGAACAAATAAGAGAAACATGGAAAAATATTTTTAAACAATTTAAATAAAATTTTATGGTTAATTTAATTTAATTTAATAATTAATTTTAATTTATAAAAAAAAAAAAGTAACAAAATAAAGAAAAGAATAAATTTAATTTAAAATAAATAAATAAAAAAAAAAAAATACAAATTAATGTAATTAATTAGGCTGAAGAAGAAGAAGAAAAAGAAGAAGTTGAGGAAGATTTCAAGAAGAAGAAAAATATGTTCTTGTTTTTAGTAAATTTAAAACAGCCTTAAAAACTTAATTTATTACAGAAAAAAAGAGAAAACAGAAACTAGAAAAAAATGAAACAAAAATCAAAAGAAAATAAAAAAAATTTGAAGTAAATTGACGAAACTAAAATTCTTTTGTCTTGAATTTTGAAAAGAAACAAAAAAAAAAAATTGAAAATATTTTTGTGAAGCTAAAAAAAAAAACAAAAATATTCAGAATCATTTTGTTCGTTTGTTTCTTGACTTGAGAAATTATGAAAGAGAAAGAGACAGAAAAAATGGCTTAATACATTTTTGTATAATTTGAACCAAAAAAAAAAAAAAGAAAAAGAAAGTGTTCAAAGGGAAACTTAAGGGAAAATCTTTACACAAATGAGAACCAAAAAATATCTGGGATTATTCTGTGAAAATTCAATCCGTCTAAATTTTTTTTCTGTTTTTTATTATTTCTGTATATTCCGCTTCCTGTCCCCCCCCGTTTTGACTTGTTGGTTTAATTAGTTGTTTTTGTTTTTTTTTTTTTTTTTGACAAATTTTGGTGATGACATTTTTTTTTTTTTTTAGAAAACTTTCTTTTGTTATTTATTTATTTTTTTCTCTTTTATTCTTTCTTTTCTGTTTCCATTTATTTGTTTCGCTTTTGTACTTTTGTAAATTTATTTCGATTAAATGAAGAAGAAAAAGATGAAAATGAAAATGGCTCAAAAAAAATCTCTTTAGAAAGAAAAATTAAATAAAATATTTTTCGTTTGTTTATGTTTCGTTGTAGCAGAATTAATTAATTTAATTAATGTTAAAATTTTGTACCATTTTATTTCTTCTTTTATTGTTTTTTTATTTTTCTTTTCTCTTTTTTTTCCCCCCCCCTTCACTGTCTGTACTGTACAATTATGATTAAATTTAATTAGAATAATATTGGAGAAAAAAAAGAGAGAGAGAGAGAAAATATTATTTAATAAAAAAAAAACACTAAATGATAAATAAAACAAAATTCTAAAAAATAAAATATTAAAAAATAAAATACACAAAATGAAGAAGAAGAAGAAGAAAAAAATGATGAATAAAAATTAAAATTAAAATTTAAGAAAAAAAAAATATGAAACAATCTGACTAATTAATAAATAAATAAATTAATTTAATTGTAAAATGTACTAAAAATTTAAACAAAAAATATATATTAAAAAATTAAAAATTAAAAAATAAAATGTTTAAGAGAAATTTAATTAAATGTTTAATGATGATTTTCCTTCTTCTTTTTTTCTTTTTTTTTGTTTTTAAAATTTTTAAAAAAAAAGTTTAAAAGTTAAAAATTAATTCAAATATAATTAAATGATGTAAATGAAAGAAATTAAATATATTTAAAATATTATTATACGATTAGGAATTAAAAATGAAATGAATAAAAAAAAATTAATTTGTAACTAAAGAAAAAATATAAATACTAAGTGAATGATGAGAAGAGAGAAAGAGAAAATAAGAGAGAACCGAGAAAATAAGAAGAAAGTGTTAAAAATAATTATTAATAAAAAGAATTCAAACCCTCCGAGAGTAATCAGAAAAAAAAATAATGAAAACATGAAAATATTTTTAATAAAAAAAAAAATTAATAAATAAATAAATGAAAAAAAAAATTATATTTAACAAAAAATAAAAAAAAGAAAATATTTTAACAAAAAAAAAAACAAAAAAAAAACAAATTAAAACAAGAAATATTAGAATGTTTTTTTTCCTTCTTTTTTTTTTTTTTTTTTGGTTGTTTGTTTGTTGTTGATGTTTGTTGTGAAAGTTTTAAAACAATAGAGAGAGAGAGTGAGAGAGAAAATGTTGTTTTTAACAAAAAATAAAAATATAATTTAATGAGAACAAAACGTAGAGAAAAAAAAATGTCTTTGTCCAAAAATTCTTTGTAGTAAAATTTAAAAATATTAAAAAAAAAAACACAAAAACAAAAATAATAATAAATAATGATAAAAAATATTATTAAATTATGATAATTAATAAGAGAGAAAAAAAATATATATATAAAAAAAATTTTACTAAAAACTTTAATAATTGCACAAAACATTTTTAAACAAACAAAAACAAAAAAATTATGTAATTTAATTTAATTTAATTTAATTTAATTTTTTTTACACTTTTTTTGTTTCCCTCTTTTTTTTTCTCCTCCTTTTAATTTTTTGTTTTTAATTCAAATTAAATTTCTTAATTATTTTTTTCTACTTCTCCCATTCCTTCTACCTCCTCCTCCATCAACAGTCTTGACTTCTTTTTTTATTTTGTATAATTTTTTTTTTGTTAAATCCTCGCTCATTATTTTTCTTCTTCTGTTCTTCTTTTTTTTGTTGTTGTTGTTTTTTTTTCTTTTTTCCAATTTGTAAATATTTTTTTATCCTTAAATTTATGAAAAAAAAAAAATGTTTTTTTAATTTAATAATTTAAATGTTTTTTTCTTTTTTTTTTCTTTATTTATTTTTTTTTTTGTTTTTAATTAAAATGTTTTTAAAAATTAAAAACAAAAGAAAATGAAAAGAAAAAAAAAAGAAAGGAAAACCAATTTTTTTAGATCCTAAGTATTGAATTTTATACTTGTATCCTTATTGAGTTTTTTTACTTAAAAATAATAAACTGAATTGTATCAGTTAAAATTTGTTTTTTATTTTCCATTAAATTTATCTTGAGAGAGTTTTTTTTTTTAGAAAAGAACTTCAAAGTCTGAGATTTTATGTCTACGAGGAACGAGAAGAATTTATGTCTGTATTGTACTAAATTAATTTAGCGATTTTCTTTTCATCCTAGTCAGCCGAACCCTAAAGTTCTTTTTTAATTTAATTTGTGTAACGTTATTTGTAACCGAAATTAATTCATAAATTCAAATTTCAATATGTATTAATTCGGGATTCAAATTCTATTCCTAAAATATAGTTATTAGTAGTGCCATCTATTATTCGGTACAACTAACTTATCAATAAAATGAAATGTCATATTCAATTTTAGTGCGAAGTAGAGACGGAAATAAATTTAAATTTCCAATAAACTTTCTTTATTCACATATTTTTTTATAAACACATTACATTTAATGTGCTTTTGCTTTCATCATTACATAATAGAAATAAGTAAGTTTTGTCAATTAAAAAATGTTCTTATATCAATAGAAGAAGAAAATCATATTTTTTTATAAATGTCATTAACTAAAAAGTAGTCGTTAGTTCCGGCCTTAAAAAAAATAATATATAAAAAAAAAAGTTCATTATTTTTCTTTTGTGTATTTTTTTTGACATGTCAATTAAAGTGTAAAAATCGTCTCTCTATTAAAAAAGCAAAAAAAAAAAAAAAAACTATGGAATCAATTTTATTAAATAAATGAAAAAAAAAATTCTAATTAAAAGTTATTATTGTTATTTTTTCTAAAATGGAATTTGCTGAATTAATACCGACACCTAAATTGGATAATGTTAAATTAAATAGTAATTTAAATGAACCAATTGGTGGAACATTGTGTTTAACTGGACATCATTTAATTTTAAGTTCACGTAAAGATGATGTACAAGAATTATGGGTAAATTATTTAATTCAAATTATAAATTAACAAAATTCATTCTATTTATAATTCATCAATTTAATATTTTTTGACAATTAAATATTAAATTAATCAATGGGAAAAAAACTGACACAGAATTTTCTTCTTTTCATTTTTCGTAAACAGCTTTTACATCAGAACATTGATACAGTGGAACGTAAACCAAATATTATTAATAATATTTTACAAGGTGGTACAATTATATTAAAATGTAAAGATTTACGTATAATATCATTAGATATTTGCACACCACAAGAATATTTAAATATTGCAAATTCAATTGAAAAATTATCAACATTAAATGATATTTATTTACAATATGCATACTTTTATCGTCCAATGTATAATATTCTTGAAGATGGTTACACCATTTTTAGGTAAATATATAATTATTCTTATGTTATTTCATTTTATAGGATTTACATATGGAAAGTAACTTCCAATGTTCCCGTGGGAAGAATTCTAATTCTAGAAAAATTTTCTGACCAAATAATAAATCTGTGAGATATTTCTAACTTTAAAATTACTTTTTTCTCATAAAATCAGATTTTCCTCTGTAAAACAGAATTTATTATTAGATTTATTTTAAATAATCTTCTTCGGGTGGTTTGCCAAAATAAATTAATAAATTGTTGTCCTTATTCCCTTGAAATAAAAAGCATATTTGAGGTATCAGGTGAAAATTTTATATTTTCACTATAAAAGGAAAAGTTTTTATTTAATATTTTCTGTTTTAAATTAAATTTTGAGAAAATTTTGTAGAAAAAAGAAATCATTGAAGGCCACTCGTATGTAATTTAATAAAGTCACTCAAAATCTCCACCTCTCAAAATAGAAAAACAAAAAAAAAAAACTTTAAAAACATTTTTCCTCTCATGGATTAAAGAAATCAATAAATAATACATTGTTGATTTTGTTGTGTTTCTCACTCTGTCCCTTATTTTTGTTTCTTTCTATTTTTATATTTTATTTTTTTTTTGTTTGTGGTTCTGTTGTATCTTCTTTTTTATTATTTCATTTTATTAATCTGAATATTGATTTTTACACAAATTTAATTATCTTTAATTATTATCTGAGTCGGTTTTTTTTTTGCTATTATTTTTTTGACTCTCTTGTGTATGAATAAAGAGACTGTACGTGTTATTTACACATTTATTGGAACAGCCTGTTCATTTTTTTGTTTTATCAGCATTTTTTTTCTTCTTTTTTTTTTTTTTTTGTTTATATTTTATTTATCACAATTAACTTTAATCCCCAATATTAAATTTTAGCTTTGATTAAATGAATCATTTACTTGCGAGTTATTTTTATTTTATTGCGATTAACTCTTTCATTTTAAAAATGCTGAACAATAATTGATTCTTAGTAGAAATATTGTTTTCTTTTCTTTTCTTTGTTGTTTTGATTTTTTTGTAAGAAAGAAAAATTTACAAACAATCTTTCTTTTATTTCATTTTAGACCAGAAATAGAATTTTCCAAATTATTAAGTTCAGATGATTGGCGTTTGAGTACAGTGAATAGAGATTATTCAATTTGTTCATCGTATAGTTCAACATTAATTGTACCAAAATCAATAACTGATGAGGAAATAATTCAATCAGCTGCATTTCGTGATGGTGGACGATTTCCTATTTTATGTTATCGTCATGAAAATGGGGTAAACAAATATTATTAATTATTGTTGCACCTTTCTAATTGGACCATATTGAAAGTAGTTAATAAATTTAGATGACTATAAAGTCGACTATAAATTAGTAAACTAATATCAATGCTTAAATCTACAGCATGATTTAATTTTGTTTGATTTAACGAATTTATTTATGATTTGCGTCTCGAATTTTGCCTTTTCTAATCTGATTTGCTCGACTGTCTTATTAGAATCAAGTGATCCAATTAAAATGATTTATTTCAGTTTCTTTTTCGAAACAAAAAATAAGAAAAGGTTAATTGAAATTGATTTAAAATTTATATTTTCACATTTTACATTTTTTTTAATAAAAATTACTTGATAGAAATTGAATTAAAATTTCAATCATGTTCTTGTTTATTTTAAGGCAATTTTAATGCGAAGTTCACAACCATTAACTGGTGCTAATGTAAAAAGATGTCGTGCCGATGAGGCAATACTTAATACTGTTTTATTTCGTAGTAAAAAAGGTTTAATCGTGGATACATGGGGTAAACGCTGGAATATATATAATTAATCTATAAACTTTTAAAATAACATAAATTGGTCAATTAAAGGTAAAGGTAAATCAAATACAGAAACAGATCAACATTATTCACAATGGCGTAAAGTGACAAGACCATTAGGAAATTTCTCTTCTGTTTCTAATCTTTTAGATAGTTTTACTAAATTAATTGAAGGTTTGTTATTCCTTTAATTTTTTTTTGTTATAAACTTTACATTTTATTTTTATTTAATTATTTTTTAGCATGCAATGACACAACATGTAACTCTGATAAATGGTTATCACGTCTTGATAATTCAGGATGGTTAGCAATTGTATTAAATGCCTTAAATGCTGCCTGTGTTGTATCACAATGTTTAGATCAAGAGGGTATACCAGTATTAGTACATGGTGGGAAAGGATTAGATTCAACACTTGTTGTTACATCATTAGTACAAATAATTCTTAATCCTGATTGTCGTTCTGTTAGAGGGTAAGAAGAAATTTGTTTAAATTTATTTTATGTTTTATTCACATGATTATCGCACATTGTTGAATTGTTAAATTTTTGAATTTGATTTAATTTTGTATTCAGATTTTGTAATCTGTTACGTCACCAGAAAATTCTTAAAAGTATGTCATTTAGAAAACTTGAGTATGCGAATTAATTTGATTAAATTCTCCTACCTCAACAACTAAACCAATCGTTTGAACATTTTTTCATTGATAAAAAATTATGTAACAAAATTCATTCATAAAAACTAAATAGTAGTGGGTCTTCTATCAACGTGCGATTGTCTATTTTCAATTGTGATAATTAATAAAATTATTTATTACAGATTACAAGCTCTAATTGAACGTGAATGGATACAATCGGGATTTCCATTTGCAACACGTCACAGACAATCCTGTTATACACAATCACAATCTCGTTCAAAAACATCAGGTTCAACATTTGTACTATTTTTAGATTGTGTTTATCAACTTTATTGTCAATTCCCTTGTAGTTTTGAATTTAGTTCTGAATTTTTAATAACATTATTTGAACATAGTTATTTTAGTCAATATGGTACATTTTTGGGTGATTCAGAAAAGGAACGTGTTACAGCTGATATTTATAAAAAGACAACAAGTTTATGGTCATATATAAATCGTCCAGATATTTTAACATCATATTTAAATCCATTATATGAACCAAATAATTCTGTAATATGGCCATCAGTTGCACCAATTAGTTTAGTATTATGGTCAGAATTATATTTACGTTGGGTTATTGATCAAAGTCATAAAAAGAAAACACTTTATCAAATTCAAAGTTTAATAAGTGAAGAAAAAGATTTACGTTTAAAAGTTAATAAATATCGTAAACAACTTTTAGATCTCTATAGAGAATTACAAGAATTACAAAAAATTAATGAAGAATTTTCAGATTAAAAAGAAAGAAAGACAAATCAAATTTAGAGGGTGAAAAATTGTAAAGAATTCAAATTGGATTCATTTTGTGTCAACACATTTCTTAGTTGTTAAAATTTGTTTCGTACTTCATAATCCAATCATTTAGTCTAGACTTTTATAATTTAATTTTAAATAAAGAAGAAGTTAATGTTTTTCATTTTTGTTTGAATTTTTTATTTTTTTTTATTTTTAGAGAAAAAGTTCTTTATTTTTTTTTCTTCCTTAATTTAATTTAGATAAAAGATTTTAGTAATCATCCTACTCTCACTTAAAATACTTTGATTTGTAAATGAAATTTTTTGTTAATGAATAATATTATTTTGTATCCATTTGATTGGTTCCGTAATTCTTGTGTTTGGTAAAAATTATTCTAAAAATATTCTCATTATTTTTTTGTTAAAAAGTAAACGATACAATTTTTCTGTTCTAGTAAACAATAAATTCTGACTGAACTAAATCAAAATCAACAAAATTTTTTTCAATTGTCACTTTTCTTTATTTAAAATTCTTCTATTGGTGATAGCTAATTAATTGCTGTAATAAATTCAATCATTCTTCAATTAATATTCTTTATCTAATTTGTTCAATTGCAAATTAATTTAATTTTTAATTGAAAGAAAAAAAAATTCTTTTTGCATGATTTTTATTAGTTAGAAAATAAAAATAAAATCTTTAGAAAAAAAAAAAAAAAAACAATCGACAATTTATTGTTGTTTTTGCAAATAGACTGAGTAAAAGTAAATAATTAAATTTTATTTTAATAAAATACAAAATATATGAACCAAGAATCTTAAATTTCAATTATGAATGTAATTAGTTAATTTTGTCTTAAGATTTAATAAATAATTCAATAATCTTTAAACTTACAAAATTAAACTAAATTTTGTATAGAGACTGTAATTGTAATAGAACAAATCCTCTGTTTTTTTTAATTTGCATTTATTTTTATTATTGTTGTTGTTGTTTTTGTACTTGTTCCTTATTTGATTTCAGTTTAAAGTCATTTTACACTTTTTAGTTTATGTGTTTATGTGTATGTGTGTGTGTGTGTGTGTGTGTGTGTGTGTGTATATATATGTAAAATGAATCCAATAATTTATAATTAATAAACATTCCATTTTTCCCCTTCTAACTATTACTAACTATACTCATAATTAGTAATTATTTATGATGAAACAAAAATTAATTAATTAATTAAAATAAAACAATAAATAATTAAAATTAAAAAAAAAAATTAATAAAAGAAAACAAAAAAAAAATTAATTAAAATGAAAATGTCAATTTTAAAAAGAAACAAAAAAAAAAACTGACTCACTTTATTCAAGTTTTTTTAATAATAAACAAAAAATTTAATAAGAAAAGTAAAAATGGAAAGGAAAAAGTAAAATGAACGTTGAAAGTGAGTTTTAACTTTAATTAATAAATAAAAAATTTCTTCTTATGAATACAAAAAGTGTTGACCGTTTTAGTCATTATTATAAAAAAAACATAATTAAAACTTTTAAATCCATTTGAAGTGGTCCTGATTTCATTTTAATCATACAGTGAAACTCGGTTATAACGAACTTCACTTATAACGATCTTTCGGTTATAACGAACTTTTTTTTTGGTCACTTGAAGTTCGTTATAACCAAGTTTCACTGTATTTTTTTTTTTTTTGATTCCAAATCTCAGAATACAGAATTTATTTTTTTTTTTGCTCAAAGGAATATCGTGACACAAATTCATGTTGTCTGTTATTTGTAACAATCCAATCAATTGGTACTTTATTGTCACACAATTTTGATATCTGACATTTGTAAATTAGTGGGATTTTTGTAAACTTCTCTGATCCAGTGATAAATGAATTTAGATTTTTAATATCAATTAATGGACATGAAGAATGAAATTTCACTCTTTCTTCTTTTGTTTTTGTATTTGGACAGATAAACTTTACATTTTGTTTCTCTGACATTCTCTAACATTCAGAAAACAGAATAATTGAATTATATTATGAAATGAAATCAGTCCCTTCTCGCATTTTGGATAGAAAAAAAATGAATAATAAAAAATGGGTTCAAAAAAAAAAAACATTCACACCAATTTTTCTAAAAATGACTTTTTGGACTTTTTTTTGAATAAATCTAAAAAAAAAAAACAACAAATGAATTATAAACTGCCTTCTTACGTTTATTTCCTGTAATTCTTAAAAAAAAAAAAAATTATTAATAATAATTATAAAAAAATCCTCAAACAAAAACAAACAAATTTAAAAATTAAAAAATTAAAAAAGAAAAAATTAAAAAAAAAAGTTAAAAACAAAAAAAAAACTGATTAAATAAAATTTAAAAAAATTAAAAGAACAAAAATTAAGCGTAAAAATTTAAATAAAATAAAAAAAAAAAAAGTTAAAAAATATTTATAAGAATCTTCTTTAATTATTAAACAAAAAAAAAAAAATGTAAATTTTCATAATTCCATTCTAAAATTCCCTCCTTTTTCTGATAAAATAAAACAAATGAATCTTGAAATTATTCTACAAATTATCTAAAAAACTTGTCAAATTATTTGTTTTCAATTGAGCGTATTCACCAAAAAACAATTTTTTAGTGTCACCCTCTTAAAAAAAAAAACAAAACAAGAGAACGAATGAAGAAAATAGAACGAATGTGAAAAAATAATACTTTCGACTGTGAGTAGAGATACAAAAATATTATGTGAGAGAGAAAGAGAGACAGAAGATATTTAATTGTTGGAAAATGCTTTTGGTGAATACGCTCATAAAGTAATTTTTATTTTTTGTTTTTTGTAAATTACCGAAAAAGAAAATTCTGTTTTTGAATTTAATTTTAATTTTTATTTTTTAAACTTAAAATGAAACAAAAGAGAATAAAAAAAAATGTAAAAATGTCAATTTTGTTATAAAAGAATATGTTGATATCTGTTTACAACTTATATTCTTCGTTGTATCCAATTATTCGATATATTTGATTATTTTTAAATTTTACAAAAGTTTTCTGTAAGCTTTAATTAATAAAGGATAGAAAATAAGAATAAAAAGGAAACATAAAATTGTTGTAAAATCAACCGACATAAAATACAACAAAAACCAATATATTCTGTCTGATTAGAGATGTGCTCCAATTAAACCGATAGATATTCAATTTTACTATATTCTAATGAAATTTAAAGCAACATTTATTTCCTTTAGAATTGAAAGTTTGATTAAGATTCAAAATTGTTTTAATGGAATATTGAAATTTATTCGTTGTAAACAGAAATTATTAGTTTATATTTTTAAAAGTTTTAAACAATTATTTAATTAAATTAAATTATACAATAAATAAATATTAAAAAAATATATATTTTATTAAACAAAGAAAAGGGAAGAAAAACAGAGAGAGAGAGAGAGAGAAAATGAGGAAGTGAAGAAAATAAATAAATTATGATGAACAAAATAATAAAGATGATTTTAAGAGAAAAGTATGAATTTATTTAGGTATCTAATTTTTATTTAATATAAATATAAAAATAATGTTTAAACTGTATTTTGTATTTCATGGAACTTATACATAAACAATAAATAATAATTATTCATTATTTCATTGAAATAAAATAATTTTTGGGCAATAAAATAATATTTAATTAAATTTTAATTTTTATTTTTCAAAGTTAAATCTTAAAAATTCATCAATAGTCATTATTTCTAGGTTTCATTTCTTCAAATTTTAGTGAAAAGAAATAATGATACAATTTACAATTTGAAGAAAAATCTATACAAACCTAAAATCCTATTCATTGAAGAGCTTCGTAAACAAAAGCTACCAAAAATCTACTAAATTCGTTAAAAGACTTTTATTAGTTTTTGGTACAAGAATATTAATTTCTACAGAAGTCGCGTGATGTCATTGTATATTCTTATTTTTTTTAAGGGAAGAAATAAAAGGTAATTAAAGGTAAAAACTAACATTTACTAAACGAATGCATTTAAGTTGTAAAAATAGTTAAAAGTGACCAAAATACATGAAAAAAGAATAAAGAAACCGTACAACAGTCTTTTGATTAAATTCAAAAGAAAAACATTTAAAAGGTTTACTTTTAATAATAAATAAAAACTTTTGGCATTTATTTTTTTTTTTGTCAAAAAAATGTTTTAATCAAAAAAAAAAATCATATTCAAAAAGTATAAAATATTTGTTGTTTGCTGTTTAGCTTATCATATCACAATCATTAATTTCCACCTACGTTAATTTCAGAATTCTGGAATAATGATGAAATATATTCAACACATAAAAACAAATAAAAAAGGGGAAATTAAAAAAAAAAGAAAATATATGCACGCGTGTAATCAATTCAATTGAATTTATCAATGATTGATAAGGATAATTCATTAGTGATAAGAACCATTTACTGAAATGAGCAAATAATTAATAGAAGGAAAAAAAATGTCAAATATGAAAAATTCATAATAATAATTTTCTTATTGGAAATTCACCAAAAAATAAAAACTAACCAAAAGCACATGAAATTTTCTTAATTCGCGTAAAACTTTTCTCTGATCGAAGAAAAACTACGCGAATTTTTTTTTTATTTTAAAAAAAATTTATTGAAGAATAAATTAAGAATAAATTAAGAAAGGACAATTATGTGAATAAGATTCCAATTAGAGAAATAAATTCGTCTGTAACTTAACTTTTGATCTTTACAGAAAACAATTGAAATAAATTCATAAAAACAAAAATGAAAAAATCCATCACGCAATCTGTTGGATTTTCCATTAAATATAAAAGTATGAAAATTGTGTTTGTCAATTTTCCCATAGAAAAAAAAAAAAACAACAAAAAAAAAAGAAAGAAGAAAAACACAAAATTTTCGGATAACCAAAAAAAAAAAAAAAACACAAAATCAGAAAAAGCGAAGAAAACGTAAACTTTTTGTTACTTTTTAGTACAGAAAAATCAATATTGAACTTGTGACGTCAAGAAAAACGACACACACACCAAAAAAAAAAAAAAAGAAAAAGAAAAAACGAAAAACGAAACGAAAGAAGAAAAAAAGGAATAAAAGAGAAGGAACAAAAAAATAAAAAGAAGAAAAGAAAAACGATAAGAAGAAGCAAAGTTTATTAGTTGAAAAAAATTTGTTGTTTTATGTGTGTGTTATTTTGTGGTAATGTAAAAAATAAAAAATGAAGAATTAAAATAGAAAATGAATAAAAAATAAAAAATAAAAAAGAACATAAAAATGAAAATGAAGAAAGAAAAAAAATACAACTAAAAAAATTAAATAAAGGAAGAAGAAGAAGAAGAAGAAGAAGAAGAAGAAGAAAAATTAATTTATATTTTGTGTGTTTCGTTTATTGCCAGTGTGTGTGTGTGTGTGTTTCACTCTGTGTATGTGTGTGTGTGTGTGTTTAATTATTTTATTTCCCATCAATATGATGAAAACATATTTTTCATTTTAAAAAAGGAAAATGAAAAAAAAAAAAACATATTCGCTGATTTTTCTGTTTTCTGTTGTTTCAAATTGAAAGTTTTTTTTATTCCTCTGGTTCTTCCCCTTTCATCACTTCACTACTTGTGAAAAAAGGACACAGAAGTAGAAGAAGAAGAAGAAGAAAAGTAAAAAAAAAAAGCTCATTTTTGTGAAAGAAAAAAAAAAGAAAGAAAAATGTGATTAAGAGAAAAGTTGGAAAATTTGGAAAATTTTTTAGTTTTCCTTTTTTTTTTTGTGTGTGTGTTTTTTTTTTGTTGGCCTTTTTCTCTGTAGACAATTTTTTTCGTTTTTTTTTCCTTTCCTCTTTTTTTTCTTCTTCTTCTTCTTCTTCATTTTCTTCGTCTTCTTTTTCTTCTTCTTCTTTTTTTTTTGTTCATTCAAGTTATAGACTTTTGTCAGCCATGTTAAAGTTGTACATTTAAATTGTACACACACATGCACACACACGTACACACGTACACACACACACATATACACACACACACACACATAGAACACATTATCTCGAGAATTTAATTATTTCGAAATAAAAACATAAATTAAATAAATAAAGAAGAAGAAGAAGAAGAAAAGGAAGAAGAAGAAGAAAAGTAAATTTAATTAAATTAAATTAAATTAAATTAAAAAAAAAACAAAAGCTAAAACTAAAACTAAAATAAAAAAAAAAACTGTAAAAATGTAACGAAAAGTTTAACCGGATTGCAATGGAAAGAATCCTTTTTTTTTGTTGTAATAAAAAAAAAATTGTGTAAAAAAATGGAAAAACAAAAAAAAAAAAAAATTGTGAATTATTTGTGCCGTGAATTTTATTTTGAGTTTTGTTGTTTTTTTTTTGATTTGTTTGGTTTGATTTTTTTTTTTTGTTTCTTTTTATTGAAGCAACCGGAATAAAAATTTCTGATGAAATTGTCTCGTTGATTATCTAAAATTTTGCTATTCCATTTTTGGGTTTCCATTTAAAAACAAAAAAGCTCCACCTGATGCCTGCCTGCTTCCAAGTCTCTTCATTAATTTCCTTATTTTTTTTCCTAATTTTCCTTTTTTAATTGACCCAAAAACTCAACTTTAAATTTCTTCTTCTTCTTCATTTTTAAAGAAGTTTTTCCACATTTCATCCTGATTTAATTTGTCTCTCTAAGTCTAAATGGGGAAAATAGAAAAAAAAGTTAATTTTATAAGAAGACAGAAAAAAAAAACAACATCTGTGTAAATTTTTCACTTTTTGTTATTTTCTTCCCTTAAATTTTTTCCCCTTTAATTTTTTTCCTCTTAATTTTTTTCCTTAAATTCAAAATAAAAAAAAAAAATAAAAAATAAAGAAGAAGAAGAAAAAATTAATTAAATTAAAATTAATTGGAAAATATTGACTTTTTTTTTTTGTTGATGGGTTGTTTGATTTCGTGTCTCTTTTTATCTCTCTCTCTCTGTCTCTCTCCCTATCACTCTACATCTATGTATCTGTCTCACTCTTTCGCCTCTTTATTTTCTCCCGTTATTCTATTTTTTTTTTTGTTTCTTTTTTAATTATTAATAAAAAAGAAAAAAAAAATATTGTGATCGTTATTCCATCAGATTATTGGAAAATGTACAATAAACAGCTGTGACCCCCTTTTTCCATTAATATCGAAAAAAAATAAATAAAAAAATAACTAGAAAAATCAAAAGAAGAAGAAGAAGAAGAAGAAGGGAGTAAAATCAGAGGAAGATGAAGAAGAAGAGAGGAAAATTAATAAACGAATAGACAAAAATAAAGGAAGAAATAAAAAATTTGGATTTAAATTTGGATAAAATTGATAATTGGAACACTTTGTCTTTCTGTTTCATTATTCTCCTTCATCTTCATCTTCATCTTAATCATCTTCTTCATCAGATTGTTTCTCTTCTGTTCCGTTCAATTCCGTACTGTTCGGTATTTATTTTTTCTTTCTTAGTAAAAAGGAGAATAAGAAAAGTGAACGAACGAACGAATGAAAGAAAAACGGCAAATATGAAAATGAAAGAAAAAACGAAGGAGAAAAAGAATTATTTTATAAATATTTCTTTTCTATGAAGATAAAAAGGAACAAGAATAAGAAAAAGGAACAAGAAATCATACAGCACATGCGCCAGTTTATTATTTTGTTATATTTTTCTCATTAAATTATAAAATTTATTCTATTATTAATGGATATTTTTACAAATCAGGTTACGAAAGAAAATTCACAATTTTTCCTATTTCTTCTTCTTCTTCTTCATCATTTTCTTCTTCTTCTTCTTCTTCTTCTTCTTCTTCTTCTTCTTCTTCTTCTTCTTCTTCTTCTTCTTCTTCTTCTTCTTCTTCTTCTTCTTCTTCTTCTTCTTCTTCTTCTTCTTCATTAACCAGTTCTTTTTATTCTTCTTTACTTTTATTTTATTTATTTCCCCGTTTCAATTTTGTTCTGGTCTTGTAGAATTTTCACTTGTGTTGATTGGGAACTTAAACTTTTTCCTATTTTTATTTTAATCCTGATTTTATGATTCTTCTGTGAGATTTTCTGTTATACGTTTGTTTTTGTTTCTTTCTTTATTTTTGTGTTTCTGTGAACAAACGGATTAACACAAATATTTTAACTTCCAATTAATTATAAGAAGCAGTGGAAGTTTTATGTTCCCCTTCTAATTTTTTAAATCTTTCCTTAGTATTTCCCTTTCAATCGTGTTCCCTTAGATTCCCATTTGATTTGAACTTTTATTACCTAACTGAAGTTTATAGTTGGAGTTGAACAAAACTTATGAAACCAAAAACAAATTAACTTTTTTTTTTTTTTACTTTATTCAAATCAATTCAAACACAAACAATTTTTTTTTGATTTTAAAGAATAAAATTTTAAAGAAAATTAAAAAGAAACTCAATGGAAAAAATTTCGGATAAAACAGATTTTCCTTTAAAATCTTTTTGTTTTGTTGGAAGTGACCAAAAATAAAAATAAAAGAAGAATGGACAAAAAATATAAGAAAATCTTTAAACTGAATTGAATTTGTTGTGAATAATTTATTCGAACATACAAAAATAATTAATTTTTCGTGTGTGTGTGTGTGTGTGTGTTTTATTTTTGTTGTTATTGTTGTTGTTCTTGTTTTTTGGTTTTTTGTATTAATTTTTTATTTTTGTTTCTTACAGAAATTGTGAAATAATGTGACCCAACAACAATAAATTTATTTTTTTTTTTGTGACTATGAAGAACAAAAAATATCCAAGAAATTTGTTCTGAAGGAATAAACACAAAAACACAAAACAAAAACAAAAAAAAAAAAAACAAAAATGAAAAACTGAAAGGAAAGGAAAAACGAATTATTAGAAGACGAAGAAGAAGAAGAAGAAGAAGAAGTGGAAGAGGAAGAAGAGAAAAATATACAAAATAGTTTTCATTTAATTTCTGTGTGAATTGTATAGAAAATCATTCACAAAATAATCAAGAAAAGGAAAGACGAAGAAGAAGAAGAAGAAGACAAACACCCACACACAAACATATACATTAAAGAATAATAATAAGAAGAAGAAGAAGAAGTAAAAGAAAAAGAATAAAAAGAGGAAGAGAAAAATCGCATTTACACAAATTCTTCTTTTTTTTCCTTTTTTTCCTTTTTCCCTTTTTCCTTTTTCTCTCTCAGCCACAAATAAAAAAAAAAACTGAAAGAAGAATAAAAATATACAATCGGAAAGATAAATAAAAAAAGAAACAAAAAAAAAAACATAATATAAGGGAGGGTGTAGGAGGGGATAAAAGAAAAATGGCCGATATGCCTGATTTATCTCATTTAACACCTGAAGAACGGGCTATCATTGAATCTGTAATGCATCGACAGAAACAAGAGGAAGAAAGAGAAAATGAAATAATGAGGTATGAACGTTTTTTTTCCTTTCCTTCCCTTCTTCTTTTTTTTTTTTAGGAAACTTAATTTTTTTCGTTTTTATTCCAAAAAAAGCACAAAGCAAAAAAATGAGAAGAAAATGTTTTCCAGTGGAAATGATCAGAGTAATACATTTGTTGTTGTTGTTGTTGTTGTTATTGTTGTTGTTGTTGTAGAAATCAATTCCAAATCAAGCAGAGAGAGAGATGATAATTTGTTAATTTCAGTTTTATGAATGAACGAAGAATAAAGTTTTTATATTGGAGGATGTTGTGTCTGTGCCCATAATATGAGATTATCATTGAAATTATCTGCAGTAAAATTTGTTTAGATTTTGTTTTTTTAATGTTCAGCTATACAACAGTGGATGTCAATCTGTCTGTAAAGTCTATCGTCTTAATAATACATTTCCGTGTTAAAATTGTAGCTTTTGTAGAATTAATTTCCCTATCTGACTCATAATAGAGATTTTGTTTGAGACTCTTACATCCAAATGCTGGAACAATTTATTGTTGAATCAAACATTAAATTTAATTTCACGAATAGTGGACATTTGTAGTAATTTGTTAAATCAAAAAAACAGAAAATATTGACAGATTGATAGAAACTGGAAAGCAACATTCAATAATAACGTAACAATTATTACCGGAAATTCTAGAATTAAAAAAACTTCCACTAATTAAATTAGAGAACTTCTCTATAAAATTAATATTTAAACGTAAAACTCTTCTAATTTTATTTATCTTTAACGCAAAATTCAATTCAAACAGCTTTTAAAATTTACAAATTTTTAAAATTTTTAAAATAGAAACACAACAAAAAAGGAAAGAAAGAAAAGCTTTTAAAATGTTCAATAATAATTTTTTTTTATTAAATGAAGGAAAGACAAAATTGTTTTGTATAGGAAAAAAAGTCCCTTTTTCTATTAAATTTATAATTTTATTATCAAACTTATTTTAAATATTGACTGGTGTGGTGCAAAGGAATAAATAAATAAAAAAAATTTTAATTTAATTTTTAGACGGAAACAGGATGAAGTATCAGTACTAGAGGATACAATTAGACAAAGATCAGAACAACAAAAAAAGGCTGGTGTAGAATTAGATGCAACTTGTCATATTTGTTTAAAAACAAAATTTGCTGATGGTGTTGGACATGTTTGTCATTATTGTAGTATACGTTGTTGTGCTAGATGTGGTGGTAAAGTAACACTGAGAAGTAATAAGGTAATTCTTTTAATTACAATTTTAACACATTTTTTTTTTATATCTTTTTTAGCTCTTATTTTATTGTTCCATTATATGATGATTGTGATTGGTATATCCTCTCATGGATTCTCCTATTCTGTCTTAGATTTGTTGACAAATTTCCAAATATTTAGGAACTTTTAACTTAACGGCGAGTGTCGGACAGAGACAAAGGATTAAATGTTCGTTTATGATTCATAAAGATTTGAATTCAAACCTCGGTTCAGATTCGATTAAAAATAGTAAATTCCAGACTCTAGTACTGAAATAGTGTAACCGGAAGATAACCAAAAGTTTTCTCTTGTTAAGTTTTCAGTAACAAGGTTCTCTGCTATAAATTTTCAAGACGTAAATTCTTCTAACTCTAATTGTTCCAATTTCCTCGGCACATTGATTTACGTATCTACCTACGATAGATCAATAAATAAACTGACAGGCATTAATTATTAAAATTCTGATAGTCTAAATTTCTCAGTAAACAAACTCCCAATACCTGATTTCAATCTGCTGAATTCTAAATTACTTTCTTAATAATTAATTAAATACAAAATGCATTTTCAGAATGAGAAATACAATAATTTCCTAGAATTTCAATAAAACTCTCAGTTTATTGTGAATGGTTCCATTCATCCATATAAAGTTTAAAGTCGTTTTGTTAATAAATTATTAGATTTTTCTTATCTTAAAATTCTCTAATTTTCTCTTAAAAAGAATTTTATTTTAAAAATTAATTAAAAAAAAAAAATAATTGAAATAAAATAAAAATTAAAAATTAGAATCCTTAAAAGGTCTCTCCATATTTGTTCTTTGTCTCTTTAAAGTTTTCCTCCTATTTTCCTAAATTTCTTTCTATTAATTAATTTAAGTTAAAGAATAAAAAAAAATATGGAAATATCAGTAAAATAAAATATTTTCCGTCATTCAAATAAATATCTTTCTGTATTTATTACACCGCATTACGAATGATATCATCATAATATTTCTATTATTCACTCTGATTTCTTATTTTTCCCTTCAACTTTCACTTCTTCTTCTTCTTGTTCTTCTTCTTCTTCTGTGTTCCTCTTCTTCCTCTTCTTCTTCTTTTTCGTTTATTTTCCATTCTAAAAAAAAAGAAGAAGAATAAGCAAAAGAAGAGAATTCTCTATTCAATATTTCATACATTGGTTAATTTTTTAACATCATTTTCGGTTGAACTGAAGAGTCAAAAGAAGAAAAAAAAATAAACGAAAAAGAAAAATCATTTCTTTTCTGTTTCTTCTTCTTCTTCTTTTTTTTTTTAGTTTTATTTTTATTTGAAAATGAGTTTAGTCTTTTTGTCAGACTTTTTATTTCCTTTAATTTTTTTCTTTACATCTGGCAATAGGCCAGAAAATAGAAATTATTATTATTACTATTTTTTTTTCTTTCCTTTCTTTCGTTGGTTCGTTTTTTTTCTGTTGTTTTTTTTTTTTCATTTTTTATTCATTCTTGAATTGTTAGTTTTGTGTGTTTTTTTTTTTTTTTTTTGCATAAATTTATGAAAGAATTGTGTCGTCAGTTTCCTAATAAAGACACCAGAATTTTTTTTTGTTGTTATTATTTACTGTATACTTTATAAATTTTAATTGTATTTTTATTTCTATATACGATTTTTTTTTCTTGTAGATAATTTGGGTGTGTATCCTGTGTCGAAAAAAACAGGAGCTTTTATCAAAAACTGGACAGTGGATTAATAAAAATACATCTCCTGATGGTTTTATTCGACGTATCGAAGGAGATAAAAGCAGTGTAATTATAGATTTTCACTTTTTTCAATTAACAGTACAGTAAAACCTGTCTATTATGACCACATGTCAGAACAACCCACGTGTTACAGAATACTTGTAACATTGACGCAAATAGAAATTTTTGAATCGGATAACTTTTCATCTGTTTAAGTGGGCAAAATTCGTATATGACATAATCGATGTACCAAATATATTGTAGCAGGTTTTACTGTACCAATTAAAATAATGAAGAAATTTCTTTTTGGTTTTAATTTGGTGACAGAAATTTAAGAAAAAAGTAAATTCGGATTATCAAATTTTGTCAAAATTTACTAATCCAAATTAGCAAAAAAAAATTTCTGTCACAAAATTTCTTCTTTAAAATTTGTCTTTTAATGATTTATCGTTCAACATTTAATTAATTTAAATTTTTTTTATTGATTTTATATTTGTAGGCACCATTTGATCCACACGATCCATCGGATAAGCGACCAAAATTAGAAAGAGCACGTAGTGCTGCTGAAAAAGAAAATTTACCATTACAACGTTCTGGTAGTGTACTAAGAAGACAGTATTCACAACAGGAACAGCCAACACGTAGAATGTCAACATCAGATGGTAGTGCTGATGTATTAAATTTAAGTCAACGAAGAATACAACAAACACAAAATTTACAATATCCCGATCAACAATATCAACAAAAATATCAACAACAGCCACAATATCAACAACAACAGCAACAACAACAACAACAGCAACAATTACAGCAACAGCAGCAACAACAACAACAACAACAGCAACAATATCAACAAATACAAGGACAACAATCAATTGTTGGTGGCTACTATAAAACACATGGACAAAATCCAAATATACAAATAGAATCAATTGATCATCATCAACATAATGTTAATTATCCAGAAGATGATCCTAGTTACTATCAGGTTATTATCTTTTTATTTATTACAAATATAACTTTAATTTTCCTTAAATACAAATTAATAAATTCTATTTTGACCATTTTCACAATTTTCTATTTTTATAGGGAGAACTTGATGGGTTAATGCGTAAACATCCACATCTTGTTCATCCACGGCAACAACAACATTTTGTTGTACAAACAAATATACAAAAACAATCTAATATCGGTTTAATATCTGATGAACCAAAAAAACACAAGAGGCCTCTAGCAGCTCCTTATATTACTCATGAACGTTCATTTAGCAGTTCTGAAGAAGATTTACGATCAACACCGGAATTTGAAGGCAAGACATTTATTTATTTTCATTTTTTTTTTTATTTATTTGTTTTTGTTTTTTTTTTTCGTTTATAAAATATTTATTTTCATTTTATTTGTTTTCTTATTTTCTATTTTCTTGTACTTTAATTATCAGTTTTTTCTTAAAGTTTTCTTTTAAGTTTTTTATCTTTTCATATACAAAATGAAAATTTTAACGAAGTTTTATTTGATTTCTATAAGGAAAAAAAAAATAACAACGTTTTTTTTCCAATTAAAATAAAAAATAATAAGGGTTTCTTTATTGAACTAATTAAAGAGTAATACGTAAGAGTACGTAAGAGTACGTAAGGGTACATAAGAGTACATAAGAGTACAAGATGTTTTGTGTTTCTGATAACAGAGAAAATTATAGAAAAAGGACAATGTGTGCTTTTTTTTTACGTTTTCTAAAACATTGTACAAAAAAAATGTAGAGCAAAAAAATTATAGGGAAAAAAATGAAAGGATAGAGTAAAGATGTGTCCATAATGATGATGATGATGATGTGACAGAAATATTAATTAAGTTATAGAATTCTATTCATTATTTGATTGTGTTATTATATTGTTATATGTGATGACGTAGTAACATCTAACATTATCAAAATGTATACGGTGACTTAAGAAACATTTATATTTGTATCATTTAAATTTTAAACAATCAGATTTATTCGGATCAATGTAGAATTTACATTTACCAATTGTAGATTTGCACTACTCAACTAAGTTTAGTGTAACTAAAGTAGGTTTGGTCTTACCAATCAGATTTACTTTGTTCAATTACTAAGGACATTTAATTTACTTATGCTAAACAAATTTATATCCAATAGAAATTATACAGTAGGAATAAATTTAATGTAACTCTTTAGCAGATGAAGTCATTTATTAAAATCTCAAAACAGAAATAATAATGAAACGTCAAAAGAAAAATGACATTAATCAATTGTTCAGTTTAGTTTAGTTGAATTATAATAAATGTAAATTAGTAAAATCAGACAGTAAATAGGAAAATCAAAAAAAAGGAAAAGGAAAAAAGTAAAAACTCATCTTCACGCACACATTAAAATATTTTACAATTTATCATGATTCAACCTAAAAAAAAAAAAAGGAAAGGAGAAAATGAGACGAAAAACTTAATTCAACTCGTCTATTCTATTGATAAATAAAAATTAGAATAAAAATACAAATCATAAAACCAAAGTTGAATGAATAACAGACACATCCTTAATGGTCGATTATTCTAAAATTAGATTTATTCTTTTTTATCTTCTTCTTTTTCTACTTCTTCTTCTTATTCTTTCATTTTCTCTCGCCCACATGCGAAAAGGAAAAAAAAAATGAATAAAAAAAAAATAAAAGCGCAACTGAAAAATCATCTTCATCATCTTTTTGGCTGGCTACAAGAGTTCCTCTCTCTATAAATATAAAACACAAAAATAAAAGCAGATTTTCTTCTTCTTCTTTTTCTTATTTTTTTTTTGTGTATTTGAACAGACTTTATACAATAATTAATCTTTTTTCTTTTAAATTATATTTCGTTAAGAAATAAATAAAAACATAATCATGTATTTTTGGTTCCACTTTCCGCCCTTACAAAAAAAAAAACAACCCCCCACCAACGCCTTTATGTGGCCTACACACATCATCCTACTCTCACGCAAATCCAATAATAATGCATTTTTTCTTTTTTTTTTATTCTTTCTTCTTCTTCTCTCCTCCATGTTTCTTTTTTATTAAAGAGAAACAAAATAATAACCGTTAAATTATTTCCCCATTTTTCCTACTAATTTGCTTAAATAGTTCGTCTAATTTTCTTCTTCTTCTTCGTTTGTATTCCTTATCATCACATAAACTGAACAGAACAGAACAGAACAGAACAAGAATTCTACAGCAAGAACGAACAAAAAAAGAATGAAAGAAAAAACCGAACCTTTCCTCTCTTTGTTTTATTTTGTAACCCTCTAACTCCCACGTGGTTGGCGTGGGAGAATGACGCGTTTCTCTATATACAGAAAAAAAGGAAGAATTTCGATAACTTTACCAGTGCGTTTTATTCATACATTTTTTGTTGTTGTTATTATTATTATTATTATTATTATTGTTGTTGTACTTTTGTACTTAATTTTCCCATTTTTCTTCCTACTGTTCTATCGTTGTTGTTGCTGTTTTTTTTTTCTTGTCTTAATTAATATTAATTATATTGTTCTGTTTTGTTGTTTGCATTCATAGAAAAAGATTATAGGAAAATATTATGGGGAAAAGAAAAAGAACCGAAAAAGAAGTTCAATTTTATTGTGGAGTCTATTTTTTGTGGATTCTATTTTTAGAATAAGAGACACAAAAAAAAAACAACAACAGCAACAACAACAATAACAACAAATAATGATTTAAAAAGCAAAAATCCAGTGGGTTGTCTATAAGTACACAATTTTAATTTTTTTTTCTTTTCGTCTCTTTTACTCTTCTTTTACTTCTCTTTTCCTCTCTCTTTTTTTTCAAAAATATAAAAATTAAACGTGGTGACATTTTACACAAAATTTATATAAAAAAAAAAAATTCCATTTGAAAATAGAAAATTTCCTAATCTTCTTTCGGAACTTTTCTTCTTCTTGTTCGTTTTTTTCGGTTACGCGTAGGGGTAATATTTATTTCAGTAGGTACTTCTTCTTCTTCTTCTTCTTCTTCTTTTTTTTCCTCTTCTTCTTCATCTTATTTTTTTTTAAGTTATCATAGACAATCGGCGCGTCATTTTTCAAAATAATACATAATAAAATAACTATAATGTGTGTGTGTGTGTGTGTGCATATACATGTGTATGTGTGTGGGAATGTGTGTATGTATGTATTAAAGAGAAAAAACAAACGTCCCTACAAACTTGAAACCCATTCTGTTATCGATTGCGATGCGGTGCGTCACAAAATCACAACCTTACTTCGCAGAATATATTCACCCCAACAAAAGAAGAAATAATCAAAAAAAAAAAAAAAAGCCGAAAAGAGAGACAAAGAGAAAGAGAGAGAGAATGAAAAATAACATCACAGAAGAGAAGAGAAAATGAGGAGAAAGAAAAATTATCCGAACTCCCACTTTCATACAATATAAAATAAAATATACAATCAAGGTTTTTCATTTTTTCTCTCTGACGTCACAGATCACGTGGTAATTTATATTCACCACCAAGAAGAATATTTTTTCTTCTTCCTCTTTCGTTTTTCTTTTCTTTTTCTTTTTTTTCTTCCATTTCATTTTTGTGCTTTTCTATCTTCTGCAATGTTTTTCCCGAAGTTAAAAATGAAAATATCATCAGAGAGAACCGAGAGAGAGAGAAATAACACACAGAGAGAGTAAAAGAGTTTTTATGAGTAAGAGAGAGAATAAATGAGAAATGTAGGAAAATAGGAGAAAAACAATAATCAAAAATTGTTTTACTGTTGAAGTTACAAGACCGATTTTTCTGTTTTATTTTATTTTATCGATGCAATTTTATTCGATTTTCCAAAAAAAAAAACAAAAAAAGTTTTCCACAAAATCATTGAAATCAAATTAATTTTCTCTTGTGAAAAAAAAAAAAAAAACAAAAAAATGAGAAAATTAATAAAAAAATTAATAATAAAATAATTCCTCTCTCTCTTCTCTCTCTTCTCTCTCACGGGTTATTTAATTTAATTTTTCTATTTTTGTGTCTATAATTTTCTTAATTTTCTGTGAAACGACAAAAAAAAAAAAAAGAAAAGAAAAGTAAAAAAGAAACGAAAAATTTCAAATGAAAAGTTTTATTTAAAAAAAAAAACAAAAAAAAATGAAAGAAAAAAAGTTCGTCGGTAAAAAATAAAAAGAAGAAAATAGGACAGAATAAAAAAAAATTGTTAAAAAAAAAATCTATAATAGGGAAATAATTTCTCTGTCTCTCTCTCTCTCTCTCTCTCTCTAAATAAAAAGAAGAAGAAGATAGACTTTTCCTCATCAGTTTTCTTCTGTTGGATTATTCAAAATTTGTGATTTATAATTTTCCTTTTTTTTTTTGTTTTTTTTTTTAAATTTAATTTTTTGGTGAATAAATTCAGAAATAAAAAAAAAAATGTTTTCTTCCTGTTAAAAAAAATTTTCCCCGTATATTGATGAGAAGTAGTCGGGTTAGTTATTAGGGAAAAAGAAACAGAAAAAGAAGGAAGAAGGAAGAAGAAGAGAAACCAGATGTTTTCATTATGGTTGGTTTTGGTGTAAAAAGAAAAAGAAAAAATTTAATACGTAACAGAAAAAGTGTTAAACCGGAAAAACTTTGAAGCAAAAGTAAAATAGAAGGAAAACATTTTCTTTAATACAAAAACAAAATGAGAAAGAAAAATGTTAAAGTTTTGTATTGACCGTAAATTTTTTTTTTGTTCTTCAATCTAAAAAAAAAAAAGAAGAAAAAAAAAAACATCCAAAAGAAAATTTTTATTTTGTGTGAAAATTTTTGGTGATAATTTTTGGTGCTTTTCGAAAAAAAAATTTTAATGAAAATTGTGAAAACACAGAAGCATATTTTCTTTAAATTTCATCGTTCTATATTTTGTTATTGTTGTTGTTTTTTTTTGTGGGTATGAACATTTTTTTTTCTTGTGAAGAAAATATTTTGTTAAGTGAAAATATTCAAGAGGAATATTTTCTTTTTGGATTTTTTTTAAAGATGGCCGCTTCTTGTCAATTATAGGATATTTTTCTTGTCTATATCACTGTTTTATTTTTGATGATGATACAACAATAATAACAACAACAAAAATAATAACAGCAACAAAAATATTAACAACAACAACAACAACAACAACAATAAATCAAATATTTAAAAAAGAAAAACTAAAATAACGAAAGACGGGGAAAAAAACAAAAGAAAATCTGTTTCTGTGATAATTTATTTTTTTTTTTAATTCTGTTTCTTGTTTTGGTGTTGGAAAATAAAGAAAATTGTAAATAACTAAAACTCAAAAAAAAAAAAAAACAACAACTTTCGTTCAGTTCCATAATTGGTTTTCCAATAAAATTACAAAAAAAAAAAACAAAAAAAAAAAAAAGAGGGGAAATTAAAAAGTTCACAAAAGTAAAAGAGGAAAGGACGAATCGAAAATAATGTAAGGAAAATTTAATAATAAATAATTATTATTGTTACACTACAAACATACACATACATACATATAGTTACACACATACAAACACATACACTCACACACACATATAAACAATAAATAAATAAATGAATATAAATAAAAATGCACCATACAAGTCCACAACACCTGTTCGTAACAAGTGACTCTACATTTTAGAGTTTAGACTTTGTTTTTTTTTTTTTTGTTTTTTTTTTTGCAATAAAAAAAACAAAATAAAAGGAAACGAAGAAGAAGAAGAAAAATTCTCGACATTCATTTTATTTTTTCTTTTTGTTGCTTCACTTTGTGAAAAGAAAAGGTTTCAATTAGAAAATCCAATTAAAAAAAAAAAACATATTCTGTTTCTTTTTTTTTTTTATTTTTTTGTGAAAAACAACAACAACAAGAAAAAAAAAGAAGCAAAATGGGAAGAAAAAAAAATTAAATAAAACACAACAAAAACAATTAATAGAATCTTGTTAAAAGAACAAAAAAAAAAAAAAAGCAAAAAGAAGAAGAGGAAGAGGAAGAAGAAGAAGAGGAAGGGGGAAAAAAAATTGATTTTCAATTCAGGGAAAAAGGTGAAGAAGAAGAAAGAAGTGGTAGAAGGGTAAAAGTTTATTTTTCTTTGGTAAGAATACAGAAAATATTGTGGACATTATTTAGTTTTTGTTTGGTCGTGTTTCAAGTTCTTGGGGTTCTCTCTCTTAAAAATATTGTACAAAAAATTCGTTTTGAATTTTTTTTTTTATTTATTTTTTTAAAGAAGTTTTTTTTTTCTTCTTCAATTCTGTTTTGTTTTTTTTTCCAGTTTTTGTTTTTCTTTAGTTTTCTTGTTTTAGTTTTCTTTCGTAAAATAAAATAAAATAAATAAAAGAAGGAAAATAGGAAAGAAAAAAAGACAGTAAACGAAATTTATAAAGAAAATTTTACAGTGAAATGAAAATAAATTAGGAAAGTGCAGACTAAAGAGAATGTAGGTAACTTTAAGTAACTTTTATTAACTTTATGTAACTTTAAGTAACTTTAAGTAGTTTTAAGTAACTTTAGACGAAATTGAAAGGTTCCGGTTCTTTTAAAAGAATATTTTAATGTCGAGTTTAATGAAACTGCTAAAGAATTTTTTTGTATCACACTTTTTTTACCAGACTGCTGAACATTTTTGTGAAAACTCAACATTAACCGTTTAATTTCCTAAATTCACAAATTCTATACAAATCAAAATTCACCAACCAATAAAACAATAAAATAAATCAAAGAACACAAAAAAATTAAGAATACAAAATATTACGACAAAAATTAAAAAAATTTTATTTCTTAAATTTTTCTTCATTTTTTCTTTCAATTTTGAAAGAAAATGGGGAAAAGAAAACAGAATTTTATTATTTTAACATTAAAACTAAAAACACAAATAATATTTTGACGACATAAATTAATTTAATTAATTAATTAATTAATTAATTAATGAACGAATGCAAATTACAAATGTTGTTGCTCCCAAGAAGATGAACATTTAAAGAAAATTAAATTAACAAAATAATGAACTTTTGGATTACAAACAAAAAATAATAAAACCAGAAACATGGAAATAATTTTAAGTAAAAAAAAAAATTAAGTTTTAAAGATTATGAGTTTCTTAACTTTCTTAACTTTTATGTTTTCTAGTTTTGTTAGTTTTTAACTTTTATATCTTTTAAGTTTTATATTTTAACTTTTATATGTTTTCTATAAATTTCAGTCATCATCACATTACTAATTTAATTAACTTTTCACGGCCCTTTGATTGTAATTTCTTTTTTTTTTACTTTTTTTTTACTTTACTTTACTTTACTTTACTTTACGTTTTATTATTTAAGGAGCTTTTTATTGAATATTTATTGGTGTAAATGATAAACACAAAAAATGAAATGAATAAATCGTGTCAACGTTACCCAATCTCATAAATTCTGGATGAAATCAAAATCAAAATCATAAAATCTACAAAAGATTAACATTTTTCTCACCGTTAGAGTTTTGTTTCTTTTGATTTTGTCTTATAATTTCTTTTTATGAAAAAAAAATTATAAAAATTACAAAAACAAACAAACTGAAAAAAAAAAATGGATACAAAGAAAATTAGTTTTTCTTTCAAATTTATCGTGTTTATTTTATTTCGATTTTTATCAATATTTTATTTCTTTCTTTTAATCTTTTGTTAAAAATCTTCCACATTTTTCTCATTTTTAATATTTTTCCGGATTTTCTAATTTTCTTTCAAGACCAGTGAAAATATGAGAAATCTTTTCGTACATTTTCAATTTGCTTTCTTTCAACAATACAAAAGAAGAACAAAATTCTTCGATGTTTTTCCCCTTAAACGGTGACGTCACACATTGACAAAAAAATTTTTTTTGGTCTTTTCTACCGAATTCGATAATTTCAAAACGCGTTTTTATGCCCGCAATTATTTAAAATCACCGTCACGAAGTGGTAAATTTGTTTGCGTTTGCGGGTTGGGTGGGGAAGTGTTGACGGTAACTACAATAAAACAGATTAGATACAAAAAAATAAATAAGTTTTTTTTTCTTTTACAACAACAACAACAAAAATTATGAGAGAAGAAAAAAAAATAAAAAGAAAAATCGAAAATTCATTTTATAAGAAGAAGAAGAAGAAGAATAGAAGAGAAACAAGAAGTGTAAAGGATTGTATGCGATTTTAGATTGCAATAAGTACTTTGGCTTCTTCAAATTTATGAAGTAAATTGCCACTCTTGTTTTATCATTCTTCTTCTTTCTCTGCAAATTTTCCCTATTATTATTTTCCATTAATTTTTCTTCATTTTGTTTTTTTTTTTAACAAAAAACAGAGAAGAAAAAACAAACGATTTTTCTTTTGTTTCTCTTCTGGCCCTTCGGAAAAAAAAGAAAAGTTTATTTTTATATAAAGAGCTTTTCTTACAACATTTTCCTTATATATATTTTCTTTCTTATTCTTTCGTTTGATCTTCCTAACCTTGTAGTTTTCTACATACTTATGCCTTATATTAGATTTACCTCTCTAAAAAAAAAAAAACACACACTGACTAAACTATCCATTCTTCGTCCCTTTTTCTCTTTCTTTTCGTCTTGTTTTTTTTTTGTTTTAGTCTTTTAATAAATAAATTTTGTGTGACGTAATAATGCGAACTAAAACTTTCTTCTTTTTTTTGTTGTATTTATGAGAAGGATACAAATTTTCTCTGTAAAGAAATTTAATAATTGTTTAATAATCACAGTGATGGTTGAATAATTTAAAAAAAAGTTCCATTTGTTTTTATTGCGAACGTGAAGTTTTTTTTTTCTTTTGGTTCTTTAATTTTTTGTTGGCAAACGAATGCAAGATGATGCATTATTAAATTGTTTGTTTGATGTGAAAATTAAAGTTTGAAGCTGAAGCATCTCTGTCTAAAAAAAATTGAAACGTGGAATGAATTGTGTTTATGGAAATAAATATTTTCGTCTTTATCCCTTTACACAAATAATTTTATTTGTAATTCTTTTTTAATAAATCGTTTAGTGAATATTGAAGTTCAATTGAAGAACAGAACTTTCTGTTTAATCCACTTTGTAACGGAGTAAAAACCTTAATTCAATTAAAAAGAAACAAAACAATTTTAATCTTTTCCCATGAATAATAAATTTTCTAATAAATGTGAAATTCACGGATTGGATTCTTCATTGATTTATTTTTACATAAATATTCATCCACAGCTGATGTTGTTCATTAGTTCACTTCAACAATAAAACAAAAAAAATTCAAAAGTTAAGTTCATAGTAACTTATTCTTTGTTTTTTTATATTTAAAACAAAACCGAACCGAAATTTAATGATTTTGAAGTAAAAAGATACAAATTCTTATTATTGTCTATAATTAAGGTGCATATACTAATAAACTATTTCTAATTTTCTTAATTAATTAATGTAAATTGAAATATTGCCTCTGACATTTCCACATTAGAATTCCTAAATGTTTCTCTCTCTAAATTTTAATTATGACGTCATACACAAAAGCGACGTAAAACAAAATTCTACAATGAGTTGCTCCATTACTAGGCGTTTATTCGTTATGTCAAATAATTAAGTAATAAGCGTTGTTAGTGGTGTAATTTGGAACTAATTTTGAAAAAGAATAAAATTATAACAGAAACGTCAGATTTGGAATTTAATTTCAGACACTTGAAATAAATTTAGTTATGTTGTGTGACTTAAGGTGAATTGAAATGAATTATTTTAAATGTTACTTTAATTTTTTTATATTTTTTATGAATATTTTTATTCTTTCTTTATATATTCTTTTTTTTTATAAATCACGCGTCCGTGTGCTCCTTCATTGCACTTTATTGCACCTTTTATTTTATTTTTTATTTGTTTTCTTTTATTTTTCAAATAATTTCAATTTGTTTCATTTGTTTCATTTGTTTATTGTTTTCTTTATATGGCATTAACTTTCTCTATTTATTCACTTTTACTTTTATTTATGTTTTAACCAAGAAAAAAAAATATGATTATTCTCCTAAACCTAAATAAACGCGTGTTATTTGACACAAAATGAATTTTTTTATTTTTACATTTCTCTTAATTTTGTTAAGACAAAAACAAAAATAACATAAGCCCCGATAACTTTAATTTCTTTCTTATTATTGAATTATTACGGAATTACAAAATGTAGCGAATACTTTTATATTTTTATTTATTATTTTTAATGTCTATAGAAATAAATCATTCAAAAAAAAAAAAGTAAATCCGATAAAAAAATAATCGCAAATTATAAAACGAAAAAATAAAATTAAAAATTAAAAATTACAAATTAAAAAAAAAAAAAAAAAGAAGGATTGTTTTAAGTGAATGAGTTCACTTTCGTTTACAGCAGGACACACAAAACTGTTGGATAGTCATTCGCGGCTTAGTACAAATACTAGAGATAATACAACAAAACTGGATGTATATCAACGTAATACTTATAATCGTTCCAATCATAATCGGCATAATCCAACTCAACAACAACAACAACAACAACAGAAACAACAACAATCACAACAGCATCCACATCAACATCATCCATATAGTGAATCATATCCATCATCTTATGACCGTTACACAAATGATATAGATCCATATTGGGACGATACAACTGATAATAGAAGATTTACAGAAAGAAGAAAGAAAACGGTAAGATTTGATGGACAAGAATCATCTGAAGAGTGGGCTAAATGGGAACAAGAAAGACAAGGAAGTCAAGATTCAGCTACTAAAGATTCTGGAATTGATACAAGTAGTACATTTACCAGTAGTGAAGATTCAAATCGTGGAGATGGGCCAAAGGTATTGAAGTCTTTATAAAGGCAAAAAAAAAAAAAAACTCTTATATAGAAAATATAAAATAATCAAAAATTTAATGAACAAAATCATCCACATAAATTCAAAAATAAATTATCTAGGCTCATAGAGCGGTTCAATTTGAATTTAGTTTTTGTTTTGTATATTTTTCTTTTCTTTTTTTTAAATTTATTCTTAAAATTCTTAATTCTTAACCAAAAAAAATCTAACTAACTTTTATTGTAACTCTTTTTTATTTGATATACTTTTTTTTTTCTTTTTTCAACTTCTTTGCTTTTAAGAAAAAAAAAACAAATGACAACTTTTTTTTTCTTAAACCAAAAAAAAAAAAACATTTTCTGCCATTTTTGATTTTTATTTTTGTTGTTGTTGTTTTTATTTGTGTAAATTTCATTTTCGGCCATTTCGTTCTAATTTTTTCTTTCCTTCCACATTTGAATTTTTTAACGTTATTATTTTTTTTGTTCTGTTTTCGTTTGTTTTGTTTTTGTTTTTAGTGAAAGTTACGATTACGTATTTTTTTTTATTCTTGAAATTTTTTTTTTCTTTCTTTCATTTTGCCATTGAACAAAAAATAATGAAATCAAATTACAAATGAACAACGAAAATATTGATTGAATCTTTTGATTAATAAAATAAAATAAAAAAAAATGACATCCAACAATTTTTGCTAATCGACTTTAATTACAATTTTTTTTTCCTTCTCATTTTCTGCGGGAATTAATTTAAACCTTTTTTTTTTTGTTTAAATCAAAAAAAACACGAAACAATTTAATTGAATATTTTTCTTTTAATCTTTGATTGAATTGTGGATAAGAAATTTAATTTATAGAAAATAGATTTAATTTCTCCATTTAATAAAATCACAGACTATTTTGACTGAACTATTTTGAACAATTTAAAATGGAGTCCAGATCTCTCTAAGTCTAAGTCACATTGACCAAAACTTAAGACTAAAATTAGAGATTATTTTGTGTTAAAGTTGTGCTGCTGTCATTCTGTAAAACTTATGTCAGTCTTACAATTGATTTAACCAATTTTCGTTGTCTTCTCAGTAAATTATTTCTGGCTTTTTTTTCTTTTCTTTATTTCGGATTTTCACTTTGACTTCTTTTAGTTTATATTTTTCACGATTATTTTCACGACTTCGGTTTTTTTTTTTCCTTTTTTACCATTTTTGTTGATCAAAAATCAAAGATCAAAACAACAACAAAAACAACAGACAACAAAGAAATATAATTTTTTGTTTTTGCTTTAGTTTTTGGCATAAATAATATGGGCATGTGGCTGTTTTAAGCGAATTTGTTAGCCTTTTTTCTATTCTTACCATGTTTTTCTTTTGTTTTTTCTTTTCTTTTCTTTGTTTGTTCCAAATTCTTATGTTTCAATATTTTTAGTTATGGACAAAAATTAAACAAACAAACAAATATTTTTAAAGTAAAATTACCAAAAACGAGCGACATTTTTTTCTTGTTGTTGTTGTTGGTCTTTTTTTTCATAAAGAGGCATACCAAAAAAAGAAACAACAACAACAATAATATTTAATGTAAATGTGTGTGTGTGTGCGTGCGTGCTATTTCAATGGATAATTTTATTTCATACTCTCTCTCGCTCTCACACTATTTATCTATATAACTATCTGTCTCTCACTGTCTCTGTCTCTGTCTCTCTCTCTCTCTGAGCAAAAGAAAAAAGAAAAAAAAAAGTATAAAATTTTTGTTGATGTTTTCTGCCATTTTTTTTTTTTGTTAAAGAGAAAAAAAAATAAGAAGAAGAAGAATAATTTACAAAATCTTTCTCTTAAAATGTTTTATTTTTTTCTCTTCTGAAAAGTAAAAAAAAAAAAACAAATACAAAAACAAAAACAAACCAAAAAAAGTAGAAAAATTAGAAAATTTGTTTTTGGTGAAAAAATTAAAAAAAAAAAAAAAAAATGGCGAAAATTTTGAACAAAAAAAAATTTTTTTTTACAAAAACAAAAATTCTTTTGGCATCGAAAAAAAATCCAAAGCAAATCAAAAAAAAAAAAAACAGAAAAAAATCAATTCCATATAAAATACAGAATCCAGTTAGTTGGCAAACATCATCGGATGGTACACGTATGATAGGCCATATGATATTAAGAAAGAATCATGATGGTGAAGATATTCTTGGACTAAAAATAATTGGTGGTAGACGTTTACCGCATGGTAGTGTTGGTGCTATTGTTGAAAAAGTTAAAAGAGGTTCAATTGCTGATCAGGAAGGTCATATTAAACCAGGTAATTTTCCTTTAACGTTTTTTTTTTGTTTCATTTTGTTTTAGTTTTTTTCTTGGTTGTTTTCTTTTTTTTTTTTTTTGTTTGTTGGTTAAAAAATAAACAACTCATCTGTGACATGAAAATGAAATATATATTTAGAATCAACTTAACTTAACTTAACTTAACTTAACTTAACTTAACTTAACTTAACTTAAGAATAAATACACACCACTTTCGTCACACCAAAAGAAGCAAAACCACCCCCAACCCAAATTAAACTTTAAAAAGGCAAATTTTTTTTTTTTTTTCTTAAAGGAAACAAAATCACAATTTTTGAAAATTTTCCTTTTTTTTTTTAATTTTTTTTGGTTAAAAAAATAAATTAATTTTCATTCATTTTGCGTCATAAACTTTTCTCCCCCGTCTCATTTATTTTTTTCTGTTTTTTTTTTTTTTGTTTTTATTTTCCGTTTATTTTATTTTATTTTATTTTATTATTTATTTGTTTTTGTTGTCCGATGATATTCATTTTGTAGGTGATGAAGTAATTGAATGGAATGGAAGATCATTACATGGAAAATCCATTCAAAATGTATATGATATTATTGCTGAGACAAAACAAGAACCACAAGTGGAATTAATTGTTTCACGTTTAATAGCAGCTAATCGTAAAGCTGCCCAAGCATCATGGAGACAATCTCATTCACCGACTAGACTTCATCAGACAGGTATAATCATGACTAAAAAAAAAAAAAAACAAAATCAATCAATCCAAAACAAAACACAAAAAAAAAAAAATAATCAAACTTAAAAAAAAAAGAAGTTTTTTAAAGTTGAGCCAAAAAAAAAACAACAACAATATTTGCGTTTTAAAGAAAGAAAAATTAATTTTTATTCGTAACGGATTTATGAAGAACTACTAAAAAGAAAATACAAAAGAAAGAAACGAAAGAAATTTATAGAAACTGCAAAGAGAATTCTTTTTAATTTTTTTATTAATTTTCTTTTCCGTTTTTTTCCGTTTTTATTTCCACTTTTGGTTTGTTTTTTTTTTCCTTTTTACATTTTTAGTTTTACATTTTCTGTTTTTCCCCCACACCCTCTCCGTTCTTTATCTATAATTTCTATATATAGAAAGTTAAATTATTTATGTAAGCGAATAATCCAAATAATAAGAAATAATAATAAGAAGAAGAAGAAGAAGTAAAAATGGGAGCAACAACAAAAGTAATACAAAAAAATCATTAAAAAAATGAATTTTAAGAAATTATTTAATTTGTTAATTTTTGAATTTCGTTTTTTTTTTATTAAAACGGCGACCACAAACACAAAAAATGTTAACAAAAAAAAAAACAAAAATTAACGAAAAATCAAAACAACATAAAAACGCAACAAACAATTAATTAATTAATGAAAATAAACATTAAACTCCAACCTCACTGAAATTTATGAAATTTATGAAAATAAAAACACAACAAACCATTATCTACTTTATCCTCTGTTTTTGTTTTTCTGTTTTCGTTTTTTCTGTTTTGTGTTTCTGTTTTTGTTTTTTCTGTTTTCGTTTTTTTCTGTTTTTGTTTTTTATTTTTCTTTTTAATTTTCTTAAATGTTTTATTAATAATTATTGTTTCTGTTGGTTTTCATTTGGTTTTTTTTATTTTTTACCTTTTTCTTAAATGTGAATTTTTTTTTTAATTTCTTTATTTAATTTTAATTTTAATCACAAACTAAAGATTTTCTTTTTGTTTTTGTTGTTAAAGAATTTTTTGGTTTAAATTTTTAATTTGTATTTTTTTTGTTTTTTTGAAAACAATTCACAGATACATATGATCGTCGTGATAAACCAAGTGTATTAATAACATCACCTGGTTCACCAGATCTACATAGTACAACACGTGCACGTACTGGACGTTTTTCAAATCGTTTAACACCAGGTGGTAGTGTTAATGTTTTTCATGATACAACGATTGGTGGAAAAATACAAATAAAATTAGGTTTTGAAACAGGAAATTTACAATTAATTGTTACAATTATTTGTGCTACTGAACTTCGACCAAGACAAAATGGTGCTTTGAGAAATCCTTATGCTAAAGTAGGATTTTTATACATACAGTGATACTCGGTTATAACGTACTCCACCGTTAACGAGCTTACGGTTATAACGAACAATTTTATTAGGTACCGTGAAGTTCGTTATAACTGAGTTTCACTGTACAATTATTTTTCTATGTTTTTAACATTTTACGTTCAATTATTTCTGTCCATATTAAATTCAATACAAAAATGATTTTTTTTTTGTCTTCTTCTTATTTTAAGGTTTTTCTTCTTCCTGATCGTTGTGACAAATCAAAACGTCGTACAAAAACATTAGCAAGTACAAATGAACCAAGATGGGGACAAACATTTATTTTTGCTGGACTTAGACGAACTGATTTAAATAATCGATTTTTAGAAGTAAAAACAAATTTTTCTTATTTAATTTTTTTTTAGCTTTTTGTTGTTGTTGCAGTTTTTCTTTGATTTTTGTAAAATTTTGAAGAAAATTGACAGAAAGAAAAAATAAAATGAATTTCTTTATTTTTCTTTTTAGATTACCGTATGGGATTATGTAAAATATAGTGCCAACGACTTTTTAGGTGAAATATTATTACAACTAACAAATCAACCATTAGATGATGAACCCGAGTGGCATAGTTTACTGCCTCATCGAGATAAATCAGTTGTAGGTTGAAATTTAAAAAATGAAAACAGAAACAAAACAAAAAATTAAAACAGAAACAAAAGATATGAAAAAGAAAAAATATTGACGTTTTCTACTTTATTTTTTGTTTTTTGTTTCTAAACAAACCCCCCCTATTTTTCCTTTTTTCCTTTATGTTTTATTTCTGTCTTTTCATTTGATTTTATTTGATTTTTATCAAAAAAAAATCTAAAAATAATTATATTTTGTGAAAAGAGAGAAAGAAAGAAAAAATCAATTATTTATAAAGAGTTGAGTTTCCATTTGTGAGTTTTATGTATACGATACAAAAATTACATTGTCCATTTATTCTATATTGTCTTTTCCATCCCTACCCTACTCTCCAACCATATTTAATTTCGATTGACACAATAACAAAAACAAAAAAATGCAAATCTATTTGATTTTTTTTTGTTACAAACTTTTTATCAATTATTAATTCTCAATTAAAATTGGAGAAAGAAAAACAATTGCAAATGGAAACTAATTTTTTGTCGTTCAACTTAAGTTTCGTAATTTCTCTATTTTTTTTTTATAATTCGTGTTTTTTGTAAATTAATTTAAAATTAAGAAGAAGAAAAAAGAGGAAGAATAAAAACTTAATTTTTTCATATTTTGATTGTGTCCAAATGTTTTCGTATTCATTAAACGTTTCCCTGTGATTTGTGAAAACATCGAGGGAGCTTCCATTAACTCTTTTAGTAAATATCGTTAAGGGATTAAAATTTTAGAAGATTTGCAACATCTAATACTAAATTAATTGAAGTTCTAAATTCTTTTAACTTCACATATTCGTTGACATAATAATTCCTTAAACTTAAAATTTTTCACGCAATTGGGAAGTGAGTTAGAAAGTGAATATAAAGGAAAACATTCAGTTACAATCTTAATATTTTGATAAAAGCATGGATATGGCTTAATAGTGTCGTATTAATTAACTATTATTCTATCGCTAATAAATTATAAACATTATTGAATTTATATTTATTGAATCGTATTCGCAAACGTACATTGTTCCAATTTTTAATTTTTATAATTATTTTGTTCTTATTGGTTCTTTGATTTCTTTGATTTTTTTTTTGTTGATTTAATTTTCTCATTTATTTCCATTTTCTTCTAATTTTATGGAAATGTTTAGAATATTAAAATTAATATTTTGTGATAAAAAAGAAAGAGAAAGAGAATAAAATTAATATGGTTGTCATAAAAAGTCGATGATTATCCATTATTAAAATATGTCTGTGTTCTTTGTATGTGAACATGTGTGACGTATGTGTGTTACAAGGAGTGTGTATATTTGTGTGTATGTGTGTGTGTTAATTCTGATAATAACAATATTTTTTGGTTATTATTATAGAAAATGTACTTAACTATAATTTATATTTATTGGTAAACAAACTCTACCAATATATTCCATTGTTCAATTAATTATAAATTATTTTTAAATTGTTTTCTGTTGTTTACTGGTTTTTGAATTCAAATTTTAAAAGTTTTTTTTTTGAAATTTTATTGATGATAATTTACAATTTTTGTTTTTGTACTTTATTGTAACATTTTTTTAATTTTAGTTTAAATAATTTAGAAATTACATTTGAAATTGTTTGAAATTATTTTCTATATTTAATAATTGACTGTATTCGTTTTTTTTTTGTTATTTCTCTTCATTAATTTAATTTAATTCTTAATTTGTAATAATCTAATAAATTTAACTAATCGTTTGTTGTTGTTACTTGAACGTAATGAGCTTCAATGGAAAAACAATTCTATTTGTTTGTTTATATTATTATTCATAGTTTGACTTTATGTTTGCAGTAATGCTAATGCAATTATACTTAAATTATTGTTCAATTAAACTTAATATAAGAATTTAAACAATTAATTAAATTATTATTGTACGAAAATATAAAAATATTGTAACTTTGAAGAAGAAATTGTCGTGCAACTTTGGTTGTCAATATAGAACTTTGATTTCATCATTTAATTTTCTAATAAAAAGATTTGAATTCTTTTAACTTTTGTCAGTTAAAAATGTAAAAAGAACTTATGGATAATTTGATCAGCTTACAGCCATAAGGCAGTTCTTCAAATTACCGAAAGGGTAACATAATAAGAAGAAACAACGGAATATGTTGGTTCCATTTAAAGCTCATTCTTCATTTAAAATAATGAAAATAACCAGAATTAACACACACACACACACACACACAAACACATACATAAATAAACACACAAAATGACACATGTTCACACACACCAACTCTTTATATTGTTATTTATTCCATTTTTAATTCTTCTTAATTTTTTCTTTGTTTTATATTTTCTTACTTTTGAAACGTAACATTGAATGTATTGTCAGTATACATTTTTTTTTTCGTTTAATTTCAATTAAAAGAAAAATGGAAAACTCTTCCATTCTATGTTTACCTTAAATTGTTTATCATAAAAATATTATTATTTCCATTTCTTTCTAAAAACAAAACAATAAAATGTCCCCGAAAATACAAACGTAAATTTATTTGAAACAAAAAAAAAATCTTCAAAAATGAAAACCAATTTTTTATGTCCAAAAAAACAAATGCAAAAGAAAATTGAAAATTACTTTTTTTTTTTGTTGTTTATTATTTTTGATTTTTTTCGTTTTTGTTTTTTTTTTTTTTATTCACACAACACAAATAAAATATTATTTTAGTTACGTAGAGATGATCCAAATGAAATGGAAATGATATTAACTCCTACTGATCATTTATCGCCACCAAGTACAACATCACGTTTAAGTGATTCTGATACAACATCTGAATGTGACAATGATGGGATAGTAACAAGTCGTGATGGTGCAAGTATATCATCATTTGGAAGTTCATCAAGTCCTCCTCCAGAGGTAATCATTGTTTATGTTTTTTTTTCTTTTCTTTTGTTTTTTTTTTTCAATTTTAACAAGAAAAATATTATGAGAGAAAGAGAGAGAGAGAGAGAGAGACAAAATATCAAAATATATATGAAATTATAGAAAACAGATAGAAAGAGAGAGAGAGAGAGATAAAGAGAGATGGGAAGATAGTGAGAGAGATAGAGAGAGAAAGAGATAGACAGAGAGAGAGATAGAAAGGCAATTATAGAGAGAGAATTTAATTGTTTAATTTTATTAATAAAAATCTTTTTTCACAATTAATTAAAAATTTGGAAACTCTTTAAAATTTAAACGAAGAAAATTCAATAAAAAATTTTTAAATTATTTTCATTTTTATTTTTAAATTTTTCCTTTACCAAAATAAATTTAAACAAAAAAAAACCCGCATTTAATTAAATAATTGAAAAGTGGAAATGTTTCATTTTATTTCTACATAGAATTTTTATTGTACGTAATTGCGTCATCTTACTTTTCCATCAAACAAAAAAATCTTCTGTTTTCTTCTTTTTTTTTTTTTTGTATTTTCTAGAATTTATGTAAACAATAACAACAACAACAACAACAACAAAATGAAAAAAAAAACATAATTAATACTTTTTGAATTTAATTTCAGTTTATAAATTAAAACAAAACCAAAAATCTAAAAAACAAAAAAAAACTCTAAAAACAAAACAAAACAAACACAATTTGTCGTAAGTAGAATTTTTTTCCAAAAAAAAAAAAAAAACAAACAAAAAAACAAACAAACAAACAAAAAGTAATTTTGTATTTGTTTCTGCAAAAAAAAAAAAAGCTTACAAACAAAATCATGAACACAAAATGAATTCTTTATAAAATGTGAGAATGACGACGAAATAAAATAAAAAAAAATTAAAGAAAGAAAAATGCCATAAAGCAAATCGAAGCAAACTAAAACAAAAACAAAATGTCGTCCTTTACAAAAAAAAAACATTTATTTTTCAGTTTAGATAAATTTGTAATAAAAATACAGATTAAAACAATTATCTAAGTACATAGTACGACTGTAAAAGCACACACACACACACAATATAATAAAGAGTACCAAACACACACACACACACACATACAATAACATAAAATATAATTCACTTTATAAAAAAAAAACGCATAAGAAATTATGTTAAACAATAATTTAGCACGCGATAAGGTAATTTTTCTTTTTTTTGTTGTTCCTTTTTTTTTACAATCAAATTATTTTCCTAATTATTTTCTTTTTGGTTTTGGTTTTTTTTTTTTTTTTGTTCTTTAAAATGAAGAATTTTTCTGTTTTTATAGTTAAAAAAAAAGAAAAAAGAAAAACAAAACAAAATTAATTAAATCGTATATTTTTTTTGTTTTGTCTTTAGTTAAAATTTTTTTTCTTTATTTTAGTTTTTTTTTTTTTTTTGTTTATGTGAATGACAAACTCTGCTTTTATTGCTTGAAATTTAAAACAATTAAATATTTTATAAAACACACAAAAACAAAAATAAAGAAACTCTTGACAAACAAATTAATTAAATTTAAATCAGAAAAAAATAAAAAACAAAAATTCATTTTTTTTAAACAACAAAAAAACAATCACTCGTTTTTTTTTTGTCGTTACAAAAAAACTTTAAATAAAAAACATAAAAAAAAAACACTAAAAACATTTAAAAAAATTTCTTATTTATTTATTAAAGTTTAATTAAAAAGCAAATATTTTTCTATCTAATAATTAGTTGAAAGAGAGAAAGAAGAAAAGCTTTGTTTGATTTTGATTTTATATTATATAAAAGAATAAATTTAAACAAAATTGGTTTATTTCGTGAATCCGATTATTTTGGGAGTTCGATTAATTCTGTATCCATTAAAAAAAACAAACACACAGATTCCACTAAATTTGTTTTATTCAAAACCCACAGTGTCTATTATTCAGTTGTGTTTTCTGTATATCATGATAATGTCGCTGAATAACTCTGGAATAGTATGTAACGAAGGAATGACCGAAGTGACAGGATTCCCAAAATAACAAACATTCCACATTATTCAGTAATAATTCATAAATTGACAACACACAACTGAATAATTGAATTAATCTGGCAGAATTATTTTAGTGTAAAGCCAATAAGTTTTGCAACTGGACTAACCCTATTGTCGGAAATAACTTTATATTGTCGGTAATATCGTACACATGTGTCGTGGGAAAACATTTTTGTTTTTTGTTTATAATTTATATAATGTAATCTCACTAAATACAAAATTTGTTTTTTTTTTTTTTTAAAAAACTTTTACATTTAGGTAGAGCAAACAGTTTATTTAGTGCGGAATGTTAAACAAACAATTTGGTTACTTTTTTATTCTTTTGTTTTTTTTTTTTTTTGGTAATTTCATATTTTCCTTTTTTTACAAAAATAAAAAAAAAACAATAAAAATCCAAATAAAAAATTCGAAAAGAACAAAAGAAAAAAAAAGAGAAAAAAGTGAAGAAATAAATTATTTTAGAAATATCGATTATTTTTTAATCGATCGCAAGACAAAAAATAATCGATATTTGTAAAGAAATTAATTAAAAAAAAAATTACATTTTTCTACTCCTTTTTTTTTTTAATTTTGAATTTTGAATTTTCAAATTGAACCGTTTTTTTCTTGTTTTTCTTTTTTCATTTTCTAAAGTTGCGTTAATTTTATTATTTTCTTTTTTTTTTTTAAATCGCCACCATTTTAATTTTTAATAATAATTAAAAAGAGAAAAAAAAACTATTATTGGTTTTTCCAAAAATGAAAAACACAAAAGAAAATGCTTAATTCATTACTTTTGCTTTTCTTTCATTCTTTTAAAAAAGAAAATAAAATATTAGAAATTAAAGCAAAATAAATGAAAATTAAAAAAATTAAGAAAACTTTATTATTGAATGTAGAGAATTTTCTTTTCTGTTCTATAAAAGAAAAAATAATTAAATGATTTTTTTTCTTTCTCTCTTTTTAAAATGATAATTTTACAGGTGGAACAAGAAAGAAGATCGAGACGTGATATGTCACCGCAAGGTAGAAAAAGAGTAGCTGGAATGGTAGCAAGAGATTATAGAACAGTATCTGGTATTGGACATACGTATCATAATCAGATAGAGGTTTTTATTTTTAATTTATTTTACTGATAATTAAATAATTCAATTCAATATATTTTTCTATTAATTAAAAGTCTTCTGCACAACCACGACGGAATGGAAATTCTACAATGAATCAACGAAGTCATTCTGCAGCGCCAAGCGAAAATTATAGGGAAACTAGCCTTCGAAGGGGATCATTATCTCCACCAGACGATAGGTAAAATATTTATTTGTATGAAAATTAGTAAAGACATTTAGTAAATTATATATTTATTTTGTAGATATTTAGAATACCCAATTCTTCCAATACAACCGTACACGCCAAGATTTCAATCACGTTCAGCCACAGCGACACCAACTGGTTCTCCTAAAAAAAGACAACTGCCACAAATACCTCAAACATCATCACGTAGTGCAACTGTACGTGATAGACTAAATCAAGACTTTGATGAACGGGGTGGACGTTTTTCACGTTATAGAACACGACAAAGTCATACACAACAAATGTATAGAAGTACAGGAATGGGAGGTTGGGAACGTCATTATACTGGATTATCAGATAGTGATTTAGCAACACATTCACAAGATGCACGAACAAGACCAAGACATTCATTATCACCTGATAAAGATTTTTTGGGTGATTTTGGTGATTCCGATATGGAATCAGTTGTTAGTGTTACATCAAGTGCTTTTTCTACACAATCAGAACGACCAAGAGGATCACGAGGACTCAGGTATAAATATTTTGTTTTTCTTATTTAACTAAAATAAATTTAGAAAATTTTAATGATACAAAAAAAATACTAACAATTAATACAGACAAAATCGTACTGGTTGGCCAATGTCATCAGTTAATTCATTTTCAACTAAAGATCCATTAACTGAACTACCCAATTTAGTTGATAATTCAAACATTAATATTCCTTCAGATTTAAAACGATCATATCCTAATTTAATTGAAACTAATCCAAATGATAATAATAATGGTAGATTTTGTCGAACACGTTCATTAAGTTCTAGAGGATCAGCTGATCCAATTATTCCAAGAAAACAATCAATTTCTAGTAACCCTTTAATGCAATATAATAGTACACAAAATTTAAATCGTCCAAATAATTGTTATTACAGTCAACAATATATTCATATTAATCCAAATGAAGAATTATTAACAAAACCATCATTACAAAATATAATAACAACATTCTCAGAACCAGAACTTTTAACACCATTAAATCAAAGTACAACAAATTTAACAATAAATAATTCAAATGGTAATAATAATATTTCTGTAATGTCATATGGTAATTCCTGTTTTGATAATATTATTAGTTCATCACATAAAATAAATTCATCAGAACCAAATTTAAGTAATTTTCAACAACGTTTATCAATTGGTACACCAACATTTTCAAATCAAACAATATCAATATCAAATCAATATATAAATAATCGTACAAATAAACGTAATACAAATCAAATTGTACTCAAATCATCATATTCTGATCAAAATCTTTATAATTTAAATTTTGAAAAGACAAATAATGAACGAAATTGTTATCAACAAAATTTTTTAATACAAAATGATAATGAACAACAAAATATTTGTATATCGAATCAGAATTTTTTTGATAAAAATAATCTAAAATTAAATAATGAGAATTTAATAAAACGTAATTCAAATACATCAATTGAATCAAATCATAATTATGATAAAATAATGAATAATATTCAAATAAATAATGATAGTGGATTTATAAATAAAGTTTCATCATCAAAATTAAATACACCATTGTCTGATAATAAACATTCTTTTACAACAAAATCATCTTGTGGTAATACACCAATTTATGAGTGTGGACCATTTTTTGGTGGTGAACATCGATATTATTCTGCAAAGAATTTAAATGAAAAACATAAAGAGTTACGAGCAAATGTAATAAAACAAAAAATTTCACCTTGTCGTCCATTAATTAAAAATTCACCAAGTTATCCTTCTGCTGATTATTCAGATTCTTCAGAATCAAATCAAAATCCTTCTGAAAAATTAAATCGTTCAGAATCAATTATCTCTGATGAACATATAATTGATGTGGAATATGATTCAGAAAAAGGTTGGAAAACAGCAAAAGTTCAACGAAGTGAAATATCATTTCCTAAAAATCTAGAGAAACCAGAAATACCAGAACGTATATTGAAACCACCACCTGATAGAAGTTCTTTAACTTTAGATGTGATTAAACATCTAACAGATGATGAACTTCAGTTAATAAAATTTAAAAAGGGAAAGAAAAATGAAATTCAAATAAAAGAAGGAAAAATTAAGAAGAAAGAAGAAATTAAATTGGAAATGATTAAAAATCGTATTGAAAAGGAAACAATTAAAATTAAAAAAGGTGAAACTAAAAAGGAATTTAATGAGATTGAAACATTATTTCATAAATCAGAAAGAAAATCGACAGGTGTTGAACTAATAAAGAAAGAAGATCATGGTATTTACAGTAGTTCCGATTCAATTAAATCAATTATTGATGAAGTTAGAAGTGAATTACTTTTGAAACCAAAACGTTTATGTTATTTAAGTGATGATAGTCCAACAATTGATTCAGAAAATCTTTCATTTAGTGATGGTGAATTAGTTCAAGTCAATCTGAAAAAAACTATTCTCCAAGATGAATTGAATGCAGAGAATTTAGAAGATAAAATGTATGAAGAAGAAAATGCAGAAATAATGGAAGAAAAGGTAAGTAAACAGAAAATTGATAATTCTAAAAAGAAAGAAACAAATCATGATGAGGTGAAAGGAATTTTTGAGAAATGCAGTAATCAAAATGATAGTAAAAATAATGAAACAGATGATGAAAGTGATGATTATGGTTCTGATGATGTATTTGAGACACCATTTAGTCGTGATAGAAATTCATCATTTCATGGAAAATCAAAAAAGAATATTTTATCACGTTTACAAAAACGTCGTAGTAGTAGTTTAGAAGCTTTTCAATATAATCAATTATGTAATAATACAAATAATAATAATAATAATAATAATAATGATAAACGTTTTAGTTCAGTTAGTATTAATGATAAACCAGAATATTTTGTTTATAATAAATCCCAATTTTCATCTAAAACAAATGCTCCTTGTAGTTCTGCTAATAAATCCTCTAATTTTTCTAATTCATCATCAAATGGTGTTGCCCTATTATCAACTGAACCGGTACGTGGTTCTTTAAAAAAAACAACTACTGGATATTCATCATCATCATCAACAAAAAATAAAAATCCATCATCATCATCATCTACAACAAAAACAACAACAACAACCAAAAAACTAACAACAACAAATAAAATGGCGGCAATAAATAAAAAATTAAATCAAAAAAAAAAAACTAGTGAATATGATGTTAGGGAACAGAGAAGATCTGGTAATAGTATTGGACGTGAATCATTTAGAGATCGTGATCAAATAGAAAGAGAACAAAAAGATTCAAGAGATAGTTCCTTTAATAGAAGTATATCAAATACAGATGGTGGACAAGAGGATAAAATTGGTTTGTAAAATTTATTATACATTTTTTTATTGAATTTTCTTCATCAAAAAAAAAAAAACAACAAATAATTTATTTTTTAAAGATGGAAGCTTAAGTGATACAGCGGTTGGTCTTCAAGGTTTAGATACATCAAGACGTAAACAACAACAAGATCAAAGATCACCAAAAGGTGAAACACCAACAAGAGAAAGGGAACGTTTTGGTAGTGGAATGGGAAAAAAAAGTAATTCAACGTCACAACTATCAGCAACAGGTAGGAGATTTTTACATTAAATCATTTAATTTTCTTTCAATATTATTTCTGTCTCTCTCTCTCTATCTTTTTATCAGTTTTTCTCTCTCTGTCATATTTTCATTTTAATTTTGATCATACATACAAGTTTTTCGCCATTTTTCATTATTTTTTCATCCTTCATCCTTCATTCTTCATTCTTCATCATTCTTCTTCTTTCTTCATTCTTCATTCTGTTTCATTCTTTTTCATTCTTCTTCTTTCTTCATTCTTTATTCTTCATTCTTCATCATTCTTTTTCTTCATTCTTCTTCTTTCTTCTTTCTTCTTCTTTCTTCATTCTTCATTCATTTTCATTCTTTTTCATTCTTTTTCATTCTTCTTCATTCTTCTTCATTCTTCATTTTTTATTCTTCAATCTTCATTTTTCATTCTTGATTCTTAATTCTTCATTCATCATTCATTCTTCTTATATTTTTGTAAAAGAGAAATTTTTTGTATTTTATTTATTTTTTAATTTTTAATTTTTTTCCACTTTTTTTTTTCTCACAAACAAACAAAAAATTGTGTGTGTTTTTTTTTTCAAAAATAAAAAACAAAAAAAAAAAGAAGAAGAAAAAGCACAAAAAACAAAACAAAAAAAAAAAAACTCTTTGTGTTGACTTATAAATTTGTTGAATTATGAAAAGCAAAAATCTTATTTGATATGAATAAACGTTTAAAAAGTTTATGGCTCGACACAAACACCAAAAAAAAAAAAAAAATATACTACGACGTTCTGTGTTCTTTCTTTTCTTTTCCTTTTTCAACCAAAAAGAAAAACACAATTTTTTTTGTTTGTTTAAAACGCGCGAGAAAAAAATTAAATCAAAAAAAAAAAAAAAAAGGAAAAAAAAAACTGCAACAACAACAACAACAACAACAACAATAACAACAACGAAAACAATTTTTTTTACCGTTTTTTTTTTGTGATTTTTCTCTTAAAATTATAATTTTCCTATTTATTTTCCAACGTTGGGTGAGAGACAACTTTTGTTTTTTTTTTTTTGTTTTGTTCCTTAAATTGTTTTTGTTGTATTTTTTTTTTTTTTTAATTTCGATTTTGTTTTGTTTTTTTTTTAAAAAAAATATTTTTTAAAAAAAAAATAAAAGAAAAGTCTAATGAAAAATGTAGAGAGAATGAAGATAAAAAATTTTTGTAAACGCAACAAAAAAAAAAATAATTAAAAATTAAGAATTAAAAAAAAAAAAAAAAACTGAGTCCCAGATTAAGAATCTCCAATCTTTTGAATTTTTATAAATATTTTTTAAATCATATCAAAAAATATTCAAATAATCGAAGGTCGGAAAAGACGTTTGGGATTCGGAAAACGTGGTAAAAATTCATTTACTGTACATCGAAGTGAGGAGGTGCTACCAGGAGAGATGCGTGGAGGGCTTTCGAGAGGCTCTTCAGCGTCTAGTGATGGAGAAGGGAGTGCTGATGGGGACAGGTTCGCTTAATGGATTTTTTTTTTCTTTTTGTTTTGTTTTGTTTTTTTTTTATTTTCTTTTTTTAATTTTCCGTTTTCTTTTTTCTAGTTTTATTTTAATTTTTAAACTTCTTGAGTTTTTTCTTCTCATTTTAAATTTAATTTCTTAAACAAAAATAATTTTGTTTAATTTTCTTTTCAAAACGTTTCATAAAAATTCAATTTTTTTCTTTCATTCAATTATTTTTCTTTTGTTTCTTTTTGATTTCATAATTTTTTTTTTCTTAATTTTCTTTAATTTGTTATTTTGGAAATGAGAAAAATTGTCGATTTTTTTTTCTTTTCATAACAAAAAGAAGGAAAAAAAAATTCGAAAACAATTGAAGGGGCTGAAGAGCAAAACATAAAAAAAAAAGTTCCTTCGTCGAATTCTAAATTTTTTTTTTTTTTTTGATTCAACCAAATTTTGATTCAAAACAAAAACAGAAAAAAAAAATTTAGAGAATTTTTTTTTCTCAAAAAATTACAGGGAGATACAGAAGCAAGTCAAAAAAAAAAAAAAACAAAAAGCAAAAATTAAATTAAATTCAATTCAATTAAATTTGGTAGAATCAAAAGATTTTCAACCAAAAAAAAAAACAAAGAAAAAAAATGGAGAAAAAACAAAAGACAACAAAAAAAACTTTCTTAAATATGTTTGTCGCCTTTTCCTTCCATTTTTCTTTTTTCATTCATTTTTTCTTTTGGACTAAAACCAAAAACAATTGATTAACTTTACAAATTTAATTGTGAACAAAATAAAAATGTAATTTAATTTAATTTAATTTTTGGTTAAGAAAAAAAAATGAACAAAAATGTAGTAAATTAGTTGGCAGTTGGAGTTTCTCGCTTTTACTAAATAAATAAAAAAAAAGTATAAATAAAAGACAATCCTTTTTTTTTTTTGCTATAGAAACAAATTTAAAACAAAAAAAAAACTGATCCTTATTGTGATTGGTGGGATTTTTTTTTTGTTTTGAAAACTTTGGGAAGAAGGACACATTTGTTTTTTGATTTATTACAAAAATAAATGTTCTTGATGAGTTCTTATGGAGAGTACATTGGATCTCTGATCGTTTTTGTGATCACTGTGATTCTCTTACGAACTAATTTTTTGTGGTCCAATTAACTAGTAAATTAAAATGCCTTCACCCACCAATAATTGAAACATATTTTTATTCCATTGGAATTTATTGTCGATTAAAAATTTCTTTTGGATTCACAAGACTAAAAGTGAAAGTGAATATTATTTGGGATGCTTCAATTTTTGTATTTTTTCCCCATTTCATTTCTTCATTCAATTTTAAGAGAATTTCATGAAATCGTTTGATGAAAGAAATGACGGAACAAATATGAAAAGGAGGATCAATAAAGAATATTCCCATCATGATTATTGGAAATTCCGGGAGTAAAATTTTAAAATTTTTGAAGAAACTAAAAATATGAATTGAATTTTTGTCTTTTCAAATTAATTCAGCTTAATTTTTACTAAAATAGTTTAATTAACTTTCGTCACTCAAACCAAATCAAAAATTCCGAAAGAACTCGTTTTGATTTCAATAAATTATTTATGGCCAAAAGTAATATTAGTATTCTGACTGTCAATGTTGTTAATGCTGACAATACTTTATTTTTATTAATTATTAATTCCTGAAAAATGGTTTCATTTACCCAGGCCTCAGACAGAGACGATATTTTGTCCGCCAATAAAACAAATTGGACATATTTTGTTTATAAAACTAAAAGAATAAATTTGTTATTATTACATTTTGAATATACCTACTGAAGAATGCAATCACTTAGTATATACAAACAATTCAGCAATGGTAGAATGGCGTTCAATATTTTCAAACCATATCTAAATTTTTAAATTTATGGACCCTCCAAAAATATTAAATAATTTTATTATATTAATAATAATTCTTTATTACAAACTTCAAGTGTCAAAAAATATTATAAGCACTAGTATGAAGTTAGCTTTTCTTCGTTTTCAGCACCAAAGCGAAAAACGGCGAAACGACACGAGCACACACTGTAAGCCGATAATAACGGAATTTTTTGTGTTTGTCGGAACTCGGAACCGATTTTTGTGTGATGAAAAACATTTACCGGAATGGGTTTGTTTTTTAATGCCCGACAAAATATCGTCTCTGTGTGAGCCGGGGTTAGAGCAAAAAATATTATTGATGTGAAAATAAAATGAGTTCTTTCAGACTTTCATGAAATTAATTAATCTGCAGTTTCACAATCTCACAAATTCACGTAAAGTTATCTTTATTTTAGCTACGCAACACAAAATCAAAATGCAAATGTGTTCAATTCACAAAAACAATTACAATAAATAATTGAGTTTTTAAATAATAATTTTTTAATTTATAATTTTTTTTACTTTTCTTTTGTTTTTACTTATTTTTTTTCATTTGTTGATTTTTTTGGTTGAATTTTTTCGTTTTTTTAAAGAAAAGAAAAAAGTTTGCACCAATTTAGAAATAAATTATTATTTCTGTTTCTATATTTTTGTTTCTGTTTTTGTTTTTATTTAATTTAATTAAAATTTGTTTAATTTTTCTTTTTTGTTTGTAAATGTTAAAAAAATGCTTTTAAATTAAATTAAAGAAAACAATTAAAATTATATTTGATTTAATTTTGAAATTGTTTAATTTTTAATTTTCTTAAGTTTTTTTTTTATTAATTTGTTTGAAGTAAGAAAATCATGTCCTTTGTGGTGTGTGAATTAAGTCAGTGTATAAAGAAAGAAAAGAATTATTTGTGACAGATCTTTTTTTTTTTTGTGTTTCTCGTTTTTAGTTTTCTGTTTATCAGTTTTTTTTTTTTGGTTTTTTCTTTCATTTAATTATTTTTGGGAATCAATTTTTTTTTAATGAAGAAGTAATTTAATTTGTTTATTTACTGATGGGTTTTTATTTTGATTTTGGTTTAAGGCGTTTTCTTTTCACCTGATTTAATGATATTGTTCATTTTAACTGACATTTTGAAGTGTTCTATTGAAAATATCGGTTGACACTGAACGTAAATTTGAGCAACTGTGGAACCGATTTACTGATAAATAAAAACCTACATGATCAGTTGCACATAACCACATACTTTTTGAGTTGTTATTATTTTTTAGAGAAAATTTTTGTTATTTAATTTTAAAATAATTTTTAGAATTCATCTCCAATAATAATATTTTGCTTCATCTAGCGTCATGTCTTTCAATTATAAATGTCAAATTATCGTATTACTTCACTTACCAATAGAACTGCAGTTGCTTTAATCAAAATGGCGAAGACCAAAAACTGTGATACGATATCAGATAAATTAGGTAAATAGAAAGTGCCTTTAATGGAGATATTTTTTTCTAAACGTCCGCCATTCATTATTTATTCATTCTTATAAATAATCGCAGTTGGTTGTGTGTCTTCGTTCATTGTATTTTGTACAAAAAAAATAGGAAAACACGGCAAAGCAAAGAAAAAGATGTAAATGGAATTGAAAAATTGTGTATGTATGTGTGTGTGTGAGTGTGTCCTTCCTCAGTTTAATTGTGTTATTCTTTTATTTGTGTTCTTTTTACAGGAAGCTGCATTTTATCCAATATTTTTTGTTAATGTTTTTTTTTGTTGTTGTTGGTTTTCAATGAATGAACAAAAAAGGGGGTCTTCTCCACAAGTCACACAAGTCACATAAGTCACATACGTAAGTTGTGACTTTAAACAATTCGCCTAAACTCAGGAAGAGAAAAAAGGAAAACACAAATTTCGGCGAGTACGTAAAACAGACAAGAAACAAGTGACTTTTTTGTCTCCCACACCCCGTCCCCCCCACCCATTGGTCACTGCAACAAAACACAAAAAAAAAACTTTAAAAAAAAAATTGTATTTATTATTTTCAAAAAACACAAATTTTTATTATTTTTTTTACATTCAAAAATATACAGACTTGGGAATAACTTCGTCTTCACATCGTAAAAGAGCTTCATCCGGAAGTATTCAGAGATCTGATGAAGTTGTACCAACATCAACACAAACAGCATGTCGTGCTGGCAGTCTTCATTCAATCTCCAGTTCAGAGGGCTCATCGTAAGTTCCATACCTCCAATTGGATCAAAAAAAAAAGACTTCTTCTTTTTTTTTATTTCTTTTTCTTTCCTTATTCTTTTGTTTGATTTTCATTTGATTTTCTTTACATTTTTTTCCTATTGTTTCTTTTCTTTCTGTTTAAATATCTTCTGTTTTAAAATTTCCCAACTACCACCACCAACACCACCACCCCCAACCACTACACCCTGTTAAAAAATATTATTATTAAAAAAATATATACCAGCTCTTCTCTCTCTCTCTCTCTCTCTGTCTATGTCTCTGGCTCAAAAGCATTTAAATTTTGATTTTCTGTGACTTTTGATTTGAATTTATTTTCAATTTTTTCTTCTTTAACCAAATAAAAAAAAAAAGCAAAATTTCCAAACTTTCCTTTTTTTTACATTTTTTTTTCTTTCTCTTTCTCTTGTGTTTTGTTTGTTTCGATTGTTTTTCTGTTTCATTTTTTTTTTTTTTTGGTTTGTTTTGTTTTGTAAATTTTTTCTTTAATTAAAAAAAAAATAATAGGACATGGCCCTCTTTTTACTCTTTCTACTCCTCTCTGTTGTACATAAAAATTATAAAAACAAAATAAACACAAAAATAATTTAAAAAAAAAAAAAAAAGAATAAAACTGATCTTGATGTGTCTAAGAAAGTTTTTTTTTTTTGTTATTTTTATAAAAAAGAAGAAGAAGAAGAAGAAGAAGAAAAACTTATAAACTTGTGTCTTATATAATATAATATTTGCTGCTACAAAAAAAAAAAAATAATTTTTTTATGAATGTTTGTTGGCTGTTTCTATATAAATGTTTTTGTTTTTTGTTGTAAAACTTAACTTTTGTTTTTTGTTTTTTTTTTTTTTTCTGTTTCTCTCTAAATAATAATTATTTTGTTTTTTTCTCTTAATTTCTCTATATGTTTCTCCCTCTGATTTTTTTTTGTCTTTCAGTGTCTTTTCTTTTGTTGAAACCAATTTTTATTTTTTAATTTTCATTTTCTAAACAAATTTTATTCCAAATACAAAATGAAATACTAAAAAAAAACCCCCATTTTTCTTAAAATTAAAATAGTTTGATGTTTTTTTTAAAATATGTGTGTGTTTCTCTTTCTCTCTCTCTCTCTCTCTCTCTGTTTGTTTAGGTTGTTACTTTATTTTTGTTTTTAATTTTCTAAAATAACAAAAAAAAAAAAAGAAAAGAAAACAACTTCCTACAATGAACCAAAATGATTTGAATTCAATAATTTAGTTTTGATTATTTTATGTTCAGTTACACGAAACGTTTATCTGGCTGTGGAAAAATGTAAAAGAAAGAGAGAAAACATTTTCAAGAATCGTTTAGTATAAAAGACAGATTTACCTCACGGAATGGTCTGTAGTTGTCTACATTGTAAAAATGGCTCAATGATCCAATGGTCAAAAATACATTGTATTGCAGTAATTGTACTGACTAAACACAGATCTTAAGGATCAAATAGTTTGAAAACTACGCTTCGTGTAACTGAACATTAGTCTGACATCTGGAATTTTTGTTTTTTAGAGAAAGATGTTACGTTGACTTCTTAAAAATAATCAAAATTAATTATTTAAAAAAAAGTACAATGGACTAATTAAATGGAGTCCATTGAGTTCCCCTTGAATGAATTAATTTTAACACGCAAACATTAATTTAATTAATTTAATTAAAAATTATTCCAATGCTTTAATTTTTTTGTTTTTGTTTTTTTTTTTTTTAATTTTAATGACAAATCGGCTTATTTTTACAATTCGTGACAAGAATGATTGTTTTTATTTTTTAAGTTTAAAATTAAGAAGAGTCAATTAAATTAAGTCAATTATTGAACATCAATCATTGGGCTCTGATTCAATTGTTCTGAACAATTTTTTGAATTGGATAAAAAATTAATGTCAATGTACAATTTTTCTACAAAGGAATCGAAGTTCGTCTTTTGCGTCATGAAATGTAAACTAAAGGAAACAATACAACGTCATTTGTCAATTTCTATTGAATTGATTATTGATAAATACACAAAACATTCATAATTACATTTTCAATTGTCGCATTGAAATCTTTGGTACAAAATTAATAAAAATGGGAGATGGTCATCCTCTGTAATCGGTTATTTTTTTTTTTTGCAAGAAATATTAACTCAGGATCAATGGATGGATTTAATTAATGGTTTTAATTAAAAGGTAGATTAACTTGCAAAGGCGATGAAAGCTTTAATCAAAAGGAAAAATAATATCAGAAGAAGCATAAACGCGTTTTGTATTTGATAGGATTTCATAAGAATTACTTGCATTTGTTATGACCAATGCTTTGGCTCTTCTGACATTCTTTTCCCTTTTAAAATTTATTAAACATTAATTGTCAGCGTCTCTGGAATACAATTCTTCTAGCAAGCATATTTTTATTTTCTATTGCGCCAATTATTCAATCAACAAGTAAGAAAAGTTTAGTAAATTTTTTTTATTAGAAATGCACCAAACAGACCCTGAGAATTGTCTAGGGGAACAAAATAGTATAAAATTTCAGGTCCATTTGCACCAAGACCAAAAAAAAAAATGGCGGTTGTTTCAATTTATAAAAAAAAAAAGTTAATAAAGAAAATCAAAATCGATTCTTTGGAAATTTCCACAATTGCAAAATGACTACAGTTAAGTATTTTAATTCATTGGCTTTTGTATCTGACATTTTTTTTCTTCTTATTATTAATTGCGGTGCGAACGGGCCTAAATCTTTATTAATTTCTACATTAATTTTTTTTATCATTAATTCTTTAAATCTTTCAACTTTTATGCCCCCCACCCACGCCACCCCCTTCTTTTTGAATACCATAATTTTTTGTTTCTTCCTGTTTTTACATATTTTTACTTTTGTCTCCTTTTAATTATTTTTCTCTTTTCTTCTTACCAAAAAAAAAATAAAAAAAAACTTCTTCAATTTTTTTTTCTTTTGTGTTTTTTTTTTTTTATCATTTTGAGATTTTAAAATGAAACTTTCTTTCTATATAAATATATAATTGTGTGTGTACTTCTGCTGTGTAATCCTTTTTTTTCTTTGTTTCTTACTTAAGAGAATTTCTTTTTTTTTTAATTGTATTTTTTTTTTTTTGTACATTTTTGTGTCCAGTTTACACCGAATAATAAAAAAACAATTTAGAACTTTTGCCTAAAGTCAATCACTTTAAACTTTTATTATTTTTACTGTAGACTTTTATTTTAATTTTCTTTATTTTCACCTCTGTCTTTATTTATAGCAGGCTGCTTTTGTTTTTCTCTTTTGTTTAATTATTTTTTTTTTTAACTTTAAACTTAAACTTTTATTTTGTATTTGTATTTTTTTTTTCACTTGCTGTAATTATTTTGTGGTAGTTTTTTTTTATACATAAATTTTACACTATGATAATGCAAATGTAAATGTTAACCAAATGTATTGTGTTCTATTAACGCTAACAAACTTAATTTGTTTAACACAAAAAAAAAAAACAAATTAAAATTATTGTTGTAAAATTTTATTTGTGTTTAGAGAAAATCAAACAATAAATGCACGATTTAAACAAATTTTGTAATTAATTGTAATTGTTTGTGTTCATCTCTTGTAATTTCCAAAAAAAAAAAAAAAAAAAATGAAAAAGTTACAAGTGAACAAAAAATAACTAAACTAAAAACTAAACAAACAAACACATTCTATTTCTCCCTGTACAATGAAAAGAAAAAAAAAAAAGAAAATTTACAAAGAAATTTTTTTTTTTAACAAATTTTTTTGTTTCGTTGTTTTTTTTTTTTTTTAAAAAAATTCCATTTTGTTTTTTAAGTATTTTTTTTTTTGTTTTGCTTATTTCACACTTTGTTTTTTTTTTTTTTTGAAATATTTTTCTTATTTGAAAATAAAAAGAAAAAAAAGAAAAAGAATAAAAACAGAAAATTATATTTTTTTATTTCGATTTTTTTTTTGATTTTAAATAATTTTTTTGTTTTGTGTTTTTTTTTTCTTTAATTTTCACAAGAAAAAAATAATTTTAAATCTTATTTTTTTTTTTTTTAATTAAAATTCTTAATTTTTAATTTTATTTAAAGTTTTAAATTTTAAGTTTTATGTTGTTTTTGTTTTTCTTAATTATTAAATCCATGCACTTACAAATATTAATAAATTAACTCTAATAGTATAAAAAATTTCTTCTACAAACTCCAAAACAAACAAACAAACAAACAATAAAAACAAACAAACAAACAAACAAACAATAAAAACAAAACAACAAACAAACACACGCAAAAAAAAAAATAGGTGGTCACCGTCACTACGTATGACAGATGGAGGCCAATTATCTGATTTTATTGATGGACTTGGACCATGTCAACTAGTTGGAAGACAAGTATTAGGTGCACCAGCACTTGGTGATATTCAATTATCAATGTGCCATCAAAAAGGATATTTAGAAGTTGAAGTTATACGAGCAAGAGGATTACAGGTTTTTATATACAATTTTATTTTTTCTTTGTTTTCTTACACAAAACCTTTTTGTTTCTGTCATAATCCATTTTACTTTTTTTTTATCAACACAATTTTTTTTTTCTTAATTATTTTAGGCACGAACAGGATCAAAAATTCTTCCGGCACCGTATGTTAAAGTGTATTTAGTTTCTGGTAAAAAATGTATAGCAAAAGCGAAAACAACGACAGCTAGAAGAACATTAGATCCATTATATCAGCAACAATTAGTATTTCGTGAACCATTTGTTGGTTGTATCCTTCAAGTAAGTTTTCCATTTATATAAAAATTTTAAAATGTGTCCACCATTTTTTATTAATTATTTTTATTTTTATTTGAAAATAAAAATTAGGTAACTGTTTGGGGTGATTATGGACGAATAGAAGGAAAAAAAGTATTCATGGGTGTCGCCCAAATAATGTTGGATAATCTAAATCTATCAAATATAGTCATTGGATGGTACAAACTGTTTGGCACCACATCACTGGTCAGTGGACCTCCTAGTTTGGGTCTCTCTAGGCGTTCCTCAATTGCATCACTTGATTCACTTAAACTCTAAAATAATTAAAAATTAAAGACAATTTTTTTTTCTTTTTTCATTTAGTTTTTTTTTTAACTTTTTCTTTTCAATCTTTTTCTTCCTTTCTTTTGTTTATTTCTTAATTTTCTTATTTGTATAAACATTTTCCTCGCATTTGTTTAATTAAAAATATAATAAAAGAAAAACAAAGAGCAAATGAGTAACAACAAAACAAAGAAACAAGCAAAAAAAAAAAAAATAAAAGAAAGAAAGAAACAAAATTAACACAAAATTATCTATCTTGTTCTAATACTACTTCTACTTCTTCTTCCTCTTCCTCTTCTTCTTCTTCTTCTTTTTCTTCTATATTTTTTCTTCTTCTTCTCATACAGCGACACTGATTTTTATAATTACAAAAATAGAACTTTAAAAAATAGTGATTTCAGAGAGATGTCTTTTTTTTTGGTTTTGTTTTTTTTTAGTTTGATTCTGTTATCAAAATTTTATTGTTTAATTTTATTGTAAGCCTTTGATTTTTTAAATTCATTTAATAATACCGTTTCACTTTACTTTACGTTACTTTACTTTACTTTACTTTACTTTACTTTACTTTACTTTACTTTACTTTACTTTACTTTACTTTACTTTACTTTACTTTACTTTACTTTACTTTACTTTACTTTACTTTACTTTACTTTACTTTACTTTACTTTACTTTACTTTACTTTACTTTACTTTACTTTACTTTACTTTACTTTACTTTACTTTACTTTACTTTACTTTACTTTACTTTACTTTACTTTACTTTACTTTACTTTACTTTACTTTACTTTACTTTACTTTACTTTACTTTACTTTACTTTACTTTACTTTACTTTACTTTACTTTACTTTACTTTACTTTACTTTACTTTACTTTACTTTACTTTACTTTACTTTACTTTACTTTACTTTACTTTACTTTACTTTACTTTACTTTACTTTACTTTACTTTACTTTACTTTACTTTACTTTACTTTACTTTACTTTACTTTACTTTACTTTACTTTACTTTACTTTACTTTACTTTACTTTACTTTACTTTACTTTACTTTACTTTACTTTACTTTACTTTACTTTACTTTACTTTACTTTACTTTACTTTACTTTACTTTACTTTACTTTACTTTACTTTACTTTACTTTACTTTACTTTACTTTACTTTACTTTACTTTACTTTACTTTACTTTACTTTACTTTACTTTACTTTACTTTACTTTACTTTACTTTACTTTACTTTACTTTACTTTACTTTACTTTACTTTACTTTACTTTACTTTACTTTACTTTACTTTACTTTACTTTACTTTACTTTACTTTACTTTACTTTACTTTACTTTACTTTACTTTACTTTACTTTACTTTACTTTACTTTACTTTACTTTACTTTACTTTACTTTACTTTACTTTACTTTACTTTACTTTACTTTACTTTACTTTACTTTACTTTACTTTACTTTACTTTACTTTACTTTACTTTACTTTACTTTACTTTACTTTACTTTACTTTACTTTACTTTACTTTACTTTACTTTACTTTACTTTACTTTACTTTACTTTACTTTACTTTACTTTACTTTACTTTACTTTACTTTACTTTACTTTACTTTACTTTACTTTACTTTACTTTACTTTACTTTACTTTACTTTACTTTACTTTACTTTACTTTACTTTACTTTACTTTACTTTACTTTACTTTACTTTACTTTACTTTACTTTACTTTACTTTACTTTACTTTACTTTACTTTACTTTACTTTACTTTACTTTACTTTACTTTACTTTACTTTACTTTACTTTACTTTACTTTACTTTACTTTACTTTACTTTACTTTACTTTACTTTACTTTACTTTACTTTACTTTACTTTACTTTACTTTACTTTACTTTACTTTACTTTACTTTACTTTACTTTACTTTACTTTACTTTACTTTACTTTACTTTACTTTACTTTACTTTACTTTACTTTACTTTACTTTACTTTACTTTACTTTACTTTACTTTACTTTACTTTACTTTACTTTACTTTACTTTACTTTACTTTACTTTACTTTACTTTACTTTACTTTACTTTACTTTACTTTACTTTACTTTACTTTACTTTACTTTACTTTACTTTACTTTACTTTACTTTACTTTACTTTACTTTACTTTACTTTACTTTACTTTACTTTACTTTACTTTACTTTACTTTACTTTACTTTACTTTACTTTACTTTACTTTAATTCTAGTGTTCTAATTCAGTACAATTAAATCACCAATAATTTAATAATTTAATTAAAGTCTTTTTCATTAATTAATTAAATTTTGCATAAAAGTAAAGTTTTAACAGAATAAATTTTTTTTAGTTTACAAATTTTCCTTTAGTTTTCATTTTTGTATTTTGAATTATAAAATTTTGTTTGTTTTTCTTCTTCTTCTTCCTTTATTGAACATTTATTTCTTAGAGAAATTGTATTTTAGCTTTTTTTTTCTTTTCAACTCTTTTGTGTGTTTCTTTTTTCTGGTAATTTTTGATACAAAAAACAAAAACAAAAGAAGGAACAACAAAAGAAAAGAAAATGAAAAAATCAGAAAGTAACAAATAAATAAACAATTGAGTAAAAGAATTAAAGGCATGATTTAAAAATTTTTGAGTCCATTTATTTAGGTCTGTTTAGCAGAATCTGAACACACTTTTAGTTTATTTTTTGTTTTTATTTAATTCTTAAGATTTAATTATTTATTCACGTATAATTTTATTTCATTTTTATTTTGTAAAATTCAATTAATTATAAGTTATGTTTGTCTCCAACGAAACAAAAAAATCACACACACGTAAAATTAAAAACAACAAATCAAATCAAGTTCAAAAGTTCCAAACAAAAAAATTAGAAAAGAATTTTTCATATGAAAGAAAAAAAATATGAGAGAAAAAGAAACAATATTTTCAATCCGTTAATGTTTTTCGTGATGAAAATTAAGAACCGAGATTATACAGAAAGTACATTATCAAAGACATTTTTTAAAAGAAACAAATAAAACAAACGAAAAGAACAAAGAAACTAGCAATCTAGCAACCAAACATACAAGAAACTAGCAATCTATCAACCAAACATACAAGAAACTAGCAATATAGCAACCAAACAAACAAATAATAAATAAAATAAAATAATTTAATGAATATGGTTTTTTTTTCTGTCTTTAGAAATAAAATTTCAATCAATAAAATATTTTAATTAATTTTTTTTTTCATTCAATATAAAAATCTTCGCGTTTTTCCACACAAAAAAACCAAATCAAATTCAAAAAGTTAAAAATGTTATTTGAAGAAAGAAAAAAAATACAAAATTATAAAATGTTAATAAATATAAAAGAAAACCGTTTGTATAAAATTATAATTACGTAAATAAAATTCGTTAACTTATGAACATTAAATATTTTACATAAAAAGAAAAAAAAAAAAAGAAAGAAAAAAAAAAATTAACTTTAAATTAAATAAAAACAATAAATTACATAAATTATATAAAGAAAAAAAAACTAATTAATTAAATCTAATTAAAAATCTATAAAAATTAAATTATGAAAATATAAATAAAAATAAATATAAAAATAAAAGAAAAAAAAAACAATTGCCTTGACCTTCTTTAATAAATAAATAAAAACAAAAAAAAAACAAATAATTTAAATAAATAAAAACTAAAAATAAAAATTAAAATTAAAATTATTAATCAAATTTAAAGAAAAAAGAAAACTACAAACAAACGAAGTGAATTCACTTTAATATGTTTTTTTTTTCTCCTATGTTTGTTGTGTCATTTCAAAAGAGACAGAATTTTTTTTGTTTGTTGTGTCCTTTCAATATCGTTAAACTGAAACTGAGACTTTTTTAAAAAACTGATAAATATTTTCCCCTTTGAATCATACAAAAAAGAAACTCCGTACAATTCAAAATGATGGACGATTTTTTCTAAACATTTTCACTTTTTCCTTTTTTAAATTTCCGTGTGGAAAATTTGTTCAAATGAAAAATTTAACGGACGATGAAAATTCAAATGAAAATCGTCGTCTATTCGCAGATATTTTGTTTGAGTTTTGCATGAAAGTTACAAGAAACGGAACGTGATTAGATTACAAATAAATTTATTCTTTCATTTTCTAACAATTGATGAATATTTTAATATTTTCTTTACTTAAATTACAACAACAACAACAAAAACGGCATCAAATTACATTTTCCAACAAAAATTCCATAAATCAGTAAAAACCAAAATAAAGGAAGACAAACAAAAAATGCAAATGTCAACAATCAAAATGATAGAAATCAAAGCAAAAAATTCTGTTAGTCCAACATTTAACATTCGCGTGAATCGGTTAAAAAACCAAATTGGAATTTTTTTCAATTTTTTTAAGTTTTTCTTTTGTTCATAAGCAAAATCAAAAAAAAAAAAAAAAACAAACCGAACAATTAAAAAAAATTTCAAATAAAAATTTCAAAAGAAAAAAAAATCTTAATTTTTTTCCGTTTTTTTTTTCTTTTTTTTGTTTTTTGTTTTTCCATTTTTTTTTTTTAATTCTGCTAAAAAAAAAATCTTTTGGGATGCAATAAAACAATTTATAAATCAAAATTATACCAATTACAAGAACAAAAAAGAAAGAAAGAAAGAATTTATGCAAAAAAACAAACGAAACGAAAGAAAACAAAAAAAAAACGAAAACAAAAAACAAAAAACAAAAAACAAAAAATAAAAACACAAAAATAAATTCACATTCACGACACGTTTTCATTAACGCGCGGATCTTCTAGTCCCCGGTTATAGATTTAATTGATCATAAATAGGTATGTCATAATTGTGCATGCATAATTTCATTAATTATATTTATTTATTTATATTGTCTACTTATTTTATTTTATTTTTTAATTTAATTATTTGAATTATCTGAATTATTTTCATAATTATTTATAATTTAAACAAACAAATACAGCCAGTGCATGTTTAATTATCTAAGACAAAATTTATTTCTTCTTCTTCAATTTACTTTTATACGAACAGAAAACAACAAAATTTCAAAAAAAAATTTGTTTTTCTTTCTTTCTTTTAATTTTCACGGTTTCATTTTCCATTTGACAATTGAGTTTTAATACAATTTCCTTTAATCAATAAACTCAATTAATGAATTCTTCTCGGTTCTTAGAAAGTTAGAATTTGTTGGACTTGAATGAAAGTTTAGAAATTAGTTAACAGAATTTATATTAAGGTTTTGTAATTGTCTTAAATCAAAAGTGATTGTAATTGAAATAAAAGACAGACGAAGAAGAGATTTTGCTTTGTGAGACAAAATTCTAAATAAATTTGAAAACAATTAAATTCAAATGAGCCAATAAATTTCGGTTGATTAAATATTCTGATGAAGACGGATTCTCTGAAACGCAGAAAGGAATTAATCCTTAAAGTTCCTTTTACTAAATTATTTATTCGGACACATTTTTGGTTCAGTTAAAGCATTATAAATATTTGTTCGAGATTAATTAATTATCACTTAATTACAATTTTGTAATTTTTGTAAATCTTTGTGACAACACAACCGAAAAAAAAAGGAAAGAAAAGAAAAACAATTTTTATCTTTCATTAAAACAAAATCACTTTCTATATTTTCTATAAATTTCTACTTTTCTTAGTAAAAAGAAAAAAAAAAACTTTGAATAAATAAATTAAAACCCTTCATTTTATTATCAAGTCATCAACATCTAAACCAAAAGTTTAAAAAAAACTTTCAAAGTAAACCAAAATTTAGTTTTAGAATTTTAAATGCAGCCATTTTTTTTTTATTGTTTTCTTTTGTCTTCCTTTAAATTTTTGTTTTTGTTTTCACATTTTTTATTTTTTGTCTCTGTTTCTCGTATTTTTTTGTTTTTTTCATTTCTTCTTCTTCTATTTTTCTGCTTGTCCATAATTGTAAAGAATTAAAATAATAAAATAATTGATTTGTGTTTCTTCTTATTTTTTTTTTTGTTTCAGTAAAATAATTTTATCGCCGTCAAAACAAATAAAAATAATACAAGTTCTACAAAAAATCATCAGAAAATTAAAACAATTAATATTAAAAATACAAACAAACAAAAATATTCATAAAATTCAAAAAAAAAAAAAGTTAAAAAAAGTTAAAATAAAAGTTAAAGTAAAAGTTAAAGAAAAAAAGTTAAAGAAAAAAGTTAAAAAACAAAAACTTCAAAAAAAACAAAAAAAACGAGACACAGAACCCGATATGATGGTGATGACGTTGTTGTTGATAATGAATTAATTGTGGATAATGAATTGTTTTTAATTGAAATATTTTGTTTTGTTGTTTTATTTTCTATTTTTTTCTTTTTAAAACAAAAGAAGTTAAAATGCAACAGATAAAAGCAAATATATTTACATCTTAAAAATTGTTTCTCTTAAGTTTGTTTTCATTTATTAAATTCAATTAACAGAAATTTTCTTAATTTTCTAAATTTTCCAATTGAAAAAAGAAATATTAAAATAAAGAATTATAAAATTCGAGAGATCGAGAGAGAGAGAGAGATAGATAGATAGATAGATATATAAATAGATAGAGAGAAACGTACGTTATGTATTTTATTGAAAAGCCTTCCATTTTTAAAGTTAAAAAAAAAAAAAACAAACAAACAAAACGAAAAAACGAAAAAAAATTAGAAAAGACAAAATTAATTTTAATTTAAAAAAGTTTAAGAAAAACAGAAGAAAGAAAATGAGAGAGAAAAGTTCTTTTAAAAGACAGAAGGAACAAACATAAAAATAATGATGTGGAGACAGAGGGAACAGAGGTGAACAGAGGCAAGAGAATAAAATAGAATTTCTTTTTTGTTATTGCTTCTTCTTCTTCTTCTTCTTTTATTTAATTTAATTTGTTGTTGTTTATGGAATTCTTGCAATTGGGTGCCACATCAATGTAAAACTGCTAAAACAACAAAACCAATAGAATTAATTTTTAAAGTTTTTTTTTTTTTAGATTTTTAATGAATTATTTGTGAAGTTTAAGAAAGAAAAAGGGACAGGGATGGTGGTAGGGTACGGTGGGAAGTAGAACAAATAAAAATATAGAAATTGTTTTGTTTTTGTCACGTTTTACTTTTGAATTATTCTGACTAAATTACCAGAAAATATTTTATTTTTTTAATAAAAAAAAAAAATTAACAGAAATTTTAAGCTTAAAATATTAAAAAAATAAATTTTAGTGAGAGAGAGAGAGAGAGAGAAAGAAATTTATATTTTTTTAAAATGTATAGAAATTTTTTTTTTTGAGTGAAAAAAAAAAACGATGAGCAATTTTTTTTTCTTGGTGAAAGATGTAAGGGTGGGGGGATTGTTTTTTTTTTTTATTTTAGGAAAAAAGAAAACCAATTAAATGTAATTTAAGTATTAAAAAAAAGTTTGAGTAGCTTTTAGACACGCAAAGACACAAATCGTTATAATTTCTAAGCGTCACTTGCCTAAAAATGGAAAAACCAAAGAAAACAGAGACAGAAAAAAAAAACAACAACAAAATCAAAAACAAAAAAAAAAAAAAAGTGAAGAGAAATTTTTTGTCTGTTTTATTTTAAGAACGAAAAAAACAAGCTAGAAAAATAATTTGCCTTGAAACATAAAAAAAAAATATTCTTCGTTAAACGAAAATTAATTTAAAGAAAAAATTTAGTAAAATAAAAATTATTTTTTAATTGATTAAAAAAAAAGGACAAAAAACAGAACACAAGTGAATGAATGAATTGAATAAATTTTTAAATAACAAAAACAAGAAATTCTGATGAAAACTTTTATCAGCTTTTATTTTGTGTAAAAAAAAAACAGTAACATAAAAATTACAAAAACAAAACAAACAAAAAACGAAAGAAAAACAAAAATATTTATTTAAAAAAAAAAGAATTAAAAAAACTAATGAAAGATTAAAAGTATTGATGAAAGGGAGAAAGGGGAAATTGTTATTACCAGAAAAAGAAAAGAAAAGGAAAGTTAGAAGAATTTTTAAAGAAATCCAAATCGCCAAAGAAAATAAAAAAACATTAATAAAAAAGATGAGGGAGAGGGGAAAAAGCGGTGGGAAAAATGATAAAGAAAAAACCAAAAGTTTAAAATCCTTAAAAAGAACGAGAAAGACAACCCAAATTAAATTACAAATAAAAGAAAAAAAATCTTAAAATTAAATTAAATAAAAAACTTAAAAACGAATTAAAGAAAATTTCAATAAATCGAATAAGAAAATTAATAAATGAAAACTAAACGAGAAAATGAGAAACACAAAATTTATTTGCTTTTAATTTTAATTTTTTGTTTTTTTTTCCCCTTTCCAAAACAAAAGAAAAAACGACAGAGAAACATTGTCTTTGTTAATTTTCTATAAATGAAAATGAATTTAAAAATATAAAAAAAAAATAAGAAAATGAAAATTTAATGAAAATGTTTTTCAGATATTTTTATTTTAAATTATTTTTTAATTGAATTTTTGATTTTTTATAAAAACAAAAGAGAAACAAAACCGAATAGAAAATCTAGGATAAAATAAATTATGAAATGACAAACCAAAAACAAAAACAAACAAAATGAAGAAGAAGAAGAAGAAGAGAAACTACGATAAAAAAAAAGTAAAAAAGCATAAAAAAAAAAATAATAATTTAACCGAGAACAAAACAAAAATATATTTATGGGAACGGGGAATGGGACGTGGGAGAAGAATTGGGAAATACAGAAAAAAAAAGAGGAAATATTGTAAAAAACAAAAATAATTTAATTAAAGAAAAGAAAAACAAAACATAAATTTAACTAAAAGAAAAAAAAAACTAACTAAATAAAGAAAAAAAATTAAATTAAAATTAAAAAATAAACCAAAATTTAAAATAAAAAAAATTAAAAACCAAAAAAAAAAATAAAAATAAACTAAAGATAAAAAAAAAATATATAAAAATATAAAATTAAAAGTACATCGGAGCAGCTTTTTTACTGTTTTAACTAAATAATCATGGTGTTTAAAAAAAAAACAAACAGAACAAAAAAAAAACTTTCATATTTAATAAAAATAAAAAGAAAAACAAAAGAAGAAAAACAAACAAAGATAAACAATAAGATGAAATCAACAAATAAAAATGATAAAGTTAAAAATACAAAATCTTATAATTTTTACATAGAATATAAAAAAAAAAAAAAAATGTAAGAAATATTTAACAAAAAAAAAAAAAAACAAAATATTTAAAATTAAAAATTAAACAAAAAAATAAATAAACATTGTAATGTGACATGTGATACGACATAATATAATATGACATATGATATGACATAAGATATGACATAAAAATATGTTAAAAAAAATTTCTTATTTCTTTTTATTTGTTTTTTTTTCTTTCGTTTCAATAAATAAATAAAGCAAGAATAAAGCAAAAACAAAAAAATATATTAATGCATTTCATTAAAAAACACTGTTTTTGACTTGACAAAATTTAGTACACAATAAATAAGTACACCCATATACCCCTATTTCTGTTGTTGTTGTTCCATTTTTTCTTTTTTTTTTTTTTGTTTTGGTTTTGGTTTTCCATTTTTCTTTAATTTTCTTACCAAAAATAATCTGCAAATTAAGAAAACATAAAATATTTCATACGAAAATTTATACTTTAAAAATTAAGGAGAAAATAATTAATAACAAAAAAAAAAAATGTTTAAAATTTTTTATTTATTAAAAACGAGGAACAGAGAGAGAGAGAGAGACAGAGTGAGAGAGAGATAAAGGAAAAAAATAAATCAATTTTCATTAAATAATTTATTTACCAAAAAGAAAAAATGAATGAATGAAGACGAAATGACGACGAAATTAATTAATTAAATTAAAAAATAAGAAAATTTTGTTTCTTTTAAATGCAGATTAATTTTTTTTTTGTAAGAGGAAATTAAAACAAAAAAAAAAAAAATGGAAATTTCTCTAAAAAAAACTAAAAGGTTTCTAAATAAAAAAAAAAAAAATGGTAAAAAAAATTAAAACATAAATAAAATGAAAAGAATCTTAAAACAAAAAATATAATTAACAATATTCAAAAGCTAATTCTATTATTTATTATAAAGAAAATTTAATTAAAAATTAATTAATAAAAAAAAAAAAAAAACAAAACAAAACTAAAGAGAAAAAGAGAAAAAATAAATTAACTAAAAATAATGAGAACAAAAAACAAAAATGAGAATATTCTGTTTGAGTGCTGATTAAAAAGTTAAAGTAAAAAAAAAAAATAAAAAAAAAAAATTATAAATAAATAAAGAAAAAACAAAAAAGAAAAAAAAAACAAAAAGTTGTTGGACTTTAAATAAATAAAAAAAAAAACAAAAAAAAAACAAAAAGTAAATTAAATAAAACAAAAATAAAAAAAAAAAATAATTTAAAGTTTATTGAGATATGCCTTCTTTAATAGTTTTTATATCTGGAAAAATATTTCAGTGAATCATTCCTACCATTAAACGTTAAATGAACCAAAAAAAGAAAAAAAATGAAAATGAAAATGAAAAAAAAAAAAAAACTTAAAATAAAATAAAAAATAAAATAAAAAAATTAAAAATAAAAAATAAAAAAAAAAAAAAAATGAAAAGAAATAAAAAAATTTCAACAAAACAAACAAAAAAAGAGAAACATAAAAAATATTTATTATAATTTTCCAAAAACAAAAAAAGAAAAATAAAAAGTAAAAAAAAAACACGTTAAGAATTATTTAAATATTTTCAGGGCACTGGAACAAAAAAAAAACACTCGGACACAATTAATTTTTTTTCTCTCTCTTGCAAAGATTGAAAAGAACAAAATTAAAATTTCGCCACAACTCAATTTTTTCATTTTGAGTGTTTTTTTTTTTCTCTTTAATCCCAGAAATATTTCTGTTAATTTTGTCACACACCCCCCTGTTTTACTTTCCTTATTTATATATTGTGAGGTTTACCAATACAGTCAGCCTAAAATAATAATTGTATAAAAAAAAGAAACTAAACAAAAATGGAGAGATGAAACACAAAACACAAAAATTATGTGAAATAAATTTATCCAGAATGTAAAGTGAAAACGAGAAAGAAAATTAATTATAATCAGTGAGGTTACAAATTATTATAAAGAATTAATGAAAATAAGTGAGTCCACACACACACACACACACACAAAGACACAAATTGTAAATAATATTTAAAAACAAAAAAACAAAAATTAAGAAAGAGAAAAAAAAAAAAAATTAAACAAAAAAAAATTTGTACTAAAATTAACTCACTTGAATAACCTCACTGAACTAAAGTTGGATTTCCATTTGCACTCATTTTAATCCGTTATTGATTATGGAAAATTTAATTATGTTTTTTTAACCCAACAACAAAACATTTAAATTTCCCTGACCTGAAACAAATCTTTAACATTTTAGTAAAATTTAAATTAAAATTTTTCCTTTTAATTTTCACTCAAAAATTCTCAAAGCTTTTAATTTTCTTCACTTGAATTGTTTTATTTAATTTCAAATGAGAAAATTGCCTTACACTCTTTTTTTTTTTTGTTGCATTTGTCAGAAAGATTTTAATTGGTCAAATTTGATTCCCTTGAAATCAACTCAACGTTTTTTTTTTTTTTGGTTTTTATTTTTGAGTTAAATTTTTCACTCAATTTTTTTTTTGTATTCATTTAAAAAAATGTTAATTTTTGTCTTGAGTTGCAAATTTTATCATTCTTTATTTTGTTTTGTTTTTCTTAACAAATCCAGTACAATCAATTGTACATTTATTTTTGTTGTTATTGTTGTTGCATCAAACAATTGGAAATCCATCTTGAATTTATTTAAAAACATAAAACAAACAAACATAAAACAAAAGAATATTTATTATTTTAATTGTAACAAAAAAAAAAAAAAAAGAAACAAAAACAAAAACAAACAAAGAACAAAAATTATTGAAAAAGCATCAAATAAAAAAAAGGAAAAAAGAAAAATTTAATTAATTTATGATTTTGTAAAAATGTGAAATTGTATAAAACCAACAAAAACAAAAAACAAAAATAATGAAAAATGAAAAATGAAAAACTTATTTCGATTATTACCAAATTAATTGTAAAAGATTTAAACAAAAAAAAAAAAAAAATATATAAAAAAAAAAAAAATTGTATCCCATCTCGACATTAAGATTAGTCGAGAATCGACAATAAAACTGTGAGAATGAAAATTGAAAATTTTGTTGTTGTTTTTATTTTATTTTATTTTATTAAAATTAGAGATAATAAAATTTTCTATATACCCTATACCTTACCCCCCACCCCAACAGAACAAATATTACCATTGTGATGTAACTACTACAAGATTCTAATGATACAAATATGCCAACGTGTGACGTCACATTCAACTAAGACAAATAATAACTTTAGAAAAAAAAAATGGGTTTTCCCATATTTAGGAAAGCCAAATGGATGTTTCCAAAAATAACAAAAATTTATTGTTTATAGAAGCGCCTCCAGTGAGCATATAAGGAACTCCTGAATAAAAATATTTTACGTTATTTGTAAAATATTTTCTTATTAAAAAATTCTATTCACAAAAATTAGTTTTTTAATTTATCAACCCCAAACGAAAAATCTGTCCTATAATTCTCGCCCATTCGACTATTTTAGTTTTGGAAGGAAAACAAAATTTTCTTTAAAATGTTGAATATTTCAGGAAAATATTGAAAGAAGAAAAATGTCAATTGTCGATAGAAAACTTTTCATTTAGTACAGAATACGGAAACTAAAAGCCATCTGTTAGGGAAATATAAAAACTACGTAAGGATTTTTTTCGCCATCTTTTAAATAAAAATGGAAAAGTCTGATAAAAATGTTAAGCACGTTACAAATGAAAATTTTTCAATATTTTAATGAGAATTTTTGTCTTATTTTATGAGTTATGACGTTCAATGTTTGCTACAGAATTCATCCCCTTTCAAACTGTGTTAATTTATTCAGTCATTCAAGTCGTTCCTTATTTTCTTTTGTTTTAATATAAAAATTATTAATAATGTCAGTTTTATTAAAACAAAAAAATGTTTTAACTTAGTTCAACCCTGATTGACGGAAATTGGTAACAATTTTTTTTTTAAGCGCAAGCGTACAGTTAGAAATGACAGTGAATGGAAGGAACAGTTTATCTGTACTGTAACATTTCACATAACATAACATATCAATATTTGCCTGTTATTTTAATTTATTTATAAGAAAAAAATATTTAATAATAATTATTAAATAATATAAAAAAAAAACAACAACAAAAAAACCCTATAATTAAAAATAATCAATTAAATGAAATTATAGGAAAAAAAAAAATTAATAAAAAGTATAAAAAATTAAATTAAATGAACTAATATTAATTAAATCTTAAAATTAAATCTAAAAATTAAATTTATAAAAAAATAAAAAAAATAAAAAACTCGAAAAAAAAAAAACTCGAAAAAATCTCGAAATAAACGAAAAATTTTAAATTCTTACAAAAAAAAAACTAATTTTATTTTCTTTTTGTGGTGAAAAAAAGTAAAATAATCAAAGAGAAAAAATAATAATAACAACAACAAAAAGAGAAAAAAAAAAAGTTAAAAGGGAAAAAAAGTTAAAAAAATAATATCAAAAAGTTCTTCTTCTTCTTCGTCTTTGTATTCCCTTGGACTTTTATTCGTGACGTTAGTGAATTTTCATTTATTTATTTATTTTTTTTTTTTTTAGTTTTTCCTTTTTTTTTTTATTTTTCTTTTTTCCTTTCTTCTTCTTCTATTTTTCTTTCTATCTCTATCTCTTTCTCTCACGCTTTGTGTGCATAGATGTGTGTGGTATAGTGACGTAAAATAGAAAAAAAAAAAAAAAATAAAATAAAAGGTGATTTAGTGGTGTTGTTTTTTCCTGAAGTAAAGTTGACTTTGTTGTAAGTATTTTTTTTTTATATATGTATTTTTTTATTTTAATTATTGATAATTTTTTATTGTCAAAATTATTTTTGTTTGAGAATCATTTATTTTTGCGAAAAATCAGAATTAATTGTTAAATCTTTAAAAAGCAACTTTTGTAATTTTTCTTTACACGAATTTTACGTATTTGTGTAAAAATTTAAATTTTTATAAATAAAATATTATGAGGAAAATAATTAGAGAATATTTTTTAATTGAAATTTCAAAAACTGACAATAAATGACACAAAACACAAAAGCAACTCATTGTAAACGCCTTTTTTACCTTTTGTTGTTTTTACCTTATAATGACAATTTCATGAAAAAACACGCAAACATTTATTATTGTATTTGTGTGAGTGTGTGTGTGCGTGTGTAGATACGTTTGTGGGTGTGTATAGAAAAACAGAAGTAAAAACAAAAAAAAAAAAAACGAGATAATATTCGTGTATGACTCTTATTATAATACATTCGCGCGTATCCTTTTTTTTCTACATTATATCCTTTGGAATATCCTTGCGTATACATATACACACAAATACAATAGTTTTGTATTTCAATTTTTAACCTGATTGTATATGTGTGTGTGTTTGTATATATAGATACATATGTTTATTTTATATTGTATTGTTTGTGTATAGGAACCTGCTGTTGTCGATTCAATATCCGAATATCCGATCACCTTTTGTTCTTTTCCAGCTGACGACATTGCGCATGCGTCTAATTATTTATACATGCATCTTTTCACTCTTAATATTAAATTCATATTCTATTTCACTCTCCCTTCACTATCTTTCTCTTTTATTTAGGTAAATTGTATGAGTATGTATGTATGTATGTATGTATATATGCCTTATATTTTCAATCTTATTGATACATTTTTACTTCTTCTTCCTCTTTTATTTTTTTTTTTATGTATGTTAAAAAATATTAGAACTGTCTGATTCAAAGACGCCGGTCTAATAAATAAAGTTTATAAATTTTTAATATAGTCTCCAATTACAGGTGTACTTGTATTATGTATTTTGCATTTGTATTTGTATTTTGTATCTAAAGGTAAATATACGTACGTGCAATTCTGTATATATGTACATTTATATGTATTTACAATTGAGTTATAATTTTTACATATTAAATTACTTTTTACATATTAAAGTAGAATTGGATTGTTTTTACGTACGTTTTTATAGTTTTATTTATATTTTATAAAGAAAAAAAAACTTTCAATACCCCAAACTCCAATTTCATTTCAAAATAATATTACCAATAAATTAACACTACAATTTTTACTTAGCTTCTTTTTATTTTTGGGGTTTTTTTTATTCTCTAAATTTTTGTTCTTTCTTCATACATGTGTGTGTATTTTGTTTCTTTTTTTTTATATAATTATAATTAATCATAATCATAATCATAAATAATATAAACGAAAGAAAAAAGAACAAGAAAAAAAAACAACACAAATGTACATAAATATTATTTGTCTCTTTTACTCTTTACAAAAGAAAAAAAAAAACGCCCGCATTAGAATATTATTACGCACTAACACGATTCTTCAATTTTTAACACGCATACATTTATACACGTGTGTTATTACTTCTTATTACTTCTTTTTTTTTATATACATAAAAATATTCTTATTACTTTATTATTATTATTAATGTATGCATTATTATTATTATTATTATTATTATTATTATTATTATTCTTTTTGTTTCATTTGTTTTTGTATTTGTATTTGTATAATTATGAATCTCTTTAATTGTTTCACCCGTCCTTTTCTTTACATTTATTATTTCATTCTTTACTTACTTCTTACTGTTTTTTCAGTCAGTCATACAAATACATTCACAAACTCATTAATATTGCACAATATTTGTTGTTGTTGCTTTTTTTTTTGTTATGTTTTTTTTTTCTTTTCGTTTCTGTTGTTGTTGTTTTTATATGTATAAAAAAAATCATTCATCTCTCACTTTCAATGGTTATAATACCGAGTACCTGCTTTATATAGATTTGTACTCTTCTTGTCCAGGTGAATTAAACTACAAATACACTCTTATCTTTTACATACACATAGGCACACTCGCAGGTTCATATACATTTGAAAAACACAACTTCACACACACACACACAAAATATTCACATATGCGATATTAATACGTATACATTTTGATACACACACTGTGATGGTTATAAAGAATATCTGATATAAAATAGAGAGAAGAAGAAGAGGAAAGAGAACAACAACAACAAAAACAGCAGCAGTAACAACAACAACAGCAAAAAAATATGAAATAATAAAGAAAGAAAAGAAAAAAAAAAAAGTTTAGTTTTTAGGAGGTTGAATCTACATTTTCAAGTTATAGCGGAAACAGTTTTCTGTCAGCTGTCGAGGAAATTAGATCGCAAAATTGTAAATTTTTTCGCTGAATGTTTTATTAGATTATTTTTTTTTAGTTTCATAAAAAAAAAAAAAAAATTAACAAAAAAAAAACAAAAAAAGACAAAAAGAAGAAATTTAAAGAAAAAAAAAAAGTAAACAAATTTAAATTTAATTTTTGATTTTTTAATAATAAAAAAAAAAACATCATTTAATTTTTTTTTTTTTTGTTTTTTGGTTTTCATTCTAATTTTTTTTTATTTTTCATTTCGTTCGTTTGTTTTTTTTTTTTTTTTTGGTTTTTAGTCGGTTTTTTAGTTTTGTTGGTTCTAAAAATTAAAAATATTGGAAGATTTTTTTGTTTAAGTTTCTGACACAAATGCAATTAAAACAAAAGGTTTAAAAAAAAAACAACAACAAAAAAAGGACAATTTAAAAAATAAATTTTGTAAAAATTAGTTTTGAATAAAAAACAAAAAAAAAAAATAAAGAAGAAAAAAACGATCTTCAATTTTTTTTTTTATTTTCCGTTTTGTTTTGGTTTTAATTTTTTTTTCATATCAAAAAAAAAAATTAGAGAGAAACAAAAAAATTAATTAAACAAAATCTGAAAAAAGTGAGTTTTTTTTTTTCGTCTTAAAAAAAAATTATAATTGTTTTTTTTTTTTGTTCTTCACATTTTTTGGTTCTTTTGTAATTTTTTTTTTCTGTTTCTGTTTCCTGAACAAATACAAAAGCAACAAAAGTAAAAAAGTTGAATTAGTCAAGAATTTGGTGTTTTAAAATTTTAATCATAAAAAAAACAACAAAAATAACAAAATGCAAAAAAAAAAAGCAACAACAAAAAAAACCCCGACAAATTTTGTTTTTTGTGTTTCTTGTTTTATTTCACTTTTTTTCTTTCTCTCCTACGAAAATCCGTTTTTTTTTCTTCCTATAAATCGACAAAGAAAAAAAAAAGTCGATGGAAAAAAAAAAAAGAAAAATATTTTCAATGAACCAAAAAAAAATAAAAACAAAAACAGTCAAAAGACGACGAGCAAAATAAAACGCGATCAAAGAAATAATCAGAGTGAATTTTTGGTTGGACTTTAAAAATAAAAAAAAGAAACCACCCGTCTCCCCCCAAACAACAACAACAACAACAAAAACATTAAAAAAAAAAAACGAATTGAAAAATTTTAATGCAATTAAAAGAAATTAGAAAAAGAAAGTACAATAAAGAAAGGAAGAAAAATCCAAAGAAAAAAAAAACCGCACAACCAAAACCTCAACCAAAGAAACAAAAAAATTTTTACTTCTTCTTCTTTTTTCTTCTTTCTATTTAATTTAATTTTCTTTTAATTTTATTAAAAAATCCAAATGAAAGAAAGAAAAATTCAAACTCAACTAAAATTACCCGTTGGTTGTGTTTTTTTTCTTTTTAATTCTTTTTTATTGGTTGAATTGGAACATTTTTTTTTTTGAATGTTTTTTTTATTTTGTCCAAAAAAAAAAAAAAGTTCGTTTCATTTTTTAATTTCCATTTTTTAGTCGAGTTTCTTTTGTGACGATCAAAAGTTTAATTTCAGTTTTTATTTTTTTTTTGTCTTTCCTTTTTACGTAAAAAAAATTCACAAATTTTTTATTGCAACTGAAAAAAAGTTCCATAAAAGGAAAGTTGAGTTTCAAGTGACCAATCGAATCGACAAACTGGACTCATTTATTTTCAATTTTTTTTTGTTTCATAAATTTCAGTCGACTGTTTTTGTTTTTGTTTTTTTTTCTTTTCTTTCAATTTTTCTTTTTCATTCCTTTTTCTTCCCTTTTTTTGTCTTTCTGTCTTTTGTTCTGTGTTGTTGTTTTTTTTAATCTGAATTTAAAAAAAAAAAATAAATTCATTAAAAAATCCGTTTAATTTCAAAAAAACAAAAAACAAAAGAAGAAAAAACAAAAATTAATCAAAGCCGGACAAAAAAAAACACTTTTAAATAAAGACAACAACAAATAAATAAATGTCGGGAGGGAATATGATGGAAAAAAAAAACTGAATTCCAAACCGATTCCAACAACAACAATAACAAATTCTCAAAAATAAAAAATGTAAAAAACAAAAAACTTCACTCAAATAGAATTCACACGATTGTTCCTTTATTTACACATAAAGGAAAAAACAGAATTTGCGATAATTTTTTTAAATTATTAAAAAAAAAACAGCAACAACAATAATTAGAATAAATTTAATTTTAATTCATCTTTTTTTTTTTTTGTTCATTGAAGGAAGGAAGAGAAGAGAAAAGAACAGGAGAGAGAGAGAGGGAGAGAGAGAAAGAAACTCGTAAGTTTCATAAGAAAAAATAAAAAGGAAGAGAAAAAAAATATAAAAAAAACAAAAAACAAAAAAACCAAAAATTAAGTTAAAAGTTTTAAAAGTTTTAAAATTAAAAGAAACGAAAATTTTTAGTGAAATTTTTTTACGTAAAAAATTACAACAAAAAATAATTTTAATGAAAATTTTTTAAATAATTTTTTTTTGTTGATTAAAATTTTTTGTTGCTTTTTTTTTTCTTTTTGTAAAAATAAAGAAAAGAACATTTTTATAAAGAAGGATCCTCCCACACACACAAACACAAATCAAAGGATTAACCACAAATTATTACAAAAAAAGTAGAAAAAAAAGAAAAACGAAAAACGAAGGAAAATCAAATTAAATTGATTTTTTTTAAAGGTAATTTATCAACGAACATCCAATTGTTTGTTGTTGTTGATTAATTTTTTTATTCTATTTTCCTTCAAACGCTAAACTTTTTCTCCTTTAAGACGACAGACGCTTCCCATTCTTGCTTACCCTATCGTAGTTTTTCCGAATACGTCAGGAATTCCATTTAAAAAATTGTTTTTTTTTTGCTTTAACTGAATCATCCAAATGAAGTTCCCTCTTAATACAAGTTCCTCTAATGCCGATCCACTTAAAGTTAACTGACCCTAATACTGGCTGGTTAAGTTTAAGTGCATCGGCAAATTGTGAGTGCAATCAACTGGATCCTCCAAATGTAATTTTCCCACACGAAGTTCCCTGTAATGCAAGTTTCTCTAGGATTTAGGTACGTTAAGTTTAATTAGATCGACAAAATGTGAGTGCAACTCCCTCTATACTCAGATCATTTATGGCCCCGTGGTGTTCCTCTAAGTTTATGGTATGATGTCTCCAAAGACTCATCCTTTCATCTTCAGGATAATTCTCTCTTACTTCGTATTTCTACGGTCTTACTATTTATTACTTCTTCTCCTTCTAAAATTGTCTTCTGTGCTAAAAATCATTTTTGCTTCTAAAATATTGTCTTAAGACATTTTTGTTATGTTTTCGTCTTAATTAAAAACCAAAAAAAAAAAAAAAAACTGTACTTACTTTATTCTCTAGTAACAGAAAAGGTCTAATTTTAAAGTCATGTTTAGGAAGTTTAAAATATTCTGATGTTTTATTTTCTTCTTTCTTCTTCTTCTTTCTTCTTCTTCTTTTTCTAATTTCTTTTTCGCGGAAACGAGTTTCAACTTTCAATGTTATTTCGTTAATTTTATTTTGTTTTGTTTTGTTTTTTTTTTTATCAAAGCCAAAGGCAAAGAGGTAAAAAAAAAAAATCTAAAGCAAGTAATTCAGTTTATTAACCTTTTTTTTTTTTTTCTTATTTTATTTTATTTTATTTTATTTTTTACTTCTTTCAGTTGTTATTTTTTTTTAATGTTTATTTTTTCATTTATTTATTCTTCTTCTTCTTCTTTTATTTTCTAATTTCTTCTCTCTTTTTTCTCTGCTTATTCTTCTGTTTCATCTTCTTCTTAATTTTGTTTTTTTTTTTTTGCTTTTGTTGTTATTTTTTTGGACAGGATGATCGAATTGTAAGAATTCCCATCACTTCGTACTTCTCTCTTCACACTCTTCATACATTTCTTTAGTACCATCCCAAGAATCTCGCTAATCCCAAGAACGTTTATTAAGAATTAAAAATGAAATTGTTGTTGTACTTTGGTTTTTTTCATTTTTTTCAATTATCATAAAAAATGAACCAAAAATCTTTAATAAAAAATTTCTTATTTCTTGTTGTTCTCATTTCTTCTTCTTATTTTGTTTCTTCTCTTAAAATATTTTAAAGTAAATAAAAGAAAACAACGTGAGAGTAATTAATGTGAAATGCGATAGGTCAACGAATCTGTACTGTTAGGTCAGATCGCCGCCAGACCTCAAACATTCAGACTAAACTGAAAGACATTTTTTTTTTGTGTTTATGAGTTTCATCATAATCGTTCCGAATCTTTAATGCAAAAACAAAACAATAAATGTATACGAGAAAAATGTTCCTAAGTGCAATAAAAGCATAGAGCAACAACAACACACACTTCACTTCTTTACTAATTCAATTCTTTTGTTGTAGTTGTAGTTTCTTCCAAAACACACATACGTCTCCTGTATATTATTTCTGTAAGTATTCCAGTTGAATTATGCAGGTTGTTCATTGTTGTTGTTGTTGTTGCGGTTGTTGTTAGTAAAAAGTAAGAAAATATAAAGAAAAGAAGAAAAAAAAATGTTGTAATCTTTCGGTTCAGTGAATAAGAAGAAGAACGACAGTGAAATAAAGACAAAGGGAGACACATAAAGAGAGAGAGAGAGAGAAAAAGAGAGAACAAATTGAGAAGAAACGAATAAAATTCTTTGTTTTTTAAATAATTTAAAGTTGCAAACTTCCTTTTTACCTTTCTCCCTCTCTCATACTAACTCTTTCTCACAAACAAATGCAAAGCTATTTTTTTGTCGATCTCTCCACTCCTTGACAACGATGCACTTGACCCTTTTTTTTTATTTTGTTGGTATCCCTTTTTTGTTTTATTTTTTTGTAAAAACGTAAAAAGAAAAAAAACTAGGAAGCCAAACAAAAGAATAAACACCTGACTTCTTCTTCATCTTTTTCTCTTGTTTGTTCCTTCTTTACTTTTTTTTTATTTTTTATTTTACTTTTCTGCTCCGGTTGCAAAATTTTTTCCCTTATTTTCTTTCCCATTCAATTTTTTTTTCCATTCTGCTGTTATTGTTGTTGTTTTTATTTATAACGACTTTATGTCCTTACCCTACCCATTGCCTTTTGCCCTTACTTACATTTTTTGAATTTTGACTATACCTACTCGACGTTTCCATCTCTTTCGTGTTTCTGTTTTTTTTTTGTTAGTTTTGTTTTTTTTTTCCTATTTGATCTTGGATTGTTGTTGTTGTTGCTGTTATTGTTGTTGTTATTAGTTATTGTTATTAGTTATTGCTGTTGTTATTAGTTATTGTGGTTGTTGTTTATTGTTGATGATGATGGTTGATTGTTACTTTGTTGGTTTTTTTTTTGGTTAGATTTTTGTTATTTTGGTTTTTCTCTGTTTCTATTATTATTATTTTTAATTTATTATTTTGTTGTGTGTGTGTGTGTGTGTGCGGCGGTTTTTTTTTCTTATTCAAAAAAAAAATATGAATCAGAATTTCCCAACAAAGAAAAACAACAACAACAATAATAATTTAGTATATTTGGTATTTGAATAGGTTTACTGAAAAATTGGTCTGGAAAAAAAAATATAAAGTATATTTCACCCAGTGGGCATAAATAGTGGTACCTGTCATCATTATTTCATTATTATTACTTATTTATTCATCATTAAACTTACTTTTTTTTTTGTTTCTCTATTTTTCTTTTTACCTTCTCAAAATACGAGTTACGAGATTGTACCTTTCCTTAACCCTTATATTTTTTAGTAGTATATAAAATATGGTAGACTTACTAAAATAAAGTAAATAATAAGGGGGAGTGGGGTGAATGTATAAATATTTCTGTTCATATTATAAAACTATACATTTTCTTATAAGTGTTCGTGTGTGTGTAAATGCGTATAAACTTTTGCAAAAATATTTAATGTAATATTATGGTTATTAGTACAATTTAATTATACACAAACATAATACATTCGCACACACACACACACACACACATACAGAAACATAAATGGATAAATACACGACGTATAAAAATTGAAACACGTCTACTTTTATATTTAAGTATATAAAATGTAACAGGACCTTCAATGAGCTTGGGAACTATTGTTTTATAATAGTTAGGTTTAATACATTATTCTCTGTTTTTCTCTTTCACTCTTTGGTTTTGTTGTTGGTGCGTTGTTATTGTTGTAATTGTATAACAACGCACTCAGCCAGCACTGAAAACTAAAAAATGATGAATACAAAAAAAAGAACACAAACACCGAATAGAATAGAATAGAAGCGGAACAGAGAAGTGAATACTAAAAAAAAAGAACAACAAACAAATGAAACAACAAAAAATATAAAAAATATAAAAAAATGAAGAATGAAAAAAAAAGCAACAATAACAACAAAAAAGAATTATAATTTTTTTTTTTTTTTTGTTTTTTGATGCGGCTGCTTGCTTGCCTCGCGTGTTACGTCTAATTGAAAATAATAATTAAAATAATTAAACTTCATCATCATAGATATATTTGTTTGTATTAATGTTTCTTTTGACAGTATATATACGTGTTTGCATTTGTATTTTACGTGTATGTGTATGTGTTTGTGTGTACAAATGATGAGTTGGAAAGATTATATGTGTAGAAATTTTTACACAACTACAAATAGAATATTTTTAATGCAAATTAACTTCAATTTTACAATGTACCTTTAATGTTTTAAACTATAAATACTTACGTACTTACTCTGAAATTCATTTAACTAAATGTAGTTAATTTCGACTTAGATGGTTAATGTAAGTGAAATTAAGTATAGGTTGTCTAATTGAACCACATCCAATCAGATCAACACCGGAACGCAATTACATATATTTTAGTTTCATATAGAAATTATAGATTCGATATTTGAACAAAGTTTTTCCATAAAATCAATGGTCCCATTAGACAGGTTTCACTCTATAGAAATAGCTACTGATCTTACAACTCTCAGAAAATATACAAAAATATTTATTCAGATGAAAAAATATAATAACTATAGAATTTACTGAATAATTTATGAATTGTGTGCACTGTGCAGTTGAAATTTATTCAAATTGTATCAAGTTATTATTTTTTTCTTCTTTATTAATAACAATATTTCCTGCATTATTTTAAAGAACAAGAAAAAAAAATGGAATAACTCATGATTTAATGCAAAAAAAAAAAATTATTATGAATAAATACTTTATTTTATTTCTATTAAATGATTCTGAAGAGAAAGAAAGAAACATTTACAACAACAATAAAAAGAATTTGTGAAGACAAGAAAAAACAACAGATATAATCAAAGACATTCATAAATAATTATTTGTATATTATTTTCATATTGTCGAAGTTATTTACATCAGTCAAATATATGCAGTGGCGTTTAAAAATGTATAAAATTTATATATTTTTGAAGTGACAAATAATTTAGAAAATTTTTTGAAAATTTTATTACAATATTCATTCTTAGTATTTTCACTTTCTTTTAATAATCTTAAATAGACTTAAAGAAAACACTTCATAGAATTAATAATTTAACCGCACAAAAATATAATCAGATTGAAAATATTTAATTAATTCTAAGAGTTTCACTTTAAACATTTTAAAATATTTTCACAAAAATAAAGAAATCCCAAAAATAGTCACGGTTAAAAAAAATGTATTTTAATTGGTTGAAAATAATATTATAGAAAGATAATTCATTTATAATTCCTCCCTTATTTCATTTGAATACATTTCTACATATAAATATATATAAGTATAAGATTCAAATAATGTCTACGCATGATTGATATGTCGGTTACGTATATAAATAAATTTAACCTTTTGAATAATTTTATATCTTAAATTAAAGAGACATACTTATGCATACATATACATATAAAGACATATACGTAATAATATGCCAATAAGTATACATAAATATAAACTATATATGTACCTACTAACAACTGATTATTAACTACTTAACTTGTCAATTGCTATTTGTGTTAATTTTAATCGTTAAAAGTTAAATGGGTGAACAGCCCCATTTTTTTTTTTTGATTTAATTTCTGTCACTATTTTTAAATATTCATTCTTACAAACTCTTTATATAATTTTTGTTTCTTTTTAATAAGAATTTATTATGTGAATTCATTTAATTTAATTACTTTTTTTTTTATTATAGAATCGGCACATGTTGGTCGATTCGCGATCGGCAAAATAAAATCATTCACCATTTCGTCGACGGTGGTTAAACGAAGGTTAGCGCCGCCAGTGACGTCAGCGAGCGCACCTCAGGTATTGTCACCAAAAAGACTTTGTCCATCATCAATACAAAGTCAAATAACAGCATCAACAACAACATCATTATCGTCTATTACCTCCTATATTGCATCAGAATTAAAAGATCAACCAATTGATTGCCTAACGACGTCATCTATATTACCAACGAAATTCGGAACCAACGTTAATTTTAATAATAATACAATGGATAATCAAATGGGACAAATGGGACCTATGGCACCAATGACATTATCACAAAGTATGGATTCAGTAAATACAGCAAGCAATGAGGAAGAGGTTAGTACAATTTATTTTTTTTATTTAAAGATTCTCATTTTTTTTACAAACGAATTTCTAAATATTTCACATAAAGTTAAAATGGTCAGTGTTCGTCTTATTCATATTTTAAGTTGAGTACGATTAGGTTAAATCATAATTGAAAGAATCTTAAGATGAAGGGCATACCAATGCTCCAGCATTTTTCTTTACAAAATAAAATCTTCTTACGGAATTCCGAAAATTCTTACTTCCTTACGTTCGGATTAGTTTCAAGCGTTTATTATTGGTTCTTCTGAAATATAAGAGAGAATTTTCTTATTCAAGTTGATTTTTTCTTTGGTCTTATAAAACTTATAAATTAGTATACGATTTACTTAAGTAGATACTTAAAATTTCTTTGTTCTTTAAAAATCAAATAAAAAAAAAAGTCTCAAAACCCAACAAAATTTGTTCTTGTTGTTTTTTTTTATATTTTTTTCTTTATTGTTTTATTGTGTTTTTTTTTGTGTATAGAAAAAAAAAATGATGAAGAAATAATTCAAGATGAGATAATTATTATTTTCTTAAAACAAAAATAAGAAGAAGAAGAAGAAGTAAAAAAAAAACACAAGAAATCACCCGTTATCTTTTCCGGCGGAACAATAACAATTTCCATATTTTTTTTTCTTTAGGGAACATACCAAAATATATAAAATAAAGAATATTATCTCATAAATACACACATATTCACATATGGCTGTGTATGTGTGTTTGTACATATGTTACTATATATGATTGTACATAAATATGTATAGGTATATGTGTGTATTTATATAGAATATATGACTGTTTATTATACAGACTTTTAGTCATCATCATATAACCAATTTCAATCCACTTGTCACGCGAACTCTTCTTTCCATACACTTTTCCACACTCTTTTTCCCTATATATAGAAAAATATTCGTCCCTATATATTTATGTGTTTTTGTTGGTGCCACGATATTTACCTGCTTACATCATCATAACCAACCTTTCTCCCTTATATTTGATCACCACCTTACCATATTATTTCTTTCATTTTTCTCTACCTATTACCCCTTATAACTACCGCCCTACTCAACTCTAAACCCCACTTTTGACTAAAAAAAACCCGTTGTCGTGTTTTATCGATCAAATACCTCGTGTTTTTTTTTTCTTTTTGTTGAAATTAAAATAAAAAAAAATAAAACAGAAAAAACAAAAAAAAAAAAAACTTTCGCTGAATATTTATATTCATTTTTTTTTTTTGGGGGTTCAAATAATTTTCATTTCTTTTCTTTTCTTTTGTCGCGCGTTATCGTTTATATAAATTTACTTACTTACTTCTATATATACCTTCCGAACCAACCTCCCCCCCCCAACCCTATTCGTCCTCCTTATTTTTTTTGGTCTGTTCTTCTAGCGTCGTCGTATTTTGAAAACATTTCTTAATAGAAATAATGGTGATAGTAGGTGAAAGTGCTAACGTTAAGTCATGTTTTATAAACCTCACCAAACCAAAAAAAAAAAAAGCACAAAAAGCAAGAGAGAGAGAGAGAGAGAACGAATAATATTCAATAGGATAAAAATAATCTTTTGATTATACAAAAGGAAAAAAATAACAACTACAGCAAGCCAATTGAAGAGAAAAAAAAATGTATAAGAAAATGTAGAAGAAGAAGAAGAAAGTAATAATAACAAGAAGTAATAATAATAATAATAATAATAATAATAATAATAATAATAATAATAATAATAATAATAATAAGAGCACGATATACTTATTTGTTATAATTAAATTTATTTTAAACCGCACAAAAGGTAGAAAATGAAGCAAAATAAAAGAATAAAAAAAAACAACAACAACAATAGCAACAAAACAGAACTGAACGCTGATTAAGTTTCAATCAGGTATAAATATTTGAGGCATAAATTAAGAAAATAACAAGTAGAAGAAGAAGAAGAAAATATATACACACACACACACATACATACATATTAATTATTAATTCTTTTTCATTAACTTTACGTTTTACTTAACAAAAAAAATAACATTTTATTATTGCTTTATATGGACGTAAGTCATAAGTATATAAAGTTGCTATAAAAAATAATAATTTTATGGATAGAAAATAAGATCAACCGAAACAATTTTATACATAAATCTGTTAAGATTGTTCAGACTACATTTAGACGTGTGTTTTATTGACTTTAAAAAAACATATTTTTTTTTTCTATGTTATTTTATTTATATTTTGTTAACTGACTTAACTTAAGTTAAACAAGAAAGAAAAAAAAAATTCACGCTCTAAAAATGTGAATTTATTAAGAAAAATGTAAAAAAGAAATAAGAAGAAAATCATCCTCACACGCTATAAAAAAAAATAATAAAAACTCTGTCCCGAATCAAATAATTTATTTTATTTTGTACAAGAGAGAAAGAGAGGGAAAGTGGAAAAAAAATAATGGATGATTAATGATGAATAACAATTAGAAAAATTACCCAATTACAAAGATAATCTATTTTCTTTTTTTTAATGATTATTGTATAAAATGAGTTCAATAATCTTCAATCTCATATCAATAATTGTTAATAGAATAAAAACAAAATATAATTGTAATCAACTGAATTGGAACTGGTTAAATAATTGTCGGTTTTTTATTGTCTATTTTGAAGGAATATGTTTTTTTTTATTTTTTTTTTTGTTTTTTGGTTACGTAGAGGGTTGAACCTAATTACAAAATAACATAAAGTCGTTTTTATCCTTAGACTTTATCTATAGAAATTTGTTTTGTGTTTTCATTAATGGATACTGTCTATTTATATGTCTCTCTGTCTCTGAGTAATGTTTCTCTCTCTCTCTCTCTCTTTCTCTCTGTTTCTAAATAGAAAATGAAAATGAAAATGAAACGTATAATAATTTTTATCCAATAAAAATTCTACAATTAAAAAAAAACAAAACCAAATATTTTATTCAATTGGTTTTCTTCCTTTTTTTTGTTGTAATGAAGTGATAAATTTTTATGAGTTCACTGCCGTCTGTTTTTTTTTTTTTATTATTGAAATTAAACACATTTTCTTATTATTGAAAAATGTTGATTATTAAATAATACTTTTACCTTCAATTTGATTCAATATTTTCAATGTCTTGTTTTTTTTTTTCTTTCTGTCTTTAATTCTTTAGAAATAAACAAAATAAAAAATAAAGAATTTTATTCTGTGTGTTTGTATATTGAATATCACGAAGAAGTCATCTCTTTTGACTGTTTCATAGAAATTGTTTTTTTTTTATATAATAATTTTAACCTTGATTAGTTCCACTAAACATTAAAAAAAAAAAAAAGAATCAATTGTTGTTTCTAATAACAATTATTCTGTGTTTTTTACTTCTATTTTTTGTTCTCTCTTCTTTATAATGGGAATTGAATTTTATTGAAAATTTTAAATTTATTATGAATTATTGTCAAAGGTTAAATTTACTCCTGAGATGACTACAAAAAATATACACACACACTCACACACACACATTTATATTTATGTAAATATTTTCAAGAGGCTAAAGAACAATTAACTGATTATTTTCTTAATTAATTTTTCTTTCGTTTTTTTATTAAAAAAAAAAAAAAAAAAAAAACAAACATCGCAGAAAACACAAATCAGCATAAATGAATTTCTTTAAATAATTATTATGAAAATTGAAAGAAGGAACCAGTTTTTTAGGGTAGGGGTCAACCCATTTAATCGTGTGTAGGTACAATTAGATTTTGTTTAGGTAAAAATTATAATTATGTTTTTGAACATAAAAGGAACAACAACAACAACAACAACAAACCAAATAATAATAATAATAATATTTTTAAAAGCTTTCTAGGAGCTTTTTTTTTCACGAACGACGAAACAAAACCAAAAAAAATAATACGAAAATTAAAATAAAGTAAAAAAACCTTTGGGGTGGGTGGAATAAGACGAGAGAAAAAACTTAAAAAAAATAATAAACTCAAATTTGTACCTACATGTTTCTGTTGTCGTTGTTGTTCTTGTTGAAATTTTATTTTATATTTTGATTTTAACAACTCATAAGCGCTAAGGTGAAATATTAAAATGAAAATTAAAATAAAATAAAAAAAAAAAAAAAAGAAAAAATTTTCACCCAGAAAAAAAAAAACAAAAACAAAAAACAAAATCTGAAATTTTCTACGCAACAAAATTTTATTTGTTTTTTTTTGTTTCTTTTTTTTTTTATTCTCTTTTCCGTTTCAAAATTCGTATAACAAAAAACAAAAAAAAAAAAGCAGCTACATTTTTTATTTTTAATATATTTTTTGCCAAACCCCAATGAAAATATAGATTAAATATTGTTAATGAGTTAAGAATAATAATGTTAATGGAAATCACGATTTTCATTGGCATAACTTCATTATTTTAAGTGGAGTTGATTTTACTTTTTTTTTTTTGTTTTCGTTTCACAAATATTTCAAATTTGAATAAAAAAAAGAAATGCTTTGCATTGGTGAGAATTAGTTTTTTTTTTGTTACAAATATTGTTGTTGTTGTTGTTGTTGTGTTTTTTGTAAAAATTTTCTATGAACCTTATTTCAATGGGCTACATTTCTATGTTTCCCGTAAACTTATATTGAACTTATATTGAATTTGTTTTGACCAATGAAAACAATGAACAATAAAAGGTCATAGAATATTTTGTGTTTGACATATTTTGTACGTTATAAAACGAAGAAATATAACCTAATTTAGTAATTAAATTAAAGGACACAGAAAACAAATATGTTGAACTTTAATGTAAAATTCAATTGAATTTAAATATTTAAAGAATAATTCATTCATACAGCACAAGTCAAAATTTTGCTTAATTTCAAATCTGTTTGTACAAAGTAAATTTATTTTTATCGTCGTCACTTTGGTTGCATTTTAGATTTAAAAATGTTGAAAAATAATTAAAAAGATGAAATCAGGAATCTTTTAGTGAACGGAAAAAAAATCTGCATCAAAATATTTTTTTTTTCTTTGAATCGTCAAAAGATTCCAAAAGATTTTTCTCTTCTGCCGGGAATTAAAAAATGCTAACAGTTTTTTTTAAAAAAAAAGGAAAACCATTAACTTCACATAATTTATGTTGAGTTCCTGGTAGGTTGTTCACAACTCTTCTTGTGAACTTTTTAATTGTGACTTTTAATAAATTCACGAACAGAAAAAAATATTTATAACAAGCGACTTTAATGAATTTCAAAATTGTTAACGAAATTTTTTATTAATTCAAATAATAATTTCAGAACAGAAGAGACAAACAGAAATATTGTGAGTCTGTACATAAAATAATAAAAATTCATAATTAATTAAAAAATTCGTTTTATTTGTCTAATTTTTAATATGAGTTTAAGAGAAAAAATTGTATTTTTTATTATTTTACGATGTAGAACAGATGACAATCAGTTTATTATATTTGTTTATTACTCTGAATAAATATTAACGTACAAATATAATTTTTTAGTAAGTTGACGCAAAACTTCTTTTTTCTGTAAGACAACAAAAAACAAGAAAAATAACAAATTATTTACAGAAATTACAGAAATTTACAAAATTACCAAATAATAATATTTTTTTTTTTTTAGTGAATTTGACATTTGAATGACATCCAATAATTATCATTTAACAATTAATACAAATTTCTCTGATCAGTAAATTATTATCATTAGTTAAATATTTTTTTCCAATATACATTTTCATTTATTTACAAGTTTGAGGAATTTTCTTTTACATATTTATTTGTATTTATTTGTAATTAGTTATTACCTCCCTACATTTAATCTTTACTAAAAACAACATAATTGTACTTGTGACGTTAATATTTGATTATTAAAACAACACGGAATGTACAATAATTGTAATGAAATTCTACAATACTGCAGTTTTGTACTGACGATCTTATGAACGTGTTTTCCATTTGACTACCGTGTTTGTTTTTAGGTAGAAAATACAAATATCCGTGGAATTTACAATTGTAAATTGTACACGAAATGTTTTGACCTAATAATTTTTGTTAGCCATCTTTTACACCCTAAAAAATAATTTGTTGTTGTCATTTTATTTAATTTTCATTTTGAATGAATTTTATTTGACACTTTTTTTTTCTTCCTTCAACATTTATTGAGTTGTGTTTCTTTATTCTTATTTCTTATGTGAAAATAAGACGATTTTCTGAGAATCTTTTTTCACTGATTTTTCTTGAAATTTTAATTTCATTATTTTTCTCAATTTTTACTTTTGAATTTAATTTAATTATTTTTTTTGTTCCTTTATGGGGAAGACAAAATCTTTGAATTGAATTTCATAAAATTTTAATATTTTTATACAAAATGTTGAAATGAAAATTTCTACAAAGAAATTTAAAATCAAAATTAAGTTTTGTCGATATTTTCATGAACGTAGGATATGAATTCATTTATATGAGATTCACCTTTAATTCTTACATCTCTGAATTTTTTTTGGTTGACCAGAAACTGTCACATTATTAGGTACCAAATTTTATTACAGAAATTATCTTTTTATCAGCAATTTTTTTTTAATACATTTTCTCTGTTTGTAATCTAACTTTTAACAATAAACTTGGTTAATAAATAAATTACCTAACTTAACGTAAATAATCCACAAAAGATTTTCATCGTACATAAAATAATTTAGAAAAAATGCACATTAAATGATGACGTTTGAAATTCTGAAATTCTCTTAAAACAAAACATCAAATAATTTAAATAATTTATTTTTATTTTGATCTCATTAGAATAAATACATAAAAAAAACTTTAATTTTCTACACTTAAAAAGTTGCTGAAGAGAAAGGGGCAGAAGAAGAAGAAGTAGGGGGAAAAAAAATTGACTATAACAAATTGCTGTTACAAAATTATTCAGGCATGAACCAAAGAATTTTTATTTTGCTTTTTAAGCAATAATTTTGTATTTTCAATGTTTTTTTTTCTTCTTCTTCTTCTTCTCTATTTTGTTGGTGTTGTTGTTGTGTTTTTTTTTTGTTTCATTCTTGCAGTAAAATAAAAAAAAAAATACAACATTTTTGTGTATCGAATGATACAATTAAATATATTTTTTTTGTTTTCTTTCTAACAAAACTTTTTGAATTTTAAACATTTTATTGTTGCTAAAAATGAATTTACTTTAATTTTGGAAGTTTTTGGGTTGTTTGTGTTCGGTTTTACAAAAGAATTTTTAAGTAGTGATTAGGTGAAATAATAGGAGAGAGAAAGAGATAGAGAAAAGGAAAGAATTAGAGACAGAAGTGAACCAGAATATAATTAAAGAACACCTTTGAATTTGAAGTCATTGTGAAATGCAACAATAATAATAAATTTTTCTTTCATTAAAACGAAATGAATTCAAACTGTTTGTGTTCTTTTTCCCCATCTTATTCTTCATTTTGTACTCGTACTCGTCTTGTAGTCATTAAATAAGAAAGAATTCATTGAATAAAATATATTGAATTAATTATTATTATTATTAGAATTTAAAAATTAATTAATTAATTAATTAATTAATTAGGTTTTATCATGAACGAATAATCAACAAACCAATAATAATTTAATAAAATAAGTTCAACGCATTATTTTATTTTATTTTATTTTTATACCGACTGAAGTGGACTGGACTGGACTGTGTTTGTTTTTTTTTTCGTTTTTGATTGTTTCAGAAATATGTGCGGGCTTTTTTAATGGTCAATTTATTTTTATTTTTTTTTTGTTATTTAAATAATGTAAAAATTGTTTCATTATTTAATTGGATGCAGCGAAAAAAAAAATAGATTTTTTCGTCTCTCGTTTATTTGTTTATTTCAATGAAGAAAATACAAAAACAAAAAAATTGTCTATTTTTAATCAGTTACTCTGATTACTTCTAATCAATTGCGATTCTTCTCTATTTATCTATTGTGTAGATTCAAGACAAAATGAAATTAATTAAGATTTTATTGAAAGACTTTTTGTAAGAAAATTTATCTTTTATTTTCATTAAAATATTCTGTATAATAAATTTACATTTAACAGAGTAAGACAGGGAGAGGGTGAGAAGGGATTGTTGAACCTAAAAAAAATTTTTACAAATCGTTTAAAAAACCGTCGTGTTTTTTTTTTGTCTTTACCTTTCCTTGGGTGTACAATAAAAAAAATTATGTATGCGTTCTTGAACAGGTGTTTTCAGAGATCGTTGCATGAACATATTTTTTTTAACGTTTCAAAAAGAGAGAGAGGGAGAGAGAGAGAGAGACAAAGAGAGAGGAAAAAAAGGAAGATAAATAAAGGAAAATGTGCACAAGTGGCAAGTGGCTTTACTTTATTGCAATTTAGCATTTAATTTTCATGCCATGTAAGCACATTTTATTAATGTGATAAAAAAAAAACTACATACACACACACACACACACATATACACACATATACACCAAAACATAAAATTAGTTATCCTTTTTTAGGTAAAGAAAATTATAACCTCTCGTTAATCGGTATTCCCTTTCTCATTCTATCATCTTAACATTACACACACGTTACATTTTATCCTTTAATAAAAATCCATAATTCATATATACGAAACGTAACCTAAATGTTCTCCATTAATATATTTTTCTACGTAATTAATTCACTATAATTACATAATTTTCATAATTAAATTTTCACCTTTTCGAATAACAAAACAAAAAAAAAAAGTTGGTTCCAAACAAATCAAGAAAAAAAAAGCCAGCCAAAAAAAAAAATTCTAATTTTGTTTTTGTTTTTCTTCTTTTTTTTTTCTCTCCCAACAAAAACGTTTCGTCTGATTTGATTGATTTTTCTCTTTCTGTTCTGATTCTTTTCCAAATTTAAATCAATGTTGTTGTTTTGTTTCTCTGTTTAGATTTCCGTCAGACAGTGAAATGGTCTGGTTGACCTCCAAAAACAAAAAAAAAAAACACTTAAAATTTCATCATCCAATAATCTTTGAGTCTCGTCTTTACTGAAAATTTTATCCATAAAATAAAAAGAGAAGAAAAATGCACAATTTCTTTACCGTTGTTGTTGTTGCTGTTATTATTGTTATTGTTGTTGTTGTTAAGAAAACCATAAAGAATTTCTTCAACATTATTTACAAAAAAACATAAAGTTAAACCAGAATCAATTTTCTTTTCCTTTTTTTTTTTTCTTTTGTTTTTCTTTTAAAACAAGAAGAAGAAAAACATTTATTTATCTTTTGTTTTCTTTCTTTTTTTTCTGTTTTTTTTTTGTTTGCTGATTTTTTCAACAACTTTTATCTTTTTTCGTTTAAAATTTTCTTACACAGACACACACAAACACACACACACACATGATTCTCTTATGGGGTAACTTTGTAATTTGTACTTTAATGCAAGTTGTCCTTTGTTGTTGCTTGTTGAGAATAAAACAAAAACAAAAACAAAAAACAAAAAAAAAAAATTTATAGAAAAAAAAACAGAAAAAAAAGTGTAGACAGATGGTCGAACAAGGTAATTGTGAAATTTCGCATCTGTTTCATTCATGTCGCGTTTACTGTCTGCCGTCGTGTTGAAATACACCCGCTATAGATGACAGTTTGTTTATTGGTATTTATTCATGTGTATGTGTGCCTGTGTGTACGTATGAATGTGTGTGTGTGTGTAGATGTGCTCATATGAATTTCCTGTATTCAATGATGATGATCTAACAAGATAAATGATTTTGTTGCCAATACCAAAAATATAAAATACAACAAAAACAACAACAATAAAAAATGTATCGCTAGAAGGACTTTCGGGTCATAGGGACAATTTTTAAATTCATCAATCGTACATTATTCATTTTGACAATCGAAAATAATAATATTTTATTAAATAGGACGCCGATCAGAAACAAAATAATAAGTGAAAGTGAATGTAGAGGTGCAAGTAGAGAGAAAGGAATAAATGGAGATGAGTTAATGGAGAAAATGTAAAAGAAAAGGAAGAAAAGGAAAAAATAAAAAAATATTAAAATAAAAAAAAAAAGGCAGAATATATTTTTTTTCTGTTCGTTCCTTCTAAAGTTTACCAAAAAAAAAAAAAAAAAACAAAAAAGGAAAAACGAAAAAATATAAATTGAAAAAAGTTTAGGTTGTCAGGAATTTTATTTTAATTTTTAGTCGAAACCGAATAAAAAAAAAAAGAAAAAAAAAATTAAAAAAAGAATAAGAAGTATAAGAGATTCTCTGGAGGAAGGGAAGGGGGGTTTAACAATATCTTTATGTAGAGATTTTAAAAGAAGAAAAGTGTGGTAAGGTGTGCAACTTCAAAGAAAGTGTGTGCGAAAGGAAAAATTGAAATCATATAAAAAAAAAATTATATTAAGGTGATGGTGGGGTGGGGGTGGTGTGTGTAAAGGTATGAGAGAGGTTGAAGTGAATGGATTGTGGTTTAGAACTTTCTAGAAAGAATGAGTTGGGAAGTAAAAAATTTGGGTGGCTAAAACTTTTCGTTTTTTTCTCCCTCTCTCTATCACTGTCTCTCTCTCTCTCTCTCTAGTCTTACTTGTTCTTTTTTTTTCTTGGTTTGTTTCTTATGATTATGTAAAGTAAAAACAAGTTGATAGAATAAATAAAGAAGCCGAAGAAGAAGAAGAAGAAGGAGAAGGCAAAAAAAAGGCCCGTATAAAAAAATTACTTATAGCCAGATTTATGGCATTTAAAAGGATTTAAACAGAGTTGGAATGAGTTGGAAATTTGAGTTTGAGTAGAATGAGAAAAGAAAAGCTAAATTAATCGATGTTTCTTTATTGTTTAGTATGGGGAATGGAAAAAAAAATACAGAAGAAAAAAAAAAAATACAAGAAAAAAACGAAAGAAAGAAAAGAAGTGAAGGTGGGGGTTAAGGTAAAAAAAAAGGGGTGAGAGATTTGAATAGGTTGGGTAGGAGGAGAGAATATAAACGTTGTTTAGTTTACTTCTTCTTCTTCTTCTTCTTGTTTTTTTTTGTGTACACATTTTTTACCTTACGAAAAAAAAAAAACACCAAACAACTGATGTAACCATGCAATAGTTCTTTGGCCTGTCGCTTTTATTTTACTTTTCACTTCTTACTCCCTTCCCATTCATCACCATTCACCCATCTACCCACCAAAAAAAATAACTACTAGAAGCTTTTTTTTGTTACATAAAAATAAAACTATAAAACTTTATGAATTTTCTTTTCTTTTCTCTATTTTTTTTTCTTTTTTCTTTTTGTTTGTTGATTGGTGTGTGTGTGTGTGTGTTTGTTTTTTTTTTGTGGTTTTATTAATCGATAAAATAAAAAAAAAATAAAAATGGAAAAATGGTAAAAGATGAAAATTTGGCTCTGAACACGCACAGTTCTCGTTAAACGAGTGGAAAAGTAAAAAAATAAAAATAAAAATAACAAAATATTTTATTTTCCTTTTTTTCTTTCGTTTTTTCTTTTTTTTCTTGTTTTTCTTTTTTATTTTTCTTCTTTTTTTTTTTTTTGAAAATTACCATTAGATCAATACTTTCCAAATATAAAACGTACGTACAATATTTACAAATGTTCTGTATTCATTTTTGATTCATCCTGTTATCCCTTTCTCACTAATCTATAACTATCTCTTTCTCACTGTCTGTTTTATAAAAAGGTAAAAAAAAAAAACAAAAAAATTGTGTATTGAATTATCGTTATTATTTTTTGAACCTTTATATTTTTTTTTTCTTGTTCATTTGAAACATTTATGTACGTACAATGGAGACTGATAACTTTTTTAAAAGCTCATTTTATTTTTATTTTTCCCAATGAAAATAAAATAAATTATAAAGAAAATGAAAATAATTTGATTTGAATAATTGAAATGTGATATCAGACCGACTTCCCCCCTCCTGATTCTAAAAATATCTTCAACCTAAACCACCATCAACTTTAACCTTTTTATTTTTTAAAAATATCTTTAAAGAAACTTTACACGAATTATTGAATTTTTTTGGTATTGTGAATATTTCTTAACTCGATAGTATTAGAAGCGGTCTCTTTAGAGAGGTTTCAATCTTTTAATGTAAGACCACCGAATATTTATGAAGAATTTCAATTTTAATATTCAAATACAGAAGGGGGTTCTTCCATATTAGGAATTTAAGTTTAACGCTTATGACGATTTCTTGTAAGAATTCCATAAATTCTTCTAAGTAGATTTTATAGGTCACTGTGAGTGTGAATGAATGGGGGAGGTGGTCATCATTGAAAATTTAACCATGTAAAATTTCATTGAAGATTTAATTAAATTATTACTGTAATTTAGTGTAAAGTAACTTTACGTTAAGCATATAAATTTTACTTTAAAGTTTATTGTCATTATTATGATGATTATTAGAGAATTTTGTTGTTGTTGTTGTTGTTGTTGTAACATTTCTATAAAAAAAAAAGAAAACCTTGAATATTTCAACATGTATAGTATACTAAAGTTAAAGCTAAAGTTAACTATATATATACGTCAAATAATATATTATTAAGTATTTTTTTTTTACTTTAACCTTCAAAATGTCAAATGATGCATTCGTGACAATAAACTCCTTCGTGATTATGACAGTACAAAAAAAAAAAAAGTTATATATTTTTACTCTGTAATTTTTCTGTTTTCTTTCCTTCGTTTTTCTTTTCTTTTTTTCTTTTTCTTTTTTGCTCCACACTTAATTTCATTGTTAAGTTAAAAAAAAGAAAAACAAGAAAAAGTAAAAAAAAATTTTCTATTCGATTTCATTTTCTTCTATTTAATTTAAACAAATACAGAATTGTAGAAAAATGAATAGAATTGTATGAAAGTCATAAATAAATAGGCGCCCCACCCCTTTACAACAATAAACATTTTCAAATAAATAAAAATTTATTTTATAATTTTACAAAACATGAACACCAATTTTTATTTGTTTCATTTTTGTTTTTTTTTTTTGGTGAAACAGAAAAAAAAAACAAATGACACAAAAAAACAAACAACAAAAAAATTGTTTTCTTTTTGTTGTATCCAATTAAATGAATCAAGGCAACGAAAGAAAGACAAAAAAAAAGTGGTTTTATTTTTTGTGAACATTTTTGAACTTCCGTTTGATCTTCTTCAGAAGCAAATTTGTAAGATTACTTTTTTTTTTTTATGGAAAAAAGACAAAAAAAAACAAGAATGAAATAAAAAAAAAAGATGAAGACAAGAGTGTAGTGAAGACAACTAGTAAGACAACGCCCTCACTTATTAATCGTTTAACCTTTTTCTTTTATTTTTCATCTTCTTCTTCTTCTTCTTCTTCATTTTGTTCGCATTTTATTTATTTATTGTTGTTGTTGTTTCTTCTCTTTTTTATTCATCTTCTATCTTTTAAATTTTGTATATATGACTTTGGATATCTTTTAGTCATCAACGACCTACGATAGTAATTATGTAATTCTACTTCATTTAATTTATCTCACTCTAATAAATACCACTTGAACGAAAATAAGAAGAAGAAAATAAATAAATAAATAAATAATAAGAATTTATAACTACTGGAATTGTTTGAAACAGAAAGAAAGTTACAAAGAGAGAGAGAGAGAGAGAGAGAGAGACAAAGAGAGATTTAATGAATAGAGATAAAATATAAAATCTCGATAAAATGAAAAAAAAAAAAACAAAATGAATTTTATAAAAAATAAAAAATCATCTTTCATGTTTTTAATTGAAATTAATAGCATCTGTGTATTTTTGACGTTTACTTCTTCGTCTTCTTCTTCTTCGTTTTCTTTGCTTGTTTATTATTTTCCTTCTTCTTCTTCCAATTCTTATTCTTCTTTTGGTTTCTGTAATCCGCCAGTGACGTAGCAATCGCAAAATTATTTCTATGTTGCAATTTTTGATTTCGTTTTTTTTTTCATCTGTTTTTGTTTTTGTTTTTGTATTTTCAGTCTTTTTTTTCCTGGTAGAAATTCCATAATATCTTTGTTATTATGATTTCAAATGAAAATTACAAATTGGTTTCGTGTTTTGCTGTCAAAGCGGTTATACCAAAACAATATTATTATTCTTACGTGTGTTTGTTTTTTTTTTTTTTTTTGTTTTTCTTTTTGTTTGAGATTTTTCATTTTACTAAAGTAAAAACGTTCTCATAGTGGAGTGTGTTGAAGATTAAACATTTTATACAAGGATTAACATTAGATGAAATGAATATATCAGGAAATAAGTTTATTGACGTTACAGCATAAGAACATAGGAACATTACAACGAATAGAATTTATTATGGGTAAATAATTTATGAAAATCTGAAGAATCAAAATCAGGAGAATAATTTCATATTGAAAATTATAATTCTAGACAAATTCGTAGAATGAATTATTTTCTTTAATAAATTAGGAAGTATTTTTTATTGTTGTTATTCTTCCATTAAAAACATATAAAATTGAAGATTATTATTAGATCAATAGCTGACTCTTCAAAAAAGTGACAATTTTATAATTCCCCTAACCATAATTCCCTTCTATTAAATTCTAAATAAAATCAAACTAATTTTATCACGATGGTCAGCCATATTTCAGTTCAAAACAGAAGTCAAGAAAACGAAGAAAAATAAACCACATACTTAACAACAATAAAAATAACAGCAGTGAATATAAACCTTAACTAAAAATTGACCTTTTTCCTTTTTAATTAATTAGCTAATTGCTACTTTACGACTTAAGGTTCAAGTTTTATATAAAATATGTAATATTTTAATGATCAGTACACTGTCCAGTATAGATTCAAACATATACAAAAACGTGTGTGTGTATTTGTGTGCGTTTATTTTACTTTTGATTATTCAAAAACATTCACTTTCTTATACGCCATTCAGATTTGATCTTTTGACCCTTCTAACAAATGACTCAAGGTCTCAAAATGTGTAGTAAATCAAAATATAATTATGGCAATCGAGTCATATAAGCAAAAAATTAAAAAATCATTTTTGAATAGAAATTATTATTAAAAAAAATATAGAAAATAGGTCAAATTGGTTACAGATGACAGGAGTTACCCCACCAAACTGCTCTTTCATTAGTTTAGTGTTGATCACGAACAATCTGAATCAAATTGAATTAATTTTTCAATTCAGAAGATTGATATGGAGAATGAGAATAAATTTAAGAGAGAATTAAACATTCAATCACTCCAGCTCTGTCATTTATGATATGAAGGAAAATTTTAATGTTAGTTCTAATAATTACTCCAACATAACTTCCATCATTTTTTGATCTTCTTTTGTTTCTTGTTTTTTTTTTTCAACAATTAAATTTATTGTTTCAAAATGTAGCAATTTTTATTTCTGTATTTTTTTTTTCTTTAATTTGATTAAATCGAATTGACTTTAGAAGTCAAAATCGACAAATGAAATAAAGAAAAATGAAGTACAGAAAAAAAAAAACAGAACAACAACAAAAACAAAAACAGAACACAGAAATTAAATTAAATTGATGACGTGACGATGTCAGTTGATACAAAATATTTGTAACACACATTATGATATGACACAATATCAAAAATATGTCATACTGAAAATACTGAAAATGAATAAAGAAAAAAAAAAACCAATAAACAACCAGAACCAGACAACCAAACAATAATTTCAAATTCATAATATTTGTCTCATTTATTGTACGATAAATTGAAATTCAAATGTATTTTTTTTTTCAATCAATATTTTTTGGTTTTTCATGTAAATATTTAATGTTTTCTTCTTCTTTTTTCTTTGGTAAACTTAATACACAAAAAATTATGTGTATCAGTCATAAATTCTTTAATGCCTTCAATTTACTCAATGATTTATTTTAAAAGCAAAAAAAATCTTAAGGAAGGCAAAACAGAAAAAAAATAAAAAATAAAAAACGAACGCGATTAAAAAAGTATTCAGATGTTGTTGGCGTAAAAAAAAAAAAACAGTGAAAGGCAAAAGGAAAAATGAAAAACGAAGAAGAAAATATTGAATTCTAAAAGAACGGGAAAAAGTGTATAAATATTTTATTTAGAATTTTTTTTTTCTACAACAAAAAAAAAATGTAAGAAGAAAAAAGTAAAATAAAAGACAAAAAGTAAAAGAAAGGGATGGAAAGAAAGAAAAAAATAAAAGATGAAAAAAGACAGAAAAAAGTACTTAAATTTAAGTAGAGACACCAGAGACAATACATTATAATTTATAAGAAATTTAAGGTAGAAAATTTGACGTTATGCTTTTCTTTTTTTTTTTTTTTGTAAAAATCCATCCATACCCAAATCCTTTTTCAATTCAATTTATTGTACGAATATAAAGTGCGATAGATTTTTATTATTATTTTTTGCTTTATCCATTTTTTATACTTTCATTGTTGATGTTGTTGTTGTTGATTTTTTTTGTATGAAAAGTGTCAATGTTTCTGTTGAAATTTTTCTGATACCCAATTGAATCTAACTGATGAAAAAAAATGAAAATATTTTTCTCTTTTGTTTTTCTTCAATCTTCGATTTATTTGGATTTTCTCTTCTTTTTTTTTTTTTTTTTTTTCTTTGGGTTGTTGTTGCAGGATGGATGATAGGGAGAAAGAGAGAGAGAGAGAGAGGATAGAGAGAGAGAGAGAAAAAGAAAACGAAGGGATGTATCAATCACTGTCTCTACTTTTATTTAATATTTTCTATTTAATTTACCTTTTTTTTTTTGTTACATTTTCCTTTCCTTTTTTAGATTTTCTGTGAATTTTTGGATTTTCATGGATTTTTTTGTAGAATTGTGGATTTTGTATATTTTGTATATTTTTCTATTTTAATTTTAAATTCACTTAAAAATAGATATAAATATGTGAATTATTGAGATTAACGAGTTCATCGGATGTTTGAATATTTTTTTTTCTTCTTGTTGTTTTTTTTTTCTTCGTCTTTTTCTTCTTCTTCTTCTTTTTCGTCTTTCATTTTACATCAGTTGGCACTCTTACGATTTTAATTTGCATATTTATTTTATATTCATTTTATGTGTATGATGAATATTATGTCAACAAAAATTATCTTCTTAAATATTTATGGTATTTTATTTAATTCAAATTTATTTATAAAGTCAGATAAAATGGTTGTGTGTGTGTGTGTGTATGTATATTTATATGATATGATGTGTCTTGTTAGTAATTAGAATAATGTCAAGTTGTGAGTTCAAACCTTTGTATAAGTTAAAAGGGATAAATAACAGACGTGATATGATTGTCCTAAAAAAAAAAAATTCACAATTTTACATTCTGAACGATCTGAATGTTCAAATCTCAGCATGAATTTTGTTGAACAATTACGTGACAATATTTTTCGATTCCATTAGATTCATTAGATCCCCGTTGTGTTCCTATAATCGATTCCAGGATACTCGAATATTACGATAACACAAATATAAATATTGTCAGACAATAAATTTATCATTCAATCTTCATAATCACCCTATATTTTTGTTTCTTCTGTTTCTCTTTATTCACTTTAAAAAAAATGTTGTTTTTTTTCTTTCTTTCTTCTTCCATTTTATTTCTATGTTTATTAATCATTTAATCATTTGGCTTAAAGATTTTCTTCTTCTTCTTCTTGTACACAAGAAAACAAAAAAAAAAAATTGTGTGGTCGTTAATTAATTAATTTCTTCTATAAAAATTATTTCATTGATTGTAGTCTACGCTTAACTTTTGAGTTGTTTTTCTACTTGTTTGTTTTCTTTCTTTTTCTTCCATTCTTTCTTTTCGTTCGTCTTATTTTAAGTTAATTTTAATTTATAAATAAATATTTTATTTTTATTTTTCTATTCATTAAAATATAAATTCAACCAACAATTACAATAAATTATTTGTTGTTTAATTTTTTCTCTTTTTTTTTTAGTTGTTGTTGTTGTTTAATTTTATTTTTTTTTTGACGGGAATTGAATTAAAGTTTATTTTTTCTTCTTCTTCTTCTTCTTCACTATTCTTAAATTAAATAGAAGAAAAAAAAATTGCTCCACTTCCTTAAAGTTTTTTTTTTTTTGTTTAAAAAAATCATTAAAAATTAGAAGAAAGAAAGAAAGAAATAAAAACAACAACAACAAACAACAGCAACAGCAAACAACAACACATAAAGTGATCTCTAAACATGAATTAAAAAATTACTTTCAAAAAATATAATTACACGCATTTTATTTCCGTTTGTAACAAGAAAAAAAAATGTTTCTTACAATTAATTCCGCTTTTTCTTAAATATTTTCTTATAAATTTATTTCTTTTAAATGTAGCGAATAGATACACACACACACACACACACACATATTTATTTTAGTTTTGTTTTTATTAGGAAATTAAGTAATTAATAATTTCTGTAACAGTAAAACCTGTTTAATTGTACCTCGTCTAATTGGACCAACCTCCCACAATTTTTCATTAAAATTCCTTAAATATTTTTATTGCAATTTCATGGATTGTCTCATTGAATCAGCTGGTCTATTCATCTTATTTATAGATTAAATTTATGTGTGGTCCTATTTACACAAGTTTTAACTGTATTTAAAAATGTGTATTTAAATGCTTCTGTTTTTGTTTTCACTAGCGTTAATTTGACACGTTTAACATATTTCGGTTCATACAAAAACTTTAAAACTCATAAATGTTGATTTTCATTCTTCATTGAAAATTATTCCATCTATTTATTTTTTTTAAGTTTAAATCAATAATGGGTGACTTGGCAAACAATTAGATCCGGTTAAACTTTCAAAAATATGATACAGCATCTTTTTTTTTTGTTTCTGTTTTCTTTTATTATTATATTTTTGGGTTTCTTAATAAAAAAAAAGAACCAAAACAAAAACAAAAACAAAAGCTCATTTTAACCAAAGAACCGAATTGGGAAACAAAAAAAATATTCAACTCAAACTCAAACTCAACATTCTCCTTTTGTTGTTGTTGTAGAAAAAAATGTTTATTATTAGTTTTTAAATTTGTTTGTTCAAAATTGTTAATTGTTTATTTATTTATATTTTAGACGTTGTGTTGAGTTTATTTTTTCTTTTTGTGTTCTGGCAAAAAAAGTATTGGTATGAGAAGAAATTGAGTTGTATGTAGCCTTAAGGTCCCTTCCTAAGACAAAGTATAATTAGTATTTTGTGTTTAATTGATGATAATAATACTGTTGGGAGTTTCGCATACTTTATAAATTGACAAATTCTTATTTGTGATAATCGGTTTTCAATCTTTTTCCTTCAACAAAAATTTTTACAAATAATAATCAATAAAATGTGTTCACTTGTAACATCTTCGACACATAGTGGCAAAAGTGTAAATTGGGATAATTACTGTGGGTGTGGGGTCCAATATAAATTATGTGACCAGTAAATTGATTTACCTAAATTATGAATTGTGAAAGAAAATAAATATAAACTTGACATTTGTCTGAAGTCGATTGAAATTTATTTTCCAATCTTTAAAATCAAATTAAAGCAAAAGAAAAAAAAAAACGTCAAAATTAGGAATAAATTTTAATTAATGAACGAGACTTTTGTTGTTGTTGTTGTTGTTGTTGTTTTTTTTTGTGCTTTCACCCTTTGATTTTTATTTAAATGAAGAAATAATTTAGAATTAATTTTGTTTTGTTTTCCTTTTTTTTTTTGGAAACGGAATTAATTTTGTTTTGTGCTAATACATTTGTTGTTGTTGTTGTTGTTGTTGTTAATTTCGGTTCCGCACAAATAAAAGAAAAAAAACAAAAAAATTCACAAACATTGTGTTGTTGTTGTTGTTGTTGTTTTTTTTTTCTCTTCGCACTGTTTTATTTTTTAATATTCTGGATGTACTTTATGTGTAGAAAAAAAATAATGATTAAAACCTTGAATGATGTAATTACGTAAATTAGATGAGCTTTTATTATACTCAAACATACACACACACACACAACACATACACATGCACATACACATTCACACAACACATACAAACAGAGTATAATATTTTTGTATAATAAATAAATAAGCGTCATATAAATCATAACTCAGAGTTATTACATGACATCAGAATGAATGCCTAACCAAAAAATACAGAACTAAAAAAAAAGAAAAAAATAAAACACAAAATAAACGCAGAACTTTTTTTTTCTTTTAGATTTTTTTTGTTTTTTGTGTTTTAGATTTTTTTTTTTTGGATTTTTTTTTTTGAATTTTTATTTTCTAAAAACATTAAAAAATCATCAACACAAATATTATTCTTATGTGTGTCCTGCTCATTTATTTACATAATAGTTAATTTTAGTTTTCTATTCTAATAATTTACAGCGCTAAAATCCTATAAAATAATAAATGTTAGAAAGTGTAAAAAAAAAAAAAATGTTTTAATTTTGCAATCGCATAAAAATAATTTAGACTCACATTTCCTGTGTTGCCTTTTTTTTTTTGCTCTTTTTTTCTTCTTTTTCTGTTTGTTTTTTTTTATCAGAAAATAATTGCAATGATAAAATTAATTTCGCATATTTTTTTTTTGTCTTTCCATATTTAATAGAATAAAACTAACAACAACAAAAGTTACAAGTGAATGGGTTGGGGGGGGGTGGAAGAAATAAATGGAAATATGATAATTTCTGATTGTAATTTTTTAGCGTTACATAAGTTGAACAGAACATAAAAAAATAAAAAAAATTTAAATAAACATTTAAATAAAAATGATGTCTGTGTTGTTGTTGTTGTTGTTGTTGTTGTTGTTGTTGTTGTTGTTGTTGTTGTTGTTGTTGTTGTTGTTGTTGTTGTTGTTGTTGTTGTTGTTGTTGTTGTTGTTGTTGTTGTTGTTGTTGTTGTTGTTGTTGTTGTTGTTGTTGTTGTTGTATTTCTTTTGTGTTGTCTGTCTGTCTGTTCATTTATTTCTATATATATTTTTTTCTTTCATCCATTCCAATTAAAATCAAATCAAAATATTTGTAAAAATTTAATTAAAAAAAAAAAAAAAATACAGAAAAAATGAAGAAGGAGATGGAGAGGGAGTGGGAGAGGAAGAGGGAGAAATTAGTAGTTTTGTAAGCTCAGATAAAATTACACTTTTATTAGTTTGTACATAAAATTAAATAGTGCAGTACTAATTTCACTTTGACATTTTCTCGACATTTTTATGTCGTCACTTGTTTTTTTCTTCCATTTTTGATTATTTTGATTATTTTTGGTTTTTTGTTGTTTTGTTTTTTTGTTTTTTTGTTTTTTTTTTGGGAAATTCGAAAAATTCGTGTTCGTGAAAAAAAAAAACTGACGATAAAATCAAAATTTTTTTCTTTATTTTTCTTCTTCTTCGTTAAATGAACAGAACCAAAAAGAAAAAAACAAACACCAACCAAAAGACTTGGAGTTTAAATACCGTAATTATAGAAAATTTAATGAAATGAACAAAAGAAGTGAAAGAGGGAAAGAGAGAAAGAGAGAAATAGTACTCATTTATATTAGAAAAATAGGCTTAAAAAAGAATTAAAAGTTTTAAAAGTAAAAATAAAAAAAAAAAAAATGGTTACCCACTTTAGGCAAATTACACTTTTTTTTTTGTGTTGTTTCTGTTCTTACCTAGGCACAATTAAAATATCAAAATTGCTTTACAAAAATTTCTTAAAAACCCAAAGGAAGAAGAAGAAGAAGAAGAAGTGAAGAAAAAAAATATACCCTATTTTTTATGATAATTTATTATTCTTCTTTTCTTTCTGTATTTTGCTTTATGATTTTCCATTGGTTCTGTTATGCTATACGGTTGTGTTATATTATATGCTATATAGTATGCTATGTTATGTGCTATGCATATAAAATATATTTATCTAATTCCACTTCTTATTTTTTTTTTTTTTCTTTCTTTTATACAAAATTCCGTGAGCGATTTATTATCGTACACAGCTAAAAATATTGTCTTTGTTTACTTCTTACGTTTTTTTTTTTGTTATTCTATTCTTCTTTTGACGGAAGTATATTTTTGTATTAGAAAAATATTCAAAATGATCCAATATAATAATGGAATTTCCACCCCAAAAATCTTTTTTTATTTGTCATACGTTTTATTCATGACTTATTGAGTTACTTGAGTTATATATTATGTTACTAGAAGTTAATCTCTTATGTTTTCTTTTCATTTGGGGTTTTGTCTAAATTTAAACATTTTCTTTTTATACAAATAAAAATGAAAATATAGAAAATCGATGGAAACCTTAAAAAAAATTGTTTTTTTTTGTTTTGCAAACCTTCATAAATCTACAATTTTTGGCAAATTCTGAATGAAACATAATTTATTGAAAGGAAGTTTCTATTAAAGAAAATTTCAAAAAGAATTTCTTTTTCTTTTTTTCTTTTGCGTTTGGGAAATTTTTAGTTGAAAGTGGAAATAAACCTGAAATAGATTTATTGTATATTTTAAAATAAAAAAAAAATCAAAAAAGGGCAATTAAAAAATGACTTAAGGCATATAATTTAATAAATAGTGAATTTTTTTTTTGATGTTATTCATCTGGACCTTTGTTGTTCATAAAATTATAATTTTTGGTTGTTCCTTCAAATCAATTAAAAGTCGTTATATGGTGAAAATGTTTATACAGAGAGAGAGAAAAAAAAGGTAAAAGACAGTGACAGTGTAAACGTATTTTATATTCCATACTTATATTTTATTTAATCTTATTTCTTTTGTTGAAGCACATTCGTTTTGCTTGGTCAGTCAACCAGATCTCTGCTCGGAAACTCTACCCTGAATATAGTCTGTATTTCTCTGTATGCTGTATTAAATATGTTTATAAAAATGAAAGAATTATTATTATTATTATTATTATGTTTTTATACATCAACACTAAATGAGATCTACACAAATGATTATAGACAAACTTTAATTTGTTTACGTACGTTTTACGCTGACGTGTAATTGTAAATTGAAAAATATTTTTTCTATTAGAAAAAAATCAATGTTTTTAATTCTTCACAGACACTAAATTTCTTTTCTTTTATTAAAGTTAAAGTCTGTTACATTTCCACTCTTAACATTAACTTAAACTTCTACATTTAATCTGCTGTGTATAGAATTGGATCAAAAATCTAAAAACGACTTCATACACTTAAAGATTTAATATGGTTAGACATTGATTGCAGTAATCATTCTTTATTCGCAACAATCATAAAAAATATTTTATGATCTTCATCAGCATGTTTATGTTTCAGTTCAGTATGTTGATACTTATCAAAAGCATAATATGGTTATGATAAGTAAATTTAATGGTTAGCTTGATCATTTTAATAACTATGATTCTTAACACCATAATATGATACTTAGTTTGCATCCCTTTCAAATAAATTTTCACACTTTCCATTTGAAATAATAAATTTACAAAAATAAATAACACAAATGGGAAATGAATAGAAAAAACATATAATTTTATGCAATAGAAAAGTCATTTAGTTTTATATGAATATAATGATTGTGTCACACATTTCCGTACGTCACACCGTTCAACAGTGATTATTTCGTTTTTTCTTTTTTTTTCATTATTTTTTATTTTATGAAATGAAATAATACAACAAAAAAAAAAAAGGAACACAATTATAATTTGGATGATACTTCATTGTTCAAACGTAAAAACAGCATCAGCACGCAATTTAAGTTTTATGTTCACCAATCCGTATTTCCGGTAAAGACATTATTTCGGTTTATTTATTTATTTTTTTTTTGTTTTATTTTCACTGCTTGACAAAAATGTTTAAACAAAATAACAAAAAAAAAAGAAAAAAAAAAATATTGTCGACCGACGCGCTATATGATTTTTTAAAAATAAAATAATAAAATAAAAAAAAAGGTATGGAAGAAATAAAGAACTTAAATTCTTTACTACAACATAACGACTTTACTTCTTTCAAAATATTTATCCTTCTATCCTCCTTATATGGCCCTTCCATTAAAAATATAGAAAATTGTAAAAGCGTATCCGTGGTACGTGTGACAAATATTATTCTATATTTTATTAGCGAGGAATTTATTTTCTATTTCTTAAATCGGATTTGTTACTGTTGTTGTTATTGTTATTGTTGTTATTGTTATTATTATTATTCTTAATGTTGTTGTAAAAAACTTTTAATATTTTAGTCTCATAGCTCCATCAAATAGCTTATAATCTAATCTTAACTTAGTTTTATTAGGATAATAAATTTTCTAAACTAAAAATTTGGGGAAAATTCATAATAATTTTAGTAGTTACCAAATAATAATAAAAAACAACAACAACAATTTCGCACAACTTTTAATTGAATATAAATTATCTTTCTCTCATCTACACTTATATTGTTGTCTCGTTCTTCTGCACTTACAGCCACTTAAATGGAATTATTGTGAAATCTAAACTCATAATTTTAAAAATGTTTAAAAAAAAAAAAAACAACAACAAAACAACAAAACAAATTCATAAATAAACGCAATCATTCAAATATTCAAATATTTTATCGTTCATCATTAAATATAATTTTGAATAGAAGTTAAATACCAACAAAACAAAAAACATTCACACTAAAATTCTAAATCTAAACAATTCATTTTCTCTAAATCAAAATTTTTTCAAGTTTTAAATGAAATTTTATTTAAATGATTTTTTTTTTTCTTGAATTTCATAAATAAATTGCATTTCAACTATTTACCATAATTAAATTCATTATTTTGTTAAATTTTTAGGATATGAGATTATTTCGTAACATTTTAAAATTTAAAACGTTTTGTAATTGGGTAACGTGAAATTATTTTTAACAAAATTTTAGTAAATCACAAAATGATGACAAAATTTAAAGTCAAATTCAAATTTATTGTGTTTTTTTTTTTTTTTTGGTTGTCTCCAATTTTTTTATTTGTCTGTCTGTTATTTTTTTGTTCTCTTGTCCTTCAATATTTCAAAAGACTTTTTATCGGTTTAATATCAGATTTAATAGACAGATTAAGTCAAATTTTAGTTTTTGGTTTTGTTTTCTAATGGATGGAACCTTTAATATTTTTCTTAATCAATCAAATGTGTAAACGAATAGAAACTTTATTTATTAAAAAAACAATAATTTAATTAATAGAAAGAGAAAATGAGAAACAGAAAGAGAAAAAGAAAAATCAAAATAGTTTAAAGATCAGATTATAATCTCACTTTATTACCTTTCTCAATTTCTTTTAATTTTCTCCCCCAATCAATTCCTTTATCAAAGTCAATCCAATGAACCAAAGTTCAAATAAAAAAACAATTTATTTTAATATAAGAAACTTTTGAAGGTAAAATGATTATTCTTTTAGTTCTTGTTATTATTTATTGTTGTTGTTGTTCTTATTATTATTTGTTGTTGTTGTTGTTCTTAATTACAATATCTTAAATAATATGTCAATTGTGATCATAAAATATAATAAGACACAAATAAAAATAAATTATCTCTCTCTATGGTATTTATCTCTTTCACACACACACACAAACACACACACACACATATTATCCAACCGAATATGGAAAATTAATTCTGACATTATTTATTTATTATGGGATCGAGCGTTTTATTTTTTATATATTACGTTTTTTTTTTTTTTTTGAGTGATCTCATTTTAATGATTATTGTATAAAGTTCAATCAATCGTTTATTGATTTGGAACCAAAAAAAAAAAAAAAAAAAAAGAAACAAATGAAACTAAAAGTAATAAAGAATATTAAAATAATAAACAACTGAATATATGAGCGGCACCCTCTTCCTGTTTCCTGTTTTTATGGTTCAGTATTATTTAGTGATCGGCTTCTTCTTTTTTTTGTTTTTTGTTTTGTTTTGTTTGGAACAAATCAACTAAACTAAAAATAATTAAATGCATTATTTCGTTCAAACCTTTAAAAAGAATGAATAGAAAAATAACAACAAAATGCACAATAAAAATTAATAAATTAAAAATCGGAATATCCAACTTCATTCATTAAAATTATATTTTAATTTTATTGCTCGGGTTTGTCTATTTTGTGTGTGTATGTGTGTGTGTGTGTGTAAGTGTAAGTGTTTTATGTTCAATAATAAATTCTCGCATGCATAACTTTTGGCTAACGATGCCTGACACACAAAAATATAAAACAAAACAATGATGATTCTGTTGTTTTCTTTTCGTTTGGTTGGATTAAACATTAAACGATTAAACGCACACAGTTTTTGTGTTGAAGCTTTTACACAAAAAGTTTTACACTACAGTTTCGTTGTTTTAGAAAAATTTTCAATAAAATTTTCAGTACAATTTATGAGTTCTCAGAATTTGTTTTTTTTTTTTTTTTTAGTTCTGATGTGAACATTACTCTGTATATTATTTTCTCTGCGTTTATAGATTCAACCACCCTTCTTACATTTTAATGTTACCTATATTTAGTTTGTTTTATACAATTTTATGTATTATATATTTTATACCTATTCCTACCTACATACATACCTACGTACATGTATATATATTTTTTTAACGTATATATAATTAAATGACGTCATAGTTTTTTTTTTTTCATTTTAATAACACGCGTACCAACATTATCTGAAGTTAGAAAATAAAAGAATAGGAATGAGAGAAAGAGAGAAGGTGAGTGAGAAAGGAAGAGAAATAAAATAAAAATATGTTAAAATATATTTTCTATATGATTGTGTATAATATTGTGTTATACATTTTTTTTGTGCCTACCTACCTACATACATTAATAAAAATACATTAAAAAACAGAAAAACAAAAAAACAAAAAAAAAAAAAAAAAACAGACGTATAATATTTATTATGGACGTTATTCAGGTGTTTGATATTAGTTACCTTAGCAACTGTATAAAATTCAAAGAAACACCTGTCAATTAACTCAGCCATGTAAATATCAAATAAACATAAGGTTCATATAGTGAGGAAAGAGAGAGACAAAAAATATAATGTACATTATATTTATTATTTGTCCTTATGTTTGTTATGTGTGTGTGTGTGTGTTTGTGTGTGCACATAAAGAGAGAAAGAAAAATAGTATCGTCATATTATTAATAATATCAATAATTTATTGATTCCTGTTCTTTTTACACTCCTCACCCCTCCCATATATGAAGACACAAATATTTTCTACAAATTACCATTTTTCTATTTTTTTCTAATTTCTTTTTTAGTTTAACTGTCAAATTAAGATTTAAAAATTATGGTATTTATATATTGGATTATTTTAATCTAACCTCATTCCCATGTAATTCTCAATAAATCTAATCTAATATTCCCATATATTTAATAATATCAATTTTTTCTATTCTAAATTATAGATTAAAAAAAAAAACCAGTACAAATATTATTTAATTATATAGTTTAAGTCATACACACCCCCTCGCTCCCCCTTTCCGCACTTCACTTAAATATTGCGTTTTTAAATTATTGTTTTTCTTCTTCTTTTTTTTCTTTTTGAAAATCATTTTCCAATATTGAAAAAAAAAAAGTCTATTAAAAAGAATTAAAAAATATGTGGGGTAGTTAGTGGGAGGGTATAGGGTTAGTAGGAGGGTATAGTAGATAATGGATGTAGTATATGTGGGGGTTGATGATGGTTTAGATATACCATTAAAATGTCGTTGTTGCTTCTGGGTATTATAAAATTGCAATTGATTAATGCTTCACGTTAAATATAAGAAATTAATGGGCAATCCAAGGTTGAATTGTTTTATACTTTTATTTTAATATTTATTCTAAACAACTAATTTCTTCTTTCTTCTTTCTTCTTTCTTCTTTCTTCTTTCTTCTTTCTTCTTTCTTCTTTCTTCTTTCTTCTTTCTTCTTTCTTCTTTCTTCTTTCTTCTTTCTTCTTTCTTCTTTCTTCTTTCTTCTTTCTTCTTTCTTCTTTCTTCTTTCTTCTTTCTTCTTTCTTCTTTCTTCTTTCTTCTTTCTTCTTTCTTCTTTCTTCTTTCTTCTTTCTTCTTTCTTCTTTCTTCTTTCTTCTTTCTTCTTTCTTCTTTCTTCTTCATTTTGTTCTATGTCGTTTTAATAAACTTTCTCCAAATAAAAAGCGATAAAAAAGTAAAGTAAATAAATTAATGGGTTAAATATTATGTGAGTAGGTACTAAAAGGGAAAATGTTGAACGAAAAATTCAACACAAAACTAAAGTTCATGTATCTAATTTTTGATCAACTAAATTCTGAATTATTTGCGTTAACATGAAATTTTTTTGTGGTGGATCGATATCAAAGAAAGAAAAACGAAACAACGAAGAAAAATCAAACACAAAAAAAAATGAAGGAAAATAAGAAAAATGGAAAAATTTATATCGATTATTTTTATTCACAAAAACTGAAAAGAGAAAAAATTTTCTTTTGATGATAAATTTTTGTTGTTGTTGCTATTTTATGTTTCTTCTTCTTACTGCAATGATTTTCCATATTTCCCTTACCTACTCCGTAATTATTATACTTTGATACAAATTTAGGTGTCGTACATCAATAAAAATGGAAAAAGAAAAATTAAAAGCTCAAAAAAATGTAGTGGAAGTTTCAAGTAGGAAAAGCACAAAGCACAAAACGGGAAAATAGGAAAATAGGAAGGAAATTACTGTAATAGAATAAATGGTGTGTAAGACATAAAATTTGATTGTTAAAGGTAACAATTATTTTGTGTTAACTAAATTACAACAAACACAATTTTTTTTTGTTCTCTCTCTCGTGTCACTTTATTGACAATTCTCCACTACGCGTAAAATACACTTGAAGAAAAAAAATATGAAATGTGTCAAATAAGGGAGGAAAGAAAATATTATTCTAACGTATTTTTTTTCTTTTTCTTTCTTTTTTTCTTTTATTAAAGAAAAATAAAAAAAAGAAATATTAGAATAATTTATTTTGTCTTCAATAAAACTTTAATCAATCAATTCATACTTACAGTTCCCATTATTGAAATTTTTGTTTGTTTGTGTGTGTGTGTGTGTGTTCGCATTGTCCTTGTTTGTTACAAGAACAAAAAAATAAATAAAAATATTTATGTCAATATTTTCAATAAAGTTTCATGAATAAAAACCACGGTGTAATGGAATAAATATAAAATGAATTTAATCCCTTGTGTGTCTTATAATGACCCTGATAGTTAATTCAAGACACATTAACACAACCATATTTTTAATTATAGTTTGTTTAATAGAATTTTGTACAATTGATGGTAGAGAAATATTAGAATAAGTCCATTTTCATTTAGATTTTGTTTTTCTTGTTAATTATACGGTTTGAGTTAATTCCTCTTTACTTACGTTTTTTTTTTATTTCAAAAAACAAAAAAAAAGAACAAACCCCTCCCCTCAAAGACAGAAAAACGTTTTTCTTTTGCTGTTTTTTTTTTCTTTGTAGTTGTTGTTGTTGTTGTAGTTAGAAGTAAAAAAAAAAATTAAAGCTTTCCATTGATTTATGAAGATTAAAACTTTTTTCAAAGTAGCATTGCAGTAAATGCAGATACAAATATTTTCTTTTTTTTTTTTGTTGCTTTTATGGAAAAAAAAGTAGGAAAAAAAAGAAAAGCTTTTGAGAAAAACGCAATTCCAGAACCGATACAAGGAGAAAATAAAATGCTAGAAAAAAAAAACGGCAAAATTTTAGAACGAAAAATAAAATACAAATAAAAATTATGTATTTATGATTTTGATCTTTACTGTACAAGATTATGGAGTACTTAAGAGACAATAGAAGGGAAAATAGAAAAAGAAAATGTGATGGGAAAAAATCATAACCACATAATTATGATTTATGAAACAATAATCATAATAATTTTTCGTTTAACCTCCGATATAAGGAGGAGGAACGACGTTATTTATATAGACAACATAATAAAGTCGTCGTCTTCATTTCTTTATATTTTTTTCTATTTTTGTTTTTTGTTTTTGTATTTAATTTTCTTCTACATCCTCAGACAAAAATTTTCATTCATTTTCTATATGAGAATAAGAGACAAAAAGATAAGAAAATGATTATCTAATAAATATTTTTATTGTTTTGATTTCTTAACTTTCGACAATAAACTCTGATATTTATCCGTCTCATTTCTCACTTTATCTCTCTCTCTCTCTCCTCATCCTCCTCTCTATCTCTCTCTGTCTATCTCACTCTTCCCTTTCATTTATAATAAATATTTTTATGTATGTTTGTACGCTTATTATATCTTCCTTAACTTTTCTTTTCTCATTCTTTAGAAAAATATCTTGAGAAAATATTATTATTATTTTATGATTTTCAGTTTGAGTTTGAGTTTTATTTCTTGAGACAAGAAACAGAAAAAAAGAAAAACAAGAAACAAAACGAAAACGAAAACAAAAAAAAAATATGAAAGGAAGAAAGACGGAAAAAATATTTTTATATGAAATAATTTTCAGGCTCTTACTTTTCATGACTTTCCCATTTTCCTTATATAAATTTTTATTTTTATTTGATGATATTGCTATCTTGTGATGTAGCTTAGGTACTTGTCATCCTCTCTCATTCTCTCTCTCTCTCTCTCTCTCTCTCTCTCGCTCTCTCTGTGTGTATTTGTATCTGTTTGTGTGTGTGTGTGTGTGTAAAATATAAATTGTACAAGAAGAGAAAAAAATATAAAACAAAAGAAAACGCCTCCTTTCGGACAAACAACAATTTTAGGTTTTAATAAATAAAAATAGAAAAGAAAAGTAATCATGAGAGTAAAAAAGAAAATTTGTGATAAAAAGAAAGAATAAATAACGAGAGGGTAAAGGGGGGGTAGGCAAAGACAAAAAGAAGGAAAACCAACCATAATATTGATGTCATCATGGGGTCGGTTTCCTTTTTGCGGTTTTAATTCGTGCGGTTCAAAAAAAAAAAATGGTTTGTTATCATTTAACACCTTTAATACTTCAAGACACTTTATTGGTATAGACAAAAAAAAGTTTTCCACTCTTTTCCACCCTTCATTGCTTTTTTTCTTTCTTTCTTTGTTTCGTTCTTTCTTTCTTTTTTCCCTGTCCTGTCTTGTGTGTTAAAGTCATTTGTTTTCTTTCCAATACAGAATTGTACGCGGTTAAGACATGACTAACATCCCCTATCTTTATTTTCAGATTTATAATGTCATTTCTACTTTACCAAGTCAAACTCTGAACGATTTTATGTTTTCGTACAAATTTTTTTTCTTTTGTTTTGTTTTTTTTTGTTGTGGAAATCTTATTGAATTAATAGAAGAATGATATTTATTTGGATTATAAGAAATTATATTCTTGTATTGGATTTTCACGATAATCTGGGAATATCATTTGTTTACCTATTTTCTCTTCTATCCCTTTCTCTTTCTTACAATTAAAACTGTCTAATAGGAGCAACGATGTCGCTTACATTTGTCAAATCGTATCAGCCTTCTATGAGTCGATTAGACAAGTTGCTCAATTACTCAATACATCAGACCCAGACCGTTGGAATGAAAATTTAATCAAATCATTACATTTTTAAAATAAATTACTTCAATTATACGAGTTTCAATTAGACACATAAATCCACTGAATTTATTATCTGCATTAATATAAATTTATTTACGAGCACATAAGACTTTCTTAAAAATCTTTAATTATTAATCTTAAGAGGAGAACATCGAGTATAAATTTTCTCTTGAGCAAAATAAAAAAACCAAACAAAAAAAAAACAAACAAATGTTTTAAAACAAATAAAACGAAACAAAAGAAGCACAGATATAAGAGAGTATGTTGTCTTTCCATTCTGTACACTCGTGATATGAATGCGAAAAAAAAAATATATAAACTCAAATGTCCAAAAATATTCATTACAAAAATAGGTCAAAAGCAGAAGCAGAAAGAATAAGTGGAAAAATGGTAGGGAAAAATGGTGGGGAACAAACGTATGTCCAGTGTTAAACAGAGTACAATTTATGGATGAACAACAACAGAATGATTATTATCCTATACCTGTGTTTTATCTATTACGTATTACGTAGGTATGACAGAAAGACAGAAATACAAGAAAAAAAAGAAAAGAAAAACAAGAAAGGAAAAAAAAATTATATGTGAATAGAAAAGAAATCATATTTCTCTGGCTGATTAATATATTGAGGACCCTTGTTGTGAAATATTCTGAATTTACTTCTTCTCTCCTTTGTTATTGGGTTTAGTTTTCCTTTCTATTTTTTTATTCTGTATAAATGTGAGAGTGTGTGTGTGTGTGCACATTTTATTATTATTTTGTCGAAAATTCTTTGACGTTACAAAATACAAACACACTGGGACAGAAAAAACAAAATCAATAAATTACATTTTACCTGGAGTACAAAAAAAAAAAAACAAAAATAAGAAGAAAATAAAAGAATTTTTTTTTTGTCTATAGAATAAAAATGATTTTACTCACTTTCTTCCGTTTTACATCCTCACTCCACATATTCGCCCATCCACACACATTCTATACTACACAAAATACACACACACACACACACATATTCCTCTATCAAATATGACACAGCACACACACACAGAAATTCTAAGGGAACATATTAAATGGAAAGTCAAAATTAATTTTATAAGTATGATTTGGGTATTTTGATTCAACAACAACAACAATAACAACAGCAACAACAAAAATAACAACAGCAACAACAACAACAACAAAATATTTCATAGAAAAGAAAATGAAAAAAAAAATGTTAAAAAAAAAAAAGAAAATGAAAAAAAAAAGAAGAATAAAAGTGAAAAGAGAAAATCCTTTTCTTTTCTTTCCATTTTTTTTTTCCCATTTTAATAAATTGATTAAAATCGAAAGGATAATTTTTCAGTATAGTTATTTTCATTCTTTACAAAAAAAAAAACATCATTTGTTGTCTTTTACAGAAATTCACCAAAGAAAATATTTTAATAAAAAAAAAAAAAAAGAGAAAAAAATGAAAATTGATTTTCTTGGTCAAGAAAGACAATAGACAAAAGAATGGAAAATCTCTTTCTATATCAGGTGTACCCATAGTTTTTCATTTTAAATTTTCCTTTCTGCGTTGTTGTTGCTGTGCTGCCGTTGTTGTTGATTTTTTATTATTGCTGTTGCTGTGTTGCTATTGTTAGTTATTATTGTTGGTTGTTATTTTTTTTTTTTTTTTGTTTTGTTGGAAAATGAACAAAAAAAAAATGTTTATTGTAATTTTTTAGCCATGAGCATTTACCTGAGATTTTCCATTGAATTTATCTCTTTAAATTTTGTATCCTTTTTTTTTTTTGAACAAACAATTATTTGTAAGAAGTTCTTTCCGACATTTTTCTTTTAAAAACAATTGAAGAAAAAAAATCATACAACCAACTTCTAGGAATAAACAAAAACGAAACAATCAAATGAGAGTATGAATGGAGGGGGTAACAAAAATAAAACTAACAAAAAATGAATGAAATTAAAAAGATGACTGAGAAGAAGAAGAAGCAGAAGAAGTGAAGAAGGAGGAACAAATAGAGGAAGCTTCTTCTTCTTCCTCACCTATTTCTCCCAGGAATGAAGAACAACAAAAAAAAAGACAAACCAACTTTTCTTGTTTCATTTAAAGGATAATTTAATACATTTTCAATTTTCTTTACACAAAAAAATAAAAGAAAACGGAAAAATCTATAGGAAATTATTGTATTATTTTTAATAAACAACAACAACAACAACATCAATGGATAAAGCCGGTTGTGGGAAAAATCGAAAAATAGCAACAAAAAAAAAAATAAAATACGAAAAACTGAAAATAAAAGAAAATTATTGATTTTGAATTGTTAAAAAATCTGAATACAAAATTCCGTTCAGTTCTTTTTGTATTATGTGGTTCGTATTGTATTCGGTTATAATAATTGTGCTTCTATGACGGATGGGTGGGGTGGATGGTGGGTTTAATTGATAGTTCCAATTCACCACCCTCTCACCATCACCCCAATTTTCTATTCTATTACAAAATTTCCCATTCCTTCTCTATAGAGAAAGAAATTCGAAGGTTTCTTCTTTTCTCTTTTTATTTATTTAATATTGACACTGAAAATGTTTTTCTTCTCTTCTATTTCCTTTTTAACCAATCAACATAATAAATATACAATAAACACACACACACACAGATATAGAGAGTGAGAGCGAGAGAGAGAAAGAGAGGGTGAAAAATTGTGTGTTTGAGAAAGGAAAAAAACCAACCCTCCCAGGTAACGTCAATTATTTCATTAATTTTAGCCATTAGATTGTTTATTTAGAATAGAGACTAGTGTCATCTACAATCGATTGATTGAAGCTTTTTAACATTTTTGTTTTTTTTCCTTTCTTTCTTTCTTTCTTTCTTTTTGATTAACAAAGCTTTTACATTATAAATTTTTTTTTCCTTTCTTTACATTATTTTCCTTTTCCTTTTTCCTTTTTACTTTTTTTTTTTTTCGTGTCACTTTTTTTTTTTTTTATGATTTTAATTGTGTCGCACTCTGTGGAAAATACTATAATAGAGAAGGAGAGAGGAAAATTTGTGCGTTTTTTACAATAACAATGTAACACAGTAACAACAGCAACAACAACAACAAAAGAAGGGTCGTTTTGGTTAGTGGGTATTAGTAGGAGGTAATAGTGGGGTGGCGGGTGCTGTTTGCTTTTTATCAAATAAGAAAAAATAAAAAACGTGTCGTGCCGTGTGTGTGTGTGTATGTGTGTGTTTGTGTGTGTATGCGTGCGTTTTGTGGTATGAAGAGTATTCCATTTTTTCAACACCTAATAAAAAAAACTGCTTATTTTGTTAGTTTTGATTTTTATTTGTAATTTTCTTAAAAGAAAAAAAAAAGAAGAAAATTCATAAAAAAAAAGCGCTGACATTAGATAATACTGAGTGAAAAATATCGTTTTTATCATTTAAGATTTTCCTTTTTACTTTTTATTCTTCGTCTTCATCTTCATCATTTTTTTTTTACTTTTATTTTATTTTATTCCATTTTGAACGTCTATTGATAGAGGCAATAAGGGAACATTCTGTGGATTTTACCTTTTTCTTTCTTTCTGTTGTTTTCTACATTCTTTTTTCTTATATTTCAATTTTTTTTCTTCGTCTCTTACCTCCTATTCATCTCTTTTCACCCCGTTGTTAAAAATATAAAATAACTGAAAGTATTTTTCATGTTTGTACAATTTTTTTTATTTTATTATTGTTTTTTTTTTACTTCTGTAAGCTTCTTCTTCTTCTTCGTCTTCTTTGTTTTGTAAGCTTATTTATGTGCACAAACACAAAAACGAAACAAAAAGAAAAAAGCACAAAAATAACAGAAACAACAAAAAAAACAACAACAGCGAAGGGAAAGAAAAAATTGTGTATTATTATATTTTTTTTATGAAACATTGAAAATTATTTTATATCTCGATTGCATGAGACATGTTTTTTCTTGTTCTCTTGTTGTTGTTGTCGTTTGTTGTCGTTTGTTGCCGTTTTTTCTTGTTGTTGTTGTTGTTCTTACTGTTTTTCTCTAAATATTTTCTTATTTTTTATTTTTTTTTTTGTCGAAAAAATATGTCGGTCATATTTATTATTTCACTCTTCTTCTTATTCTTCTTTCCTCTTCAACCCCTTTCATCTACACTACACCATTTTTACAGTGCTGCATGTATACATATTTTTTTTACTGTTATTTCTTTTATTTCGATATAAATTTTATTATTAATAATAATATTTGTTGAATTCTTTCTCTTCTACCCTTCACTTCTTTAGCGTTTGTTTTCTTTTCATCTTCTTTCTTTGTATTTTTTGTCTCTCTCTGCTGCTGCTGCTGATGTTATAAATGTTTTAGGCTGTGTGTGGTCTGTGTATGTAGTTGAGACATATTGTTACCTACAATTTTCCATTTTGTTGTTTTTTGTTTTGTTTCGTTTTTTTTTTTTTTTTGGTAAAGAAAATAACCAAACCGAACAAAAAATCAAAAACAAAATAAAACTGTGTTAAATATGTGATGTCATTAATTTAATGCATTCAATTTTCTTTTAGATTTTTCTTCTGTTTTTTTATTTCTATTTTGTTTTTGTTATTATTTTAGTAAAAATAAAAAAATATAACAACAAAAATATTTTTTTCCCTCACGCTATGCAGACTTTTAGTCACACCACACTTTTCTATAATATATTTCTACAAATATATATGAATGCCTGAATGCATGTGTGTATATGTGTGTGTGTGTGTGTGTATGTCTGATTGTATGACTGTATTAAGTTTGGGGGCTTTTATGAAATCGTAAAATAGGGGAAAAAAAATATATATCCAAAAACTGTATTAGAAAGAGGGTAAAGAGGGTTAGGAGCTGATTTTATAAAAAAAAAAGAAGAAAAATTGATGGTTTGATATGACTACACAGAGAAGAGAGGAAGGTGAAAAAGTCTATATGTATGTATGTATGTATGTGTATAGAAAAAAAAAATAAAGGAACGACTTTGGAAAGGTCATTTACTTTGTGCTTTTTTTTTTCTATATATTTTATCGTGGTTCAGTTTATTTATATGTTTATGTATATTAATGGGAAAATTTTCTTCTTTTTTTTTTTAAATTTTCTCTCGTAAAATATATAGAAAAGTTTTTCTTTAGAAAATGAAGAAAAAAAAAAAGAAAAAAACACGAGAAAGAAGAAGAAGAAGAAGAAGAAGAAGAAGAATATGTATAGGAAATGAAGATATTGAAAATCCATTTAATTTTAGTTTTTTAATTTTATGGCTGATGTCTTTTTCGAAAATCTTTTCAAAATACATATACGATTTTTTTTTTTATGATCTGAATTATTTGTTATTTTTTTCTTCGTTCTTCTTCTTCTTTTTTTATAAAATTTTCTATGTGAATCCGAAACCTGAATAAAAAAGTTGTTTATTTATTAAATTGGTGACTAAAAAGTTTATTCTTCTTCTTCTTCTTTCTTATATATTTTTTTTGTTCCCCCAAAAAAATATAAAATATCCAGACACTCAAAATTTATTTCTTTGATTTGATTTATTTAAGAAGAGTTTAAGGGAGTTTTGTTCTTTTTGTTTTCTTCCGTTTTCTTTTGTTTTTTTTTTTTGTTCTTGGTTCATCATTTCTTCGTTTTTTCCCATTGTTTATTTTCTTTTGGTCACAAATTTTCTTTTGTTTTCACTTTTAGACCTTTTATTATTTTTTCTTTCTCCTCTTTCCTTGACATGACTTTTTTTTTTTAAAAAAGAAAAAAAAAAAACGACTTAATAATAATAATGAACAATATTACACAGAACAATAGCTACCTGTTATATATGCATTTATTTATATGATCCTATACACACACACACCCACACGCACACACATATATTTTATGTACGTTATACATTATCATTATCATGTCATTTATAGGTTGGTTGGAAACAAAAACAGAAAAAAAAAATAAACAGAACAAGAAAAAAAAGAAAAGTTTATTTAGTGTTCAGTCAGAAAATAAATCAAAACGAAAAACAAAAAAAAAAGTGAACAGAAAACAAAACAAAAAAAAAAGGTAGACTAATGACATTTTCCTGTAAATTTGTAACCATAATTGAAAATATATTTATTTTGTTTTTCGATTATTTTTAATGTTTTTTAATTCAAATGTCGTGTATGTGAGAGAAAATAAAAAATAACACAATAGAATTAAAATAAATATAGAGTCTCCGTGTCAAGTCAATAATAATAAAAAATATGATTTATTAGAAACTGAAATAATCATATCCATTAATCCATTAAGTCTAATTGTGTCTATAGAAACACAAGACATTATCACAAACGTATACAATCAATTATTTTAATCAAATTTCATTTTAAGATGATTAACTACACTAAAAGGCTACAAATCTTCTATGAATATTCCTTTCAATTAACGTATAATGTTAAATGTATGCTATGGAATAAACTTTAAAACTTTAAAACGTCACTGAACTGATTTAGACAAATTGATTTGTATCAAATGTCCCTTAATGCTTTTTCCATGAATGCAACCAAAAAAAAAGAAGTTTAATGCCAGAATTTTTCCCATCGTATTAAAGCTGAGTATTGAGAAAATTTGTATCCTTATTTTTTAAAAGAAAGAAAGATTAAGAATCGGAAAGTTAGATGATCGTATCAAATTATTGAAAATTGTGGTACAAAAAATTTGATAGTGTAAAACAGCGTTAACATTTAATGAACATTAAAATATTTTGTTTCAGATTTATAGATAATTTTTTTTTGTTAGGGTTGGTCGAGGAAGGCGGGATAGAGGGAAAAAACTGAATAAAAAAACTTGACAATATTTTTTAGTTTTCTTTTTTTTTTTAAAAAAAATGTAAAAGAAAATATTATATGGCAATGTTAATTAGAGCAGAAAATGTTTGTTTATCTTTTGAATTAATTAAATAACGATAATTTTCATAGAACATGCTATAAGATGAATTAAGGCATGATCGTGGCTAGATGCCATAATATTTTATATTTTAGTTTTGTTTTTTCCTTTTTCCTTTTTTTTTGTTTTTTGTTTTTGTTGTTCTTGTTGTTGTTTTTTTTTTCCACCAAAACGATTACTCATAAAACCAAACATATTCATTAAAATACATATTTTTGTGTGCTTGGCTTTTCTGTATTAAAAAGTCTTATAATAAAATGAAAATGAAAAGGAGAAGAAGGAAAAAGAAAACGAAAGAAAGAGAGAAGAAAAATCGTTTTTTGAATAAGTTACAATATTTTAAGAGCACAATATAATTATTAAAGTATAATAAAAAAAAAATTGGCTGTTTTTATAAATAACAACATACGAAAAAAAAATAATAATATAAAATAAACGGAATTTTCTATTTATGACGTTCATTCTTTTTCATTTTCATTTTCATTTTTAGTGGCTTTATTTTTTTTTTGTTTTATAAGAATAAAAATCATAATCACTATTTTGTCGTCATTTATCGTTTGTCGTTGTTTGTTTAATAATTTTTTTGTTTTATTTATAACTTGAGATTTTAGTAAATGTAACTAAAGGACTTTACCATTTCTTTATTTTTGTATAATTTTACGAATCACATTAAATAAGAATGAAAATGTCATAAATTGAATTTTATTTCTTTTTATTAAAATCTACAAGTTTATTCCTTAATTATACATAAATTAAAATAAATTAATTAGAAACACTTTCGTCATGTAATAATAAATCTTAACGAAAATGTTTTATTGATTTATTTTGTAATTTTTGTCACGATCTATTCCTTTTTTAGATTTTATTTGTGAACGTCCAGTACTCTTGATTTTATCTTGACATTTATTTGTATTGGATCATATTACTGAAAAAGAACCTCTTATGTCAAAGATATCGTTGTCATATAATAAATATTGATTATTTTATTATTTCACATTCAATTATGGTCCCCATTTTTAATCATCTGCTATTAAAAGCTAACAACTACAGTCTAAGGCGTCCAATGGGTAAAACATCTCATATGACGCCAAATCAAAGTTGCGTATAAGAATAAGACGTTAAACATTAAAACTTTAGTGAGCTTTAATGAGTTCACTGACTGAGTGGGATAATTCATCTGACTTTTATTTCATTAGTAAGGGGTCATGCGTTCAAACCACGGGGTAAAATAAAAAATTGTTTGATCTTACAATGACCCTAATTACAAATAAATCTTCATATATAAAATATGTTCTCTGTTCCCTGTTCCCTGTTCTAACTATTTATCATTTTTGATTAGGCAAAACATTTGAAAACATAAAATATCTATGCGGTAAACGATTAAATTTTCATCCTATTCATGTGTCCCTTAAATTGTTCCATTTTATTTAAATTTTTCACTTTACCTTTTACACCTTTACATTTTTTGTAGACACAAAACAATTTATTGTTTGAGAATAATTTGTCGTATTAATTACAGATTTATATCTTTCACATATATAAATTATGTCACATTGAATTGTATTGTGCATAACCAGGAATAACTTCTGCAATGTGCACATGCCACACAGATGGTTAAATATTTTTATAAAATATTTACGTATCATTTTGATCCATTATAAATCTCTGGGTAACATAAAAAAGAAAAAGGAAAAGGAAAATAATAAGATCATTTTGTAATTTGTCGGTACAAACTTTTTCTATGTATGAATATAATTTTTGCATATGTGTAAAAGGAATTTAAATGGATGCTATATCCATGGTTAAACTGGTAAAGTTTATCATTCATATTCACGCTAATTTATGCTTATAAGCATACAAAACATTCCTCTTAAAATTTAACGAGGGTTTTGTTTTTTTTTTGTTTCTTTCTACAAGAGAAAACACCAACAACAACAAAACAGAATGAAAATGTCAGTACGTAAGAAGAAAAAGTAAAAAGAAAAAGGAAAATAAAGAAAGAAAAAGGAGAATATTCTATATAAGTGGATTTTTAATAAACCGGCGACAATGAGTCTTGCATTTTTCCCTATGTTCATTCTATCTCTTTCTAACATCTAATCATTCTATCTCTTTCTCACTATAGATATTCTCTATTAGTTGGAATATTATAGCATGTTTATTATGGTAGGATAGATTTTATGACATATGAATGGGTATGTGTGTGTATGGGTTTGTTTGTATTTTATGTAGGTATATCACTGATAATTAACTGCATCGCCGCAGTTTGATATAAGTGGAAAGAGTATAATAAGGTGTGCAAAAAGGTAAAATTTTAGAAAGGGGTGACGGGCGAAAAATGTAACTTATTAATAAAAATCAAATATACATTCTGCTGCTATAAAAAGGGAATTTATTTATGAAAGAAATGAATGAGAAGATAGAAGACAAGAAAGGAGAGAATAAGAAAATGAAGAACAGAAAATATATCAGTAAGAGACAAGTGACACGGTGCGCTTATATTTATTTTCTTTACCCTCTAAATATTTTTCTTTTTTTTTTTGATATTAGAGTCAATAAAAGCATAGCTTAGATAATAAAAGAAAAGCGTTTTTCTTTAGTTCAATATTTTCTTCTTATTTCTTCTTTATTGAATCAATTTCAAAGTTCTTTATATGTCGTTTTATCGTACCATCGATATTATATTTATGAAAAAAAAATAACCTAAGAAAATCGAGAGAGAGAGAGACAGACAGAGTAAGAGAGGATAGAGAAAAAAACTTAAAAAAAAACTAACTTATTTTAAATTGGAAAGGCCGGTAAGGTAAAAAGGAAGATAATATTTTGTGTTCTTGTCACACAAACCATTTTTTTTTTTGTATTTTTTTCATTTTTTTCTGTTTTTTTTTTTTTATTTTTTTGGGGCGATCAATAATAACGAAACCAACCGAATTTTACCGATTTGTAGTGTTTTTGTAGTAAAAGTAAAGTAGTATAAAAAAGGTATATATAATTTAATGTTTTCTCTTCTCTCTCTCTCCCTCTAGCACACTCCCTCAACTCTCTTTCTCTCTCATTCTCTCACTCTCTGTCTTTATCTTTCTTTCCCTTTTCATGTTTTTGTCTATATGCACAATAATGTATGTTTGCATGAGCTACCTATATATGGTGTGTGTACATGTGTGTTTGCATATGTGTATTTGTGTGTGTACTTATTTGTGAATAATAAATATTATCATGCATATATTTAAAATATCCATCTATATAATATCCCAGCACATACAGACAAACACACATGTGTGTGTGCATACTATGGAAAACGATCTAATTTTGGATGAACATATTTTCCTACCTTAGTTGGATTTTATTTAAAAAAAAAAAAAACGCATGAAAAAGGAAAAAGAAAAAGAAAAACCAAACTAGAGAATAAAAAAAAAGGTAAAAGGATAAATATTGACATTTTATATTAAATGAAACGATCGATGAAATAATTTACTCTTTTCTCTTTCTCTCTCTCTCTGTCCCTCTCTCCAATAAAATTGTAAATTAAAAAAATCTAAACAAAAATATAATATTTTTATTGGAAAAAATTCTTTTTTTTTGTTTAAAGTAAAAAAAAAAATGTATGTTGATATCTACAATGACCTATAAAAATTTTGTATTTAACTTCTTTTTTTTTTTAAATTTTCTATCGTCTATACAAACTGTCTCCTTCACAAAACAGATTTTTCCACAAATATTTTTCCCTCTACCCCTTGAACCAGCATTATTATTGTACATATTTCAATTTGGTTGCGGCAACCGGCAAATCACTTTACTATATTTTTATTTATCCTTTATCCTTTATCCAATTCCAAAATGTATTGGTATAGACGTGTTTTTTTTTCCTAGTCTGTTTTTTTTTTTTGCCTTTCGTTGGTGGTACAACTGTATTTTTATTCACTGAATTGCCATGCATAATTTTATAGCTGACTTGGCGTCTCCACTTTTATTTATTTATTATTTTTTTGTTGTTTGTTTTGTTGTTGTTTATTTTTTTGACATTGTTGTTGTTTGATAAAAGCCAGTAAATAAATAAACGCTTAACAAGAATATTCTTACAAAGTAAACGATAATATGTTATTATAAATAATTTTTCCTGATATTATTATTGAGACTATTTTTTTTCTCTCTTCTATTTTGTTATTATTGTTGTTGTAATTTATTGATTTTTTTCGATTGACGTTCTCTCTTTTTTTTTTTGTTGCTCTGAGGAAAATACAAAAGTAGGTGTATTTTCCCTTTTATTTTCTTCGTTTCGTTTCCTTTTTTTTTTTTTCTTTGTTTATAAAAGTTTAATTTTCTTTTTCCTTTTTTCTTTCTTCTTCTTTTGGGTTGTTATTGTTGTTGTTGTTGTTGTTATCTTTAACTTTTATTTTAACTATAGAGTAAAAATGTGTATAGATATAAAAATTTGTTCCATTATTTCTACTTAAATATTCAAAAATTGATTATACCATTTAAATTTCTTTATAAAAATTTTATAAGAATATTTAGTGTAGTTGTGTAGTTGTATAGTTGTAAGTAGACTCCCAATACAGTCTAGCTAAATATAAAATTGGATTAAATATTAAATAATATTAAATTGCATGAAACAATATAAATTATTAATAAACTAATAATGATGAAAACTTTAAACATTATTTTTACTCATCGTCATCAGAACGACTTTGTTGAATATGAAACTTTTTCTTAATAATAAACTGACAATATTTATTGTAATTTCATCATAGCACGACAATAATTTCAGTATTGCGAATATTTTGTATTATGAAATTTATAATTCAACAGTGACAATAATAAGGAAAAATAGTTTCCTTGAAATACAGAATGATCTCTCTATGGCATAGTTTATTTGTTGAGTTGCCAAAAAACCAACAGAAATTTATAAGACCGAATTGTGAATAAAAAAAATTTACAATTTTTTTCTTTCAATTCACAAATGTTCGTAGAAAAAAAAAGGCACACACACACACACAATAAAATTAAAGACAAAAAATAAATCTTCTCTATTATTTCACTCTCATAAATTTCGATATTTTAAGATTAGATTACAGAAAACAATAAACACAAGAGAACATATTATATATAAAAGAAAACGAAAGAACCTGGTAACAGAAGTTAAACAAAAAAAAATGGATCATAAAAAAAAAATATCTGTTTTCATCAACAACAAAAAAATTATCACTTATTTACCGCACTTAACTTTGATTCTAATAAATGTAAAAGATAGAATGAAAATAAACAAAATATCACGTATAGAAAGTAAAAACACAACACAAAAAAAAAAAACGAAGCAAAAAGCGAGGCACCCACACCCCTTTATCTCATCCAATCTACTCCGTTTCTTTTTTTTTTCTACTTCTTTCTAACAAGAAAATGTTTGGAATTTTAACCATTTAAAAATTCACTAAACATCTTTGTTTTTTTTTTCTTTAAGAAAAACTCGTATTGCATACCGAAATGTCAAGTAAAAACAAAAGGAAAGTAAAAGGGAACATTTCTTCATTTTTCCTTTCTTTTTTTTTTCTTTTTTTTTTCTTTTTCTTGTTCTTTTTTGTTATTTTAAGTGAAATATAACTTTCCTTTTGAAAGGGGTTGCCAATGTCTTAATAACAAAAGGAGACAACATTGTTTTCGGTTTACGGTTTTTCTTTTTATCTTAAACTATGTTCGGTTTAGACTAATTTGAAAAGTTTATACAGAAAATTAGACTTAAATAAATTATAGGAAAAGACTTAATTAATTCAATTATTATTTGATGAATTTAACTTTTTTTACGTTCTTTATTTATTTTTTGTTTCTCTCTCTCTCTCTTTGTCTCTCTCTCTCTCTCTCTTGTCTGTCTCTTTGTCTCAATTAATTATCTGATTCGTAAGTGTTTTTTTTTTTGGTATGTTTAAAATTTTATTAGATTTTATGAGTTCTAAATAAACAACGCACAATTAAAAAAACACAAAATTATGGGATTTTTTGAGTTTTTTTTTATTTATTTTGTTTTAAAATCTTAAAAAAAAATATTATTATCGTCAGTTCAAACCATAAAAGTTCATTTGTAAACTAAGAATTATCCATTTCTAAACTAATTTGTTATTAGAATTTATAAAATTTTATGTTAAAATGTTCAACAATTATGTTTAAAAATTACATAAGCTTGTTACATGAATGATTTCATGCTGATCTTTTAATTATGTATACGTCTGTATGTCTGTACGTATGTAATCTGTACATCTGTATGTTTGTACGTTTGTACTTCTGTACGTATGTATGTCTGTACATTTGTACTTTTTGTACTTTTGTATAAGTTTGCAATTAATTCATTTTCTATAATGAACGTTCATTGTATGCATTTTTTTGTTACATATGGAAACTTTTATTAATTTTTATATGCAATTGTAACTCTAATTACAATTTTCCATTCAATGATTTTATTTTATTGTCTATAAAGAAAATGAAAAAATCAAAGAGAAAGAAAGAGAAAAAAAAGCTTCTGAACAAATAAAATACAGCAAAAAAAAAAAGTTTAAAATATTATTTTCTTTATCCGATTTCATAGAATCATCTTTTTATTTTTTGCAAAGTCAACAAGTAGTTGCCTCAAATAGCCTTTAATAAGCTTACAAGCAAATTAATGTTGTTTCTTTTTTTTTTCTTCTCCTATTTTTGTTGTTGGACGACAAATCCATATAATCTCATATTTGTTATTTAAATTTTTGAGATTTATTGACTGATTGTGTAAGCTTCTTTTTCTTCTTCTTCTTCTTCTTTTTTTTATGCTTTTACATTTTTATTGATGTTAAAGTTGAACTTAGTAATAAAAGCGAGCCTAAATAGATTTTGATAAAAAGCACTGACATATATTTGTCTTCTTCCTTTGTCTAAGGGAAAAGTGTCAGAATCATAAGTTTCGACGTTTCGAGCAATGTTGAAAAAAAGTTAAGATGAATCATAATGAAAATAAAAGAATTGTGAATAAAAATGTTCTACATTTTCTTCCTATCCATTTACACAAAGAAAAAAAAACTAAATTATTAAGAATTTTCATTTAAGTCATTTTGACATATGCCTACGTTGAAAATTGATATACGTAGGTGGTACGTAAACTTTTTCCTAAAATTAAAAGTGTTAAATTTCAAAGGTGACTTTTCTTTTATTATTGTTTTGTTTTTTCTCAATTCTGTTATGGTGAAAAATGTTATTTGATGAAAGTGAAAATTGTTATGAAAAGGTTGAGCTTGATGATAGAAGTTATTTATTTATTATTATTTATTTATTAATATCCTTGTCAATAATATAAAAATATAATGGGGACATTGTAAATTCCAGTTTATTTTTATTTTCCTTTGTAGCTGATATTTTGTTGAAGAATTTTACTGACAAAGTTTTTTCGATATCAGTTTCATGTTTATCCCCTATTTTGTCACACTATACCCTGATATAGTAACCTGATTGTAAAGAATGAATTAACCTGGTTTTTTTTCATGGTTTACATTGTAAAGCAGTTTCAATCATTTGTTATTGATTTTGATTTTCATAATTAAAACAATTGACACAACTTCTGTTTCAGATCTTGTTTTATAAATACAAATTATTATTTCATAACTAAAATATTCCTTTTAATTTAAATCAAACTACAAAAACAAAAAAGAGAATAAAAAAGGAATGTACTCAAGTACGTGTGTAGGTAGTAATTATTTGTGTTTTGTAAATTTTGTATTTATTTGACAGATTTTAGTTTTCTATAAATCGTTTCATAGAAAATTCTCTTATTTTCACAATGACTAATTTTAACTTATGAAGAATTCTAAAATAAACATAATAACCAAAATATCATAATAATAATTCACTATGTTTAATAAGGATTCTCCTTAGAGACATCTAAACAATAGTAACACTCACAAAAAAACAAACAAACAAATACAAAATACAGAAAATAAAGGAGAGAACAAAATTAAAATGAAGAAAATAGTTGTAAGCACTTGTGTTTATGTTGTTTTCATAACAATATATTTCTAATTATTAAAGATATTTATTTTAAAACATTAACTAAATATATTTACGTTGATTAAAAATAAATTAAATATAGTCGATAAGATTTATAAATTTTCAAAACCCCACAAATAATTACAACTGAAATTGTAAAATACAAAATTCTGTATACAGAAAAAGGGGGAAAAACTTAAAAACTTCACCAAACAGATAATTTAATGTAAGAAGTTTTTATACCGGAATCTTAAAAACTGTTGGCTTCTGTTGCTATTTATGAAAAGAAAAATAAACTTTTTTTTTTCAATTCAACGAAATAAAATGGAACAAATATAAACGATGTAATAAACACCGAACCAACATTTACCTAAAGTTGTAAAGAAAAAAAGAAAAACTGTAGAAATAAATAAAGTTAGATGCATGCATTTATTTTCTTCTTTCTTTTTTTTTTTTGTTTTTTATTTTCCTTCAATAAAATTCACCTACGAGCTACGACCGAATACATAAAATTTAATAAATTTTATTATGATTATTTCACAATTTTTTGCTGTTGTTTTTTCTTCTTCTTCTTCTTTCCTTTTTTTTTTATTTACCGGAAACTTACAACAAAATAAAAATAAAAAAATTCACATAATAATATTTTTTTTTTTATTATTATTCACAAAATTCTGTTCAATTTTAATTAAGGAAACTCTTCTTCTTCCTTCTTCTTCTTCTTTTTTTTTGGTTTTTTTTTCGTTTGTTGCTTTTCTTTTCCAACAAAATGGAAAAAAACCCCTCTTTTTCTATTTTTCAATTTTGTGTGTGTGTGTGTGTGTCGTTTTTTTGTTGTGAATTCTTTTTTTGTTATTAAAAGTCCTGAAAAGCAACAACAACAAGAAACCAAATAAAAATAAAAACGGAAAACTTTTGTATAAAATTATTGTGTTTTGTTTTTTGTTTTCCACAAATTCCAATTTTTTTTTTGTCTGTTTTGGTTAATAGTTTGTTTTTTTTTTTATTTTGCGTAATTTTTATTTATGACTTTGATTAATTAAAAAGGTGCGAACCGAGTTCAAATTGTGACTGGGTTGAAATAATATTTTAAATAATGTCGATGCCTCCCATTCCACCATTCCTCCTATTCCGCAGTACAATTGATTTTTTAATTATTCAGTCATATCACTCACATTAATCCAACCTAAACAATTATCGAGAATTAATTTTTATTCAATAATCGATAAACTATTAAAATTTATAGAGTGAATTGATTTTAACAAAACAACAAAATAAACAAAATAAACAAAAATTAAATATAATTCAATTGAATTTTGTTGATGTAAAATGAGGAAAATATTTTAGAGCTTTTTCATAAAAGTGGGCCAATAACAATAATTGAATCAATTATAAAATAACAATTTAAATTTAAAGTTAAAATTGGAAATTATTTTTGTATTGAAATTAAATTTATCACATTTTTATGTGGATCTGTTTTTTTTTTTTTGTTTTGTCTATGGATCTGTGGAAAATCGAGGAAAACCGTTGTTACGAAGAATATTCGAATAGAAAAATAACTTTATTTATTTTTAAAGCAAGAAAATAAAAATACAAAATAAATAAAACTAAATCGACTAAACTCAATTAACAGAAAATTCAAGTGCAACAAAAAGAAAATTCTAATTTCTAAATAACACAAATTGAAAATATTTTTTTAATTTAACAAAAGACAACAACAACAATAAAACCTGACAAATATTGGAATTATTTTTCATAATTTAGAATTTCTTTTGTATTTTCTTTGTGACGTAAAAATAAAATAAAATAAAGAAATTCTTCATTAAATTGACTTAAAAGTTAAAATTAATTTTCTCTGTCGTTCTTTAACTACACCAATTTTACACTTTCTTAATTTCTTCTACATCTTCAAGAAAATAATCGTCTCTTGAAAATATTCTAATGTAAATATGTGCATATATGTTATAACTGTTTATGTTGACAAAATAATAATAATAATTGTTAATAATTATGCTATTTGTTTTAACGTATTTTAAGTGACTATAAATATTGTCTTACATTATTAAGATTTAAATATTATTATTCTGTCTGATGAATTAGAAATTTTGATTGAAAATCAGACTTCAAATGATTCCCCTAGTAAACTTATGAGTATATTTGTTGTCTGTCGAGTGAAGTTTTGTTAAGTGATTTTTGTTGGACTTTTTCATAATGTGTCTTGTATCAATTGTCATCATTTTTTTTGTTCTACCACGCTGATGTTTAAGTTGAGTACTATGTGGAATGAAGTTTTGTAAAATTTTAGTTCTGGTGTAAAATTAATAGAAAATTCAACAATATTGTTTGATAGATTTATATTTAGATGCATTACAAAAATATTCCATTTCAACATTCAACATTTCTTTGTCTATGTTTTGAAGCTTGAATATTTTATCTATGTTTGATTTAAAATTTAAACATAGATTTGGAAATAATTCTCTAAAATGTAATCAACAATAAAACAATGATGATGAAAATATTAAATAAATTATTATTCAAAAAGTTGAATCTTTCCATTTATATGTTAAATTTTATTTTTATAATTAAATAATGCAAATGGTCAATGGCATAACAATTCTAATTCTAATTTTCTAAATCTAAATTCTATAAACTTTTAGTGATGAATAAAGTGAAAATGTTAATAGAATTATTTGAAGGTTTTTTTTTTAATTTATTTTCAAATTTATCATAATTATTTAATTAATTAGTTTGACATTATTGGTTAACCTTCATGCATAGAAATCTTTGCAGTTAGTTGTAACGATTATTAGTTAATTATCGTCATTGAAATTCGTTGATGACGTTGACCCTTTTTCAAAATTCTCTCATTTGTTTAATTTTGTTTTCTTCTCTCGAATGATCACATTTCACAAATTTACAATTTTCAGCGTAGTTGTGAAATTTTTTTCAAGCTTTATAAAAAATAAAATTTTCATAAAAATAAAAACCGAATACAACAACAACAACAAAAAACGAAACAGGAAAACAGGAAATAAATAACAATGAAAATTTGAACCAAATTTTTAAATACAGTAAAAACACCATTAAATGATGTGTTTTATAGGGGTTGGGGTGTGGTGGGAAAAAGTCAAAGAGACAAAAAAAAAACAACAGAAGAGACAAAAGAGCGAGAGCGAGAGATAAAAGAGAGAAAGGAATGGAATGGCAAAAAAAAAAAAAAAAAATTCCATCAGCGAGTTTTTCGAATGTTTGTCTGCATATTAATTTTGAGATCACGTGATATGGCACGGCTTAATCTTTGGTAGAACCAGCATATTGCTTGTTCGACATGTTTACCTAAGTTTTAAAGTAAATACATTTTTCAGAATATTATACACTTTTTTTTTTATTTTATTTTTTTTTTATATTTTATAGTAAGAAAAGTATTCTGGTAAAATTTTACACCTCTAGAAAATGATTAGATCCTTTTCTTTCTTCCCTTTTTCCCTTTTATCTCCTTTTTCCCCCATTTGTTCTCCTTCTTGTGTTCAGTTTGTTCGTTTTATGTTTTCTTTTTCCTTTCTTCATTTCTGTAACAGAAGAACAATTTATGATAAAATATACTCATGGAATTTACTTACTGGAAATATCTATGGCTGTGTGTGTGTGTACCTTTTCATATATTTTTTTTTTCATTTTTCTTGATTGAAAATATTATCAAATATTTTCTAATATAAATTAATTGATTTGTCCTAAATTCATAAAACGAAAAAAATTCCTGGTCAATTTTCCTTTTAGTGATTTTGTGTGTTTCGTTAACGTTGTATTTGTATGAAAATGGAATAAGGAAAAGAATTTCTATTTTGACACGTTAATTTTAAGATTAATAATTTTACATTTCATATAATATTTAGAATATTTTTCGTTTAAAATTTTCTAAGAATTATAATCTTTGGAATCAAAAGAAAATGTCATAATTATGAAAATGTTCTTTTTACGTAGAAACCAAAAGTGTGTAGGAGAAAAAAAAATTGTTATAAAATTCCGGTAGTAGACGGTAGCTACCAAGTCTTTAAATTGGACAAGACATTTTAAAAAGGAAATAACAAATCAAATTAGTTATGGAATTGTGTCATATCGCATAAGACACCCGCACGCTCTCATCCACCATAAATTATTATTATAGGAAATTTTTTTTGTTGAGTCTCTAATAATTCTTTTGTTTTAGAAAAATTTCATTACCTACTTTTTATTGTTGGTTCTGTTTTTAATGGTAGAACGGCAAAAATTTAAACCATACACGATACACCTTCACTTGTTCGATAACAAAATATTTGTCGTGTGATCATCAATTTTCCGATTATGTTTTGTTTTTGTTTTTTTTTATTTATGAATTTATATAAATTTTTCCCATATAATTCATTTTCATTTTTACCTTTTTTTTTCCTCCCATTTGCTGTCATTGTTGTTGCTATTGTATTAACAACTGCTGTTGTTATTGTATTATTTTACATGTTTTGTCTCCCAATTTTTATTGTTGTTATTTTGCTGTTGTTGTTGTTTTTGTTGTTTTTTTCCTTTTATTACCCAATTACACATTTATTATGCAATTAAATTTTAATAAACAATGAAAATAATAATTGTTATAAAATTGGCAAATAAAACAAAAAGAAGAAGAACAAAAAAAAAAAATAAAAATAAAAAAATATGCTAAAATAAAAAAAAGATGCGATATTTTATAAATTTTTATTAATCAACAAAACAATAACAACAACAACAACAACAACAACAACAACAACAGCAACACCACAACAAAGAACAACTAAACAACAAAACAAACGAACAAACATCAGAGATAAAATAAAAAAAGAAAAGAAAAGAAAAAAAAACCGTACAACTTCTCATCTTTTATATTTTTCATTTTCTGTTTATCTTCTTCTTCTTCTTCTTCATTCTTCTTCATTCTTGAATAAAAATATATAAAATATAGGCTAAAAATCGTGACACATTTAAGATGTTTTTTCTGTCTCATTTCTTTCGAATCAAAAAAAAAAAAAAACAAAAAATAAACGAAAGAAAAGAAAAAAAAAATTAAATATTCAAAAAAAGTTTCAAGTATTAAGTGTCGTCGTCGTTTTCTTCTCTTTCCTCTTCTTTCGTTCTTCCTTTTATTACAAAGAAAGATGTATATACGTATATTTATACCACCTCAATCACCGTATTCAACCATCACTCCAACCAACAAACACTCCAGCCATCACTCTCTACCACTGGAAAATCGAACCTTTTTTTTTTTGTGTGTATGGCTTTAGTTCATTAAAGCTGAAACTTTCTTTCTGATTTTTCTTTTTCTTCTTCTTCTTCTTCTTTTTTGATAAATAAATAAATAAAATATACAAATAAAAGTTCTACAATTTTTTCCTGGTTTTTTTTTTTCATTCTATTTATTAAAGTTAAAAGTTAGTTTCCATTTTTTTCTTCTTCTTCTTCTTCTTCATCTTTTCCTATTTCTTTTTTTCCTCCATAATTTTTGTTGAACATTTTCTATCATTAATTCATTTTTATCAATATTTTCCTATGAGAGAACATTTTCTGTTCTTTTTTTTTCTTATTATTTCATAATTTTTGTTGTTGTTGTTGTTGTTGTTGTTGTATTCATTTCATGAGTCTGAGTTGAAAATTTAAAATATTTATAAAGAACAAAATTAAATTAGCATAATTAATAATAATGAAGAAATTAAATGGAAACTGAAGGTTTGTTGAGTCTTTTCTTTTTGTCTCTCTCTCTTTCTCTCTCTATCTCTCTCTGTCTCTGTCTTTGTCTTTGTTCTATTAGATCTCTGCTGTTTTCCCCGTTTCTTTCTTTTTTCCATTTTGATTTTTCCGTAAAGTTAAAAATAAATTTTATCTAAAAATAAAAGGAACAAGAAGAAGAGGATAAAGAAGAAGAAATAAAAAAATAAGGAGCAAAAAAAAAACTAAAATCACGTTTTATCAATAAAAATTTATTGTTGGTAACACTGACAGAACTTTATAATAATAAATCACTGAAAATTGAACCAATTTACACCCAATTAAATCAATGTGTTGAAGTTGAAAATAAAACACAAAAAAAAAAGTACGAACAAACAAACAAACAAACAGACGCAAAAATACAAAAAAAAAACAAAAGTGCAAAAAAAAAAACTCTATGAAAAAAAAAGTCAATTCAAATTATTTGTGCAGTTTTTATTTTTTTATCTGTTTTTCTCAATTAAAAAAAAAGTCACAAAAACAAAAAATAGAGAATAACAACAACAACAACAACATAAATGGAAAAATATGAAAAAAAAAATAAAAAAACACATTTTTAAATTATTCAATAAATGAAAATGAAAAATATTGAATATTCAAATTAATTATTTGTATTTTTGTTTTGTTTTGTTTCTTTGTTTGTTTGTTTGTTTGTTTGTTGTTTTTTTTTTGTAATAAATAAATTACAATTAAATTATAAATTAACTTTATATTTATTTATTTATTGATTTATTTTTTATTGTTTGTTTTTTTTTTTTATTTTCAGGTACGAACACTGTTTGTTAGTGGATTACCAATGGACGCAAAACCCAGAGAACTTTATCTTTTATTCAGAGCTTATGAGGTAAAGTCTATAAAAACTAAATATATTCTTTTGTTTTTCGCGTAATTTTCTCTATATCTACAGTGAAACTCGGTTATAACGAACTTCAAGGGACCAAAAAAAAAGTTCGTTATAACCGAAAGATCGTTATAACCGAATCATTGCCAAGATACAAATTAAAACGGGACCTACAGAAAAGTTCGTTATAACCGAAAGATCGTTATAAGTGAAGTTCGTTATAACCGAGTTTCACTGTACTTACAAATAAATTATAATTGCCTAAAAATATTGTCTTATATTTGTTTCTGTTTCTGTTTCTTTCACAAAATCAGGGTTATGAGGGATCACTGTTGAAAGTAACGAGTAAGAATGGCAAAACGGCTTCGGTAAGTCTTTAATTTTTATTTCTTATTTTTTAAACTAAAAATTATTCTTTCTTACCAATTTTCCAATTAAATTATTTACTTACCTCATTTTCTTCATTTTCATTCTCATAATTATTGTTGTTGTGTTTTATTTTCTAGCCCGTAGGTTTTGTCACATTCAATACTAGAGCAGGAGCAGAGGCAGCTAAACAAGATTTGCAGGTTTGTGTTAAATTTTTTTTTAATTTAAATTTTATAAATTTAGTTGACAATTAATTTATTTATTACAATTATGCCAATAATTACAAAAATAAACAAACAAGAAATGAAATGAAATGAAATGAAAAAAAAAACAAACAAACAAACAAAAAAATTTCATTTTGTTTTTTATTTTTATAAAAATAAAAACAGCAACAAAAAATAGAGAGAAAGAGAGAGCAAGACAAAGAGAGAGAGTGAGAATAAAAGTTCTAAAGAATAAATAATAATTAAAATGAATGAATTCAAATGGCAAGGTTAATGCAAACAATGTATACGATTTATTTTATTATAGAATACAATTTTTTTTTTTTTCTACGTGGGGAGAAAATGTTTGAAATAAATAAAAAATGTGATAATTTATTGGTTTTGCTTTTTGCAAGAAAAAAAAAGTAAAATAGCAACAACAACAACAACAGTAACAGAAAAAATGGCAATAAAGCAAAAAAAAAAAAGAAAAAACAGCAAGCAAAGACAAACAGTCGTTTATAATGGAACCATATTTATATTAATCCATTTGGATGATTTTTGTCTCATGACCGAATTAGAATAATCCATTAGGTTAGAACGCACTTCTTTCTTTTTTTTAATGTCACGTGATGTTTAATTTCGCAGTAGACAACTATACAGAACACAAATGATCGGATAAAATGAACTTTATTATTGTCACCAGAATGATCAATTTGGTTACAACGTTGAAGGTTTTTTTTTTTAACCGAACTTTTAATTCGGTTCCATTCAATTCGGTTCCATTCAATTCGTATAACTGACGAAATTCTTCTTCTGTTGTATTAAAAAAAGAAAAAAAACGAAATTCTAACAAATTTTAACTTTTCGATTTCATGTTTCTTAATAAAATTAAAAGAACGGAATAAAAGAAAATTTTATAAAACGAAACGCAATCAAAAGGTTTATTCATACAAAAATAATTTTTTTTACTTCATTTTATGATCCTCACAAAAGTTAGACTTGTGAGTTTTCCAAAGAAAAAAATACAAACAGAAAAAAAAGAAAAGAAAAGAAAACTGAAAAACGAAAAGGAAAACAAAACAGGAAAAAAGAAACACTGATCCTTGAAGAATAACAAAAATCAGTTATTCAAGCCTCACGTTTTTTTTAACCAACAACAACAAAAAAATTGTACGTTAAATGAGATTTTCCTTTTCTTTCTCATTTTCTTATTCTTTATGGGTTATTCTTCCCGATAATAAAACTTTCAACTTTTCGTAAATTTTTTTTCTGAAGGACAACTTTTTCTTTTTCACTTTTTTTTTTGTCCATTTTCTTCTTCACCCTCAATGAAAAACCACAAATTATTAATAGATTTTTTTTTTGTCTCTTCCTGTTCCTGTTGTTGTTTTTCGATTCAATATTAAGACGAAAGAAAAAATGAAAGTTTATTCGAATAAATTTAGACTGCAAATAATCGATTGATTGTCGCCCGTTTGCTTTTGTTGTTGCTGTTGTTCTTTTTTTGATTCAAAGTAAGAGAAAAAAAAAACAAAATATAAAAATAAATCTTAATAAAATAGAGAATACACGACTTTGGGAATTATTAAAGTAAATTATTTATGAGTAAAGGGAAGAAGAAGAAGAAGAAGAAAAGAAAAAAAAAACATTAAAGTTTTCTTATGTGAAAAAAAAGAGACAAGAGAAAAAAATTAATCATCATTACCAATCAGAATTATCGATTTTTCATATTCAAAAAGAAAGGAAAGACGAAAAACCGTGAAAATAGAAGAAGAAAAAAAACCCATCGTCTCAATTTTTCTTCTTTCTTTCTTACTTTTTTTTTTCATAAGGAAATAAATCAAGTATACGACATCTGTAAGGTTGTTTAGATTTTTGTGCCTGTGTGTTTGTGTCAGTGCGTATATGTTGTACATGTATGTGTGTGTGTCTATGTATGTGTGTGTGTGTGGGTGTATCTATATAAAATATAATAATGTAAAATCTCTGTAAAATTATTAAGTAAAATGATAAGACATGACTTCAAGCGATTTAACCTTCCCTTTTATTTCTTTTATTTTAAAACATCTAAAAAAAAAACCCTTACACACACACACACCTACCCCCACCTTCTATTGTATATAATATCCATCAGTTAGTTTTAGGTGTAGGTTAGATAAATTATAGGTGTGAAGTGTGAACACAAATTTTACATTTATGTTATGATTGCAATATTAGATTAACAAGAAAAAGAAAAATTATGTAGATAATTTTAAAGTCAAAGAAACTTTTTAATAAACTTGAAATAAAATAGACATTGTTTGTTGTTGTTGTTTCTGTTTCTATTGGTGTTGTTGTTGTTGGATTTACCTTCGAATGAATAAATAGAATAAATTAAACAATAGAATTGTCTAACAGACGAAAACGAGACGATAAAGAATTATAGAAGAAGAAGAATCGTCATAATAAATTAATATTTATTCTAACAATTTTCAACAATTTCCCTTTACCACCCCCTTTACCTATTTTCTCGTTTCTTTTTTTTTTGTTACATTTTTTTAATTAGATTTTCTTTCTGTGCCGTTTTTTTTTTTCTTCTTTTGATTTTCTTTTTTTTTTTTTTTTTGGCTTTTTGTACGAAATTCAAAAAGAGAGAAAAAGAAAAATATGAAAGAAAATGAAATTGAATATCTTTTTATAGAAAATCTACAAATATTTGACTTTGAATTTATTCCATTTTTTCCCCCCTTTATTCACTTCACTTCAAAATGACTTTTCTTTTTTTCTTTTTTTTTTTTTTTTTTGCTGTTTTACTTCTTTTTTTTTTCTTTTTTCATATACAAAGGAAAAATAAACCGACGACGTTCTAGAATATATTTCTTCTTTCTGTTCTATTTGTTGGTTTCTTCTTTTTTTTTTTTTTGTAAATGAAAAGAAAAGGAAAAAAAGGAAAATGAAACAACAAAAATAATAAAAAAAAAATAAAATCCATTAATCAAAATCGCTTTTTTGAATAATTTTAATTAATTAATTTTATTATGAGAATATGAGAGAAAGAATATACAAGAAAATCAAAGAAAGAGAAAGAAAAAGAAAGAGAGAGAAAAGTAAAAAGAGAAAATTAGGATCTACTTAATATTTTTCACTGTTTTAATACACGCGATTTGATTTTGAGGTTAGATTAAGTAACAACAATAATAACAACAACAACAACAACAACGAGACACACTCACACAAATCCCACTAAACACATACACACAGACACATACTAAAGAAAAAACCGAAGACTTAAAGTCTCAGATTTATTAATAAAAGAAAATCTTTAAATGTATAAATTATATTTTGAATTTGTTTATTAAAAGTCCATTTATACGAAGAAAAAAAAACAAAAACAACAACAACAAACAAAAAACAACAACAGAAAAAAGGTAAAAAATGAAAATAAAAAACGTATAAAGAGAAAATCAATAAATTTTCTAAATAATTTCTAAAAAAAAAAATAAAACAAAAGAATGAAAATCTATTTTTGGTTAAATTTTTATTACGATTTAATTTTATAAAATTTTCTTTTCTTGCTACGGAAATCCAAGCCAAAAGTATAAGATTAAAGTATCACCTTTTAAAATTTACATTTTCCTCTTCCCCTTTCCAATTGTTTCCCTTCTACTACTGTTTCCATATTTTTTTTTTCTTTAAACAAAACCTACTGCCAGCCACCACCACCACCTCCTCCTCCACCACCACCACCGATCTACCGTCACGTCAACATCTGTTATGCAAACATAAAAAGGAAGAAGAAGAAGAAGAAGAGAAGACGTTAAGGGAATGGAATGGAAAATGAAGAATATGATAAAACATTAAGTTCAAATCGTATTTAGGTTGAATATATAGACACCCGTTTAAATTCATATCAGTTGACTATTATTATTAGCTGATCACATTTTATGTTTTTTTTTTCTTCTATAAAATCCAAACGTTTTAAATTTTCCCATCATTTATTTAAATATTTTTCTTTGAATAAATTTATTTATAAAATAACAAAAAAAAAAAATATAGGTCAGTCAGGTTCTCTAACCTCTCTCTGTCTCTCTCTCTCTCTCTCTCTCTCTCTCTCTCTCTCAGTTGATATAATGATCACGCAATCAAAAGTTTAAAGGTGTGAACTGTTTGTGTGTGTGTGTGTGTGTTGTGCTTTACCGCAGTTAAACCAATTTTCTAATTTGTAAATTATTACGTTTAAAGGAAAAACAACAAAAAAAAACAACAAATAATGGAAGACATTTTCTTTCTGTTTCTGTATTTGTGTTTTGTTTTGTTTTGTTTTTTTTTTCTTGTTTTTCTCTCTTGTAAGAAAGAAAAATTAAGAAGGAAAATTATAAAAGATGACAGAACATATAACTGTATTTTATGTTTACCTACATTTTCCTTTTCCTACATTTTGTTTTCACTGACGAAAAACACACACGGGAAAAAAAATATAAAATTAATTTTCCCCCGAAAAAAAAAAAATTAAAGCACAAAAAATAACGAAAATCTCCTAAGAATTGATATCCACATACACACACACACACATAGCACACACACACACATATATATATATATATTTGGTTTACTAAATTTGACCAATCGTTCTTCAAAGAAAAAAACAACAAAAAAAGAAAGAAAGAAAAGTAAAAAAAAAAAAAATCGGGAAATAAAAAGAAAGGAAAAAAAAATTTAAGGAAGGAAGAAGGAAAGAAATTGCTAAAGAGAAGTAAAAACAAAAAAAAAAAATAAAATAAATCCACACAAAAATGTATAAAACATTTGATAAAGTATCGAGTATCTCTATATACGATTCTAGATTCCATTAGACCTGACATAGAGAAAATCAATGGGAATAATCTAACTAAATTGTTGCAAAAGCTCAAAGCACAAAAATATTTTTTATTATTCAATTTTCTATTTTGATGTATGCGCGTGTGAAAATATTTTTTCTTTTCTCTTCCTTCTCAACTTTTACTTCTTCCCGTTTTTTTTTTTTTTGTTTTTTGTTTTTCGTTTTTCGTATTTTTCTTCTTCTTGTTCCTTTTTTTTTTATTTTTTTTTATATCAATTTTATTTATTTATTAAGTTCAATACAATTTTACTCTATACACATGCACACACACATATACACACATACACACATTACACATACACACACACATTACATAGAGCATTATTGTATACTAAATAAATAAATATATCTATTTTATGTGTTTCGTTCATTCGTTCACTTTTCTTCTTCTTCTTTCTTTGGTTTGAAACCCACTCTGTCGATAGAAGAGTACCAACAACAACAACAACAAAAAAAAACATAAACAAAAAATAATAGAAAAGGCAGTTCAAATAATATTTCTTTCTATGCTTTCAGAAAACTATTGATCAAACTTTCTTCTTCTTTTTTTTTTCATTTTTATTTTCTTTCCTTTTCTTCTTCTTCTTCTTCTTCTTCTTCTTCATTTTTTTATATTTTCCTTGTAGACCGTACTAATTCAACGAATACGTAAAATGAAGAAGAAAAAGAAGAAGACGACAAAAAAAAAATACCTAAAGTAAAAATAAAAATATATATGTGTGTGTATGAATGTGTGTGTGTGTGTATGTATGGCTTTAGTATATTATTAAGGGTATAATATTGAGTGTTTATCCAGTTTATTTTCGTAAAGGTATCTTTAAAAATTATTGCATATAAATATAGATAAAAACATAGACCGAATAAAAAAAAAATAAAGAAGAAGAGGAGGAAGAAGAAGAAGAAGAGGAAACATACATAAGGGTTTTTTTTTTGTTATTTATTTTACTTTTTAGTTTGTTGTTGTTGTTGTTTTTATTAAATAAAAATAGATTTTCTTTTTTTTTTGTCTTTCTTCCTTTTTCTTTCCTCTTTTTTTTTTTTGTTGGTTTCAATTGTTTTATTTGAAATAAAAATTATTTATAAAAATATTCTTCTTACATAAATAAATTATTTATTTATAAAGTTTCATCCAAAAAAAAAAACACAACAAAAATTTATTTATATAAAAAAAAAAAAGAACAAACAAAACACAAACACACCAAAAAAAAAAAAAAGGGTTAAAATATTTTTAATTTTAATATTCGGTGTCACAAAATAACTTCACCTTTAACACCTTAATCCATTCCCATAACCATATTTAATTCCATTTCATCATCCACATCCATATTTTTCCCTATACATTGACAAATTCCAATAAATTAAACGCAGATAAATAATAAACGCTGCCTCCTCCCCAACCCTCACACAATCCCTGGTATAACCCTGCCAACCCTATATTGCACTTGTATATTAGAAATAAACAAATTTTTTACTTTTAGAAAGTAAAAATGAAGCTGTAGATATTAGTAAAATAAACACCGAACAAGTACACCACTTTTACTTTTTTTTCTTTTGTTTTTCTTTTTTCAACCTACCCATTTCCACCTATTTCGCCCCCACCCCCAGAACTCTAATTAACTCTCTCTCTCTCTCTCTCTTTATCTCTTTATTTCTCTCTAATCACAAATAAATATACAAACAAAACAGCCAAAAAAAAAACCTAAAAACACTCACAAATATTTACAACTTATTTTGCTGAATTGGGACAATTTTTTTTCAATTAAAAAAAAAAAACACAAAAACAAAATGAAAAAATGAAAAAAAAAATGTTAAAAATGGAAATGAAAAATGTAAAAAAAAAAAAAAATCCATTTTTATGCTAATTACAGCAAGGTGTCCGCTTCGATCCTGATATGCCCCAAACCATTCGCTTGGAATTCGCCAAGAGTAACACAAAAGTGAGCAAGCCTAAACCACAGCCTAATGCAGCGACTACAGCCGCACATCCCGCATTGATGCACCCACTTACTGGACGTAAGTACACAAAAATTTCCAGTTGATTATTATACAATTTATTTTGCAAATAACTTTACACCCCCCAACCCAAAACCCTTCTATTTATTCCATTTAAAAAATAAAAACCACCCTACCCCCCAAAACATCATTTATTTTATTTTGTAAATTTAAATTTTTTTTTTTGTTTTTTTTGTTTATTTTTTGTGTTTTTGTAATTTTAATATTTTTTTATTGAGTACTTTGTCACGGTGTGCACAAGTTTAATGTGATTTAAAGCTCCAATGACAGGAGAAAATTTTCATATAATAATTAACTTATTAAAAGAATCCTGTAAAATAATCTGAACTTGTTACCTTTGGATAGAAGATTTTCTTCTTAAAATCTGTAACAACAACAACAAGTGAGGAGGGGGAAATTTTTTTATATAAAAAAGAAATTTCATTATTATGTTTTTTTTTTAATGAAAAAACATTTGTTCTTTTTTTTCCCCCCTTTTCAATTTTTTTCTTTACTTGTAACGTCTAAAGTCTTGTCAGCATACATGCAATATAAATTTTCAAAGTTAATTTGATAAAATTTTTCATTCATAAAATTTACGTAAATATGTAAATATATAAAGATTAAAATCAAATTTATAAACTTTAACATCATCAATTTCACACACACTTAGAAATTTACTCAATAAATTATTATTATTAACAACAACAAAAAAGGGAACATATCACGACGAGTTTCTATTATTTTTTTTTTTTTGTGAATTAAAAATGGTGCACATGCCATAAAAAAAAATGCCTACATTAATTTTTTTTTTACACTGAAAAAAAAAAAAGTGTAGAAGACGCACCTTAATTTAAAAGAAAGAAACAAATCAAAAGCTACGCACATCCTATTTTGTGTTAAATTTAAAAATTTAAAGACAATTAAAAAAAAAATAATTCACTCAATTTATTAAATATATTTGAACGAATTCATTCATCCATTGAGAATTTGATTTTCTAAAAGAAGTTTTTCATTGTTTTCAATGGAATGAAATTTGGTTCATTTATTAAATGTACAAAATGTGAAGAGGATGACATGTGCAGCCATTATTTTTCTTTTTTTAGGAATTTTCTTGAACATAAAAATAAAAATAAACAACAATTAAAAATTGATGGAAAACTTTTTTTTCCTCAAGTTTTCCGTAAATTTTATAGAAATATTTTATTAATAAAAATATTTTTGTTTTGTTTTTGTTTTTTTATTTCTTTATTTCTTAATACAGATTTGGGAGGTCCATTCTTTCCGGGTGGTCCAGAATTATGGCATCATCCGTTAGCATATTCAGCTGCAGCTGCTGCTGATTTACCTGGAGCAGCTGCATTACAACATGCAACATTAGTTCATCCGGCTCTTCATCCTCAAGTGCCGGTCAGATCTTATCTCTGACTAAATACCGATAAAATGTTAGAACAACCTATGCATCAGGTGGGTTAATTTCCCATGAGGAATATTATAATAATTATTAACTTTTTATTTCTTTATGTTTTTAATTTTATTATAAGATTAACCTTAAACATTTCTCGTAAACTTTCATCTCACTTTCCACTTATACACTATTTTTATTATTTATAAATTTTCACATCATCAGTCTTCCAACAACAAAATAATTTAGGAAATTCTCTTTTTCTTTTTCCTTCCTACCATTTTTTTTTTCTTCTTGTGTTCAACTATTTTACTTCTTCAAATAAAATAAATAAATATCCTTGTACAAGAGAAGTAAAAGTGAAAACAGGGGTAAAAAGGGAAAAGTCTATTTTTGTATTTTCTTTTCAATTTCTTGTTTATACAAAAATAAAATAAAAAAATATATATATATATTAACATAACGTACAAATGAATTTCTTTTCTTGTATTGAATTTGTCACAAATGCATAATAAATTTTAAATTTTAATCATCATTATAAAATTCATGATACACGTACGTACATTTCATACAAAACATACATACTGTACTGTAACGTAACGTACATCAGTTATATTATGCGTATATGCACTTTATAAAATCCCTTAGCGTTGCGATATAATACTCCCAATACTCTTCCATATAAATATTCTAATAAATATATATTCTTCCTTGTATTAAGTAATATTATTATTATTATAATGTCGTATCACTATTTTCATCTTTCACATATTTATACACATACACATACACACATACACACATACACATACACATACACACACATGTACATAAGAACACAATGTGTCTAAACATTGTATGTCTATTTCATTCATTTGACCCAATAATGTTTAGTGATAAGAATATGAATATATAAATTTGCCTATATTGATCTTCTCTAGAGCCTATCACGATTCTAACATATTTTCTTTTTCTTCTTTTTCTTTTTCTTTTTACAAACAAAATTACTTTAGTTTTTCTTCTTTTTCTTCTTTTTCCTTTTTTTCTTTTGTCTTTCTTTTTGTCTTTCTTCTTTTTATTTTTCTCTTCATCCATAAAAGCTGAACTTGCATTTAAAAAATATATAAACTCATGAAAGAAACCGAAAAAAAAAAAGAAAAACTAAAAGGAAAAAGTTGTAACAACTAATTTTTGTATTGAAAGTTTTTTAAGGAATAATAATTTATTGAATTTTGTGATCCAATAAAACACCAAAGAACAAAAAAAAAAGGGTTGAATGTGTGAAAAATTCAAAAAGAAAATTCAAATGGGAAATGTGATGAAAGTTCCTTTTTTTTTTGTCTATCTAAAACAATCAGTTTCCTCTTTAATTTTGTTTCATTCAACACAACTTTTGAGTAACACAACGAAAGCTGATTGAACATTACACCAATGGAATTGGCTTCCATAGTCTGCGATCGATATTTTGTAAGAAATGATTTTTTCACCAAAACCACCAAAAAACACTAATTGAGCAACAATGAGAACTTCATCAGTGGTGGTTGTCTGTGACAGAATTTTTTTAAAAGAAAATCATTAAAAATGTATTGTCGTTGGGAAGAAAACAAAATGGTCCGCATTGTTTTCAATCCAAACATTTAAACATTTAATTTAATAAAGAGGAATTAGAATTTCTATAGGAAGTAAATTCCTTCAGCATATAATGATTAAGAGTAGACAATTTTTTTACGTTATTTAAGCAATGCACTTGTTTATTGTCCTTTGTCCAATATTATATAGATTTTTTATGTTAATTTTATGTTGATTTTTTTTAAATATATAATAATAAAATAATCACGTTAAGTTCTTTCAGATGAGTATGCCGCATCCAAATGCATTACATCCAGCATCAATTCATGTACAAGCCGGTTTGCCTCCCGGTCATTTTTTACCCAGCCCCGCTCTAGCCAGTCCAGCTGGATCGACTGGTGGCTCACAGGCCCCTAATCCAGCAATGACAGCTAATACACCGTGTTCAACGTTGTTTGTTGCCAATTTAAGTCAATTCGTATCAGAACATGAATTGAAAGAAATATTTGCCAGGTAAATTATTTCCATAACATATTTTTAAACTTTTTTTTTTTTCTTTAACATTTTTCTGTTTTCTCTCTCTAAAAACAAAAAGAAAAACTCATTTAAGTTAAGCAAAGAAAAGAGGAAAAAAAAAACAAAATGTCTTCTCTGTTTATGATTTTTTTTTTCTGTTTGTTGGTTTCTTTTTTTTTTTTTTTTTGGTAAGAAGTTCGTCTTATTTCTATATATTTATAAATTATGCTTTTGTTACTATCAAACTCATATTATTATTTTTTTTTGAGAAATATTGTTTTTCTTCTTTTCTTTTCATTTCCTTTTTTTGTTGTGTTTTTTTAGAGAAACATTTTCATATTTACATTTTAGTTGGTAACGTTTTTCTTACTTTTTTCTGCTCATTTGTTTTTTTTTTTTTTTTTTTTTATTTATTTCACCCCCTTCAAGTATAAAAGAAATCTGAAAAACAAAAACCTTTAAACATTTTCTTGCCTTTATCTTTTGTATTTTGTTACATTCTATTTTTTTTTTTTGTTTTCAAAACAAAACTCATAAACTAGAAACTAAAATCTAATTATAACAGATTAATAGAAATATAATAATCACAGACTTAACCAGAGAACTTTAACTTTTAACTTTTGTCATAAATCCATTTTTTCTTTCTTTCTTTGATTTAAATTAACAGAGGACAACAATTGTTTTTTTGTCTTTACAACATTTTTCTGTAATTTATATAATTTAGTTTATAGAAATGCAAATTAAATTAGTTAAGTCTGTGATAAGTAACTGCACTTAATTATAGCACTTCTTTAGATTTTCCAATTCAATCATTCAAAAAAAAAAAAAAATAATAAAACATCAAAAACAAAAGCAAAAAAAAAAAACAAAAGCAAAAGCAAAATAAAAAAATTATTTTATTTCGTTTTCTTCTTCCAATTTTAACGGTTTATTTTTTTTTTTGTCGGCCATTTTTTTTTTATTTCTTTTGAATTTTTAGAATAACAACAAAAACAAAAAAAAAAACAAAACATAGAAATTCCTTTAGTATAATTTTTTTCATTTTTGTTTCTCTCTCTCTCTCTCTCTCTCTATTGTGGTTTATTTTAAAACATTCTACCTTTGTATGTGTGTTTTTTTTTCTCTTCTATAAAATTAGTATATTTTTATCGATGAAACAAACTTCCATTTTTTCTGTTGTATATAAAAAGAAGAAGAAGAAGAAAATGCTAATAACGTTATAACACGCAACCGATTTTCTATATTTTTCTTTTATTGTATTTTTTACATTTAATTTTCCTAAACAGTATATTCCAGTTAGTGTATTTTCTTCTATATTCTGTTTCCAAACAAAAAAAAAATAAAAATCCCCTCAACAACAACAACAACAATAACAACAACAAAAATATATACTACATTGAAAGCTTCGCGTATCCCCACTGTCAAACTCCAACACATCCACCATCACCAACCCCACACAAAAAGAACTGAATTATGTATTAAGTTTTCAGTTGTTGTTGTTTTTTTATTATTTCTTCTTCTTCATCATCTACTTTTTTCTTTTTGTAAAGAAAGATTGATTTGAGTCAATTGTTTGGCTGGATTTTCTTCTAACTACGTCTTCTTCTTCTACTTCGTCTTCATCGTGTGCTTATTTTTTTTTTTATATAAAATTTAAACTGTTTTCTCCTTCATAATAATTTATATTGATTATCAAATATTTATAAGACCCGTTTTCTTCAACCTTTCTATTTTTAAGTTTTAAATTTTCTTTTTTTTCCGTTTATCTTCTTCTTCTTCTTCTTTCAAAAATAAAAATGAAAAAAAAGCACACACACACACACACACATATATATATATATATAGAAAATAAAAATACGGTTCGTTCACCAAAAAGTTCATCAAATAAAAAGAAAATCACAAAATAAAAGGAGAGAGAACAAAAAGAAAGAAAAAAAATGAAAGGAAAAAAATGAAAATGAAAATGAAAATGAAAAAACGAATGAAAAAATGAAAAGAAAAGAATCAACTTAAAAGTAATGTTTGGAAATAAATTAACTTTTTGTTTTGTTTTTTTTTTTTGTGTTCCTTTTTAATCTTAGTTATCTTTCACGTATGAAATATTCACAAGAAAATTTTAGAATCTTAGAGAACTCAATTTACTTTTGTTTTTCGTTTTTGGGTTTTTTTTTTGTTTAAATTTTCCATTTTTTTTAGTTTTACGTTTTTTCCTTTTGTTCAATTGAGTTTAATATTTCCAATTATCTTCTTTTTTTTTCTTTATCTCTCTTGTTCTTGTTGTTTCTCTCTGTTTTGTTTTTGTTTCATTTTTGTTTTTGTTTGTTGTGTATTTTTTTTTTTTTTTTTTGTTTTTTGTTTTCATTTTGTATATTCTTGCACAGTTTGCCTGGCTTTAGCCGACTTCGAATGCACAGTAAGGGTTCCCAACCGGGTAGCATCCCAGTTGCCTTTGTTGAATTTAAAAATGCTGCCTGTGCTGGTTCAGCGATGGCCACACTTCAAGGTACATATCTTCTTTCATCTGATCGTGGGGCCATTCGCATTGAATATGCTAAATCAAGAATGGCGAACGATTTACAACAACAATTCAGAGAAGTAGGTTTAATTTTTTTGTTTCTTTTCATTTTTTTCTTTTTCTTTTCTTTTCTTTTTTTTTGTTTATATTTTTTCTCTCTCTCTCTATCTCTCTCTCTCTCTCTCTCTGTATTTCTCTATTTTTTCTTTTCTTCTTCTTGTTTGTTTTTTTTTTGTTTGTCTTTTTTATTGGTTGATGAAAAAAGAATTAAAAAAAAATAATAATTTATGTAAATTTGTGATTAGTGCATTTTAGTTATAATTTGTTGTGATATTTGTTGTTATTGTTTGGTTAGGTTGACAAACGCTAAACAAACTTAACTAAACTTCTTCTTTTTTTTTTTTTTAATTATTAGAAAAATTAATTCAATTTGAATTTTTTTTTTTTTTATCCAACAACTCTCGTTTTATTTCTGTTGTTTTTTTTTTTTTTTTGCCTTATTTTTTTTTTTATATAAATTGTATAGCCAAATTTTTATTTGCATTATTAAGCAAATAATAATAAATTAAAGGGGAAGAATCTATAAATATTATCTTTATATATATATAGCGTGTGTTAGCCCAGCCAGGCAATCTCAAAAGTAAAACAAAAGAAAGAAAGAAAGAAAGAAAGAGAAAAAAACACAAAAAATTCATTTCATGTAATTTTTTTTTTATTATTATTATTATTTGTTGGTTGAGTAACAAAGAAATAAGAAAGTTTTCTATAAATTAGAATGATTGATTAAATATATTGTTGCACTGCACACATTAAGAAAAGAAAAAAAAAAGAAAACAAAAACAAATCAAAACTAGATTTTTTTTTTAGACCAAATAAAATTAACCCTAAAAAATTCATTTCATTTTTTTTCCCGTTTTTTCACTTTTAATCCATTTTCTTTTTCCATTTTTCCTTTATTTATTTATTTTTTTTTGTTTTTATTTTTAATTTTAATTTTAAAATGTTAGTGGCGGGTTTCTCATCTCCGTTTAGATCTCATCTAGTGACTGTAGATGAGTTTTAAGCTAAAATCTGTTTCACAACATTTAGATCTCATCTAACTTAGATGCGCAATTTGGCGCATCTAAATACTTAGATGTGATTTGCTTTAGTTGTCAAATGTGATTCATTACAAAAGTCAAAACGCACAGAAAAAAACTAATCGAAGCCACTGAACTAAAAATAGTTTTAAAAAACGCTACAAATGTGGTGAAACAGATTTTTGTTAGATGTCATCTAAGGCTTAGAGTCGATCTAGTTAGATCCTCGTTTAGTCATTTGTTAAGAAACCCGCCATAGAACTTTTGTTTTTTGTTTTCTTAAAAGTTTTAAAATTTCCTTTTGTTCTTCTTTTTTTTTGTTTGTCTCATAAATTCAGAAAGGAAGAAGAAGAAGAAGATGATGATGTTGATGATGATGATATGATGATGAAGAAAAAAAAAATAATAATAAAAAATTTAAGAAATCAAAAATTGAACAAAATAAAATTATAATTTTTTTCCGTTTTTTCTTGTAAATATATTTTTAGGGGAGCGGGATTGGAGGCAAGACAGGAGCATTTGGGGAAGAAGAATGAACGTGATATTAACAATTATTTGATGGCAACAACTTGACCACAATCACATGGATTATTATACAATTCTTGTCCAACTTATTAGTACAGGAAATTTGTAAATAAAGAAAAAAAGCAACAACAACAAAAAGCATACAAAAAATAAACAAAACAACAACAAAAAGCAAAAAAACAAAAAAATAATAAATTAATAGAAAACAAAAGCAAATTAAAAAAAAAAAAAATATATTAAAACAAACGAAAAGAGGAAAGAAAAGTTAAGAGAGGATGTAAAATAACAAACAAACAAAAATGCGGCAAAAACTAAATTTATATAACAAGAAGAAGAAGAAGAAGAAGAAGAAGACGATGATGAAGATGAAGAACAATGCATAGATTATTATAAAATCGAAACAATCAATTCAAAACAAAAAAAAAATAATAATAATGAAAGAATCTTAATGAATTTCTAGTTAAACAATTTTATTTATTTATTAAAGCAACAAAAAAAAAATTAAGAAGAAGAAGAAAAGAAATAAAAATTGAAAAATTTTAAAGGAAAAATAAGAAGAAAAGAACAAACATCAATTTTTGAAGGAAGGAAAAACAAAAATATTGAGAATATGAGAAAAATTTGAGTATAAATATTTTTATCGTCATTTTTTAAAATCTTGATTTTGTGATTTTCAATTAATTATTTATGAAAGAAAATTCCAAAAATTATGGAATTTTTTTTTTACTCGTATTTATTGTATTTATTATTTTTCGCTCTCTCTCTCTCTCTCTCTGTTATTTGCTATTTATTTAATAATTAAGTCCTTTATTGTATTCTCTGTAAAATTGTAAAATCACACAATCGGGAACATTTCCATTTTGTTTTTTTTTTTCGGTTTGAGAAAAAGTTATTCCGGTTGCAATGAAAAGAAATTTATTACTTTGAGTTTTTCGTTTTAAAAAAAAAAAAAAAATTTATCGGTTGTCGACATTTAATTAAACGTTACTCATAATTTGATGATCATCATATCGTAATAATTTGTAATTTGACGATTGAAAACTTGTCACTTTTTACATTTTGTCTGGTCACCACCAATTGACTGGGTCACAAATTGACAAGAGATGAAAACAATTTAAATTTTGTTTTTATCGTAAACTTATTAAAAATGATAAAAATATTTCTCTCTCTCTCTCTCTCTTTTTATTCTCATATTCTCTTCTTTTTTTTTTTTTTTTTTGAAAAGGAAAAAAAATCCCAAAAAATGAAAAAGAAGAAAAAAAAAGAAGGAAAATGAAAGGAAAAAATATAAAGATAAAATAAAATTATTTTTTGAGAATAGCTTAACCATAATGTGCCCTAAAAAAAAAAAAAACAAAAATATATAGCTATCTTTATATAAACTAAAAATAAAAAAAGTAAATAAATGAAAAAAAAAAAAGAAGTAATTAAATAAAGAAGAAGAAGAAGAAAAAAAAAGTTTAAAACAAAAAAAAACAAAATTAAAAATAATAAAAATATTTTCACTTAAAAAAAAAAAAGTTAAAAAAAAGAAGAAATAAAGGGTTTCAGTGAATAATAAAAAAAAAAAAAAACATTTGAATATTTATTATTGAATTATTGTAATTAATTTCGGTTTGTTTTCTTTTTTTTTCTCTCTCTCTCTCTCTTTCTTTTATTTCTTTTAGATGCATTAAATCCTTTTTAAAACAAAAATATATGAGAAAAACTAACGAAAAATTTAAAATTTAATAGCTAGAAAAGAAGAAGAAGAAGAAATAAAAGATAAAAGAAAAAATCATATATTATTATTTGTTCAGAATTACTATAATTATTATGAACTAAGTTTATGACGTCATTTTTCTTTTAAATTTAAAAACAAGAGAAAACACACACACACACACAAATAATTTAAAAATCAAAGAAAACCATTTAGTACCATTACAAAAAAAAAACTCATAATTGTAGACGACGAATTTAATTGCGTCCATTTTTTTTTTTTAAATATTCAAAAACAATGGACGGACATTTTGAAGTGTAGCGTTTGATTCGAAACAAAAGAACAGCGAAAATTAAAAGTGGGCGGCCATTTTGAACATATATGTCAGTTAGTAAAATAAAAAAAATTAATAAATTAGAAGAAAAATGACTATCCATGAACTTAGTAAATAAATGTTACCAACCAATATTTAAGACCAAAAATTGTAAACGCAAATTTTTAACAAAAAAAAAATAATCGAATTTTTATTATTATTATTAAATAATTAATTACAATATTTAAGTAAAACAAAGAAGAAAAAAGAAGGCTATTAAAAGTTATTACTAAAAAAAAGGAACAAAAGAAAAAAAAACGTCAATTCTTTCACAATTAGAAGAAAAATAAATAAGAAGAAGAAGATGCTAAGAAAAAGCAAAAAAAAAAAAAACTAAAATTATAAAATTACTTAAAAATAAAAGTAAAAACGAAGAAAGAAAGAAAAAAAGAGGAGATAAGAAAAGTAAGAAAAAAAGGTAGTAAAAATATTTGAGCAATAAAAAAAAAATATATAAGAAAAAAAAAAAACAAACAAACAAACAAAAAGAAAAACATATTAAGCATATCAATGAGTTTAAACGACTTCAAAAAAATAAGAAATATTAAAAATAAAATAAAATATAAAATTTAAAATTTAAAAACAAAAAAAAAAAAATTAAATTAAATTAAATTAAATTATAAAATTAAATTATGAAATTATAAAGTAAAAAGATTTAAATAAAATTTTAAAGAATTATAAAAGTAAAAAGTTAAAGTAAAAAAAAAAAAAAATCAACAATGGATTAATCTATTAAATTATTTAATTAATGGGAGAAATTATGGAAGAAAAAATGAATTAAAACAATTTTTAAAAAACAAAAAATATAAACATGAAAATATTTATATTTAAGGGTATAAAAAAAAATTAAGATTAATGGAAAAAATTCTTTAATTAATTGTAAATTAATTAAAAAAGAAAAAGGAAAAATAACAACAAAAAAACGAAGAAAAATCAATTTTCTTAAAAAATTTGTTAATTTTGATTTGAAATGATTGAACGAACAAAAAAAAAACATCATCTGTAAGAATTATTATTAACGAAAAGAAAAAGGAAGAAGAAAACAATTATTGTAATTAAATTTTTAAAAACAAAAAAAAAAAACAATTAAATTAATGAAGAAGAAAAAAAGAATTAATTTAAAAAAATTTTTAAGAAATTTGAAATGTGAAAAGAAGAAATTTAATGAAAAGGAAATCAGAAAACAAAAACTCTGAGGATCTTTTTCTCCTTTTTTTTTTTGTATAGAAAAAAAAACAACAAACGATTGATCCGCGATTTAAGCAATAAAAAAAATATTCTCTTGTTTAAAAATTAAATAAAAAATGATAAATGAAAAGTAAAATTATAAACTAAAAGATAGATTTTGTTGATCACTTTTCTAAAAAAAAAAAAACAAAAATTAATCTAAAAAGAAATTTAAAATAAAAAATGAATTTTTTTAAGAGTCAAAAAACAGTTTAAAAAATTTTAATTATTAAAAAATGAATTAATTAATTAAGAAGAAAAAAAAGACAAACAAAAATAAATTAAACTAAAAGTAATAAACAAAAAAAAAAGGTAATAAACAAAAGATTAAGAAAAGAGCAAACAACAGAAAATTCGAATTTTTATTTAATTTTCTCTCTATCTATCTCTCTCTCTATCTATCTCACTCGCTCTCTATCAGTTAACTTTTAATTGTATTTTGAATAATTTCGCGTAATTTGAATTAAAAAAAAAAATGTTCATTCGAGTTAAGACAAAAAAAAAAGAAAACCAAACAGAGAGAGACCGAAAGAATTTTTTACGAAAACATTTTTTTTTATTTTTGCGTTGAGAAAAAACAAAGAAGAAGAAGAAGAAGAAGAAACATATTTAAGCTAATTAAAAAGAAAGTGGAAAAATTTTAAAAATGCTTATACCAAATATTAGTAAATAAAATTAGAACGTTAAAAAACACAAAAAAGAAGAAGAAGCAACAAAATAGAAAGAAAAAAGAGAAAACAACAAATTAAAGTAAAAGATTTTGTGATTTTGTTTCTTCTTATTTTTTTTTTTTTTTTACACTTTTTACAAGAAAAACCGAAAATAAAAAACTAAAAACTTTATACAAAAATAACAACAAAAAGGAACCAAACCCTTTTTTCTTTGTGTTATTTATTTTAGTAGTAATTTAGTAAGTAATTTAGTGAGTAAATGAAACAAACTACTAAAAGCTACTAACTTATTTAATTCTTTCTAGTTTTAATAAGTTCTTTTTTTTTTGTGGTTAAAAACTAAAGTTAAAATTATTTTTAATTGGATTATTCGAAAATTCATTTAAAACTCGTAGTTCCTATTTGTTTAATTTTAATTTTTTTTTTTGTTGTAAATGTAAAAGAAAAACCAAAAACAAAAGAAAATTTCTCTTGAATCATATTGCTAAACGGATATTTTCTTTGATTTGATTCCAATCGAAATTTACCAAATAATCAGACAGACACTTGGTTAGACTCGACACTTAACGTTACATTTTATTATACTAAAATTAACCAATTCTTATTATCCCAACAGTCTTAATAAATTTAGTGGAATTTTAATTGATACCATTTTGGTATCATTCTTTAAACATCCCAAAGTTCTATTTAATAGAATTAATCCGATTTTTTACACAAAGATTTTTATAAATTCAACTCAAATTACATTTGGACAATAAAATTGAGTGAACTCAATTTAATTTCTGTCAATTCATATTGGAAATTGTTTTTATAGCGGGTCAGATGACATTTTTATTTGTTCATAGATTATAAAATTTAAACTAAAACCTAACCAGAGCTTATTAGCTTCCTAAGTACCTTTACCATACCATACTTTATATAGAAAAGTAACAATTACAAACAAAAAAACTTTGGTCTGTTTCAAAATGTCTTGTTTCTTTTTGTTCGTTTTTTTCCCTTCTTAGAAATGAAAAATGAAAAATTGAAACATATTTTTTATACCAAAGTGAATTTAATTTTCGTTACTTTCTATATTTTTTTAAGTTAATTTTCAATGTTTTTTCGAATAAATCCTTAATTAATTATTTACCGTTATTCTCTTGTCTTTCCTCATTAAAAATTACTAATTTTGTTTTAACAAAACGATAAAAATTAAAAGTTAAAAGAAAGAACGATTAAAGAGAAAGGAAGAGGAAGGAAGAATCTACGATTGTTGACTTTGAATTTTTTTAAATTGTTTTTCTGTCTTTTAATTCGCGTTTTTTTTTTAATTAAGAAAAATGAAAGAAAGTTTTTGTTTTATTAAAGAAAAAGAGGCAACGACCTCGTCAAATTTTAATGATACAATATGGTTGTTGCCCTTTTTTCTTTTGTTTTTTTTTTATTTGTGATTTAGAAAAAAATTAGTCGCTAATAAAATGAGAAAAGAAAATTTTTACGTTTAGCTAATTAATTAGATGAAAAAAAGACAAAAACAAAAATATAAATTAGAAGAATTACAAAAGAATCTATCTTTCCTTTTCTTTTTCTCTTTTAAACTTTAAGTTTTAACATGAAAATTGTTGGACAAATGAAAGACGAATATTTTTATAATTTTTGAAAAAATAAAAAAAGAAGAAAGAAAAAAAAATGAATCAATAGAAATTGGAAAATTTTCACAGTCTACAGTCCACAGTATAGTAAAGGATTTTGCGTTGTGATAATAAATTTTACATAAAAACAAAAGAAAAAGATAAATCGACTGTCCAAAGATTAAGAAAACAAATGTAAAAAATGGAAAAAGTTGTGAAAATTAAGTCGACAGTTTTTTTTTTGCGCTTTTCTTTTGACAAATTTTTCCCTTTCTTTTCTACTTTTTTTTTTTTTTTTTTGTAAAGAAAATTTCAGAAAAAATTAATCTTTTTTTTTATTTATTTTATTAAAAGGAAAATTCATTAAAAGAATACAATTTAATAAGTCAGTAGAAGAAGAAGAAGAAACAGAAAATGAAGAAAAATTATAAATAACTGAATGACATTTTTGTTTTAATTGTTTTTATTTAAAGAAAAACAAAAACAAAAGAAAAAATAAAATTAGATAAAAAAAAATTTTACTTATTCATTTTCATAAAGTTTATTAATAATTAGAAGAAGAAGAAGAAGAAGAAGAATTTTAAATGAAAAATTTAAATATGAAGAAGAAGAAAAACAAATATATTCTGAAGAAAAAAAAATATATTTAATAATTCCGTCCAATCAATGTGTAGTTACCGGGGTTTAAACGCCGGCCAAAAAAAAAAAAAAGAAAAAAAGTAAAAAAAAAAAAAAAAATAACAAAAAGGAAAAGTAAAAAAAATTTTAAATATTAAAAAAAAAATTAATATAAATATTTATGTAATTTTTAAACAAAAAAAAAAAAAAAAGGTTTAAAAACATAAAATAAAAAATATTTAAAAATATTTTTAAGAATAAGCAAAAATTGTGGGAACTTTAAAGAAAACATATCAAATTTTCATGGAAATTTTTTTTTTTTTTTCATTTCATTTCATAAGAAATTAAATTGTCGCTTAATTGTGTAATAATTTTGTGTCCTTTTTTTTTTTTTTGTTCATTTTTAATTTTTGTTCTTTTCCTTTTTTTCGTTTTTTTTTTTTTTCTTTTAATTAATTAATTAAAGTTAAAATTAATTAATTATTTAAAAAGATAAAATTAAATTAAATTATTTAAAAAATTTAAAAAAAAAAAACAATTTAATGTTTAATATGACAAACAAGATATTTATATAAAATATACATTAAATTTAAGTGCTACTATTTAAAAATAAATGAGAAAAATTAATTAAGTATAATTATTGAAAGAAACAACAACAAAAAAAGAAGCAAAGAACGGTAAATTTTTTTTTAAAATTTAGTTCATCATATTCCCGTTCATTTATGATACAAGCCAGAAAATGTGTTTTGTTTTCTCTTGTCTTTTTTTTTTTTATGAAAAATTTACATCCAAAATCATTTTTTTTAAATATTATTCGGACTTTTTGTTAGAAAGAGACAAATAGAGGTGTTCGAAATTAGAATAAGTATAATTAAATAAATTTTAAAATGGCCGCCGTTCCAATGACATTTTTGTATTGTGAAATAATAAGAAAACGCTTTATAAATTCTAACTGGCGTTGATGAATTTTTAAGAAGCCAGTAAATGGAAAAAGTAACAGAAATACTCTTTTAACTCAAAACTATCAATTATTATACACTTCCTTTGTTGTCTCTTTCTTTTATTAAGGGTTCGTTTTTTAAAAAAAAAAAGAAAACAAACACAAAATTTCTGTATTGTGGCTGAATGTCGTGAATATGTCCGTCTTCGTTTTTTTTTATGTCGCACAAGAGTGAAACTTCAGCGTAAAAACAAAAAAATAATAGTTTGAAAATTATTTTCAATCTTTTTATTTTTAAATTTCATTTCTGATAAATATTTAAATTAAAAACTTAGGCAAATTTTTAAAAAAAAAAATGGTAATTTATTAAACAAATGAAAAAAACAAAACAAATATTGCTTAAAAGTGTTATAATTATAAGTTACTTTTTTTGTGATAAATTCTAGAAAAACAAAAAAAAAAAAAAAACAATTTTTAAATATAGAAAAAAATAGGATTTTACTTTAAAAATTAACAAATATAAATTATAAAAAGAAAAACAAATAGTCCCATTTTGTTGTTAAAAAAAAAAAGAACAACAAAAAAACAAACTTAAAACATTCTTTAAAAATGACAGAAGAAAAACAAAAAAAAAATAAAATAAATATTTATTATTGCTGAGTAGTGAAATCTAGAAGGCTGAATAAAAAAAAAAAAAAAAAACAAAATAATTTTTGCGTGTTGTTGCGTTTAATGACGCATTTATAAGAATGTCAAAAAAAAAGAAGAAAAAACAAAAGAAAAATGTATGAACAAAAATAAAGTTACGTGATAAATAACGTGTGCGTGTAAGATGCATCGTGCAAAAACAGTTTCTAATTACTAAAATAATGAAATATAATTTCTATTAATTGTTTTTTTTATTTAATTAATTAATGGAATAAAATAAATTTAGAAACAACAACAGCAGTGTGAATTTATAAAAATACAATTTCATTTTTAATTCTTCCATTTTTTTTCATTTTTATTTTATTTCTGATTTTTAATTTTTCTTATTAGAAAAAGTAAAAAAAAAAAAAAAAACGTATCCTCTTGTAGGTATGAAAAGAGCCTTTCAATTATGCGCTTAGTGTTTTTTTTTTAAATGAAATAATAACAAAAACAACAACAACAACAAATGATAATTTAATTAAAAGAAAAAAAAAACAAATGTAACGTAATGAATTATATTTTATATTAGATTAGAGATAAATTTTAACAACAAAAACATACAAAATAAACATACAAAATAAACGACAACAACATACAAGAACAAAGAAAAAAAAAATTTAAATTAAAATTAGCAAAAACAAAAAAAAAAAATTATGAGAAATGAGAAAAAGTGAAAAAAACAAAAGAAGAAAAATGAGAAAACAAAAAATTATATACATTTTTTTTTTTTTTAGAAGAATTAAAATTAAGAATAAAAAAACAATCTAAAAATGAAATGGATTTATTACTAAAAACAAAATATATAAATTATTAAATATTAATTATTAAATATAAATAAAAAAAAAAAAAACAAAAATTAACAAAAAAGAAAAAGAAAAAAAAAAAAAAAAAGAAACCAATGATAGCGTCTTAAAAAAAAATGTAACTTTAAATATGAGAATATTAAAAAAAAATATTAAATTAAAAAACTAAATTAAAAATTAAATAAATTGTGTTATATTGAAAACATTGAAACATATCAATTTGTGCCCGATCATTCTATTAAAAAATATTCTATTAAAAATTAAATTAAAATTAAAATTAAAAAAAAATTAAAATGATGAAAAAAATTAAAATATTAAAAAAAATTAATAAAAAAAGTAAAAAACAAACAAAAAAAAAAAGTAAATAAATAAAAAAAAAAAATTATACCTAGAATTTTAAGCATTAAATGTATTTCTTAATCAAATATTTAAATATAATAAATAAAATTAACAAACAAACAAAAAAAAAGAAAGAAAGAAAAACAAATAATTAAAAACAACAACAAACAAAAGATGGATGAAAGAAAGAAAATTTTTAAAAATTTTAAAGTTTTAATATTTTAAAGAAAACTCTGATAAAGTGAAGGGGAAAATAAATTAAGGAGGGTGAAAAAAAAAATATTTGCTCTCTTGAATAAAATCAATTAAAAGTAACGAAAAAAAAAAAGAATTAAAAGTTTACATGAAACAAAAATTGATTTATGGAAGAAAATTCTTTGAAATCCGAAGGAAACGATTTTATTTTTCCTGAATGCTTTTCCGTTTACCTGTTTTAATTTTTATACTTAAAATCATTATTTGGTTTATGAATTAATTTTTTGAAATTTTTAAAAGAAAATTTTAAAAGTCAAAAAAAAAACACAAAATATTTTAACAAAAAAAAAAAAAAAAAAAAAATCAGTCCGGTGATATTTGGAATTTTAAAAAGAAATAAACAAAATGGTTGCCGCGCTTAAAAATTAAAATAAAATAAAAATAAAAAGACATAAACTAAAAACTAAAAAAAAAGCCTTCTTCTTTATCCAATTTTATTCAAATTAAAAACTTTTTTATAAAAAATTAAATTTTAAAATAAAAAAAAAAAAAACAACAAAAAAAAAAAAGTAGTAAAATTAAAAAAAATTTTAGATTAAAAAAATAATTAAGAAAAAAAAGCAAAGAAAAAAGTTTTTTAATTTATTTCGATAATTCTGTTTTTTTTTTTTTTGTTCGTTTTTTTTTTATTTCTTTTTAAAAAAATAAATAAATAAATAAAAGTAGCGAAAATATGGGAAAAGCGGAAAATAACAAAAATGCACACACACACAGAAAACTATAAAGAAAAGAATAAAAATGCGATTGAATTTAAATCGCTTTTATTATAATCGACCAGTCTTAATTATACAAAAACAGAAACAAAAACAAAAATCTTAAAGAAAAGTTAAAGAATTAAAAATAAAAACGAAAATAAATCTTCTTTAAATATTAAATTTTTTTTTTGTTATAGAAAGCAAAATTTTAAATTAAAACAAGACAGAAAAAGGCAATTCCGCTAAGTCGCGCATTAGAAATTTTTAACAAAAACAAAAAAATTTGTGTGGTTTTTATAAAAAAAAAAAAAAAAGAAAGAAAAATAACTAATTAATAAATTAATTAATAAAAATTTAATAATCATAAAAAAATAATTAAAAAATAAAGAAAGAAAAAAAAAAATATTTAAACCGAATATTTTCTTGTTTTTTTATCCTTTTTTGTTTCATTTACATTTTTTTGTTTTTTTTTTTTTTAATTCAACTCACTCCAAATCACCCACATTACACTTTCTCTATTATCATTTCAATTTTCCATATCCGATATTTATTAATTATTATTATTTTTTCTTTTGTGTTCATTTTATCCATTTAAAAATCCCGCTAATTCAAAACTGATTACAAAACTGATGACGTAACATGTTCAGTCTAACGAAAAAAAAAACTGAACAAGAGACAAAAACACGTTCAGTTTGTGATTGGTTGAACTTTGAAAATAGACAAATATGGTGATTAAAAAAAATATTTTTGTTCCCCATTTTTCTTTGAATTATTTTTTATGTTTTTCAAATAAATTTAAGATTTTTAAAGATTCTTAAAAGAAAAAAAAAACAGAAATGAAGTAAATGAATCTCACTGTTAAGCTGAGCAATTCCAAAGAAAAAAAAAAGTTAAGAAAAATTAATTTTAAAAATAAAAATTAATAAAAAAAAAATAGATAAAAAATAGTTTAAAAATATATTTAATTTATTTTAAAAATAATTAAAAATAAAGAAAAAAGAAAAAACAGCAACAAAAAAAAAATCATGACAAAAGCTAAAAACAAAAAATAAAAACAAACTAAATGTGATCAAGGATTCAAGACTTGAAATTTTATTTTCCTTTTATAATTTTATTTAATTATTATTCCTCTGTTTTTTTTTTTGTCTAATTTAATTTTATTACATAAATTGCCTTATATTATTTCCCTCTTTTCCTCTCTCTTTCTCTCTCACTCTCTTTCTTCTGTTCCTTTTTTTGACTTTATAATTTTTACTTTCAATTTAATTTTTTTTTTATATTTTAATCGAGTCTCGAATCTCTACACCAACTCCTCTCTATCTATTCCTCTATCTATCTCTCTCTCTCTCTCTCTCTCTCTCTCTCTCTGAATTAATCCCTCTATCTATATCTGTGTTGATAAATCATTAATTTTTAGATTAAGGAAAAAAAAAACTAAAATAAAATAAAATAAAATATTTAATGAAAAATAAGAAAAAAAAAAATAAAAACAAAAAAAAAATCAATTTTAATCGTAGTACAAGAAATTTTTAGCAATTTATTATAAATTAATTAAATTAAAAATTAAAAACTAAAAAAAAAAACAAACAAAAAAAAAAAAATTTAATGGGCATGTAATAAAAAAAAAAGAAAATAAAAAACAAAATAAAAGTAAAATAGGAAATTATTTTAAACGAAAATTGAAAGAAAAAAAAAACTCATTCCTCCATTTTTTTTTTTTAAATAAAAAAAATTCAAGAAACAAAAAACAAAAGCGACACCCAACAAAAACGAATAGATAAGTTGAAAAAGGGAAAAGAAGAAAAACTTACCGATAATTCAAATAATAAAAAAAAAAAAAAAATTTCACTTGTTTTGTTTACACAGAAAAAAAAAAATTAAAATAAATAAAAAATAAAAAATTTATAAAGATTTTAAATATAAAAATAACAACAACAACAACAATCATACAAAAAAGTCGGTGATTTCCTTTTTATTGTTTTTTGTTTCAAATTAAAAATGTTTAAAAATGTTTTTTTTTTTAAAAAATGTTTAAAAATGAGTAAACAAAGACAAAAAAAAAACCATCCCTCTTCAGTTAATTAAAAGAAAAAAAAATAAATATTAAAAAAAAAAGAATGAATGAAGAAGAAGAAGAAAATTTAAATTATTAATAAAATAAAATTTAAAGAAAATTAAAAGAAAAAGGTAAAATGAAAACAAAACAAAACAAAAAATAAATGGGTGGAACTTTTATGTTTTTAATACATAAAATTAACTAAAACTAAAAAAAGAAAATAATGTTAAAAGAAGAATGAAGAAGGAAAAGAAGGAAAGAAGGTGAAGAAAGTTTAAAAATTAAAAGTAAAAAAAATAAATAATAAATAATAAGATTAAAAATTAATTAATAAATTGAATATTTAGCTATGTTTTTATTATTAAAAAAAAAATAAAAAATAAAATAATAACAACAGAAAAAAAACACAAACAAAACAAACATTATTGTAATTTGTATTAAAACATTTTTTTTAGCCGCAGTGAGACAGAATACTGAAAAATTGAAAAAAAAACTGAGAAAAAAATAATGACGCAATTTCATTAAACCAAAAAAAAGAAACAAAAAAAAAAAAAAACAAAATGGAAACCAATAAATCTGTTTCTTTTGTAGCAGATATTCTTTTGTTTTTTTTTTGTCCATTTTTTTTTTTCTTTTTTTTTAAATTCAATTTAAAGCTCACACTTTTACACACAAAACACATTTTTATCTTTCATTTTGTTTCTCTTATGATTTTTTAAAGTTTATTTGTTTTTTTTTTTTTTTTGTTTTCCATTTATCCAAATTTTTTAATTTTTTTTTTGTCGTCCACCCACATTCTGCGAGTCCATTCATCTGTTTTTTTTTTTTTCCTCCATTTTTATTTTCTTTTATTTATGGTGAAGAACGAATAAAAAATTGAAATTGTCAAAAGGAAACAGAAAAAAAAAATGACAATTGACATTTTTCGAATCCCACACATGCCCCCTCAATCAAACGACGTTAAACTTTATTATTTCTAACAAAAGATTTTTTTCTATTATTAATTAAAGAAAACTAACAAATTGAGTTGAAATTCTTATTATTTTGATTTGACGAAAAAAAATTAGCGGATTCTTTAAATGAGAAAATTATAATTGTGATTTTTGCCTTAAATATTTACGTTTTATCGTTTGTTATCATTTACCTTCAATTACACGATTTAATTAAACATTTAGCGGTAAGTTATTTTTAACGTATCGAATATTTATTTGTCTCTGTTGTGAGTTAAAGAATTAATGTTTGATTAAAAAGTGTTTTAGAAAATATACCAACATCAATCTAAGAACTATTTTACTTATTGAAATCAAAGTAAGGACTAAGTTTAGAGAATTATTTAGTTTAAATTTGATAACATAAATAAATAAATACATAAAGAATTAATGTTTAATTTGATTGGGAAAAAGTAAAATGTTTTAGAGAAAATTAAATTCAAAGTTGAATTCATTTTCTTCCATATATTGGAAATATTTTAAGTTCTCTCCATTGTATGATCTAATTAATTAAAGTTTCTTATTTGTTCATAGAAAAAAGAATTTTTAAATTTATGAAAATTTAAGAAACTTTGAAAATGTTTGTTTCAGTGAGAGAAATTAAAGAATAATTTTCCACGAAAGTCCATTTATTCTTTTTACTTAATTTCGAACAAAATATTCCCCTTTTTAAATTTAATGGAGTCTTTATCATTTGTGTGTGTGTGTGTGTCCTTTCCTTTCCGTGTTTTTTTTTCGAGGTAAAATTTTTGTTAACATTTTTCTTTGATGAAAAGAAATAAATTTGAATCCGGATCAGTTTGTGTTAATTCCGATTTTGTAATTTGAATTTTTTTTTTATTGAATCCACAGCAATTTGTTTGTTCTTTATATGGGTAACGATAAATTCATCATGTGATTACGCACTAATTCCGTTAAATATACATTTTTTTTTATTAATTAAAAGGAAATTTCCCTTTAAATCGCACAAAATAAATATATTTAATTTTTTTTTTTAAATTTAAAAATTTAAATGGGTTTTTTTTGTTGTTGTTGTTGTCCTTTTTACTCAGAAGAATTTTGTTTTTTTTTTTCGATTAAAAAGCTGAATAAATAAATAATATTATTTTTATCCGTCATTTATTATATGTGTGTGTGTGTGTGTTAATGTGAATATTAAATTCTGTAAAATATGTTTGTCTAATTTTACCAATAAGAAAAAAAAAATCCTAAACAAAAAACGTCCGATTAGAAATTTTATCGTATTTTTTAATTATTATTTTGGCGAAGGAAAAAACATTTTCAATTTTTAATTGTTAAAATTTTCATTTAAAATTTTACATTTGGCATAACGGCAAACCTAAAAAAAATAAACACCCCTCCCTCCCGCCCCATATCACGTTGTTTTTTTTTTTTTGTTAATTTTATTGTATCATTTTATTCCTGTTATAATTTCATCATATTAAACATGATCAACATTTATTTATTCATTTAGTACTAAACAACAACAACAACAACAAAACAATCATCATTTACCAAAAAAATGAAATTAAATGAACGTTAATTATTATTATCTATCGCCTACATTTTTTTTTATTCATTTGTTCAAAAGAAGAAAATAAGAAAAGAAAATAAAAAAAAAAGAAGAAAAAATATTTAAAATTTTAAAAAAGAATAAAAACAAAAAAAAAAAAATACATTTAATAAAAATTTAATAAAAAAAAAACTGAATAAAAAAAAAGATAAAAATAAAAATAAATAAATACCAATAATTTTCCATCTCTCTATTTATACAAAATGGCCTTATTATATTTATTTTGTGTTTTGTAATTTAATATCACAAGAAAAAATGTGAATGTAATTTTTCTAATTACTTTTTGTTCTTCTCTTTTTCTTTTATTCTTTCTTTTAATTGTAATTTCCATATATATATGGTCATTACATTAAAAGAAGAAGAAGATGAAGAAGGAGAAGAAGAAGAAATTAATAAAAAAAATAAAAATAAAAAAAAATGTATACATTTTGACAGAATGACAAAAAAAAAAAAAAGAAGAAAAAAAACAGAAGAAAAGTTAAATAAATAATAAATTGTTTGAAAATTTACAAATAACAAAAAAAAAATATATATATACAGATTTTGTGTGTGGCAAAAGTCAGTCAGTCAGTCAGGTAGCAATCAATAAAAAGGAATAATTATCATTAAACAAAAAAAAAAAAAACATAAGAAATTATTAATAAATAAAAGAATTAATGTGTGTGTGGGAAAAAAATAAAAACGTACTTATTATTATGATTAGCTATAAATTGTATAGGGTCCAAAAGATGGGGAAATAAACATGTATGTATTAACATAAATTAAAATATGCATTTTATTATTGTGGTTTACTGTGAATCTCCATTTATATCCTTGAAAATAGTAGGTATTATATCCTTTACCTTTCTACTCATCATACAATTAAGACTTTATCTGTAATAAATAAGCTCTGAAATTTTATCATGTTTATGAAATTAAATCGAAAATTTGCTGGAACTATGAATTTAACGAACTATGAATTTAAATTTCAAATTGTTAACTAGTAATGTACAACATTAATCTGTTAGGTTCTCTAGTTGTTCATTTTTTCTAGGGAGGTATATTTGCTGAATATACAGGGAGGTAATTTTGATAATATTCTGTCAAAATGAAATAAGAAAACAACCAAAATATATACATACATATAATAAGCAATAATCCCGTTTTTTCTTTTTCATTATCATTTTCACTTAGAAAATAATAACATAAACGTAAAAATTTAATAGTTTATATATTTTTTGTCTTAATAGAATTTAATTCATTTACTAGTATATTTTTTGTTTTCAAACATTATAGTACTGTGTTTAAATTAACAATTAATCATAACTTGAAAAGAAAAAAAAAGTATATATGTAATAATAGGCTACGTTTTTTTCATTCGTATTCATTTCTTTTCTTAATTTCTCAAATCACAAAAACAAAAATTATTATTCATAAAATTCTTATCGGATTGACAAACAACAACTCAAAATTCCTTATTTTTTTCTATACAATCATTTTTAAGAAATATGATTATTGAATAAATAATTTTACAATTATATTGTGTTAGTGAAAGTATTTTTATCATAATTTTTATTTGATCGCAGAAATTAAATAAAGAATAAAGATAGGGGAAAAGTCAAATTAAAGTGAATTATAGAAAGTACAAATTTTTTTTTTTAATTATTAAAATTTGTACTTAAAAATAAGAAATCAATAAATTAGCAAAGATGAGACGTAAATATTATTATCCAAAATTTATGAATACAACACAATTATTAAACGATAGAAGTTATTTTGATATTGAAACTTTAATTAAAAATCGTCAACAAACCGCACCACAATTTATAAAAAGATTAGAACTTCAGACAGAGCTTGAATCACATTCTGGTTGTGTTAATTGTTTAGAATGGAGTGAAAATGGAAGGTATATTATATTCTTACTTCTAATAATTAGAAGAAAAGTTTAACCATACTTTTATTTTGTCTTTCCAAAAATATAGACTTCTTGCGTCAGCGTCTGATGACTTTCACGTTATTATCTGGGATCCATTTAAACGTAAGAAATTATTTGATTTACCAACACCTCATCGTGGTAACATATTTTCAGTCAAAGTAAGATGAAAGTAAGTAATTTTTTTTTCTCATCTTATTTAACCATATTTTTATTTCTATTTTAAAGTTTATGCCCAAAAGCAATAATTCAATTGTTGCAACTGGTGCTGCTGACTGTAAATTGTATTTATTTGATTTAAATCGTAGTAATACAACACCAACATGGGGATGTCATTGTCATACTTTAAGAGTTAAAAGACTTGCAACCGCACCAGAGACACCTTTTGTCTTTTGGTCAGCTGGTGAAGATGGTTATGTTTTGTAAGAATAATATCTTGATATAAATATTTTCGGTATTCTCTTTTTCCAAGAATTGTGGTTTAAATAATCATAGGATTACAACAACAATTGCTTTTGTGTCACAAATATAAATGTCAAGTGCTTTGCAAATAAAATATAATGAATTTTATTTATCTTTACAGACAATTTGATACGAGACAACCTCATTCATGTCGTTCTGATGACAAAGTTATGCTTATTAATTTAAGAAATCATTCAAATGATAATGCTGAAATTAAATGCATTGCTATTAATCCAAGAAGACCAGAATTGTTAGCTGTGGGCGCTAACGATTGTTACGCTAGAGTTTATGATAGAAGAATGATAAGTCTTGATAAAGTACGTTTTAATATAAAATAAATAAACATATTTAATAACATTTTTTAACTTTGAACTATGTTTGCTTAATTTTAAGTTATTTACTATAAAGATTAAATTGTGTTTAAATTAAATTACAGATCCATCCACGTACTGAGGAAACACAAAGTGGTAATCATTGGACAGTACGCACAACAGATGATAATATCCCAAAGGGATGTGTTTCATATTTTTGTCCTGGTAAAGAAAAACAAAACATTGACATAAAATATGAAATTATTTATTAATTTATTTCAAATTTTTTTTAGGTCATTTAGGAATACAAAAAGATACAATGCATTCACATAAAGCGACAACATATTTAACATTTAGTCCCGATGGTACAGAGTTGCTTGTTAATATGGGATCAGAACAAATATATTTGTACGATATTAATAATTCAAAGGAACCTGTGGTAAGAAAAACAAAATAAAAAATTAAAATTAAATTCTATTGAAAATATGCTTTATTTTAATTTTTAATTAACTCCAATTTACAATCAATTTTTCAATTTACTCATCATAATTTATTGTCGGTCAGAAAATATTATTCGATAAGAATCTATTTATTTTTACTTCTATTGATTTAATTTTGTGGGTAAAATAATGCGTATGTTCATAGTCTAATCAATGTTTGTTGTCACATTTAATGATAGTATTTGAATAATATTGATTGTTTTATTTATTATTTTTTATTGACATAGCTATGTATTCAACTTTTATTGATTCTATAAATAATTTTCTTTAAATTTATAGTTTTTGAATTTACCAAAATTTAAGAAAGAAAAAGATGAAAATTTAACTGATTCACCAAAGAAAAAACTTCCAGACGCAATTGAACAACAGAAAAAATTGGTTTGTTTTTATTTTTTTGTTATTTCAAATTGAAATTTACACAATTTTTATTTTTCCAGGGAAATGATTATTTAGAAAATGAAAAATATTTACAAGCAATTTATCAATATACATTAGCAATAAAAGATGCACCTTTATGCCCAATATTATATTTAAATAGGGCAACAGCTTTAATGAGACGTGGATGGTATGGTGATGTTTATGAAGCATTACAAGATTGTCATACAGCATTAAAATTAGATCCATCATATATAAAAGCACATTTTCGTCTTGCACGTGCATTACTTGAATTAAATCATGTACAAGAATCTGGTGAATGTTTATATGAATTAAAAAAACGTTTTCCTAATTATGCTAATAATCATGGTGTTATGATGTTAAAACGTGATCTTGATATTGCTATTAAGGTATGGTATGCTATTGTTATTTGGTTTATGTGTTATATTTTTAATCGTAGTTTAGTTGCGATAATTTGAACTAATCTATATTTTAAACTTGATTATCAAATTTAACAAGAGAGAATACGTCAATTGAACCAAAAATAAACTTAATCAAGTTATATAAAATGATTTTGTTCTAAAATGATTTTATTGAACTGGAAACAGGCAATATTTTGTAAAAAAAAAAAAAAACGTTCAATTTTTTTACTCATTCAAAATATGTGCTGCACGGATATCAAAATTTGGTGGTTAATTTGTGACGAAAAGGTTTTTTTTATTTGAATATCGTTTTGTGTTCATTTATTTATTTTCGTTTGTATTTAATTCAAAGAAAATAATTTGCATGAATTCAATAATCATTTAAATAATTTCTACGTGTTGAGAGATCCAATGAACTCAATTGTTTGTGACATTTACTGGAAACAATCGATCGTTCGAACCAAATTTTTTTTTTTATGCATAAATTATACATTTTTTTTGTGTTTTGCTTTAGTTTTGTAAAGTCAATATTTTTCTTCTTATAAATGTGTTGTAAAATTTGGAAAACCAAAAATACATTAGATGTCAAAATTGAATAATAAACTATTGATCTAATTTTGAAAATATCCGTTTAAAAGTGTCGATTTGAATTAAAAAGTTTAGTAATTAAAATATTTAATTTTTTGTCTTCCATCCTTCTTGTTTTTATGTTTTTTATTTGATTTTTCTTCTTTTTTTGGTTTCATTTGAATAGCAGAAAAGTAAACACAATGTTCCAGCAAATGCAACGGAATTATCAGAAAATGAAGATGTAAGTTAATATTTCTTGATTTATTTTTAAATTGTTGTTTAAAAATTTTGTTACTTCTTATTTTTAGTTTTGGAGATCAACAGCTAAAGATTACAAAGATCGTTTTGTTGGTCATTGTAACACAATAACTGATATAAAAGAAGCAAACTTTTTTGGGAATGATGCCAATTATATTGTCGCTGGGTAAATTACTTATAAGATTCATGAATAAAATTTTACAACTAAATTCGACTCAATTTACTACTAACCAATTTCAAATAGATGATATTAGACCTGGGTCTAGAAGACTCGTGTTAATTATTTGTTAGAACTAAATTTTTATGGGTTGTAACATTTTGGAAATCGCCAAACTTCCACCTAACCTGAATTTGTACTTGAATTCAATTCTTTAACTTGTATTTTCTAGCATTTCAAATTTTAAAAATTTTTGTTTCAACAATTATTGTTTTCATTGTCTTTCAGGTCCGATGATGGTAATTTCTTTATATGGGAACGTCCAACCAATATTATCACAAGTGTTTATAGTGGTGATAAAGCGATTGTTAATTGTGTTCAACCGCATCCTTATACATGTCTTTTGGCAACAAGCGGAATTGATCATGAAGTTAGATTATGGAGTCCACAACCAGAAGTATGTAACAATTTTTATTATTTTAATTAAAAAAAGTTAATTGGAGATGGTTTCTTATGAATTCGGATTAACATCGCTTGACTTTAATTTAAAAATGATTTGTTTAAAGACCACACAACCTGATTTTGATGTACATTTTAGTAAACTCTGCTATATAATTTGTTCTTGCCATTTTTTCTTTTATTTTCAAAATATTCGTGAAACTCGTCATTCTTGTTTTTTTTTTTTTAAATATTTTTGCCAAATTTTTAATTCAAAAATTTCATTTAATTAGGAAAATTATATAAGCACACGTCGTGTTGAATTTCTTGATGTTACTGTTAATATGAATCAACAAAGAATGCAAGCTGATCCTTTTGATTTTAATGGTGCAAATGGAAGTGAGCAAATGATGTGCCGTACTAGCTAAAAACCTAAAGGCATTTAAAATGAGTACAAAAGTAAGTTAATAAATTGATTTTCTCTTAGGACATTCATTTAATTTTAGTGTAATTCAAATATTGATTTTATGAAACAGTTTTTATCAAAAATTTAGATCAAATTCTAATCTCACTATGTCTGTTGTAAGGCTCTTCAAATAAAACATTTGATAGGTTTTACATACATAAAGATATTTTCCATGTTTCAATCATAAGTTTCATTAAAATATTTCTGTGACTTTCATTTTTATTTAAAAAAAAAAAACAATTACCCACAATTCCCACGTAATACAATTTCTTTGGTTTGTTTTTCTTCTTATTTATTTTTTGTTTAAATTTTGTAAAATAAAACTCATTAATAATTATGTTAACTTACTCTTTTTTCTTTATTAATTTTTTTTTCCAGATTGTCCTACAAGAAATAATGTGATGAAAACAATTGTAAAACCTCAACTTTAAAATTTGAATACAAAATTATATTTTTTGTCGTCCTTCTTCTTTTTTTTCCAATTAGAATCTCTATCCTCATCTTTCTCTCCTTCTCTCTTTCTGTCTTAACACAAAAAATATGAAATAAAAATAATGAAAAAAATATTAACAATAAAAAATCAAATCACTTTTTTAAACTAAACAGAAACAAAAAGAAAAAAATTACCGCTATTTTTATTAATTTATAAAAGGATTTAATTAGTAAAGAACTAAAAATAATATATATTTGAAATATAAATAATTAAATAAAATAAAATAATAATTTAGAATTTGTTTTTTTTTTATGGTTTTGTTTTTGGTTTTGCTTTTGTGTATGGGTAGAATTTTGGGTGATTTTCTTTGAAAGAAAAAAAAAATATAAATAAATATAAAAAAATAAAACAGAGCAAAAGAAATTTAAACAATAAAAAAATATGAAATAAATTTAAAACCCTTTTACCAATAATCAATTAATTTTTAACTTGTAATTATTATAATTTATATATTATAACAGCCATGAGGAGTTTAGTTTATTTATAGAACTTTAAGTAAATTTGAAAACAAATGAAATGAAATGAAATAAATAAAATTGTATTTTTATTTTGCTATAATTAAATTTTGTGTGTTTTTATTGTTTCTTCTCTCAACTTTATTAACCAGCTGCTCCTTTCCTTTCCTCTTATTATTCAATTGTTCATTTTGATTGTGTTTTTTTTTTGTTTCAGTGATTTTTTTTTCTGTTTTTATGAATTTTCAGAATTTTATAATTATGAACAATACAAAAGTATGCAATTGTGTAAACATTTCTCTGTTTTTAATTTGAAAAGTTAAAGAATATACACCAAGGTGGTTCACTAATATTTTTTCAGGAGTTGTAACGAACGCAATAGAAAGATTAGATGACAGTACCTAATAATGACACGTTGGAATAACTTTTCGTATGCTTTCCCATTCACATAAATTAATTGTTTTAATTATTTCTTAAACTTTGTAATAATTGAATTGAGTTTAGAGCGTCAATCAAAATCCGTTAACAACAAAAAAAAAATTGATAGAACCGGATAAGGTGAAAAAAAAGGGAAAAAAAAGATTGAAGAAAATTAAAACATCCACGTCGTACAAATAATCTTTTTCATCTTTCATCTTTTCTCCATATATTTATTTTTTTTTTTTATTTCTTATTCATTTATAAAATTCCTCGCACTTGAACATGTAATTTCTGTTCAATTTTTTTTTAGTTGTTGTTGTTTTTGTTTTTGTATTTATTCTCTCGCTTATCTTATTATTTTATATATATATTTTTTTTTTTTTGTAGTTATTTACATTTTCTATTTAGTTAAATTATTTCTAACCGGTTTTCCGTCACATTTTGATCATTTTTTCTTTCTAAAAGAAAAAAAAAAATATAAAAATAAAAACAGAACAGAAAAAAGAAAAAGTTTCTACAATGCATTTGGTAAATGATTCTTTTCTTCCCGTTCGTTCCTTATTCTTACTTCTAACTTTAATAAGGTAAAAATGTCGGTATTTTTTTTTCTTTCTTTCTTTCTTTCTTTTGGTTTAAATAAAATAAAAAAATCCTAAAGATTATTTAATAAAAAAATTCTAAAAAAACAAACTGAGAGGAAAAAAAAAAAGATGAATTATGACAAGAAACAACAATTTTCTGTTCATTTTCAGAATTTATTAGAATCTCTTCTGTTTGTGTGTAATTCTGTATTTTTGTTCTTTCTCTCTTCCATCTATTAATCTTTCGTACGAATAATCTAATCTTATGAGAAAATATTAAGCAAAATCTAAATCACGTTTTATCTTTTCTTAACTTCTTTCCCTAATGAACATTTTTATTCATCAAGTTTTTTTTTTTTTTTGTTAATCGGTCCATCAATCAACTTCTTCACTTTCATCCAGTATTTTATAAAATGGAATAAATAACTTCCATATTTTATTTATTCATCTTTCATTTATTAGTTTAGTTTAGTGAATCTCTTTTCTTTCTTCTTTTTAAAATGGAAGAAAAAAAAAATACTAAATTATTGATGCATCGATCGAATCGATAAAAATGCTTTTTTTTTTTCCTTTTTATGTTCGCGTATTTTTTTTTTTCTTCCCCTCCTCCCATTTTTGTATTCATCCTGCTTCTATAGATTGTGTTTATATATATATATTCACTTTTGAATAAAAGGCAAAACCAAACTAAATAAAAATTTATAACAGAAAAAAAAAAACAAAGTCCCATCAACATTCAATCAACTGTCTTTTGGTCATCATCATCATTTTCGCATTTTATATTAGTTATATGGGGGTAAATATAACACATAAATAAAAATTTATTTATGTACACTTAAAATTTATGTTGACTTCTTTTCATCTTCTTCCTCTTCTTCATCATCCTTCTACATCTTCCTTTTTTATAAACAACTTTTTTTTTTCTGTTTTCTTATTGATGTTTTGGTTGCATGTTTTTATGTATGTGTGTATGTATGTATGTCTCTATGTATTTATATAGGTATGTATGTAGTGTGTGTATGTATGTGTATGCATGTGTGTGTGTATAAATCCAAAGCCCTAACTAACATTAAGTAAATGCATTTTTATAATATTTACTTAAAAGAAAATGTTAAAAGAGCAAAAGCGAAAAGGAATGAAAGGGAGAAAAAAAAAGTAAATAAATTATTTATTTTGTATCGAAAACAAAATGGGAATTGAACAAAACAAGAAACAAATATGGTCAAGTGAATTGGTTTAACAAAAGAATTGTTTTTGGTTTTAGTTTTTTTTTTTTCTTTATATTTTTTTTTTTCCATCTTTTAACTTCTTGTATTTTCTGTTCCACCGTTTGTATGTTTGTGTGTGTGTGTGTGTAGTTTTATAAAATATACACAAAAACGTGTACGATTAAAAAGAAAAAAAAAAGAACCTATGAATTTTATCACGTAGAGAGAGACAAGAATATATAAAATTAAGAGAAAAAAACAAAAGCTTTACATAATTCTTCTTTGATCTTGGGAAATTTTTGGTATCATTTTATTTTCTAAAGTTTTTCATGAACAAAACAAGTTGACAAATTTTTTTTCTTGAGTGAGCTTTTTTTCGTTTAATTGTTACATGTTGGAAAAAAATCAAATGTGATGTGAATCAACATTTGACGGGTTTTTGGTTTTATTTTCTCAACATTTTTTTTGTTCTGGTTTTAATTTTTTGTTGTGGAATTTTTAATTGTGAATAAGAATTGATAAAATTAAAATTATCTAACAGGCAATGATAAATTTTAAAAAAGAAAAACAAATCTTCTTGATTTGTACGTAAGAACCGGAGTAATTTATAAATTGTTTGATAATTTTAAAGGTTTTGAAACTAAAACTAAAACCAACCCAACTTAATTCCGGACCATTAAAAATTGTTAATAATTATTTTTCTGTAATAATTATAAAACTAACATCACATGTTGATCATTTAAAATGAAAATCATTTACCAAATACTTTAAAAGAATCCAAAGCGTACCAAACGAAAACTTCAAATCCAAAACAATTAAAAAAAAAAAAATTTAAATTGTTGAAAAAATATATGCACCAATTTTCTTAAGAACAAAAAATGTTCTCTTTTTAATAATATAATTTATTATTCATACAGAAATGAATTACAAAAAAAAAAAAAAAAATCAGAAAAAAGCCAGAGAGAAAAAAAAAATGATCAGCAACAAAATGAAATTATTTTTAATTTATCCCACCTTATATAAAAAAAAAAGAAGAAAAAAAAAAACCTACCCACTTCAAAAGCCGGTTTCTGTGAACTTTTATAATGCGAAGTACAAGAAAAAAAAATAAAATGTTTAAAACAAAAGTAAGAAAACGTTTTACACAGACCATTTTTTCTTTTTGCTTTTTATCTGAATAAAAAAGCCGAAGGGCTGTAACCATGTGTCTGATTTTTGTTTTATAAATTCTTTTTTTTATTTTTTTTATTATTATTATTATTATTTAGTTTTGCATAAAATGCATTAAAATTTGTTCGCTTTTAGAATCAAACTTCATGTAAAACTTATAGGCAACAGAGAGAAGAAGAAACAAGAACGAAGAAAATACAGGCGATTTAATAATGGGAATGATCGATTAATTTTATAATCATTTGATCGATTAAAATATATTATTTTTTTAACCTGATTTTATGTTGTACTTTTTTTTTTTTTTTTTGTTTTTTATTACAGAAATATTTAATTATTAAATTCCGCATTTATGTTCATTGTGTCATGGTAATTTCATAATGATTTATATTTTCATTATATATTGGTAAAAGGAAGATGAATGGGATTATGGTAAATTATTATTCAGTTAATAGATGACTCTAGAAATATTTCTATACATTCACATACATTTATAATTGTAGGTAAATCTTTATATTTCTGGAATAAATTTTAAACATGTCGTATAAAGTTGATTGTCTTGTCTTTTATATATAATTAAAATATAATTACATTTTTAATAATAGATTTACTCGATATTAATTAAACACATTACAAACTGAAGATCAAGACAATCTGTAGACAATTTTCGTATAGTTTTCTTAGCTGATATAATTATGTTGTTCTCCTGGTTTTAAAAGAAAAAATAATAATTCCATCACAGTTATAATGGCTTAATTGTAGTTAGGTGATTGCCAAGACACAATTACTTCATAGTTCTTTACTTACGTATAGACGCATTGTGTAATTATTAAACGATTAAAAAGTAAATAAATCGATTATTTTAATAAAGAATTTCAATCAACAATTATTATCGATCGTCACTCACTTCCGTCGGTAAATCTTATCTACCCGGAGACTAGCGTAGATTTTTTAATATAAATTGTAAATTTCTAAAAATAGTTTCTGCATAACTAGATAACTACTCACGTGTAATTATTTTAATTAAAATAAATAATTAAGATTTTTACATATGAAAGAAAAATAGTTAATGATCTGATTCAGGCTGAATGAAATTATCTTCCGATCTTAGTATATTGAATGCCAATCATTCTTAGCTTTTGAGTTGATTAAAGATGATATTTGACCGAGTTTGTAGTTCCAATATTAACTAATTTGAGTAGGGAAACCGATTTTACGTGTTTTAATTACGTACTTTTGATAATCAAAAATTAATGGTCTTCATTACAGACCAATCTGTTTGTAATTTTCAAGTCTGTATCTCACAATATTTATAATTTAAAAATACAAAATTATCATCAAAATTAGCTTTCTGATGCTAACAATTTTTCTGATGTGAATATTCCTTTAGGTTATAAATGCATTCTCTGTTTTAGACAGCGTATAACTTTAAGTTGTGAATTAAAAGTTATGTATGGAATTTGTCTACAAATATACGCACCTATTTAACGTTCATATTATCTTAATTTTAAACACCTTGAATGGATATATCCACTTATTGCAACAAAATTTCAATTTAATTTTATAATAATATTCATTGTATAAAGTTTTAGCTCCCACACTGAAGTCTGGATTTTAACCATTATTCTTTTTTTTTTCTTATCTTTCGTTTCTTTACCTCTTCACTATATTCGCACATTTTATTAAAGAAAAATCAAAAGAATGACTGGAAGGCGTCTCAATATCTATATCATAAAATTTATTTAGATTTTATAATGTAAATATTCGTATGCAATCATAAATGTAACCGTTTAATCATTAAACTTGAATGTTTTCTACAAAGTCGGAAAAATGTTGAGAAAACTTAAAAAAATATGTCTGACTTTGGCTTCACTTAAAAAAAATATCAAAACACAAAAAAAAAAGAACATGCGTCAATTATAAAAAAATATGATAGTTTATTTGATTCTTGTTGTCTAATGTTCGGTACGTGGAAACTACAACTCCCATTGGCTGTCAAATATCGCCAACGGTGGTGGAGTTACCAAGTACCATGAACTTTACCAAATGTAAGTTTGTTGATTCCTAAAAAAAAAAAAACGAAATGGTTTTAGAAGACACTCAAAATTTTTCCATTCAGTAGACTCAATATTAATTTTCATTCAAAAGTTAACAGAAAGTATGGATAATTTCTTATGTGAATAATTAAACTGTGATGCTTCCATTTATACAATTTGTATACATTCAAACATTTAAAAAAATGTTTTTGACTTTGGCAGCTCTGTAAATTTTGTCGAAATCTAATTCCGCAACCAAAAGTAAATAAATAAATATTAACATTTGTGGCGTCGGAAGTTCAGTCATTTATTAACAAGATTATTAAATCAATGTAGTTTATTTTTAAGTTTCTAAAAAGTTTAACAAATAAATTTTAGTGACACTGAAGCTGGATAATTTTCTAATATTCTACACATTTGTACTTTGGTTTTGTGTTTTAAGACTTTATAATTGTAAACGCCAATTTTTTCTTGTACGAAACTTGAATTTTGAAACGCTTCACCTTTGTATCTTTAGTAGGGAGAATTATTTGTAATAAAACTATAAAAAAGAACGTTTGCAACAGCCCCCATGTTGGTTAGAATTCTATTCGTTTTTGCTTAATTTTGTGTGAAATTCTCTAATCGTTTCTTCATTTTTTATAGAACTATTAAAAAGCATTTTATTAACTTTATATATTTTTATAACTCATGGTGGGAGAATAAAAATGTAGATATTTTCATTCCGAAGATCAATTTTTTTTTTCTTTTTAATGAGAATCCAACGTATAAGAAATATACTTTTATATACGTTTAAATCATTGTAATTAATAAGCTTCACGTATTCAAAGAACCAATCCCATTTTGCTAGTTTTCATTATATGTGTATGTGTGTGTGTGTGTGTGTATATGAAAAAAAAATGTTTTTTTACCACATGATTATTATTTCTTGTTTGCAACATTAAAATTTTTTTTTAAATCATTTGAAATTTACAAATTCTGTTTTTCCTCCTTCCTCTACATCTATATCACTCCTTTTTATTCTTTCTTCAGTTTTAAATCATATTTCTTCTTCTTCTTCTTCTTCGTTTTTTTCTTCATCTTATACTTTTGCCATCCACTAATTTATGTGCCAAAGCCAAAGCCAACATTTATATACATGAATTTATATTATATGATTTTGGCCACAAATACAAAATAACAAATAAGAAGAAGAAGAAGAAGAAGAAGAAGTAGACGAAAGGAGAAGTTGAAGAAAAAAATTAAGCAAACGAAGAAGAGAAATGAAAAGAAAAAGAAAAATGGCCGAACAAGATTCTAGTAGAATGTAAACGTTTCAAAGGATTATTTCAAATCAAAAAAAAAAATCTTCTAATGCTAAAACAGGAATGAATGCCAACCAAAGGAGGAGGAGGAGGAGGAGGAAAAAAATGTAAGAGAATCTTGATAAAAATTGGTAAAACGCACCAAATGGGTGTATAAAATTAAATCGGTTTGCCAGTGTGCTTGTGTGTGTGTGTGTGTGTAATATATTTTGTTTCGGTTTATATACGTAATGATGTCCTTGATGTTAAATAAGAAAAGTAACGAGTTTTTGTTTTGTTTTTTTTTTTTTGAGGTTGTCGAACGGCCGCGCGTTTTATTTAATATTATACCCGCGTGAGATGTGCTATTAAAGGTAACAACTTACATCAATATAATAACTATACGAAAAGAAAGAAACACATTTGCTGTCCCATCCTTTTCTCTCCTTCTTATATTTTTTTTTATGTCTGCATAATAAATAAATTGAGGTTATTATTTTTTAGTCTTCGCGCAGTTTTATATTTTGTGTCTTGTGTGTTTTTTCTTTCTTTCTTTCTTCTTTATCATTTTTTATTCCTTTTTTTCATTCTTCATCTCTCTTCTGATGTTCCCTTTTCGTTTCGATTAATTTTGAATAAAAATATTTTAATTGTCCAAAAACAAAAAAAAAAAAATTTAAAAAATGGATCAGCATAATTATTTGTCGTTGTCATTTTTATGTCGTACCAAAGCACAAATTCCAAGGACTGAAAATAAAAATATTCTTCTTAAGTTGAATGGTACAAAAAAAAAATCTTCACATTTTATCAAATTTTATTCGTTTAGGAAAAATATTATTTTCAATCTTCAATAAATATATAAACGTTGAAGTCACGTATTTTGTGTTTGCTTTTTTTTCTCTCTCTGTTGTCTTTCGATTTTACATTATTTGTGTAAAACGCGCAGCAGAACAAACAGAAATTAAAAAATGGGGAAAAAAAAAGAAAACAAATTCAACAGAGAACAAAAAAGTAAAAAAAAAAAAAAATGGACGACAAGCCAAACAATCGATGCGTCATTAAACGTATTTTTTTTTTCGTTTGTTCGTTCTTGGTTTTTAAAATTATCATTTTAAGTTTAACCGATAGTGTGTTTGTCTGTTTGTTTGTCGTTAAGATCAAATAATAAAAAAACCTGATGAGGTTAGGTTAAAGGTTAATAACCACAAATATTTTAAAGATTTGTAATTTCTTTTTTTTTCCCTCCAAGATTGAATGGCTAAAACATGAATTTAATCTCATCGCACACACATTCCCAACAATCATCGGATCAGACTACAAATATTATTATTGTTTTTTTTCCATTTTATAAGCTGCAGACATTTTTTCTTCCTTATTTAATTTTTGTTTGTGTTCTATCTTTTGTTTCTTCTTTGCTTTTTGAGTTTCGGCATAAAACATATTTTAAATGTGTTTGTCTTTTTCTTATCTTTTCGACAAAAAAACTCAAAACCAAAACCAAAAAAATCTATACTTAAAAAAGTTTACATCCGAAGTAAAAAAAAAATTGTGTAAAAAGTTTTATAACCGAGACTAAATAAATGGCCTTGACCAATACCAATCTCTTGTTATAAAATTATTTGCCTTGACTCTGTTTCTTTTATGATTTCTTTTTAACCATCAATTCTGGGTTCTGACCATTAAACAGAAACGGTTTCTCGATTGGTTTATATTTTACGTTTATCAAACAAAAATTTTTTTTTCTGTGACAATTTTTAATGTTTCTTTTATTTTGTACCCTTCCATCATTCAGTTGTAATTTGTATTTGGATATTCATCATGAATCATGAGGAAAGAGAGCTTTTTTTTTTGGTCCAGTTGTCTGATTGTGCGGTAGATGATGCAATAACCAAAATTGAGTCATCGAACTTAATCAGGAAAGGATTTTAAATTTAAATTAAAATTTTAAATATTTAGGAATTTATTTTATTTGTTTTTAAAAATCATATCATTATGAAAAAGACAATAGTTCAACTTCTTCTTTTTATTTTTCTTCTTTTTCACATTTAATTCTTCAGCTCTTTTTTTTTCCCCCGTTTATGTTTGCTTCTTTTTTTTTTCTTATTGCTGTGTCTTTCTCTTCCTTCTTCTTATATGCAAAAACTGGGTGCATTTTGTGTTTTGTGTTTAAAGAAAAATTAATTTTGTAAATCGACAGAAAACACCAGCAATTGCAGTGACCAAATATTAAATTGATCTGGAACTTTTTTCCTTTGCCTCTACCCAGAATATTGTAAAACGTTTAATCCTTCTTAATTATTTCAATTAATATTTTTAACGTGTCTGTCTAGTCTGTTCGTCATATTTTTTAAGAAGAAGACTTTTAGATTTTACAAAATTTTGCATAAGAACATTGCAAAATATGCTTGACGTCTGTTCGTTTTCGTTGTCATATATTTATATAGTAGGTATATAAGGTACACACACACACACATATATATACCAAATACAACACACACACACACATGGTTGGTTCTTTTTTTAATTTTGTCTTGTATTTTTTCTTTTTTTTTTTTTTTTGCTCTTAATTTCTGGAAAGAAAAAAAAAAGTTTTATTTGTCGTCTGTCTTTTTGCTGTATTTATTTTGAAAATACGTTGTTCTGCTTTTTTTTTTGCTTATTTCTCTGATGATGAATGAGAATATCTTCGTATATACAATATTTTTTTTTTTTTAACAGAAATAAAAGTAAATATAAGAAAAAATGGCCGGATGTTATTCATATGGATCATAATTTTACATTTTAAAAATTTTGTTAATATTTTTGAATTACAATTAAAATAAAGTTCTCTTGTGTCTATATATCAGAAATGCGGGGTTAGTAGGGGAAAAATAAGAATAAAAATTTATAGTAAAAATCAGTTTTGAGATAAACACAATTACCAAACTATAGGGATCACGATCACAAATATTTGCTTACTTTATTCTTACAAAAAAAAAAAAACCTAAACCGAAGGAAACAAAAAAAGAAAAAAAACAACAGAGTATAAATATTATTTGTCTAATAAATATAAGAAATACAAACAAAAAATTTTTTAAGATCAATGTCTATATTGTACCAGACAAACAATTAACTAAATTTCAAAGAAATACAAAAAAAATATAAAAACTTTGATCATGATGCACATGTAAAAGAAATGCAAAGAAAAGAAAAGAAAAGAACCACATGCGTGGTTATGAGACACTCACCTCAATTTGTTATTTTTTTTTTTATTACTTGTTGTTACTGTTGTGGTTGTTGTTGTTGTTGTTGTGGTTGTTTGCACCTCACCTGTTGTTTTTGTTGTAATGTTTTTAGTTACGGATTTAAAATCTTTCAAACTTAATATACAAATTAAAATGCACTTATTTTTACACCAAAAAAAATTAATTAAAAATTAACTAAATATTATTGCGATAATTTGAGTGAAAGAGAAAGTGAGAACGATCAGAATATCATATGACACATGATAAATGAATTGATCAATTTTTGTGAACTTGAATTTTTTTTTTTTTTTTAATCAAATCAAATCAATTGAAAAAATTAATTAATTATAAAATCGCACAAAAAAATTAAGAAAATAGAATTCACAAAATTCAATCTTAATTTATTAGCTGAATTGTTCGTTTTTCTTTTTATTCTTGTTAATCAGTCGATGTACATCCTAGCACATCCTTTCATCGACTGATCTTAAATGATAGTATAGTTTCTTAAGACGATCTTGTATCCATAATGACTTCAAGTTTCTTTCTGTTTTACTTATTATAATGTTCTTATGCATTTCTTCTTCGTTTTGTCTTTAATCGGTTGCCTTTTTTTTTTCTTTTCATTTTTGCTTTAACTTCTTCTTCTTCTTATTCGACTATTTTTATATTATAAATTATTTTGTTAAAAGGGTTGGCTTCGCATACACGTATTTTTTTTTTATTATATACGATGGCCATCTTGTTCTGTAGGTTTTTAGAGAGTGTGTGCGAGGGGTGTGTGGGGAAGGTACTCATGTATATAGTTTGTACTTGATATACAATTTTAGAACTTTTATATAAATTGAAGGTGTTATTGTATAATAATTTTGAAATTTATACAAATCATAAATTATTGAATAGAATATTAATGACTAATTCCTGGATTTTTAATTCTATAAAAAAAAAATATTTATTCCCGTAGCAAAAAAAAAAAAAAACAAACGCGCAGTGAAATATTTCTGGTTCCCGGAACATTTTATTTTATTTTAAATCAAAGAACAAAAAAAAAAAAAAGAAGAAAATAAAAATACTTTGCAATCTTGTCCCAAAATTAAAAAAGAAATAATTTTTTTTCTTTAACAAATTTGTCAATTTTGTCATTCTTACATTTTTTGTTGTTGTTGTTGTTTGTGTATTTCTTGAATTGTACCAAAAAAAAAAAAAAAGTTGAAATTAATTTTTGTTGGTAATAAAATCTAAAAGATGAACTGGATTCCTTAATTTGTATTTCTTTAAAAACAGAAAAAGAGGAAAACTTAAATAAAGAATTAAATTTTTTTAATTAAATTGTAATTTGTATTAATTGCATTATAACATTTTATTTGTATTACATAAATTTATATTATGTAGATAAGAGAATAAATTAATTTTGCTAATAAAAATGAATATTAAAAAATACTAAAAAAATATTCTTAAAAAATTGTTTCATAATTTAATAAAAGAATAAAATAAAAATTTTGGTGCGTGCAATAATTTCTGCATGAGTTATCTACCAGTGGAATGTGTAAGAAATAATTTATATCAAACAATTGTAGATACTAGATCAAAACACCGCATTTTATAGATGGATTCCTATTAACATTTTTTTTTTTAGTTTAAGTTTTGGATTTGTAAAAAGTTGAAGATCAAAAATATTTAACAATAAAATTTAAACGCAAATTTTATTTAAATTAAAGTTGTCTGGACTAAATTGTGTCTGTACTAGAATGTGTCTATGCTATCATTTTTTAATTGAATAATTTTTTTTTTGAAGGAAATTTTTTTTTTAGAAATTATAAAATTTACACGCGAATATCACTCCAACATTTTTCTAAATGGTAGACAAACTAAACTGACCTTCAATTTCCAGACTTTGTCTCTCACAGTTTTTCATAATCTTCACCTTAAAAGTTCTGCCAATATGAACATCTACACACACACACACATATTCACATTAACTCAAATTTCTGCATGTAAAAATAATCATAACATATACTGTGATACCATGATACAACATACAATACAAGTTGATTTCTTTTGTTTTATAAAAATGATCTTCTTCTAACCTTTTTTCTTGCGTAAAAAGCAAAAACAAAAACAAACAAAAAAAAAATGGAAAGAAAAGAAGAAAAAGATTTACTTTTAGCGTATAAATACGACAAGCAAAAAGAACTTAACCCTTTCGGTGAGTATATAGATTTTGGCAATAAATTATTTTTATTTCAATATTCTTGTAATAAATTATAATTGAAGTTTTGATAAAAACTATTGAATATTATTACAATTGAAAGGGTTGACTGATTTTGTGCTTTTATAAAATCATGATCTCTCTCTCTCTCCTTCCTAGAATTCCACCACATACCTCAACTCACTTGCACTATTGCAATGTATCATTATTATTATTATTATTATTATGATTATATTTGTGTTTTTATTTATAAGAAAATCCTGTTTCTGGCGAACAAGGAATAATAAACATCTTTAAAAAAATGTGCAATTTCAAAATTTTATAAAACATAAAATTTTCATGTTTTCAAATTTTCATGTTTCTTAGTTTGTTTTTTTTTTATCGATTTTACCTTTAAATATTTTCTGGTTTTGTGTTTAGTGAGTTTCTATTGTTTCTTAGATTGAATGAAAGTATTAGCTGCAGTCAGAAATATTACAAATATGCATTTTATAGACTTTGTCTAACTTCTTCGGTAATAATTTGGTCAGACCTTATAACACAATTTCCATACAGCGAATATTTCGTATTTATCTTTAGATATTTTTCAGAAATCAAATAGTCCATCGGAATGTATTTGTCCCTTCAGATTTTTGGAAACTTATAAAGAATCATTCATAATATTATTATTATGGTTGGACCATCCGCATCCCAATTAGTTATATTGTCTCATTGAACTTTTGTTTCTATATTTTAAAATAAAAGGATATTTTTTTTCTTCTTCTTCTTCTTCAACTTCATCTTTTTCATCGTTTTCTTCACATTTGTTCACTCTGTTATTTTATGTATATGAATTTTAATGATTGCAACAACAAGGAAAAAAAAAAGAAGCAATTTTCTTATAATAATACTAACTGGTTTCAATGATGATGACCAAAAACACCAATAACAACAATAACAACAATAACAACAATAACAACAATAACAACAATAACAACAATAACAGCAACAACAATAATAAAAAAAAAGGAAAAAAAAAAACAAAAGACGCGACGACAAACCACAACCTATGTATAATGTACGATCGATTATTGAAATAATTGTTTGTAAATGTGTGTATGGTTATTGCTGTTTACATTATTGCGTGTGTGTGTGTGTGTATGTCGCGAATTTTTTTATTATTTTTTGTTGTTGTTGTAGTTGTAGTTGTAATTTATATTTTATAATATTAAAAAGTGCAAAACGAACAACCATAAATAAAGATTACCCAGAGAGATTGAACGATTTAATTAATTGGACGAAAAAAAAAAAAAAAATTTTTATGTGAATAAATTTTTTTTTTTATATTTATGAAAAAAATTATTAAAATATTCATTTTTTATATTAAACAAAAAAAAATGTGATTGCGATGAAAATATAGAAATATAATTAATTAAAAAAATAATAAATTAAAGGAATTTTTATTTATAAAACGACGATTTTTGTCATATGGAACTTTTGAAAGGGAAATTCAATACAAAAACTGGCAACATTTTCGTTCAAAATATTTTCTAGTACAATAAAAGTTCAGTAAAAGGACAAAAGGAAAGAATTTTAATTATGTTTTTTTCTAGATTTCTGTTGTATGATGACTAGAAAATATTGAAAATCTAATTCTTCGTGATAGAAATCTATTAAATTTATGGAATTTTGCAAAGATCATCTAACCAATACCAATTACACTAGAAAACGAGTAAACTTTGAGAACTAGCTAGATTAAGAACTAGACGATCAAGTGCAAGAAGAACTAGATAAAATATTCTCCCTGCAGATAATTTCATATTATTCCTTTTCTTTGTAAGTTAAGTCAATTTACTTTGAATTTTGTTCCAAAATGTTCAAGTAATGTGTGAAGTCAACAGATTGAAAATGATAAACGTGGCACACAGACACATGCTAGAATTATCCTTTTATGTTTCTCTATTGAATACTTTTGTTTGTCGCCACAAAATAATTGTATATAAATTTTTAATGAGAATTACGTTCACACTTTTAGATTCTATAAATTAATTCTGTGAAAATGAAATAATTTTTTTTTATTTATTTGTTTTTTTTTTTTTCCTTTGGAATTGTTTTTTTTTTGTTTCTCAAAAAATATTTCATCAATTTAATAATAATTTATACGTGGAATGATAAAAATAAAAAATGTATATATAAATACAAGAATGGGTAACATCGTCATTTTCGATGAGAACAAAAATCTTGTCCATAAGCAGTAATTTAAAAGAAAAGAAGAAAAAAAAAAAAACAAACTGGATTCGTTCCGATTAGATTGGTTATTATTATTTGGTTTGTTTGTATTTTCTTTATATATATATATATATATATATATATTTATGTATGTATGTATGTATATATGCATATGCATATGTGTATGTATGCATGTATGTATTATGTCGATGTGACAAACTGTCAGTCAATGTCAAAGTCCGCGCATATAAAATAGTTCTTATGTCGTTATACAAGAAGTTCCAGTATTTTTTTTTTTAAATAATAAGAAGAAACATGTAAGAAGAAGAAGAAGCAGTGAAAAATGGATAAGACGGGGAAATAAGGTATATACGTATATCGGTATAGAGGAAAAGTAAAATAAAAATAAATATGGAATGGAAAAACAAGGCAAATGAAATGAATAATGGATAAATTGCATCGAGGAGGAATGCTAATAGCAATGGGATCTGTGTTTTTGTATTTGACTTTATATCGGATGAAATGATATTATTTATATATTGTTGTATGAATTGAATTGAAAATTGAATTTCATCTCATTTTCTTATTATCATTTTTTTTTTTTTTTACCTTTCTTGTTATTAATTGAAAGTTTTTTTTTAAGAGAAACAGAAAAGAACTTAAAGAAAAAAATAAAATGTCCTTGTCTAGTGGGACGTGACTTTCTGACAATATTTCATTATTATTTTTTTTTTCTTTTTATTTTTCCTTTCTTGTTTAAAGAATATAAAAAAAAAGTAAAATGTACAAGTTTCCAAATGGACAATTATTTGTTAAGTTGTTAAGACAAAAAATCATGTTTATCCTTCTTCTTCTTCTTCTTCTATTTTTTCCTTAAGCTTTTCTATAAAGTTATAAAATTAAGTTAATCAACGACGTATAGTTAACACAACAAACGTAAATGACTTCTTTTTTTTATTTGTATTAAAGTTTTATATCCAAATACAACAATAGAAAGAACATAAAGCAAAAAATATAACAACAAAAAATGTATGTCTGTGTGTATGTGTGTGTGTGTGTGTGTGGTAACTTGGACTATTTAGCATAAGGTAAAGTTTTGTAAATTACAAAAATTAAAACTTTTTTTTAGTAAAATGTTTTTTGTTGTTCTTGGAATGGAAAATAATTTTCAAAAGAATCTTTTTGGAAAGCTTTGAATTTTTTTTTCTTTCTCTCTGTTTTATTGTTGTTGTTGTTGTTGTTGTTGTTGTTGTGTTTTATCAAAAGTGAAATTTTTTACAGGAATTCATAATTTTGTAATTAAAAGTTAAGTACAAATTAAGCACGTCATAATTTTAACAAGAAAATATTTTTGTTTTTATTCAAAACAAAGAAACGAAACAAACGAAACAAACAAACAAAAAAAATGTGTTGAAAATAATTTTAAATCCATTTTTTTTTTGTATAAATTTTCTATAAAGAAGAAAATTCAAACAAATTTACGATGTAAACCCGTTTTTTTTTTAACCAAAAAAACAAAAAACAAAAATGGTTCCTCTGAATTCAGAAGAAAAAAAAAATTGTTGCACGATTTAAAAACAAATTAAAGGAGATTCAATTTTAGAAGTAACAGAAAAAAAAAGGTTTTCTTGATGAAACAACAATAACAACAACAACAAAAGTATATTTATCTGAATTCGATTTGATTGAAAGCAAATCCAACAAACGAAAAAAAAAACGAAACAAGAAAACAATTATCAACGCATTTGCATTTTTATATCCATTTTTTTCATTTGTCCTTTTTTTTTTGTCCCTTTTTTTTTTTGTTGTTCCAAACGAAAACATTGAAAATTGCATGCTTTGAGTTTTCTATATTTTTTTTTTGTTGTTGGATGAATTTTGGTTTTTGTGTTTTAATTTTAGTCACGTGATCATCTTTTTCTTTTTTTTAGAGATGATTCAAATCATCACGCTAACTGAATATATTTTGTAGGGTTTTTATTTTTTCTTTACAGAAAAATAAATAAATAAATAATTATGTGTGAAATTCAGTTAAAATTTTGTACACTGAAAATAAATCAAAATGAAAGAAAATTTTGTCTTTATTTTATTTTGAAATTCATTTCATAAAATTTGCTGATTGTTTTTTTGGAGATTTAATTTCTTTATAAATAATGTTGCTTCTTTAATTTTGTTTTGTTGTTTTTTTTTTAATCTGTTGTGAATTCAGAATTTGAATTTGAATTTTGATTTAATATTCGTCATAATTAAAGTCAGAACGCAGAATATTGAGTTCGGGACTTTGACTCTTAAGAAATTCTGTAAAAAATATTTTGAAATTTCAAATGTAATCGGATTTTATTATTAAACAGAATTAAAATTTAGTCGATTTACTAGAACTAAAATCAATAAAATTTGTGCATAAATAATTCCTGATTTTTTAGATTTAAGATTTACTTAAAAAAAGTTTTAAATTAACAAAAGAAGACATTTTTAACAATGATGAAGTTTTTGTCCCCAAATTAAATAAAAACACAATTATTTGTCGGTAATTTTTAAAACTTTGAAAAATTCAGTTAATAATTTTGTCCCCTCATAAACACAAAAGAATGGTGAAGGAAATAAATTGAAGGAGAGGATTTTGAGTATTTTTCCAATAAACTAGAATTAATTTCTGATTTTTCTGTTTTTTTAAATATTTTTTTAAAAAATCTGTTACCGACCAAGGTGGAAGCATCCCATCATGCTTGCGTTTAGAGCGGGAGGTACCGAGTTCGAATCTCGACCGAGGCGGGATGGAATTTTTCATTCGGCTAATTATGGACTAAACACACATAAAGTGGTGGGCAATGATTAATAACATCTATGACCCTCTGGCCGGTGTGCAGGGTAAGGTTTAAACCGAACGATTCTTCTTAGGAAATCTGCATGTTTCCTAAGAGCTGGCAATGCGCCGAATTGAATTAAAAACCTCAAAAATAGTAGGTCTCAAGGGTGAATATAACCTAAAGGTTGCTTGCCCTTGTAAAATAAATAAAACTAACTAACTAACTAATTATAATAGAAATGTTAAAAACCATTAAAACATGTTAAAAATGCATGTGCAGATGCTAGGAGGATCAGAACCCACCTCAAAAATAGTAGGCCCTCCTAGTTACTAATAACCTTAGTCGTTGATGTACTAGGTTAATAAAAAATTTAAATACAATAAATACAACAACAAAAAATCTGTTGGTACAGATGCATCCAATTTAGTTAAAAATTTTATTTAGATAAAAATTATTCTTCTTATCTGAAATTTTTTGTACATTTACGAGTCGATACACAGAATTTATATTGCATTGAATATTTTTGTTTCACCATTTTGAAAGAATTGAAATTCTAAAGGCAATTTTCTATTTAATTCTAACTAAAACTGGAAAGGAAATAAAGAGACTCAAGTACCTAACTTTAATTACACAATAATTCATTTTTACAGACAGACTGTGAAATTTTCTTCTTTAAATTTTTATTATCTATCAAGACGATTGTATAAACAATTAAAGAAACTTATGGATATTCACACCCGTTAAATCATCTAAAAGTCTTAACAATAAATCATAAAACATTTTCAACTTATAAGATTTGTATATATGAAAGAGAATATTAGATGATTAGTTAGGATGTAACACCTTTCATTGTTTCTCTTTCTTTAACATTTTATTATTTATTGTTAAATCATTCACCATTAACATTGTTTCATCATCTTATGATCGAACTATTAATTTGTTATTAATAAATTGATTTTGTTACTTTTCTTACAGTAAAGGGAAATCAATCAATTTTTATAAAATCATCAAATATTTTTTTTCATTATTCTAAATATTTGTTTTAATAAATTTCTTTATCCATTTATTTTAGATATGCATGAGTGAGATAATTATCTTTGTAATCTTATATCGTGTCTTAAGATTATAAATATTGATTTAAATCGATATATCGCTATACATGTTCCATTCTACAATGTTGCTAAAAAAATTGTATATAATTATTAAATTTGTGTTGTTTGTCTGCCTGCCTGTAATTTATTTCTTCTTCCTCTTCTTAAAATCTTAAATGTACCTAATCATTTTGTTGAATTACAACTATTTTAATAGACCATTGGCTAGAAAATACATTAAATTGTGATGAGTAAAATGATGCAGAACAAGGAGAAGATGTTTAGTCATGTATCCATGTATAGAATACAACAACTTCTACTTCTACATATTTTCTTGAACTTATTCATATGTGTGCAAATAAATTTCTGTAAATTTATTATTAAATTAATTTTTTTTTAAGTGAAATGTTTTCAATATTTTTCATGAATGTAAAAGAATTAATGATCGACAAAATTTGCATATTTTATACTTAAAATTCACGGAAGCAATAAAAATTATGTCTATTAAAATGTTAGTACAATTTTTCAAAACAAGTTTTCATTGTTTTTAGAATAAATTAAATTGACTTTTATCCTCGATTTTACAAAACTCTTAAAGGATTGTTTTAATATTTTAATTCTCTTGCATATTTCAGTTTCTTTTGTTCTTCTAACCAAAATTCACTTTAAATTGTTGTAAAACTCAATATTTGATTTTTAAACGAACATTTGGACATTTGTTGTAATTTGCGTTGCAAATAAATTGTTCAATAAAATAATTTTGATGTTTTTGTTGCTATATAAATATGTATCATGTTTGACCAGATTCCATTTAATATATATAATTCACACATCCTGTAAATTGAAGTCAATAAACTAAAATACAATTTATTAGTCAAAAGTAGTAATTAATACAATATTTATTTTAGAAACGTTTTTGTAGATAATTCTATAGAATATACACAATACACACACACGTATATATCATTAATCTAATCTATTAAATATAATCTTACATTAAACAATATTTATTTTTCTGTTTTTTCTTCTGCAGTTTTTTTCCTTTATAAAATTCCTTTCCTTTAACTTGTATAAATTTGATCTGATTAATTTTAACGGATTTTAAATTTAAATCTTAAATGAATTATTATACAAAACGTATATATTTTTGTGAATAAATATATGATGCATTTTAAATGATATAAATTAGATTGAAGTAATTCTGAAATTATATGTATTTATGAAAAGAAAAAAAAGGCATATAATTGTCTTCTCATTATTTTTTTATATATATGCAGGTACTTATATTATTGCAAAACATTTGTTGTAATCACCGGAAATTTAGTATATGCAATTTTTTAATAGTTTCATCATCACAATGAATTAACATGAAACCAGACTAATTGTTATCCATCATTTTATTATTTTTATTATAAAAATTAATGTATAAAAATTTGTACTACAAATATAATTAAATTTATGTAAAAATTGTCTAGGCATAAAATACACTGCGTGTAATAATAAATTACTAATTTGCGTATTTTTGAAATTTAAAGCTTAAGCACAAGAAGAAATATGAGAAATAAATTTATGTTTTTTCATCTTTTTCTGAAGTAAAATGAATGAACTAAAAATCAAAGACAAGAACCATTAGTACTTTTGATAAAATTAGGATAAATTAGGAGGTAAAATCTAGATGGCGTTGTTTGTTTCTATTTATGAAACTAACAACGCCATCTAAGACGCATACATTTGTTTGTCTCAACTTTTGAATTGATTTTCTTTTAACTTTTGAAAAATTATTGAGGAAAATAACTTTAAAGTTAGATAAATCAGTTTGAAAAGTAAAATTCAGAAATCTGGAGAAAGTAATAAATTATTGTTCTGTTATTATTTTTGAAAATAATCTACTACATAATATGTTATCATATAAAAATGAGTATTCTCTCAAAATATAAACAAAGAGAAAAGAAATTTATACAAAACTTTAACTCCAAAAACAAAAAAAATAAACTCAACCAGAATTCACAGTATAATATTTACAATTTTCAGTCTTTTAAAGAAAGTTGAAACGTATCGGATTGTCAATTTCTACCCGGTTTTCAACTAAAAAAAAAACACGTATTTTATGTAGGCTTGACATTTATTTGAGTTGAAAATGAGTGCAAAAGTGAAATATTTGTATGAGTGATTTCCACATTGAGTGCTCGTGTGATTTACTTTGTTGTCAATTCGTATTTTTTTGTTTCTTTTATGAATTTTTCATAATTTTTTATTAGAAATAATAATACCTAACTGTTGCAACTTGCAATTATTATTTTAAGAAAAAAGTGTATGCGCTAAATTGAATGAAACAAAAAAAAAAATGAAAAATCGATTATGAAATTCATACACAGAGGAAGAAGAAGAAGAAGAAGGGGGACAGGAAATAAATTATAAAGTGATATTTTATGTGTTTCATTTATTTATTGCATAAGAAGAATTTGATTTAAAAATTAGAATTAGGTAAGTTGTTTAAGTGCAATTCTAATTTTTAGTCTGATTATTAATTGAAATTTTCGAAATAATTTTCCTTTGAAATTTTCACTTTAAGCGGTCACAGAAAATGATTTATATTTTAAAAGAAAAATGAGATTTTTAAACAAACAAAGTTTATACTAAAGAAATTAACGAATTAGAATAAATTGCTAATTAGACGATGATGTTTCTTGTGAAATTTTAAGTGTGTGTTGGTATAAATCATTGCCTCTCATTAATTTCTCAAACACTTCAGTATTGTCCAAAAGGAATTCAAGAAGCTTTCTGATGGAGAATAATTGTTTTTCCTTAAATAGAACAAAAAATCTTTATTCTTGGAATTTAGGAATTTGAAAGAATTTATAGAGCCTTAATTTATTATTGTCCCAGATTAGATGATTTAAATTGAATCATTTGTAATTTTATTATCCCAAAAATTGAATCCAATTTTATATTTTTTTCTTATTAGAAAGGAAAAAGCTCAAAACATAAAATCTAATTTCTTATTCAGAATATATACGTTCTCCCCTATCTCTATCTCACTCTCTCTCTCTCTCTCTCTCTTTGTCTGTTACCCCTCTGTCTTATTCTATATAATAATTGCTCTATCAAATTTAATCTAAAAACAATCTCCTAAAAAAAAAATTCTTATATTATGCGTCCAATGTAAACAAATTTCCATAAAAAGAAAAAAAAAACAGAAACAAGAAGTAGAAGAAGAAGAAGAATACGCCAGCTAAAATAATACGGTTATATGGGAAAGGCAATATTTTGAAACGATCTAACGCTATCCAATCTTCCAATAGACGTATAAAAAAAAAAGAAAATAAAAATATAAAACAAAAAATTTCATTGAATAAAGTAAAGTACATTGGCAAAGAAACCAAAAGACAAAAATTGTGTGTAGAACAGGGAGATGGGAAAGATAAATATATAGAAGAGGTTCAAGGATCATTTCCTTACTTTATAATGGGGAAAGAAAGAAGTAAAAATAAAAAAAAAAAAACAAATTTTAACCAAAAAAAAAAAACAGAGAAAAAAAAAACGACAGAAATTTTAAGAATTAATTCAAAGAATTTCAAGATAATTTTATTTTGTTTTTTTTAATTTAAAAATATAAAAAACATGTTTCCCATTCCTCCCTCACAACCACCCAAAACATCTAGTGAAGAACATGCTTTTCGAGAATTTCACCATTCCAAGTATAATATTTGCTTGAAGTTTCTGGTTATATATCCTGATTAAGGATAATTTTTTTTTTCATTGTTTCATTCAACAAGAATTTCGAAAAGAAAAAAAAAAAGGAATAAACTTCAAATTGATTGTTTGTCTTTCAGATGTAATAAAAATTGTGTATCCAAATTCCAATTCACAATTTATTTGTTTGAATAAAATGAAAATTACGCGTCTTTTTTTGTTGTTGTTGTTGTTGTTGTTGTTGTTGTCTTTTTGTTAAGAAGAAAGGGGCGAATAAAGTGAGGGGATGTTCTGCTGCGTCTCTTTCTGCTTCTTCTTTCTTTCTTGTTTTTATATTTTAGAAGCCAAATTCTTCTTTCTCAATTTTGAATGACAATTACTTTAGTGAGATTCAATCGTGTTTCTGTTTACATTCTGGTTGTTCCATTTTGTAAATAATTCATTTATTTTCTATAAAAAATTTACAATTATTAATCCCCGTCGGCATGAACAAATGGGAATAAAAAATACTCACAATTGATTATTTTCAAAAAAAAAGTCTCATCCCAATCTGACAAACATCGAAATAAAATTGTCGAAAATGTCAAAAAAAATTTCCATAATTATTCGTCTGATTTCTAAAAAATAAAACAAAAGAAAATTTATTTGGTTCTCTCATTTCATTTTTCTCCTACAACGAAAAAAAAAAAGAACGAAATCAATAAAAAATTTATAAATTCCATTTTTGTCTTCAAAAAAAAAAAAAAAGAAGAAAAACGAAAAACTTTTCCTCCACTTTTGTATACTTTTTTTCTTCTTTTCATTTACTTTTCCAAGGATGACCAAACTTTTTTTTTTTTTTCTTACACAAATAAAGAAGAAGCTTTATAAATTTTTCGTTTCTTGTTTCCTTTATTTTTTGTTCCTTCCGTTTTTTTTTCTTATTCAAGTTGTTTTTTTTCTTGTTTTCCTTTTTTTTCCTTTTTTTTTTCTTCTTTTTAAATGAACTTTTAAATACATTTTATACGATGACAATATAAAATTAACTCAATCGAAACCTTTGTGGCTGATACAATGATGGTGATGTCCTTTTATGTTGTGAACTTTTTCTCCTTTTTTTTTTGTCCCTATATGTCGTATTTTTTTTCTTCCTCTTCTCATTAAAAAAAAAAAAATGGTAACAACAAAAATATCGAGGGAAAAAGGTGAAAAAAAGTGTAAAAGAAAAATTACACAAGAGAGAGAGAGAGAGGGAAAGAGAGAGAGAGAGAGAAAAAAAATGTAGGTGAAGGTTATTTTTCTATATCGCCCGCATATATCGGGTTTCCGTTGATAATGGAAATGCCACTTACAAATATCTTATACAATGCCACTCCTCTTTGTATGTACCTACATCCATTCCAAGATCATCTTTTATCATGTATAATGATTCTGATGGAATAAAATTAAGTGTTCAGCTGATCATTTAATGTCTATGTCTATGTCGTCGTCGTCGTAATTATCATTAGAATAAAACATTCATTTTAAATGGCAAATTCGTTTTTTTTTTGCGTTAGTTTGTCTTGAATAATTTTTGTTTTTTCCTCTGAAATTAACCCAATAAATTACATTCTAACATCTTCAATAACAATGACGTTAACTTCTAAAGATATATATTTTTTTTTGGCTTTGTCTGTAACATGGAAAATGTCCACAAAAAACTGAAGAAAAATAAAAATATTAATTTAAGTCATTCTCATTATATACCTTCTTTACTTTTGGCCCTCTGTTCCCCTTTACCCCTTGTCAGCTTTTCCCCTACATATAGAAAATTCTATTACATTTTGTTGCAGACAAATTTTCTGTTACGAGTAATATGCAAATAAAATTACTTCAATTATTTTGAAGCTTTATTTTCTCTCTCTCTCTCTCTCTCTCTTTCACTCTCTCTCTTATACACACACTTTACTTGGAGGAAGAGGAAAAAAAACCATAATAATTTTAAGAATGTTAATTGAAATAAAAAGAAAGGGACAAAAAATACATAACAATTCTTGTTGTTGTTGTTGTTGTTGTTGTTATTCTTTAACTTTCATTTTTTTTACTTCGATATAATGTTGTTGTTGTTGTTATTGGTGTTGTTATTGTTATTGTATATGTTTTATATTTTCTAGTTTTTATTGTATAAAATGTAACACTGCAATTATGTTTAATAAGAACTTTGTACAACGAGATTTGTTAACTTTATCGTATTTTTCCCAGTGACGGACATCATATAAATTATGTTGATCGATTTTTATAAGAAAATAATTAACTTTAACATTTCATTGATACAAATTCCTAATTTTCTTTTTAAAGTCTTTATATAAGATTTATAATTCAAGATAAACGAAAATTATAATATTGAACAATAGAGACAAATCTTCTTTAATTTTTCTTTTATCTGACTTCTTAACGAAAATTACCATTTAGCTATTGTTGTCACACTGATTTATTTTAAATCATATTGTACAAATATCTCTCTCTCTCTTTCTCTCTCTCTGTCTTTCTGACAAGAAACTGGTCTGATACTGTTTTCTTTAATGTTGTTGAGTAATATTACAATTCTTGTAAAAAAAAAAAAAATACAATATAAAAAAGATCCGACAAAATACATTCACAATATTGAAGTGAAGTTTTTTATTGTATTTTTTTTTTTTTTTTTTGATTCTGTTTTGTTCTCTCTCTCTCTCTATTCATTTGTGAAAGAAAAAAAGGGGAATGAACGATATTTTGAATTAAACAGAAAAATTAAATTAAATTAAATTTATATAAATGAAAGTAAAGTTGATGATATTTTTAGAAGAAAAATCGGGTGTGGATTTATACAAAAAAAAACCAAAAAATTAATTCGCAACAAAAAACAAAGATAATTTAAAACTCACACGGATTCCTTATCCGGTAGCAAGTTTATTTTATTTATTAAAAAAACACGTTTCAGAAAATATCAACATTTTGTTGTTGTTGTTGTTGTTGTTGTTGTTGTTGTTGTTGTTGTTGTTGTTGTTCTGTTTCATTCTCTAGAATTTTGTCTTTTGTCTTGTTTTTTTTTTTTTTTTATTAATTATATTTTTGATCCTCAGAAAATAATTTATGTCAGAAGGATTATAATGATGAGATGATACATCAAATTTAAGTGTTGTTAATTTATTAATCAGCAAATAATCCCATGGGAATGACATTTATATAAATTTTTTTGTTTTTGTTTTTGGTTACTATAAAATATAACTTTTAGTTTATTCTATTCAGTCATCATTATAATTATCATTAAACATCATCAAACATTATCATCATCATTGTCATATGTAACGTCGGATCTTTAATATTAAAAAAAAAAAAAAAAAAATGGTCGTCTTTTTTTTTTTTTTTTGTGACATTGAAAATTATATAAAAGTTTATTTAGATATTGTTTACTGTCACGTCATGTCATGTCTATTATGTGAAATTGTCTTTATTTCTTTTTTTCTTTTCTTTATGCTCTACATATTTTCTACTTGATTTGAATTTTTAATTTTTTTTTCTTCTTCTGTTTTGCGATTCTTTAGAAAAAAGTTATTTGAAATTTTTTTTATTTTTTACTTTTTATTTTTTATGTTTGTTAGAATTTTTTTCAGAAATTATGCGTAAACGTTTATTTATTCCTTATTCATTGAAGAATGTGTATGTGAAGAATAGAATGAATAGAAGGTTTTTTTTTTGTAACAAACAAAAGGTCGATCCTAGATCGTGAAAGAAATTTGAAATTTAAGCATAAATATTTTGGTTGGTGAGAATTTCATACATAATACAAGTTCACAAAAAGCAATTTTCAGTGACATGAAATTATTTGTGTTGTATAATAGAATGAAAAGATGTCTTTCAATTTAATCACGCTAAACAAAAAAAAAAACAAAAATTCATAAACTCTTCAATACGGATAATTTACGGCATTGGGAGGTCTGTATCTTCAATAATAATAAATTTCTAAACTAAATTTTAATTTGAAAGAGATTTTTAACGATAACTTATAAAAGTAATTTTTTTCGTCATCACAACAACCTTCTAAATTCAATCATTTATCAGTAACATTTTCTTAAAAGCACATTTTTTGTTTGTCCACATTGAGTTAACTGTGATTGACTTTAAATGGTCAAGACAATAAATACAACTTAACAAAATTGATCTCACAGAAATGACGATAAAAGACATAAACGTATATTTTTACGTAATAAATTTATTGATTGAATTACAATATTTCCCGTAATTTACTTTATAACCATCTCTCTCCCACTGTCTAATCTAAAAGTCGTTGAGTTGTTTTGTCTAAACGAACCAAATACGGATACAACTTAATCTTAACTAACTAACAATGATTGTGCAGTTTATATTTATTGGTTGATCATGTTTCCACTGAATTTTAATTTAATTATATTTTAAATATTAATTTAAAAATTTTGATACATGCATGTGATGTGATACATGTGGATTGTGGACATTGTTCAATTATTATTGTCTAATTTATTGAATTGCGTTAAACGTTTACAAAAAATTATTTCCGTATTATAAAATGGATTAAAATAAATGAAACAACATTTTCATCATACGTCATGTGTTGTAGTATTTTTTATTTACTTTCGATTTTTTCAACATAATATTTTTATGTCTACGATACAAACTTGTTCTTTCAATATTTTTTTGCCTCTATACAAAATACAGTCGCGTATGTACAACGATAAAATGTATTCTTGTACCATTAAGAAAATTCAATATGTAGAATTTAATTTGTGTCTTTTTGTATTAAGTACAAGGATGTACCGATTTTTTTTTAAGTTTATATGTTTGGAAGAATTTAACAACAGTCATCAAAACATAACATTAATTTTATTGATGGCGCCTCCACCTAAAACAAATAAAATTTTGTATTCAGAGTTTTTGTATGAAGTTTAGGAATTTAATTTTATAATGTTACCTTAAATTAAATATGTATGCCACATGGATTATGTAAAGTAATTGATTTCTGCAGGTCAGTTGAATTGCTGAGTAAAAATATAAATTATATAAAACTTTGAATTAAAAATCTATAAAACCTTTTCCATATACAAGATAATCAATCTATCCGGAGGATATTCGAATATCAAAAGCAATATAAATGTAATTGTACATAAAATGCATTTACAATAAATAATTACATTAACACATGCAATCACATTTGATGTATTTATCTGTTTTAATTTTATATAAAGTAAAATGAAAACATTGTAACAGGAAACAGAAAGATAAAAGGAATGAGAATGTTAGATTTACTTGTTTCTATAAGTTTCTACTAAAATTTACAATTTCATTTTATAAAATTGTGTCTGAGGTCACTTTAACTGTATATTTTAATTTTTGTATTTTTTTCTGTTAATAATGTTTTACAAAAACAAAAACAAAAATCTACAAAATGACCAAACATAAAACCTTGAAAATTTAAAAAAGAAGAAACAAAAAATACAAAGTATACAAATCATCATCTTCTACATTCAAATGATCAAAGACGTTGATTGTGATTAAAAGTAAAACAATGATATAAACCATAAGTTGTTTGTATATTTCTTATATTTTCAAGATCTAATCGAAATTATTTAAATTTTTAAATCCTCCAAAAAAAGAAAAAAAAAAATACAAAAAGCGTAAAGTCGCGTGTGTATCCCATTCAGTCATCCAATCCAATGCAAACCAAAAAATAAATAAACAACCATAAATATCTTTGAAGAAAGTAATAAAAAAATGACTTAAGAAAACAAGCGCAGACAATCGTAACAATAATAATCATAATAATCATTACTCAGACTCAGAGAGTTGTCTCTTTGCCTCTTTATTTATTTATTTGCTCGTGTGTGCGTGTGTGTGTAATGTGTGTGTATGGTTTGGGATCTTTTTTTGTTCGTTTATACGACAATATATTTTTTCCATTATTAATTAACAATTTAAGTAAATTTGTTGTAACTCGTTTTTTGATCGTATTATGAACCGCACAAATATTTACATTGAAAGACATGAAAACCAATTTGTCAAAATGTGAGAGATGAAAAAAATTTCTAAAAGATTTTCCTTCTTCCTTGTACATATATTTTTTTTTTCCTTTATCATATTCACGTAATTTTTGGCAAGGTCAAATATATTTTTAGATTTTTTTTTTTTGTAAAAAAAACTTTTATAAGTTGAAAAATAAAAATAAAATGGGAGGATGTTTAAAGAAATATTTTAATTTGAAAAATTATGAGAAAATTTATTCGATATATGAAGTTTGGAAGTTGAGAGAGAAGTTAAAAGGAAGGATAATCGTTAAATAATTACTTGACTCTCAAATAAATTGATCGATTCATATCAACATACACACACACACACAACACACACACACACACAACACACACACACACACACAACACACACACACACATATTAAATCGTTTTATTTATTACAACATAATTTTTTTTTGTTGTGCTCATGAGAAATTTAATCAATATTTCCTCATTACAAATTTTATTTTTTTTATTATTAACAATTTTCTTTTTTTTTTTACTCTTGTTTTTTTCGCTCTTCTGACAATATGTACAAACGAAAAAAAAATATATATATATATATTTAAGAGATACAAAAAAGGTAATGTTTGAATGAAATAACGTTTGCACACGCAAACCAAAAATTGAACCCTTTCTTAATCCTTTTCACATGTCATATTATAATGAGTTCGGATGTCAAAGGGATAATGTGGTTTTAACCTAAAACATATGTTTGGATATAAAATAATGACCGTTTATGGATTAACTTTTTTCATCACAAACATTTTAAAAAGTGGCCATCAGTTTATTCAGTTTATGATTATTTTTACAAGGCGAAAAGGGGGATTTATGGATTTTTGTTACTTTTATCCGTTATCAGCACTAGGACTTTATTGGGGATTTTAAAATAAAAAAATGTTTTCAAGATTATCCTCGACTTTTCGACACTTTTTCGTTTCTTTTTTTACGATTCGCCAAATAAAAATCTCTAAGAACTTTTTTGTCAAAATGTAAAGAAAATATATCAAAAGCCAGTAGGTGTAACATGATTAGTTTATTTAGCATCATAAAATCCAATCACGTTGAATGACTTTACATAAAAAATGAATTATAATTTAATTTACATTAAATGACTACGACCACGTCCTCTTGTGGTAATGATATTTTTTTTCCAGTTTTATCCATCAAGTCAAGCTGTTGGAGGTTGTCGGAAGTCAGATAACTCTATAGAGCGTATACATTTTCTTGTTATTTTTATATTTCAGTTTTTGTATTCCTAAAAGTTAAAGTTTTTATATAGGATAATATTTTGAAACCGTTTCGCATCCTGGCACAAACAAAATTTAAACCTAACATTTTTCTTTCACCACATAAAAGTGGAAGAGAGAGAAAGAGAAAAAAGGTTGAACATTTCCACATTTATCTTTAAGTTATATCACAAATATGATATGAGTATTAATGAATTTGTTGTCATTCTCTGTCCCAAAGTCTCGACCTAAAATTCTCCTACTTTTTTTTTTGTTGCTTTTACTTGAGCCATGAAGTCACGTTTTATACCAAAAAACATTCAATTTTTGGACGAAAAAAGACAAAAGAAGGAAAAAAAGAGGACAAAATGCTGTTTCTATGAAAGAAAAAGAAAAAGAAAAGAATATAAAAATACAATAAACATGTCTATGCAAATTCCATAAAAAACATTACGATATATTATATGTAATAAGCATAACATTACGTCATTGAATGGTGTCATTCTAATATTTTATAAGAATCCTTTTTATATTATTTATTTATATGTTTTTCCCTTTTTTTTCTTCAAAGAATATATACATTTTTATAGTGGAATTCATAAATTTAATAAAAGAATATGTTTCTTTTTTTTTTTTGGGTAAAATACAGGGTTGTATTTGAAATGATTTATAAAAATTAAAATAAATACGATTGAACTAAGGATTGTGTCCACAATTACGTCTCCTTAAACGAAACACTACTTTATTTTGAAAAACTAACATTGGATGACGTCCGTACTTTATACGTTGTTGAAATTAATGTTCGAGGGATAATTAGTTTCCCCTTAAAATCATTTGTTAATTATAAAAAAAACACTTTCATTTCATTTCATTTCTTTTTACTCGTATTTAGGTCAAACAATAGTTTTATATTAATGTGTTATTATTCTTACGTCCATCCTGATTGACGGGGATAGTGTGGTATTGAGCTTACTCAAAGTTTTGACATATCATAGGGAGAACTTTATGGAATAGGAAAATATTCGGATGCAGCCTCAAGATGGTTATAGAGCAAAAATATTCACTCAAAGTTTTGACATATCATAGAACATAGAGAGAAGTTTATTGAATAGGAATACATTCGGATGCAGCCTAAAAAGAATTATTGGGCAAATATGGTTAAACGATTTTGATATTGTGAAAACCTTTCAATAAATTGCAAATTAATTTTTATCATGCGCATAATGCATCATCCCTGTTTTCATAATATATCGACAAAAACTAATGTGTAAGAAAATGGAGATGGAAAATCCATATTATATAGATGTTCGATTGAGATATGGATTTCATATTAAAATTTTTGGGTTATTTTATTATAAAGGAAAAAAATCGTATTAGATCCGTTTTATGTATATTTTGATATCCATATTTATATCGATGCATGACGTGGCATCAATACCATTTCCTAATGTTTTTATCGTTTCACGATGTTAATGAGTTATGGGTTATGGGTATTTTAAATGTTACTATATATATTTTTGATGATGTAACGTTCAACATAAGAATTTCAGTATGTTCACAGTCGATAAGTTTAAATATTTTCTTTTTTTCTTTTCACTTGTATCAATAGAAACACTTTCACATATTCCACATTTTTTGTTCATTTCTTGCATAAATGCTATGTGCATGTCTTTGCATAAAAATGCATAGTCTGCATGATAATATTGTATAAGATTACCAGTCAGCAACTCTTTCTTATATCCATTTAAATTACATACACATTGAATCGTTATATTCTTTGAAAGCAAAGTGGAAACATGCCTGTCTTCATGCCTCATCACAGTAGTATATCCCTTGTCAAGACACGTCAATAAGCTTAATAGAATAGACTGTCTTAGTATATTTGTTGCTTAATCCAGCTTTATGCATAATATGTAATTTTAATTAATTTTTGTTTATGAAATTTAAAACTGAAGAAATAAGAATTAAACTTTTTAAATCAGTCGCCTCAATATACAATCTATTTGCATTACAACAACAGGCTTTATTTGTCTATACTTAAAACGACAAAATTAAATTCTCCGCTTCTTCTGATAAAATAAATAAATGATCTCGTGAGCTAAATTACATTAAAAAAAAGACTTTCCTATAAAGAAATATTAAACATATTTTTGAAAAATCATGCAACGTCTGGAATTGAATGTGGGTTGGGTTGAATTACATCATTTAAAATAAAGTTTAAAATTACATTTTTTTTTTCAAGTTCCATTATCACCGTCTACATCGGTTCCATTTAAATAATATGAAAAAAAAAAGTAAAAACGGAAAAACTTTATACGGTTTCATTTTTCACATTTAGGTTAACAACCCATCCACCCCTAGAGACTCAACAACTTCACAAAACGAATACACGCGTCACGCAACAATCTACATGGAAAATTTTATATTAATGTTGGTTTTATAAAGTAATTTATGTATTATTTTGTTTCTTGTTGGTAACTTCTTTACATGTAACTGTAGAGTCTACATGGAACTACAAATCTAAATACAAATCCACTTTTTTTAAAGCTTCGTTGTTAGTGAATTTTCTATTTTATTATAAATCCTCCTTGAAACATTCCCAGACTCTTCTATGTAACACTGTGTTACTGTTGTGGTATTCTTTAAAAACTCTTCTTAGTTTTTATTTGATTTTCCAAATTTTTTACAGATGCCAAAGAAATTGTATTTAACTTCTTTAGTTGTCCATTGTCCTCCTTCATTCCCATCCTAAATATTAAAAATATTTTTTTTTGTAACTCTACGTAAATTATGGGAAATATATTGTAGTGAACTGAATATAAATTGGTTCTATATTTTCAAACACGTAACAATGAGACTGACATGACTAAAAGGCAATGCGTAAAAAAAAACATGAAACAAAAATATTATCGTCTGCCAGTCGAATATATCTCGCTCTTGAATGTATTTGCCTTTGAAAGACATATTTTTGGTTGAAAAAGGGAAAAGTTATCGACCTTATTCCCTTATTGACATCTATAAGGGTTAATGTTAAAGAAAACATAATAAAACATGAACATTTCTTTGACGTTTGTCATTCAAAATAAATCAATTTCGATAGAAAAATTCAAATTGTTTTATGTAAGGCAATAAAAATAACGCCATTTTGGAAATTTTTACAAATTTCAGTAAATGATTTTTGATTGTGGTTCAAAAACTCTTATGATTAAAATAAATTTTCTCAGAATTTAATTTGTTCTCGAAATTAAAAATATTATTCTATTGTTATCTTTCTTATTTTGTTATGCGAAATATTCGTATTTCGTTTGCGACAACAATTCAGAACAAATAATGAAAGTAAATCGGATTTTAATTTAATAATTGATTTGGATTGTATGAATAGGTTTTTAACGTGTCTTTTATTAACTGCTAAAGCTATGTGAGTAAGGCACAGTTTTCATAATTAGAATCTAATCTATTATTTCGCTGTTGTTTTGAACCCAAGACTCTATTCAATTGATGAGAGTCCGTTCCTCCAACTGTGCTTAGGTACATATAAATATGACGGAATTTTCATTTGTATATACATAAATTTTCTTTTAGTGAATAATCAAATTATGTTTAAGAATCAGCTGCTTTCAATAGATATTCTTTAGTCTCTATAACATTAAATTACAAATAAAATAAATGAGATTGATGGGTTGAACTTTGAACTATACTTAAGGTATAAAAATAGTTAAACATTTTTGTATATAGATTAGGTGTGTTGGTGTAAGATAAATTTTAATGTGAGATCTATTGTTAGTCGATAATAAACAATTCAAGAATTTTGTTGAATTAATGTATATAAGAAAGAAAAAAGTACAAGAAAATAAAAAAAAATAGAAGAAATAAATATAATAAGACAGTTGTTTGTCTCTTGAGGATTTCATTGGATTATTACTAATGTTACCTAAACGTACATACACACACATACACACACATGCACACATATCATAAACATACACACACATTACACACATATACACAATATAATGTTACTATAATTTTTAGAACAAATAAAAGGGAGAGACATGAGTTACGACACATCTTTAAACGATCCTCTCTTGTTCTTATATATTCTCAATTTATTATTAATTTTGGGGTTATAACGCGCGTATAGAATTTCTTCTTATCTTAAAAAAGAGTTTATGACACAATTTGTATAGTATTTAAATTAATGTTAGCTCGTTATTCATAGGTAGATATGGAATTTAAAACGACAAGAAAGGGAATTGCATATTGAGTATATATAACAGATGAATATAAGTTGTTGTATTATTCATCATAAAACATCTAAATTCATATATAAAAAATTTTTTTTAACGTTTTTTTCTTCTATTATTAATCACCTCATCAATCTATGAACGCGTGCAAGATCTCTAAAAAATAAATGAAATGTTTCAAGTAAAATACAATAACAATAAAAAAAAAAAAAAGATGACTGTAACCGACAAAGCAGAATTTTATGAACCAAAGAAAAAACGCATTAGAGACGACACTATTTTGGAATATATAGCGTTGAGATGTAAAAAGAAAAAAGAAAAACTTATAATGTCGTTTTATATTGATACGCCCACAAACTAATTGGAGATGAAAAAAGATTAAGATGGTATGCACGTTAGAACTGCTTCCATTAGAAAAAAGAAAAAATAGAAACAAAAAGAAAGAGTTACACGATTATTTATTTAGAATTAAATTGAATCAAAGACAAAAACAAGTTTTCAACTTATAGACTTGTATATCAAAATAAATTTGGATTTTCTTTATTTATTTAAATTAAAATGGAAATTCTGTTAATCCTCTGTTAGTTCCAATTCTTTTTTTTTTTTTTTTGGAAATATTTTCTCATTAGAAACAAAGGCTAATTAATATCACGAATACCTACTGTTGATGATAAAATCCGTATGTTGTATAGTTGCTTCCGTTTACTTAACTTGTCATAATTTATAACTAATTAGACAATAATATACAAAATGACACGTTAATACGCAATAAAAACATAAACAAACAAACAAACAAACCAATCTAATTAACAATTTTTGTTTCTTTAAGCCCGAGAAAAGATAAACAAACAAAAAATAAGTTTTTATTGAATAATTTAATGTTTTGTGATTTTTGTTTTTGATTTTGTAGTCGCTCCTAATTTAAATATTATTCACAAAGTTACCAAAACAAATAACATAATTTGTTGACAGAAAAATAATACGTTTTGATTATTTGCATAACTTTAAGCAACAATATTTATTTTTATTAATTTAAAAGAAAAACAATTATTTTCGCTCGGTAGGTGGATTCGAAAGAAATTCATTTAAGTTGTCTACAATTTAGAAAGTCTTTAAGTTGGCCCATAAATCAGGAATAATTTCCACTCATAATTTTATTGCAAAATAATTGATTTTACTAATTTGGTCATTAAAAAATATAAATAAAATTGAAATTAAATTCGATTGAATAATAAAAACTGACCAAGTGGCAACATGACAACATTGCAACATGACGGCGTTTGGAACCATACGCAGATGCTAGATGGTTCAGAGCCCACCTAAAAATAACTAGGCCTCTTTGTTACTAGTTGATGTACAAGGCTAAATAAAAAGTACAAAATGCTAAAGCAAAGACAAATACAATAATAAAAAATTGCATTTGATCTTCTTTCTAACTAAACCCAAATCGTTATTTGAAAAATTAAATATTTTATTAATAATTTCCAATGACAATTAAAAAACATATTTAATTTATGTTCAAACTTTTTTTCCTTGTTCCTTTTTTCATTTTATTTTATTTCATCTTCTGGAAAGCTTTCTTTTGTGGTTTACTATACAATTTTCTATTAAAAAAAGGGAAAAACCCGTGTATGGATACGAAAACTTTGATGGACGTACTTATTTTTTTTTTTGATAAGGGTTGGATAGATTGATTGATTGAACATTCTTTAATAATGTTGATGTTTAAATGCCTTTATTCATTTTTAGGTATTTCATTGTTGTATATGAAATTTATTTTGTCTTTCAATATTTGGATAATAAAAAATTTCACTTAATTATTTATCTGAATGTTAAATGATTGTTTGGTCTTAGCAGTTACTACCTGTGTTGTGAGTATTTTAGAGGCCAAATTGTATTGCGATTGTGTTTCGATCAATATTTTGAACTTTATTATAGAATAAATTCATTTTTGTTGTTTCTTTTCTTGAAATATTTTACATCATCAAATTTGGATTTAGATTTGAAATCCTGTGTAAAACAAATAAAGTAGAATAAGAGTCAATTTGTCGTATTACAACAGAACAAACAAAGCAACAGAGTAAATGTTAAATTTTATATCGAAATAAAATTCACGAATAAAATCATGTGATTTGGATATTGTATTTTTTTTCTGTTCTTAGGATTTATGGCTTTATATTTGATTTAAGACTTTTCTGATTTTGTGACATTTCAATATCGATTTTTTACTCAGTAAAGTCTTCTTTCCCATACACTACTTTCTTATACATATAGACTGGTTGCCCTGAGTTTTTATGAATAACAGAAAAATGTACAAACAAAATTAAATTAACAAAAGAGTTAAAAAAAAAGAAAAACAAATGAAAGCGAACACAATTATTAATTGTCTTCAAAATTAAGTTGAAAATTTAAAAATATTCTATATATAAAAATGTGAATGAGATTTTATTCGAATAAAAAGTGGTAAACCAAAATGATTTTAGTAAAAATCTTTTTTTGGTATTTTAATGAACTTGCTTGTGTGGATTTTCTTTCACTTGATTTGTTTTTTATTTCTGCTAACATTTTCCCCACATATTTACAAATTGTTGCTAGAATAGGATTACCTACTGAGAAACACAACCCAAAAAAAAAAAAAAACAAGGAACAAAAAAAAAAATAATCAGAGGAATTCTTATGATCCTCTGATAAGGGGGAAGAAAATCGTTATCTTCGTAAATGATATGCTAAAGATATCGAAAGTATAATATTTGTGTTTCATATTATCACGTATGCGATTGTGTTTATTTTCACTAAAAACTCAGTTGAAAGGAAGTTAAAGGAATAAATTGTTTGTGCATGTTTTTTTAAATAAATTTTTTAGCCATCATGACAAACCATTATTTTTTACAATCATATCTTTTTTCTTCATTTTATTCTTCGTCTACAGAAATGAAGACACGACGCTCCATTTTAATGTTGCCTTTAAATAAAGTTAGGCTAGGCCAGGCTAGATAATAACACTTTCTACTATTAGTTGCTAAATATAAAAATTAATGAATGTTTAACTCATAGCATAAAACTTTAGATAATTAAAGGTATTAGTGAAAAGTACCCTCATAGATTAAAGTTTATTTCATTATTATAAGTTTCATACAATAAATAATGAAAAACAGACTGCCAACTTGTATACAAAGATTACTTTATTTGTATATATGAACATTTCAACTTGTTATACATTGTAATCAGTATAACTAAAGAAAAATGTATAACAAAACATCACATCAGTAAAACTTCTCCAACTACCACATATTAGAATTAAATATTTCCTTATTTTTTTTATGCTGTGTTGATGGTGAAGAAAATACCTACGTAAATGTCAGTTCCATAAGAGTGATGTGTAGATGGAAATATATCTTATAACTTTTCACATTTATTTTTTGTTTCCTTTTTTTTTTTTACTAATGTGAGTTTATCAAATAAAATCAATAATACAAGAATACACTGTTAACGAATGAATTTATATGAATTCATTTGAAATTTTCCATCATTTACTTTCTCTTATAGAACTTTTAGAATCACAAAAGATATTTTCCTTATTCACACTAAAGGGTCAAAAAGGGTTATGTTTGTGTAGAGAGTTTTGATGATGAAACTGAACTTTTTTTTTTCTTTCTTGTTTCGTCAAGATATTTAATTAAAAATTGCTCAATAATTATAGGGAACCATTATTTAGAGACAAAGAATAATGGGAGAGAATAATTAATTGAAACAATGACGCATAAAAGATGAAATTCATTTTATATTTTAACCAATTTTCTTCTTTCTTTTTTTCTTTTTTTGTTTTTTTATATTTTTGCAAGACGAAAAGAATTTAAAATCGCAATTTAAAGAAAAAAATTGTAAGTGAGGGGAGGTGGGATACGTAACTGTGTTGTATTTCATAATGATACCAAAAGTATACTTAAAAAGATGTAAATTTCAAATTAGAATGGACCCAAAATTATTTAATTCTAAATTAGTACAGAATAACCAAAAATGAAAATGACGGTAGTTTGAATATAATTTAATAATAATCTTTAAAGTTGGCATCTTGTGTTTTCTCTTCTTTTAATTTCCTAAAAATAGACGTCATAATTACACATTTATTTTTAAGTTCATAATTTTCATTATAATAAAAAAAAGAGACAATTATGTTAATGTACCTAATTTGTTCGTTTTTGTTGTTGTTGTTGTTGTTGTTGTTGTTGTTGTTGTTGTTTTATAGTTTTACATTACAATTAGATTTTCTTAATAATTTTTCTGGTATACCCAGAGAGAATGAGAATATTATCATAATTATAATTTTTATTACTGTGTATAAAAAAAAACACACACACATACACAAAAATTATTCATATAGAATTATGCAAAACATTTCTTTTCTTTTTCGCACTTACGATCTGACAATATAGAAAGAAAAAAAAATAGTAAGAAAATACAGTAAAGAGGTGAAATTATTTGAAGCTTTTCTTATATTTTTTTTTCCGTTTTGCTTTAGTCAATAAACAGGGTGAATATGAAGAAGAAGAAAGAATTGTATGTACTCAACTAAATAAGCTTTATGGAGATGTCTGATAAAATTTGAAGTTACTTGTCATGCAGAGTAAAATTCTAACAAAAAAGTCATTTGTTGAATGTATTTCCAGATGTTTTTGTTTTACTTTTATAAAAGATTAAATTAAATAAATGACAACGACAACGACAACAACAACAATAACAATAACAACAACAACAACAACAATAACAATAACAACAACAAGAGTATGTGATTCTTTATAGAAGATAAATGAAGACTTTTTGTCGAAACAAATATAAAACTTTTTTTCTTTTCTTTTTACTAAATCAAGTTTTGATTTTATTTTATTTTGTTGTTTTTGTTTTTGTTTGTATTTGTGTTTTTTTTTTATGTAAAGTTACATCCATTACAAGTTTGAAAGGTTTTGATTTAGGTAATTTGAGAGTATTTTATTTCATTCAATTTTCTTTATGAGTCAAAATTGAATTTTTCGTAATAATTTAATTTTATCATTTTAACTTTTGTTTAATTTAGAGAAAAAATAATTAAAACATTTTGATTCTTTCACATTTAAATATTCTAAATTAAAATTTGAATTAAAGAAAATTTATTCTTTAATCATGACTTTGATTGAATTTAATTGTTTAAATGTGAAACAGCATTAAGTATATATGTCAGCCATTAATCTACGTAATCCTCCAACATACAAAACATACAAAAAAAAAAAAAATGCTTCAAAATCTGATTAACTTTTTCTTTTGTTTTTGTTTTTCAATGAAAAAATTAAATATACAGGAACAGGATAAGAACAACAGAAGAAAATAATTTTTCACGTGAAAGTTTTTTTTTTTTTTTGTTAAATTCTGTCAATATTTAATTATTTACTTTTTTGTTCCTTTTTCTTTAATAAAATCCTTGAAAGAACATTTTCTGTATACTTTTATAAATCTAATTATTTTTAATGTCTAATTAATCAATCTTAATGTAATGTTACTAAACTGGTAATTTTCTTATAATTAGTTTTTCATTTTCATTTCATATACACATTTTCTTATAAAAATAAATAATGAACATATCGTCTATTTAAAATTAGATTTTCATTAAATACATTTTCATTTATTCTAATCAATTATTTACCTTTAATTACTCTGTTCTTAGAACTAGAAAATATTATAACATAAAGAAAAAAATAAAACTTGAACCAAAAGTCAAAACAAAGACTGTCACAATACTCGTCTTTGTATATTATTTTTATGTAAAAGTTTCTTTAAGAATATTTATTGTGTAATCGTCTTTAACCACAAAAACAATAATATGTAATACAATTCATTTAAAGTGTTTGATGATGATCGTAACTTGCAGTTTTTTTTTTATGTCTGTATATGAGAGAATCTAACACAAAACAAATGAAAAATAAGAAAACAAAAAGAATTTGGTTTACCACGCGATAATTATAGGTTTTAATGGAGTTCTTTCTTTTGCGCAACATCCGGCAACATCTGTTATATATATTTTAATGATGGGATTTAGTCGTGTTTTTTTTTCTTTAAGTCTCATCTTTTAAATAGTCACACACAATTTTAATGATATCATTCGAAAAATTATGATGGTTAAAAGAAATATTATTCGCGTTCCAGAATATAAAATTAGAATTGAAATGTTTAATTTATTGCCATTTGTTTGATTTTATTTTTAAAATGTAGTTTCAGATTGCGAAATTCTTTTAAATTTTTGTTTTAATGTCTCATGGAATGGGTTTTAGAATTTCAAAATAATTAGTACTTAATTAAATATTAGAATCCGTGACAAATGATGTTTGTAGTTTTATAGATTTTTATACTGAATTGTATTTATTCTGATTGTCAAAATCAGTACGTTATTAAAAATCAGTACTAAATTTATATTATTTCTTTCTTTCCAGTATTAAATATTCTAAACGTAAGACGTAAAATAAAAGAATGGCTCTACAGTGTGCTACAGGCTCAATTCGAAAATATAAAGAAGGGTCGTATTTGAGTATAGATGACAAGTAAAAGGTTTAAAGTAAGTAAAATATAATACTTTAATATTAGACCTCACTTCAGTTTATTTCTTTGACCTACATTTATTTATGAAAGTTCTTTCTGTAGTTCAACATTAATTTAACTTCCATTTAAAATTATTCCAAAAGCACTACAAAGTTTTAATTTTATTTTTCTCATCCTTACATTTTATAATTAAATTGGGTCTGCATTTATTTATTTTTAATTTTTATTGTATGAATAAAAATATTCTAAATGACGTTTTAATTGATTGATAGAAATGTGCAATCATTACGTTCAATTATTTCCTTCATCCTGTTTTAATTTTATTTCAAAAGTAGACAGTTGATCGTTAGTGTATTTGTGAACAGCAGTTAAAATTCATTTCCATATAAATAAATATGTTGTACTGTTTGGTAAATTATTTATCAAAAAAGATTTATATAGATTAGATTAAAATTAATCTAACTTGATTAACATTTTTAATGATTTAAATGATTTGACATTCATCATACCATATTAAATTTTCCTCTGTTTCCACATATCACAATTATGTTGTCATTTATAATTCTGACTAACAGATAAAAACAATTTAAATTTAATTAAAATAAAAATGAAACAAAATTAATTCTCATATTAAATTGTCATTTTATTATAATTTTAATGAAATTATTCGTATTTTATTTTTGCTGAATTTCAAATTTTCGTAAAAAAGAATTTTTAATTTCAGTTTTTTTTTTTTAAAAACAAAAAAATCAGCAAATAATTTATTTCATTAAATTCAATTGAATTTCATTTATGTTCACAGTGTGGTGTAAATATATAAAATATACAGACAATGTAAAAATTGAATCGTCAGAAATACAATTGAAATAATATAATAAAAACCAAACAATATTTTATACTTTCAGTAAAGGAATTCGTATAAATAAATGTACGCGATTAAAGCAAATATCTTTATTTGTTAATTTTTATAGATTCAATAAGATTAAAATTTAATTACGTGAATATAAAATTTGAATGTTAGTCGAAAAGGATTTTTGTTTGATGTGTTAAGTTTATTAGAATAATTTTGCTGTTGTCCAGTATTCTAATGTGTGTTCCAATTACGAGGCAATATACCTTAATTGACTATTTAATTTTAATGTTTACCAAATACAATGACTTTTATAAATTGTATCTGTCTCGTCTAATACTAAATTTAAGTTTTTAAATTATTATGTAAATTTATTTTGAGGTGGATCATATACAGATTTACTTGCTCATACCAAATTATTTGGTATTTTTTCAATAACAGCAAAATACATCATACAAGCCGCGAATGTGATTGATGCGCTTCCCACAAGGTGTTTGAAACAAAATGCGTAGGATTAATTTTTTATTTCAGGTGTTTTTTTTTTTGGTTCAAGTACGTTACTAAATTTGCATTATACTTTTTTTTTTGTTTTGTTTTGTTTTAAATGTGTCACGTGTTCGGGATTGAAAATAAAATTTTTGAAAATTACCCATTCCATTATTTGGTTAGACATTGATGAAAATGGAAAATATTAAAGTTAAATTAGCAAAATCGACTTAAAAACTTTTATAGAAAAATATTAATTAATAGTTATAAAATATTTATACTCCAATAATCTCTATCTTTATAAATTACATCAATAATTGTCACTTTAAATTTAATCCAGATCTATCAGAATTCACACGAATAATATTCTTGTATTTGTTGTTATAAAATGTTACAAAATAAATAGACGTTGTTATGTTTTGTATAAATAAATGGATTATATTACATAAACCATCTACATAAAATATCTATGAAATATTTACTGTGAAAACTGAAATTTGAGTAAATGGTGAATAATCTGCATATTTATGTGTTACAATTTGATATTTCAATGATAAAAAAAAGTAAGCAAGAGTATTTTACACTCCGATATAGAACGAATTAAAATAAAAAAATGACGTCCACACATTTGTCTTTTTTTATACAAATTTTTTTAATTATTTTTGAAAATTAATTATGATTTTGTTCAGAAATTTTTATTAAAGATTTTATTTTATATTTTTAATGAAAACTGAAAGAATCTGATAAAATTTCTATTAATTAATTTTATGAATGAAAATCAATCGATCTTTTTTATTCTGTAATTTCTGTTAAGACCAACCAATCAACATTTCTAAATGATTATTATGGAATGAGACAATATTTCATATTCAAACATTTTTTTTTAAATTAATTGCGGTTTATCTAAGAAATCCTAGATGGTGGGTAGATTCTTTATATAATAATTTAATGACCTTGTGAAAAATTCTTCTACATCAATGTGATTAAAAGTCGTTTCACACAAATTAAAACGTAAATTATTTATTATTAATTCAACATCAGTGCGGTTAATCAAAAGTGTTTCAATTCATACTGATATTTGTGTATTTATCTTTGATTAAACTCCGACAATATTTTAATTATTTAATCAAAACAATAACACCTGACTAACTGAAATCAGTTGAAAAAAAAACAAATACAAAAATCAATTTATGTTTTGTGTTAACCCAGACGCAAAATAAAATAAAATAATGGTTATTTAAATGTGACATGTACCAGTAAGCATTTACATATTTTTAATAATTAGTGTCAATAACACTGTCACATATACACGGTATTTATTTTCATTATATATTATTGTACCTTGTACAATATACAAAACATAAATATATAATTTAAACATTTGTTTTTATATAGGTGAGGTCACTGACAGTACAGTATAAGAATAAAATGTCCCCTATGTGGTTAAATGTTATATTACCTTCTATACCTAGAATATAATACTATGAACTGTAATAATATAATAAGTACAGTATTTTATGCTGGTCAACCCATATATTAACAACGCATGACTATAATAAACATATAAATGTCATAAATTACAGACATTGTGGTTTTTTTTTGTATGAAAAACAAAACAAAAAATAAATCATTAAAGTGATAATCGCATTGAATATAAAATTGTCTTAACGCTAGAGTTTCTATGCAATCGTCAATTTTAAATTTTAAAAAGTATAAATTTACTTAACATGATTTTAGTGATTTTGCATATACAAATTTTATAAACAGCTAATTTATTAAACACACATAAAGTAGTAGGTAATGTTTAAATACATCTATGACCCTCTGGCCGGTGTGTAGGACAAAGGTTTTAACCGAACGATCTGCATGTTTTCCTAAGATGCATGCTGAATGCGCCGAATTGAATTTAAAATTGCATGTGCAGATGCTAAGTGGTTCAGAACCCACCTCAAAAATTGTAGGTTTAAAGGGTGAATATAACCAAAAGGTTGCTTGTCTTTGTAAAATAAATAAACTAACTAACTAAACAGGTAATTAAACTTAGCTGATTTTTATTCATTAATATTAAAGCTACAAATAAAGAAGAATCACTATTTACAAATTCTTCCTTTAACTTCGCAATATCGTTTCTATTTATTTAACTTATGTTATTGCATAGCTGTTTGTTGATAAAGGATTTTTTGGTTCCAAAATGATTCGAATTCAAGCACCTGGAGATGTCTACGCAATTTGTAAATCGATATAAAATAAGTTGGTATTGTTATTGTTGAGTTTTTTTGGTGAAACTGAAACCAAAAAGATGTGACCCTTTCTTTTGATATTATTTAGAAAATTATTATTTTGAATTTCCTGATTATTTTATACACCAGTAATCCATTCTACAAAGTGAAGTTTAATAGAGTTCCGATAAATAATAATGATAAATATAATTTAATGTTTATAGAGAATAAAAAAATCATTGCATTGTGTCGTCTGATTTAGTCACATAAATATATAAACCCCAGTGCCCAGTATAAAGACTATATTTTAAACGGACCACATCGTTTTGTACACAGTAAATCGTACAGATTGTTTTTTTTTCTTTCTTTATTTTTTTGTTGCTTTCATTTTATTTTCCCCTTCATTTGTCATTTTTTTTATCAGGTCATTATATTTGTTGGTCACCCATTTTTTTTCTTCTTTGTGGGCATTTACTGTTTGCTTTTTTTTTCATTTTCATTGTAGGGTGAATATCACCACAAAGCCGTTTATTTATTTGACACATTTTTACCCCATTTTCATGACATTAATCTAAACGCACAAACACACACACACACACACTTACAGTCACTTACTTAAAAAAAATAGTACAAACAATTTAATAGTTATTGCTGATTTGTGTTTAATAATTAATAATAATTTTTTGTTGTGTAATTTTGATGGTTTTTCCTTAATGGCACATTTTTTAAGTGCGTGCTTTCCCAAAATTTACAAACTGTACGCAATCTGTAGATTTAGTTTATTTTGAAAATAAGCTTTATTAACTGGCTAATGTAATTCAATTGTGTTTCTGTTATAATCTTATATTTTTTCCACTTTATAAATGACACAAAATCTTAATCTGACGAAACCAAAAGTTTTACCATTTTTAAATTGAATTTTGTCACTTTCATTAATAATTGACAATCACAATCTCCTAAGACTTACTAAATTTTGTCTGCATAATGGATTTGTTCATTATTTAAAAATAAAAAATAAAATTTAATCGATTTAAATTTTAATAAAAAAAAGAAAAAATAAGGAAAGCAATAAAAATGAAGAAAATTGTTTCAATCTATAAAAAGAAAATTAAACCCAAAAACCTAGATTATATTTCCTTTAGAAAGAAAATATTCTGTCTTGAGTTTTGTACCAAAAATAAAAATAAAAATAAAAAAGAAAAAACTTTTTTTAAAGGAAAAAAAATTAGGAACGTAAATTCATTCAAGTTTGAACATAAAATGTTATAAGAATATTGGAATTTGAGTTATAAGTATAAAACTCATACCGACAATATTTAACCTACTTCATATTTTCCAATTTCCGATTATGACATATTTGTTGAGCCTTAAAAAATATAAATAAGAAAAAAAAAACAATTATTGTGAGCAACAGAGAATTCTAAAAAAGAATTTCGATTTAAATTCATATGTAGTTAATTTTTGTTATGTTCGTTGGAATTCATTTCCTTTATTCCATTAATATTAATGGATGATTTTTATTTATTATTACAAAAATTTTAAATTCACAGAAACAATTATTTTTTATTGCTTTTCCAATTATTACAAATAAAATGAAACTTTTCAATTTACAATTTAAATATCAACGAATAATATACAGACGTATATAACTTGAGTGAATTGTTCCAGTCCAATTAAAGGTTGAAATATTTTAAGACGTTTGTATATATAGGAAATTTCTAACCCTTAGAATTAGAACTTTACACGTCAATAAAGTGAAATGAATTTCCTTTGGAAACTTAATTAAGTTAATTTAAGGTAAAAAGTTAAAAGGTCAAGTAAGTCAGTGTTCGATTTAAAGAAACTAACAATCGATTTAATTTGTTTTTATTTCTCATATTCTACCGACAAAGTATAAAATCAGTTAATTGATTATTTTGTAATTTCTACTTCGGATTATAATTAATAAACCACATATTTGATGTTTACTTTTTTAAACAAATTTCAAATAATTGATTGTCATATTTATAATGTTGCCATTGAAATTGAATTCAAGTACACTAAAATAAAACTAATTAATAATTATAATTAATTCATGTCAAACACAATTAACTCATTTTAATTGCTTTATCACACAATTTTCTGTTAAATTTAAATTGAATTGAAACACTTTGTCTTTCATATGGTTAATTCATGTTGCTTTTGAATTGATTACTTTTACATTCCAGATATTAAAACATTTAAGTAAAAAAACAACACAACATTATGATCATCGTAGGTATAACATTAAAGCAAAAAAACAACACAACATTTTCATTATTGTTACTAAAATAAAATGTAATCTATTCTTGTGTTCTAAGATTCACAACTGACTAAAGTTTCACAACCCGTTTTGAAGTCGTGTATGCTAATCTTCTATTCTTATATATATGAAGTCATAATGTTACACCAACTGGGACTCAACACTGAATTTAGATAATATCTTTGTTTATTCGCGTGGCAGACAAAAACAACAACAATAACAACGAAATATCTAATTTCCACGACAACAAATGGAAAACAAAAGAAAAACAAACAAACAGCAGTAGTCATGAAAGTTCAAAATAAATTTTATATGAAGAAGGATTTATTTTTTTTTTCTCTTTTTCATTTCAATAAAATTCTATTGAAGCATTCGGTACACATTTTGTATTATTGTCAAAAATGTGATCTTGAATTTACATATTCAATTAAATCAATGAAAGCACAAAAGCTCAATATATTTGAGATCAACAAACCTTTAATATAAATAATTGTAATAATTGTATAAATAATATCAAAGACAAAATATAAATCGATCACGTTCACATAAATCATAAATGTCTATTACGATAAAATGTATTTAATAATTTCTATTGAAAAACATTTAGATATTTGTTCATGATATTTTCATTCAATTTGTCTCTTTTATCAATTTTATTTATGTTTTTCTTGTCAGTTTCTTATATTGTCTATTTCAGTACCAAGATCAAATATACGAATATATTTTTCATTCAAGTTCTCTATTGTTCATCAATTTCATCATTCCACAAAATATTTATTTAGTTGTTATTTTCTTTTTTGTTGTTATAAACATTCTTCAGTTATGTTCGATTTTTGTAAGAAATTAGGACGATCAAAAATTTATCAAAGAAATTCGATAAAATTTGTAACTTTTTATTATTTTTTTGTATGAAAATATGAAATATAAGAAATTGGCAACAACAACAAAATGATAAATGGACGAATATTAAAAAGAAATATTCTAAGAGACAAAACATTATTTTCTTCTGATTAAAATTGAATTTATGTAATAATGTTAATTTAAGAAAGATTAAGGAAGAATTGGAAGCTTAAAAGAATCTTGTTTTTCACAGTGATTGATTATAATTTTCTTTTTTGTTTTGTTCTTTTGATTTTTCCATAAAATTTTCCATACAATTTTTTCTTTATTAATTATTTTGAATTTGTCCAAATTTTTATTAAAAATCTTGTTTGAATTTAATATCCAATTAAAAATAAAGGGAACATTGGAACTAAAGAAAGCAAAAAAAAAGGAAGGAAAACAGAAGAGAAAAAAATGGAACAAAAAAAAAACGCGAGAGAAACAAACAAACATCGACGAACCCATAAATTTAGTGGTAAACACAAAACCAGAACTTTTTTTATGAATTATATAAAAAATGAACGCTTCAAATTTTGTTTATTTAAATAAGGATACTGATTTTAGTTCACTTCTGTTGTTTAGGTTTAGAATAAAAATAAATAAAAAAAATTAAAAATTAAATGAAAAATGAAAAATAAAAAATTCTTTTCAACGTTTGTACTTTGTAATAATCCGCATCTCATCAATTCTTTTCTCCACAACACGGGAAAACATTTTTAATTTAAGTAACATAATATTTATTCATCATTTTTAGTTCTCTGACTTTTCAATAATTTATTTTTATTGTCTTTTATGAATATGGAGAATTCCATTTTTTACATTAAAATTAATAAATAACCTGAACAACTTTTTTCCTTCCTCAATTAAATATTGAACATACAACAAGAATTGATCCCCTTAATTCTGATATGATGAAAATATATACAAATTTATCTCATCCCGTAAATGATGAGTTTGTAAATAAAAATTGTAATCTAATGGTAATCTTCTATTTAATACACAGACGATATATAGTCAAATCTGTCTATGTCAAAATATATATTTACGTCCACCTTCTTTATGGAGAAATGGTGAAATGGTGAAATGGATGGAGAAAGTTGTAGATCTATACGCACTTAATATAACAAAATATAAAATGAAATTAAAGGATTTAAACTGAATCTAAGTATTTACTAAGAAGATAAATATAATTTATGAAAATTACATCAGAGCAACAGTTTTTTTTTTCTTCTTTCTTTCTTTCATTCTTAACCAATATATTAATTCACTTGAAACTCACTTAGAAAAGTTTATTCCTTTTTCCATAAAATCTTGTTTTAGTTCTGTAGAATATTCTCTTGAAAGTTTCTTTCTTTTTTTATCTAAAATAAATGAAACTTTTTATAAAAGTATTCATTTCTGAAGTTTTTCCTTTTACTTATTTTTGTTTTTTATTGTTCTGTCTGTATAGGAAAAAATAGAGTAAATATATACGAATAGAAAGTTTTTCAAACAAAATTAAATGCAATCATAATTTTTACTTTTTATTTATTTTATTTTTTTATCTTTACAGAATTTTATTGTAATTTTCAGTGAATATTCTTACGGATTACATATTTATTCAAAGAAAGTTTATTTGTTTTTATGTCTTTTTTTTTTTTTTTTTGATTAAATGTTACTTTAAAATTATTGATACGCGACATAAAAATGATTGAAGTGAACATAAAAGTTTTTGACAAAATTATGAGGAAAAATCTGTTATTAATAAAATAACCAATAATTTTAGAAGCGCAGGAGTTAATACTTATAACAATATTTCATTTAATTTAATTTCTTAAAAGAAACAACACAAAACCACCATTAATTGATATCATAAAGAAATTTGTGAAGGGGAATTAAATCTTATTTCATTTGATAAAACTGAATGTTACAACTGAGATCAAATGAAATACCTAATTTGATGGAGCTGACCATAATATTTATTCTAGGTCATCGTGAGCATGAATATAAATGAACATATTATGATAAAATTGATCATAATATGGTAAGTCCGAACTAGTGCTAATCATATTAGTGTAGATGAAGGCACTTATGATATTCATTCAATTATAAAAAAATTAGAATTAAGTTTAAAGAAAATCCAAGGGAAAATCTCTACGACTCATACACAAAGAACGTATTATAAAAAATAATCCAATATCTGAATGGACATACAAAAAAACAGAAGAAAAGATTAAAAAAACAAAAGCAAAAAAAAAAAAAAACAGGAGATTAAATTTCCACAGCAACAAAAATGTCAAAAGAGAGAAAACAGAAAACGTCTTCTTTTTATTTTCTCTAAAATGGGGGAAAAAACAGGAATAAAATTGGTAAAATTTGTTGTTTGTTTTCTTTCTGTTTTTTTTTTTTTTGTTGCCCAATAATCAACAAGGATAACCGAATATCTGATTGCCTTTATATTACAGTGAAGTATTAAAACAAATTTGTATTGATTTTAAAAATTTTCATTTATGTGTGTGTGTGTGTGTAGAGAATATAAATATTCTAACATTTTATTTGTTTAGAATTTATATATTTCTATAAAAAAAAAGAAGCTTTTATACGTTTACATTTTCAAATAAACCTTGCCCTTGATATGGTCTTGAAAATTGTACATTTTTTATGTGATTTTTTTTTTATTTTTTTTAATCAAATATTTACTTTCAGGATCAGGTATTGTGTGTTCAAAGAATTCCAATTTTAAAAAGAGATAATTGAGATGTTTAACGATATCCGTTATAAATATTTCTTCTTGTTGCCGTATAATGCGGTATTTTGTCTTTTATTGTTGAAAATTTCAATCAGAAAATAAAAATCGTTAATGTCTTTATATTTTTATTCTTTTTTATTGATAATCGTTAAACTTTATATTCTCACAAGAATAACATGTTGAATCAGAACTTAAATATTATAATCCTACGAATAATTAAGACATATTTTGATATGAACAATATTATATACACATACATATAAACTGAAACAACAAAACTTTAAAATTTCACTGAATATTTATTTTTGCCAATATATTTCGACTGCTATGCTAGTCATTATATTATTATATATTCCTGTCCAAAAAAATGTACTAAAATTAAATAAATTGCTATTACACAAATTCTTATGATTTTTTTTCTTTTCCTACAATCACAACAGATCTTCTTTTGTTTTTTTTCCACTGTTTCTCTCGCCTATTTTGTTTCCTAGATAAATATAAAATATTATCGGAGCAGATAATGTATTTTTTACTTCATTACGCAAATTCACCCTTTTGTCTAATAATTTTGATTTTTCTTATTTTTTTGAATAAACAGAATCTGAATGAAAACATCAAAACTGTAAGATTGTCAAAGGCCTTAAATGACCATAGTAGCGGTTGAAATCTCAATACGAATTTAATCTAATATTTTACATTTATTCAATTTAAAGTCTTATAAAAAATGTTAAACTAATTCCAATGAAAAAGTTTTTATTTAGTAAAATAATTTCTTCCATGTTTATTGATGTTAGATGACCAAAGTATAAAGACACATATTTTCATGGATCACACACGCACTCAAATAAAACACAATGTTTTTCATGTAAAACAACATACTTCGTGAAAAAAAAAAACATTTGGAAAATTCCATCAATAAATGGGCGAATAAAAACAAGGAAACCAAAAAAAAAGTTGAATTGAATCAATTTTTTTTTTGTTTTGGGATGAAAACATTTGATCAAAACACACATTTGAAAATTAAATACGTAAATCGTAAACCTAAGTGAATTATGAAATGATCTAAATTGAAAAAGTTTAATATTTATTTCTGGATGTTCATAAATGTCGATTCTAATAAAAATCAATAAAATGGAATATCCAAATTTTATTTGAATAAGATCCGATAAATTTCTCTTCAATTATTTATGGTTTTTTTCTTAGTACAAATTTTTCCACATCAAACATTTCTAAAATTCTCAACCAACATAAACAATTCTGTTCTCTATTTTAAGGATATCCTCATAAAGAAACAAGAACTTTAAGGATTTGATGCTCAATACACTTGAATCGAATTCATTCTAACCTAAATCAAAACATATTTGTTCTTTAATAATTCAGAAGTTAAACTATTTTTTTTTTGTATTAGGAAAAAAATTAACAATGAAGCACAAATATTTTGGGTCATATCAAATATGATAATGTTATATTCTTCTCTATCCTCTTAAATCTTTTAAAAAAGTGTATACCTAAAACATAGTAAAAATATTATTTAATCTGACCTCAAAATTGGTTCATTTCAAATAAACACACGATAAATTTTTTCAAATAAATCTTCATAATATCTTATGATCAAAATCTATTTTCTCCTTTATCTTCGATTTAACGTTTTTTCTTTCTTTCTTTTATGTACAAAAAAGAATAACAAAAAAGTACAACAACAACCATATAAGAAAACATGAAAATTCCATATCTAGAAAATGACAATGAATATAAAAATGATTATGATTATGATTTTGTGCTGTCCCATATATCGTGTCCTTGTTCTTGTTATTGTGTTTTTTTTTTAAGTAAAAGGAAAAATGGATGATTCAACAGACGGCAAAAAAAAAGATATTTTATATGTTTCTGACATATTAAATTGTCATAAGAAAAATCTATTTCAAATATTGATGGATTGATTAATTCTTTGATTATTATTTAACTAAGCTACTACTAAGTTATTAGGAGACGTACTATTTTTTAGGAGGGTTCTGAACCACGCATCTGCTATTTAAAATGTTATATGACTTTCATATTTTCTATTGAATATACTGACACATGTAAATTTACAGAACCATCAAATTGATTCCGTAGTCCGTAGTCCGTAGTCCGTAGTCCGTAGTCCGTAGTCCGTAGTCCGTAGTCCGTAGTCCGTAGTCCGTAGTCCGTAGTCCGTAGTCCGTAGTCCGTAGTCCGTAGTCCGTAGTCCGTAGTCCGTAGTCCGTAGTCCGTAGTCCGTAGTCCGTAGTCCGTAGTCCGTAGTCCGTAGTCCGTAGTCCGTAGTCCGTAGTCCGTAGTCCGTAGTCCGTAGTCCGTAGTCCGTAGTCCGTAGTCCGTAGTCCGTAGTCCGTAGTCCGTAGTCCGTAGTCCGTACAAATATTAATCATTTACAAAACTTAAAAAAAAACTTCAATAAAAATAAGTAATATTTTATTTCTTTCTATTTTGTCTTTCATATTTCTTTATAAAAAAGCGTAATATAAATGCAATACACTTAAAGTATAATCACTTAAGTTACACTATTTATAAAGGAATATAAAATACAAACGTGTTACATTTGAGAAAAAAAATTATTACATTAGTCCGTAGTCCGTAGTCCGTAGTCCGTAGTTCGTAGTCCGTAGTCCGTAGTCCGTAGTCCGTAGTCCGTAGTCCGTAGTCCGTAGTCCGTAGTCCGTAGTCCGTAGTCCGTAGTCCGTAGTCCGTAGTTCGTAGTCCGTAGTCCGTAGTCCGTAGTCCGTAGTCCGTAGTCCGTAGTCCGTACAAATATTAATCATTTACAAAACTTAAAAAAAAACTTCAATAAAAATAAGTAATATTTTATTTCTTTCTATTTTGTCTTTCATATTTCTTTATAAAAAAGCGTAATATAAATGCAATACACTTAAAGTATAATCACTTAAGTTACACTATTTATAAAGGAATATAAAATACAAACGTGTTACATTTGAGAAAAAAAATTATTACAAATGTTTCGGTACGCTACAACTTATTATTTTTGTCACCTAAAAAAAAAAAAAATTTCATGCAAGATACACAACAACCGACGACCATAACAAAAGTATAAAACCTTTTTGTCTTTTTTAGTCTTTTTTTTTCTTTACTGTAGACAATTATTTTCATGGGAATATGAAATAAATCATCATCTCCTCCTGTTACTCAAAAAAAAAAACTCTTATATTTATGACACAACCAAGTATTATTTATTTATTATAAAGAAGAGAAATTCTATTGAGATGTTCCTTTTCTAAAAGCCTTTTCTTGTTTTTTATTCTATTTTTTTTTCTCTGTTTGTTTGTCTTCTATTTTTCTAAAATATTTTTTTTTTTTACTTTTCCATTTTGTTGTTGCCTTCTCCCCCCTTTTTTTTAAGTCGTCCTCTTTTACTTATTCTTCTTCTTATTTCCAAGTTAAGTTTGTTATCCCACAGCTAAAGGACGAAAAAAGAAAAATATAAGAAAGCAAGAAAGCAAGAAAGCAAGAAAGACCAAAAGGAATAAAAGAAAGAAAGAAAGAAAGAAAAAAAAGAAACCCTTCCATCATTCATCCGCAACACGTACATTCATAATTCATGTGTTTTATAAGGTCAAAATAGGATTAGATTTATTTTTGTTTTTATTTTGTGGACGAAAAATACAAAAAAAAAAAAAGAAATTGTGACGAAAAAATATTGGTTCAGCTTTTCTACGAATATAATAAACTTTAGAGGTTCACGTCAGTTGCGTGTTAAGGTGTGATTTATTTTGTAGCACCCAGTCACTGCTTACCTTCATTTTTAGAATAAATTATGTAAACGTAGGAGAGTAAAAAGGAAAGAAGAAGAAAATTTATTAACGGACATTGACATCAACTTGTAAATGGATTTTCTTTTCTTTTTACAATACATAAATATGAATGCCTTTAAGGTTTAAGGACACTGAATCACTGAAAGTATTTTATTATTTACTATATACAAAAATATGCCATTAACACATTAAAAATTTATTCATAAATAACTAAATTATTGTTTATTTTATTTGTTGTATGTTTTATCAATGTACCTGCCTATCACTGATTTATTTATAAATACAAAAAAAAAATCAAAATTAAATAATGTTGATGTAGAATATGGATTGAATTGTGCAAAATATATATTTATGGCTAATATTATATTATGCTAATGTAAACTGTGTGTGTGTGTATGTGTGTGTATGTGTATGTTAATAAGGACGGTGTGTGTGTGTGTGAACATTATTTTGTTTTTCGTATTAACTGAATAATAAATTTAATAAAATTTCATAATCATTTATTTAATCACATAATTTATTTATATACATTTTGATTTATAATTTTGAATTTTCCAAATGGAAATTAATTGTATAAAATAAATATGTTTGCGCGTATAAATAAAAAATAAGAAGAAAATTTCAACTTATACGAGTTATAACCCTTTAACTAACATTTTATGACGATCAAGATTTTGTTTGACTTTACAAATTGTACCAATACATCAAAATTTAATCTAAGCGATTTTCTTTTCAGTCAAAATAACGATTTTTACCTGTGAATCGTATATCTATGAGTGTGAATAATTTATACAAAACTTTTTAAAACTCAAATATCTTTTTTCATACCTTTCCATTTTCCTTTTTTCTTTTTTCTTCCCACAGATACTGAAATTTGATACAATTTTTTCTTCTTACCTTTTATTCAACCTTTTTCACAAAATTTACTTACATTTTTATCAGAAAAAATTTCCTCTATATATACTGAGAGTCATCATAATTTTTATTTCCTGTACAAAATTGTATCCGTTTATATATAAATTTTTTTTTATTAGAAAATAAAATTATTAGAAATAAACGAGAGAAAATAAAAACTAAAGGAAGGAAAAATTAAAGTTTTTTTGTTTTTGGTTGTTCCATCAAGAACTAAATTTATTCGTTATAAGACGATCTATAAAAATATATTATGTTGTTTAAAAGTACGATAAAATTAGCATAGAAACAGAAGAAATTCAATCAAATAATTTTTACTTGTACAATTGTGTCAAAAATCAGGGATAATCTTTGTTACACTCTTAAATATTTGTCTGAACAAAAGGATTACAAATATTATTTAAGGAAATGAAGTCTACCATTTATCTATGTAATTAGATAATATTGAGGATAATAAATTTGTGTGTTATATATGTGGTAATCCAGATATTACACTTAAAACAAACATGAAAGCCACAAAAAAAAAACAACAAAAACTTCCTAATGTATGTGATAGTTTTATTGAGTTTAGCTAACCACGTGCCAAAGTTATACGTACATTTATGTAAATTTCAATTTAAAACAAAATTTTTTTGATTAAATTTGTTTTGATAACTAAAAACTAAAATTCTAATTCAGGCTTAATAAAATGTAATGGATTTATATAGGAAAACAAAACAATTTAAGTAAATTAGTGTAAGTTTAGGTAGATTTGTTTTTGGAGTCGTATATTCGTCTGATTTATAATTGATCCTTTTTCTTCTTGTGAATTTATATGTTGACAGTTTCCTTTACTTAATAATAAAAATCACCAGTAGTAGAATGTAGATGATGGTTATATTTATCTGTTTGGTCAATTGCCATGATCATCAGAATTGATTTTGAGCCATCTTGAGTTAAAAGCATCACTTGTACAATTAACACTTATCGTTAATTAACTAATTACATCTGCCTAATAAAATAATCAGAACTCACATGTGTCATTCCTATAATCAGGCAAAAACATATTTCAACAATTGTTTAAAAAGCGACCAGCAAAGAAAATCAATAATTTATTTTTCAGAGTGAAAAGCTAAAATGAAACTTTTATATTTTAATTCATATTAAATTTATACAAATATTTAATCCATCGTCGTTTTTTCACTCTCTCTCTCTCTCTCTCTCTCTTCACATTTTTTGAAATAAAAATTATTACGACTGAAAAAATAATAAATGAATTTGGGTTGAGCCAATAACCTAAAAATATTTTTATTTTTTTTTTAAAGAAATAAAAATAAAATGTAAGAAAATTGAATCGAATTTTTGTTTCCACACACCAAAATGGATTTTACGTGCCTTATTTTTTTTTTTGGGAAAATGAAAAGAAAAAAAAATAAATATATTTTTGGAATCATAAAAAAAAAGTTCATCTAACACGCGATTGAAAAAGCTTATTAATTCTGCAAAAAAAAAAGAAAACCAAACAAATACGAGAAGAATGAGAAAAGTAAATAATTATTGCATTAAAATTAATGTAAAAATTCAATTTATAAAAATTTTTGCAGATTATTTTCTAATTCAGAAATCATTTCTTTTTTTTTTTTTATTAAATAATAATTCTTTTTTATTATTCACGTGAGAAGGAAGAAGAAGAAGAAGAAGAAGAAGAAGAAGAAGAAGAAGAAGAAGAAGAAGAAGAAGAAGAAGAAGAAGAAGAAGAAGAAGAAGAAGAAGAAGAAGAAGAAGAAGAAGAAGAAGAAGAAGAAGAAGAAGAAGAAGAAGAAGAAGAAGAAGAAGAAGAAGAAGAAGAAGAAGAAGAAGAAGAAGAAAAGCAAATTCTTTTTTTCTAAAAGAATGTCACATGAACATTTTTCTTTTGTTTATTTTATATTTAATGTGAATTGTAAAAAATATAAAATATAAAACAACATAATTGGATATTTCTATGAAAGCTTTATTTGTTTCTTTATATTTCTTTCTAGTTTTCTTTCAATTAATTCATTTCAAGTGGTTCTTTTAAAAGTGTTTCCAAGGAAGAACTTATGTAATTGTATATGGTTTCTTTTTAATTGAAAAATTGTGAATTAGTATAAAAATAAAAATAACTTCTTTTATGTTAAAGAATTATTGTTATAATTATTCTCTGTTATTTTATACTTGTTACGTCAAGTAGGGTAATTAATTAGTGATAGTTGTTAGGAAAATGTGAGTGTGACATTTCATGTTTCATTCGATTCTAATTTTCCAAAGCGTCACAGTTTTTACAAATAGGATATTTTACATGAGACAGATAATAATGTAAACTTTAAATGCCAAACGTGACCAATAAATTCTTATACCCGTTTTTTTTTTATTGTCTCTTTTAAGTTTATCGCTGGCGCAAACTTAAAGATATTCTGTCAAAAATATATTGAACGTCTGTTTCAATATTGATTTACTTGTTGATTAAAATTTTTTATTGTGTCAGGTTTGTGGAAGTAATTTTTTATGAATATCCTTTTTTTTCTTTTGAGAACAACCGGCATTTATTTAAATATTTTTCTCCCAATTCTCTTTATTTAAAAAAAAAACAATAGAAAAAGTTTTGTGTTAAAGTTTTATCCCGAGAATATAATTTGAATTTTCTGTTTTTTATGTTCAATATTCAAATTTTTTTGTTTTCAATTAAATATAAAGAATTTGAAAATCTTCCTTATGCAATTCTTTCTCTTTAAATTATTGATTTTTAACTAACACGTGAACCAAAATACAAAATTCTTGATGAATGAGGGAGTAAAGTTTACTTCAAAATTTTATATAAATCAATATCAGAGAGAACAACCACTTTCACCAGTAGACCGATTACGATTTATTTCGTAGAGAAATATTTCGTATTTCGGGATATTAAAAAAAAGTGTGTCGCTTATTAATCTTCAAAAAAAAAGAAAGAGACAAATATAAAATCCCAAAATGCGTACGTCGTGCTTTACTTCACTTTAAGCTAACTTATGCGCCATTTTGATTACTTTTCATTTATTTCAACAATTATTCTATCGCTCTCAAACTGACATATATTCATTTTCAAATTTGGTATAGTAAAATTTTTAAAAATTATAAATAAAAACACGAAACAAATTAATTTAATTTTTTTATTTTAGTTTTTATTACAATTTACTTGTATTACTTATATCTACTTATAGCTTATTGATACTTATTAATTATTTATTATTATCTACTAGTATTATTATTATTATTCCTATTATTTATTATAGTTATCCGTAAGTCAAGAACGTTTTGCTGAAAAAAATAAATATACACAATTAAATTATTTTGTTTCTCATTTTCCTTTTGACTGACTTAAGTTTAAACTCATCATTTTGTAATTTTTTTTTCTTGTACACGGTTTTCTTGTATTCTAAAAAATGATAAAAAGGTTATTATAGTTTCTTTTAAATTATTCTTTTAAATTTTTTAATTAAGTTTTAAAATTTTAAATCAATATAAATACTAGTAAAAATTAAAATAATAAATTTAAAATTTACTTACAGTTTAAAAAATATAAAAATACACCAACACAATAATAATAAATAATACATAAAATATCCCACAACCTATAGTAGGTTGTGAGAAATATTTCAAAAACGGGCGATGAAAAGCATAGAAACGCTGCAACGTATCATAGCATTTCGGGCATCTCGCACTAACACAGATGTAACTTTACGAAGTGACACATTCTCATTATTATGTACGTACACACATTTTCTCGTTTTTCTCTCTACGAAATAAATCTTAATCGGTCTACAGATCCAACAAATCAAATTTATTTAAAAATTTTACTTGTGGCAATTGTCTTGATTGATGAAGAACTTGTTTCGTTTTTTCTTTAGAATGATAAATTACAGTTGATCAAGTTTATATAAAAAAAAAAGTGTTTGACAGTCAGAACAATACTTTACTTCTCATTGATTTACAAATTAGGTTTGGAATGAACAACATGACTTCATAAATTAACGTAAAGTATGGAAGTGTAAATTGTATAACGAAAAATTTTGTTATTATGAAAAGTGAAAATTGAATAAATGTGTGAAAACTGAATCATTGATATAAGGAGGAAAATCAGAACAGAAATATGTGAAAATAAAATGTGCATATAAATAATTTATCACAATTTCACTGCTGGATTGTCATTTATAAAAATAGAAAAAAAGTTTGGAATCTTTGAAAATTAGAATCAAGTTAATTAAAATTTCTACTTAATTTTTAATTAACATTTAACTCTAAGAAACAACGAACAAAAGACACAAAACTTCATTTTAGAATATATATTCTCAAAGCTTTTCATTTTAACTTCTGAGCTAGAAACAAAGTATTAAATAAAACTAAAATAGCAACAATTTATTTGTATTCGTATATCCACTAAATTATTTCAATTTATAAAAACTTTAAGCTTATGCGAGAATCATCCTAACAATTTTTAAATATTTCTCGAATAACTTCACTTCATTTGAATATTATTTATCGTGAAAATTTTGATTAGTTTGATTCATGTAGAGAAATGGATTAGGATAATAATTTATAACAAAATTACGCATAAGTTTTCCTTAGAGGAATGATTTATGGTCAAATAATGAAATTGTTTTCATAAGTAACATCAAAGATGATTTTCATTTGTTTATGAAGTATCGTACTTTTACGTTCGAAATCTATTTCAGTGTAATGATGTTGACCAAATTTTTAAAGAAATATGGAAATGGGAAAAGTATACCATTTATAAGAATCTTAAATTTGAATATCACAAATAAAAATATTTCATTATTTATAAAATGGATTTTAAATGTAGACGCGTGCTTATAATAAAAAAACACTTGCAGTCATCATTTATATTTAAGTAAACATTCAACATCATATCATTCCATACATTTCAGTAGAAAAATATAAATAAACAAGTACATTGTAAAGACTCAAGTTTAAAACCAATAAATAACTTTTTATTTACAAAGGTAATAGACTTTGTATTATTTTCTTTCTTTTAAATATTAGATTAAAAGTTGTCAGACAATTAAATAAAAGTCAAAATTTGTTGGAACGCATTAAAAATTCATTTGTAGCAAAAAAATTTATAAGGGCAAAGTTTACAATTATTGTTTGAATTATAACAACAAAAATTCTCTTAGAATACAATGATTGAAATTGAAAATTAAAAATCAATCAATATGTCTGGAAAATATGATTTAGTTCAATATTCTTTTTTAGAACACAAACTTAGTTATGGATTTCTTTTGAATAATACAATTACTGACTTGCAACATTGAAATTATAAATTATATTTTGGGGCTAATAGCCATGATAGATAACAGCAACCCAACCCCAAATAAATGTCAATTTATCTATCTTTTTTGACGCGTAACAGAACACAAATTTATTCAGATAATTGAAACTTTCAAGCAATTATATGGAAATTTCTTTGATTTAAAATGAAAAACCAAAATATTGATGGTACAAAATCCTTTCTTTTTTTTTTTGGTTTTATGAGAGAAACTTAAGTTGGACAAAATTAATTAATTCCGACACCAACAATTGGAAATTTTATATTTTGGCTTATAAAGTTAATTAAATTATTAATGAGCTAAAAATGTTTTTCAGTTTATTAATAAAAAAAAATGATATTTTAAAGCTTCGTATAATTAAATTTCAAATTAAATTCAATTTATTATTATTTTGTAACAATGTGTTGAATTTTTTTTGTTAGATGAAAATCACAACTGACCCTCAATGAAACAAAATTGTCTTTAGTTTTATTTAATTTTATTAAATTAAAATTGTAAAATTATATTTCGGGTGAATAAATAAAATCAAATAAAATCGTAACCAACCAAAAAAAAAAAACGTTGTAATTAAATGCACAAAAATTAACATATTGAAAATTTGTAACATTATTAAAATTATATACTTTTAATTTTCATTTTGTACGAACAAAGCACACACACAGACACATAAAATTCTTCGCATACAAATATATAAAATTTTCTCTTTATTTATATTATTAACTGAAACAAGTTAAAAGTTTTACCAATTTACTACTCTACTTATTAAATTTTATGGAAATAAGATTTTTTTTTCTTGTTGTTGTTATTTTGTCTCTCTTCCTTCTTCTTCTTCCGGTACTATATAGTAGAATATATAAATTGGTGAATCCTGAAATGGGATAGTAAATAGAATTAGCATTACACTGGAGACTGGATTCTAATAAGAAATTTTAAATTTCATAGAAAAATTCAATTTACTTTAAAAACTTTAATATTAAAATAAAAATTTTAATTGAAAAATTACAAATTAAAAGTCTAAAAGCTCTTGACTTGCTACTCGGTGCAACTTTCAAGTTTTTTCAAAACTTTAAATTTCTAAAATGATCTTTAAGACTCTTAAATATTTTACAACTAATTTAAATAGAACAACTAGTGTGATTGCACATTTCTCAAATAATGAACAGATTGCACAAAGTTTTGTAAAGTAATTGTACAAATATTTCGCATTTGATTTCCCAAGATTACACAAAGTAGATAGTTACCCCCTCGTTTCAAATAATCTGGTTCATAGATTGAAATTAGTAAAAATTGTATACAAAAAAAAAAATATTTAACAAGAATTTAAAAATTCTTAAATTTATTAAAAGAAAATCAAAAAGAAAAATAAACTCAGAGAGAAAATTCTTTCATCTATAGAGAATATTTTTATTCTTTTTTTTTTTTGTTCTTTTTCCACAATGAAGTATTTTCCTCTAGATTATTTATTTTCTTCTTTTCTTTTGTATAAAATTTTCTATTATATTATTTGACTTTTCAGATTGTGCTTTGACCGCAGTTAAAACGTTTCATTCCTTTCATAAAATGTTATTTAATGTCATTTAATGACTTCAAGATGAGATGCGTACGTAATGGACCATTTATAATTCAGATTCATCCTCATTTCTACTTTTTTTTCTTTCTTTTTTACTTTAATAATTATATTTATTTTCTCATTCATCTGTTAATGTTACCGGCAAATATCTAATTTAATATTTTATGTTGTAACTTTTAGTAAATTTTTTGTATCTCATTTTAAATTTATCTTTATGAATATTTTATTGTATTTATTTATTATCTAAACTACTAAGAATTAAGAAGATTATTAGAACTAAGGAGGAGACTTACTGTCGAACTCAGTACCTCTCCCACTCAATGAGTCGTCATATTGCCATGCTTGATGCTGTTGGCTGATCACTAGACTTTATTAATAAAATTGTTTTGTAATGATTGGTTCTGAAAGTTCTTCAACATTATGCAAAACTTAATTACAACCAATGAAAAAATACAATTATCTGTCTTTACTTTAGAAAATCCATTTTTTTTTCTTATAAAATTGGCAAACAGAAGAATAAACTTTTAGTCCAAATTTATTTAACTTACAAAGAAGGATTTAAAAAATACAAGTAAAATGAAAAAAGGAAACTAGTGGAACGTTTAATTTCTCTATGGAATCAATTTTTTTTCTTTTTAATTCGTAAACAATTATTTTATTTAAAGGAAAAAAACCCGGAAGTAAAGCTTTAAAGTTATTTCTTGTTTTTCTTTTAACTTTGTCTTTTTATTAATTAAAAAGATTTGTTACTTTTTATTCTGTTTTTACTTTTATCTTACAATAATTTGCGTTAGATTAACAAAAAAAAAAGTAAAACTTTTAAACCCATTTTTTAATTTTCGTTTTTGTTTATCTTTTCTTCAGATTCTAAGAATTTTTTTCAATTAGGATTATTATAATTATATTGATGCAAAGAATATTAAATTAAATTGATCGTTGTTACTTCATTATAAATTTTTTTATATTTTTAAAAATATTTGATTAATTGAATGTAAATATTAAACCCTTCTATACGAAACTTTTGACAACTCATTAGCGAATTCATATATTTTTTTATAAAACTGTTCGGCTTTAATTTTTCCCTTTAGAAAATTGATTAAGGTCCCGTGCGTCCAAGTTTACATACGATGGTCCGTAAAAGTATTTGGCAAAATGTTCCGCCTTGAAAAAAAGATTAAAAAAGACAAAAATTCTAAGCAAAGTCCTTTTAAAAATAATCATCATTAGTTTGTTCGAATTACGAGAAATGTCTTGAAAAAGCATTTGTTCTCATAAGAATGAAAAAAGAAATCAGAAAGAACCAAATGAATTCTGTTTACGTCACTAATGTTAATAAACATTTTCATTTTTTTTTTCGAGTCTTTTATATAAAAAATTTACACAATTTAAAATTATATTTGGACGACAATCGTAAATTTATGCCAATAAAAAAATTTTATAATCAAAATTTTGAAATTTCTCTAATGCGAAAGTTTAATCGGATTTTCGGAAATATTAAATTTAACAATATGTGTAAATTTTATTATTGTCATCATACAGGGGAGAAAATTTAAAGACATTTTTGAAAATTCCCTTTTAGTTCCTATTTTCATTCATAATAAAAAGTAACTTTATACTTACAGCCATTCTCTGTGCTTAGAATTTGTGAATATTGTGTATGTGTGTGTGTGTGTGTGTGTATTATGTAACCTAATCAAGAAAATGAATTGAGAATAAGAAAATTTAGCAATTTCCAGTACAACAGCCACTATTAGAGAATGAAAGTAACTTGAAATTCCAACAAGTTTCTAGTTTTGTTAAAATGGGGGGACTATTCTTGTTCATTTAACCCATCAGGAAATCGTTATATGAGACAAAATTACATTCATGGGATTTTCGGATTTTCTGATTTTATTTTTTTACGTTATTGCTTTTGTTATGAATTTTATGTGTTCGGTATTCTATTCAAGCATAAAATGATCAAGTACATTCAACCTTTCTTCATCTTTCTTCTCAATTGTAGCTTGTACCTTGTAGCTTTTAGCTTGTAGCTTAGGGTAATTTTTGTTTGAAAAACCTAAAAAATAACATTATACAATGATGTTGGAGTTAATATAAATAAAATCTTTCACAGGATTCTCGTGGTTGACGTGTATACATCTTATTTTTTTGTATATTTGGTAAAGTTTTGAACAATACAAATGTAAATAAGCATTTATCGTGTAAGTATCCGACTCATGTTCATGAATCAACCCTTGTCTTAAGCTTATCAGTTATTTTGTATTACATATGGACCAACACAATATGTTGAATTTTATGTAAATTATTACATTTATTGCTGAAAATTTAATTGAATTTTATCACGAAATTTTTTGTCCAATATAAATGAAAAGTTGTAAAACTTTATATTCTTTTATAAGAGTTGATAGATAAATTGTGTTTAGTTCTAAAGTTTATATTTCTAAATTCTATAAAAAATTATTAAATTCATATAACAGAAGTAGAAGAAAATTTAAAAAAGAAAAAACTATTTTAAAGTTGATAAATTCAGAATATTGTATGAACTGTACTCATTGAACTGTAAAGTTACGATAATAGAATTTACTCGTATAAAGGAAAAAAAACAACGAATTTACATAAAGTAAATGTTCTTGACATACATAAGATTTGTTGCCTTTTCTTTTTAAAAATGGCCAACCCGTTAGTCTATATTTTTTTTTCTGGCTTTTTATTGTCTGTGTTTGTATTGCAATTAATTCACATTTCCTGGTACAGCACAAAAATATATTAATTCAGTTCTTTTTTTTTTTTGTTAAACCAAGTGGATCCAATGAACTGTATAAAAAATAAATTCTTCAACAACACAACAAAAAACAAGAAGAAGAAGAAGAAGATGAAGAAAACATAAGCATGAAAAATTACAGAAAGAAAAAATTCATTTTAAAAAGAAACAAAAGAAAAGCCAAAAAAAAGGTTAAATGAGCTGAATTTAATAGCTGCTGTTTACTTTCCACGTTTTTTGGTCCTACCCATTAAAAAGAAAATGTATAAATCAGTTTTCAAGTTGTTTTGATTTAATTTAATTAAGTCATTATTATTCAACGGGAAAAAAATGTTTTTTGTTTTTGCTTATTTTTCTTCTTTTTTTTTTATTCTTTAAGAAAAATATAAACAATTAAGCGTTAAATAAGCTTCTCTCTCTCTCTTTGTCCCTCCTACACTTTTTGCACATATTTTTAGAGTTTTCTTAAAAAAAAAAAATCGTTTTATTTAGGAAAAAATAACTTATTTGTAAAAGTTTCCAATGAAATAATTTCCTTTAAAATCTAATTTCGAGTCTAAAATCTTTTGTTGGCTTCGTCAAATAATTATTCGATTCTGAAATAAAAGAGTTTCTTCTTCTTCTTCTTCTTCTCTTTGTACTTGACTTTTTCACACTAGGCCAACTTGGGACGAGGCCGACTATTTTTAAGGTGGGATTTGATAAAAGAATTTTTTTTTTTGTTAATTTCGATAATTCAAACGATAATCCCTCCTTACTTAGAATAATGAAAATATTGAATTCAAATTTAATAATTTATAATTCTTCTTTCTTCTATCCTGACTTTATTTCACTATTTCCGAAAATATCTTTTAGTTTCTTCAATTAATTTTATCAATTTGAATCACTGCATATAATTCAGTAAACTTTTAATGAAAATTTTTAACGTTAAATCTTTAAAAGTATTTTAATTAAATTATGATTGTAAAACTTATTGAATTAAAATATAAATGTGAGTGTATAACTATCGTAAGGATTTAAGGTTTTTGGGATGAAGATAAAATAAATTTTGTACTGAAAATATTGTTTATATGAATTTGTCATAATTCCTTTAGTCGCCATATAAATGAAGATTATTAAAGTTATTACCGAAAACATTATAAGATTGAATCACTTCTACATTGTATGTTCTTGGGAAAAAATATAAAAATGACATTTAATGTTACAATCTACTTTATATTAATAAAATTTTTGGTTGTATTTAATATTTACTGAATATAAAATAATAGTAATAAAGAAGATATTGAATAATAAAGAAATTTTTTGATAACGCCAACATTTTTACTTTAGTTTTTTGTTTATTATGTTTTTTTTATTATAAGTAAATGTGAAAGAAAATGGATAAATATGCAATATCATTCGGCGTCTCCATCTAAAATATCTCAATAAAGGTTTATCTAAAATGATAATTTAATGAATTGGAAATGACTCTGTAGAGATTACTAAGGGATTTATTTAGTTTAATTCTTAAGTTGTTTTGATTTTATTTTATTTCTTATGTAAAATAATGAAGGCAAGGTCAAATTTTAATTCAAATATCTTTAATGATTATATTTCAAAATACAAGGAAAAAAATCATGTGCTAAATAAATCTGTTCAGTGATTTATGGGATAATTTTATTTGTAGATAAATTATCGTCTATCAAAAGCAACCTTTGTTTAATAAGAGAAAATATCTTGAAGTCACATCTTACATCTAACAAAGTATTATTTGTTTATAGAACATGTTACAAGGAATTTAATATGGAGAACTGATGGATGTGTTAATGTATTAATTATGAATAACAAAAATATGGGGTTGTTCTATTTCTGCTTTTAATATTTAAATGAAATTTTCATAATAAATTTATTAATATTTCTTCACTTTGTAATTACGAAAGAAAATTGATTTTTTCGATCTTTTATTTTTGCATCAGTTTGTTTACTAAATAATCGAAATAAATTTATTAAATTCTTCAGCAAATATGAAATGCACTCAGAAATTTATAAAAAAATCATAATCGATTTGAAATTCTATTTAAAATTGGGATAAAAATGGTTTTCAGTTCAGTAAAGTTTCATAGAATGGCGGCATTTCTGAAGCGGAATAATAATAATTTTACTTGGTAGTGGATTCATTATATTTTATAGAAAGAATAAAAATCAATTAAAATGAGCTAAAATAGTTATGATAAAAATAAGAATTGTAGCCGCTTAAATATTTTTCATCAATTGGAATGTAAATAGTATGGTTGACTTGACTACGTCAATTAATCTTACGATAATGAATCTGTTCGTAATGAAATATTTTCGTTATTGAAAATTTTTTTTTATCAAATTTTGATTGAAAAGTGTTTGGAAAACCTTTTTCTATTAAAAAAAAACAATTTTTTTTCTTAACATAGCAGTAATTTGAAACTAAAAAAGACTGATTTTCCAAGGAGCTAAAAGGGGTGGTCCGAGCTTAAATTTAAAAATTGAAAATTCTTTGGGCGTTAAACTATCCTTTATCATTGTAAATCCGTTGAAATTTTGAACATCGGTCAAACCATATAGAAACATTTGAAGGACAGCGATCTGACAGTAATAAAGCCTTAAATTCAAATCAAAACCACAAGGAAGAATAATTTTCACAGTTCTCAATAATGCATCACTCATTAAACAAATAACTTTGAAATTATTCCTTTATCAAGTACTGGATGGATCTGTTATTTTGTTCCCAATAAAATTTAAATATCTTCATTAATTACGTTCACTTTTCTTTCAAAGAAAATTAAAGAAGAAAAAAAACGTGTGTGAACCCCTTTTTATATTTCTTTAAAATTAAATTTATTCAACGCTTCTTCTTCTGTTTTCTTTTCTTTGTTTTATTTCTTATATAAAAGTAGTGAATAATTAAAATTCAGAAGAAGACACAAGAAAAATGTACAAAGTTTTCTATGATTTTGTATTTTATACCATCATCGACGATGGAAACTTTTTTTTTTATTTTTGAAAGAAATTGATTCAAAAGTTTAATTTTACTTTTCTTTGTGGTTTCTCGTTAAGAACTTGATCAGAATAAGATAATATTTTTTTCGATATTTGTACTTGTATTCTAATTTGGCCCATACATTAATTTTATTCAAAATGTTAACATAATTTTCACCTTATCAAAATTTATTCTAATTTTTAACAAATTCAATTGAAGAAAATAAAATTTAAGTTACACTCAATATGGAGAAAGTTAGAAAGAAATTGAAAGAAAATCGTCTTGAAAATACGGGGAAAAAATAATAGAGAATTAAAATAAATATTAATCATTTATTGATCGGCGAGAAGAAAGTACATGTTAACATGTACAAGACTTCAAATCAAACAAAAATAAATTCAATGTTCTTGCCTCAAAAATAAATGCTGTAAATATTTCCAAATATTATATTTGCAATCATTCTATAGAAACAAAAGCAAATTGATTTTTACTAAAAAAAACACTACAATTGTACTTCTTCTTTTATTTGTTGATTACAACAATTTATTGAAAACCTTTCCAAAATATTAATTTTCCTTTTGTTTCGTTTCAGACAACCAGAAAAAATTATTCTCTTTCACAACACAACACACGTAAGTATTTAAAACAAATTCTTGCCTACACATTCATCCCCTTATAATATAAGGCTTATATGCTTAACATTCCCCTAAAACACCAATATTCAAATATCAAAATAATAATCATTCAATTTTCAATTTTTTGATTTTTTCTTAATCATAGAAATTAAGAATTTTGTATTTAATTGGAATGAAAAATAAAAAATCGTGAACAAATAAATTTGGACAAATTTTCCATTTTTCATATTTCATTAATTTTTCGTTTAATTTTAAATTAAATTCAAAAGATGGATTTACTAATATTTTGTCTTAAAATAAAATTGTAATTATCACACCCTGTCATAAATATTTTTCTATTTGGATCCATTAAATTCCATTATCTAATAGCAAAAATTTAATAATCTTAATAATTTTCCAAGTTATTAATTCAAACCCATTAATCAATTAATCCTTTTTCCTAATGTTAATGTCTCTAGATATTTCCCAAATGAATTTCTAAATTTTCTCTAAAATATTATTTAATTAATTTCCGCTTTTTAATACTTTTAATAAAATTTAATAAAGATTTCAATCATGTTCCATGAAAATCAGTTAATTGAAAAAAAAAGAAAAGTATTTTATATTTTTCAATAAAGGAAAACAAATTTCTTTTCATTAAATATTTGTGCCTAAGATTTTCATACATTTAAAAGTTATTTAAGAAGAAGAACAAGAAAATTAAAACCAAAGAAAATTCATGAGCAATCATTCAATCAATCATTCAATTTAAATTGGATCAATCGATTTGTATAAAGTGACAATGGAATTTATTTTAAAAAATAAATAAAAAAAAATGCTTTTCGCATTTTCAGCAAACGCAAAAAAAAAAAGTTTATAGAAATAAAAATATAAAGCGTAAAAAAAAAAATACTTGAGACTTGGCGTCTTTAGGTTTTCAATTTCAAAAAAAAATCTCAACAAACTCATTATATTTATTAATTTTAATTGAACTTGAAAATAAAAATAGGAAAAAAATTCTTGTGAAATTTTCACGAACAGAACAATTAAATTAAGGATGAAAAGAAATTTAAAAAAAAAATTAATCAATAGAATTAATTTTCTCATCAAATTGTCGATTGAAGTATAAATCATTTTCGTTGTCTTATTTTTTTTTTATTGTTGTTGTGTATAAAATTGAAGACTTACAATTAATCAATAGAATAATCTCTATAAAAAACATAAAAAACATTTTATCATTATAATCAAATCAGTCAATTAAATGAAAATGAAAAAAAAACCATAAAGAATTTCTATTTTATTACGTTAGTCTTTATTTACCTTTTTACGAAAATATATTTTATCTTTTTTTTTATTTCATTGGAATCAATTTTATTTATTGAATGCAAACATATATTTCGTATTTTCCACTTGAACAATAATGACAGTAAAGACAGTAAAGACATAGTAAAGTGGTACTTTTCCTATAAGCAGAATATATTTGTCAATTACACTTTACGTAGAATTATTTTCATACGAATAATAAATAAGTTAAATATGTTTTCTATTTTTAGGGATGTAAAGGTTTCCTAATCAAATTATTCTAAGTAAAAGTTTATAAGAAATTCTGAAACAATTATCCTTAATTGACCTTTATCCATACTACTGATACTTTTGATGGCATATAACAAAATTTAAGTAAACTTTTCTTTGACTTTTCATAACAAAATTATTGAATAATGGATCGAACCTACAAAAAGTTTGTTAAGATCTTTATAATAGTTGGAAATGGATTCGACAATTTCATTCAAAGCTCAGTGTTGTCTTACCAGAAATGATTTCTTTGTTCATCTCAGTCCAATATTTTAAATTATTTGTTGGTCAATCTTCTTTTTATTGTAAATATAAATTGAAACAATTTGATTGAACCACCACAATACAAGTGATCCATTAATTAATTATTTAACTTCCATAATTCCGATTATAACTGGGACTTTGTCATTTTTTTTTAAGTTGAATAAAATTTTATCAAATAAAAACTAAAAAAAGAGGAAGAAGCTGTATGAATTGACAATTTCTCTCTACAAAAAAATCATTTAATTTAAATTTTGTTTTGTGATGTTACATTGATATTGCCATATGTCGTATTATTGTGTCATCTTAATCCCCTAACATAGAATATTTTTTCTCTAAAAGCAACCATAAAATGATTATGTCAAGCATCAAAATGTTCATGTTCAGCGAGAGAGAAATAAGAGAATAAGAAAATAAAAAAAAAATAATAAAAAGTGTACGTTGAAGTAGGAAAATGAAGAGAAAAATAAAATAAATAAAAAAAAAGTCAGTCAGTTGACAGAACGTGTTAATGGGGGTGCCACTTTCTATATAATCTTGGATTTTATATTTACTTTTGATGTGATTTAGGGAAAAAATTTGGTTTTAAAGTATCACTACCTATTTGACATTATATGATGCGCTTATAACGTACATTAATTTTATGTTAAGTTGATAAAAAAAATTAAAGAAATTGTAGGTGGAGGCGGCTTGTTTCTACAAAGATTTGTTACATTTATTGTTTTACGTTCGATTTGCTGTCAGATTTAATTAAGTTTCAAACTTGTAATTAAGTCAAAAATAATGAACGAAAGTTTTCTAAAATAAATTTGTTTCTTAAGGAAAATTTAGAACACTTTAAGAATTGAATGTCCAACTTTAAATACTAATTATATTCTTGTGTAATGCTACTTTAAACTTTTATCTTTTTATCTTTTGATCAAATTTCAAGAAAAAAAAAAACGATAAGTAAAATTTATCTCTTCATAAAAATATTTCGCCAATGTATCTTGGTAGTTTTCAACTATATTTATAACAAGATATTTTGTAACATAATAACTTTATCCGTCTATACGATGTACCATTTTCAAATAAAATGTATAAAAAAAAATAACACTAACAAGTAGTAAGAAAAAAGTTCAAGAAAATTCGATAGAATATATTTACAAAATGATGAAAGATGAGATGTTATAAGTATGTCTAGAAAAGTTTTCTTATATTATGCATTTTATAAGATCAGTTTATCGATATTGCCTACGTTATATTCTTACTATTTTTTTTATAATTCTGTTGTATACATTTTGATTCTTTAAAGTGTTTATCCCTTATACATGTATAAAATAAAATTATACGTATGTGTAGATTATAGAATGTAATCAAAAATATTCTTTATCCTTTATTCACTACAATTTAAAATTATTTGTAATGAATTTAGTTATATGGAATAATTGTCACATTATATCCTCATTGTATTAGTAAAGTATAAAGTTAAATATAAAATAAATGAAAATCATAATTTCTAAAGTAGAATATAAAATGACAACAATAAATAATAATAATAAACTCCTTCAACGTTTTTGTATATAAAATATAATTATATTAATAATCATAAAAAGGCGTTTTACTGTGCCAACATTTTTGTTATCAAATTAACGCGAAAATGTGATTAGGAGGTAAAATGTAATTAGTGGCTTTGACAATACTGCATTTAACATGGTCTGGCTTTTATGGTTTATTACCACATAAATTGTGTTTAAACTCAGCTGGTATTAGTGGTTGGTTATTCTAGTTTATTTATTGTACCATTCTTGTTATGTTTTATACTTTCAATTTCAGAGTTTTATAAATTCCAGTAACCGTTCCTAATTGAATTTTATTGAAACATCTAGAGTGTTTCTGCTTTACTCTAAATCAGACTGATCGTACAAAAAAGTAAAAACAATAAATGGTGTTCTTGATTTTATTAAAAAAAAACATTTATTTATTTTTTTATAAATTGAATTTTGTTCCATTCTGTGACCACAGAAAATCTTTTAATTAAATGTATTCCTCTACTTCAAATACGTAAATAAACAAAGACAGAAAGTCACTGAAAAACAATAAACAAAAACATATTCTTAAGTGTAATCAAACCTATTTCCTTGAAGGGATAATTCTAATCTATATTCTAACACACATGCTAGTTCACACATACAGACAATACAAGAAAGAAAAGAAAATATTATTTACAAAATTCTACTCACGTTTCATGTTGCTAATGGCGGTTTATGTTTATTGAGACACAAATAATAAGAAAGATTTGAAGTCAAAGTCTTTGTCATACCTTCAACCAACTATACACGTCATTCAATAACAAAAAGTATAAGAAACACAATTTACCGTTTTTGTTACTCAAGGCAATAAAATGTGTAATAATAAATAAAATTTGGAATTCAGTTGGGTTTTATTAACAAAAGTGAACATGTTGATTACTCTTTATTTGAATCCTTTTTCTAAATTTATCGAATTGTTTTTGTTCATTTATTTTAATTATATTTCTTTGTAAAAATTCTTGAAAATATTCGCGTGACTAAATCCATCATTATTTCATCAAACTTATAAAATATTAAAAAAGTCTTTGATAGGATTACCAACAATAAACAAAGAAAATAACAGAATCATGAAGAAACTTAATCCAATGGCGTGACTTTGCATTATTTTTATATTTTCCAACATATTAATTACTTGATCCTGAATCTAAACGATAAATTTCTTCTGAACGAATGATGATGATGATGATGATGATGATGTTGACGGAAAAAAAACTATAATATTCTGTCATCATACATTTTCATAATTTATTATTTTATAAACGAGTAAAGGGGAAAAAGTTATCGTTACTCTTTTGGCCTACTTCTAAACGGAATTTTTTTTTTCTAGAAATTTTTAAAGAGAATTTTCATTGACATAATAAGATGAAAAGACAAGATGAATATTTACTTTGTAAAATGTCAACGTTGTCTAAATCACAGACGATAAACTTACAAAGAAATTTATAATAATAAGACAAAAATCAACACACACAGGTCCAACTAAGAATGTTGATGATATTCGGTGCACAACCATAAATTTTGTGTACATACTTTAATTATTTATGAGGAACACGGAATAAAAAAATTGATTTGGTCGGTACTGATTGAAATTATACTTGGCGTCTCCACACAATAAGAAATTCTTTTAATTAGCTTTCTTCTTTCCTTTAAAATGATTGAAAATCATAGCGTTATTACAATTAACATAATTTTGCCAAATTTTAATTAAATTCTTAATTTTAATTAAATTATTATTAAATTGAAATTTTATTAAAACAAATAAATTTGTCACAAACACAATTTTTTTTTGTGTCTTTGTGTGTGTGTGTGTGCGTGTTTTTCCTTTTTTTTTCACAAAATGTTTTTTGTAATTTTATAGATTAAAATGAAACAAGTTTTCCTCTCATTTCTCCCTTATATTTTGTATTTGTATATTAACACATTTGATTAAATTAGAAAAAAAAGTTTACTTGTTCCTTAAAATCTAAAGACCTTTATAGACAATTTCTTCTTCTTCTTCTTTTTGTTTTTTTGTTTTCGTTGTTTAACTAAAACAAAGGCTATAATTAATTTTAGGTATTTCACTTCTAATTAAATAAAAAAACAATTGAATTAGCATAACGATGCTGCCATTTTGGTAAAAGAGAAGTTAAAATGGTTTATCCATCTTCATTCTATTTTTTCACATTTTTTCTCTTGTTTATATTTTTCTTTTTTTACTTTTTGGTTGGATTTAGTTGTAATTTATGTAAAATATTTATGGAACGCTTTATTGAAAATTGTGGAACATTGTGATTAATTTTAGAAAAAGGGAGGAAAGAACGAAATAGTTTTTTTTGTTGTGGAATTTATGTAATTTAGAATATTTACAAATTCAATAAATAAAATAAGGAAATCGTTTGAAGAATGCCATAAAATAAGAAATCTAAATTGAATATTTATTTTCTTCTCTATGAACTAAATTGAATTGTGAATTATTTGCGTTTAAAACCGAACTAATATCCTTTACCCTAACAATTTCAATTATAAAATAAACTAAAATTAGAAAAGTTTTCCGTTTTCTTTATAATTGAATTATTTGGAAATGCCTTTTTGTAAAATAATAACGCTTAAAACTGAATGCGGATTAACAGCAAAGTATCCAAACATTAATATAAACATTTTTTTTTAACTAACTCAACTCAAACCACAACTTACAAGAGAAGAAAATCTCAATTTTCTTAATTCAATTGTTTTTTTTTTCTTCATTTTGTCCGTTCTTTGGAAACAATAAAAGAATTTCCAAATCTTGTTTATCCTAATTAACTATAACTTAATTTTAAAACGTAATCTAATTCCTCTATCGCATCTTATCATTGCTACCAACAAATCTCCCTCTGAACAGGATACACAACTATAAAATTGTAAATAATTAAATATTTTCGTTGTGATTATTTGCTGTTTAGTAAAAAGAATGCATCTATCTTCCTTTAATTTAAAGTAATTTATAATTTTATTTGTACAAAAAGGTCAACATTATTCTTATATAGAAATATAAAAACAACATAATTTAATTCAACCTTTAGAAGAAGAAAAAATTGTTATGTTTTTCTAATCTTTTTTGTAAATATTTACGTTTTCCAGAGAAACATTTTTTTTTATATACATAAAAAGATGAAGTAAAACTGTTTAATTTTTTTTTTGTCCTAAGGCAATGGTACTAAATGCTAATGAAGATTACGTAGATCTGTATATTATATTCATTCTTTTGTTTATAAAATGTTTAAATTTTTTTTCTTTGTTTTGTTTTTTTTTTGAATAAATTTAAATAAAGTAAAGATGTTTTCTATGAAATAAATTAAAAGAATTTTTAACGCTTATTTTGTCTTAGAAATTTCAACAAACAAAAAAATAATAAAATGTTAAATTTTTAATGATTCTTCTTAAGAATAAATAGAATTTAAATATGAAGCCTACAAATTCAGTAGACTTTTAGTTTAGAATAATTGTCATAGAATTTGGCGTGAATTATCGATAAGATCAATATATGTTAAATTATTGTGACGTAACAAATAATTGTTGTATTTGTTGTAATAATTCAGTAGACTTTTATTTTAGAATAATTGTCATAGAATTTGTTGTCGATTATCGTTAAGATCAATATTTGTGTCTTAACTTATTGTTGTTAACTATTGCAAAATTGTTGTAAACTGAGTGATTTTATGAATTTGAAGAAGAAAAGTGCGTTTTGAATATACACACAATTTGTCTTCATATTAAATCTGAATTTTAAATGTTTCTACAAAATATTAACAATAATTGAATTTACTTGTTGTTAGTATATTTTAATAAAACAATGTATTTGATGATGATCTATTTGACAATCCATAATCAATTGAATAAAACATTATATCAATAATACTTTATAGATTCGGTTAATTATTCTACTTAAACATTAAGCAACAGATACAATACTTGAATTATTGGTATAAAATATAGCAGTTGTTAGCAACCATAAACTGAAAAGCGACGATAACACAAATATGTACCACTAAATATTATAACTAGAACGAAATCTTTAACAAATAATATTCCTTCATCAAACAATCTGATATCGATATAAAATCATTGAAATATTTAAATAACAAAGTAAAAAATAAATACAGAAATTAAAAATAACGATTCTTCCAAACCTAAACTATAATTTAAATATTTCCTAGTATTCTTTCTTAAAGTTGAATTTCACAGTGAAATAATTTTAATTATTTTGATGTTAACAATTTATGTAAATTATATGTTGCTTTTGTCTAAATATCAGTTGTGTGTGTGTATATTTGATTTTTGCCAGTGTTAATTAGACTTGATATTAGTCAATTAAATCAGATCAAATTTAAATATATACGTTTATCCTAATAATTAGTGTAACATCTCTATTCTTCAGTTATATTTGAAATTTGAATTACCACAAAAACCAATAATCACATATTTGAGTTCATTAAAATTATACCAAATTTACTTCTATAACATACTATTTGTCAGCTTTGAATATCTTTGCATTAATGAAAGGGAGATATCATCATTTAGTTCAAATGTTTTTCTTGTAACCATAAAAATAGTTATTGGTAAATATTAACATGAGACAAAATTAGGAATTAAATCAATTTAAGGGGAGTTAATAATAAATAATGTCCATAGTGAGGACAATGAAATAATTTAATAAAGAAGAAATATAAGAAGAAAACACATTTGCTTAAAGTTTTACGTTTTCTTATTTAGAATTTATAAAATAACTAAAAAAAATTTATATCTTCCAAATATATTCAAAACCAAGAAACACACACACTCACTGGCACTTAAACACAAACATTTTACTCTATATTCCAAAATTTTCCAAGCCATAGAGTTAATGTTTGATTTTGTTGAATAATAAAAGACAAAGATGGTTAAAAAAAATTCACAGAGACATGAAAACATTGCAAAAATTTCATACTTTTTTTGTTGCCCAATTCAATACGTCTAGACTGTAGAGTTTAAATCAACCATGAAATGGTGACCTAACATAACATACTTTGCCTAGTACAATTTATTGATGCAGTTGAATACATAAATTGAATCACGTAATTCGATTAGATTCAGTTTATCTTTGTAATAAATAAACATTTAAAAATCGAATTGGATAATGATTATGACCAGAAGATCGGGAATGTTTGATTTGTGTGATTTTTGTGAACTCTTTAGTTGACGGGTTATTGACACACAAAATGTCACACTAAACAATTCTATACACGACTTTTATACGCAAATTTTAAATAAGATATTTTTATGACTCATTTTCATCCGTTTAAAAATTATAAGGAATATTTATAAGTCTTGTGACATATTAGATTAATTATGCTTAATGAACAGTCTTATAAAAATCAATTTAAATTTTTTGTTGGTTTTGAACTTTTATTAAATAAATGAAATGAAATTTTATTTAAAGATTTTTTTAATATGCTGAATTCTTTTATTTATTTTACGCTGATGGTTTATCAACATTCTGTTTTATCCTTTGTTGTCATAACGACTTATTGTAAACAAACAAGTCAAATTTAATCTGATTCTGTATGGATTTTCACAACCCAAAAAAAAAACTAAAATATAAAAGTATAATCTGTGTATTCTTCTCCTTTATTCATCACTGGACAATAATGATTATCATCAAATCATTTTACCCAAATCAAAGTTTAACAAACACATAAAAATTGTCCTTCGACAATTTCTTTGAATAAACGATAAGCCTAAAGGATCCGCACGAATATCTATAAATATAATACAATACACAACATACAAATATACAATCATTACATATTCAATTGAATCATGTACCATGTACAAATAAAAGATGAAGGACAAAAATCGATTTTAACTTTAATATTATCAAAGATTATTCGTAACCTAAAAATTTAATATTCTATATTCGATTATCGTATCAGTTTTATAACTTCATATCTGAGTATTAATACACTTTTCGAATCTAAAATTAAACTTTTTTAACAAAAGATTATTTGAAACTACAATTATTGTGAAATTTTAATAACATTTTATGTTTCGTAATATTTTAATACAAAATGAATGGAAAATGAAAATCTGAACGAAACACACCAAATATATTTTGATTACAGTGAGTGGTATTTATACAACGCAGTTTTGATGCAACGCGGTTTTGATGCAACGCGATTTTGGTATAAATATAACGTGGTTTACTCCTTAACAAAAAAAAAAAAGTCTAGGATTTCATAACCTAAACCTACCCTTTGTGTGTTATCTGTGTCTTGTATAGTGCGTTTTGTAAAATGAAAGCGACGTTTCTATATGGAACCCAACATCAGCGTTCTATCATCAACATCAGCGACAAATGCTTATTGATTCACAAAATATTTTGTTATTTATGTTTGTACAAAAGAAGAAAATTTATAAAACGATATAGAAAAGAAATTCTTGGACAATCTTAGACCTGCCATGATTATAAAATATTTTTCAGCCAAATGAATTTTCTTTTCTTAAACACAAATAAATTTAGAGATTTCTTGATTTTTTTTTTCATTAAAAAACAAAAACGAAAATAATGAAAGAAAAATAACCGAATAACTGAACGAAAGTTAAAGTTTATAATTTATTTACAAAAGAATTTTATTTACAAAAAAAAATAAATTTCACTAAACTTTATCAAAAAATAAGAAGACGAAAGAACAAAAAATTGTATTAAAAAAACAAGATAAAAGTTTATCAATTTAATAACTTTTCAAAGTTATATAAAATATGATCGATTATATTTTTATCCTGTAAAATATTGTCAATGTGAATTCAAGCGATTCACATTTTTTTTGATGTGGTTTTTTCATATCGACAACACCATTAATGGTGCCTTAGGACTTTTACAGCAAATTTCTTTACAAAACTAAATTTTTGATTCTTTTGCTTTTTGTCAAAATTAAAGAAACAATTTGAAAAACTTTACCTAAACGTTAAACATCCTTCAACAAAAAAAGACAGTAAAAGGTATAAAAGTAAAACGTGTTATGGTGGTAGAATAAATTTAGAACAAAAAGTAAACAGTTTAAATTGGAAAATGTTTTCACTTGACTTTATTATTGAAGAAAATATTTCATTCGTTTTTCTTTTTCGTTTCAATTTTTCATTCAAGAATGAAATGAAAAATCAGAAAAAAAATTGAAAGAAAGAAAACAATTTTTTTTTAGCGAAAGAAAATGAAGGAAGTATTTTCATGAAAGGAAAATATGTTTTTTTTACTATGCTTAAGGAATTATCTATATAAGATTTAATATAATCTGAAAGGAAAATCATTGTTTTGTGAAAATACATTTTTTTTTTTGATGAGAAAGCAACAATCTAATCTATCGTGTCTTATATTAAGAACGATATTTTATATTATCTTTATCTATATATCTTCATCAACATCTTATCATATTTAGGTACATTATTATAATAAGACAAGACAATCTGTCCTAAAAAAAAATTGAGACAAGAGTCTATCATTATTAGATGTGTTTGAAGATACACGAAAAAAAAAAGAAAAGTAAAATGGGTTAAAATCAATATGGAAACAAATTTCGATCACAATCTGGTTATAATTCGATTATACTTTGGATCTTTTAAATTCAATTACATACACAAGCAGGGAAACAGAATGAAAATAGAATACATTTTGTTGAAGTGCGGATAAAGAATACAAAATAAAAATCTATTATTTAAGATAACCTTTAACCTAATGTCAGTGTCTTTTTGACCCTTTTGTATTTTTACATAATTGATTGTGAGAATCGTTTTCTTGACTAGGATATAAAAACATGCGTGTTTTGTTTGTTGAATGTAAATCGGATAACATGAAACATTTTGATTCATTATTTAGTGATTATAGACTAACGTTCGCTGTTGTACCTTTTACGTTGAAAGTTTAAAATAATGTTTCAATTTAATTCGACACAATTGAGTGTTTTGTGAAGACAATCAAAATCAAAATATCGATATGAATATTCCCATACAATAAAAGCGTAGGATTATTAACTTCTTCTGTGAAAGTCCGATTTAGTTTACTTTAATTATGTTTGCCTTTACATCACTGCTTAATTTTATATTTAACAATATTGATACTAAAAGTTTTTCGATGAAAGGTAAAAGATTATGTCATGACTCATGACTAATAAAATGTTTAAACTTCAACACTTAAATATCAGAATCACATCAAATTTAGTTCTCCATCGTATTTTCTTGCTGTTACGTTTAACAAAATACAAACGATTGAATTTCGTTATTGAAAGTATAAATTGAATTCAATGAAAAATAACAATTTTCACGTTGATTTATTACTTTCTATGAGGAAATATATAAATTTTGAGGTTAATTATAAATGTAAGTGTAGTTCAAGGTTCAAGTAAACATATACATTAAAAATATGATTTATGTTGTATTCCTTATTCATAATGATTCCTATCCTTATATGTGCTATAACCTCTGATATTCATTCAAGACATTTATAAATGAGTACACTCTTAGAATAATCTTCTTGCTGAATTGAATACAAAATAAAAGAATTTTTTGTTTCTATTTTTCCTTTTTTTTATTTCTTGCTTCTGATAAATTTTGTCTATCAATGTTTTAAGTGATCCACTTAAATCACTTATAAAACACATATTTATATAAATTGAAGAGAGGCGAGTTGTAAAACTATCAGTATAATAAATTATAGAAATCCTGCATCCCTTAAAATTCAACCCAAGTGCGAAATTGTAATTTATTTTCTTCTTTTCTTATTTACGGGAGTTAAAAAAAACTAAATTTTTGTAATTTAATTGGGAGGAAAAGAAAAAAAAACAATAAAGTACAGAACAAGAAAAGTTTATCAGTGTGAAAGGAAAAGAAACATAAAAATGAATGATGAGCATTTAAGTTTGACAATTGAAAGAAATGAAAATGATTTTCTTCATTTTATCTCTTTTTCTTCTTCACTATAAGATAATAGAAATATTTATACTTACAGAAAGTTTAACAAGAGTTCAGAAAAATATAGAACGGTAAAAAAAAGTGTAACATCATCAGAGATAAGTATGTATAAGAAGTGAATCAACCCGTGATAATAATTCTAGTTCAAATTCTAAAGAAAAAAAAAACTTTTCTTGAATAATAAAAATAGAAAATTATCAAGATTTGAGTTGAAGAAAAAAAAGGGTCTGATTCCATTAAATCATAAATTCCTTTTGATTTTATTTGACCCTTTTTTTCTATTTTACTTTATATAACACCCGGAAGGGATTGAAACATTTGCAGTAAAGGTGACGATTTTACTTATGATTTCTTTCTATTCTTTCCAATTCATAAATGACTAGGCTACTCCACTTCAAACAGAACATAAAAAGCAATTCATAAGCTTTTGATTCACGTCAATTAAATTCTTTAAATAAAAATAAATTTATTTATTTCATTTAATGAAGAAGATGGTTCCTTTTTAAAAGGGTTTAATTCAATTTTTTTAACACAAACCTAATATGTTTGTAGTAACGCAGACCGAAAGTAATAATTTTTAACTGATTATCGAAGTCATAAGTTAAGTTGTAACCGCATAGTTTAATCAGCATTCTAAAATTGAGAATAATTTATTTTGGTGAAATGTTTAATAATCCTGACAAACATATTTCACTTTAACTGTGTGCATTATTCTTTACTGATAACAGAAGATTGAACGGAACCATTAATTTCGATTTTTCCTATCTTTTACCCAAAAGTATAGGGAAAATATTCCCCTGATAAAAAACTAAAATATGAAACTAAAAAGGGAATTAAAAATAAATAATAAAAAAAAACAAAACAAGAATTTTTTTTTTGTTTGGTTTCTGTTTCGTTTATTTTGAGTATTGTGAAAATGTGAATGAGAAAAATGGGGAAATGGAGAAATGGAGAAATTGTGGTATTGTTTTCCATTTGGATAAAGAATAAAACACAAAATAAAATATAAATTAAAAGGATAAGGATATTTGAGAAATAAAGTGTATTCCTTAATTCAATATGATCCTTAATTATTGTGTTACATATACCGAGTGGTGTTGGGTTACCTCAAAAGGAATCCGTATATAGTAAAGTTCATTAACCCTTAAATGTTAAAAGTAGAATTGTTTTTTTTTTTTTATTTTAATCAAGAATTAAAGTTTAAAATTATTTTTTAGAAAATATTTAGAAGTTTTTACTTTAATTAAGTCAATTTTATTTTGTTCTCTATATTTTTTTGCGTCATCTCCCAATTCCATAGTTAACTTCATTCTAATAATTGAAACTTTTTTTTTCTAACCTTTAACGAAAATTCTAACAATTTAACATAACTCAACCTTCTCTATTTACAAATCTCAATTTAGATATCAGTGAAAGAGATAGACAAAAAAAAAATATGGGCGAGAGAGAGAGAGAGGGGAGGGAATGTTGAATATTGAAGTTAATTCAACAGTTTATATAGAAATTTCTATTTATTAGAGGTTGTTTAGTATTTAGATTTGAACATTTTTTGCTTTGTTTTGGTATGAGATTATTATTATTATTATTATTTTGTTCAAGGATTTTCAATTTTCAAAATTTACCATGTTTTATTAATTAACTAAATAAATATATTTAATGTGCGTGTATGTTGTGTGTTTAGATTAACATAAAATAATATTTGTTTATTTTATAGTTGGTTTTTAATGTAAATATTTATTTTAATGAATTTTATTAATAATTTATTTGAATTTCTTTTATTTGTGTTTTTTTTCTCTCTCTCTCTCTCTCTCTCTCTCTATTAATCTTCTTCTTCTTCTTCTTACCAAAAATTCCAATGTTTTGTTTTGAATTTATATTTGGAAATATTTTTTCATTAATATTTAATTCAATCGATTCAATTTGGAATTTGTATTTTGTATTTTGTTTTGTTAAAATATAATTACTTGATTCTATAATTTTCTTTTAGGTCACGGTTGACAATATGAATTGGAAATTTTCAATAATTTATTTATTTCTTATAAATGATTTTCATTGTCTCTGGATAATAGTTTTTTAATTTATTTTCAATAATCAAAAAGCTACAATGAAAATATAACTATAAATTGATCAATAATTTTCGCTATTGAAAGAGAATCTTTTTTTTTACCTTTATACAAATATATAAACAGGAAATAATCCTTTTAACTTTGAATAGATTAAAATTAATTACTTGTAGTATTTTGTGTGTTTACATAAAATAATTTCTTTCTTTAGTTTTGGTATCGATAAAATATTTCTCATAAATCTTCTATGGTTTTGTCTTTGGTACATTTCATATTACTGAATTCTTAGAAATCTGAAATTGGTTTTCTGATAAGAAATTAATTTCTGGTAAACATATTTTCTTATTGAATTTAATTTTAAAACCGACCTTTTGGTATTTGAAGTAAAATTTTTCATTTTGTTCAATCAATAAATTTAAAAATAGTAAGATACAAACTGAATGACGTCAGACAACAAATAATTTAATTTTGTTTTTGTTTTTCGAATGAAATGAAATGAGAATCCATCAAAATGAATACAGTTGGTATACCTGGAAAATAAATAAATTAAAGAAATAAACAAATTTTCTTAAAATTAAATGGAATCAATTCCATGGATACAATTCCTAGTATTATTATATAATCTTAAAGAAAAGGAATGAGTTCCTTTCCGTTTATTTATTAATAATTGAATTTATCAAAAAAACAAAACAAATTTAATTGTTTTTATAAGAATTGTTTAAGATTTACAAATAAAAATATCAAATATTGTCAAATACTCTTAAGAGAATTGGAAAAGAATTTATTTGAAACGACCAATGTGATTTACCTTATTCCTTAAGGTGAACCCAAATAATTGGCTATTCCCATCTAAAAATATGTTTCATTTTTTTTTATCGGTTTTACTCAGTCAAGGAAACTGTTTGACAGTTTATCGCTCTTTGCCCTTTATCCATATATTTTTTTCTTCATCTTATTCAAAATTTTAATAATAAAAAAATATACAGCAAAAAAAGAAAAACTTTTCGTTTGTTTATGTCAATTGATGTTGAGATTTCCCTTTGGGTAAAATATCTCATTTCATGTACAGTTTTTACAATATTCATTTATTGATTTTCACTTTTGTATATTTTTTTTCCCAAAATATAAAAATAAATTTTGAGTTAAAAATAACGAATGTTTTTTTTTTATGTTTGTAACAATTTGAATTTTTTTTTTATGTTTATAGGTAACCATTAATGACGTCCACAATTTATTTATGTATTTTTGGTTTATCTTTTATTCGTCAAATTTTTAAAGTATTCGTCCCTTTTTTTTGATTTTTCATTTCGTTTTCTTTTTGATCAAAATTTTATATTTCTTTTTAGGTTAAGATTACTCCTTTCAGGATACATTAAAAAAAAATTTATAATCATATCATGTCCTAAAGAATTTCCATCTTTCATTTATGTTGTAGTCAGTTTATTATTATTCCATTGACCTCTCTCTCTCTATATGTATACAATTCCCCACTCTTAACTCAGTATTAACATTAAACTCCTTTTAAATTCATTCTAAAGAATTTAACCGACGTTCTTAAAATTATTTATTCATATAAATAAATCTTTTTAACCCTTTCAGAGAAATGAAGGAAAATTAAAAAAAAAAAAACGCTCGAGTTTTTATGGAGAATTTTGTAAAAATGAAAAGAACAAAAATCAACCAAAATAAAGTAAAAATAAAAAATCAGTTTTATCTTTTGTGGTTTAAAAAAAAAAATGTTTATGAACAACAACAACAAAAAAGGTGAATGGAAAATGGAAAATGGTAATTGTTGCAGATATTTTCAGATATTAGACATAAACAAAATATGTAAATATTTAATTTAAATTGTTGTGCTAAATTCTAACAACCTGCATTCAACTCATTCCTTTGTTTTGTTTTTATCAACATAAATATCAAATTTTAGCATCACATTTAGGTTTCAGACCAAACATTAATTTTGTCACGTTAATTTAATTTTCCTGAAAATGCAATTTTAAAAATCATAAAAAGGCTACAACAATTAAAAAGTGATTTTCAGTTTTATGTTAACAATTTTTTTTTTAAAATATTCTCTACAATATATGACATGTCATTTATTATGTAAATATTTATTAAATTATCACACATACACATAGCCATGCACATGAATACACACACACATATATATATATTATGTGGATAAAAACCAAAGAGCTTTTCCAAAGCAATTTCCATCATAATTGATTTGTTTTTATTTTAATTTTCAACGAAAAATTGCAGTCTGTGTTTGTAATTGGATTACAAAAATAAATTGATCATCCTTTATGTAAATTAGTTAAAGGAGATACTGCAATTAAATAGAGCTCAGTGAGGATAATCACAAAGTTGTTCACTAAATAAATTTTAACAAATAAATAAATAACTTTTAAGAATCACAAAAATCTTGCAATCAAGTCAAATTTTCTTCTTTTATTTCAACTTTCCAATTTTTCAAGTCAATACATTGTTTATTTTCCTGAAACATCTTTTTCCATCGGATTTTATAAGAAAATATAATTTTTCGAATAAAGAATTGCAAACAATTCAAATAAATGCAAACAACACAAATGACTCACTTCAATATATTTCCCCATTTTGTCATTCACTAAATCGTTTTCATTCTTTAAATCAGTGTTCCATTAAGATACTTCCGATAATAACTTTCAAAGCTCTCATCATAATTAGTTGGAATAATCTGAATAGTTTAAAAGTATGTCATTAAAATTCCCTAATTGAAAATCTTTAATTAAAAACGAAAATAGTTCAAATAAAATTTCTATTTTCTGGTATTGATTTTTTTTTAAAATTTGTTTTTCATCATGCTAGACAGAAATTCAGTAAATGCATTTTCCTTTTGCCAAAACACATAGGTTTTTTTTTCTATTTAATGTTCTTCATAAATATATAGACGACGATGTTTTGTCTTTAAAGCTTTATATTTTGTTGTTGTGGTTTTCTTTTTTTCAACTCAACTCCTTTCTATGGTTTAGATTTTTATGAAATATTTCTTTTGAATCTCTGAGTGCTTTTATTTATTTATATAATATTTCTGTTATGCTTATTATTATTTCATTCTCTATCTCTCTCTCTTTCTCTCTTAATGGGTATAATAACCATCTTTTGTATTGTATACAGAACACATTTATTTTAATTTTATTCCATTTTCCCTTTAAAATAATGCTACACCTTTGTTATAATATGCATATTCTTATTCTTTAGAATAAGATTCTATTTATATTAGTAAAAGTTAAAAAATTATTCTGACGTGTTAGAACTGAAATTACAGATTAAAATTAAAATTAAGTTATTGGAATAAATATGTCAAGGGAAAAGATTGAGATTACAAAATGTAATAATTTTTAAGAATAATCGTCATAAATTTAAAATAGTTTACAACGAACAATCACATCGTTCAACACCTTCTTCTTGGTGTTTTACTTGCGCCTTTAAATGTTAACAAACACAAAATAAAGTTTCTATAAAATCTTTCTTTTGTTCTTTGTAAACAAGATGGAAAAAAGTACTTAAGAAAACAAGTATATTTATATGCTAGAACCCACAACAAAAATAAATTATATTCTTTGAATTTGTATTCTCAAATGTAAATTATTAAAGCTTTACCGAGAACAGTATATGTGACATAAAAGAAAAACAACAAACGACAATATAAAAATATTTAAAGAAAAAAAAAAGGAACAATATTCAAATAAGCAACAAACTAAAGAAACTTTTGATGTATACAGATATACACACAAGTAAACGTTTTGATGAGTGTATTGTCGTCTTTGACATAAATCTAAAGCTTATAATAATTTCAAAGTATATATAAAAGGAAGTTATTTATGCTAAACTATACATTGTTTTATTTTAATAAATTCCTGTTTCATTTTCCATATTACAAAATGATCAAAGAGATTTTGTATATTTTGTTCCATACAACCACAAGTAAAATGTTAGATAAAACATATTCGATTAGACATGAGACAAATGTGGCATTCAGTTATTTTTTAATTAAAATTCTTTATAATTTCACAATTGTTAAAAAGGGAAAACTTTTAATACAAAGTGAAAATTGATTTGACAACAATTACAATAATGTTACGAATACAACTAAAACATTCCTTTCAATTGTCAAATTATTGAACTTTAGAGATAGAAATAAGTTGGGGCTTATTAATCTGTCTTGTATCAACTGCCATGTAAGACTCTTCTATTATAAAGGAATCGAAAACCATTATTTCTCCCACGCTGGGTTCTTTGAACCCGATAGATACCCTGTTGATGAGAATCTGACATGTTGCCACTCTGCCACACTGCGTGGCTTTTGATTTTAGAGAATCAATAAATTAATAAAAAACAAAAAAAAACTCTTCAATAAATTCAACTCTCACAAATAGATAAAGTAAATCGCAATAAATATTGTTCTCATACCTGTGTAAATTATTTGTATTTGAAGGGAAAAAAAATGTTGAACGTAAATGTTAACATTATACTATTATTGACATTCTCAAAAAGCTTACCTGAGGGTACATTTTTTTCCAGTTCGACAATAAAAAATGTTCCCTTATTTTTTTCGTCCGCGTTTTTTTTTTACGTTCAATTTTTTTTTTCTTATTTTTCTTCGAACAAATCCAATTTTAAGATATTTATTGTTCAATTTATTTTTGCGATTTATTTTCATATTTTTTTTCCATAAATAAAAAATTGAGTCAAAAAAAAAAAATAAAAAGAAGAATTTTTTTTCATTTTTTATCATTTTTCAATTTTTCGTTTTTGCACAACAGAGGCGCAATAATTGATTATAAAATTAGACAGACAAACAGTATATGTATGTCACATTATATAACTCAATGATTTTACCGATATGTAAATTATTTAATGTAAAGGATTATATTTCAATTTATTGGATTAACCCTGAAATCCTTTATATTTTATAAATGATTTTATTATGTATAAATTAATCGATGAAAATGGGAAAATGGGAAACTGAAAAGCTTTTTCGTATACGTAAAAATGATAAACAAAAAATTTAATTGTTCGTCTTATCTTTCAAATGCAGGTACACATACACAGTTTGTTTACCCCGTTTTCAAATTAGCATGCGTAACAATTTCACGTTTATTCTCAATAATTTTGTGTTTTTTTTTTTTTGGTCCAAATAAACAAATCAACGGAAATAATATTGCCATCGGCATAAAGGAAATCCTACTATCCGCCCTTTCCCCTATACTGATATTATAAAACAAAAATAACAAAAAAATAAGGAAATAAAAAAAAATAGACGCAATTGAATTTCCTTGAATCAACTCAGAAAAACTCAAAAAATAAACGTTAGAAAGAATCATATAAAATTTATTCTTATGTCTTTAAACAACAACAAAATTCATCTGACCTTGTGAGATGAAAATATTTTTTTCATATTTTCTTTATTCAACAGAATAAATAAACAAAATCGAATAAAAAACCCTTTAAGCCTTGTTTTTTTTTCTGCACCTTCAATCCCCATTTCACAATTCCTATTTCGATAAACTTTTCAATTTTAAAAATCAAACAGAAAGGGAAAAAAAAAACTCTTTTTTCTTCGAATTTTTTTTTTTATCAAAATAATGAAAGAAGAAAAAAACATCCACCATTAAACAGATTATTCTTATTATTGTGTTTGTTGTTGTATTTAAGGGAAACACATTAAGGAAATTACAATGCATTAAACGAGTGAACAAATAAAAATATAATAAATCGATTTTCAACACACAATTATAATCAACGTACTATTTCGTTTTTTACGTTTACGTTAACGTTTTTTCTTTTTAATTTTCTTTCTTTCATATATACATTTTACAATTTCTTATCACGAAATTCTTTTTAAAGTTATTTCCATTATGTAATTATAACTCAGATGTAATACGTGGCCGACCTATTAATGTAATTATTATAACGCAATGTCTAAATCGTGTACACTGCAGAACCACCATCAGGAATAAGAGTTCATGTTTTTGTATTTTGTTCTATTTTTTTACGGTTATTCCGATGAAATAATTCTTTTTTTTTTTTACTAAAAAACGAACAAAGCAAGATTAAAAAAAAAACATGAGACCAAAGAAAAAAATACTGTTTGTTGTTGTTATCCTTTCCGGTGTTGGTGCCTAACATAATTCCCTTTCCCTTTTTTTTCTTCTTATTTTCATATTTCAACTTTTTCATTTTCTACATCCTTTAATTTTGTTTCTTTTAAAGCAAAACACAAAAAAAAACAAAAACACATAGATTTCAATCAATAACCAGACACAAACAAAAACATTCACTTACATTAAATAAAAATCAATTTTTCAATTCTACATAAATATAGAAAGAAACCAATAAAAGAACAACAACAACAATTGTTGTTGTTTTTTTTTTGTTTTTCAATTTAACTTTATATATTGAAGTTCACGTTCAAAATATTTGATTTTCATTTTATAGAGAAAAACAATGAAAATATATAAAGTAAATCTGAAGAAAAATGTATTAAAATGAAATTTTTCTTTCAATATTTTTACATGTGAAAGTCTGTATAATGTTTACCTGTGTATGTAACTTTATAAATGCATTACGGAAATATACACGGTCATTTTTTGTTTTAGTGAAAAACAAACTTCAGTTGAAAATTTTAATTTCTGTTTGTGAAAGTTTCCGGTTTTATCAATACAGAAATAATGCGGTTATTATTGGTCAGAAGACTTTTTGTTTTGTATAAAACAATTCTTCAATAATAATTCCTCTGACACAAAAACAAAGATTTTAGTTTGGACATTTTATGGTCAAAACATTTCAAAATAAAATTCTTTAAATTTTTAAATCTCTTTAATTTATCGTGTACGATTTAAAACCATAAAGTTATGTGTAATGAAGTTTAAAATACAAATACCCAACTGAACTAAGGTATTTTATATTAAAAGTTCTTGTATTATTATTTACTATCAGTGTACCAGATTATATAGCCCGAAGGATTTACCTTTTATCATTATAAAACATTTGTCATTTTTAGAATATTATCAATGCGACATAAATAAAAGTCCAGACGATACATACATTTTTTTGTTGTTGTTTTGAAAGTTCAACAGAAATTCTATAGTTTTGGCAACAAAACAAGTGATAATAGTAACTTTTTTGATTTTCTGTATGTATGTAGTTGTGTAATTGTATAGTTGTGTAGTTTTGTAGCTGTGTATTTGTGTAGCTGTGTAGTGTAGTAGTGTAATTGAGTTGTTGTGTAGTTGTTTAATTGTGTAGTTGCTGGGTTCTGCAGTTATGTAGTTGTGTATAGCTGTGTAGTTATTTCTGCTGAAATTTACTTAAAGTTAACTTATTTATTAAAATTATCACGTTCAAATAAAAATATTCACAAAACTGATCCAATTTTATGGTAAATTATTCTCGTAATGGACCATGAAATTAAAGACAGCGGATTGTCTGTTTTTTTTTTTTGTATTATTTTCACGATAAACAAAAAAAAAAGGGAAGCCCAAGAGACAAGACAAAAAATAAATAAATTGACATTCATTAACAGTTCAAACTAAATTTGTGCGTTCTTGTTTATGTGATATCAATTCGTATCATCATTAAATTAATTACTGAATAGATTTATTATTTTTAATAAGACATTTGATATTATACGATACAAAATAATGATCTAAGTGACAGTTATTAAGGTCTGTCAAATGAATATTTATTTATTCTAATGATAAGATTTTTTCTTAAAGGTTTTGAATGATTTTCACATAAATAACTGAATATTATACAAAATTATTTTTAGGGCAATAACCGAATTTATTGATATTATTTGTGGTTAAATATGACTAAAATTCAGTCTGATTGTGATTTCTAAACAAAAGTTTATTATTATAACTCAAATATGTAGTTCCTTGTTTGAATTCATTTTTCTTCTACAATATTCTGTTATAAAATACAAATATGTGTCATTTAAGTCAGCTGCATTTATGAAAATATTAACATAAGGATGACAAAGTAATCAAATGTCATAAGCAGATTATTGTGTTTATATGCTTGTCAGATTTGATTTAAATTACGCCTCGAGTTGCAAATAATAAATTATGACATTGCAATATTGTCTATAAATTAATTTAAATTACATTCATTGGGGAAGATGCTTTAATATTTTTTCAATCAAGACACAAAATCTCACGAAGATGAAATACAGTATCAGCAAGAAAGAATTTTAAAAGTATTGTCTGTACATTTGTCGCTGTATAAAACACGTACAATAATTAAAATTGCATTCATAATATACCAAAGATGTTTATCAATTAAATTTTTTTTTTTTTACTGTTTGTACTTGACTTGCATCAAGAATTGTTTTATTTAACGTCCACTCTTTCACACCAGGCAACCAGGGGCCCGTTTCATAAAACTATTAGTACTAATAATTATTAGTGTTTCCATGACAACGCAACAAATAATTATTAGTTGGCGTTTCATAAAACACTGATAATTACTAGTACTACGCTAATAATTATCAGTGCATTTTTGCTAATAATATCAGTGTAGCGTTTCATAAAGAATGACAGTAATATTTATCAGTATATATTTTGTACTAGAAACGTCAAAAAAAATATCAGTGAATTCATACTAATAATAATATTTTTCAGTATAATTTTTTATTTTGTTACTTTGTTTAATTATTATTAAAAAGTATTTTTAAGTATAATATAGTTTTGTTAAAGTAAGTAGTAATTTAAGAAACAGGTTAGAATGTTTTTTCAATAATAGTTTATAATTTTAGAAAAATAAAATATCATCTTCAGAATCCGAAGATAAATTGGAAATGATGATTTTAAGAAGACGTCCACGTACCTTCAGATCAAGGACAAATTATATGTTTGAATCAATGTTTCAGTTTAATGAGCGTTTAAAAATGTCGGTAAACAAAAAACTACATTATCGGCACTAATAAAATTCACTAATAATTACAAGTGGTAATAGATTTTTATGAAACACAAATTATTAGGACTTGTAATTATTAGTGGATTTCTACTAATAACTAATAACTAATAACTAATAGTTTTATGAAACGGGCCCCAGACTACCTGGAGCACCCTTATTAAGTCAAATTGGGACGAGACCTACTATTTTTAAGGTGGGCTCTGAACCACCTAGCATCTGCACATGCATGTTTCATCATGATTCGGCACATTGCCAGCTCTTTAGAAAACATGCAGATTTCCTAAGAAGAATCGTTCGGTTTTAAAACCGAATCCTGCACACCGGCCAGAGGGTCATAGATGTTATTAAGCATTGCCCACTACATATGTGTGTTTGTGAGATTCGAACTCGGTACCTCCCGCTCCAAACGCAAGCACGTTGCCATGCTCCCACCTTGGTCGGTTATCAATTAAATAGAAAAATCACAACAAAACAACAAGAAGAGAAAAAAATATGAATATAGCGTAGATTGTTAACAAATTTGTCAGATAGACTCAACACAAAGTTATTTGTATTTATTTAATGTATTCAAAAAAAAAACAGTTGATTTTACTTTATTTACCATTAGCAATTGTCATTTTTTAAAGATACAAAAAAATAGATATGCAGAAGAAGAAAAAACTTATTATATATTTTGTACAATTGATATTCAATATAAATGAAAAATCTTGAAAACGATATGTATGAAAACAAAACACAAAAGACAGAATATATTTACTCACACACACACCCACCCACCCCTCTACATAATACAAAAATATATTATATGATTTTCTTTATATAGGAATATATTTTTTTTTTTTGTTCTGCACATCTTAACATACAATAAATAAAGTCTTTTGTCAATATTCTAAAGCGACATATTTTATCTCAATAATATTGAATTTTTCTATAATATTATATTTTTTTTTCAACCCTTCCACCACGCCTAGCATTCAATTTTTTTTTTTTTTCTATAAAACTTATAATATTTTTTTTCTTATCATACGATATCAAGATTGGTCGTTACAGACAAGAGAAAAAAAATTTTTTTTTTTATTCACTTAAATAAACAGAAAAATTGAAATTTTCTTTTTCAACCCTTTTTTTTTTTTTTTTTGCCAAAACCCAACAATTACAGAAAATAAATTGTTGAAGAGAAAAAAAAGAGGGTTTTTAATGGGAAAATGTTTGGTATAAAAAATGAACTAACCATGAAAAAGAAAATATGTAAGAATATTGAGAGTAAAATGATGGCAATTTTATTTACGTTTAGTTTAAAATTTCATTTTCATTTTACAAATAGGAAATATTGGAAAATTTATCAATTGAATTTTGTGATTGGTAATTAATATTTGTATTTAAATTCACAAATACTTTTTTTTATTTCTTTATTTGACTCTTGGCCTTTTTGTTAATTTACATTATTGTTTCGTGTTAAATTTGTTGATGCTGAATATAAAATTTCTACATCATTTCACTCCAGTATAGAATTTCAGTAATCTAAAAACTCAATCTAATATCACATAAAAAATTTTTATTTTATAATTTACTTTGACTTAACATCAAAACAAATTAGTACTTTCATTCATTTTTTATCTGAATAGAATATTTAAATTTTTTTTTAAAGGTAAAAGAAAATCCTATTTGACGAATCATTATTTGTTATTTAAAAATTTGTTTTCCGCTTTTTTTTCCCCCACCCCACTACAAGTCTTTAGAGAATTCAACTTGTGTTTATATATTTTTTATATATGAAAATGATTGCCTTATAACCTTTACTTACATCACCATAATATAAAGTTCATATTTTATTTAAAAAACAAACGTAAAAAATACGAAACGAAAAAAAAAAAAATGTTCTCCATGCATAAATAGAAAAGAAAATTATTATTTATTTTCCTTTAAAAGGTAAATGAACTAAAAGAAAATACACAAGAAAATATATTGAGATTTTTACTTTTACTTTCTTTCTTAAACTTTATTCCCAGAACATTTTTCACATCTCTTGATTTTTTTTTCTTTTTTTTTTTTCGTTATCTTATGGTTGTCTCATTTTGCTTAGTTACGTTATTCTTGTGTTTTTTTTGTCACTCTTTTCTTCTCCCAGTGGAAATCTTATTTAACAAAGTTGCATATAAATTACATTAAATATCTTCTTCTTCTTCTTTTTTTTTTCAACTAAGCTAAATATAAGTTCATGAATTGGTATTCCCACTGTTGGATATCCCGTTTCTTTAAATAAATATTAAAAAACAGGAAGAACGCAAGTACAACAACAATAACAATAACAACAACGTAAAAACAGGGAATTTATTTAAATTATTTAATTTTTTATGTGTCGACCAGAAAAATAATATAAATATTCATCCATAACCATTTAGGAACCGACTAATGAAATGTTCATAACCGAGTAGAAATGGCCACCCCTTGTCAAAAAAATTTAAATTCTTTGCAAATCAAGGGATAGCAGTGAATTCATTTTACTTGAAAAGGGTTTTTTTTTTTCTGTTGGTGTTGTGTTAGAAATACAAATGGAAAACGATTAGTTAGTTGGTCTTTTTTTATTCTTCGATGGTAGTGTAAAAATGAGGGAGACAAAGAATAATGTCGAAAGGATCAATGTACTTTTTAAGGTTATTTTTAGATATTTAGTGAAGAGGAAAAGAATCGGGTTTCAAAAATGTAAGCGTTTTTTTTTTTCTGTAACAATATTCTGTTGATTTTATTGTCTGCAAATGAAAGATATAACAATATTTTTTGTCCTTTATCTATTTATCCATAGTCGATCTATCAAGGGTTTCAATTTTATATTTATTTTTAGACTAAAAATAAAATACAAAAATCAATACAATTCCGTAATATTTTTAAATTGTACTTGAAAGAAATCTGAAGAATATTGATAAGGATTATTAGTGTACTTTGTATTCAAGTAGAATTGTAAATCATTAAATTTTCATGTTGGTGTTAAATAGACTTCTTCATTTATAGAAATCATTAAAATAATTAAAAATGATCAGAATATTCTGTGGGAGTTCCTTAATCTGACTAAATTCAAAGAATTAAGTAGACTAAAAATAATTAAAGTTTAAATGATAAAGGAAGATTATACAGAAAAATACAGAAAAATAAAGAATAATCAGATCATAATTCATCGCTGCCTCTGCCAGTAATATTTTTATATTTTTATTTCAACAAATAAACAGAAAAAAAAATCAATTTTAATTCTGAAAAACTTTTTCTGTTTAAAGAAATAAAACTTTATTCTTTTGTAATTTAACTCGATTTTGTTATAGTTTTCATTCGGATTCAAACCTTCAATTATAAATTATTGAAGACATTAAACGGGAGAACAAAAAAGAATGAGAAGAAAAAGAAGAATTTATAAACTGTAGAATTTAATTTTTGTTTTTGTAAATATGGCCAAAGAAATTTTCTAGCAAATAGAATTTAAAAGTTTTCCTTTATTTTCTTCTCGTTTTTTGTTTTTGTTTTTGTTTTTGGTTTTTTTTTTTTTTACAAACAAACCACATTCTTTAACTCTTTTATCCTTTAAGGAAACTTTATTTTAGCAAGAAAAAAAAACGAAGACATTTATTCTTGTTATTTATTATTAGCAAAGAAAAAAAAAACTTTATTACACAATTTTTAGTTACAGTTTTTCATTTAGGGTTGGAAGCTTGCTTCTTTTTCGTAAAACATTTTTAAAAAATTTAATATTATTTTTCTTCTGTGTGTCTTGTGTGTTACATTTGAAGAATAAACGAAGATAATTGTCGCATTGCAGATTTAAATTTAGTTAAATAATTAACATTTAAATCTGTTTAATCTTCTAAGCGATTAAATTAAAGGTAAAAAAAAAGAAAAGGTTTGTTTAAAGAAAAATTAAATGGTAACAAAAAAAAAAGAAAAAATAAAAAAAATAAAAACATAAAAAATTTAAATAAGATTTTTTCTGATAAGATCAAAGTGAGAATTTGTGACAAATTCAATTAAAAACTCTTAACCACACACAATCAGTGTTAATGTAAATGGATATAATTTACAGTAACATAAAAATAAAAAGATTTTCAACAAAAGAACAAAAGAACACACCCAACCCATAAAAAAACATCCGAAAATAAACCAGGCGCCTCCACCAGAAAAGTTTTACATTTTTGAGTTTTACACGATTTTAGTGAAAATTAAATTCTAAACTTCATATTACTTACCTACCCTACATACATATGTGTGTGTGTGTGTGTGTTTTCTATATGTGGATGGCAAAAAATATTAAAATAAGGTAAAATGGTTCATAGTGTAAAAGAAAGTAAAATAAATTATTCTGAAATTAAAAAAAGAAAATAAAGAAAACAAGACTTTGACATTCTGACAGTTATATCATTTTATAACATTTTGATTAATCGAAATTTTAATTATATAAATTTTCATACATAAACGTCAGTACAAATATCATACACATACACACACACACGCACACACCAATAGATATAAAGTCATGTAACGCACCTGTAACACCTGCCAAAAAATGTTCGCGTATTTTTGTTTTAACATAAAAATGTCTAACAAATATATAATCTACGCCTTCGGTATAATTATTTTCTTGTACGTTATAAGAGAGAATTATTTACAGTAAATTTATATAAGAGTAAGAAAAATATTTTTCCTTTTAATAAAGACGGATATGAATATAATAAGGAAGGATAACGCTGACTACATAACATAATATATTTCAATATAGTTTGTCTCAGACATAAATTCTAAAATATTTAATTAAACATTTGTTCATATTTCACAATAATAATTTTTATTTTTCAGTTGACAAATACAAAAGCTTTACATTCCTCTATAATTTATATTTCGGTAACAAAACATAACAATGGAATTTTCTTCTTATGATTTTATTTTCTCTGTGATTACAAAAATATTTATTGAATCTATTGAGATGGATTGAATGCCATAATAAAGACGTATATAAATCACAGTAAAAAAAAAAAAAGAATAGAAAGAAGAAAGATTAATAATGGTGTGCTTATATTTTGGTATAAAACTAAAATCAATATTATTCCCTTTCTATATAGTCACGTATATCAGAATATAAAAACGTGAAAGTATGAATTTTTTCTATCATTTTCTATAAATTATCCATTAAACATGTTTCTATATATCTACCTACTTTTTTTTTTTTTTATTGAATCATAGAAAAATTGTATATCGTAATAAATATCACTAATAAAAAAACTATTTTATTTATTTTCAGACAGATCACCTGTACAATAATAAAATTTAGAATCACTTTCAATCAATCATAGTAAGACAACAAACAATAAAGAGGAAGCTTTTGATCAAAATTCAATTTCACTTTAGTGGAATGAACAGTATGACATCCACGTAAAATGAACGAAAGTCTTAGTCGTGAATGTTTTTAATGAAATTGGTTGTATTAGGTGATCTTTATACACAATATACCCCATTTTTATGTTCGGTAATTATTATTTATTTTCTAATAAAACTTAACTAAATTTCATAATAAACCAATTATATTTTGTCACAAATATTATTATTTATGTACGAGAATCGATATTAAACACCAATTAAAAGTTTTATTATTTTATTATGTTTTTAATGTTGATTCCATATTTTATCACCCCTAAAAAATGTAGAATCTTTTTTTTTGTTTTTGGTTTCACGTAAAAAAAAAAACTTTGTTCATTTTTAATTAGTTAATAAATGTATTAAAATATTGGTTATTAATGAACTGTGTCTTGTAGATTTATTTATTTTTATTTTTTATTTTAAATTAATAAATCAAAATTCATAATCACTTATTAAATGGACATAAATTTAGTTTAGAAGGAAATAAAAAAAAAGAAAAACAGAAGAAGTGAAACGTACGATTTAAACAAAATGATTAACACAAAAGAAAAGGGTAAATTCTTTGAATATTAATTTTGGTCTTTTCATTTTGTTCTTGTTTGAAACTTCTTATTATTTTTCTTATCTTTTGTATTTTGTTTTGTTTTTATTTTGTTTTATCAACCCACGTCTAAAATTTCATTAAATTTTTCCTTTTAAAATAAAAAGTGGAAAAGTTCTTTCGAAAGAATTTCTTGTAAATCCATTTATGTCAAGTTAAAACGCTATAATGTAACGTGTAAGAAAATCTATAACTAATTTTATCTAAATTTATTATTCTTGTCATTTTTTTTTTCATTTTCTTTTTTCACTTGACTTTTCCTTGATTTTCCTCTTTCCTCTTTTTCTTCTTTTTTTTTTTCATTTCATTACGGACTAATTTAATGTTTGATTAATTTTAATCATTCACTATTACACAATACATTGAATGTTCAAAATATTTTTCCTTTGTTGAATTATGAGCTTAGATTTTTCTTCTTTCTTTTTTCTTCCCATTTTTTTTTTCTCAAAGATAAGATTTATATATTTTCAAATATTAATTGTACTTATTAATTATTAAAGTATAAACTGCTGTTCTGTTTATAATTTATGATGCTTTAATTTTCAAATATATAATAAAAATATATTTGACGATCAATTTACTTTTCCTCCAACTGTGCGTTAAAATACAACAAGAATTTATTTATAAAAAGACATTTTTTTTATTGAATATTGAAAAATTAGAAATCATTTACACAACAATCCTTTGTATTTTTATTAATATAAAGAGAATCGAGTTAAATGAAAATACTTTCAATATTTTACACACTCGATCCTATTTTCTTTTCTTTTTTCAGAGCTTTGTACGATGTGACATCAATTCGTATTCTGACTAAAATCTGTTATGCATTATAAATAGTGGCAATTTTTAATGAACTCCAAGGAGACTTATAACAGATAGTATTTATAATTTTCATTTAATTTTGTATTATTTGTATCAATAATAAAAAATTAATATCGGATTTCACAATAATTTTAAGTTAAAGGCAGTTAAAATAACTGCGAGACTACAGATTTTGTGTAACAAAAAAAAAATTAAATTTGTATTTTTGTGTTTTTAAAGTTTCTTTGAAAAATATTTGTCAATGTTAATATTTGTCTAATAAACATTGGTCTTATTCCTAATATTAAAATCAATAAATTTAATTAGACAGAACAATAGAATTTATAAAATTATATATCGAAACAAAGAAATAAAATTGAAATAATTAAAATAATTAAGTTAATAATGAAATTATTTTTTGTTTGTGTAACACAGAAGACAGCAGCAGCAATATCAATGGATGATTCTGACTACACTGACTGCTGACAAAAAATTACTTTTCCTCCAGTATCTGTCTTCAGCAACCTCCGTCTGCAGCAACAAGGTGTTTTGGAAAATGATTTGAATTTGTGAAATTTAATTTTTGTAAAAATTGTAATAATTGTATATTTGAATAAATAATAATACAAATATTTTTACTTTGAATTTAGTTTAACTTGTTTGAATTTTGTATTGTATAAACTGATACGATTTTTTACGTTTCCATGAACGACTGTAATTTAATGCTGGTGCGATTATTTTGGCGGCCATATCAATAGTATTGAAATTAAAAACCTTTATATTTTTTGTATAAACATTTCGATAATTAAATTTGTATTGTTTGGCAATATTCAAGTGATATTGTTTAGTTCTTATTATATTCTTTAAAATAACTGAATCATTTTGTATTTAAATTAAATCTTATTGATCTGTACTTTACATTTGGCTTTACATTTGGCAAGTCTAAATGTTTTGTTTAATAAATAAAAAAAATTTCTCATACAAATAATGTGTTTTTTTTGTTCCAATTATTTTGAGAAATAAAATGTTAAAGTGAGTATCGTTCTTGAATTCTATTTATAATGAACAATCAGGAACAATCATAGATTGAAGAGTTCTTATTGTAAAAATAAATCCGAAAGATGAGAATCGTTTTGAGATTTATGTATGAATAATAAAATATATGGCAAGTATGAAAAAAATGTTCATAAAATTTTCTATTGAATAAATATTCTTATTTACCCTGCATGAGATAATTCCTTGAAATTTCTAAATGAGAAATATTTCTTGAATATTTAGTTCCAAAGACTTTCACAAAGATTATAGAATCTTAAAAAAAAAAGATCTCATATCCATTGGAATAAAATCCCATCTGTGCTTTAAATGGAACAATTATTATACATGAAATCCAGAATATTTCAGAAAATCTCACAATTTTTCCCCAATACTATTAATTATGATTAGTGTAAAATTGAATTAAGAATAAATTACGAATAAACGCCATCTAGTATTTTTTATTGAATTAAGAAAATTTAAATAATGACAGAGAAAGCAACTGTGTTTCCATGGAAATCAGGAAGAAAATGAAAATATTTTCCTCAATGTAGAATCTATGTTGGTAGAGCAAAAAAAAAAAATTTCTAAATTACAAGTAGAATTCTGGAAACTTTAACTTTTAAGTTAGTCAAAGTTAGATAAATCCAGATGTCGAGAATTTATTTGAACAAAATTTTTACACAAAGTTAGATAAAAAGTTAATTTACCAATTCTTTCTTTCACAAACTTTTATTCCGTTTTGTGTTATCGTATTCAACACCAAATCGTATTTTATTCATGTATGTGTGTATGCATAAAAGCAAAACAAAAATAAAACTCACGTTTACAGAAAATTTCTCTTTCAATGTTTGAAAAATCCCGTACAGAAATTTTGGAATTCTCTCTCCGTATAATTCTCTGAGTACAAAATATTCTCTCTCATAATTTCTCATAAACAAAAAAAAAGGTTAAAAAGTAAATAAAAGAGAAACAAACACAACTTTAACTCAATTCAACATTTAAAATAACTTCAATTTCAGTCTTTAGATGAGAGCGCCGCGATGCGGATGTATTATAAAATAATATTGTAAATTTTTTTTTTCTGCCGAATAAAAAAAAAAGTAAATAAAAAATTTAAAACAGAGAATTTTCTTGTATATTTTATTTTTTGTTCGTTTTTTGTGAAAATATGAATTTAGTGTATTGTTGTGTGTTTTTCTAATATTATTCATTGCAAAGCATATTTATCAAAATCATTTTACAAATTACAAAATGTGTGCAACTTAATAAATAAAGTGCGTCTTAACAAAATAAAAAAAAAAGGTAATAATCGTGTAAGTGGTGATAATTCTTAAATACAAATCACAGATGATTGTCAATATTTTATTAGTTTTTTGTTTTGTTCTAATGAATAATAATTATTAATTAAAGTTCAATTTTAAATAAAATAAATTAATATTTTGTTGCTTTAAAAATTAAATTTCTATGGAAATGAAAATATTTATTGTGTTAAATTATGAAAGAAATATTCTAATTATGTGTAGTAATATTTTTCCACAATACACAAATGAAAAACATCAATAACAACAACAAAAATATAAACAATAATTATATATTTGTTTTTATTAACAACAACAACAACACAAAAGAAAAATCGCAATAAAAAAGTTTTAAAAGTTTTTCCATCGTTTTTTGTTTTTTAATTAAATTATTGTGGAAAATTGTACAAAAATTGAAATTGAAAAAAAAAAATTGGTTGAAAATTGTGCAAAAAAAAAAATTGTTTTCTTTCCATCTGTTCGTCAGTACCCGGTCTCTGTACTCAATAACTAACAAAACAAAACTATGTTTTTTGGCTAAATTTTTTGGAATAAACTCGTCTTAATTCGTACATAACCATAAAATAAACAAAACAACAAATAAAAATTGTCTTTTCATAAACAAAACAGGAAAAATAAAAAATAAAAAATAAATAAATACAAAAAAAAAAAAACATTCAAATCGTCCAAAGATGTAATAAAAAATTACAATACCCGACGTTATTGAGATTATTCAAATACAAATATTATGATGTCATTCTTGTATTATTAATAACAATATTGATTCAGTGTAAGATTTTATTCGTATGCTGTTTTTTTTTTGTCTTTTTTTCTGTTTTTTTAAGACTTTTGTATTTTTTTTTGTCTGTTTTATTTTTTTTTTTTTCTTTTCGTAAAGACTTTGGTTATATTGTTTAAGAAAACAAAACAAAAATGTTTCTGTATTGTATTGAGGAATTAAATATAAAATAAGACGGTCAAAAGTTCAAATATTCTCAGTTTATAATTTATTCACGATTTTAAGGTGACAATAAATTATACACACACTTTTTGGATTACTCATTTAGTCCACTCATGTTGAGTTAATACTGTCGTTTGATTTTATTTGTTGATTGATTTTAATACAAAATTTCAATTCTTTATAAAAAAATTAAAATGAATTGTCTCAAGGTTCTAATTCTTCGGCTACAACAATTATTTTAAATGTTTAAATTTTCTTCCCGTCTATTTACATGCAGCCACATACAAACATTCCTGAATTATTTAATTGTAAAGAATCTACAATAAAATGGAATAAGTATAATTTAACAAAAACAAACAAATGAAAACTAAAAAAAAAAAAATAAAAGAATTCAATTAATCACATCTGTCTCTTATACTTATATTACGTCTTATTATTTATTTGTGATGAGATGAGAAGATGGCGACAAAAATAGTATCAACAATAACATCAAAACATATATAAAGAAATAAAATCCAGCACGCTATTAAAACATTCCCGTCAGTTTTTCTTATTTCTTCTTCTTATTCCTTTTTTCTTTTTCTTGTTTGTTTTGTTTTTCCTTCTTTTAAAACGATCCAATTTCATAGAAAACAACATTTATTTTTTTATTTTTGTTACAAAGTTTCAAAATTCGCCTAAATATTCCATTTCCAATTGTCACATTTCACTGTTTTTAAAAGAAAATCTTAAAAGGAGGAAGAAGCAAACAAACACACACACACACACACAGAAAAAATTGGTCCAAAAAGATGAAAACTTCACCCAATTGTTTTTCACGCATTTAAAAAAGAAAAAAACGAACATTTTCAGTCGCCTGGAAAAGTAATCAATTTTTTTTTCTATTCCATTCTTTCAACGCCAGATTTTTTTTTCTATACCACACCCCACTCACACCCATTCTCCACAGTTTCCATTCTTTGCACATTTTTCAACTGATGTTTTTTTTTTTTTTTGTTTTTTGTTTCTGTTTTCTTTTATTTAATTTGTTTGAATTCGAAGTTTTTAGTGATTTTTTTTGTCTTGAAACAACAACAACAACAACAACAGAAAATAATAAATTAAGTTTATAGATAAAATAAAAAAAAAAAAATAAGTAAACAACAAGAAAGAAAACTCTTTTTTCTTGCAGTTATTTTTTCTTGTACTTATATAATAAAAGTGAATTTTTCTTCTTTTGTTTTTTTTCTTTGCTTTTTCTATAAAGTAGAGTTTTTCATTGTTATTTGTTGTTGTTTTGTGTTCATACCTATAAATTGTGAATAAAAAGAAAAAAAAATTATAAAAGTGAGAGAAAGAAAAGAAAAATATTCTTATCAATATACTGGCTGTATGGATATTACTAAGTATGCTAACAGGATTTACTTAAATTTAGGTAAGTGAAGTGAATCTATTTAGTTTCTTGTAGTGGAACTCATCAAAACGATTTATACGAGATGACGTCATTCTAGTATAAGTCATATATGATTCTTATACGATTCAAATACGATTAATACGAGAATAACGTCCTCTTGTATGCGAGGATGTGTCAAGTCAGCTCGAGAGGCGCGATTCCGTAACAAAGTGATATTATCATACGACAAAAGTCCGAAATTCAATCTAATAGTTGTCATTTTGTGATCTCATATTTCATAGAATGTTGATTCTGGTTGAAAAATGAGATGACATAGACCTAGAGTTACCTTAAATCCATAACTTAAGTACCTAACGTAATTAAATTAAATTCTCCCACCTTGCATTTTGATTGTGTTTTCCTTTCTGAGGTCTAGAACTAAAAGGAAGAAATTGAATCATTGAAAAGTGCTATGTGTTTCCTTGCATTCTTTAATAAATTCGATTGAATCATTTGAAAGAAAAAAAGGAAAAAGAATTTCTCTTACATTGTTATTGTTTTCGTCTTCACCCGTGTAAACAATTTTTCTTTTTAACAATGATGAAGAAGATAAATCTTAACGAACTTGTTATGCAAGAGTTAGATAAAAGAAAACATTAAAAAAAATCTAATTATGATCTGTGAATATTTAATTATGTGAAAATGTATAGTCGATATTTGCATTAAAATAATCATTTGTACTGTACCACTGTACGTGAGAAGTAGAACATTATTGTTTCAATGTAGAGATTTAGATTTATTTATAAGATTCAGTTTTATTATTTAGATTGTGCAACATGCAAACGATAGAATAAAATTTAGAGAGTGAAAAGTATACTTTCCATTATTTTATAAGACTTTCAATATCTTACTTAATGGGAAATTGTATTAATTAATGTTACTGAAAATCAAATGAGTAAATCAGATCAAATCTCATTTTATATAATTTTTTTCCGCAAATCAGATTCTATAAAGTGGCACAAAAACTTTATAATTCTTTTAAAAGAAATAAAATGAAAATCCCAAAAAAAAAATAAAAGCAATCCCGAGCAATCCTTATTATTATTTTGAAATTAAATCTTCTGAAAATCCTTATTATGCGGTCGAATCTAAAATAATACTAATTCCCTTATATAAATGGCTCATTTTAAGACAATATAAAAAAATTTGTAATCAACCAACCACCCTATTGATCCCACACCCTATGTTCATAAGCTCAATGTTAACTCAAGAATAAAAGAAAAGATTCATACAAATTTTATTATATAAAAGAATAACGAAGAAAAAGTGAAGAGACAAAAAGACGTAGGGAAGAAAAATCTATTCAGCGATCATTTTCTTGTATTTGAAATAATGGAATAAAAATAAAGAATAAAACAAAAATCTAAAGGAATTAAATCGAATAAAGATATTTTTCTCTTAATTTAAAATATGAAAAAAAAAACATTCTCACAAATCACCGAAGAACATACATCCCGGAATCATCTCCGTCCCCACCTCATTTATTTAATTCTATTTCTATTCTGAGATGGATGGTGGATCAAAATAAATGTTTCATTGTTTCCTAAATGGAAGCAATAACAAATTTCCCAAATTTCAAAAAGCGAACATCTTCAAATTGATTGTTTACTTCTGTTTTTTTTTTCGCTATCTAATAAAATTTGATATCCCAACTTAAAACAAGAAAAAAAAAAAAAGCAGTTTCCTCAAACCCATGTTTCATCTCCTCTGTCACCCCCCTCTACCACTCTTTCTGTCACATTTTATTTATTTGAATAAAAAGAAACTCACGCATCTAAGATAAAAAGAAAAAGGGATTTAAGGGATGTTTTCTGTTCTTCTTTTTCCTTTTTCTTCTTCCTTTTTCTTTTTCTTTTACATTTACTTTTCGCATAAATTTTGAAAAGAAATGAAATTCTTGTTTTTCAATTGTGAATGTCAAATGAATTCATTTTCTTTATTGATAAATTCAATTATATTATTTCTGAAGTAAAGATTTATTATTTTCTCTTTCTTTTCATTTAAACGGCTCAACTGTACCGGTTTCTTTTGATCAACAACAACAAAAAAAAAAAAATAGAAACACACAAACATTTTTATTGTATGCGGATAAATTTTTGTTACTAAAACCTTTAAAAAAATATATTTTATTTTGTAAATTATTTTAGTTTAAAGTGGGACGTTAAAAAATTTCACTAAAAACTGAAACTGATGAAAGAGTCAATGGTCAATTGGGCGGATTAATTTAATATACATACAAGAAAAGAAAAAATGTAAACAAGAAAAAAAATGTAAACAGAAATGAATAAAGAACAGAAGAAGTCAAGAACCAACATTTATATTATTTAGTCTGGATTTAGAATAAATGTTGTGTTCAAATGACGCCTAAAATTACATTTGTATTAAATTCTATCATATTTAATATTTTCAACTTAATTTATTATCATCCTCTACTCAAAATAATTCTCATTAGGTTCAAAAACTGATCATTGAAAATCCCACGTTTCCGACAGTTTTTACTCAAAATAATAAGAATAAAATAAGAAAAAAAAAACATGGTACACTGTGAAAATGTCACCAGAAGAAATCTTGAAGATTTTTTTAATGGATTTCCGTAAGAACAAAAAACAGACAAAAAAATTGTCAATTAATTATTTATTCAGTAAGTATAAGAATAATTTTTCCCTCGTTTGTTTTAAATAAGGTAAAATTGGCAAAAATTTATCTTCTTGTCCTTGTTTTATTTTATATACAAAAAAAAAAGAAGAAAAATGGAACAACAACAACATCAGCAACAACAACAACAAAATTATAAAGAAAAATAAAATCAATAAAAATAAATTTTGTTTTATCATTTTGTCTTCATAAATTTTCCTTCCTCTGTTTTTTATTTTTTTTTATTTTTACATTTTTTTTTTCTCCTTCCTTCTTCTTTTTTTTTCATTTCATTTTTCAAGGATGGCCAAAAGTGTGTTATTTCTTTTTCTTTGTTTTTTCCTTACTTCAGTATTCACAATAAAAGCTTTTTTTTTTTTTGTTTTTGTTTTTAAGTTTAGAATTTATTCGTATTTTGCTATCGAAGGTTTAAAATAAATTTTGTAACCGCACACACAAAATCAGATCAATTGAAACAATTTGTGGTATTTTTAATACGATAACATTTTCATCTGTGCATTGTTTCTTCAATAGAAAATGGACGTACAAAATAGAGATTTTTTGTGTCATTTATAAAAATAAGAAAAAGAAGAAATTAAGTAAGTAGGTGAAGGTTGTATTGTATGTACATCGATACTATGATCACATTACAATAATGAAGAAAGGTTTTTAAATTGTTTCTTTGTTTATCATTTCATCATGAGCAACTTCTAAAGTAAAGTAAATAGTGTTGACTTTTATTTTTTTAATATGTGACGTCATCACATCAAAAAAAAAAAATATCAACAATCTTAAATCATTTTCAATCAAGATAAGACTTCACTTTCGTAAGATAATCTACGATCTTTTTGTTTTTTTTTGTTTATGAAAATGTCAAAAAATATTTTACTAAAGTTAAAAAAAAAAAAAATAAATAAAAATTAAAGTTAACCTACTGCCCTCGTCATCAAACATCAACCCATCATCGTTTCTTTGCGCTAAGAAAAAACCACCTCTTCTAAGATTAAATATTATGCTTGTAGCTTGTAGGGAAATTCTTCTTCTTCTTTTTTTATGTTATGCAAGTAAAATTATTATTTTTTTTTGTTAACTTTTTAGCTTTTTATTATTATATTTTACTCTGTTCTCTTTCCATCTATCACATTGTCTCACTTTATTGCTGTGAAGAGTTGGTAGAAGAAGACGAAGAAGACGAATAATAATAATAATTTATAATTGAAAGTACACGAAAGAAAAATAAAGAAAAGAAAGATAGAAAAAACTGAGTCTTAAGAATAACTTACAGAAGAGAAGACAGGTGAAGAGGGGGGAAGAGAAGAGAGCAAAAAAAAAGTAACAAAAAAAAACAAATTTCTTTCACTTTCATTTTTTGTGTTTTTTTTTTCTTTTATGATTTTATGCCGGCATATTTGTTTTTGTTGTAACTGTTATTGGTGTTGTTGTTGTTGTTGTTGTTATAGGTGAACGCTGAAGGTTTTTTTTTATTTCTTTCACAAAAAATAAAAAAAAAAATTTTTTTTGTTACCTTTTGATGACGACACATAATAATATTATGACGATGTATAATCGGTTTTGTTACTTAATGAATAACTTGACCATTTTTGTGTTTTGTGTGTTTTTGGATTCAATTTTTTAAACATTTTTTTTTTCTGTTTTTGAAAAATTAACTTTCTTTATTTTTTTTTTTTTTCGCTTTTTTTTTCTTTCTTAAAGCATTTTAAGAGATTTTTGATTGTTAAAGATTTGAAGATACATACAAACAATTAAGTATCTTTTAAAATTAAATTTTTACAATAAAAAAAAAAAAAACACTAAAATTTTATACAAAAGAAATTGATCGGTTTTCTTCTTAATATTATTGCCATTTTACGATTACTGCTGCTGTTGTTGTTGTTATTATTGTTACTATTGTTGGTTGAATTATATCGCATACAGATAAACAACAGTAAGTAAGTAAGAAAAAAAAAATCTCTCTCACGAGAGTCTGTTGTGATCTTACAATTTTATTGTTGAATAATATTTCATTTCATTTCTTTCGTATAGAAAAAATTATTTTATAAAAATAAAAATAAGTTAAGTAAAGTGAAAAAGACTCGAAACATTGGAATGTTTTGTTTTTATTTCTGTTTGTTTGTTTCTTTGTTGTTGTTGTTATTGTTGTTATTATTATTGTTGTTGTTATTCTTTTTATATAGGAAATGAACGATATTTCAAAAAATAGAAAGAAAGAAGTTATACTTTATTTTAATAAAAAACAACAACAACAACAACAACAAAATCCATTGTTAGGTAATTTTTTCTAAAAAAAATTAAAATTAAAAGCAAAAAAAAAAAAAAAATATTACCACGCGCTGTTATAGTTAAGTTTAATGTTATAAATGAAAAGTCACACGGGTACCAGTCACATAAAGTATAACATTTTTTTGTTAGCACTGTTGTTGCTTTTATTTTTATATAAGAATTTTTCTTTTAATTAAACGTGAATTCCGCATAGAATAAGATTTTTTGTGAGATTATGATGATGAGATGAGATGATAGAATTCGTATAGGGTTGGTTATATCTGTTGTCATGCCATGTCATACGTTATGTAATATATAAAATTTGTCTCTTATACTTAACTTATTTTCTGTTATTCTTCAACTCTTCCACTCTTCCCCTCTTTTAGTTTTCTTAATTTAAATTACAAATTTTCGAATTTATTTTTTTTTTGTGATTTTATAAATTCTTAAATTTTGTTTCTTTTTTATTTATTAGTTTTGTTTTGTTTTGGTTTTGGGAATTATGTCAAAATTTTGTCTTTTCTCGTCTCATTAAATAATTAATTTTTTTTTTTTGTATTTTTTTTTTATATTTTTCGAGAAAGAAAATAATTAAATAAATTAATTTTATGTTTGAAACATGCAAAAAGGTCGGTCATAGACCTTTAGAGACATTCTATAATTATTTTGATAGTAGAGAAATATTTACATAAAATGCTTTTCAATATTTTATGAAATGTATAAATTCAGTGAAAGTCACCTTTAATTTGTTCAAAACTTATGTCACTTTTAATCAATAATATAAAATAAAAGTAAATTTCTGTCTGTCTGACTGTTTCTTTTTTTTTTTTTTCGTTACAATTATTGTCATTTTTTTTTTTAGACTTTGCATCTTACTTTGTATTCAGTTTCATTCTCATTTTTATGGACATAATAAATTCCGTCTTCTACAGGTTGTAAATTTCTCTACAAAAACAAAAATAAAAATCAAATCTTACAAAAAAATTCTCGTCACAAAATGAAAAGAAGTTTTTTCCCATAAAAACAACCTACCAAATACAAACAATTCATGAGTTCCATTTTTCATCTTGTATATAAATGCAATTCTATGTGTGTCCAATGCGAAGTTAACTGTGATTGACTTTAAATGGTCAAGACAACAATTGATACAACTCAAAAATAACAACAACAATAACAAACTAAGACAAAATATATAAAAGTCTTATTTTATGTAATAAAATTACTGATTAGTTTGAATTACAATATTTCCCGTAATTTTACCTTTTATTTCTATCTCCCTCTGCCTTAATCTAAACAAAACGTTCCGATGAGTTATTTATTTCTTATACAAACCAAATACGGACTCAACTCAATCTTCACTAAACAGGAATGATTGTGCAGTTTCATTTCATCTTGTCTATCGTTTCTTTACTTACTTGTTTTTATATTAAAATTAAAATTTATTAACTTAATTAAAAAAATGAAACAATTGATAGAATCGAATGAAAATCATTCAATTAATGGCTTGTCAAATATTATTAAATTGTTTTTAAATTGAAAAGTATAAAAAACAGAAGACTTTTAATATGAATTTAAGGCACCCAGAATATAAAACAAGATCGATTTTTTTTCATTTATACGTTAAAATATTTTTCAGTTTACTTTCGTTTTGTTTTTTTTGTTCTCTTTCCTCATCTAATAAAAAATATCTTTCACTCATACTTTGTCTAAAATATCGTGTTTCAAACAAATTCATTCTTTTTCAAATCAATAAAATAATGGGAAATTGGAAAGAAACAAAAAACAGCAAAAATTCCAATATATAAGATTTAACTGTCTAAATTTTGTTTATTTTTAGCTGTGAGTTCCATTCAAATCTTGTAAACCTTAGTTTAAAGCAACTGTTTAAATGTAAATCTAACACAACCTCTAGATTCTAGAGTAAGCGTAGAAAATTTGTGTAAGAGCAAACAGTTTTAACCATACGTGAAGTTAACTTTTCTTTAGTCATTTTTGCCCTAGCGCAAAGTAATTCGAATAAACAGAGCTAACTATTATGTTCATAAAATACGAAAAAACAATTCATTTTAAGTGATTGCCTTTGAATTATTCTATGGATCTATTTGTTAATTTAATGGCAGTCATCATCAGAAACAAAAATATAAATACGGTGTATGTGCCCCCCAACCCTAAATGAAATTGAAGCCTATAATTTCGTAATAAAATGGAGATAATTTATTGGATATTAGAACTGAATTGCCGCATAATGAATAGTGTAATTTACACTGTACTTTATTATTATCCATAACAAATTCTATAAAGACGTTGAATCATATTAAAAATAAAAAATAGATCCTTTGGCATAACAGATATTATTAATGTCTTTTCCAAGGATATTTAAATATTCGATAGGCTCATATATAAGACATAAATAATTACATTAACACACGCAATCACAGTTTATATACTTATTTGTTTGTAATTTTTTATAAAGTAAAAGTATATAAAATTTATAAAAATCAATGTAAATTTACAGGAAATAAATAGATATAAAATGATTTAATGTAGGTTTCAGTGCGCTGGTACATTTTCTATGCTCTTGCAATCAATTCAGACAAACATTTCATTTAAATATACACAAAGTGAGTCTAGGTCATAGATTCTTACTAGATTCTAGTTTTTCTTTAATAAACAGAATTTACAAATATTACAGGATGACCGATGTAAGACCTTGAAATTCTATAGAGAAAAAAAACATAAAAAAATGCGGAATATAAAATTAATAATAAAAAAAAAATAATCATCTTCTTACATTAAAATGATCAATGACGCTGTTTATTAATTTTGAACAACCAAATTAACCTAACTAGTTTTATACTTATTATTATTTTTTTTTTATGAAGATCTAATCGAAATTATTCAAATTTTCAAATCGACAAGAAGAAAAAAATAAAAAGTCGCGTGTGTATCCCATTGAGTCATCCAATCCAAACCAAAATAAATAAACAACCATAAAAAATATCTACGAAGAAGAAGAAGAAGAGTAAAAAAAAAAGACTTAAGAAAACAAGCGCAGACAAACAAAATAATAATAACGATAATCATAATCATAACTCAGTTGACTCTTTGGATGTTTGCTTTGGTTAAAATTTGTGTGTGTGTGTGTGTTTAGTTTTAGTGGATTTTTATTACACCATGATTTTTTATTAATAATAATTATGAATTTAACCAAATTTCTTTGTAACCCGTTTTTACCGTAAAAACTGCAAATATTTACATTGGAGACATAATTATTAGAATGAAGGATGGTGGGATGTTAATGTTTGAATATTTTTAAACATTTATTACCCTTTATTCGACACAAATATTTTATTTAAAATCTGTACATAAGAAAACTTTTTAACAAGAGGTAGATGATTCATGAAGGATTTGGTAGGAATAATCATTTAACAGTGATTACTTAGGTCTAACTTAAATTGATTGTCTTATATCGTAAAACCAGTACAGAAGTTTTATGTTATTTATTTATATTCATTAAATACAACCGAGGAATTCAATAATCAATATACCAAATATCAATTATTTAGAAGTATTCACTTTCGTTTTGCCGCAGAGAAAAAAGTCGACAACAGAGAAAAATAATCTATAAGACGTCAAAGTCAAATGAAAAACTAAACGATTCAAATTAATTAAATGTTTGCAGAGAGACAAAACCCGAAAATTTTACCCTTTCTCTATAAACCCTTTTTTCACATGTCATATTATAATGAGTTCAGATGTCAACCAAATATAATTTTGTTTAACCCAAAATACATATTGTTTAATAGAAAAGTAATGGTCGTTATATGGATTAACTTTTTTCATCACAATATTAAAAAAAAAGTAAATAAGTATAGGAAGATAATCTTTATTTACATTATTCCTAAGTTAGTCTTACTATCCCATTTCCTTAAATTCCAAAATCTATTTAAAAGTGAAAACTTATGAAAGGAAACACTTCAAATCGTATCCTTTTAATATTTTAATCAGAATCTGAAAAATCCGAATCTTCAAGAAAAAAAAAACCCTTCAAATCTCATCCTCTAAATATTTAAATCTGAATTTGACCGGCACCTTCCATGTATTTGTTCATTTGTTCTGAGAAGTTGAAAAGCAAAAAAAAATGAAAGAATTTAAAATTGGTTTATAGGAATAGGTTTAGCTAAGTGATCCCTGCTTTTTTTTCTTCTTATTACACAATAGAAAATAATAGAAAGGTCTGAAACGTTTCAAATTAATCTTTAAGTTATCTCACTTTATATACACAAAAAAATTCTGTTCAAAATCATAATAAGTCACGTTTTAACATAAACATTTAGTTTTAAAATGAGATGACTGAATGTTTAAGTATTTTTTTTGTCTTTTATTTCAAAGACAAAAAAAAAATATAAAAAGATTTCTAAGAATTTATACAAATAACTAAAAAAAAAAAAAACAAACTTTCTGATTCAAATTATAAATGAAGAATATTATTATTAATTATATTACTTCATCGATGTTGTCACTTTTTCTATTTTATAAGAAGCTGAGTCTTTAAGATTTTATTTCAAATATTTGTCTTTTCTAGAATCTATTTTAATAGGAAAAATATTACATGCCAAAGCGTTTCAAATGTTGCTTATTTATGAAATTATAAAATGTAATTATTTACACGGAATAACGTAAAAAAAAAAGTACAGAAAAACAGTTGCATTAGATGCGCGCAATAAACTTACAATTTGTATGACTAGTTACAGTTTGGTCAAGTTTCTATATCTGGTTATATATGTGTGTGTGTGTGTGTTTTATATGATTACAAAATTATTCTAAACACGCGTGAACTCATCCCTATCTATATATGATTACAGTAAACCCACCCACATATGAAAGTTATATATATAGAAAAATATAAAAGACAAATTTATATTAGAATATTAGAATAATAATATTTCATTTCAGATTATGGATTTTCATATTATAAATTTTATTATATGTAAAAAGGAAAAAAAAAAAAGAAAAAGAAAAAGCATTTTTCAGATTGTTTCATATGTGCTTTATTAGTTATTTTATATCGTGGCATGACACAGCAGCTAAACATTGTTAAAATGTGTTTATCTTCTTTTCATGGATATAATATTTATATGTTAATGTATTTTGCACATGTTCTATTTATTTATGGTTAGATCTTTAGATTTTTTGATATTATATCCAGAAGTATATTTTTACAGTATACTATGATATCCAATAAGTTAAGTTCTATTAAATATTATTCTTCTTCTTTATTACACAGAATGTAATTAAATCTGGCACGTCACATATAAAAATAAAATTAAATCAAATATTGTATAAAAATCACGTAAAATTGTTATTACTTGATTTATTTTCCATTAATAAGATTATGACATTTCTATTTAATTCAACTTGATTTTAACTAATTCAAGATCAAGATATTCAATTTAAAATTAGGGATAGTCAAAATCAGTTTCATTTGGGTATATATAAAAACTTAATGGATTTGCATACAATTATTATGTTGCATTTCTCAATACAAAAAAAAAAGGTATAATATTGAATGAGATCACCACACCTTTTCTTATAGATTAAAATGCAACACACCCGAGAATTTAGTCGTGATCCAATTGTAGCAACTGAATTTTTAATTCTATATTTTTAAATAACAAAAATATTCCTTAGAGGAATATTTCTAAAAGTATATTAATTTTTTTTTTCAGTAGTCTACGTCTACGGACAAAGGGTAGAAGTTTCAATTCACACCATTCAATTTTTTTATTTTTTTCTCTCAATTGTCATTAACATTGTCTACATTGCAACCATTCCAAAATAATAACAATCAAAAAGAAAAAGTTGAAGAACAAAAAAGAAAATAAAACTTTAGCATTCAACTTTCACGCAGCCCACCACCTACAGAGAACCCAGCGACACCTAAAAATGAATACACGCACGCCTGCAATCTGCATGCAAATTATATTTTATATTTTTTTATTGCTTTTTTTTTATTCTGCTGGTAACTTTGCCATGCAACTATTTTTTTTTTCTGTTTTATTGAAATAAAAATATATTATTTAACTTTTGAGTACGAGAGCTGTGTATGTGTGTGTGTGTTTGTATTAACGTTTAGGTCGGTTTAGGTTCATTTCAATTTCGTATATTTATATTTAACTGTACTCTCATACCTTTCTTTATGGATGTCCTCCTTCATATAATATTCGAAAAACATTCGAAATGAAAGAAGAAAAAAAAAATGAAGAAGAAGAGAAACATACACACACATTCGTATACCTACCATTTATACTCTTGTAATAGGAAATATATTGTTTGTGGATTGAATACAAATTGGTTGTAATTTAAATAAAGTTATAAAGGCGGCAGTAGCAACAGTACAGACATCACCCAAAAATGGTAAAAATGAAAAAAAAAAAACAAACGAACGAACGAAGACATTATAATTCGTCAGTCTGTTGGTTTTCATTTCTTTCCCTTATGGTACTTCTGCACTCTGACTCTATACTTTGTGACATATTTTTTTTTTTTTACTTTGAATTAGGAAAAGTTGATCGACGTCCCTGGTCTGGGAATGGGAAGAGAAAGAAGTAGAAGAACATAAAAATAAAACATGAAATTTTAGTTGTTGTCTGTTGTCTGTCGTTGGAAATAAATCAATTTCACTGGAAAAATTTTTCAATTTTTTATAGATTCTTTTTTGGAAGACAATAAAAATGACGCCATTTTGTAAATAACAAATATCGTATTTTGTTATAATTCTTCTTTTTTTTCTTCCTCTTAAAATTCGTGCGGTTATAACAGAGGGCCATAATATTTTAAATTCAACACAGCAGAAATGCGTTAGAGAAATTAAGGTTACAGTCAGGTCATAAGTTTATAAATATCTGAACTCTCGTCTTACGTATGAACATGAATTATAGAATTCTATTCCTTTTACAAAGTCAATTTCTTATCATTTTTCTGTCATTTATTTCAATAAAATTACTGTACACGCTTCTGCGATATGATTTTTTTTTCTGCAAAAAATTTTAAGTACCGACAGAAGTTTATCTGAATCATGCCCAAAAAAAGTTAAGAGAAAAAAAATAGTACTAATCGAACAAACTTATTTCTTCTTCCTTTTATGTATTTTATAAGATAATCTAATTTAACAATAAATTCTTGTCGTCTTCAGTTATTATTTTTATTCAAAGATTATTTTTATTTAAAGAAAGAAAAAATAATGAATTTGTTCCTTTTAAAACATTAATCTTGACATATTATTAAATTATATGACATCTTTTGTGAATTCATTCTATAAATAAGGAAAAGATAAAGTTTTAAGGATCAGCTGCATATACAATAGAATATCTTTTGTTTTACATTTAATTATATTTAAATAAAATATAAGATTTGAACTAAATTCAATGTTGATTATACAAGAGTGTTAATATATTGTTACAATTTTTTTTTTTGTTTGTGTTTGATATTTAGGTTTAGGTCTATATGTGTGTGTGTGTGTGTGTTAAGGTTTAAGCTTTAAGATAAAGTTAATGTGAAGTCTATTGTTAGTTTGATTCATAAACAATTCATGAACTTTTTGTTGAACTGAAAACTGATGTAAAAGAAAAGTAAAATACAATAAAAAAAAAGAAGAAGAACAAAACTAAATACGACAGTTGTTTGTCTCATGAGGTTTCATTGGATTATTATTCTATATATTTAAACACATAAAAACACATTCACACACATACGCACACACACAATGACGTAGGATAAAATAAAGTAAAAAAAAGGGAAAGAGACATGAATTACGTCACATCAGTAAATGACCATCTTGTTATTGTTTATTATTAATATTGCGGGATTTTATACGCATGTTATTACATGCATCTATAGAATTTCATATTCCTTACGGTATTTATCATACAATTTGTATCGTATTTTGTTTAATGTTTAAAATTTATGTTTTCACATTGTTTATGTTGAAAAGAAAATTAATAATATTATGAAATTTGAAACAACAACAAAGAGAAAATAATAATTCAGAGAAACCGAATAACGTCATCAGAGAAAGAAAAAAAAAAGGGTAGAATTTATTTTGCTTGTATCAAATTCATAAACCAATATTAAACCAACTTTTCTTCTTCCTTTTCTTCAATGTTTTTTTTTCTTTACACTCACCCTATCCCTATACTTACTTATACTTCTTATTAATCACCACATCAATCTATGGACACGTGCAAGATCTTTAAAAAGAAATGTAAAAAAATAAAATAAAAAATGTTTCGTTTAAAAAAAAAAACAAAAATAACAACAACAATAAAAAAAAGAGAGAGAGAGAGAGAGAAGAAAAAACAAAACCGGCAAAGCGTGGAGATCTTTATGGACCAAAAAAACACATTAGACGACACTATTTTGGAACATATATACACGCATTGAATAGACGACGTAAAGAAGTTGATTTTCTTTTATATTTTTCTTTTTTTTTTCTTGTTTTTGTTTTTGTTTTTGTTTTCTTTTTTTTTTGTTTTTGTTTAAAGTGCCGTCTTTATAATATTTTACTAACTTATACACCCACAATCAATACAATAATGAAGATGGAAAGATTAGGATGGTATGCGTTTTATAAAAAAATAAATATTTTTAGAAATAAGAAAGATGAAGAAGAATCTAAGAAGTTTTATTGGAGACAAACAAGAGAAAAAAAAAATTGGGACTAATTCAATTTATGATTTTGAACAATTTAATATTTATGAATATTTTTTTTCTTATTTTTGATCTAAACGAAACAAATTATGTTTTGTTGTGTTTTTCAAAAATGTATAAACAGGAAGGACGGAAGGAAGGAAGGAACGAGTGAACCGCTATTTTTAAGTTAAAATTATAATTTTGTTTTTATTTTTTTGAAAATCCAAAAATATAATAACTCGCCATATAGTCGCGTCCGTTCATTGCTATTTTGGAAAAACCATAAATAATGAATGATGGAAAGAAAAAAAAGAAGAAGAAGAAGAAGAAGAAGAAGAAGAAGAAGAAGAAGAAGAAGAAGAAGAAGAAGAAGAAGAAATGTTTTTTAATTTTTGATTGGCATTTTTATATTTTATTTGAATTGTTGTGTTTTTTTTATGTTGTGTGAGGTGACGATGTATTATCGATTTTGATTAACGGTTATTTATATGTTTATTTATTCTGAATTCTTAAAACTGATAAACAAATATATACGGCTCACTGAGAATCTTTTGCAAATTCAACAACTGTCCGCCGAATAACACAAAAACACAAAAACAAAATAATATTCTTGATTTTTATTCTACGTTTTTTTTTTTTTAACGATAATGAAAAATGTTGAAGTTTTTTATTAGACTTTTGATCGTGAAGTGAACAGTTATAAATAAAAAATAAATATCTTTTGATTATTTGGTGTCTTTTATTATGGTTGATTTCGTCATATAATTTTATTCAATTTAATTCATGTTGATTGATTGGAAAAGCTATAAAAAAAAATAAAACGCAATGCGTTTAATGGACACAACGTAAAATTAATATATATACGATCTTGGTAGAAGTTGAAATATTCAATATTTTTAACTAAATTCTAACACAAATATAAAAATACAAAAAAAAAAAATGAAATCATCGTATACAGGTGTGCCTTAATGTTGTGTTCTCATCCAAAACAAAACACTAATTATACTACAATTATCTACTGTATAATTTAATTATTAAAGAATTGCATGATATCTCGTGATATCTTTAAATAAAAACCACGTGTTTATTTTTATTAATTTTTACACTATTACTATACACTTCACTTATTTTAAATTACAATTAATTACTTAGCATTTTAAATTAATAAGAAATTTTGAAGAAGAAGAAGAAAAAAAATAAACAAAACAAATTAACCCCTTTTTTTTATCATTTAAAAATGAAGAGAAAAAACGACAACCGAAAATCAGATAATTAATTGTCTTAATTTTGTGTTTGTTTTTTTTTTCGTTCTGTTCATTTTTTTTTTTACCAATGTAAGAATGACACATTTTATCGTTGACACAATTTGTTTTACTCATTTCTCATTTTGTGTGTAATATATGTCTATATTCAGTTCTTTTCCTTCTTGAGAATTTTTTAAACGCCTCCACAGAAAACAAAGAAACTCATCAATATTTTTCACAAAATATAGAAAATGTCACCCAAAAATAAGTTTATTAAATTTTGTATAATTTTAGAAAGATTTTTCGTTTATTGAAAATCTCTGATTTAAATGACACAAAATTGTATGTGACGTGAGAATAAGAAAACAGACGATAAAAAAAATTAAATGCAATAAATCGTATTAAATGAAAAACGTTTATAAAATTTTACTTTCGATTGTTTCCGATTGTTTTGTTGAATGAAAATAAAAGAACAAAAAAAATAATAATATAAAGTTGAATACTTTTGATAATCAGTTGGGTCTTAAAAAAAAAACTACAATAGCCAAAATGACTTAAATCTACTTTCACTCTTGAATAGTAAATCTTTTTTTTTTTTTTGTTCTTTCCGTTTAATGCAAACCAATAAAATTATTTCAATTTTGAGTGTTTGTTTTTTTTTTTTTTGTTTATTCTTCTTTTTCTCACAAATTTAAACCTTTCGCCATTTTTGTTTCTCTATTTTTTCACCATTGATGGTTTCCATTTATAACATTTGGCTCAAAAAAAAAAAGTTTGTTGTTGTTGTTTTTTTAATCCAATAAGCTTTTTATACTCGTTAGGGATTTTTTTTTTGTGCTTGCGCCTATTGAATTTTCTAATATAAAATGGAAAAAAAATAGACATGTGTGAGTGTTTGAATTTAGATTGATGTATCTATTATTTTTTTGTGGACGATATATAGAAGTGATTGATTGATTGAACTTTTTCCAAAATAACGTTGATGTGTAAATGCCTTCTTTTTTTTCTTGTAATTCTCTCCTCATTTTGGGCTTATTTCTGCTGTATATTTGGTTTTGCTCTGAACTATGTTTTGGCCTAATAAAATTCAGTTGGTTGTTGTTTTGTGTTTCGTGATAAAAAAAAAATGGTTTGTACACAAATGGGAGGTCAAAAAGTTATAAATTAATTCTTGATTGATTTTATACATGGCTGTGAATGTGAACCAAGTAAGGCTTCTGTTATTTCTGAAAAAAAGAAAAACGATTTTACCATAAAATAAAAAATTCATTAAAAATATTTGAAGAATATAAATTAATCTATCAACGAAAACTTTTCAATTAACTTTAATTTAAAATAGAAATTAATTTATTGAAATTTAAAATATGGTTTCCCAATTATTTTGTTGTTGTTATTTTGTTATTTGTTAATTCCATAAAAGAAGAATAAACCACCAACACAAAGCACGTGCCACCTTCCATTTTAACGCTTCTTTAAATCCTCATCATCTCGCACTTGTATTTATATGGGAACGGCTATTTATTAAAATATCGCGTGTAAATAGAATGAAGCAATTTTCTAACCTTTTAAATTTTTAATAACTTTTTTGTTGTTGTTATTGTTATTTGTTTTTATTTTTTATTCGAATTTTAATTAAAGATTATTTATTTATTTTGTGTAAAAGTTCGAAATGTTACGCTTATTAAAGATTTAATGAAACACGAGATATACGTACGTACTTCTGTAAAGTAAACTTTACTTCACATATTTTTTTACTTCTTCTTCTTCTTCTTCTTAGTTGTGATAGAAAGAAATTCACTAAAAAATACAAAACACAAAGATTTTCAGTACTTACTTTTTTTTTGTTTTTGTTTTTTATTCTGTTCAATCTTAAATCCAATTGATATTCTTACTTGAATTTGTTTCTTTCTTTCTTTTTTTCAGCCTTTTTAAAATAAAACAGAATATCGTATACGCATCTACAGTTTCTTTACTTTCTGTATATTCTGGTAACATCAAATTTAGATTCTAGACTATTTTTTGAAGATAAATGAAACAAAAATAAAAATCAATTTGTCATGTCACAACAACAAAATGTGAAGAAAAGTAAAAAAAAAAGAAAACACAGTAAAACAACAACACGAAAAGAAAGAATAAAGAAAATAAAAGAAAATTGTATAAAATATAAAGTTGGTGCGCGAATCAAATCGCGTGATTTGGATTTCGCATTTTTTATGGTAAGGATTTATGGTTTCAGATTTGTTTTATAAAAATCCCGTTCTTTTTCTCTTTTTTTTTCATGTGACATTTCAATATCGATTTGTTATCAACTGATGGCACCTACTTGACTCCCACACGTTTTCTAAGTTTCTTTTTATTTTCCTTTTAAAAAAAAACTGTGCGAGAAGCTTTTTTAGATTTTCCTTTGTTTTCCAATATGCGAATGATAGATTCATGCAAAAGAAAAAAAAAAACTTAAACTATCAATCCGGAAAATTACGAAATCAAATACTAAGAGTTTTCTTATTTGTTAAAAAAATATAAATTTCCATCTCACTGAAGTCAGATAAAAAAAGAAAAAAGTATAAAAAAGACTGGATTAAATTAATGTGGAACAAAAAATAGAGAAAAAGTTCCCTTTGAATGCAAGAATAGAATTTTATTCTGCTAACGTTGGTCTTCTTTTCTATATCGTACCCATTGTCATATATCATGCGACTATGACTGTAAAATGACTTTATTTTATTTTAATGAACTCGTCGTCTGCGGATTTTATTTTGCCTCTTTTTTTTTATTCTTTTCCAGCTACGAGGTTTTTTTTTTCATTTCACCATTTTTTTTTATAGTTTTCTCACAGTTTCTGCTTTATGATTGTACATTTTATTTGAAATAGGAATAAAATGAAAATAGGACAAGACGAAAAAAAGAGGAAGAAAAATCATCAACAACAACAACAGCAATTCTGTTGACGTTGTAGAAAAACAAATACAAATTTTATCTTCATATTAACGTACAAAATGTAATATTTTCCTTTTGATCCTTTTCATCTTCACGTGTGGTTGTGTTTATTTTTAGGGAAGCAAAACGAAAAAAAAAAAAAATCCAACGTAAATAAGGGAAGGATTTTGAAGTATTAAATCGATAAAAAAAAATGTGAGTGAAAAAAAAACAACAACAAAGAAATGAGAAAAAATAAACACACAACAGAGAGAAAAAAAAACGAAAAAGATTTTCGGGTTGTTTTAATAAATTGTAATCATCATACTCGTTCTCGCTTAAACGATTTTTCATTTTATTTTAATTTTATGATCATAAAGGGAAAAAAAAACAGGGAAAAAATTTTCATTTTATGTAAAAATGTAAAATATCGTAGCAAATTTTAAAATCAAATTTATAATAAAAATTTGAATATGAATTTAGAATTTATTTTACTTTACTTTGTCACATCTCAATAATTCATTTGTCTTTGTTGAAAATAAAAAAATGAAAAATGTTTACCGATAATTTGATTAACACTCAAGACAGTTGACACAATCAACACAAGACTTAATACAGTCAAATATTACAAATATTTATATATTTAAATTGTGGATTGTTGAAAATGAAACAAAACGCAAGAGATTTACTTCTTTTATATTTTTTTTTTGTTGTTTTTTACATAAATATTCATTTATGATTGTCTCATGTGTGTCTGATTGAAGAAGAAAGTTGTCAAAAATATTTTGTATATATAGAAGTACACTTATATAAATAAATATTGTAGACGAAAAATGATGATGATGATGATGATGATGATGGTACAGAAGGTGAAGAAATATTATGTTGAAGACAAAATACGCGAAGATATACATTAAGATGATTTACTGTTGAGAAAAGAAGAACGAAAATTATTTAAGATGTGTTTAGATATGTGTGTGTGTGTGTGTGTTTGTTTGCGTTTTCTTCGTGGAGTTGACATATGACAATTCTAAATATAAACTTGTTTTGTTTTATACAAAAAAAAATATAAACCAATTCCACTCTAACTAACTTGATTGGACAAATTTTACTTTATAATAAAATTCAGTGAGAAATGCAACAAAAATAAAAAGAAAAACAAACGATAAAATCTAAATTTAATTTAAATTATTTAAAAAATTGAATGAATTTAATTTAATAAATTCAATATAAATTTGTCTCTAATTTTGAATTTGATTTTATATGTAATTTTTCTTTTGTAATAATTCAATTATGGTTTTATGCATCCAGGAAGTCACTAAGCAGTGACAACTTATGGACGTCAGAGCCTTACTGGGCTTTCATGCAAAACAACCAATACCAGTGTGATATAAATTGATTTTCATTTTAACTTGTTCACATATTCAGTGTAGTGATTAGCCATTATTATTGTGAGAATATTCATCAATAACAGATTTATAGTTTTTAAATCAATAACAGTTTTATAATTTTTAAATCTATAAATTTGGTATTTTTATACCTGATTCGGCACATTGCCAGCTCTTAGGAAACATGCAGATTTCCTAAGAAGAATCGTTCGGTTTAAACCGAATCCTGCACACCAACCAGAGGGTCATAGATGTTATTAAACATTGCCCACTGCATATGTGTGTTTAGTACATAATTAGCCGAATGAAAAATTCCATCCCGCCTCGGTCGAGATTCGAACTCGGTACCTCCCTCCCGCTCCAAACGCCAGCATGTTGCCATGCTCCCACTTTGGTCGGTCTCCTTAAAGTTTTATGTCACTCTGTCATTTGTCCACTTTTCATCATAATATATTCTGATAATAATAAAAATATCAATTTCATGATGAAGATTAATTGATAGCTTTACAGTAACGATTCATCCATACAGTCGAGTGGTTTTGATTGAGATTGACGCATCAAAAAACCAACAACAACAGTAACAAACATAAAATTACTAGAAAGGATTTTTTTTTCTTTATTGTAGTATCGTGTTTAATGTAGCAAATTAGTTATTTTGATTAATGTAATTTGTAGAGATGAAAAAAAAAGTACGAAAGAAATTAATAACATCAAAAAAAAAAAAGTAGAAAAATAGAAAACGTAAAAATATAACAACAAAAGAAACAATTTGGCCTTAGTCTTTTTTTTTTTTGTTCTAAAATTCGTGTAGTGTAGAGTATGGACTAAAGAGTAGGATAGAGAAAAGAAGACTGAAAGATATTTTTATATGAAAAGGTTAATAGAACATCCCAATTAAATGATAATTAATTTATAACAACAAAAAAAAAGACAACGTTGCAGAAAACATAAAATAAAATAAAAATGAAAACCTTTTGAACTCAAATGGTTTTTTTTTTGTTTTTTGATGGATCGTTTTAACATTTTAATTAAAAGGTTAGGACAAAAAAAAATTGATGAATAAATTTTAAATAAAAATCATTTAAAATATATACAGTTGAATATTTAATTGTTTTCTGTATTTTATAGAAAACTTAATAAAATATTATTGTTTAGGCATAAATAATTTCCTTTGACTTTCAATTGAAGAAATTATTAAAATGAAAAACATTCTTATAATTTCACTGGATTTTTTTTTTTATTAAATAAACACGACTAACGAATTGGTAACCATTATCAACAATGCGAATCGACAATATTAGTAATTAATTTGTTACAGTCCTTTAAATCTTTCAATTTCCACTCAATTCTTCTGTGAAAATGCTAATTAATTATTTTCATTGGTAGTATGCAACTGTATCGTTTTATTTGTCTCATTTAATGATACGTTAAAGGCCTTTTGTGAACCCAAACTCTTTGCTATTAACTTACAATTCAACCAATTGTAGTTTTCCATATAAATTTTTGTAAAGATTCATTCGTAGAACTCTACTAAAATTGTTTAATGTAATCCCATCATAAGTTTCTTAAATATACAATAAAATTTCCCACCACATACTTCTATTAAACATTAAATACAAAATAAAAATAACTGCCATAATCTGAACTTCCACGTAACATTGATAAATTTAAGCAACAATAAATTTTATTATCCATATAAAACTTCACTTAAAAAACGATAATTCTTCTCACTACGTATTGTATGGTCGTCAAATATTTTACCTTCTGTATTCATAATTTATATTACAATAAAAAATATAGTTATCAACAATTAAAATACAATATTATAAAATAACAATAATTATATGCGTGTGTAATCCGTAAAGAAATAAAGATTTAACTTTCGTTTTACTTTATAATATTTAATAAGTATAAAAAAAATAAAATCAGTAAAGTAAGAGTCGGTAAGAGTGAGGTAGAGACGATTTTTTTTAATAAAAAAAAAAAAATTACGCAAAGAATTTGATTTTTATTATAATTTATTTTATATTATTTCACCTTCAATTCGTTCATATAATTTTTATACTATAATTTCTGTGACTATGAAAGTTTATCGTTGAATGAATTATATAATTTGCATAATTTTAATTTTTTTCTTTGAAATTTTTTTACACACATACACACACGGGAAATTCAACAAAAAGATGATAATTTAAAAGATCAGTTGTTGTTGCTATTGTTGTTGTTATAAATTAGTTACTGGTAGGAGGAAGACTATAATTATTTTTATTAAAAAATTTTAATATATAGAAAAATTAACAAAAGATTCTTTAAAATTGCGTCTCCAAATACAATTAATTTAAATAAACTATGATTCCCAAGGTTATCGGTTTTTATTATATTTTATTTAGAGCAAGACTAAGATGAATAGAAAATCTCTTATATCCGTCATATTTTAGTACCTACATAGGATTTTATGAGATAACAGGGTTAGTCATTTTTACTTGAGTCTTATATCAGCAATTTTAGTCAATTGTAGTAAAATTTAAGAACCCAATCAGAAATAAAAACATCTTACAAAACCTTTCGGTTAACGCTTCATTTATTGAACTTCAGAAGTCAAATTCTGGTGGTAGATAAAAATACTGGTCAAAAAAATGATTGGATTGTCACGATAAATGATTGAAAGGAAAATCAAATTCTTTTTCGTTCTACCATAACAAAATTTAGGTTCTTCCACTCTACACAGAAGATTCTGTTCCTTATTTCTTCAAGAATACTGAAACACCCTGTAGACACAAATTATTTTAATATATTTTTTTTTATTAAAATTAATAATAATATTACAACAACAAATAAATCATATGTACAAAAATAGATGAATACAAATACTCACACACACACACAAAGGCATACAGAGGCATCACAAATAAATAATTTACTTTGTATACATTCTTATTGTATGAACCGTAAAAGGAATCAAATGTACCATGAAATGAATATTAATTAAATTTAACATTATTTTGTGTATGGGTGATATTAATGAAAATCTCTACAAACACACGATCACACACAGACATTGAGTATTAATTCTATTAAATAAATATTTTCTATTTTATTTTTCACATCTTAGAATATTCTTCAATTGAAATCATTTAAATTTTAAAAGAAATGAAAAAGTGTAAAAGGAAATTGTTATTTTTGTTTTTTTTTTTTCATTTTTAATTTAATTGTGTTGTCCCCACTGAATTCTTTCTTTCTTTTTATTTTATGGAATATAAAGAAAGTCATCCTAATTACAAGTCACAGAAATTTAACATCGAAAAATGGAAAGATAGAAAATATATTTTGTGTCATTTTTTTTTTTCATTCTTTAACGTGAATATGAAACTTCACTCCAAAACACAAGTTAACATATAACGTTATATTTACATTAAATTTTTGTCGTAAACTGTCTTTCAACATTAGCAATATAGAAATGATATAAAATATTAAACTGTCATTCTTAACTACAAAACTATAAATATTAGAGAAATATTTTCCATTTTCCATTTTTCATTCAACATTATTTGATTGACATTACAGACTATGAAATAGAAAATATTTTATACATTGAATGTAGTCAATTTTTTATTTAATGTTGAAGGTACGTTGAACGTTACTAACCAAATATAATATTTTATGCATTCATATTTATTTAATTCGTTTTAAAATCCAAATTGATTTTCATCTAAACTTGGACTATAAATAAACAACATTTTGCATATAAAATTGTGCGTTTAAAATTTACAACAAATTTATAACTTTGTTTATAAATCAGAATAAATTTCGTAATAATTCTACATACATTTTTACAATTTTGTTTGATTAAACTGAAATTCTCTATTTATGGTTGCAAAATGTTGGAAAATGCAATATTTCTCAAAATTCTACGTAACCTGAATAAAAATATTTCACATGAAATGATTTTTATTAAAAAACTTAGTTAAATTACATTTTGGATTTTGCACGCTGTATCTGACTGCATTGAAATCCTAAATAATTTCAGTTATTTTTTTTCTTGTCAAAATTTATATTCGGATGATCACAAAATTAACTGATGACAGAATGATAAATTTTGGAAATAACTAAAAATAAATTCAACTAAATTGATGAAAAATCTGTTATTAATTAATTTTCTGTTGCGTTCATGGTAACCAGAAAAAAATTGTTAAAAATATCTGTGATAATTATTCGTGTTAGTGAAATGCACGCATTCATAACAGATACATGTTCCCTACAGAATAATCAATCTTAGAACCGCCTCTCAATACCAATTACGTTATTTATGTAACATTTTACCTTTATAATCAGTTTTATCGAAAGAATAACAAACAAGAATAAAACTTTTTCTCACTCATATCGAAACATTAGAATTTTTTATGTTGTGTTGATGGGTTAGTGGGGGAAAAAATAAATAAAAGTACGTAAATGTCAGTTTCAAAAAGAGTGATGTGTGGAAATATATTCTAGCCCTAAGTAAGAAGAAGAAAAAAAAGAAAACTTTTTTATATTTATTTCTCATTCGTTACAATTTTATTTTATCAAATACAATCAATAAAACACTGTAAAAAATATGTTATCAGCAATTTAGTGAGGGCTTCTGTTATATGTAAAATGATTTGTTTTAAATTTTGTTAAAGGTCAAAAGGTCAAAACATACACAAAATTTGATTATTCAATTTAAACTTTATGAAAAATGAAAAATAAATAAGTCAAAAATTTACAGTGAAAAGAATTTGATCTCAGCTTTTTTTTCACTATTTTTGTTTGTAAGATTTTTTTTTTTTTGCTTTCTTATGTAAACTTTATTTTACTATAAAGGTTAAGGGTTGATTTTATTTAAACTTAAAACTTTATATGTAACCAAATTAATTATTCCTTAATTAGAATAGTCCCAAATGACGTTAAAGTTGGAACACTAATTTAATAATAATCTTTAAAGTTTTCTTTTGTCTCTTCTTATAATTTCTCTTGATACAAAATATTTTGTCACTTTATTCAGATGAAGGAAATTGTATGTTTTGATTGTCTTTAAATCGGATTTATAATCTAATTTTTGTTAAATTAAACATCACATCACTCTAGTCAGTAAGTAACTTCTTTCATTTTTTTTTTATTCTTATAATAAAAACATGATTACATTTTTTTTATATTTCTAATTGTTTGGTACTGTTCATCGAGATGACAATTCTTTTTTTTTTGTTGGTTAAAATTGTCACATAAAAAATCATGAAATTATCATAATTATAATTTTTATTACTGTGTACAAAATAAAAAAAAACAACAACGAAGAAAAAAAAAAGTATTCATATAAATATACATGAAATTATGCAAACACTTGTTCCGTCTCTTTTTGTCTCTGTTATACGACAGTATTCAAGAAAATAAAAGAGGGGGGTTTTTTTTGGGGTGTTTGAATTGTATGATGCTGTTTGGTTGGTGTTCGATGAGAATGGTAAAAAAGAATGAAGAAAAATAAAAACGAATAAGAATAGAAAAATATATTCTCACCACTCGACTAAATAAGCTTTATGGAGATGTCTGATAAATTTTAAGTTACTCGTCTAAGGGGAAAACAGAAATCATTTGTTGAATGCTTGAATGTTTGCCAGATGTTTTGTTTCACTTTTATGTTTTATGTAAGATTAAATTAACTAAATGAGAAAAAATGGATTTTATAAAAGATTTTTTTCAGAAAGAAAGACAAAAATAAATCTAAGTAAAGAAATTTTTTTTCTTTAAATCAAAATCTTTTAGTTTTGATTTATTTTACTTGACTTTTGTTTTATTACCAGTTTAAAGGTTACATCAATCAATTACCTTTAAATTTCACAGTGAAATCTTTTAATAAGATCATCAATTTCAGAAAAAAAATTGGTACAATTTGTCAAGAGGTTAGATTAAAATTCTGTTATCTGTTCGTGTGTTGGTCGGATAACGCACTTTATTCTTTTATTAATAATTTCTTAAAAAAGTTTTCCCTTTACCATTTTCAACAACTTCAATTAAATCTAATAGTCTTAAAAAGCTTAAAATTCATGAACTTGTCATCTGATTCAATTGCTTTAGTTTTTCCTGGGAAATAAAATTGAGGATATTTATTATAAAGTAATCAGAGAAGAATAAAAAAGGAAATTTAAAGCCTGATTAAATTCTATTTTATGATTTTCTTTTATACAATTGGAATTTTAAGTTAAAGATTTAAAATTTTGTATACTTATGTTAACAACAAAAGAACAAAAAAGATTTAAAATGGAAAAGTCTTTTGGTTTTATATAAATTCTGTCAATATTTAATTATAGCATTTCTTAAGAAATTCTGATGAACATTATACTTAGTATACTTACGTACCTACTTCTACTTACTTATATATCTACATTTACTTACTTATGCTATGTATAATTAATCTAATACAAATAATTTTAAATTAATAATTATAATTGACAAGCATGATATTTCTCTAGTGTAAACTTGAATTACATTTACATTTAATGTTTGTTGATGAAAATTCTACAGATTTTCATAAAAAAATAACGCCTATCAGTATTATTTAATGTTTAATTATGTAATAATGTTCAAAGTTATTTTCTTATTAGCTGTAAGTATGTCTAAGTTTTAATTATTAATTCAGTACTCACTTATGAATGTTATTCTAATTATTTAAACATAAAATTATTTTAACTAAACAAAAAATATATACTCCGTTCGTAGCAGACAACACAGTAGTACAATAGCTTTAGTACATTTTTTCTTTTTCACTTTTGTTGAACAAAATTATTGCGCAAAATTAAAAAACACAAACTATTGTCTTCATTATACCGTTAAAAATTTGAACAAAAGTATTTCATCATCATCGTCAACTATCTTAACTTGCACTTTTTTTTCTTTATTTTATGTCTACGAGAAAATAAAAATCGGTTTACCACGCGATAATTATAGGTTTTGATGGCGTTCTTTTTTTACGCAACATCCGCTATACTTTAATGATGGAATTTTGTTTTATTTCATTTTTCATTTTTTTTTTTGTTATTCTCATCTTTTTAATGTTTGAACACAATTTTTAATGACATCATTGGGAAAATTATGATGATCAAATATATCTGGTTACACATTAAAATAAAAAAAGAAACATTAAATTATTGTAATTTATGTTGATACTTTTTTTTTAATGAAAATGGACACACTTTTCACTAATAAAATTAAAGCCAAATTTCTCTACGATTCTGTAAGATTTGAAAATAATTTCTTTTCTTTTTTTTTTAATTTATAGAACTGAAGCGGTTATCATATTAAATTTGTACATATAAGAAGGATGCTACTGCAGTCCGGGCAATCGCTCGGTGCAGAGCACCTTGGTACAAATTCAATACCACCATCAGTAACAGAAGCAAATCTTGATATTGTACGTGGGCAATTAAAAGAAGGATGGACAGTACATACAGCTAAAGAAGGTCGCCTTTATTATTGCAAGTAAGTTCTATACAAAGAGAAATTTATATGAACATATTTTAACACTTGAGACCAAACCAAATTCAAAAACTTTACTTTATTTAATTTCCTTTATATATTAAATGAAATGCAGTTGAACAGTGTGCGATGGAAACATTTTTTTATGGTTAAAAAGTTTTTCTCTGATTTTCAATCTCTAAAAGCATTATACAATTTTTTTATGTAGTTTTTTTTTTATTGTTTTATTCATCGTTAGAATTTTAAATTCTAACTTTAATGTGTTTCTCATGTAATACAATTTTACAGAGTGGAATGAAAATCTAACATTGCAGTTTATTCAAAGGCAATAAAAAAAATTTAATATTCGAAGCCAAATGTTAATCAAATCATTGTTTAAATTAAATGTGGCGTCACTTTAATAGAAGAATCTTTAACAATGGAGCATTTCAGTGATCTTCGTCTTATGAAGAAGGTCTTGTGTTTTTATGTCAAATATTAAAGTGTTCGATAATGGAGTAGATTGACGTTAATTTGCTACTGATGTTAAACAGAAATTGATCGTTTCTTATCCTCACCATACCGAAAAAATTGCGTATAAAAGAAGCAGCTCAAGAGTTAAAATTGTGTGGCTTCATTGCTTCAATCAAAATTCAATAAATAAATTTTAAATGATATTTTTATTGGCAAAATTTAATTTATGACCAATTTATTTTGATAATTGTTTTCTTACAACATTCAAGTTTTGGGCCGTGTCTAATAATTGAATTGAACCATTAAATAGTATTTATTGTTTTTATATTTTATTGCACCAAGAAAAAATAATAAAAGACTTTAATTGATTGGAACAAATGATTGTTTTTTTTTGTCTTTAATTTTTTTTTTTTGTGCAATAACACGCGGTTTTCATTAGTTTTCCTTTAAATAAAGTTAAATTGTTTTCTCGTGCGTATAATTTTTGTTTTTCTTCTTATTTTCTTCTCTTTTCTATACGATCATGGCCAATATTATATAGGAATAGTGGGATCGTTTATATACGACTATCCTACCTTTAGTTTATTCCGGTATATTTGTCAATATTAAACTGTCAACAATATAATCAGTTTATTCTAAAAATATATCAACTCATATGAACTATTTTAAATAGAAATCTGTAAGAGTCTTGACAGTTATTATAAAATTAAATTTAGGTTAAGTTGTTAAATGACTGAAATTGGATTAGCATATACCTTCTTATTTATTACCGATAACGAGAAATGATTTTTTTTTTAAATTCTATTTATGTATCTCTGAAATTATTAAATGTATCTTACAAGTAATAATTCGTTAAGTTACCTACTGTATTTTTTTAACAACACACAGAATAAATTACGCAGATTGTATCTGTGGGTGCACAATAATTGTATTTTTTTTTTCAAATTAACTAAATATTATTGTATTAAAAAAAAAAAACATTTTAATAAATTCATAAAAAAAAATGGAGATAAAATAAAATAAAATAAATCAAATTAAATAATAAAATAATTTGAAATTTATTAAATCAAACAATTCAATCTAATTAAATATATGGGACATACATTTTAATTCTAATTGATGTTCGTTTGGGGTCACAAAAAATATTATGCTGGAGTAGCAAACATGCCACCTACACATTCAAGCTTATAAATGTGGTATACAGAAATAATTTAATTAAATTTTATTCCTGCTTTTTATTTTGTTGTTGTTTGTTTTTTTTTTTTATAAAATTTTAAAAATAGAAAAAAAAAACTCACTCACTCGTGTTAACCATTTTATTTCTATGAAAACTCCTCAAAATAAAAAAAAAATCCCATTTCAATAATTATTAGTTCGTTTTATTTTATTCAATGCAGCATGAAAAGTTAAAAACGAAAAAAAAAACCGCATATAGGAAATGTAATAACGCGTCAAAAATACAATTAAAAAATATAATAAAAAATAACAACAAAAAGTCACAAATAAAAAAAAAAAAAAGTAAAATTCATAAATGCAATTTAAATGCATTCCGTAACATGAGTGGAAATAAATCAAAAAAATAAATATTCGATTAATTTGATTAAAAAATCAAACAAAAGAATTAATTATAAAAAGGAAAAATGAGGTTAAAATATTTATAAACAGATTTGGAATTTGAAGGAATATCACATATGCTGACTAATAGACCAAATTTAATATTAGAGTTGAAAGACGGCATATATAGGCTTCCGTTACAGTTTCTAAAATTATTATTTTATGCGTGACCCAGTTGACTATACCCAAATTTGACAAACACATTCAGAATATAAATATTTTTGGCTAAATGACCATTAGATTCTCCAGTCTTGTCTCGACTTATACCAAATTTAGATGTACAATTTATTAGAAGGTATGAGTGGATCGTTCAGATTTACTCACTCATACCATATACTTTTTTTTTTGTTATTATTTTTCTAACGCGCTACCGATCTGAACGATGCATCTCCCACGGGATTTTCAGAACAAGTGTGGGATTTAGTTATTTACTTCAGGTGTTTTATATTTATTTATGTATTTGCAATTATTTATCAAATATTTATGATCAAATTTGTAATATTTTTGTAAAATGTGTCACGTGCTACGGATTATGGATAAATACTGATACAGTCAAATCAAATCATTAACTGTTTAAACATATCTGAAAATGAGAAATGTTTAAACTTCAGAATATTTAAATAGACAAATGTAATAATAAACTGTCAATTTTGTCATTTAATTTTATATTTAAATATTAAGTTCAATTTTAACCCTCAATTCTATTGCAAATAGCCGATACTTTGACCATAAAATATTAGCGATGTCTGACCAAAATATATTCTGTATCATGAATAAATTTTATGAAAATGGATATACGATATTATATAAAGTATTCCACTGTAATATAAAATCTATTAAATATGTTTGCTGTAAAACGTGAGTAAATGTAACATAGAATCGAATGACGCGTTAATGTATATTTATGTGTTACATTTTTATATTCGAAATCCAAATAATACAATACAATATCAATGAAAATGTAAATAAAGAAGTTTTTTTTTTCTTTTCATCATCACGTTAAGTGAAATCAATTGAAATGACGTACATACAATTGTCTTTTTGTATAAATAAATTTAAGTCAAGTATTTGAATAATAAATATGATTTATTAAACTTTAAATACAGAGGCGAAGACCTATTTAAAATATTATTTAAGTAAAGGCAATTTTTTTTTTTCTTTTCAATTTAAAAATTACACAAAAAAAAGAGACAAATTAACGAATTTTATTAAAAAAAAACATTATTAATTGGTTTTAACATAAACGGAAATCATCGATCTTTTACATTGTTACAAACAAAACAATCAAAATTTTTAAAGATAATTATTGTAAGATTTCTTTTTATTTATAAAAGAAAATCTTTATTCAACATTTTTTTAATCAATGGTATAGTGGCGCCTTTAAACTACAACACCAGAAGGTGGTATGTGGGTATAAACTCTTTTATGATATTTGTCATCTGACCTTGTCAAAATTCCTCCTACATTTAAAAATCTATAAATGATTACAAGACCTTTCACATATCTACACAAATAACACGTGAGTTTTATTTTTCTATTAAATATTTAAATATTAAACAATTACTACGTAAGCGTACGCGGTTGATCACGAGTTTTATATTTTTCTTTCAAAAATGCTAATATTTGTACCAACATTATTAATATTTTGATAACCTCGAGAATATTTTAATTACTTTATCAAAACAAAAAACAAAAAAAAAAACCTACTAAAATAATTTTTTATATTTCAAATTTAATGTGTACCAACTACCAACTAATAAAAACCGCAAAAATTATAAATGATAATTATACCGCCTTATTTATTTTTAAACATCGACATAAATACAGACAAATATAAGTTTGTACCAAATAGTTGTACAATGTTTTTTTTTATGAGGTCGGGTCATTGACAGTGCAAAAAGAAGTCGTCGTCGTCCCCCTTGACTATGTAATATTATCTACAATATTTTACTTAAAACTGTAATAATGGATTCACCATGGTGGTCAACCCATATATTACAACAACTAGGAAAAAAAAAACTAAATAAACTTGTTAAACGTAAACAAGTTGTAAATTACGGATGTCTTGTATGCGGTTATATCTATGTGCAAAAAATATAAAAATTAAAATTCTTTAGATCATTAATAATCTTTAATATTCAACGACATTTATTTTAATAATTTCCTATACACTCAAAATTTTTACAACAATTTTTGTTTTTATTCAAAAACTGGTTGTCTTTATAAATTCCTACAAACCATCATTGATTTGATAATATTGATTTAATCGATAATTTAGTTTTTTTATTGTTTATTGTTTACTTAAGTATATTGAATGTTAGAGAAAATAACTCAAAAATTATAATATTATCAGATTACACCATTAACTTTACAATATTCATATGTGTATGGATGTGATAAGTAATACGATATCATAATCATACAATTTCTATTGAATTGTTTGTAACTAATAATTCTCAATTCTGATCAAAATAAATTCTGTACAGTATTTATTTAACGTAGAATTAAATATCTTTCTATTTATTCATAGTCATACAGTCCGTTATTTTCATATATTGTTGAAAGTGTACAGCATAATATAGAAAAGTATTCAAGAAATTTTCTAATCAAGAAATAAACTAGGAGATTTTCACCCTAGAGGGCATTTAAAATATATAAACTACCATTATCATCATCAGCACAACAAACACCAGACTATATTTCAAATTGACCACATTTGAGACCAGTGCATAGATTATTCTTTCTCTCTCTCTCTCTCTCTCTGTCTCTCTCTCTTTTATTTTATATTTTCCTTTATTTGTCATTTTCTTCTTTTTTTTTTATCATGAGACAATTTATTTTTTGCTCACCCAATTTTTGGGTGTTTTTATTGTAGTGTGAAAATAACCCATACACATTCTTTTATTTATTTGCCACATTTTTACCCCCATTGAATGACATTAATATAAAATATACACAAACACAAAAAACACTCATTCACTCACCCACTCACTCAATTAATAAAGAAAAAGAAAAATAAAGAAAAACGTGTAATAATTATTGCTCCATTGTGCCCAACCATTAATAATAATTTTTTTTTTTTGCGTTTTTGTAGAAGTTTTGATAATTTTTCTGGATTGAAGAAAATATAATATAATTGCGTGTTCTCCTGATATTTATTATATAAAGTACCTGTTTTTTTTTTTTCGTTTCTTTCTTTCTTTGTAAAAACCCCCCTGGGCGCCAACTATGTACAGTCCAATTCACATTTATAATTGACCTTTATTTGAACCGCGTAACTATATAGGAAATATGTCACGGAAATTATTAAAATAACTTGATTTTCTATAATAAAATAAAAAACAAAAAAAATTTAATTGCATGTCACGGAAGAACTCAATAAAAAATTTAATAAGAAACAAAGGAAGAAAACTTCGTTATTTTTTCACTTCTTCTTTTTCCTTTTTTTTTCTTCTACGACTTTCTTTTAATTGTTTTCTAATTCTGTAATTAATCAAAATATAAATTTTAAACTTTTTTAATTGAATTTCAAGTAAGCAAGAGTTTTTAATAAAAAAATTTGAAGGGATGCCGAAAAATTCAATAATATTCAGAATTTTAATTAAAAATAACAAAAGTTAGGACGATTTAGATTTTTTGTTTGTTTGTTTGTTTTTTGTTTCCTTTGTTTTTTTTTTTTAAAACAACAAAAACACCAATAACACTAAATATCGAAAGAAATGAAAAAGTTAAATATCCTTTTAAATTATTTGCTCCTAAAATTATTGAACATAAACTGCGTAATCCATAATAATAATGTCCTTATTTATTCAATCAATATTTTTGATTTTCCAACTGAAGCAACAGATTTTTTTTCTTTTCTGTTTTGTTTCTTAAATCTTAAATGTCGAAAACTTTTTCCCATAACCATTTTTTATTAAAGTGAATTCTTTGAACTTTAAAATGAAAAATTGTTTTCTATAAAACAAAAAAGTTATTGGATCAAGCATATGTGAAACGTACACCACAAATATTTAACCTACTTTCCATTTTCCAATTTTAAAATTTTCGCATATTTTTATAGATCCTCAAAAAAAAAACACAACAGAAAAAACAAAAGGAAATTTAAAAGAAAAACCATTACTTAAACGTGAAAACATCAACTCGTCCATTTTCTTGTTTTCTGTCGTTTACTGAAAATTTTTAATGGATGACTTTCATTTTTTTTTTCTTTTCATATTCTCTCACTTTCAATTTCAATTATTGTTGAAGTATTTTTTTTTGTTGTTGTATCGTCAACCACTAGAAAATATTCTGTTTCAAATTAAAATATTCAATACAATTTATGTCAGTCAGTAAATTTAGATGTTTAATGTTCCAATTGAATTAAGATAATTGGAATATTTTTCTCTCACTCTTTTAGTTAACTTTAACACAAATAATTTTATTGGCGAGAATTAAATAATTTCATGAAATAAATATTTGTATTTGTAAAATATATACAAAATGACAATTATTGTCATCAATTTCCGTTTAAAAATTAATTCTATGAGATCACCGTATTCGTATCGTATATAATTTGATTGAGTGAATTCAATTAATAAACAAAATTAAATAATTAATTAATTAAGTGAATATAATTTTAGTATTCAACTCATGCACAATTAACAAAAACAAAAACAAAAACAAAACTCATCAATTATCTCATCGCGTATTTTTTAAATTTAATTTATTTTCATTCTCTACGTTTGTTGTACCTTTTTTTTTTTCAAAGTCAAATCGTTTGTAGAAATTTGTTTTATAAAAATACCTACGGTATTTAATTTCTATTTTGAATTGGTTTTCTTCTTCTTCTTTTGATAAAGACAATTCTTACGATTTAACGTAAGTTAAGAGAGTTAAGAGGGAAATACAAACAAATGTTTGTCGTTATCATTCCTAGAAATTATTTTCCATTTATCTCTTATTTTTTAATATATAAATGTTACAACTGACTAAACTTTCACACCCCTGTGTCCCTAAAAACCCCTAAAATGTTATATGTTAATATTCTTTATTTCACGGTGTCATGATGTTACGCCAACTGGGACTCAACACTGTTTTTCAGATAATATCTTTGTTTATTTCCGTATTCGCGTCGCACAAAAAAAAAACAAGAGGAAAAAAAAAATAAAAAAAAAAATCAACAAGAGCAAATGAAAAAAAGACAGAAAGTTCAAGATAAATTTAATATTGTAGAAAACAAGGGTTTGTTAGTTCTGTTTTTTAAATTCCTATTTGAGAATTTCACAAATATTTGGGATCATTGTTTATACATCGTAAATGTCAAAATTCAGATTTAAAATGAACACACAGTCAAAGAATACATAAAAAATAAAACAAACAAACAAACACCAGCGAAATTTGTTTTTTTTTTCTTTGTCAAGATGTAGGCACATAAGTCACCCAAAAAAACAAAAAAACTCAACACATCTGATAATATTAAGGTACAAGATTGTATGACAAAAAAAAAAGAAACAGCAACCCTCATCGCAAATAATTGTAAACTGGTATATAAAATACATAATACAAATCGTTCACATTAAACAGTATGTTTAACCACTCTTCCACCTCCTTCATTATACAATATTAATCATAATAAATTTAGATCCTCTACCACATAAATCATGTATACGAGGAGAAATTTATTTAAAATGTATTTGTGTACATGAAAAAAACAAAAAAAAAACATTCAAACATTTGTCCATGACAATTTAATTCAGTTTCCACTTCAGAAAGTTTTTTTATTCTTTTTCCCTATTTTTATCGAATTTGTCTATTTCCAGTAACAGTGAAAAGCTTTGACATTTTCTTATTTGTTGTCCATTGTTTATTTTTTTTTTCATCTTCTTCTTCTTAGACTATTTCCATATCGAGATCAAGGAAACCGCATATTATATATCCGTACATACACATTTATCTCCCTCTTTTCTTCCAGCTTTCTGAACCCATCTCTAATCCACAATATTTATATATCTTTTTTTTTTGCTATACTTGAGTAATTTCTAAAAGAAAGAAAATAAAACAACAACAACAATAACAACCCAAAAATTATCTCAAACAATAATGAAAAAGAAGAAGAAGAAGAAAAACAAGAAAGAAAAAACGGGATAAAACATAAAATTTATAACTTTTGTTATATGAGAAATATTTCATTTTAATATCAAAAAGAAAATGCGAAAAGAAACTACAACAACAATAACAGCAACAACAAAAAATAACAATGGTTATGATGAACAAAAATCCTTAAGACAAATTTTGATTTAAATTGGTTTTCTTTTTTTTCTGTTTTTTTTTTTTTTTTATAAAATAAAATAATAAAAGAAAAGGACGAAAGAAAAAGAGAAATACAAAAATTAAAAGAAATTGAAAGGGGAAGATCAAGAGGATGTTGAATTGAAAATTGTGATTGATTATTATTTTTTTATGTTGAATGTGAATTTTTCGTATAAGAAAAAAGAAAATGGTGAATAAATGAAATAATTAAAGTACATCTGTTACAACGATTCTTTTGAAAAAAAAAAACAGAAAATTTTATTTGAGTTTATTCAAAAGTTGAATATACAAAAAAATTAAAGTGAAAGAAAAAAAGAGCGACGTGCTTACAGTAAACGCAAACTCAACATTAGAATAATATAAAATATCCTTTTTATATGAATTATGTAAAATGGACAGTCTTATTTATTTAAATAAATTCACATTCCCCATTTTAACCTTCAAATAACATTTTCTTTCTCCTTTTTCCTTTTTTTTTTGTGTTGTTTGTACTTAATTATTGAGTGTGCTTTTTGGTTCAGAGCTTTAGAATTTTACAAGGAAATATCATATTTAATTTATTCTCCTTTTGAGTTTTTGTTGAATTATATTATTTTCTTGGTTATTTTAAAAAATATTCTTCTTTCATTACATCTGAGAACAATTGAAAATATAAGTGTTGACTTACTTAAGTCACCTTATAATGAACTTATACCAATTTCTTATCTATAACTTTTGTACAGGAAATAATTAAGCATAATGACAAATTGTATATTTGGTTAACTGTTGTCAAAATTCTAGTGATTAAATTTTCTTTAACTTCATTTATTATTGTAAAAACCTAACCAAAAATATCTTCATAAATTCGAGACCCTTTGTGGAATTGCACGGAATATTTATCTTGAGATCTTCAGTTGGTAGTCCTTGATTATAAAATAAAAAATTGTATCTGAAATTTGTGCAATCTTTGAATAACAAGTTAAATATCATTCTGAATGAAATTTTAGATGGATACATTTTTGTCTCGATTTGTCCCTTCAAAAGTTTAATATGGAAAAAAAATAATTTTACATTTCGAAATAAATAAAATTTCAATTAGAGACAACCAAAAAGTCCCGATTTGATTGGAATAATTCTTGAAAATATATTCGTGATTCTGTGATAAATCTGAAAAAGTGTCCTCATCCTTATCCAAAAAAAAAAAAAAAAACAAAATGTGGAGGTCAAAACTTTTGTACGTTTACAATAAAATTCAATTTAATGATAAATTTTTTCCCTTTATTTTTTTTTTTATTATTAATTTTGTTAGAAGTTTATTGAAATTGAGAAGAGTTTTCTTCTTTTTTTCCTATTGAAAAACTTTCTTGTGCTAAACAAGACGAAAAAGACGAAAAAGAAGAAGAACAAGACGAAGAAGAATGTATAAAAATAAATGTAACTACAGGGAAAAGATGAAAAGAATATAAAAGACAGAAAGTTTTTCCTTTTTTCTTTTTTTTCCTAAATTTTTATCCATAGAGGGAAAAGTATAAATTTTATCATAAGACTAATACTTTTGTGTGACAATAAAAATAAAGAAGAAGAAAAAGATGACAGAAAGAAACCATTATTGGTGACGTTGTGTATAACACATTTTTATCTAAGTAACAATGAAATTGACAAAAAAAAAAAAATTATATTATTCGTCACACGCTTTACTTTTATTATAGGGTACGTTTTATTTTTAAGTGTATATATTCCATTAGAAAAATCCCACTGACACTCAACATTATATATTATGTAATAATCTACGTTAATATAAATGGCATGAAAATATACGGTGGAAAAAAAAAGACACAAAGAAATAAACAACAGGAAAAATGAAAATGAAAACGAGAGAAAGCTGGAAAAAAAAAATATATGAAACAAAATAAAAATCTTATAAAATAGAAAAATAAAACCACACATCAAATTTTCTATGGTAAGAATTTAATGAGACAAGGAAAAAGAATGATAACACAAAAACATTTTATTTTTTTTGATTGTTTCATATTTTTTTTTTCCTCTAATGGAAAAAAATGTTATTCACAAAAAAAATGAGAGAGAAAGAGAGAGAGAGAGAGAGAGAGACAGAGAGAAAGAGACTGAAAAGAAAATTGGTTCATTTCCTTTCTGTTTTTATTAGAAATCGTTAAAATAAACATTTGATTTGTTCGATACAAATAATCGATTAATTGAGAATAATATTTTCTAGGAATGTCTTACAAATCAATTTTTAAAGCTTTTATTCATTAATGGCAAACTAATTCTTGTAAAAATATTATGTTTGTCTCAACATGAGTAATTTCAACTAAATGAAAACTGAAGTGAAATTAGAATGATAATTATTGTGTTATGCCGACTGACAAACTTTTTAGTTGCTGGACTTCTTGATCCAAATTTCTTCTAATAAATGTTTCTTGATTTTATTTTGAATAGAGCGAGTCGGTCACTACAAGAATCCTACTTACTTTAAGATTCTGTAAAATAATAAAATAAGGCCAATTTTTTTTTCTAGAAATTTTAATTATTTTATTAGTTTCCATAAAGGAAAGGTGAACAAGAACATATAACGCCAACACATAATGCATCTTCAATAAAAATCAACTAGCTTCCTCAAGCAGAAACGGAAATGAAATGAAAAAAAAAAAACAAATAGAATTTAATTAAAATTCTGTTGGTTTTAATCCAAAGGGTTTATTCTCCAAAGACGAACTAAATTAATTATTATTATTTCTTTTCTTTTTCTTTTTTTGTTTGTTAAATTCAGAGAAAAACAATAAGTAATTAAACTTAATTTAACATACAGAGAAACCATCAAAAATATTAATTTTAATCCTAAGCAAACCTCAATTAAATGACAATTTCTAAATGGAACATTTTATCTTAATGCTGATTGCTGTTAGATGACTTTCGTCTCTCTACACTATACTACATACATACACACACACACACATACGATCACATACAAAAATAAAGGGGTTTTATTTTTATTTTTTTTACTGAGTCAGCCATATGAAATGGAACAGAATGTTTTTGGTGTTGATGTTGACATCAACAAAATTTCATGTAAAACATTATTGTATTTCTGATGATAATATTATTCAGAAATTCACAGAGGGTTGTATTTCTTTATTTTATAAAAAGGAAAAAGAAAAAATAAAGGACGAACAAATAGAAGAAAATAAAACATTCATAAAAATATGTTTGACCAAGAAGACATTTTATCAATAAAAAGATTTGTATTTTGTTCTGTTTTTTTCTTTTTTTTTTGGACGACAACCACATATTAGAATATCGTTAGAATTATTTATTATTTTGAAAGGTCATGTGTATTGTTATTGACATTTATTGAATATTGAAATGGTTTAGTATTGATTTTTCATGGTACAGATTAGATCCGTCTACAGGGAATAATTTAGCTGATAGAGTTAGAAATAAATTCAATTCGAATTCAATATTTTAATCCTTATCGATTGTTGTAATGTTTTATTAAATATCAAAATACAAACAAAAAAATCAAACACCAATCAGAACATTATAAAATAAAAATAGTTAGATTAGATTAGAGTTGAATTTGTATTGTAATTTGATTATAATTGAATTTTGATTATTAGAATTTATGTTTGAAATTTTTTTTTTTTTTCAATTAATCCAATAAAGTTAGGCAACTTTATTGGATTGATTTGTAATTATGAATTGAATTTTGTGAATTTGTAAAAAGGAATATCAAAATGTGTGTATTCTTTTATATTATTCCAGCCATAAGTTTGTGTAGGGGCTTTCTGATTTAATTAATGTTTAGTCTCTGTTTATTAGTTTACAAACTGAACCTAAATGTTTATTGAAATTTATAAGCTTTACGCATAATTATCGCCTACAATGAAAATTCAACATCAAAGTAAAAAATGAAAGTATAAAAAGTCATAAATTAATCTTTATTTGTATGAAAAGAAAAAAAATATAAAAATTAACACAAAGGTCAAATAAGACACCCTCTCATATCTTTTATGTATAAAGTCTTTTAAAAGTCAACCTACACAACATACCAAATGGATGTTTAATCTGACCTCAAAATGGTCCATTTCATAGAAACGCACGATAAAGTTTTCAAATAAATCTTCATAATATCTTATGATCAAAATCATATTCTCGTTTGTCTTCGATTTAGGTTTTTTTTCTCTATTCTGAAAAAATATAACAAAAAACAAAAAAAAAAAAAAGAAGTCATATCGGGGAAAAATGAAAATGAATATAAAAATGATTATGATTTTTTTTTTGCTTGATGAAAGGAAAAATTGAAGAAAAATATTTTCAATATTATTTAAGGTAATCATCTTCATTGATGTATAAATTTATAAGATAAAAAATTCTTTATCATTATTTTCAGTTAGTTTATTTTAGGTCCGTTGAACATTTGACATTTTACGATTTCATTTTATAGTTATCTATTTTTAGTGTTGGACTTGAACATTAGTAAAAAAATTTAAATCCCATTTTTTTTATCCATAAGAATAAATTTCTTTTATAACTTTATCTTTCTTTTGACTTTAAAATAATAAATAACTAGATAAATTTTCCTTTTTAGAATCTTGAATCACACTCAATAAACCGTAAACTATAAATCTGTAATATTCCTTTTTACTTGGTCTAATTTTCTGTTTTCTTTCTTATTTAAGGATTATACGATCAAAGGAATAAAAAGCACAAACACAAATAGTTTAAATTTTTTGACCTAACAAATCAAAACCTTTTTTCCCCTGCAGATAATTATTTTTAAAGGAATAGAAATAAATAGTGATCCCACACTTAAAACTTTCACAACCAAAAGTATTTATTTATTTTGTATAAAAAATTCACCCTATAAGTATATTCAGATGGTTCTTTCTAAAAGCCTTTTCTTGTCCTCCTTTTGGTTTTGTCTTTTGCTTTTTCTAATTTTTCTCTATATACATTTTTTTTTTGCTTTTCTTTCGAAATTTTTTGTTTTTTTTTTGTGCTTCTTTAGTTAAGTTTGTTATCCCGCAGCAGCAAAGAAAAATAAAGGGAGTATACAAAAAAAAAGAAACTTTTCCATCATTCATCCGTAACACGTATACATTCGTAATTCATGTGTTTTATAAGGTCAAAATAGGATTAGATTTATTTCCTTTTTTTATTTATTTTTTTTTTCTGTGCGACAAAAATGGTTTTTTGAACTATTTTCATGAAATACGAATCAGTCGTTCTATAAGAACTAAAAGCCCAAATAAAAATAAAATAATACACTGCTTTTTACTCTCTATTAAAGAGTAAAATATACAAAATTAAATATCAAGTAGTGAACTTTTACATTGATTCTTATTTCAGAGTTATAAGTGGCCATGGACCACGGATATTCACAAAAACTACGAATTTTTCTTCCGCGTTGATTATTTTATTATTTGTTGCTAAATGTAGATATTTATTTATTATAATTTTTTTAAAAAAATAAAATTCACTCGCATTGTCAATTCTTGTGCTTTAAGACACGTAGAACAGAAAGATCCTTAAACTAATTACCAAAAATAATAATAAAATAAAATTAAAAAATCAATGGACATTTGAAAGTGTATTACTATTATCCCCTCCCTCATATTGATTTGATTTAAAAAAAAAACAAATGCGTCTTATTTTTCGAGTTATTTTCAATAAATTTAAAATTTCTCACAAATCTTATTTTATGAAAACAATCATCTCCTTCCGATGTTTCCAAAATTGAAGAATACAGAGTACTTAATGGGTTAATACTCCCACACTTAGTTATAAAGGAGCGTAGGAAGAAAAAAAAAATATCAGCGATTTTCTTTATTAAAACTGTGAAATATGTAAATTTAAATTATGATTCTGAATAATTTTTCTCATGGATCATTTTCATGTTTTGCTTCGGCCTCGATTGTACTATCCATATACAGTAAAGGCTTTTGGAATATTCCTCACTTAATCAACTCCATAATTTTTTGGTATTGATTTTTTATTTATGATTAGAGTATAAAAATCAATTCATTTTCAATTTTATTTCTCTTTTTCTCATTCTTGGAACTCTTCCGTTTTTTTTTGCAGAATATAATAAAATGAAAAGAAAAAAACTACACACATAAGAAAGTCCCTAAGAAATACGTTTTTTCCTTCATTTCATTTATGTTTACATACAATGAATAGAAATTTTGGGATAAAATATTTTACAAATTTAAATTTCAAAGTGTCGCATTATAAGGACGCAGTCTCAATATCAAAGTAAATATATAAGAATTTGTAAAATAGTGAACAGAAAGTTTCTTGACATTATGTAACATTAATCTTCTAAAAGCACAAGAGTGTCAGATGCAAGAATATAAATAAAAGGGTTGTATAGTCCACAATAAAACATAAAAGAATTGTTTGATAATGCCAATACCCACAAATAATATTGAAGAACGTGAGTGGTCACTTACAATATAATATCAAACATATAAAGAAAGTTTCTATCAGAATTTCAAGTTTTATAAGTTTCAAAGTTTTTCAAAAGAATAATTTCACAAAAGATTATCAAACGGAAAATATATGAGAGTGATCTGTGACACAGACATGTAAATATACCATTGAAAATTTCCACTAACAAAGAGACATTTTTTATGTTAGGAAATTAAGTTTGACCAACTTAAATGTGAATATCTAATTTGCAACATTTCGGAAATATGTTTGATATTAAATTACATATATGAGAACCACAATAAATTGTATAAATTTCAATTGAATAAATTTTGATTAAACTTCTCTAAACTTAGAAATGAACAAATGGACATGAATATTTACAAAAGATGACTCATTCATGTAGTCATCAAGCAGACTTTAAAAACTTTGAACTCTTTTTTTACAGTAAAATTGTTTTGTTGCAAAGAAATTAAATTTTGCTTAAAAAAAATTGTTATCATAATTAATTGCTGATTAACGTGTCTTGGAACAATTTAAAACATTTTTTTTTTCTACCAACACTGAAATTTGTACTTACGACCCTATGAATAAGAGACATGAACTTGGTTTTAAATATTACAGAAATTATACTTTGGCTTTTTTATAAATATAAACTAAATTGACTAAAATAATATATGCAGTAATAAAAAAGATATTTTGACGTTTTTTGCACGCCACCGAAAATTCAAAATTCGTGACTAGAAAAAAAATTAATTAATTTTTAAATTTTAATTTAATTTTTATAATTTTGTAAAAACGAAGAAGATTTTTTCACCTAAAATTTAATTAAATATTTGTGGAAAAATTTTGTGAGAAATTTTCACAACAATGTCAGACGTTTAAATAAAATACAAATTAAAATATGGTGCTTTTGTTTGCTTTTGGTTTGGTTTGTTTATATTTACCATGAAACAAACTGTAACTTATATGAGTGGATAATTTTTATTAGTTGGGTATTTCTCTATAACCAACTGTTTTTAACACTTTTCAGAAATTATAAATTTTTTCCGAGGAGTTAACCACTATAAAAATTTAATCCCCATCAATTGCACAATGCAAAATTTTTTAACAAATTTTACTCAAACTTGGTCCATTTTGCCCATTGGTTGCACATAATTAATTAATCCCTTGGCTTTTTGTTGTTGTTAAAAATATTAAATGATTTTTTATTACAAAATGCAAAATCCCGAAGTAAAGAAAAGGAATAAAAAAAATGCAGAGAAGTGTACGAAACATACTGCAATTAACTAATAGTTTCATGCAAACTTTTACATAAATTTTTCTTGATTTCAATTTATTTATTTTTGTGTCGCATGAATAAATTATGTTAAATTTTCTTTCATAGAATATTTTTCCGAGTTTTTATTTTTCCGCAAAAATAAATATTATATTTGGTAAATAATATACGCTTTACCTTCACATTTCTTGTGGTTTTCAATATTATGAACTTTAAATAAATAAAAATTCATTTGGATAAATTTAGAATTGTATAATTATGTAAAAATACTTACCAAAATAAACAACAAAAAATCCATCGTTACATTTGTCTTATCAAAATATTCAAAATTATTCAAATGAAATTTTTTCTCTGATTGAATGTAGAAGTTTTTATTTCTTGAGTCAATAAATTAAAGTTCTGCAAATTTTGTTCATGTAAGAAATGAATGAAAATAATTCTTGTTTAACAATAGAATCTCCCCTTATTCTAATCCAATGTGAATTTTTATCAAATTGTTTAGATTTGACGTCATAAACATTTCATCTAATTTTATAAAAATATAGAATAGATTCTAGGTTGACTAAATTTTAATAAATTTACGGTTTAAATTAATTGTGTCAAAATAATTTAATTTTTTTTATTTTATTTTGTTTGGGCAATCAACAGATATCGAGCAAAGACTGCTGGTATCCAAAAAGGAGCCACGAGTAACTTGATAAAAAACAATAAAAACAAATAACTTTTTTTGGGTAAATGTTTATTGATTTTTTTTTTCGTGTTTTTTTCGTTCTTTTATGATAAAAAGAGAAAATATTTAGAACAGAATTAATCCAGTCAGTGGAACAATGTTGATATCTTGTTATCCCCCCCATCGAATGAACTATAATACTAAATTCAATTTATGTGTTATTAAAATTATCAATTTTCATCTTCATAAAATTTAAAAGAAGGAAGAAAAAAATATATAATAATTCAATTACGTTTGATCGAAGGAAAGAAAACACTTTATAAGATCATCGAATATTAACCGCATCAAAAAAAAAACAGCAGCCCTCCCACAAATTCAATTTGTTTCACATAAATGAGTGAATTTCTGAATTTATTATTGAGATTCTGGGTTCCTTGTTTTTTTTTTTTTTGCTTTTTTTTATTATGAAAATAGAATTGAGAGGAAATGTTGAAGATTTTCTGATCTTAAAATAGATTTTTGCAATTCAAATATTAAATTGCAAAGAAAATATGAACAAGACTATTCGATACTTTGGGTTGAGTCAGTTAACAAAATAAGAATTGCAAATATATTTAAGTGTAAGGGGTCTGTGAACTGATGTTATGGAGTTCGTTACTTTTGTATGTAATCAATAGATAGTTCAGGTTCAACACATCAAGATTACATAACATGAAATAATTAGAAACTCACCCGTCATAATATTTTACTTTCTGTTTAAAATCTCTAGTATGAAATTCCACCTTTTATCTGTTAGATTATTTTGTGCATCCAATTTGTTTACATTTTTCTGAATTTTAAAATAATAAACAGAAACGAGTGAACTTCTTTCATTTAGAAAAATAATTAACTTCTCTCAGAAAAAAAGAAAAACTAAACAGAAGTTAGCTAACAATTCATTTTCTTTTCTGTATTTCCATACAAATTTTCTCCTTTTTTTTTTAATTACTGAAAATGAAAATGAAAAACAGAAAAAAATGTGATTGTTTATTTTGCAACAATTTTTATATTTAAAGTTGAATCTTTAATTAAAATATTTACGCTTTAGGGTCAGAATTTTTAATGAAGAACTCTTTGGCTGTAAATGGAATGCAACTTATATACAATAACAATTGTTGTTCATTTTACAAATAAACTTCTAAATATAAAAGGTTTTATCCTTTCATTTATTCTTATTCTTCTTCTTCTTCTTCTTCTGTTGATTACAGAATCATTCAATTTAATTTAAGAGCAACCCCAAAATTAACATAAACTAAAAAGTCAAAATATTTTACTTGTAAATATATTCAATAGTTTTTGATTTTAATAAAAGGATGATCCCAATTTGTATTCATTTCACTACTTACACAAAATCTTTACAATTAAAATAATATTGAAAAGGGATAATCAATTTTATTAAATTATGGATAAAGATATTTTGTATTGTGAATAATATTCTAAAGATATTTCTAGAAAGTTAGTTTTATTAATTAATTCTGCTCTATAAAATGTTTCTATATAATTATTAATTGTTTAAGATTTTAAGGCTTTTCAATAAAAAAAGGAAAGAAAGAAAGATGGATACAATATAAATGAAACATAATTCCAATCATCCATCTAGTATTTATTTTTTGTGAAACATTTTCGGTCTTCCTAATTAGTTCTCTTTTTTTTTTGCTTGATTTTATTACGATTATTATAAATAAAAGAACAAATACAAAATACCAAATAGAAATAAATAATCTAATCCGTACAAAACAACTCAAAACATCAGACGTGTTTAGGTTCACAACTTTCCTTTCCTAAAATATCACTTCAGCTTTTATACAATGTTTAGGAGGAGAAAAAAAAAACACCATTATGTTTCATTTACGTTGAACTTTCGTTTTTTTTTTATTCAACAAGAAAACCAATCGAATATGCCGCCCCAAGACATAAACATTTAAAGAAAATAAGTCTACGACGGATATTCTGTTTTCTTTTCTTTTTTTTTTCACATTGGATTAAAAGTTTTCAGACAGTTCAGTATATGTCAATAGACTTTCTTAAGGCAGAAGAAGTTACATTTGACGAAAATAAAAAATAAAATATGACAGAATTCTCAAACGTGTGCAATTGGTTGAACAATAATAATTGTCAAAATATTATTATTGAAAATTGAATTTAAATAACAAATCAAATAGATTTGTCTGAATAAAACGCTTTAGTTCAATGTTCTCTAAAAAAACTGAACTTTATAAAGTATAGAAAGTCCTTGAGAAAATAAGCGAACAAATAAATACATTTTATTTTAACTTAGGATGGATCTCTGAGAAATAATTAATATTTAATTTACGTAGAATAAAAAAAAAGGGTAGCAAAATTTTCATTATAGAAAGATAAAAAAAAGGCACATTATTAATATTGTAAAATTCAATATTTGATAAAAGAATAAATTAAGTTCTTCGTTGTTTTACTTCTGCTAACTTCAGATACTTTTAAAATATTTTTTTACGCGCAGATGAAAACAAAAAAGATAAAGAAATTTAGATTTTACATTTTTTAATAAAAAAGGTAAATAAACTTTACTAATATTCACAGAAGTTGAACTTTCAAGTTTTCTCTGATTTAAATAATTAAATAATTTTTTTTTTGTATTTTAATGAGTTTCTGATTCTAGTGCGTCTTTACTCTTTACTTGGGGATAAAAAATGAAGATATTTTGTATGGACTGGCACGAGTTAATTTTTTTTTTGTTGTATAATGAAATGAATTTTCAAATAATCCTAATTCAGAATTTTGTACTTCAAAGAAATGTGTAGAATACCTAAATACATAAAATAGAAAACGCGTAAAATTTCAGCAGGACCTTAATTTACCTGTCTTTACCTTTCACTTAGTTTTGAGAAATTTTAATTAAGTTTTTATTAAATAAAATGATTTTATTTATTTGTTTTGAATACAAATCAAAAGAATTCAAAAAACTGAATTCTACAAATTTTTTGTAGATCAGTAAGGAATAAATATTTACTGTACATAATTTTATTGACAACAATAATTCATAAATCTAACAAATATTCATTTGTTAATATTTTCTTTGTTTCTTTTTATTTTTATGTTTACTGACTTCGAAATAATTAATTCTACACCAATAATTACGTAATAGTAAATTATATCAGAGATAACTGGGTTCCACAATCTAATGGGGATTCAATATCTAATATTTAAGACAAGAATTCTATACCAATTCATTAGCTATGATTAATTTTACCAACAATAAATTATAAAATGGCGCATAATAATTATAAATGAACAAACGAGTGCTTTTAGTAGGTAAAAGAAAACTAATTTATTCAAATGTAGTTTATACAACTCAAAGATCTATTTATTCTTTTACATCCCATCGTAATTGTATTTTCCTAGAATAATGCAAAAATTGTATATAAGATTTATTCTGAACTTAAAGTTTACAGAACGAAAAGCTTTTCTACGAAGAAAGAAGTAACAACAAGAAATAAACTAATTTAATCGGAAAACTTTAGCATTTTTTTGCTTACGGCAAAATATTTGTTTTACTTTCTAAAGGAAAAATCAAGATAAAAGAAATCAGCAAAAATAATTTCATTAAACATTCTGTAGACTAAACAAAAATATTTATAAAGAGATTTTCCATGAAACATTCATTTATGTTATGAAGATCATCATTTGACCAACACGTTAAATTCTTCACAATAAATATTATTTAGTTTTATTTAATGTCTTCAAGATGAGAAGAGTTATTAATGGACCGTATGTGATTAAGATTTATCATTTTTAAGGTTGAAAATATCTGGACTTGACATATCAATTTACAATTTCCTGCTTGATAAATTTCCTTTATGTTTCCCTTAATTTTTTAACTAACTTAAATTTTTATTCAATTCAATTCCATTTTTTTTTAATCAAGATTCTGATTCATATTCTTCGTTTAACGAAAGACGATCTCGTCTAAACACTTTTGTATGAAATATTCTATCAGTCATAATTTAATATTGATTTTCTAAAAATAGGTTAGAAGAAGGATAACTTTTAGTCCAAGTTTATTTCAAATAATTTAACAAGATAAAATGGATGAAGGTAAAAGAAGCTAAAAGGACGTAAAATTTTCTAGAATTTAATTTTTAAATTTGTAACAATCCGACAACAGAATCAAACTTTCAGTTTTTTCCCTTTTGTTTTTTATTTTTAATTAAAAAGTTGTTTTGTTTTTTTTTTTGCTTTTTTTTCTCTCTTTCAATCTCAGTGAAAATTAATCCTTTTTTAATTTTTATTACGGTTTGGTTCTTCTGTTGTTGTTTTTTTCTCATGAATTTCCTGTTTGAATTAAAATGATGTGAAGATTATACGGATATAAATTGATTGGTTTACTTTATTAAGGTCTAAGGCAAGAGTTTCAATATTTTAAATAATAAATCATAATAACTTCTCGATTTCTTCTCGATTCTATTCTTCCATCGTTTCAATATTTTTAGCGAAAAATTCTATTTTTGTAAAAAACAATTTATTTATTGAAGAAAAAAAAAGTGGAATTTCCAAAGTGAAAAATTAATATGTTCAGAATGAAAATGTAGAACGAGACGATATAATTAGATAAAATTTTATCATCTTCCTTAGAGCTTAACTGATGGAAATTCAACGCATATTTTTCTAAAATATTAAACCTACACATAAATTTAGATTTTAACATTATCACAAAAAAAGCACATAGAATTAAAGTGTAACAACATTTTTGGCAAATCCCTATTTTCCTATTTTCATTCATTAAATTATTGTAATAAAAATTACATTGCCTTACTCCCTACTTATATCCCTTTTCTATTCTCTACACTTTTTTTTGTATATTTTATATTTGTTTCTATGTATGAGTGCGTGTGTCTGTGTGTGTGTGTGTAATACAGAATAAATAGGGAAATTTAGCCATTTCCATTACATGTAGATATAGAAAACTTAACATAAAATTCCAACAAGTTTCTAGGGAAAAAGGGTTGGCGTCCCTTAAAATTGTAACGACTTAACCCATCAGAAAGTCGCTATATGTAACGTAATTACATTTATTGTATTTTCCACAATAGTTTATGTTACATTGTTATGAATTTTTGTATTTCGTTAAACCCATTCATACACAAAATTATACCAAGTACGTCCAACTGATTTTAATCTAATCCAATTTGCTTAAAATTTAATAGTTATTTATCAAAGGAAAATTTGTAACTACAACTAATGTATTTTCTTGATGAATTATCTTTGTAAAGAAAAAAAAACATAAATAAATCATAAATAAGAATAGACCACAGAGGGCATTAATTTGCGTAAAGGATTTGAATTGTGTGTAGAGAAATCCAATTAAATGAAAAAAAATCCATTCTTTCATTTCGGTTTCACATAGTTTCATATTTTATTCAAAGCCATTAAATTTTCTAAAGTGGTTTATGATCCCTCTTCTATAAAGCTTATCTGATATTTTGTCCGTCACACATATGGACGGGAAAGAATTCTGAATTCGAAATTAACAAAATTTAAATAAATAATTAAATTTTGTCTATGGGTCAATTTTCATTATAATTCAGTTAAAAATTTTCCAAACCATTTTCCAAAAGTTGTATATCAATTTTCATTGTGCAATTAAAATTAATATGCATACAACAAATACAATAAACTATCAGAAACTATTTACATAAATTTGAATATTGTAGAAACTATGTGCACTGAACTGTTTACTTACGATAGTAAAGTTTAACAACATACAATAATCTACATGCCATAAACTTCATGGTCAAAATACATAAGATAAGATTAGTTTAATATTCTGGTCCTCCCCTTTAGACTTTGTTGTCATCTCTTCGGGACACATACAATTAATTCTTTCATCAAAAATTCTGACCAACATGAAAAAAAAATAAAAATTATGTCCAAATCCAATGAACTGCAAAGAAAAAAGAAATATAAATTCATCAACAAAATAAACTTAGTAAAAGCATAAAAAATTACCATAAGAATTAATTTTAAATTAGTTTCATTTCCTTAAAAGAAAAGGTTAAATGTTTTGAATTTAATTGTTTAAACACCTACACATTCCCCACCATAATATAAATCAAGTTGTTTTAATTTCAAGTTGTTTTAATTTTAATTTAATTAAGTTATGTTATGTTGAACAGAAAAACTGTTTTATTTTTGTTGTTGTTTGACAAAAAAAAAATTAATGAAAGTTGGGTGAAAGCTTTTTCTTTAACTTTCCTCTAAATTTTATTGTAACTTACATAATATAACAGTTGAAAATGATATGGAATTCAGAACAGGAATAATAAAGTTTTGGTTCACATTATTTAAACTTTTAATACAAAAATAAACATTATGATTTATTTGGACACAAAATAATGTTCAATTGTTATTAAAAAATTTTAATTTAAAGACAAAGAACAAGTTATATTGAATCTACTGAATAATAAGGCTTTGTCTACTTTAATTTTTTAGTTGTAGAAATTTGCACAATTAAATTTTTTATTAGACAAAATATTCAACGAATAAAATCATTGAATAAAAGTAAAACTGTCAATTTTCTTCCTTCAGGAAAATCATATCAAATTATTAAATTAGAGTTAAGATGAATGAAAAAACTTTTCAAATTGAATATTTAATCTGTACGGTGGAATTTTAATTAAATTACAATTGTGTCAGTTTCTTGATTGAATTGGGAATTATAAAAAGTTCTAATAAAGTTTTAGCAGCTTTTCTCTTTTTATACTTAAAAAAAGTTTCTCTATGCATTTTATGGGTCACATACAACAATAATGTGAAATAATTAAATAAATAATATTTATAAGCTACGGGGGGCGAAATCCATTAAAGAGAAAACTCGGGAAAATTAAATGGCATTATTAAATATTTTCAATCGACCTTATTAAATAAACCTCTTGAACAACAATAGAAAAATTTTATTAAAAATAATAAAATCACAATTTTTAGTTAAGCAAATAGATTTTCTACAAACATAAAATATAAAATATAAGTTCTTAGGAAATCTACATACTACATACTTATGTACTTACTTTAAAGTTTTTCATTTTTTCTAAACCAAAAAAAAATACATTTGTTCGTACAAAAATATAAAAATATCAGAGAAATTTTCTATAATAGAAATTTATTTTATCTCAAATAATCTGTTAAGAAAAATGTTGGAAAAGTATTATTTAACAAACTTATTCAATTGTCTTGTTGTTGTTGTTTTTTTTTTTCTTTCTCTTCTTCTGCTTCTTTAGAATTCAATCGATTTTAGTTTGACAAATTGAATTTATAGTTGGATTATTTGCCAAACCACATACGAAAAAATTTTTCCATTCAATGCAAAAGAAAACAAACAAATTTTTATTGAATTTTACAAAAGAAAAAAAAAATAAGAAGAAAAAGAAGAAAAACCCGCAATTCAATTCAAATAGAAAATACAAAAAATGGAATAAAAATGTTCAACTAAGTTTGAATTGTTAAGAATAAAATATAGAAAATATTATTATTTGTTATTATCAGTTATTGAATTACAAACAACTAAATTATTGTATTATGTATGGTTTACTTGCACAAATTTATTAAAACTTGGAATAAATAATCAATTGATGTTTCCTAAAAATAAATTTTATTGCGCTATTTGTTTGTTTTCATTGATGACTTATTGTCGCCCTCTTGTCAATGTTTGTCTTTTAATATCAATATTGCTACTGAATGGAATTAAACGTGTTAACAATATTGTCTTAAACAATTTAGATTAGGTAACTTTTTAATTGAATATTTATAGGAAGACAAACAAGATAATCAAATAGATTTCACTGTGTTCTATCTTCTACAAGATATTTTGGAGTTAACATAAATGTTTTAGCCGAATATTTCGAATTGTTATTGTTTTTTTTCGTTTTTCTTCAAATGTTCATTTTTATGTTGAAAATATAGAAATAAAATAAAATCCGTAACTTAAGAATTAATCTAAATAGATCCCTTAGTAATCTCTACTCAATCATTTCCAATCCATTAAATTATCATTTTAGATAATCCTTTATTGAGAAGTATAGATGGAGGCGCCGAATGATATTGCATGTTTCGTCTTTTCTTTTGATTTTCTTCTAAAATAAAAATAAAAAAGAAAAAGAAAAAGAAAAGGAAAATGTTAACGTGAACAAAAATATATATTCAATATTTTTCTTTCATTTTATTATTATTATTATTATTATTTTATATCCACAAATTCAATCTAGACTGAATTAATGCTAATAAATATTGTCGACATTGAATGACATTTTTATTTACTTAATGGGTATATTTATTTATTCAAATATTTAAAATAAGATCTTGATGTATTGAATGACATTGAAAATTTTTTACTTAATTTTCATGAAAATAAAGAAAAAATTCCTTTTATTATATTTTTCTTCTTCTTCTTATTTTGTTAAAATACAAAAGAAGTCTGCCTACTTAATTAATACAAAATGTTTTGTTACGTCTACGTTTGTTATTGTTCTTTGATTCTATTTCTTTTTTTTTTTTACCAAATACAAAAATTGATTTATTATTTTAAACAAAAATGGAAAATGGAAACAAGAGAAAAATGAGAAAAATTGCGGAAATTCAATATAATATTAATATTTAAGTATAGGAAAAAAAACTGAACAACTGTTTCATATTCAAGGAGAATAATAAAATTGAACAAAACTCCATTGTTGGTCGCTTTATTTGTTGTTGTTGTTGTTGTTGTTGTTGTTGTTGTATTCACCACTCATTTTTATTAACATTTTTTAAAAGCTGCGTAAATTTTCTATTTTTAAAAGAAAAAAAAAACAAAAATGTTACATTAATGGATATTTATACTTGGGAAATATTTTAAATTCATCCATGATTTGAGTCAGTAAAAAAAAATGAAAGATGAACCAACAGTAAAAAATTATTTTTGGAATTTTAGCGAATGTTTATGATTTTATTTTTTTTTTTTAATTTTTTGTGCTGTGAACATTTTTATGAGAATTTTACCTTTTTTTTTGTTTTTGTTTAACATAACTCGTTGTGAGTTAATTTTAATTTTAATTAAAGCTTTAATATTAATTTAAATTTTGACCTTCACTCACATTATGAATTACGATGATTCTTCCATAGGAAAGATAATTTCGGAAGTGGTTTCTAAATTAAATAATCATTTTTCTAAACTATAAATTAAATAATTCATTAATTTCAGTTTCATACATCAAACTAACAACATCAGTCCAAATTTACACTTCATTATAATTAATCAAAAATGTCTTCTCATAGTTAATGTAATTCAAATATTGTCAACAGATAATTTTACACGTCATTCTGTTGTCCTATTAAACGTAAGAATGTCCTATTAAACGTAAGAATGGAGAATAGACTGTGATTCTTTAAAAGGATAACTCAAAGGCACATACACTTTCTTCTATATGAATCTCTGTTTAACTTTTCTTTTTCGTTTGTGAAACTTTTTTATTTCGTTGAATAAAATTGATTTTATAAAGAATTATTGTTATTTAACATTTTACTTTAACGTTATCGCATTCTGTACGAATATTTATATCAACGTGTGAATTTTACTTTAATTTACCCTTAAAAAAATACGAAATTCAATTGAAATGTCAACAGAAATTTTAATTCACCTTATCACATATTTTATTCTAATTTAAAATTTTTTCACCAAGTCACGATGACAAAATAAAACTACTCTCCTTTCAATATGGCAGAAAAAAAAAAATTACAATTGAATTGATGAAAAATTGCGTAGTAAGGGAGAAAATAAGAAAAATTGTATACGTTTTGTGACAGAGGAGAGGAGAGAGGAATTATAGGGTACAAAAATAAAAAAGGGTATAAAAAGGGGATCAAAAAAAATATATATATTTGGAACGTGAGGATCAAATGGAATGCTTAATATTGAGAGTGCTAAGTAGGTTAAGGCATCTAAACATGTCTCATTCTATTCATTATTTTTACCCTAAATACTCGTCTGTTGAGTCTAATTCAATTAAAATATTGGCTTTGAACTTTATTATTCAAATAACTGCTTACGTCGTAAAATTTAGACATTTATAAGGAAAGAAAAAAAAGTTAATAAATAAAATAACATAAAAATAGAAACAAGGAGAAGCATTTAAGAGTGAAATTCTAAAAGTTGACTGACTTTTGAGTCTGGTTTTGGTTTGAAAGTGTTAAAAAGATAAATAATATAATAAGAAAATATTTTTAAAACTTTACAACTTTCATCAACAATACATTACATATTTTCTAATGCTACCTAGACTGTTACCTTTTCTTTTCCCTTTTTCCTTTTGCCTTTTCTTGTATCATAAAATTGAACAAAATTAAATAAAAATATCAAGAAAAAAAAATGGTAACATAATTTAATTTCCTGTTTTCTTTTCTTTTCTTTTTTCAGGTAAGAGAAAAATATTCATAACCAAATGAAAAAAAAAATATAACTACAACAACACAAGTCGTAAGTATTTACGCATTTCTTTAGTAAAAAAAAAGAGACCGAAGAGCCACCCCATTTTTTCATCTTTTTATTTTTGACAAATTTCAAAATAAATATTCTTACAATTTGAATGGAATCTGAAATAAGAATCTTTATTTAATTTAGATGAAGAAAAGAAATAAATAAGAAAAATTCCATCAAGAAGAAATTCTTTTTTTTTTCACCAAACAAACGAAAATTATTCAAATTTTTTTCTACTTTTTAACGACGTTGTTTCGAATAAATTAAATATCTTCAAACTTCAATTATGAAAATATTTACAGCAAACAAAATACTTGACAAGTTTATTTCAATTATTTCAATGTGAAAATCGATTCATTTAACGTCTTCTTTATTTGTCATTTTATTTAATTGATTAAATTCCATTATCGCACTTTCACTTTAGCTGAATTTAATCACAACAATTTCTAAAAAAAAATATTAATGGAAATTCATTAATCTATTAATTCCTATTCCTATTCTTCTCATAGAAAATATGACCTAATGTCTTTCCTCAAGGGAATTGCCTTTTTTGTTTTTTGTTTTTTTTTTTTTTTGTAAAATTTAATTACACATTTTTCGTTCTACTTTTCCCCTCTTTCTCTTCCCATCTAATTTAAGATTTCTTAAGTTGAAGTTTTAAAGCGGTACACAATGAAAAGGTTTAATTGCTGGAAAATATTTTATATTATTTATTCGTTTTAAAACAACATTTTAGTTTCGGAAACTTTGAAATAAAAATTAAATTTTTCTTTGATTTTCATAAATTTAACGTGAAAAATGGAAATTGAATTAGAAATAGAAAAAAATGAATAAAAAACACAGAACAAAACAACATCGATCGATAATATCAATAAAATTTAAATTGACGCAAGTTAAAATATTATTTAGGAAAGTGTTTGAATGTCAAAAAAAAAATGGAATTTAGAAAAAGGGATCAAGAAAAATGGACTCCAAAATTAAAATTAATTTCTTATCAAGACTTTTTTGGTGTTGTTGTTGTATAAATTCTTTTTCTGTAAATAAATACAATTTAATTATAAGATCCAGAGATATATGATAACAAAATAATAAGAAAGTTATGAAAGAAAAACAAAAACTTTCTAATAAGAAAAACGAAAGAAAACTCGAAGGATAACAAATCAATAAAATTTAATACATTCCTTGATTTTTGTGTTTCATTTGCCTCTTTTCTTGTTGTTGATTGAAGCATTTATAAATTATGTTTATCAATTAATCAATATAGAAATTATTTGAGAAAAAAATAACATGATAAACATTTTAACATTACAATCAATCAACTAAGCAAAAAAAATGAAACTGAAAGCTTTTTCTTTAAGTTTAATTCTTTATTAAACTTTATTAAATTTTGGTGAATAAACTTCAACAACGTCACTTCAATAATTTTATCAGATATTCGTATTATGTCTAATTATGTTCCAGTAAATAATAAAATTATGTTCTGGAATTGTTGACAATTTCATGTAAAATAATTAACTTTAATTAAAGATGAATTTCCTTCTTTTGAAGTCTTCATCAATTCTGTAGATTTAGGACCGGAGTCCAGAGTGGGATCACGTTCGAATCTGATTAATAGGGTCCTGGGTTCTTCAAGCCTAGGTGTGGTAGAAATAATGGTTTTTCATTATAATTGTAGATAACGTGTCTACTAGCAAGACACGTTAATAAGCCCCAATTTATCTAATTATATTTAGGATTCTTGTGAATCATTTTACTTACATATTTTCTAATATTAATGCAGTTGTTATAAATCTTCAAACTCCTCTGTAACAAAAATTCTTCTAATTAATACAATCTTGACCTTTTCCCTATAATAGTAAGACAATTGGACGATTAAAAAGTTACGATTCTAAACTTCATTAAGTTAACTTTGAAAAAGTTTCTAAATAAAGTTTCTTCTTGACAGTTTTGAGTTTCTTTTCTGATTTTACTAAAGAAAACCAAAATTTAATTAATAACTTTTGTCACAGACATAAAATATTTAGAAATATTGAAAAGAAATGGATCCAATAAATTAATATTGTTGTAGAAATACTTCAAGGACAAACTTTATTTTCAAGGTTAAGAAATTTCTTCAATTTAGAATTATGATGTCATTGATACTAATTTTCACATGTCAACTTGTATTCAGTAAAAATTTCTTTCATAAGTATACAAAAAGTAACTTTTTTTTGTCATAAAAGCAACTATAGAAAATAATTACATCAATCATCAAAATATTCATATTTCACACGGTATAGAAATAAAAAGTCAGTTGACATAAGTTACTAATGAAAGTGACACACTTTGAATACTTTTTCTGGAATTTAAAATTTTTTTTTAATATTGTTTAGAGAAAATTTAATAAAATTTCCAAAATGTGATAACGAAAGAATAATAATTGTCAAAGTGGTGAGATCATTTTTTGTAGTTATGAAGTAATTTTTTATAACACAATATCACGAAACAACAATTCATCTTTTGTGTTTTATTCTGCTCTATCGTCTACATTAAAAAATATTTTTTTTCATTATTAATAATCAACCCAAGATCTAAAGAAAAGTTGAGGAAAATTATTTTATGAAATATTTACAAGATAATGAAAAATGAAAACCGAGAACTTTAACATTTTTATATTTTAAAATAGAAATTCTTGTATATTATTTACAGCATATTGTTGTCCAGTTTTATATCTACAGTGAATTCCTCTTACTCCTTCAAGTGTTCTTCCAACACAATACAGATACCCTGACCATTCCATAGAAAATGCACAGCAGACAAGTATCTTCAGTTACATCTTATCCTGATTAAATTCTCTTTTACAATGTACAGATGGAATTAGTTTTTTTAGATTGAATAAAATAAAATATTTTTAATAAAACTGGATACAATAATGACAAGAATAAATAATAAACCACATATGTTAGTAATATTTATAGAAAATATAATTATAACCATGAAAATGGGGCGTTTTAGTATAAAAACATTTTGTTAGAGAAATTAACGCGCAAGAATTGTGATTAGGGGGTGAAATGTAATTAGTGGTCTGTTATATAGTACTACTGCATAAACTTCACGTTTCTCCCACAATGGTTTTAAATCAGCTTCTATGAGTGGTTTTAACTGCTTTATTTTTATGTTTTCATTTGAAACATTTTTAAAAATTTTTAAAGTTGTATCTTTTTTTTTAAATGAAATTTAATTTATTTACAAATTTTATTTAATTCCTTTACATGGTTTTAATTTAATCACTTTTATTAAAACAACAAAATTGATTTGACAAGTAACAAATCACATAAAAACAATCAATATAATAAGAAAAGTCAAAATGTTCTAAATGATTAATTATAAAATCCCATAACCCATAATTTGTTCGTGACTTTATTTTAGAAAACTAAAAGGATCCTAAATTTCTTAGAGAAAACAAAACAAAAATCCTTTATTTCTATGTATAGAAATTTTTATTTATATAAAAGAAAAAAGGAAAACTTCCTAATTATACTTGTATCCCACCACTTTGAATACCCACACAGATAAGACAAGGATACAAAGTAACTGGGACAAAACAGACAGAAACATATTCTTAAGTGTAATCAAAACCATTTTCTCGGAGGGATAATTCTAATCTATATTCTAACACACAAAGAAACAAATGCGAAAACATATACACACAATGCAAAAGAGAAAATTTTATTTACAAAATTCTGTTCACGTTTCATGTTGCTAATGGCGGTTTATGTTTATTGGGACAAAGACAATATTAAGGAAGTTTTGAAGCTAAAGTCTTTGTCATCCCTTTAACCAACTATACACGTCATTCAATAACAAAACTATAAGAAATACAATTTAGGGTTTTTGTTACTCAAGGCGATAAAATGTATAATAATAAATAGGATTTGATTGCAATTGGGTTTTATTAACAATAATGAACATGTTGATTTCTATATACATTCAAATAGTTGAACTGATTGAACCCTTTTACTATCTTTATTAAACTTATTCAATTGACTTTGATGATTGTTTATTTTTGTAAAGTTCGTAAAAATATTCGCGTGATTAAATCCATCTGAACTTCTAAAATATTAAAAGTATATTTGTGGTTAAGAAAAAAATAAAAGAATCACGTTTATAATTAATCGCATGGCGTGACTTAGAATTATTTTTATATTTTTTCATATTAATTATTTCTTCCTGCGAAACACAGCTATGAACAAAATACTGAACAGATAATGACGAAATGAAAACTATATTTTGTCATTGCACATTTTTATCATTTATTATTTTGTAAACGATCTAAAAAGAATATTTCATCTTTGCTGCCGGCCTCAATCCAAACGAAAAAGGGAGGAGTTTTTGTAGAAAAAAATAAAGAAAATTGTTATCGACATTTTAAAGTGATGAAATGGGGAAAAATGTCTGGGTTTAAAGTGACAACGTTTTCTAGTTCAGAAGATAAACTTGTAATGGATAAATGAACAACACGAGTCCACTGAGGATATTATGTGAAACTAACCTCTGCATACACGAAGATTTATGTAATACCTTCTCTTGTGAGACATGAACACAATAATTTGATTTACAATTTCAGACGATAACAAAGATATTATTGCTTAAAGTTTTACATGTCGCCTCTGCACAGACACATGAAAGATGTTTTTGCTTTAAATTTATTTTCTTTTACATGTCACAATTATTCTTTTCTTACATTTTACAATTCAAAAGTTATTTCAGTAAAATCTACAAATCAAAGTCGAACTCCCTAAACATCATTTATGATAAATAATTTAATTGTTTCTTCCTTCAAATTTATTCTATGGACTTTGTAACAAAAATCATAATTTATCTGGTGTTGAATTAATTTCAATACCATTTTAATTCAATTTTTGGTTAATAATTAAATTCAAATTTCATTAAACAAAATAAATTTAGAGAAAAAAATTTGAAGAAGATTTTTCCAAAAGTTTAAAACTTTAGAGAAATTCAGAAGATTTTCCTCTGTCTTATTTCGGTTTCATATTTTAATATTTCTAGATTTAATTAGAAAAGTTAGCTTGCTTCCCACAATTAAGAATATTTTGTGTACAGAAAAATAAAGGCTCTAATCAATTTCAATGTTTCACTTCTAATTAAATGAAGAAGAATTGAATTAGCATAGCGATTTTGCCATTTTGGTTTTGAAAGAGAAATTAAAATTTGTTATCCGTCTTGTCTATTTATTTGTTGTAATTTTATTGTTGAATTTCATTGTAAAATATTTAAGGACGGAAATGAGAAAAAGTCAGATTAATAATAAAGAGCGGAAATAGTTTTCTCAGATGGAATTCTCCTTAATTCAGGATATTCATAGACAAAATAATCTAAACACAAAATAAAAAATGAGGTTAGAAAGGACAACAGTAAACAAATATTTTATTTCCTTTATTTCGAATTAAACTAAATTAAAGAATGGATTATTTATGTATTCCGACACGAAATAATATCCTCTAATAGAAAAAATTCTAATTAAAAACTAAAAACTTTTCCGTTTTCTTTATAATTGAATTAATCGGAAATGTTTTTGCCTTTTTATAAAGTATAAAACTTAAAACTGAATGCAGATTAGTAGCGAGTCTCCAAAAGCAAATATAAACATTTTTTTAACTAACTAAAAGTCTCAATTTACAAGAGAAGAAAATCCCCATTTTCTTAATTCGATTGTACTTTCTCCTTTTTTCTTCTTGTCCTTTTTTGGTACAAGAAAAAACTTCAAAGTCTTGTTTATCCTAATTAACAATAATTTTTAATTAAAACATAATTTAATTTCTCGTCTCATCTTATCATTGCTACCAAAAAATCTAGCTTAGAACACAAACAGGACTAAAATTGTAAATAATTAAATAATTTCTTGTGATTGTGTGGATGAGAAATGCATCAATCATGTTTTAATTTACTTGTTCTGACGAAATTTTGTACGTACCAAAGGTTAACATAATTTGTTTATTTTTCTAATATTTTTTTGTAAACATTTACATTTCCCAGAATAAAATTTCTTGCATGACAAGATGAAAGCAATTCTCGTATTTTTGTTTTAAAAAGATTTGCAAAAAATGCTAATGCGGCTTCTTGGAGATTTCGCCCTTCGTATTGTGTTGGTAAAATTCTAAGAATATTTTCTGAATAAATTTAGTAAAAGGAATTTTTTGTAAGAAATGCAAAACTATCAAGGGATTTTTACTGAACATTCTTTTTAGAAGTTCATAAAAAATATAACAAAAATGGACAAATTATTTTTAATGATGTTTATTAAGGAATAAGAATAAAACAAATTTAAATGAGGAACTTCTGCATTCTAAGTAGACATTTTCATTGAAAATATTTTAATACAAAATTTTAATTAGTTTCTGTCAGTGCTTCCATTAGATTGTTCAACAGAGAATTTAAAAAATTTGCATTTAGAGTAATACTTTTGTTCCCCACAAAATGCAACTGCTAAATATTTCTATGCAAGTTATTGTTAATTATTCCATGCAGAAGATTTGGCTTCAATAAATTGCATGCAGTTTATTTTAACTTGACTTATAAAGTTCCTAGGAAATATTGATATAAATTTAATTAATTTGAGGTCATGACTAAATTTAATTGGCTTTTATTGCAGTCGTATTTGAGAGAGGAGTTGGTGCATTAAATTTATGCTTATAAATTGGAATACTGAAATACCACAAATCAACAAAAGCATCTATAATTTTTTTCTGTATCCGATAAATGAACGTAGCCTTTAGATTTCTGCTTATTCATTAAAATCTAAATATTTTCATAAAAATAAAAAAGAACATACGTAGTTGTTCTACACTTAAATATTTATGTCCGTCCTAAACCTAATTCAACGGGAGTAAATTAAAAATATTATTAAATAAACAGAAAATGAAAGTATGTTCCAGTTTATTATCCTAATAAATTAGTTATGACTTTCGTAAGACGTGGAAGACTTAAGATTTTTGATTAAAATATTCTAGATATAAAGTTGGCAAGTTTAATATTATTTTGATTTATTTTTATTGTCTCATTAGCGGTAAGTTTGTTGTTGAAGATAAAACTTCTACATTCAAAGTCTGATCAAATATCTTAACTGAATTACAAATGAAATAAATCTGAATCTATATTCAGACGTTTGTAAAATTATAAATGAGAAATGAGTAACATGTTTTACTTTTTATTGGTTTTTCATCAAAGGGATACAAATTTTCTATTTTAGTTAATTAAGTTGTATAATATATTTTGACGCCACAATTAGAAAATAAATAAACAAGAATTTTAGGCACCTGTTTTTAGAAAAATTGAAACTTGTGAGAAACAGAAGAATTAGAACAATTTGACTGTAAAACATTCGCAAGTTCTGAAAACAAAAAACACAACAAACACCCAAATGTTTGCAATTAGAAAAGATTTAAATTCAAACCACAAACAATAAAATATCTTATACAGAATATAGGTGTTTGTTTGTAGCTTCTTTTTAAATTAAATTCGCTACTAACTAAAAATAAATACAACAATAATTAGTTCTTTTGTTCCTTAGATGAGTGTACCATGTTGTGAATCCAGTTGCAGACCCTAAAATCTTTTCAATTTTAAAAATGTTTAGTCATAAAAAACGTCGGCGTTTAAAACATTTTCTTCACATTCTTAATTATTAAAGTAAAATGGGAAAAAAATATACAAAAATAAACATAGGAGGTAGATGATGACACAATTAGTCTTAAGTTTATTCATAGAGTTGTTTTTTAAGGGGGAATACCTAAATGTCCATCAACAGGAAAGCAGTACGTATATTTAATGGTTTTAAAATTGCATTATGGCATTCAAGTAGAAAACTTAAGAAATAAAATAGATGGCTAAGTGCGCTTTAAAATCTTCAATTTATTTTATATCCTCATTCAATATTAGAATGGAAGATGTGCTGTATAGATTGCACTTTAAATTTAAAAACAAGAATAGAAAAATAAACAGTTCAATACAATGAAAATAATTACTTCTGGGTTAAATAATATTCAATTATAGTAAATTTATGGACTGAATAAGTGCCTGTCTTGTGTACAAAATTTTAATTAAGTTCTAAATTAGTCTATCGAATCAGATCAAAATTCTATATAAATTTTTACTAATTAAAGTAACATCTCTCTTATATGTAATTTTATCAAAATTTGTGTTACCTCAAAAACCAATAATTACATATTTGTGTTCATTAAATTAACAAAAAGTGTTCTTCTAACACAACATGTATGTATGACAGAAATAAAACTAAAACATACTAATTTACTTAGAAACTTTATCGTATCTTAAGCAATTCGTAATAAATTATAAACACACAACTTTAAATATGAAAGTATTTTGACTAAAAAAAATCTTAAAATGTAAGTTGGCTTAGCCCAATACATTCCTCTGTTCATCGCTTTTTTAATGCTACACCGAATAACTTATAGAAGTTTTTTTTTCTTTAATTTTCTTTTGAATTTGTCTTTCAATTAAAAAATAGATTGAATTAGTAAAATTCGTATTATTTGTAATTTCAAAATATAATTATCTTAGAAACAAAGAAGAAACATATATAAGAACAACAAAAATATTCAACTTTATATTTTGTTCTTAAATTGAATCGAAAAACTTTTAATAAATGAATTTTATATTATGTAAGAAACTTTCTTTATTTTCGTTTAAACAAGACAAGAAAATATTTACAAATAAAAATTATAATCAAAAAAAAAAAATATTTTAATTAAATTCACTCATATTTCGAAGACGACTGTTGTTGTCTTCATATTTTTAATAATACACAATTCTCTGGTCATTGTGTCTTTTGAAAATGCCATAAACGGATATTGTATCACATTCTTCTTCTTTTTTTTATTTGAAACAATGACTGTCTCTGTATACTTTGGTATAATTATTGTATTGAAATTTATTACAGTTTAAGCCAGAAGTTTCTATTCTTTAAATATTTTATTGAAAAAATATATATCTGAAATTTAAAGGTCACTTACAATTGAACGTTTAGAAACATCAGTACATGAAAAGAGAACAAACAACTGAATTATAATTATAATAACAACTAATGCCAACAAATCCATACAAAATTGCTAATACTAAAAAAATAATACATTAAAAAAATGTTATACTTTGTTTTTGTTAAAAATTTGATACTGAAATTTCCCAGTATGCTATAAAATAAAGCAGTAACCCACCAAGAAAACTGTAACTTCTAAAAATTGGCCTCAATACAATAATACGATTAAAAAAAGGTGTTTAAAAAAATATATATGTGTAAGTAAAAAATTAAAGCATTTATCAGAAGATAAAAATTGTTTTTATTTTCTGCTAGAATAACTTTAGCAATTTGACAATAAAAAGAAAATGTTTTATTTTAAATAAAAAAAATTTTGACGTTTATATTTTAATTTTGATTTTTACGTAAAAAAAATTGATTATTTTTTGTCCAAATTTTTTTTTAATTTTATTTACATTTATACATTTATTGTTTAAAAATATTAAAAACATTAACTTGAAATTCGTTAGAGATAAAATGAAAAAAAAAATACTCGCGTTTTAATTAAAGTCATATTAAATTTTACAATATTTCCTTATGATTTGCCAGTAAATGAATAATTTCCTTCAGTTCTTTGTTTTCCTTATTTTTTTTAATTTGTTCCTTTGCCAAATCGAGTGAACTTTTTTCATCCTTATTTTTTATAATTGAATTTGCATTTTTACTTAAAAGTAATTTGATAATATTCAAACACTCTGCCTGAACAGCCCAATGCATTGCTGTATCATTATTTTCATCTTGAATATTAGGATTTGCTCCATTTTCTAATAATATTGCACACTTTTTAATTCTTTGATATATAACAGCAATCATTAATGCAGATCTACCATAATTATTTGTTAAATTAATAAATTTCATAATATCATGTTTTGTATTTTTAATTTTATTTAGAATTAAATTGAAAACTTCATCTTCATAAAGTTGAGTCGCTAAATGCAGAATTGTTTCATTCTTTTTATTTAATTTAAAAATATCATCACTTTTATTCAAGAAAGACTTCACTAAAGAAATCCTATTAAGTTGAATAGCATAACTAATAGGACTTTCACCCTCATCATTCTCAAAATAAATATAATCACTTAGTTTATCCGGATAATATTCTGTTAGTAATGTTAAGAAATATTCAAATATATCCAGTTGATCATGGCGAACAACGGTATAAAGAGGAATATTACCCTGAAGATTGGGTTTTTCAGTAATGAAATCCCATAAAGTCATTTCTTTAAATTGTTTTTCTATAAATTTCTCAATTAAAAATTGAACCATTTCTTTATTTCCAGGTGACACAGTCCAATGTAAAAGTGATCCAACGGACCCAATTTTATTAGTAAAAAACTTTAATAATTGATCAGGATATGTTTTCTCTATAGAATTTATTATGCATTTCAGATTTTCTGTATTCCTATAAGTTGCTGCGTAATAAGCAGGTGTTCTATCATATTTCCCTTTAGCATTGATAAATTTCAATAACTCATCTGGCTTATTTTTTTCTAAGTAATTGATACAATATTGAAAAATTTCACTATTAGGACATTTAGAAGCGGAGTGTATTGCATTTTCACCATATTTATTATTTATTATTTCTGCATCTGTTTCTTCTAGGAAATATTTAATTATATCTAAATAACCTTTTTTAGCAACGAAATTCAATACAGTTTCATCATAATCTACATTTGTCGCATTTATATTTGCACCTTTATTAACTAAATATTTAACGACATCTATATTACGACCACGAACAGCTCCATGTAAAATATTTTCCAATGATTTTTTTACTACAACATTAGAATTAACATTGAGTCCATTTTTCACAAAATATTTTACCATATCCAAATTTCCATCAAAAGCAACACCGTACAATGGATTTGGATCATTTGAATTTTGTTCAAAAATATCGAGATGTTTTTTTATCAAAATTTGAGAAAGTTTTACAAATTTCTCCTCATTGAACATTTTTAATAATGTTTGTTCAGAATTAACTATTTCGCCTAATCCATCAACACAATTTATTATCTGGAATAAAAGTTCATCACCATTGCCTCCTGATTGTAGAATTAATTCTGCTGCTTTCCAATTATTAAATTTTTCAGCATAAATGAGAGGACTCCATCCGAATATTTTATCTGGAAGATTAATGTTATCTATTAACGAACGATGTTCTGAATCTAAAAAATCATCAATGACTGTAATATCGTTATAAGAAAGAGCCAAATGAAATGCTGATCTACCTGCTTTATCTAAAAGATTTATAATTTTCGTTTTATTTTGAGAATTGTGGTTTCTAAATAAGCTATTGGCTTGATATCTATCACCATTTATTATAGCCTGATGAAGTTCATATTTATTAATCTCATTATTATCCTGGATCATCATAGAATCAAAGAAGTTTCTAATTATTTTATTTTCTTTTATAAAAATTATTTCACGTAGGAAAGATTTGACTTTATCACATATTTCCCAATTATCGGCTAACCAAAGTGCCAAAAAATATTCAGCAAAAGATTTATGAACAAATATAGGTTTATGATCAACAACTCTATCAATAATTCCATTTTTATTCTTACCATCATTTATTTCTGTTAGTAAATAACTAACATCTGAAATCATGTTGGAGATATTTTCACCAAATAATGCATACACAGCTAACATTTTATGATTTTCTAAAAACTTTTTTCTCTCATTTTCAATTGCATTTTTCATATCTGGTTCATTTCTATTAATTCCAGGCTTTTTATCTTCCCAACGAATTTTATCAAATTTTTTACTAACAAAATGTTCATACAAATTAAGTAAATTAAAAAAAATAGGAGCTTTTACAAAGTATGCAGTTTCATTATTGTCACTATTTAAATATTCTACAAATTTATCTTGATCATATTCAGCAAACATTGTTAATTGTAATGGAGTAACAGCAAACTCATTATCTTTATCATTTGTTGCTCTTGAAAATGCTTCTAATAAGGTTTGAATATACCTTATAGAACTTTTACTTATTTTATTTAAATTTAAATTAAATTTCCAATAATTTTTTAAAAATATTATTTGATTTTTTAATGAAATTGATTCTAGTAAATAGGAAAATGTACCTAATTCATTTTCTAATTGATTTTGAATTGCGTATGGACGTGTTGTAACCCATAATTGTTTAAATTTTTCTTTTGCTAGAACTTTAAGCAATTTAATCACTTTCATTTTATAATCAGGACTTATTTCATCAAATCCATCAAATAATAAAACGATTTTATGATCATTATAAAATTCATTAAATATTTCTGTTTCAAACAAATTTAAACCGTTCCTTTGCTGGTCTTGGTCTTCTTGAATTTTATTTAAGATCGCACAAGAATAAATAAATTTTTTCGCTTTTATTATGTTAATTTGTTCTTCGTCCCATTTACTAAATTTTGTAGAAAAATCTATTAAATTGATTCTTAAAATCCATAAAAGTGGATCAGTTTCTTTTGTTTTTATTGCTAATTGTGTTATAACAGTAGATTTACCCATTCCTGGCTCTGCAACAATAATAATGAGTTTATCACTAACAGTATTCATGGCCAGATTATTTTTTTCTCGATCATGCATGGATGGTTCAGGATCAGTTTCATCAAATTCATCTGAATTATCTGAATCATCCGAATCAAAAGAAATATATTGGTGATCAACATTTTGTGGTAAATAATTTTCTTCAATAAAAACAAAATCTCGTAATTTTGACAAATTACCATGAGACTGTTGCCATTTAAGTACCGCATTTTCTTTTTTAATCCAATGAATATTTTTGTTGTTGTATTTAATGCATAGTGTTTTAAATTGATCTTCGTCATGAAAATCCGTAATTAGTAGAATATCCTGTTGAGGTTTTGGTTCTGAATTCCGTATATTGGAAATAATGAAAAACTTTTCAGTTTCTTTTTCCACAGTTTCATAAATCTTAATGCAACGATAGAACTTTCTCTCAATATAATAATTTTTAACATCACCTAAATCTATTAATTCATTACCAATTTTTATTTCCTCATCACTAATAAGTTTAAATAAAACATTTTCATCAATAAAGTTATAAAGACTTTCTTCAAGTAATAACCCCAACCTGACCTCTATTCCTTGGAATTTAATGTATTTCTGTAAAAGATTTTCCCGTGACTCATTTCTTAAATTAATGAAATTAATTTTTTCATCTTCATATTCTTTATATTTGCCAATAAAAGGCATTTGATTATAAAATAACAAAGCAAAAGCAGAAAATTGTCCTTCAATTTTTTCTGTAATTGTAATTATTCTCTTATTAGGATATATTTTAATAATTTCTTTCAAAAAATTCTTTAGTTTTGTGATTTTTCCATGTTCACAGACAGTAACTAACAAGTTATTTGAATCTAGTGCCATGATTACTCGATCTTTCATACGCATAAGTGTGCTTAAGTTCAGAAAAATGTAAGTGTCATCTTTCTTATATTCGGGTAAATCTTTTAAGATTTGGTAAACTTTAACAGAAGTTAGCTTTGTATTTTTTGTTATGATATTTAATATTAGTTCATTACCTTTGGGATTCAAAAATTCATCTAATTTTAAGTCAGCATATACATCCTCATTAAAAATCACACCAAATTCGTCAATAAGTGCACAATAATCCAAAGTTGGACCAATTAAAATTAACTTGGATAGATTATGGATTGCTCTCTTTAAGAATTGGTTACCGTCCTCGTGAGTAATAAAAGTTCCTTCTTTATTTTTCATCCAATCAAGCATATCCCTCTCAAATAAACTGCCGATAAATCGATTGTCAAGAATATTAATTAACTCATTATCAGATATTTCATCTTCAATTATTTTTCCCAATTCTATTTCATTGGGTTGATTAACTGCAAATACCAATTTATTTAAAAAATCCTTGATCTCTTTTGTATCAATCTGATCATCTGGCAGAGCTTGTACTAAATTACGATCAATTTTTTTAAATTTTGCTGTTGTTTGAATTTTCCATTTTTGTAGGTTTGTCAGCTTCTTTTCTTTTTGCAATGATTTCAAGAGTAATTCTTTAAATTTCATATATTTATTTTTGTCTAAAAAGTTTGTGCTGAATTTTGCAAAATGAATCCCTTTACCGTCTTTATAAAACTCAAGTATTTCTTGAACAAGTACAACTTGATAGAACTGAAATAATGCATCTGACAAATGTAGTTTATTGCTTTGAACGAGTTTTTTCGCCAATCGATGAAGATCAGATGTGTCTCCTAACATCAGAAGAATCTCATCATAAAAGTCTCCAGTTTTGAGTTTTAAGCGTTTTGAATTATTATCCTCCGTAATCAATATAGGATCCACATCACCCACTGGCTCAAAATAATTGTGTAAAGATTTTTCTAGATCAATATTCGTACAAATAATAAAATCCTTAAATTGATTATTTACTCCAGTGAACTCGGAATACTTAATTATTTTACGATAAGAATTAAAGTACTTTTGAAGACTAAATTCACCATCTTTATCTGTCATTAATTCAGTGTATGTGATTTTCTTATTATCATCCAGTTTGTGTTTTGCTTGTAAAAAACGATATATTTTACCAGTTCCAAATTTATATTCGAAAAATAAGTCATCAAATTTTTCACAAGGATCGTATTCGGTAGCCAAGCGAAAGGAGTATTCATTGTTTAATCCTCGGTATAAAAATAACATTAGTAACTTTAACTGATAAATATTGCCATGCAACGTGTGTCTCAATCCAGAACTTGAATGTTTTTGTTCTTGGATTTTTAAGAGTTTTGATGTGGTTGCAATATTGTCAGTACTACTGTGAAATCCAGCTCGTTTCATTTTTTAATGCTATATGTAAATTTTGCTATTATTAGTGAAGCAAAAATTGTTTCATAAATTTTGTTCAATGATTTATGGTTATCTTTGTCATCCGAATTACATTGTTTTTAATTTTTCTGTTGAATAAATGAAAGAAAGTATTATTAAATATCAAACAAAAATAAATGGGATAAGAAGTGTTACAGAATTTTTGAAATAACATTCAGCAGACAGTGTCGAAGTTGATAAATTGAAGTCATCTCAAATAATTAAAAGGGTTACCATCAAAAACATTTTAGGTTTTAGACAAAAACGTAAAAAAAAAACGTGCCATTTAATAATCGCGTTGCGAACATGTGAACCGTAAACAAGTAAAACTTTTGTATTCATCGCGCACTAAATAGTCTTTTTATTTGTGAAAGACAAATTAAAAAGACTATTTTAAGACGTTATACTATAAATTTAGAACTGCCAAAAAAATACTTCTATATACTGCTTCTCATACAAATACAATCCACAGTCAGCCTTATTCAGCCAAATAAATAGTATTATACTCGAATTCATCCTACATACATTGGAATTTCTTTCTCGTAAGTAAAAAAAAAATAATATTAGGCATATAATATTTTATAACAAAATTCAAACTGTTTTGTAGTATACTATATTTTCTCTCTATTTGTCCGCACACTCATCAAACTCAATTCATGCACCCATACTATTTCAGAATAAAACAAATAGAATCAATATTACTTATCATTTAAGATTTTTACTCAAATTTTAATAGCAAAATAATAAAATTGAATACATGTGTTGATTTTATAATTATTTGGAAATAATTTTTCTCATACCGGATACAAAATAAAACATCAAATCATAAATGCAAAATATAAACTTTGCTTTATTAGTTTAAACAAAAAAAATATTTTGGACCAAAATATTATAGGTTCGTAATCTATCTGTGTCTATTTAGTCTATGAATACCATAAACCAAACTCTAAAATTCTTCTCCTTAATATTTAATATATTTATTTATTTTATATTATGGTACAAAAACAGAAGAAACATCCATAAAATGTACAACATTTTACACCATATATGTGCAATTAATTATATTTTAGTAAAATCTTTACTTCATTCGTCAAATAAAATATTAAGTCTATAAACTCCTAGATGTACAAAATTCACACAAAATAAAAAATAAACTTGCACTTACGTTTCTAGATATTTGCATAAATATACGGAAACAAAATTCACATTTTACTTTCGCAAATTAGTTTAATAAATATCCCGAATTATTTTCCTTAACCAAACCAAATTTTATTAAAAAATTAAAAAAAGGTCGACCTTTTCGTACGTAAGAATTTCTATGTACTAACTTTCGCGATTTTTAATTTCTCAAAAACTCCCAAAATAAACTCTTGAGAACCTGTTTAAGTATGGCCTTACGTCATTCATAGATAAAATTAAATAAAAAAAAAACAGTCACATTTGAATGTGTGCATTTATTAGTGATAAAAAAAACTGATCACATATACACAGATTAGAACCGAATCATATTTATATTTTTTAAATTTGAATTTTAAAATAAACAAAACACAATCATTTGTATAAATTAATTCTTGTGTCAATAATTTCACTACTGTCGGAAATAATCATAAGTTTTTAGTTTTCTCAAATAATTTGAATTTTATATTCGAATTAACAATAAACATTGAACGATTAAAATTTATAGCAGGAATAATAATAAAAACCTATCATAATTCTAATCAACTAAAATTGTATTCGACATAATATTCGTCTATAGATAAGACTCTAGATTAACATTTAAATCAACCGTGAAATCATCATTGACCAAATGTAATTTAATTTAATTTATCATTAAATGTGTGATGATACAGTTTTGTAAATAAATTGAGTCACGTAATTCGATTAGATTTAGTTTATCGATAAAATAATAAAAAATGTTAAATAATAATGGATCAAATTTTGATAACCTAAATCTATGTATGCTTAGTGTTTCATTTCAATCAGTTTTGTATTATTTAAATAATATAAATGCAAATATTTAATTACAGACATTTTATGTCGTCTTCTAACATATTAATGAATCATTTGAAAAAAATTTATAAGTTAGCATTCGATTATTTTTTCTTACTTCCATTAGTGTGGTTTTGTGTTTGTGTGATTTTGTTTTTGTGTTATTTTAATCTCGGCGAATTTGAATTTCGTAATGAATAATCATATTGCCTTTCCTGTATAATTATTTGGAATTCATTTGTTTAAATTATTTTTTAAATTAAGAAATAAAATATAGATTTTTGAAGAATCGATGATCGACATTACAAATCTGTTTGCAACGAGTATTTAATTCTGTCAATTGTATTACACAAGTATAGAGGTCAATAGAAACTTACATTAATGGGCGAATATGTTATTTGATGAGTTTTACAAACCAACATAATTATTTATAAATTAATTTGTTTTTATTAAAACTGGGCCCGTTTATATACCTTAAACTGTAATCAAAGTAATTCAATCGAATATTCTTGGAAATACCAAATTATTCAAGGAATCTTTATAAACATTAAATACAAATAAATTTCACCATAGTAACGTAGGTATCCCTTAATGCTTGTTGTCACAAGGACTTATTGTATATGTACAAACAAGGTCGAATCTAATCTGATTCTGAATGGATTTTCACAACCCCAAATATAAAATATAAAAGTATAAGCTTCGTAGAATATCGTTCTTTCTATTTATTCATCACTGGACAAGAGGATGATTGTGATCAAATCGTTTCACCCAAATCAAAGTTCTACAAACACATAAAAAATTGTCCTTCTCAATTTCTTTGAATAAACGATAAGCTTAAAATAGGTATCCATGAATATAAATACATATCAAAAGCAAACACAATCAATGTAAACATTGTGAAATCGATTTTATAGCAGAAAAATTTTGTCTTCTTTTACATCAAAAAAAAAAATTAATATTGGATATTTTATTATTCGATTATCATATAAATTTATAACTCAATCAGTGAATTTCATTTTAATAAAAAAAAACAAAAAATTGAGATCAATATTTTTTATGCATAATTTTAACTTAACAATAGCCAATGGAAATTGCAATTATTAAAGACATTTTTTGATTAATTTTCGTTATATTGTTATATCGATAAAATGAAATAAAATATACGCGACCATAAGAAATCAAATTTTTCGTTTATCTTTATAATTTTACGATTTCCAGAAATATAAAACAAAAATAAAAGAAAATTGCGGACATTCCAAAAAAAAAACGTGATTTGATTAGAAGATTTTTCCTTATCTTTTATGATATAAGATTTTACGTAAAAGAAAATTTCCTTTTCATAAAATACCAATAAATATAATAAAACATTTTTTGATTTCCGTTCTTCATAAATTTCTGTAAAGAAAAACAAATAAACTGAGATAGAGATTTAAGGATTTTCGTTTTTTTTTTATAAACAAAAAAACCTCACAAATTTTAATTATATTCGCACACTTATAAGGTTATTCATCATTTTCTCTTTTTTTAATCTGATTATCGAAATTCTTCTAACGATGCTTCAGGTTTGGATGGAAATTTTATAAACTTTATTAAAAAAATAATAAATAAATTTAATAAATAATTTAATTTCTCTTCACCAATAAAAGAAATGAAAACAAAAAAAAAATGAAAAACGTGTTCAGGAATAAATTTAAACCAAAAAAAAAAATAAATAAGAAAAGTAAAAAATTCAAAAAATGGAAAAATATTCACTTGAATTTTATTATTGACGAAAACCTATTATTCTTATATTATTCAAAAAAGAAAACCATTAAAGAAAAACGATTTATTTTCTTAATTTATCCCTTGGTGAAAAAGAAACAATCGAAATTCATTTTGCCTTATATATGACTAACATTTTATTTCTTTTCAATCCGTTCATCATTATTATGATGAACTTTAATAAAAAATGATCTATATAAAAAAATCTGTCCTAAATTATTATGAAAGCTTTCCATTAGATATTATGAGTGTTTATTTGAAGGTATTGAATTAATTTTATGAGTTGTTAAAGTCTCTAGTTAAAATCAATATGAACAAGAATTCAATCACAATTTACCATTATAATTCAATTATATTCGATCTTTAAATTCAATTACTGACTTAAAGAAGTAAAAGGATCAAAAGGGAATATTATATAAACATCCTTTTCTAAAATACTGAAAGGAGAAAAAAAAGAAAAACAAATCTCTTGTTAAAGATAACCTTTAACCTAACGCCTGTGTCTTTTTGACCCTTTTCTATTTTTACATAATTGATTGTAAGACTCCTTTCTTTATACTGATATCAAAACATGCATGTTTTCATTGTCGAATTAAATTGAATTAAATTGTAAAGGATTGATTGATTATTTAACGAATAATACATAAAATTTAAGGTTTTAACTGACAATTGTTTCTGTAATGCATAAGTTTGTAAAGGAGAATTATAACCAAAACTACATTCTAACAATGATCCTTCAGCGAGTATAGTTAATTACAAATTGAAGTAATAAATATTTTTGTAATCAAACGTAACAACTCTTCTGTTATTTTCAATCATATAAATTTATACCAAAAAATTTTAGTTCGAACGATTATTTAATGCTAAACCAAAAATAATTTTATTGGAAAATAAGAAGTGATTCAAAGTTGTGTTGCTGTTTGTTACTTGCTGTAATGAAGTTAAATATTAACGAGGAAAATTGCAAATATCTGAAATGTAAATTCAATTCAATAAAAAATAACAATTTCCACGTTGATTTATTACTTTCTATGAGGAAATATATAAATTTTGAGGTTAATTATAAATGTAAGTGTAGTTCAAGGTTCAAGTAAACATATACATTAAAAATATGATTTATGTTGTATTACTTATTCATAATGATTCCTATCCTTATATGTGCTATAACCTCTGATATTCATTCAAGACATTTATAAATGAGTACACTCTTAGAATAATCTTCTTGCTGAATTGAATACAAAATAAAAGAATTTTTTGTTTCTATTTTTCCTTTTTTTTTATTTCTTGCTTCTGATAAATTTTGTCTATCAATGTTTTAAGTGATCCACTTAAATCACTTATAAAACACATATTTATATAAATTGAAGAGAGGCGAGTTGTAAAACTATCAGTATAATAAATTATAGAAACCCTGCATCCCTTAAAATTCAACCCAAGTGCGAAATTGTAATTTATTTTCTTCTTTTCTTATTTACGGGAGTTAAAAAAAACTAAATTTTTGTAATTTAATTGGGAGGAAAAGAAAAAAAAACAATAAAGTACAGAACAAGAAAAGTTTATCAGTGTGAAAGGAAAAGAAACATAAAAATGAATGATGAGCATTTAAGTTTGACAATTGAAAGAAATGAAAATGATTTTCTTCATTTTATCTCTTTTTCTTCTTCACTATAAGATAATGGAAATATTTATACTTACAACTTTCTCATACAAAAAGAAAGTTTAACAAGAGTTCAGAAAAATATAGAACGGCAAAAAAAGTGTAACATCATCAGAGATAAGTATGTATAAGAAGTGAATCAACCCGTGATAATAATTCTAGTTCAAATTCTAAAGAAAAAAAAACTTTTCCTGAATAATAAAAATAGAAAATTATCAAGATTTGAGTTGAAAGAAAAAAAAAGGGTCTGATTCCATTAAACCATAAATTACTTTTGATTTTATTTGACCCTTTTACTATTTTTTTTCCTACTTTTACCTTAAAACATCCGGAAGGGGATTTAAAGATTTTCTGAGCAAATGGTGATGAATTTTCTCGTTTTTTTGAATTTCCATTCGTTTCAATTGATAAATTTCCAAGCCATTCCATTGGTACTACTACCTTCAAAAATTTCCCTACAGCTTTTGATTGTTAACTTCAGAATATTATATAGAATTGAATGAAAACGATGTTTCCATATTTGCTTGCAAAAATGCAGCCATCAAATTATTGTTGAATAATCTAAATTGTTGTTAGTGAACGTGAAGTTATGAGTAAAGCCAAGTGTGTTAGAAAATTCAAAATTATCAAAAAAAAACTTCTAACGATAAACTCATCATAATTCACTTTTACAATATGCGCTTGTACATTCACTGATAACAACAGATTGGACGCAAATCTCAACCCTTATTAATTTATATTCTGCCAAAAATATAAAAAAAAACGGGAAATAAAGTTGATCCCATTGGATTAAAAGAACAAAAAACATTGGGGATTTTTATAGAATATTTATTCAGAGAATAAAAGGAAAAATATAAAAGCAAAATAATATTCAAATGGGAAATGTGAAAAAAAAAATTGTTGTATTGTTTTCATATTTCTGAAAAATAGTTGAAATTTTTATTAAATTGAATCTTAAATTTATTTTATAATCGTTGATGATGATAATTGTTATGTCGAAATATTATTATAACCAGAAATTGCAAAGTTCACTAAACCTTTAAATAACTAAGACCAGATATCATAATCAAGGATAAACATGTAGAATTACAAGACATAAATTATTATAAGAACATTAAATATTTACATTAAACGTTTATTTTCAATTTATTTCTTTTTTCTTATTATTTATAGTTTCTTGTTTAACTTTGTTATGTTGAAAACTTTATTCTAATACTACTAAAATTGTAACAACCTTACACAACTCAATCTCTATAATTTACAATAAACTGAAAAACCTTAATTTAGATTATAAATGAAAATTCTTTAATTATTTTTTCTTTAAGAAAGAATTAGGGAAAAGTTTAGTTTTAAAGTTCATTCAACAGTTTGTGTTGAAATGATTTTTATTCTCAGTATTAGAATAAATTTGTTTAAGGATTTTCAGTTTCAATATACATGCTTTATTAATTAACAAAATCTAGTTAATGTGCGTTATGTGTATTTATTCACATAAAACAATATTTTGATAATTAGTTAGATTTACGTAAATATTTTCCATACTTCACTCTGTTTGTTTAGTTTTCATTGATGGTAAAATTATGTTCATATGTTTTCCTACATTTTAAAATTATGTATTTTGTTTTCAATTAGTTTTGCAGTTGTACATGAAATTTAATTTTAAATACAACAACACATATAAGGTAAATGATTGTCTGATGTATCTATAACTTTATATTTGTTTGACTTGATATTCTTTGTACCAAAATAAAAATCTAATTAATTATTCGTTTTTTCCACTATAAGATTTTCATTTCTTTCTTTGAGATTTAAAGAAAATCCGAAATCTTTCTCTAGAGAATTAGATTTCATTTTTGATGTGACTTACCTTATCCCTTAAGGGTTACCCAAAGAATTCGTTTTTTTTTTTTATAAAAGTATTTTTATTGAGAAAAGACAATGAAATCTTTTCCCCTTAGTCTTACATATTTTTTTTCCATTTTATTTTTCAAAATTATTACAAAGTTTTATTAAAAAGTGTTTGTGTTTTTTGGTTTTGTTTTAATGTCAATTGATGTACAGATTTCCCTTTGGATAACTTTCCGATTTTATGTTCAGTTTACATTCTATAGATTTTATTATTCGTGTTTTTCTTCAAATTTAAATATAAATTGTAAATTAAGGATCTTCAATTTTTTATGATTTTGGGATCGTTTGAAAATTTTATGGTTAGCATCAATGATAGCCACAATTTATGTGCTTTTGGTTTATCTTTTATTCTCGCAATTTTTAAAGCATTGTCCCTTTTAGTGGTTTTTGATCGAAATCTTATCTATTTAGAAGACTAACTTTATCAAGTACTATGCAACATTGATTTTATTTGGGGAATTCTTATAACCACACACAATTCAATACTTGGCTTTTTTCAATTTTACATTACAGGAAACATTTGGCCATATGCCTTTGACCTTTATGAGTTGAGTAATGATTTTAAACCCAACATTAACAGTAAACGCCCTTAAAATTGTCTGAAGAATTTAACTGACGCCATTAAAATTATTTATTCAGTTTATAAATTCTAATAAATTTTTTACCCAAACCAAACTGAAATATTTTAAAATGGAATTTCAAAACGAGAAAAAAATATTTCAACTTCACAAAAATTAGGAAAATTCCTGAAAATGAAAATATATTTAAACAACATGAATACTGAAGTTCAAATCAGTTTGGAAAAAGAAAGGTCAAAATACAAATACAAATGTCAACAATTTAATTCACTCATTGCAAATTAACTGCAACCATCAACGTAGTCCAGCTGTAATTTAATGATTACAGGCAGCTTATGGACAACCCATTATTTTATGTCGCGTTAGTCAAATTTTGTAAAGCGAATTTTAAAATCATAAAACGTTAAAAACTATTAAAACACAATTTCCATTTTGTATTTAAAATTTCATTTAAGCTTTACATATGATACGTCATTCATTCGATAAATACGTGGATAGATTTAATACACTCGCACACACACACACCCAGAGTTACACACAAAACAACACAAACAAAAGAGCTTTTGTTTTAAATTTTAAAGTTATTTCCGTCATAATTGTTTTAAATATTCCGCGCGAAAAATTGCAGCCTGTGTAATTAATTGGATTATAAAATTGATCATCCTTTTGGTAAATTAGTTAGAGCATGAAAAAATAGCAGGGCTAAATTGGGATATTCATTGAAAATATTTAATGTTTTCCTTACTTTATTAATTTTAAATTAAAATTAAAATGTAAACTAAAATGTCTTGGATTTGGATTTTACCTAAGATTAACTCATTATGTAGATTTTAGTTTCGTTCTTTGCCAACTAGAATGCATATCAAAATAAAAAATAGTTAATGATGTGAAAGAGTCAATTGCCTGAATATAAAAAAGAAAAAAAAATTCTATTTTCCAATCCGATCAATATTTCCGATATTTTGTTATTTTTAAATTTTATATTAAGACAATATTTTCCTTTTCAATTTTCATAAACTTAAACACATTTAAAGTAAGATATGTCCATTCCAATATTTATTCCTTGTTAATATCATACAAAAAGAAAACTGCTTCATGATTTATTCAGTTAAAACAAACTTACATATTAATTTCATATTTTTAAATTATTTTAATTTATTTGAAAGATTTTTGCATTGAAAATAATATTTTCACAATTCTAATCAACATTTTGTGATTTACAAAATATTATTTTATGGAAAATAATTACGTTTGAAATTTATTTGTATTCATAAAGAGTTTTGTTGTCCAACTAAAAGTTTTCTGTATAGTCTGTAGTAATTCCCATGGAATAAATCTTTTTTAAACTTTAACATTTTCCTCTTCAGCAACTTATAACTACTGATTTACGTACTTGTCTGTCTGTTTCATTGCGTTTAGTGGAACGGATTTTTTCTATTTAAAACTCGTAAACGAATTTAATTTATTTTTATTTCATTTTTCATTGATAGTAAACTGAACGTCCTTAGTTTTTCCTTGTTCCATTTGTTTTCATTAACATTAAAACCGTATACATTACACCGTCAATCACCATTGCACAGAAATAATTCAAAGGAATTATTACAGTAAAGTTCGATTTAACCCAAAAAAAAAATGTACTACTTTTGGTAAACTTCTCAAATAACGATCAATTATTCTATGTGTCTAGACTTTAGACGATGTACACAAATTTGTTTGTGAACATTTTTTTTAAAACATTCTTTATAGGTGGGTTTTACATGTGTCTTTAATGCTAAACATTTATAATTCAAAATAAATTTCTTTTAATCTTTACTCTTGTTAAATGTAAAGAAAAAAAACATTAAACCAAAAATTTCTGTTTGACAAAAACAAAAGATAAAGGAGAAATATAAGAAAGTAAAGATTTAAAAACAAAACACAAACGTACAACAACAAAAATAAATTATTCTGTTAGAATTTTTATTCTTTTGTCTGTTGTGTTGAATATTTTCCTCATTTTTTTTTGTTTGTTAGTCAAACGTAAGAAAGAAAAAATATGCTGCAAAAGAAAATAATTTTACTTAAGCTGCGACAAAAGGCAGAAAAAACTTATAACAGAAAAGAAAAAAGGAAAAATATTCACATAAGCACAACTGAAAAACTTTTGATGTTTATAAAAAATGTACAAAGATAAACGGTTTTTATGAGATGATTGTTGTCTTTAACATAAATCTTAAACATTAAGACAACGGATACAATTATTTGTCCTGCTAAACGTAATTCGCTATTTTTATTTTTAAAAAAATTCTTTTTTTTATGCAAAACGATTAAAACATCTAAAGTTTGGATTGGAAAAATATTTAACAATATAGCCCAAGCATGAACAAGCGACCGTTAATTTCAAAACTATTCACTCATTCAAAGAAATGTTTCATAGTGTCTGTTCATCCCTAATTCACAAATGGGAACGATTATTTCGACTGAATAAATTCTTGTTTTGTAAAAATTTTAAATTGAAAAGATTGTCACCGATTGTCACGTTGATGAAACTGAACAGGTAAAATAACTTCTCTTTTACCTACAGAACTCAGTGAATTCTCAGAATGACCAAAATATAATTTCTAAGCAAAACAAATTACTTAAGGCAATTACAATAACATTTTATGTCTTAACACAACAAACGCTAAATGTCACATGCTAAGGTGATTTATAAAATTAAAATCTGTTTTCAAATTCTTCTTGTCATTGAGATTTTCAAAAGCTTTCCCGGGGGTAAAACTTTTTTCTTTTTTTTTCATTTTTAAAAGAACAACAAACAATATTTCTTTATTTTCTACGGTCAAATAACATTCTCAAGTTATTTATTTTATACTCCCGCATGTAAACTTTATGAAGGCATAATTCATTATATTTATGTCAACAATAAAAAAGTTTAAATGTCACATAATATGAGCTTTAACATTATTATATTTACATAATTTAAGATTGAGATTATATTTCAACTTAAAGGATTATCGAGAAATTGTCAATTATGTCCTTTAACTTTTATCGGAATTTCAAGCAGCCAGTCGGAATGATAAATTCAAAATCAAAATTTTATGCAGTATCTACAACATGAAATCTATAATAGATACAAAAACGGAAATCATTGTTAACATTTACCTTAACAAAATGCATTTGTACAATCATTTTTGATTTGTGTTATTTACCATCCACTTTTATCTGTACAAACTTTTCTCTATTGGTATATATGAACTTTTTTTTTTATGTCGCCCAAACAAATCAACGGAAATGATTTTGCCAACGGCAAAAAGGAAATCCTAATCTCCACCCCCATTGGGATGAACAACCAAAAATATATCCTAAAAAGAAAAACTAAAAAAGGAAACAAAGAAAATATACAATTGAATTTCCTTTAATCAATCAAAGGACTGATGAAAAAAAAATATAATATAAAAAGGGAGAGAATTACATTAGGTACAATTTATTCTTGCGGTAAAAAAACACCTACTAAATTATTCTGACCTTCATGGGGGGAGAAAGAAAATTTCTTTAGGTATTTTTGCATTCAATAAATAAATAAATAAATAAGTTGAAGAAACCCTTTAGGCATTTTTCAAATTTTCCAAACTCTTTTACCATTCTTATACCATTTATCCAGTAGCCATGAATTTTCTTTCTATTGTAATTTTTTTCTTTTTTAATAATAAAGTACGAATAAAGAAAATGCGGGTAAAAAATAAACTTTTTTCTTAAATCTTCAATTTTCTTGCTTTAAATTATTTGCGGAAAACCCAGAAAATTCCATCGTAAAATAATTTGATTAATTTTTAGTTGAACAAGATAAAAATAAATAAAGTTAATTTAAAAATATACTTGAAACACATTAACAATATTAGTCAGCTTGCATTAAAATTTTCAACACGAAATCTCTTTTATCACGCAGAATAATATCTTCCAGTTAAACGACGTGAATATTTTCGTTAATCTAATTACAACGCAATGACATTTAATTTAATAAATCTGAAATTGCATGTTCTTTGTACTTTTCTACTTGTGTACCTTTGTACTTAAAATAATCCAAAAAATGACCACACCGACAATGGTAAAGCAAAAACAAAAATCCAGAGTTTTTCACTGGTGTTATGGATATTTATTCTTAGTTTTAAATCCTCAAATTAAAGTCTCAAATAGTTTAGTTTAAATAAAAACTGTGGTGTTGAAAATTATTAATTTCCATTTCATATGTGGTGAATAGAAAATAACTTAAAAGTGTATTAATTAATCACCTCAAATTAAATTTTAAAAATTTATAAACTTAACATTTGATTCAAGTGCAACTAAATAAATGCAGAAATCATTTTTTCTGAATAATATAATTAATTCTTGTGCAAGAATTTATATTACGGATGATCGTTACGTTCATAATTTCAAACTTTATTTAGTAAAAAGAAACTCGAAAATCCAAATTATTGTTCACAAATATAAAAAGTAAAAATGGTTCCTTTTTTTCAAATGAATAAATTTGAATTCAAAACAACCGATCTAATTTTAAGGCAAATTGGTCCGTTTATGGAGCATGAAATTAAAAATATAAAGAAAAACGTATTCTTTATTCAAGGATAACTTTTTTCTTTATTTGTTCATTTCTTCAAGTCCATAGACACGAAAGTCAGTCAAAGAAACAAGATTCAATCATTAACACTCGTCATAAACAAATTTAAAGTAATTCAGTTCATAAAAAATATCAGTTCACATCATCATTATAATATAATTATCAAATGGATTTTAATAACTTTTAATGAGAACGAAGCATCTTATATGATTCATGATATAAAATAAAGAACTGACGGACAGTAATTAAGTTTAATTCTGTTTATGTCTGTTAAATTTATTTTGTATATTTATAAAAACAGTTTAGTCTTTTTATAAAAGTATATTCCCATAGAAGATGCAATCTTCTGTAACTTTGCCAAAATCCAGATTTATGTAATTTAAAGTCAACTTCTGTTCTTATTTAGTTTTTGTCTTAAAGTTCTACTGATCTTTTACTGTTCTACTTTAGAAGACTAATTTTATCAATTAGTTATATTAATAGTTCTGTCCTTATATTACGTTCTATTTATTCTATAAGGTTCAATTAAATTTCATGGAATATCAAAAACAACTGCATTTAACACATTTGGAATGAGATGATAATCAAATGTCATTACAGATAAATATGTTTAATAATGTATGTGCATTCAGTTTTCTATATAGAATGATGTCTAGAATTTTACTTTAATTTATTATGTGTGTAAAGTTTACAATTAACGAGTGTCCTCCTCAGAACACGAACATATTGCACAACGTTTTTCTTACATTCTGTTGTTCAAACTAATTCATGTCCAAGATGCAATTGAATGATTTCTTTTAATTGTCTCTTGACAACATTTACCATTTTGTTATATAATACATTGAATTGAATCTTGTCTGGATGTAATTTAGTCTTTCATCGTAAATTGTAACACAAAAAATCTTAAATTAATTTCATATTACAGCTACGATAAAAAAATTAAGGAAAGTCACAACAACACACTAAAATATATGCAATAAAAATCTGCAGATATTTTTTCTTATCTACAATTTGCAATTGTCATTTATAAAAAATGGACTACGTACACTTCAAATTCAATATTACAAAACCCCTTGAGAAAAATACACGAATACACAAAGGACATACATAACATAACGACATATCATTCCCTCTAGGATATTTCCGTTCTGCACATTTTTATAGAGAACAAAAGTCTTTTTCAATAGATATTTCTAAAGAAACATATATCATGTCTTCGATATTGATTTTATTTTTATTTCGTGTTATTCTTATAAATTCATCCCAACAATTCCGTATTTTCTGTATGTTCTGTCAATATTATACGGTATTCAATATTTTATAGTGTGACATAAGAACTTACATAAGAAAAAAAAGCCAATTTTATATTCACGAAATTTAAATAACGAACATAAAACATTTTTTAACTAAATTTTTGTGTTCAAAACGATATGAATTGTAAACGCAAGTAAAATTATTTAACTTTTAACCAACGAATGTAAAACAAAAATAGAAATAAATTTATTGTATTTATTTTAGGTAAGAGAAAAAGAAAAGGAAATCAATTGATAAATTTCTGTTCTTTAATCGTAAGAAAAAGAAGTGACTCTTAAATCCAGAATTTAACCGGAAATTATCACAAGTCAACAATCATTTTGTTGTTATTTGTATTTTTTCTCATATTTTCGTTACGGTAAATTCATATCCTATTTTCCTTTATTGCCTTTTTTCCTCAATTCCTTTAGATGAGAGAGAATATTACCTAAATTAGAGGCACTATACGACCACTTTTAGTCGTTGGGCATCGTATTTATTCTTCTTTCTCAGATTATTTGTTGTTCTTTGTTGTGATAAATTCAGTGAAAGAAAATGTTGAAAGATATAAATATGAGACAATTACCGGCTAAGAGAGAATATGGCAAGTTATAGTTTTAGTTTATGACTCTTTTTTTTTATATGAAAGAAATTGTGATAAATTCTACTACATTTATATAGATGTAGGTTCTTCTAGCAATTATCATCATCATCATCTTCATCATCAAAATGATTATTATTAGTATTTTGAAGGAGATGATCGATACTTAAATATTACAGTGAACAAGTTTTTTTTCTATTTCCAACAATCCTTAAAAATATTTAAAAGCAATTTTAACATTTCCAAATGAGTAAATAATTTAAACTGCACCACTGAATCTTCTTAATGATTCAGATACCGTTTAAACTGATTCGTGCTTCATTATTTGCCATCATAAAATTCAAAAATTAATAAGAAGAATAAAAAAAAAGTTAAATTTAACGATAAAGAAAGAGGGAATTCTTCATTCCACTTTAGATGTTTCACAACAGCTATAAAAACTTAATTGAGGGTCACAACCACCAGTCATAAAAGAATCAATCTTGAGTCTTGACAAACTCTATGGTGATATACATTACGTTCATACTTTTCTTTTTATCAAAATCAAAGAGCGAGTCGTCGAACAGAAATTCTTAAAATCTCGAATATTAATTCTGTCAATCTTTATAGCGAATAAAAATCAAATAAATTACCCTGAAATTCGACTTAAAGGAAATCAATTTAGAATTTACAATGTCAGTAGTTGACTAAATTAAAATACTCGGATCAAAATCAAAACCAAAAAAGAAATTAACTAAAAAAATTCATATTTAATAAGATCAAAAACGAAATAGATTCCTTGCCAATAATGAAATCCCTTCACCTTGTCTGATTTTTATTTTCAGATTTAATAATAAAATAAGAAAATGACAAAAATTTTACATTAAACTTTAACTGTGACAAATTCATATTTTTATATATTTTTTTATTAGGTTGTTACCTTGATCCGACAAAAGTACTTCTTTTTATGTATTAGAATATTAGAATATATTATGATTTGTAATATGAAAGCAATCAGAATAAATTTACACTTTTAATCTGCTTCTTTCTTCCTAGTGCAGAGTTGCAAAAGTTACAAAGTTTAAAAACCTGATAAGGTCGTATGATGAATCATTATTTGTTATTTTATATTTTTTTCCAACCCCTTATTCTGAATTTAGCTTAAATAAACATATTTTTATAAGAAAATGATTGCCTCATAACCTTTACTTACATCCGAATATAGGGTTTTATGTTTTCTTTTATTATTTAAAATTTTCCCCATCACGCATAAATAGCAAAGAAAATTATTATTCATTCTGTTCACAAAGGTAAATGAACTTAAAGAAAATACGCAAAATATTTTCTGTTGTTACTTTCTTTTCAACTTTATTCCATAAACATTTTTTCACATCTCGTCTTCCCGTTGTTCTTGATTAGAATTTTTTATTTTTTTATTTTATGAATTTATTTTATTGTTTGTTGATTGGTTTCACCCTGTCCAAAGTATAATTCTGTTGCAAGGAGTACATAAGCCATATAAATTAAATATGATTGGATCTCGAATCTTAGATGTTTATTATTCACTGCACTGATAGGATTTCCCATTGTGTATATTAAGGCCAACATAAATTCAATTAAAAGCATAAAATCAAAAGAAATTCATAAATTAGAGATAATAATCTCCCCTTGTCACTTATTTTAATTCGTTTACATCAGGGAATAACAAAGAATTAATTTGGTCTGAAAAGAATTTTTGAAAACTGATTAGTGATGGAAACTGAATGAACGAAACATATATTGTCATACAGATCGATGTCTGTACTTCATTTTCCGACATTTATTGAAAAGAAAAATTTTCCACAGCAATATAATATTCTATTGATTTTATTATCTGCAAATGATAACACATTCTTTGAAGACGTATCCATCCATTCTTATTATTTATAAATTAAGTAGAATTGTAACTTTATATGCAAACTGAAAAATCGCAAATAAAATCTAATACAGAAACGTTTTTAAAACTCACATTAAATCATTAAAAATTATGATTATAAGCTCCAATGATTAAAGTTAAAATAATTAAAAATATTCAATTGAAACTTTTACATTAACTTCATATGCTGAATTCTTGAAAGTTTTCATTTTAAACAAGAAAATGAATATTAAATAAATAAACTAATTTCAATGAAATGCCTAATTAGCACTTGGCCAAGAGTAAAGATAAAATTAAGTACTAGACAACTTACAGATCAAAGTAAAACTAAAGATCTGAAATCAAGAAAAACAAAGTTTTGTTAGAGTTAGCCTCTTCAATAAAATACTTTGAAAAGCAGAAAAAATTATAAGTTGTGTGAAATTTAATATATAGCAATGTTCAAAGACAATTTAGGGTAAATCACAAATAAAGAAATATTTACATTTTTGCCTCAACAAATAAATCACCCTTTTCATATTTATTAATGGTTACAAGCATAGAAGTTTTACCCAAAGTTTGAAAAGTCATTTCATTTGTCTGATGGAAATAAACAGACAATAAATTTTTATTTAAAAATTAAAGAAACATAATCAATAGAAAAATGTTCTGCAAACGAAGAAAAAAAAAGTATTCAAAAACTACAACCAAGAACAACAAACTACCTGGCGCCTCCACATAAAAACTTTTCTCATTTGAAAATTTACGCGATTTTAAACAAAATTAAATTTCGGTATTTGTTTTATTTACCTACCCATGTATTCATAATATTATAAAAGTATACGTTGTAGAATATAAGATGGTCGGAAGGACTATTAAACTTAGTTTATAAAGGAAAAAGAAAAATTTATTATTCTGGATGAAGAAAAAATTGACTTTGACAGTCTGACAGTTATATCATTTTATAAGATTTTGATTAATAGAAATTTTAATTATATAAGTTTTCATACATATAAACATTCACAAACAGACACACATCCATACATACATATATACATAACACACCTGTAACACCTGTCAAGAAATATTCATAGATATTTCCTTCTAACATAAAAATGTCTACAAAGTATAATCTACGCCACCGGCATAATTATTTTGCGTGCTCTGGAAAATTATTATTCAGTAAATTTTATATGAAGAATTAACAAAAAAAAAAAAAGAATATGATTTCCTATCAAAAAAAGGAAGTGAAAATAAGAAAGGATATGATAACATAATTTAATATGGATAAATTATAAAAGGATATCATTTTCATATAATATTGGAATTTTCTTATTATTTCAAATATTTCAAATGAAATCCTTTTGAAATAATTACAATTTAGATTTTCATTTAGAATTTTTAACACAAAAATAATTCATTTAATATTTTCTTTCATATTTAAAATTATTTATTTTCAATTATATTATTCCTTTCACATAAACGTGTAGACTTTAGAATTATGAGACAAATTTTATATTGCATAAAATTCATATTAATTTTAATAAAAGTTGAAAATTATATTGCAATCGTTGTCTCTCCATACTTCCCTTTGACATAAGATATTTTGTAAACAGATTTTACATTAATATTAATGAATTCACAGAAACCCATTCAATGTATTTCGTATTTATGTGAAAAGCTTTATATTCAGAATGTTTAGTCACGTTTAGACGGAAAATTATTAAAATGGATTAAATAATAATTATTAATTTTAAATTAAATTAAATAAGAATTTATTTTTTATTAATTTTTAGTCATATAACACGTACTGCCACTTGGATACCACCAGCTGATAGTTGGAGACGAAAAGAAGATTTACCATATGGTTGGGAAAAAGCACTTGATCAAAAAGGACGACCCTATTATATTAAGTAAGTCTTAACTTTTAATCATTAATATTCGTTTTATTCAATTAAATTTATTCAATGTCAGTTAAGTAAAAAAATGGTATTTTAAGCTCCATATTTAGTTTGTATAAACACAATGTATCGTTAACAATTGTTTTCAATACCTTTTCATAAAGTCATCAATAAACCTAATTATTAATTATTATTCAATTTACCGCAAGCTATATAAAAATTGAATTGAATGTATGACATTATTGGAAATTCGAGCAATTAATATACAACAGATAAAAATTAAATCACCACAAAAAGTGTAAAAAAAATGAATAAGTTTATTGTTTAAATTTTAATTAATAGTCATCTGAATAAAACCACAACATATGAAGCACCAGACTGTTATAAATATGATGAACCACCACCAGAACCAAGAATTGTGGTTTTACAAAGAAGTCCAACAATGGGTTTTGGTTTTGTTGCTGGAAGTGAACGTCCTGTTATTGTACGTTTTGTTACTGAAGGTGGACCAAGTGTTAATAAAGTAAAATTAATTTTTAAGTTATTATGTCAGATTTTCAATTTTAAAATGTTTATTTTTTTTCCTAAAAAAAAAACCAGCTCGAACCAGGTGATCAAATATTAGCAGTGAATGGTGAAGATGTTAAAGACGCACCTAGAGATCATGTTATTCAATTGGTACGTGCTTGTGATATTCAAGTATCATTACTAGTCTGTCAACCACTGTTTAATGGTGGTTCAGGTCGAAAATCCACTTTACTTTCAGCAACAAAAAAAGCAAAGCTTAGAACAAGACCAAGTCGTGTAAGATTTGCTGAAAGTGTATGTGTTAATGGTGCACCTTTATTTCCGGTAATTATAATTTATTTATTAATTAAATGAAATTAATTACAAATGGTCTTTGTCTTTGTCTCAAGAATTTAATGTGAATTATGCAATAAATATAATTAAAATCTGTTTCTTTCATGTGTTTTCAAATATTTAAATAACGAACAATTATTCAGTTTGCCGATTTATAATTCATAATTACGTTCTAAATAATCAGATACCAAAACCTTGAGAAATTGGAAATTCAATTTCGGTAAAATCAAATCAATAAATTCTCTACCAAAATATAATAAATAATTTTAAGGTCATCAAGAATAATAAAATATTTTAAATTAAAAATGTTAAATCAAAGAAACCAACTATTGGGTATGATGTTGTTTTAACATTGACTTAAATTATAAACAAAGACTAACTGTATGATGCTTATTGTTACGTCTGATAATTCTATAATTTCCGTTCAATAAGTAAAATATTTCTGGTTTTTAAAGTCGCGCAAAGATTTTAAATTTATTTTAAATAAGAGAATATAAATAATTTGAACTTATTTGTGAACAATCAACAGTTCTTAGTCTTGGCTTAATTTCCAATTTCCTTTAAAAAAATTCATTAAAAAATATAATTTTAATGAAATTCCAATAATCCACTAATTACTTAAAATTTGTTCGTAAAAATTTCGTGTAAATACTGCGACAATTTTTTCCTTTTAGAAATCAATAAAAATTTATTTCCCTTTCTCTTTAGACAAACGTGTAGTGTCTATTTTTATCTGAACCCATTTCTATTGAACCAAAAAAAAAAAACAATATAAAAAAAGAAAGAATGAAAAAAAAATTGCTGATTACTAGGAAATAGAACAAATCCGAGCAGAACAAGACATAAAAAATAGGTTGTAACAAAACAGTAAAAACCAAATGTTTCCAACAAAAAAAAATTTTCATAGTTAAACCTTTTCTCGATTATTCGATTAGATTTTATCTTATTGATTTCATAAAAACAACCCAAATAATTTTTTAATTCAACTGAATAAACGTTTATTTGATAAAATACAAACAAAATATTTATTTATTTATTTTCACATTAAAATATTTTATAAATAAAACAAAAATCATTCACGTCCAACAAAAAATTTTTCCTAAATAATCAATATAAAAAATATTTGTCGCTTCTTTTTTTAGCCATCAGCATTTTCCCTTGGCGATATTTGTGTACCACCAATGGCAAATGTATTAAAAGTATTTTTAGAAAATGGACAAACAAAATCATTTAAATATGATGCAACCACATCTGTACAGGTAAAATTATTAACTTTTACAATTTTTTTATTAATTTACAATTTTTTTTTTTTTTGTAATTATTTTTTGGTAGATTTTAAGAGGATAATAAATTCTCACGAAAACTCATTTGAACATTTTTTGTTTTTTTTTTTTATTTAAAACAAAAGATTTATCTTTATTAAAATTATTACAAATAGACGATAATTGTTAACAATTTTTTCTATTATCAATTTTTTTCATTTATCTTTTATCTTATTTAAGGATGTTGTTACATCATTACGTGATAAACTTTGTTTAACTGCTGCTGAACATTTTAGTCTTGTATTGGAACATGTAAAAACTTTAAAAAGAAATAAATTAACTTTACTTGATCCACTGGAAACACTTGCTAGGGTAAAATTTTTATATTATTTTCTTTATTATTATTAGAAGGTACTTAGAATATAAGTTTTATTATTTACTAGTAAAGTATAATGGAATATAAATTATGTATATAAAGATACAACAAAAAAAAAAGCAAAAACAAAAACAAAGAGAGAAAGAAAAAAAAACTATGTAGAATGGATAGATTTTATATACGAAACTCTATTGGCATATAAAACACTGGTAACAAAATTTGATTACCGTATAAAAATTGAATTAGCTATTTTTGTATAACGATTATAATTAAATAAATTACCAAACTTCCATCTAAATGTTTATTTATATAAGGTTTTTACCTTTTATATCCTTTTTTTCGTAAAATTATACAGAAAATATAAAAAGAAAGGAAAAAGATTAAGTGAATGTAAAAACCTTTTGAGTGCTAAGCTTTTATTTATTTATTTTTAAAACAAAATATGCTAATCAATAAATATAATTATAAGAATTAAAAATATACGCAAGTATTTATATAAAATAAATTTATTTTTATTAGAATATAATTGGATTAATAATTAACATAATTACTTTTCTCTTATATAACAATAATAATAATAATAGATAGCAGCAAGACCTGGTGCTCATAAATTACGTTGCCTATTTCGTGTAACATTTGTACCAGTATCAGCTGCAACACTTGCACAAAAAGATTTAAATTCATTAGATTATTTATATATGCAATGTTGTAATGATGTTGTACAAGAAAGATTTTCACCAGAATTATTACCAGATGTTGCACTACGTTTAGCTGCATTACAAATGCATCAACATGCGTTAGCTAATAATATATCACCAGCTAAACTTACTGTTAAAACTGTTGAGTAAGTATTTTTTATTACCTTTTTAGGAAAATTTTGTTTTGTTTCGTTTTCAAAAAAAAAACAACCCCCCACTTAGAATTAAATGGTTGAAGTATTTTTGTCTTTGTATTCCATTTATGTTTCACGACATATGTTATAAAATAAAAACATTTCAACTGAAGCTTTTAATGTCATTAATCAAGTCTTGTAAAAAAAACGACAAAAATTAAAGACTCAATTGAAATTCAAATACAGTAAACATGATCAAATAGAATGCAACATATTTTATGGGATGTTTTAATGGCTTCAACATTTAGCACTTCAAATAAAATCCATTCGAGCAAATTTGTTTATTTTATTTTTTTTTTTTTTTTTTGTAGACGAGAATTTGGACTTGAACGGTTTGTGCCTGCATCACTAATTGAAGGAATGAAACGAAAAGAATTAAGAAGATTAATTTCACACTTTTTAAAGTTAAATGCACAAATGACTGGATCGTCTAGTAAAACATTAACTCAATTACAAGTAAATTCTTTTTTTTATAGTTGTGAGAAAAGTTTCACATGAACATTTTTTGTTTTTCTTAGGCAAAAATACATTATTTAGATATCGTGTCTGGATTACCAAGTTACGGAGCTAAATGCTTTAGTACAAATTCACGAAGCAATGTTGAAAGTGTTTTATTAATCAGTCCAAGATTTGGTTTTAGTCAAATATCTGATATAACAAAAACAATGGTAAATGAAATTTAACTCTTAAGTTAATTATTTTGTTCACATTTTATATGTATTCTAAATTTAGCCAAAATCAATATCGGCAATTGAAGATGTATCACGTGTGCTTGCAATTCGAGAGGATGATATATTTTACTCTGTTTCAATTTATATACAACCAGATCGGGTTGTTACATTTTCAATGGAAGATAGAGATGCATCAGAATTTTCACTTGTATTGTCAGGATATTATAAGCTTCTTACTGGTATTAAAATGCATTAAATCCTCTTTAATTAATTATTAAAACAACTATTATTATTGAAATCTTTAGGTAAAGAACTGCTCATAGATAAAGAACGTGAAATATATGTTGAAGATACAGCACCACCATATTTATCATTACATTCCGTCCTACCAGCATCATGGAGTTATTTACCAACAGCACAAAATCGTACACACTGTATGGCATTTTCAATGCCACCACCATATCATACAACACGTAAATTATCATCAAAATTGGAAAGAAATCATTGTGATCGTAATATGAATACAACAATGTCAAATAATAATCATAAAACACAAAATGGTATGGATGAATATGGTTTTGATATTCATAGTGTTTTATCAATGGAAATATTAGAGGGAACAAAAACAAATAGTATTAATGGTTTAATTGAGGCAAGAAATGAAGAAGTTTTACGTAGAGTTGCTGAAATGCAAAAAATGGTTGAAAGCTCTGAACGTTATTTGAATGAACAAGGTGAACTTATGGATGAATATGAACATAATTCTTTAAGACATCCGTGGAGTCAAACATCATTAGAATTGGATAGTGATTGTGAAAGTTTAGCTAGCAGTAAAGTTTCATCAAATGAAGATGCTCCACCACCTGGAGTATTAAAACATAGTGATTCACTTATATTATTAGCAGAATCAATTAATCATGATCTTAGTGGAATTACAAAAGGATTAAACGCTATATCAACGTCAATTACAGATCCAAATGATAAATCACCATCACTACAAGGAACACCACAGGTACAGCGACGAACACAAGGATTAAGTCAAATACTTACAGAACTCCAATCACTAGGAAATGATTTATCACAAAGTGAAAGTGATTCTGAATCCGTTTGTACACCAAATAATTCACCAATCCGAAGAGCACAAACCAATACAGATAATCAAAAATCTAAAGTAATACGAACCAGTTTCGGACTTCATAGTCCGGACAGTTCTGTTTTAGGAAATGATCCAAAAGATATGAATCTCAAAGAATATTTACGACAATTACGTGAGGCTAGTAGTAATGATGAGGAGAAAAATACAGATTTAGCGGCAACAAAATTAAAAGAATTATATGGCATTGAGTTAAATGATGAAACAATTATAGAAACAGATCTGGATTTAATTGATTTAAGAGCAATACCACCACCACAAACTCCTGATGAATTAGATGCGTATACAGTACTAGATGCACCACCATCTGGTTTTGAAAATGAAAAAATTACCACAAAATCAGATGGAAATTTTGAAGAGTTCTTAGCAAAAGTAATTATAGCACCACCAGGTCAAAAATTAACACCATGTAAAGAATTAACACCAGAAGAAATTATGTCGTTTATAATACCACCACCACCTGGATTAGGTGATGAATATACACTAAATGAGACTGAACCACCAAATGTGCCAAACATTAGAAAAATGGATAATATTATTGATAAAAAAATTCCGAATGGTAAAATTTCATATGATGATAACTATCATAATGAAAGTTTATACATTAATTCATTGGCTAAGGTTGAAAAAAATTGTGTTACTGTAGCGCCGAGTAAGCCTAGTACTCCGCCAATAGCAAATCATGTTATTGAATACCCAACAATTGAACGAAAAGGTCCATTCTCGTGTTGTTCAAAATCAAAGAAAGAAGAATCAAAACCAATAGAACAAATTAATCTTTTACCAGATGATAAAAATGCTTTAAAATTACCGCCCAAAAAAATTCTAAATACGTCACAAGAACCACCAATGAGACCACCAAAAAGTGCTGATTTGCATGTTAGAATGAACTCATTATCACGTTCAAAAATGAATGGAAATATTATCAGTTACTATGATATGGATCCTCCAATGTTGCCTCCAAGATTTGCAGATGATACAAATCATAGTCCTCCAATTGTAATAGCACCTAAAAAACCACCGCTTCCACCAATTCCAGTAAAACCCATTCTTAAAAGTCCTATACCCATATTAAGACATACTAATGAACAAGGCTCACCAATACGTGTTGCTGGTATTAGTTCACCACACTTTCATAGAAGTCCAAATTCATATCGAAAAATTGATCGTGCTTTTACACGTGATGAATTTTCAGATTCAGGATCACCAATACCTGCACCAAGAACAAATGGGCATTACCGATCACTCAGTGATTGTCCTCCAGTTTGCTTACAAAATCCACCAAATGATAAAAAACCACAATTGTCATTACTTTGCTCACCGCAAACGTCACGGAAACCTATTAGTGTTCCTGGTAGCCCTTTATTAAATAGAAATGGTTATGTTCTTAATGCTGAAACATTATTACATAAAACATCAGTTGCAATGGATGGCCTTCTCGTTAAACTTGACCAAGTAGCTGCTAACTGTTCAGCAGCACAATCAGCTGGTGGTGGAAATTGTATTGATGAATCACGTTATCAGACAGCACGTGATAATCTTACTGAACACGGACTACAATTAGTATCAGCATCAAAATTATTAGTTGTCTCACTTTCACATCCCAATCTTATATCACTACCAGAAAATTTGACATCTTGTCTAACTGCATTCCGAAGTATAACGGAATTAGCAAAAGATTTATCACGATTTACATCAACACCATTACAAACTAGAAATATTGTACTTAAAGTCCATGATGTTGCATCAAGTTTTCGTGAACTAGTTAGTGTTAAAATTGGTCCACTTGGTGCTGGCCAATTAGCACTACAAGCTGAATGCCTTGCAAATGCATTAGCTAGTTTATTAAGAAGTTTAAGAGTTTTTTCGCCATAAAAAAATTAAATAAAATAAAAAAAAACAATATTTAAAATATTTGTTTCTTTCTTTGTTGATTTCTTTATTTTATTTTTCTTTATCATTTTCATCGTTTATTTTTTATTAAATAAAAATTTTGTTACCTATTTTTTAATAAATGAAAATTTAAGTGTGTGTGTGTGATGTGTGTGTGATACGTGTGAGTAGTAATGAGAAACTAAATAAGTGTAGAATCGAAAATGAGATTTTTTATCTTTTTTTTTTCATAACAAATTTTCAATAGGAAAAATAAATTTTCACGTAAAACAATTATTGTTTTTTTTTTCTTAGCTTCAAAAACAGTAAATTGATATGAAATTTTCAATCAAATTTTTACTAAATAATTTAATCTCAAATTATTGAGGACAAAAATTCACAATCCATTTGACTGTGGTTTCATTTATAAACAATCCTTGCAAAAAATTTGACATTTTATCTTTCATCATTTTTTTGTTTCACAATAAATAAATGAATTTGTAGAAAAAAAAAAATTAAAATATAAAAAAAAAATACAATTTGCAAATAAAATCAAAAAAAAAGAGAAAAAAAATCAAGAATCCTAAATGAAATTAGTTATCGATGTAAATATTAGCAATACCAACATACCAAATTTATTATACTTAATTGATACAAAATAAACTCTTTCTAATTAACATAAATATTTAATATTAAACAACAAAAAAAAAAAGGAAGCAAACAATAAATAAATAATCGCATTAAAATAAAAAAAAATTAATCAATAAAAGTCTAAAAATTGTAAGTTTCACGAACATTTTTTTTATATCCAGTCCAGTCTACTAAAAATGAGAGTAAAAGAGAGAATGACATCGATGAGAATAATAAAATGAAGAGAGAATGACATCGATGAGAATAATGTATGAAAGAGAGACAAAAAAACATTTTGTTTAGCAGACTGTCAAATGTGTTTTGTGTGTAACGCAGCATAAATTCTTTAAAACTTTTTCATATCCAAAAAAAAAATGAATATCAAATTTTGTTTCTGATTTTATTTTTTATTAAAAAAAATTATTAAGTTTTTGTTTTTGTTTTAATTGTATAAAAAAATTTTGCACCAATTTAATTAATTTTAAGTGAAAAAAAAAATAAATTAATTAATAAATAAATAAATAATGGAAAAGAAGTTGCCATATCTTTGTACGATCGTAATCTATTTACATTCAATACAATTTTACTAAAAAAAAAACAAACAAACAAAATTTTATTCATTTCACAGAATTGTTCTTTTTATTTTTTTTAATAGAAACCAACAAAAATAAAGAATCAAAATTTATGAAAATTTTTATAACCTAAAAAGAAAAAAAAAATACTTTAATCAGCCATATTGTGACGTCATAGATATTAAGTAGAATTTTGCACAGTCACAACACAATTTAGTTCCACTTTCTGTCTATTTTTTGGTTTTTGCTTTTCATTTGTTTGTCTTATTTTTTTTTTTCTCAATTTTCTTTAATTATTTGGTTTGGGACAAAAGGAACAATTTAAAGTTTCAGAATGAAAATTTGTTTTGTTTTCACGTAAATTAATTTGGCAAATTACAATTTTATTTTATATGATTAATTTAATTGTGTAGATTAATTTAATAATTTCAAATACGCTTTAATCAGAGTTAATAAACTAGTCACATCTAATGTGAATTAATTACAAAGAAGAAAGAGAAAAGAATCTAACTAAAGTTTAAAGGAAACCGATTTATGAACACATTTTTATTATTTGTGGAATTATTTTATTTTTCCCCAAATAAATTTTTTTTTTTAATTTTTAAGATTTAACAGAATAAAAAAGATAACTTTTAAATTTAAATGTCTTTAAACACTTACAACAAAAACAACAACAAAAAAAACAGAAAATGTGAGAAGAAGAAGAAGAAGAATAGAATAAAAAATGAGTAAATTTCTAAACTAAAACAAAAATTAAAAACAGAGAAAAACAGAAAAACTTTAATTAATTTTTAAACAATAAATTACAAAAGATAAGAAGAAAAAAAACAATAAATATTCAAAAAAAAAAATACAAATAGAACAAACAGAAGAAGAAAGAAAAAATACCAAACTCTGGGCACATAAAAAAAAATAAATAAAAATAAAAATAAAAATAGAATAAAAATTAATACAAATAATAATGACCAAAAATTATCTATTGGATTTTATCCGCATTAAAAATTATCATTTAATGTTTTTTTTTTTAAATTTAATTTTAATAATCGTATAAAATATTTAAAAAAAAAATACTAATTATTAAAAATATAATCAATATATTTCTATTATCCTTATTACCCGGTACCCATTTACCCGTTACCCTTTACCTTATACCCGTTACCCGGTACCCATTTACCCGTTACCCTTTACCTTATACCCGTTAATCGGTACCCATTTACCCTGCACCCTTTACCTGATACCCGTTACTCGATACCCATTTACCCTTTACCTTATACCCGTTAGACCGTTACCCATTACCCTTTAGTAAAGGGCCTTTACCCTTTAACGTTTACCCAATTTACCGTTTAATTTTCATTGTTTTTAGTTAAATTTGTTACATAGATTTTATTGTTACACAATTAATTACTACGAGAGACATAAAAATAAAATATATATTTTTTTTGTTCATTTTCGAAACAGGAAAATTATTATTATTGTTTATAATTTTAATGAGAATATTTTTTAAATTAATTATTAGAAATTGAATTGATTATTTAACATTATTATATATATACTTTATTATTATTATTATTATTATTATTATTAAAAGAAAAAGAAGAAGAAAGAATAAAATAAAACACAGAAAAAAAAATTTATCATAAAAAAAAAAAATTAAAAAATTAAAAAAATAAGAAAAAAGAAAAACAAAAAAAAAATAAATAAAAAGTGTACATATTAAAGTAGTTAAAAGAACACACGTTTAATAATTTATAAATTATTATTAATTAATTAATTCATTATGTATAATGTATGCATATCGACATGGTCATAAATATATTTAAAAAAAAAATAAAAAAAATTAAAACAAAAAAAAAACAACAACAACAACAAGAAGAACAAAAAAATTATACTAATAAAGAGAAAAATTTGTTAACACAATTTTCGTTTGTTTAATTTTTCTTATATATTTTTTTTTATGTGAATAAGTTACATTATTAGGACAGAAGGTTGATTCTCCTTTACAAAGTGCATTTGTTTGTCCTGTTTAGAGATTGAAGGTGTTGATGATCAAAAGGTAAGATCAATTGTGTATTAAATAATAATCAGAATCACCATTAACACGATTATCATACGAGAGAGGATAGGGAACTTTCAATGCACCATCCTACCCCACTGTGACTTATTATATGTGATTTCCCCTTACAATTACTGCAAATCACAGTCAAACCCACAAAACAGCATATTGTTACAACACCAGAATTTGAACCAGAACTCCAATCATTGCAAAATTATCACGATAATTTTTACTCCACCGGAGCTGCTAATATCTAAAAGCAAAATTCAGAACTCAGATAAAAAGATCAAATGCAAATTTATTCATTCACAAAAACCGAAACTTTATAAATAATTTGGTGATAAAACGAGAAACAGAGAGAACATTTTCCGCACGTTCATTTTTATAAAATATTTCCTGCTTGTCCACAAAACCCTTTTTACATTAAAAATTCTAATCCTTTTTACCTCACCCGTCTTTTTTTTTTGTTTTTACTCTTTGGTTTTTGAAACTCTAAAATTTACTTTACGTTAATTATAAATATTTTATAAGAGTTAGGTAAATCTGATAAATTTCTAAACATATTTAAATATTTTTCTATTTATATTTATTAATTAAATTGCATATTAATGAACCGTGAACCAACTGTACTGTACCATATTCTAAGGGACCATTTTTTTGCAGTCACATCAGTAGATGAACCAATGATCCTATATAATTGAGATACGAACGTGTTATTCATGACATTCTATGAATTTATTTCAAATATTCTACACAACGAATTACGAAAAAAATAATTAATCCAATTTTATTTATAGATGGAAAAGGACGATGTAAGGATAACACGAAGTTATTTATTATTTGATTTAATTCTTGTAATTGAATAAAATTATCCATTATTTGTTACCAGTTATTATTTTCTTTATTTGTGTAAATTTTCTCTGTTCATCGTCATTAAATTTTATTTATTGATTTTCTGCGGTTAGGAAAAAATAAAAAGGGAATATTCGTAATAAAAAAAAAATAAAAAGCTTTAGCACACAAAAAGGTTGTTACATTTTTTTACTTAATCTTTTTCGTATAATTTTACTTTTTTTTACCTTTTATATTTTTTATTTCCCAATCTACCATATCCCCAAGTTGTAAAATCTAATAAATAAATATTTGAAGTGAGTTGGATAATTTATTTAATTATAATCGTTATACAAAAACAAAAAATGGTTAACTCAGTTTTTTCTTTTTCTTCTTTTCAGTCGGAATACGGTAATCAAATTTTTATTTTACTGTTTTCAATACAAGTGTACGTTAGGAGTTGAAGGTAAATATATGTTTTTATTTTGTATGTAGATAACTTTTATTCTGGTAAAATAGAAAATTAGGAATAATAAAAGAAATCATGTTTGCAATAAAAATTATAATAAAGAATATTCTCGCAAAAGTTAAGTTATGTTTGTCTTCCTTTAAAAGTTGTATGATTGTCAGATTCATTTATGACAACCGACTGATATTTAATTTTTATTACAAAATAATCAACTAAAATTAACTAATCACAAATAATTCTTAACGTCCTTCTTACTTTCATTACTGTCCTTACCGTCCTTATCGTCTTTACCGTATTTACGGAACCAAAGTGATTCTCCTTATAAAATTTATTATTTCTTCCATTGATAAATTCACATGAGTTCCCCGATCACACAATTTTCTAAAGTAAAAGAAAAAAAAATATATTGAAGAAAAGCTGACATCGTATAATTATGTAACAACGACGACCTAACAATGATTAAAATGTTATAAAATTATTATTCTAAGTAGAAAGTTTTACAAAAAAAAAAAAAAAAAGGTGTGCACGATTTTTTTTTCCTTTTTTAAAATGAACTTTGGTTAAGGATGTGTTAAATTTTCTTTCATTTTTTCTTTTTCGTTCTTTCTTTCCTTCATTTTTTTTTATAATGGGGATAAGAATGATTATGAATACATTAGACATTAGAGGGGGATAGAGGGAAGATGGTGAAATGGATTAGTAAATAATTTCTTATTTTTTAAATGAAAAAAAAAAACAAAAACCAGATGTGAATTTTTTTTTTTTATCATTTTTGATTTATCTTTATTTTGTCCGTATATTTTTAAATATACCTGGGAGTATTTTGTCACCAAGAAATAAAAAAAAAAAACACATTTGACGCAACATAAATAAAAAGTGGAAACAGAAAAAATAACGATGAACTGTTGTAATTTGGTAATATTTATTTATTGATTTATTAAAAGATGAAGAAGAAGAAGAAAAAGGAAAAAATAGTAATATTGTTTGAGGGGTCACAGATAAAGGGTTAAAATATAGAATATATATTGTCATGGTTCCACTTATCGAATAACAATAAATGTCTATTAAAAAACCCTTCATTTAATATCCAAGAGAGAAATAGAGAAATAGAAAAAGATTAAATGTAATCCAAAAAAAGGGTTTGTTTTTTTTTTCTCTTTGTATGAAAATGATCTTTAGGTACATTTGATTTTTTACTGTTTTGTTACATCCTCATTTTTATGTCTTTGTTCAGTTTGAATCTTATTCTATTTTATTTCTTCTTCTTCTTCTTTTTGTTTCTCCTTAGATACCTGATCAGTAAATTTACGTTTAAAAGTTAACAAAAATAAATAGGAAAAAATCTGTAGCTTCAAATAGAAATAAAGGATTATTGTTTTTTTTTTTTTGGTTCTTGTTTTTTTATGAAGAGATTTTTATTTTTATTGATTTAAAAATGTAGTAAAAAATTTTCTACAAAGTCTACATACAATTTATTGTATGGAACATTCTCAGTATTCTTAACTGGAATGACAAGCTTGTAATTTAAGACAAAAGTTAACTTTGATTAAGAAAAATATTGGCATTTAAATCTAACCTTTGAAAGCAATTTCAGAATTCAGACGAATTCAAATAAGAAACCAATAAGAAAATTAATCAAATACGAAATAATTAAAACCAGAATAATAAATTTATGGAGAATTTGTTAAAGATTTTTCTTACACGTTACAATTAATTTGACATAAATTGATATTGGAGAGGAAAATTTGTATAAGAAAAACTTTTGGTGTTGGTTTTAAAATCGAAAGCAAAAACAAAAAAAAAAAGTAGGAAAACTTTTTTTTTAATCTGGGTTGAAAGGAAACGAAAAAAGAAACAAAAAATAATTAAAAAGGAAGAGCCTGTAATAAATATTCTTTCATGATATTGATCGAATCGATTGTCTTTATAAATAAACACAAATAAATTATTATTTATTGATTTTTTTTTTCTGTTTTATAAAATTCAAAAATTTTCTAAAAATAAGTTGAATCCTATAAATAAAACCAATGTACAAAATTTCTACATTTTTTCCATCATTATTTTCTGTCTTCCGTTTTCAACTTGACTACATAGACACATACAATTGTCGGTATAGAATAAATGAAAATTTTTATTGATTTTTCAAATATCAAGAACGAAAGAAAAAAATCAACCAACTATTGAATAAACGCGATTTGATTTATTGAAATTTTAACGCAACAGGAAAAAATATTCCAATAAAATTCCATTTCTATTTAATGACGTACAATTTTGAAAAAGTTTTAACTGGAAAAATATTTAAATGTAAATATGTTTGCCATTACATAAAATTAATTTATCATAAACAAAATTATCTCTATACCCATTCTGATATTTAATAGAAAAGCATATAAAACAAATGAATTCAAATACAATGAAAGTTTCTGTTTAGAACAAATTAAAAAACAAAAATAAACAAACGCGTACGCGTACCAACATATGTAATTATTTTTAATTGTTTTTTGTTTTTATTTTCTATACCTTTAATTATGTAATCATATCATTCGTAATTTCCTAATAATTTTTACTTTCACATTTGATGGATTTTTTTCATTTATTTTTCTTCTTTTCCTTATTTTTGTTCCCTTTTTAAGTTTAAGGAAAATAATTTTCTAGAGCACGCAAAATAATTATACCGGAGGCGTAGATTATACTTTGTAGACGTTTTTATGTTAGACGGAAATACGAGAACATTTTTTGACAGGTGTTACAGGTGCGTTATGTTAGTGTGTGTGTGTGTGAGTGTGTTTGGCTGTAATCTTTATATGAGCATGAGTCTCTTTTTGGGATGTGTGTATGCGTGTGTTTATGCGTGTGTGTGTGTATGTGTGTGGGTATATGAAAACTTATATAATTAAAATTTCTATTAATCAAAATGTTATAAAATGATATAACTGTCAGACTGTCAAAGTCTCCTTTTATTCCGTGATAATATATTTCTCTTCCCCCTTTTTTTTTTGTTTTTTGTCTTTTCACATAAACTAAGTTTAATAGTCCTTCCATTCCTTGTTACCTTCTTTACACAATTTTATAACAACATAGTCATAGGTATGTATACACCTACACACACACACAGTTAGGTAAATAATAGAAGGACTTGAATTTAATTTTCTCTAAAATCGTGTGAAATATAAAATGAGAAAAGTTTTCATGTGGAGGCGCCAAGTTTTGTTTGTAAACACCTTTTTTTTTTTTTCTCTCTAATGTTAGAATATTCTTCTTTTGTTTACAGAAAATCTTTTTTATTTTATGTTTCTTTAAATTATATTCATTTATTATAACACTGAATGTATATGCGGTTAAAAAATATTTTTGTTTTGTTCCGTTTTTGTTAATTGAATTTATCACATTTTTTTTATGTTGATATTTTATCAAATGAAATCTTATTTAAATTTTTACCATTTTTCTTTTGTATTTTTTTCTTCTGCTTTATTCTTCTTCTTCATATATAAAACAAACACAACTTTTTCATTCTTCTTAATTTTTTTAAATTCGGTGACAAAGATTAAAATGATCTACGTCTTGATTAATACAATAATACTGCAATGCGACAATTATCTTATGTTGGTTGATTAAGGAAAAAATTTTCACAACTTTTAAAAATGTGTCACAAGAACAGAGATAGCGGCGTGATTGAAAAAATATTAAAATCTAAATAAATAAATGAATTTTCTTATTCAAAACACAACTTACAATAAATGAGTCGTTGATTTATAGATTTAATGGAAAATCTAATTTGACTTGATTCTATAAAATAAACTTTTTCATGAAATCTTTAAATAAAGTGAAGGTCTGAAACCTTTGTAAATGTGTCCGAAAAATATGTTGAAGTTATTTTTTAATTTCCAATAAAGAAAAATTACATTTATAATTTCGTTCTGGTCTATAGAAAATCATTCAGATTTGCTAAAAAAAAATCGTTCGATTAAAAGCTTAAGTCTGCAAACACCGGAGTTGATGGTCATTATTGTCACATTACTTATATAAAAAATAAGCCGAATACAAAATTCCATCCCGGCCACAAGTCGAGATTTGAACTCGATGCCTTCCACACCACGCGTCGTTATGTTGTCATGTATCCATACAATATTTTATTTCTTTATAAAAAATTGATTAAATTAAACTTTTAAATAATATAAGTAAAAATATTTTGTGTTTAATGTAAAACCTTCAAAATTTAATTTACTAAATTAGAATGTTTGACTTTGATTTGACCAATGTGTGTACGTTAAAATAAAAGGTTTAATCATAAGTTGTAGGTTGTGTACCTTTATCAGAGTGAACTTTAACATGTCTAAAGGATGGTTAGAGTTTTTTTTTTAATTAAAACGATGATAAATTATTATTTACATAAATAATTATAGAAAATTTAATTAAATGTGTGTCGGTAAATGTGAAACTCGGTTATAACGTAACCCATTTATAACGAACTTACGGTTATACTTATAACAAACTTTCTGTAGGTTCTATTCAATTTGTATCAAATTTTTCGGTGGTTGAAGTTCATTATGGACTTTTAATGATAAGAGATTTGAATTTTAATAACAGAAAATATCCCAACCGAATATTACAATTATTTCAGATTGATTGTTTATTTCAATTGTTGTGCACCAATTATTTTTGTTAAGACACTTTATATTTCTGTATTGTATTGATATTTCTTAAGTCTAAATATCCTTTAATACCTTAATAGGTCAATAAGCATATACATTAAATGAAAATATTATTATTATTTTATCTTTCATTTGCAGACAAATAAAATCAACAGAATATCTTCTTTTTTTTTTTGTGTTATAAAAAAGCTCAAAAATTAAACCCAATTCTTTTCCTCATGAATAAATGTACAAAAATAACTTAAAAAGACGTCGATCCATTCGACATTATTCTTTGTCTCTTACCAACCAAAAAAAAAAAACAAAAAAAAGAAAACACCAAAAATAAATAATCGTTTTCCATTTTGTATTTAACAAAACAAAAAAAAACCCTTTTCAAACAAAATGAAATTTCCTATTCTGTATACCCTGATTTAAAGGAATTTAAATGAGTGACAAGGGGTGACCATTTTTTCTCATTTTGAAAATATTCACTCTCTGGATTGATATAGTTGAATATTTATATTGCTGAATATTTTTATTTTAAGTAATTTATTTTTAAATTGTCTTATTTAGTCCATTTGTCACAGTAGACCAATCACAATAATTTTCAAAGTCCTCTAGATTATGTTATTAAAAATAATCTTGTGCAATGATAAATTCAATCAATGCATTAATATCGTACATTAAAGTTGTTTGAATTCTTCTAGAAAAATCATCGAATTTTGAATAGAGAAAATATCAACAAAAATCAAGAACACGAGATGTGAAAAAATGTTTATGGAATAAAGTTGAAAAGAAAGTAACAACAGAAAATATTTTGCGTATTTTCTTTAAGTTCATTTACCTTTGTGAAGAGAATGAATAATAATTTTCTTTGCTATTTATGCGTGATGGGGAAAATTTTAAATAATAAAAGAAAACATAAAACCCTATATTCGGATGTAAGTAAAGGTTATGAGGCAATCATTTTCTTATAAGAATATGTTTATTTAAGCTAAATTCAGAATAAGGGGTTGGAAAAAAATATAAAATAACAAATAATGATTCATCATACGACCTTATCAGGTTTTTAAACTTTGTAACTTTTGTAACTCTGCACTAGGAAGAAAGAAGCAGATTAAAAGTGTAAATTTATTCTGATTGCTTTCATATTACAAATCATAATATATTCTAATATTCTAATACATAAAAAGAAGTACTTTTGTCGGATCAAGGTAACAACCTAATAAAAAATATATAAAAATATGAATTTGTCGCAGTTAAAGTTTAATGTAAAATTTTTGTCATGTTCATATTTTATTATTAAATCTGAAAATAAAAATCAGACAAGGTGAAGGGATTTCATTATTGGCGTAAAATCTATTTCGTTTTTGATCTTATTAAATATGAATTTTTTTATTTTTTTCTTTTTTGGTTTTGATTTTGATCCGAGTATTTTAATTTAGACAACTTCTGAAATTATAAATTCTAAATTGATTTCCTTTAAGTCGAATTTCAGGGTAATTTATTTGATTTTTATTCGCTATAAAGATTGACAGAATTAATATTTGAGATTTTAAGAATTTCTCTTCGACGACTCGCTCTTTGATTTTGATAAAAAGAAAAGTATGAACGTAATGTATATCACCATAGAGTTTGTCAACACTTAAGATTGATTCTTTTATGACTGGTGGTTGTGACCCTCAATTAAGTTTTTATAGCTGTTGTGAAACATCTAAAGTGGAATGAAGAATTCCCTCTTTCTTTATCGTTAAATTTAACTTTTTTTTTATTCTTCTTATTAATTTTTGAATTTTATGATGGCAAATAATGAAGCACGAATCAGTTTAAACGGTATCTGAATCATTAAGAAGATTCAGTGGTGCAGTTTAAATTATTTACTCATTTGGAAATATTAAAATTGCTTTTAAATATTTTTAAGGATTGTTGGAAATAGAAAAAAAACTTGTTCACTGTAATATTTAAGTATCGATCATCTCCTTCAAAATACTAATAATAATCATTTTGATGATGAAGATGATGATGATGATAATTGCTAGAAGAACCTACATCTATATAAATGTAGTAGAATTTATCACAATTTCTTTCATATAAAAAAAAAGAGTCATAAACTAAAACTATAACTTGCCATATTCTCTCTTAGCCGGTAATTGTCTCATATTTATATCTTTCAACATTTTCTTTCACTGAATTTATCACAACAAAGAACAACAAATAATCTGAGAAAGAAGAATAAATACGATGCCCAACGACTAAAAGTGGTCGTATAGTGCCTCTAATTTAGGTAATATTCTCTCTCATCTAAAGGAATTGAGGAAAAAAGGCAATAAAGGAAAATAGGATATGAATTTACCGTAACGAAAATATGAGAAAAAATACAAATAACAACAAAATGATTGTTGACTTGTGATAATTTCCGGTTAAATTCTGGATTTAAGAGTCACTTCTTTTTCTTACGATTAAAGAACAGAAATTTATCAATTGATTTTCTTTTCTTTTTCTCTTACCTAAAATAAATACAATAAATTTATTTCTATTTTTGTTTTACATTCGTTGGTTAAAAGTTAAATAATTTTACTTTCATTTACAATTCATATCGTTTTGAACACAAAAATTTAGTTAAAAAATGTTTTATGTTCGTTATTTAAATTTCGTTTTGGGCTTTTTTTTCTTATGTAAGTTCTGATGTTACACTATAAAATATTGAATACCGTATAATATTGAAAGAACATACAGAAAATACAGAATTGTTGGGATGAATTTATAAGAATAACACAAAATAAAAAATAAAATCAATATTGAAGACATGAAATATGTCTCTTTAGAAATATCTATTGAAAAAGACTTTTGTTCTCTATATAGATGTGCAGAACGGAAATATCCTAGAGGGAATAATATGTTCTTATGCTGAATATCTGGATATGTGTGTGTGTGTGTGTTTATTGTCTATTGTGTATTCCAATATTGCTCTCAGGGGTTTTGGCATATTGAATTTGAAGTGCACAAAATACACGTAGTATCTTTTTTTTTTCTTGAAATGACAATTGCGAATGGCAAATAAAATAAAATCAACAGCTTTTTTCAAGATATTCAATACAACGTACGTATCGTACTGAATTTGTGTGTTTGTGACGACTGTGATATCCTTATACTTTTGTATATTATTATTTTTTTCGTTGCTCCTTAGAACAGAATAAATACTTTTGTACAATTGATATGCATTGTTATTTTAGGTTATTTAAATAATTTTAATGGCCAATAAATAAACAGCAGAATTGTATAATTCAATACATAAATATTGACTACAGAAATATTTTATAATATTCTTGTAAATAAGTGAAACAATATTTTGAAAGCTGCACCATATGACAGAGTGGAAACATGTCAGACTGGTCTCAAAATTTGACGTGGTAATTTGTATTCCATTATAATAATGATTCAAGTTCATAAACTTAAGAAACTGGACTTAGACGAATTTAATAAATATAACAAAATTGTTTTGTACACAATCATATAGCAAACTATTTATAGCTACCTAATTTTATATTAGAATACAAAGCTGCACTATTCCGATTTTTTTTTAATTTGGAACTGATTTGAAATTTATATACAAAGTTCAAACTTTATAATTTACTCAAGTTTATTTTTTCAGAAACTTCATAAATATTTAAGTGTATGTGTGTGTGTGTGTGTGTTCAAAAAGATATAATTTGTACATTAAATCAGTTAAAGTTTCACATTAAACAAAATAATAAATAATAAATAGATTTTCATTCGTTAAAAGTTTATATTTCAAATTTAATCCATTTATATAATTATTCACTCGACAGGTATTAATAGAATTAAATATTTCATGATCTTAGAGTTAAATTATTAAATCCATTCACTAATTATAAAAAAAGGATGATATAAACTGATGTCGCATAAAAACACGAAATTTATTTAAACTTTTTAATTCCTCTGGATTGAACTGCGTTAATGAGTCTCGATTTATTTATGTCATTGAAAAAAAAAATAAACAGGAAAACTCTTAAATGTCCTTAACTAATTATTGTTCATTTTTTCTCATTTATACTTAATGATCCATTGGAATAATTTAGATGAAAATAATAAATATAGTAAGTCCTTGTAGAATGCGATAGAAATCTGCGATTCGTTAAACAAAACGCGTTATACAAGACACAGAGATCAAATAAAAAGTATAGGGTTTGGTTCCGAAATCGTAGTTTTTTTTTAGTTACGAGTAAATCGCGTTGTATCGAAACCACGGTATACAAAGACTTAGTGGAATTGTAAACCTTTCAACCAAAACATATTAATTTTGATCAAAAAAATAATAAAGTTATATTTTAATAAATTTAAGTTACAAAAATAACAACATAATAAGTTTAAAAATAGATAATTATTATCACTAAATTATTCCCAAAAACTAATAATTTTCTAGGATTCATCCACTATACAAGAAAAGTAAAAACAATTTAATTTATGTTCTCTTATTTATGTTAGACTTGGTAATATTATATGAAGACAAATATTATGGTAGACCCTTCGGGCTGTGTATCATCTGTATGTACAATGATAGTAAATAATATACCAACAGAAAAAAAAAAAGAAAAAACTTTTATAATATGAAATACCTTAGTACAGTTGGGTATTTGAAAGAAAATATGATGCTCATAAACCTGAATAACTTTGTGGTTAAAACGACTATATATACCTTACCTCTTATATACCTACACACATACACACACATATATTCTACATTGTATATAATGTACGGGAAGTATATAGAAAGAATTTAACAAAAACCATAAGTTCTTAGAAAATATACAGAAAAAAAAACAAAAATAATACACAAAGGATAAAAACTTTACCTCTACACATTTTTTTTTATATTTGTCCAGAATGGTCATTTTTTTTTTAGTTCAGTCAAAAATACATGAAATTTTTACATTTATTTAATTTACATTTTTTGTGTTTGTGTAGACATATTCACGTTGTAATTACTTTAAAAGGTTTTTCACGTCGTCTATTTTCGTATAATTATGCAATAGAGAGAGAGAGAGAGAAAATAAACACACACACACACAAAACTTTTATAATGGATTTCGTGATTAGAAGTTCTTATATAAAAAGGAGCCTTTTACAAATAAGAATCCTTTTTTAAAATATGTAAGATAAGATTAGTTGGTCACTTTATTATGATATTTTATGTGGTGTAATTGTACGGGTGTTTCATAAGGACTTTTATGTTTTAAAAAAAAGAAGTTGAAATTCTGCTAAATTAATACAGATTCATTACACGTGATTTTATGAAAATCCTTTTAAATTTCATGTAAAATTTTCATTCTAAGAAATTTCTGTTTTTTTTTCCGAAGGTCAAAATTATTCAATACTTTGAGACGCAATTTAAGAAAGCATCTGATGGTGATGTTGAAATGCATTCTGCATAAAAATAATTAAACAATTTTGTTTTATTTATTTAAAATTAGTGAGATTAATTAATGGTGGTTTATGTAATTTCTTTTATGAAATAAAATAATATTCAATATTTTGTGTTTAAACAGCACAAAAAATAAATTTAATCCAAATGATTTTATTGGTCAAGCAGGAACTTCAATTGAAATTTATTTATCTCCATCCTTTGAGGCATTTTTGTGTTGTTTTAAATGGAGTTGAATCTCCGGTTAGAAGAAGGAGGAAACATTTCCGCTGATATGTTTCGATAAAATGAATAATTATTGAAAAATAGAGTTTTAAAAATAGTTGAGAATCGTAAATCTTCAGAAAACCTTTCTTTAATTAATCCACCAAAGGCCATATCCATTTATGAAAATATTCTAAAAATATTGATGATTTCAGGGGAAACTTTAAATACTTTCATATTATTGCAGTGGTCATTTTAATATTAAATTTTCCTCTAAAATAAATTAAAAAAATTCAAATGCATTTATTTCAGAAAAATTGAAAAATAGAAAATAAATGAAAATAAAATACAAATATTTGAAAATTTGTAAAAATTGAATTTTTTGTATTATTTATTCTCTGAAATGATATTGTAAAAAATGTGATTACCAACTAAATAACTTACCGAAAATTATGTGACATTTTTTGATAAATTATTCGAATATTTTTAGAAAAACAAGAGATTATAAAATTTCCATATCTAACATAATTCAATCGTTGAATTGAATGGAAGAGAAAAAAAAAAGTATGCTTAAATTTTACGTGAATTCCATTCATTATTTTGACATAAAACAATTTTTAATTGAAATTTCATCAAAAATATATTTTATTATTTAACTCGACTTATCTAATTTCTTATTTATAAATTCACAGACGACAAAATACAACACAAACATTTAATCTAATGGATTTAATTCTTTTATCTAAATTATTCTCTTGATTCTTCTAACATAAAATAATAAATCCTTTGATGATCTAATATAAATAAAGGACATTGAAAAATATTATAATTCTATTTAGCATAAATAATTTTCCATTCATTTTCTATTATTACAAAGGATTAATATTTATTACAAAGGCGACAATTTTCATAGCGAAAATATTTTTATCTCTGCACATTATTCAAACATCAAAAGTTATACATTGACTTTTTTTTTTAATACAATTTACGTTTCCATAAAACATTTTCTGTCTTTTACCTTTTGAAACAAATTTTTGTTAAAACAAAAAAAAAAATTTAAAGTGAAAAAATTTTTATATTGGATTTTCTGTGCGTCAAAATAAACAAAGAAAATATTTTAAACACAATCAAAAAAAAAATGGATTATATTTAGTACTAGGGAACTTACTACTTTTTATATGTTGGTTCTGAACCATGCATCTGCATATTCCTGACAAATTAGTCATCAAAATTCCATCCCGCCTCCATGATTCGAACCCAATATACTTCCCAATATACCGTTCCAAGAACCGTGATGTTGCAATGCTCCCACTTCGTCAATTGAAAATTATTAAAAACTCGATATACCAATTTACAAACACAAAAAGTTAAAAGGAATTTGTTTTTGGCTTAGTATAAACTTCTCGTCCTGGTGCAAAAGCAAAACACTTTCCACTCAAATTTAACAATCAAATTTAACAATCTTCGTTTTTATCCAAAAAAATAATAAAAATAATTAAAATATATTCTTAGACAATTTTATTGACTCTTCTTTTTAATGGATTATGACGTGAATTTGATTTTTATTTAAAAACAAAACAAAAAATAAATGAATAGCCTTTAGCTTATAAAATATTAAACAGAAAACTTTTGAAATCGATTGTGAAATTTACTTTGAACATTCTTGATTTTGACAATGGTATTATATAAATTTGTGTTTAATTCTAAAGCTCCTGCAATGAACCTGTTCTTGAAATGTTAATTTCATTTCGTAGTCATGAATACAAATACAAGTGGAAAATCCATTAGGAATATATTTTTAAAAATATGGAGAAGAATTAAATTAAGATAAATAAAAATATTAAGAATTAAAAGAAAGAAAATATGAAGTTTTAAAATGATAAAATTGTCGTCTAGTAAATGTAAGAAAAAGTAGAAATAAATGTTTGATCACAACTTGACTTTATTCTTGAGTTCAATTTGTGATGAGAAATGTAACTATTTTCATAAAAGCGTTTGTTTAGAAATTCTTAAAATGTTATGGTTAAAATTGTGAACATTTATTGAAAAATAAATTTTTATTTGATTTAATTTGATTTTTGATAATTACTTTAATCTGATACATCAACTAATATGGACACTAGTCATAGGAGACCTACTATTTTTATTAAATAGGTTCTGAGCCACCTCACATCGGAATATGACTTTTTTTAAGTTACGACTCGGCACATTGCTGCTATCGAAAACATGCGGATTTTCTGAAAAATGAATATTTAATGTTGGTATTTTTACTTACATTAAATATTTCTTTTTATTCTGTTTTGCGACAAAAAAATGAATAGAAAATATTTTGCCTGAATTTGAAGTTTCAAATAAAATAAAATGAGAGGATATTGATCCGATCGGATATTACCTTTTTTTTTCTACAATCAGCCGATTGACTCTTTCACATCATTACCTATTTTGATATGCATTCTAAGAATCAGTCGGTAAAGAACGAAGAAAAATCTACATAATGAGATGTAGATGAGAGGGGATATCCAAATCAAACACATTTTAGTTTACATTTTTATTTTATATTTAAATCTGATATTAAATTAGTAAAGTAAGAGAATTTTTAAATGTTTTGCATATCCTAATTTAGCCCTGATATTTTTTCATGCTTTAACTAATTTACCAAAAGGATGATCAATTTTATAATCCAATTAATTACACAGGCTGCAATTTTTCGCGCGGAATATTAAAAACAATTATGACGGAAATAACTTTAAAATTTAAAACAAAAGCTCTTTTGTTTGTGTTGTTTTGTGTGTAACTCTGGGTGTGTGTGTGTGCGAGTGTATTAAATCCATCCACGTATTTATCGAATGAATGACGTATCATAGGTAAAGCTTAAATGAAATTTTAAATACAAAATGGAAATTGTGTTTTAATAGTTTTTAACGTTTTATGATTTTAAAATTCGTTTTACAAAATTTGACTAACGCGACATAAAATAATGGGTTGTCCATAAGCTGCTGTAATCATTAAATTACAGCTACACAACGTTGATGGTTGCAGTTAATTTGCAATGAGTGAATTAAAATGTTGACATTTGTATTTGTATTTTGACCTTTCTTTTTTCCCGAAAATTATTTGTCTACGTAAAACTGATTTTCTATTTGCACTTCAGTTTTCATGTTGTTTAAATATATTTTCATTTTCAGGAATTTTCCTAATTTTTTTGAAGAAAAATATTTTTTCTCGTTTTGAAATTCCATTTTAAAATATTTCAGTTTGGTTTGGGTAAAAAACTTATTAGAATTTATAAACTGAATAAATAATTTTAATGGCGTCGATTAAATTCTTCAGACAGTTTTAAGGGAGTTTACTGTTAATGTTGGGTTTAAAATCATTACTCAACGCATAAAGGTCAAAGGCATATGGCCAAATGTTTCCTGTAATGTAAAATTGAAAAAAGCCAAGTATTGAATTGTGTGTGGTTATAAGAATTCCCCAAATAAAATCAATGTTGCATAGTACTTGATAAAGTTAGTCTTCTAAATAGATAAGATTTCGATCAGAAACCACTAAAAGGGACAAAGCTTTAAAAATTTCGAGAATAAAAGATAAACCAAAAGCACATAAATTGTGGCTATCATTGTTAACCATAAAATTTTCAAATGAACCCAAAATCATAAAAAATTGAAGATCCTTAATTCACAATTTTTATTTAAATTTCAAGAAAAACACGAATAATAATAATCTATAAAATGTAAACTGAACATAAAATCGAAAATTTATCCAATGGGAAATCTGCGTACATCAATTGACATTAAACAAACCAAAGAAGAGATTTTTTTTTATTATTAAAACATTGCAATAATTTCGGAAAAAAAAGACTAAGGGGAAAAGATTTTTTTTTCTTTACTCAATAATACTACCTTTAAAAAAAAGGAATAACCAATTATTAGGGTTACCCTCAAGGGATAAATGTAAGTCACATCGGTCGTTTCATCAAAATATAATAAAATTCCCTTGAGAATATTTCGTTATTCTACATTTTCAGTAAATCCTATAATTCCAATAATATTTTTTTGTACTTTTAGAATTTTATATTTTGACATTTGATTAATGAAAATCGTAATAATATAAAATGAACTCATTTATGATTCATGAAATAGAAGTCAACTTTTGTTTTTGTAATTTAATTAAATAATTTAACTAAATAAATACGAATTGAATTTTTTTTTTGATCAGATAATTACATATTGATTTATTTACAATGAAGACTTCAATTTTTGAAAATCATTGCATTGCACGAAATGTAAAATTAATATGCAATAAATGTACAAAATGTGCAATCAGTGCGCGAAATGTGCAATAAATGTGCAAAATGTGCAATCAATGTACAATCGGTGTGCAAAATGTGAAATCAAGGTGAAATAAATTTGAAATCAAGGTGACATCAATGTGTAAAATGTACAATCCATGTGCAATAAGAAATTATAACAAAATAATAACATTTGTAATCCAATATGTTTTGAATAACAAAGATTTTACAAAAATTTCGAAGAGATCGCCAATAAGGTTAGGTAGAAAATTTAATAAAACCAAACCCATACTTGACTTATGCCTCAAAAATTTAAAGTGGTCATATCTTCTTTAATACAACGACAGGACTAATTTCAATGAAATTTGATGATCGCTACCACATTTAAAAATTGAAAAGACCGTAGTTGTAAGGAAAGTTAGTTCTGCTTTATTGTAATCGATTCCAATTATAAATTTCCACTCATACAAAAGAAAAACGAATTTAAATTAAATGAAGTCACATTGTCATTTTACACGCAGGAAGGGGAAGTGTATGCTATTATCGCCATAGCTTCTATAAATGTTTCGATTAGTATGCTAAACTAAAGTATACAATAACAATTACACGTTCTAATATCAGCGTTATTACACATTACACTTTAAGATTACTATACAACGACAAAGTCATTGCATTCAATTAAACTATTTTAGAAAATAAAAAAAATAATTGAAAAAATGTAAAAGGCAAAGGCAATTAATTAAATTCATTTCAATTAAAGTTGTATAAATTGTATAAATTAAATCTTGAAATAAATTAGAATGAGTACTAAGAGGTCCAGTAATTAAGAAGGATAACATAACATTAAGTTTATTAAATTGATTGAACTTCCTATTCTTCAAAGATTTAACAAAAATTAACAAAAAATTAAGTCCGGACGACAGTAAAAATCTCTAAACTATGTTTGAATGTTGTTGATTTAATTTAGTCTAAATGTCTTCCACTTTCATATAGAAACTAATTAAAAATTTCAATCTTAAATTAAGCATATATGAATTGGAAATGAAAAAAAAATTGATTTCTCTTCCAAATTGAAACAGAAAATGGAAACAAAATTTTTGCTTAAAATATTTTCTAAAAATTCTTAGTTTCCCATTTAACTTCATTTATAAATATATAAATACACACGCACAACTTTAATCGATTAAGAAACCATGTAAATTGAAATTGTAAAATTCTTGAATAATTGGAAAGTTTTAAGTATGCCTCTCAACAATTTATCACACTTAGAAACTGTTGAATGAACTTTAATATTTAGCTTTTATTTGTTAAGAAAATTTACATTTATATATATTGAAATAGAAAAGATTAAATATTGTCTTATGATTGTTAAAATTATTAAAAGTTATATAGAATGTTTTCAATAATTATATAAACTTAATGTTATTAGTTTAGAATTTAGATAAAGGTTAGAGACGAACGAACAAGATAAATAAATGTTTAAAATTTAATTTCTAATTTTAAAATGTTTTAGTTTTGTTTGTGATAACGATTAATAAATGAAAACAAATATAAATATATACACACCTGGTATCAAAACTTCCAAAGTACACTGAACTTTATACTATACACAAATACACAAATTTGTATTATAGAATTTGAAAATGTTAAGCCCATTAGAACTTTTATTGAGGATCATATTTAATTAAAGATAATATTACAAAATTGTGTAAAATCCATTTTAATTTCTCTCTTTTTATTTTTAATATAATCCAATTGAAAATTGTGAAAACAGAACAATATTATTTTCCATTTTCTATTTTCTCATTTAAATATTTTACAAATAAAAAATAAATCCCATTTTAGTTTTATTTTTTAATCCAAATTATTGACTCTATTCCATCGTTTTTTTCTTTTGCCTGAATATTTTCTAGCAAATTGAAATTTGAAATGATAAAATTGATGTTCGACAATTATAAATCATTAATAAATTTTAGTTCGCAAAAATAAAATTCTAACAATTTTAACTTCTTAACTTACCAATAAAAATAATGATTTGTTTTCTATTCATATTATTCTAACAATTTTAAAGATAAATTTTGTCCATTACGTTAAGAATAAAATACGAAAATCTCTTACTGTTTTTTTTTTCTTTATTTTATAGAATGATTTAAAGTAGGATCAAAAGCTCAACGAAAGTTTCCTGAGGTGTGATTCTATAGTGGAGTGGTTTTGGTGTTTTATGAATTGGAAAGAATAGAAAACAAAAGAAAAATATATTTGCCACCTTTAATAGAAAACATTTCAATCCTTTTCACATGTTCATAAAGTAAAAAAAAAAACAAAAATAGAAATAGAAAAAAGGGTCAAATAAAATCAAAAGCAATTTATGGTTTAATGGAATCAGACCCTTTTTTTTCTTCAACTCAAATCTTGATAATTTTCTATTTTTATTATTCAAGAAAAGTTTTTTTTTTCTTTAGAATTTGAACTAGAATTATTATCACGGGTTGATTCAATTCTTATACAAACTTATCTCTGATGATGTTACACTTTTTTTTACCGTTCTATATTTTTCTGAACTCTTGTTAAACTTTCTTTTTGTATGAGAAAGTTGTAAGTATAAATATTTCTATTATCTTATAGTGAAGAAGAAAAAGAGATAAAATGAAGAAAATCATTTTCATTTCTTTCAATTGTCAAACTTAAATGCTCATCATTCATTTTTATGTTCTTTTCCTTTCACACTGATAAACTTTTCTTGTTCTGTACTTTATTGTATTTTTTTCTTTTCCTCCCAATTAAATTAGAAAAATTTAGTTTTTTTTAACTCCCGTAAATAAGAAAAGAAGAAAATAAATTACAATTTCGCACTTGGGTTGAATTTTAAGGGATGCAAGATTTCTATAATTTATTATACTGATAGTTTTACAACTCGCCTCTCTTCAATTTATATAAATATGTGTTTTATAAGTGATTTAAGTGGATCACTTAAAACATTGATAGACAAAATATATCTCGCCTCTAAGAGTATTCTCTTTTCAGAAACAAGAAAATGATAGAAAGATATTTTGTATTCAGAAAGAACATTATTCCAAGGGTACAACCATTCATAAGTGTCTTGTATTATGTTATATAATTTAGGAACATTTTATGAAAGAGAAATAAAATATAACTCATATTGTTTCATGTTGAAGAGCCTTATAATGTGTTCCCTTGATTTAACCTTTTATTCACAACTAAGTTAACCTCAAAATTTGTAATTTATTTTTAAATGAAAATAATAAATCAAAAGTAAATTCCAATTTATTATTAAAAATGCTCTTTATAAACATTTTCTGTAAAGTTTGCTTTAAACAATTATTGTCAGATTTTAATTGATTGATATTTACTATATAACTGCTATAAACAAATAAATAATTAATAATTCAATTGCACTTCAATAATTAATTTTAAATTACAAACAATTTAATGTTTTCCTTTTCAATAATTTTTTTAAACAATAATTATTGGTTTCATTTCAATCAATTTATCAATATATTTCCGCCATTGTTGGTGTTATGAAATTGTATATTTTATTGGTTTTTATAATAATTAATATAAATTTCATAATCAACATTTTCATTTGTATTATTAAATAATATTCGAATTGTTTTATATTCAATTATAAACAATTAATTTAATTCTTTATTATGAACATGTTTGGCCGATCAGCTTTTCAAATTATAATGATCATTTATTATTGCTCTTAGATATAATTTATTTACTAACACTAACTTATATTATTACATTTTAATTATACTAGAATCATTACAACATTAATAATAATAATAATAATGTTGTAACATAAAACCTTTAATTTATATTTGAAATGACATTAAAGTTCAGAAATTTTAATATCATTAAATAAATCAATCATCAAAATTTGAACTATTCACCTAATCGGATTACATTTTACAAACAAAACACGCATGTTTTATTATATCAGTATGAAGAAAGGAGTCTTACAATCAATTATGTAAAAATAGAAAAGGGTCAAAATAAAGTTAAAGGTTATCTTTAACAAGAGATTTGTTGTTTCTTTTTGTCGAATCGTCTATATTGATGGAAATAGATGATTACATAATATTCCCTTTTTTTTGATCCTTCTTTTTTCCGGTTTCCTATTGAATTGTAATTGAATTTAAAGATTCAAAGTGACTGAATTATGATGACAAACTGTATTCGAATCTTCTTTCATGTTAATTGTGATCCTGTTTTTTGATTTTCAAAATTTTCAAACACAGACGAGATGCTTGTCTCAATTTAGAATCGATTGTTTTGCCTTGATCTTATCATTTATATTGCATAAATATTATTGATAAATCCAATAAAATAGTGACGAACGAATGTAAGAATGTTTTTTTCTGGTTATAATAAAAAAAAAAACGAATTATTACATTTTCATCAAAACAATATTTCCCCCCACTCCCACTCCCTCTTTTATAGATTTATCTAAATAATTCTCCAGAACCAATGAAAAAAAATATAAACATGTTTTTCTTCTTATATTTTTTTACGACAAAATTCTTCTTCTCATTCGTTATAAGATTTTTATGTTTTATCAAAAAATATTGAATGAAAATATGATAAATTTTTCGTTCAATATTATAAGCAATAAAAAAAAATTCGAGTGAATAAATTTTCAATTTAAACTGTTTACTTTTCATATATGAATTTATTTCCCTGAAGCATGTTTTTTCTTTTTATTCTTTCTTTTTTTTTTTAAATTTTTTATTTACGTTTTACTTGTGATAAAGTGTATTAAGAAGATCAAAATTGATTTTCTATTCTTGTCTATTTAAATTTTAATCAGAAAAGTTTTTGTGCAATTTTTGATTGCACACAAAAAATAGAACTTTCACAAAAATTCTGTTAAATTTAACTCTTTGATTTTGTGTCAACTGTCAACAGATAAGAAAGCAATAAATATCCAGCTTTTTGAAAACTTAAATTCCAGCATTTTCTGCAATGAAATTTAATCGAGAATTATTGGTAATTTATGATTAATTTGAGATTTAGAATTTCTTTCATTGAAAAAAAAAATAAATATGGAATGAGTAAGAATAAAGTTCAGATTAATTATTTAAATTTTAATAATTTTCATTTATGAACTTTTAATTGGGAAGGTCAATATTTTATTGAACTTTGAATTGGAATAAATAATTTAAATTGCACGCATTAATTTATTTATGGCACAGTCACATTTAATTCTAATCTTTATAAGTTAATAAAAATTTACGTTCAAATTATTTTTTGTCTGGTAACCGAAATAAACAAATTTTTTTTTTGTTTTAATTTATTCAAAAGATTAAATTTTTTTTTTTTGAATAATTTGTTTACAGAAATTAAATTTTTTTTTAGAAATTTTCTAAAAATAAAAATAATAAAAAAATATGCACACACTGTCTTTATCATCTGATATTAATTTTAATACCATTATTGTATGAGGAAGCACGCACAAAGAACGCGATAAAACATTTATTTTTTTCCATTTATTTTTATTCACGCAAAAAAAATATTGTGTCAAATATAGGACCGTTTTTTTTTTTGTTCCTTTTGCATATTTATTGGAAAAATTCAAAATTTATTTTTGTAACAATATAAAATAAATAAAAAGAAATCTTAAATAATTATCTAAACTTCTAGAGGAAGATGATAGAAAATGAGTTTTAAATGCTTTTGTTTTTTTTTTATTTGTTTTTAGTGAATTTAATAATTCACTTTAACAATTAAAGGATAAAGTTAAAAAAAATTACATGAAGAATATTTAATTTTATCTTTTAATGATAAGTTTATACTGCAACGTATAAAACTGCAACGTATAAATTATTCATTATTAACAGATAATTCAAGGTGATTGTTCTTATAAATTTTTAAAAATTAAATCTCATTTGTTTGAAGCAAAAAAACCAAAATCTTATAAAGAAAAAAAAACTTACTTGAAATAAGATTAATAAATTGGATAAAACAATAAGAGGTTTACAAAAGATGAATACAACAAATACACATACCTTTAAAAAAATCGCAATTTAAAAGTGGCAAACACAAACACACGCACACACTATAAAAATGAAAAACAAAAGCAAAAACGTATTCACAAAAATGAGTCAGAAAAATTTAATCTTGTTTAAACAAACAACAACAAAAAAGTTATAATTTGAAATTTGCATAATATTATAAAGTTAATAAAGTAAATACTTTGATCATGTTACATGATGTCAGTCACCTATAGTCAAAGGTCACATAACCCACAATGTATACACAAACAATTCTTCTCTTATGAATTGAATTTAAAAGAAACTTATCATAACTTCAAATGGATATTCAGTTTGTTAGTCTATGATGTCTAATGATAAACTAAATCCAATGGAACTACGTGACTCAATTTATTTTTCCCAACTGCATCAACACATTTCTATCGACAAAGTCTGTTGCATTTGGTCATTTTAAACATTGATTCAAACTTTATAGTATGTACAGTCTAGACTCTAGACGTATTGAATTATTTTAGTTGACATAAATTATGGTAATTTCTTTTGATTACTTCTATGCTCCAAATTTTATCCAACTATTCAGTAACTTTAAGTTATTAATACTCAACCATTTACCACGATAAAAATGTTGACACCGTGTGTATGTTGTGTGTTTTGTATTAACACATACAATGAATTTAGTAATTTAGTACAACCAGAATAAATAAGTTCACATGAATCACGACTATATGAAAGATGAAAATTATTATTTTTACGTGATACTCAACACAAGGTACCGTGTTTAGATCACGGTTGTAACATCCATTTTTTCTTAAGTTAAATATTTTCAGAGTAATCTAAACACTGAACACAATACTGCCTTAATTTATCGTCAAAAGACAGTGGAGTACTAAAAGAAATATTCCTTGGGGCAATATTCATCGAATAGAATTTTAGTTTAAAAATTTAATAAAATGATTTAAAAATATTTTGATATAATTTTGGTTTTCAAAATTTTCGTCAAATTTAAAAGAAGAAATTACCCAAATAATAAAGTTTCTTTATCATAATATAAAATTCTGTTATTAAAACTTTTTCTATTCAATTCAAAGAACAAAATAAAGTTCAATTCTTTGTTTGTTTGTTTTTTTTTTTTATTTTTTTTTTTCACACAATTTAAATTTTAAACTAAAAAAGTTATAAAAACATATAATAATATTCTGTGATTGCTTTTTGCAATTTAAAGAAAACTAATTTTGGTTTTCTTTTTATTTAAATTCGATTCTCCTTCAAAATACAGTAAAATAAAAACGCAAGCAACCAGTAGTAGAGCCAAGTTTTTTAATAATTTTTAATTATATTGAATATTACAAAGAAATTGTCAGATTGTCTAGTTAAGATTTATAATCTTATTAACTTTATTATTTGTACATTTGATGTGAATGTTAAATATCTTAAACTATGATTTTGTTTATATATTTTAATAAATTAAATCTTGTATATAAATGTAAATGTATATGAGGCTGCTTCAAACAAGATAAAGTTTTAAACTGAATTACTATGTGGAAATTTTATTCATGCGAGCATACACAAGTTGACAAAAGTTTTGTGTTAGAAGAACACTTTTTGTTAATTTAATGAACACAAATATGTAATTATTGGTTTTTGAGGTAACACAAATTTAGATAAAATTACATATAAGAGAGATGTTACTTTAATTAGTAAAAATTTATATAGAATTTTGATCTGATTCGATAGACTAATTTAGAACTTAATTAAAATTTGTACACAAGACAGGCACTTATTTAGTCTATAAATTTACTATAATTGAAAATTATTTAACCCAGAAGTAATTATTTTGATTGTATTGAACTGTTTATTATTCTTTTCTTGTTTATAAATTTAAAGTGCAATCTATACAGCACATCTTCCATTCTAATATTGGATGAGGATATAAAATAAATTGAAGATTTTAAAGCGCACTTAGCCATCTATTTTATTTCTTAAGTTTTCTACTTGAATGCCATAATGCAATTTTAAAACCATTAAATATACGTACTGCTTTCCTGTTGATGGACATTTATTCCCCCTTAAAAAACAACTCTATGAATAAACTTAAGACTAATTGTGTCATCATCTACCTCCTGTGTTTATTTTTGTATATTTTTTTTCCATTTTACTTTAATAATTAAGAATGTGAAGAAAATGTTTTAAACGCCGACGTTTTTTATGACTAGACATTTTTAAAATTCAAAAGATTTTAGGGTCTGCAACTGAATTCACAACATGGTACACTCATCTATATTATCATGGAACAAAAGAACTAATTATTGTTGTATCTATTTTTAGTTAGTAGCGAATTTAATTTAAAAAGAAGCTACAAACAAACAAAAAACTGTATAAGATATTTTATTGTTTGTGGTTTGAATTTAAATCTTTTCTAATTGCAAACATTTGGGTGTTTGTTGTGTTTTTTGTTTTCAGAACTTGCGAATGTTTTACAATCAAATTGTTTTAATTCTTCCGTTTCTCACAAGTTTAAATTTTTCTAAAAACAGGTGCTTAAAATTCTTGTTTATTTATTTTCTAATTGTGGCGTCAAAATATATTATACAACTTAATTAACTAAAATAGAAAATTTGTATCCTTTTGATGAAAAACCAATAAAAAGTAAAACATGTGACTCATTTCTCATTTATAATTTTCCAAACGTCTGAATATAGATTCAGATTTATTTCATTTGTAATTCAGTTACAATATTTGATCAGACTTTGAATGTAGAAGTTTTATCTTCAACAACAAACTTACCGCTAATGAGACAATAAAAATAAATCAAAATAATATTAAACTTGCCAACTTTATATCTAGAATATTTTAATCAAAAATCTTAAGTCTTCCACGTCTTACGAAAGTCATAACTAATTTATTAGGATAATAAACTGGAACACACTTTCATTTTCTGTTTATTTAATAATATTTTTAATTTATTCCCGTTGAATTAGGTTTAGGACGGACATAAATATTTAAGTGTAGAACAACTACGTATGTTTTTTTTTATGAAAATATTAAGATTTTAATATTGAATAAGTAGAAATCCAAAGGCTGCGTTCATTTATATGATACAGAAAAAAATTATAGATGCTTTTGTTGATTTGTGGTATTTCAGTATTCCAATTTATAAGCATAAATTTAATGCACCAACTCCTCTCTCAAATACGACTGCAATAAAAGCCAATTAAATTTAGTCATGACCTCAAATTAATTAAATTTATATCAATATTTCCTAGGAACTTTATAAGTCAAGTTAAAATAAACTGCATCCAATTTATTGAAGCCAATTTCATTTTAATAAAATGCTAGGAAATCTTCTGCATGGAATAATTAACAATAACTTGCATAGAAATATTTAGCAGTTGCATTTTGTGGGGAACAAAAGTATTACTCTAAATGTAAATTTATTAAATTCTCTCTTGAACAATCTAATCGAAGCACTAACAGAAACTAATTAAAATTTTGTATTGTAATATTTTCAATGAAAATTTCTACTTAGAATGCAGAAGTTCCTCATTTAAATTTGTTTTATTCTTATTCCTTAATAAACATCATTAAAAATAATTTGTCCATTTTTGTTATATTTGTTATGAACTTCTTCAAAGAAGGTTCAGTAAAAATCCCTTGATAGTTTTGCATTTCTTACAAAAAATTCCTTTTACTAAATTTATTCAGAAAATATTCTTAGAATTTCACAAACACAATACGAAGTACGAAATCTCCAAGAAAACCCCATTAGCATTTTTTACAAATCTTTTTCAAACAAAAATACGAGAATTTCCTTCATCTTGTCATGCAAGAAATTTTATTCTGGGAAATGTAAATGTTTACAAAAAAATATTAGAAAAATAAACAAATGATGTTAACCTTTGGCACGTACAAAATTTCGGCAGAACAAGTAAATTAAAGCATGATTGATGCATTTCTCATCCACACAATCACAAGAGAAATTATTTAATTATTTACAATTTTAGTCCTGTTTGTGTTCTAAGCTAGATTTTTTGGTAGCAATGATAAGATGAGACGAGAAATTAAATTATGTTTTAATTAAAAATTATTGTTAATTAGGATAAACAAGACTTTGAAGTTTTTTCTTGTACCAAAAAAGGACAAGAAGAAAAAAGGAGAAAGTACAATCGAATTAAGAAAATGGGGATTTTCTTCTCTTGTAAATTGAGACTTTTAGTTAGTTAAAAAAATTTTTATATTTACTTTTGGAGACTCGCTACTAATCTGCATTCAGTTTTAAGTTTTATACTTTATAAAAAGGCAAAAACATTTCCGATTAATTCAATTATAAAGAAAACGGAAAAGTTTTTAGTTTTTAATTAGAATTTTTTATATTAGAGGATATTATTTCGTGTCGGAATACATAAATAAACCATTCTTTAATTTAGTTTAATTCGAAATAAAGGAAATAAAATATTTGTTTACTGTTGTCCTTTCTAACCTCATTTTTTATTTTGTGTTTAGATTATTTTGTCTATGAATATCCTGAATTAAGGAGAATTCCATCTGAGAAAACTATTTCCGCTCTTTATTATTAATCTGACTTTTTCTCATTTCCTTCCTTAAATATTTTACAATGAAATTCAACAATAAAATTACAACAAATAAATAGACAAGACGGATAACAAATTTTAATTTCTCTTTCAAAACCAAAATGGCAAAATCGCTATGCTAATTCAATTCTTCTTCATTTAATTAGAAGTGAAACATTGAAATTGATTAGAGCCTTTATTTTTCTGTACACAAAATATTCTTAAATGTGGGAAGCAAGCTAACTTTTCTAATTAAATCTGGAAATATTAAAATATGAAACCAAAATAAGACAGAGGAAAATCTTTCGAATTTCTCTAAAGTTTAAAACTTTTGGAAAAATCTTCTTCAAATTTTTTTCTCTAAATTTATTTTGTTTAATGAAATTTGAATTTAATTATTAACCAAAAATTGAATTAAAATGGTATTGAAATTAATTCAACATAAGATAAATTATGATTTTTGTTACAAAGTCCATAGAATAAATTTGAAGGAAGAAACAATCAAATTATTTATCATAAATGATGTTTAGGGAGTTCGACTTTTATTTGTAAATTTTGTTTGAAATAACTTTTGAATTGTAAAATGTAAGAAAAGGATAATTGTGACATGTAAAAGAAAATAAATCTAAAGCAAAAACATCTTTCATGTGTCTGTGCAGAGGCGACATGTAAAACTTTAAACAATAATATCTTTGTTATCGTCTGAAATTGTAAATCAAATTATTGTGTTAATGTCTCACAAGAGAAGGTATTACATAAATCTTCGTGTATGCAGAGGTTAGTTTCACATAATATCCTTAGTGGACTCGTCTTGTTCCTTTATCTTCTGAAGTTTATCTTCTGAACTAGAAAACGTTGCCACTTTAAACCCAGACATTTTTTCCCATTTCATCACTTTAAAATGTCTATAACAATTTTCTTTATTTTTTTCTACAAAAACTCCTCCCTTTTTCGTTTGGATTGAGGCCGGCAGCAAAGATGAAATATTCTTTTTAAACCGTTTACAAAATAATAATTGATAAGAATGTATCATGACAAAATATAGTTTTCATTTCGTCATTATATGTTCAATATTTTGTTCATAATTGTGTTTCGCAGGATCAAATAATTAATATCTTAAAAAATATAAAAATAACACAAATTCACGTTTTCCGATTAATACTGCAGTTCCTTAAACCCAAGAATTCTTCAATAAGTTTATAGAATTTTCTTGTCATTAGAGTTTAAAAAAAATTTAGTGTTAAAATTAATATGTCCCAATTACAAGCGGATTCATTTCATCTATTCAATTGTCTTGAGTCGCAAAAGCATAAATTGTATTTCTTTTAGTTTTATTATTGAATGACGTGAATAGTTGGTTGAAGGAATAACTAAAACTTTGACTTCAAATCTTTCACATTATTGTTTGTCTCCCAATAAACATAAACCGCCAATAGCAACATGAAACGTGAACAGAATTTTGTAAATAAAATTTTCTCTCTCACATTGTGTGTATGTGTTCACTTTTGTTTCTTTCTATGTTAGAATATAGATTAGAAATATCCCTCTGAGAAAATGAGTTTGATTACACTTATAGATATGTTTCTGTATGTTTTTTTTTCCCAGAGACTTTGTGTCTTTTGTGTGTGTGTGTGTGTATGTGGGTTCACAAAAGTAGTGGGATACAAGTAATTAGGAAGTTTTCTTTTCGCTTTTGGTCATATATGAATTCTATTTATAGAAATTAAAGGTTTTGATTTGTTTTCTTTATAAATTCTCGAAGTGGTTTGTTTTTATAAAATAAAATCATACATTTATTTCGGATTATACGAGTCTTTAATTAATCATTTTGAAACGATCGTATTGTTATGATAAAAAAATGAGAAATATTATTTGTTTTATAATTATTAAATTTATAAAAACCTAATTAATTGTTAAACCTAAAATATTGTCATACAAAAATTTAAAAATAAATAACTAAACGCAAATAAATAATACCAAACAACAAACCACTATCACCGATTTAAAAATATTTTTTTATTGTTAATTTGTATATTAAAACCAGACCACATTAAATGCAGTATTGTCAAGACCACTAATTACATTTTACGCCCACACCCACCAACCCACCCATCCTAATCAGATTTTCACGTTAATTTGATAACAAAATGTTGGCATACCGATATGACTTTTTATTTTCTGTATTTATAATTACATTCAACATACAAATAAAACATTTTGTTATTATCTTGTTTTTAATTTTATAACAAAGTTGAACGTTATCCGTATATATATTTTCCTCCTAGACAATGTGATGATTTCCAATTCAATTAATTGTCAAAAATGTAAAATTTATGAATACTGTATAGACTCATAATATTCTGCTATAGAAAATCATCTACATAGATTTATGGATTTCATTGTAGTTAAAGTATAAGATCTCGTATAACTTATTGATATTTAAACTTTTATGAGTAAAATTTTATATTAAATTTGATGACAGTTACACGAAATATTAATGTTGAATAACATTTCTTAATTAATAAATTTAATCAAAATACAAAATAATTTACCATAAACAATAAATTATCCTTTCTTTTGATTTTCTAATTGTTATTTAACAAATACAATGTCTGGACGAGTAAGTACAACTTTTTTTTGGTGTTTGGTCATACATCATTTGACCAAATGAATTTAGATAGCGACGAACAAAAGTTTAAACTTCTTAACGTAAATGAATTAATGGTTATGTAAGAACATTTAAGATTATAATATCCACTTTCTTTTATCAGCTCAAAACAAAATTTATTTATTATAAAAGAATCATCATGTCAACTATTAGAAGAATTTTTTCTCTTTAAATCACATCAAAAGTATAAATTTAAAATCCAGGATTATATACAAAGTGTCACTACCATTAACACGTTCTGTCAACAAAACTTTTTTTTTTCTCACTTTCTTCACATTTTAGTGTTTTTATTTTTATTCTTTTACTTCTGCTTCCCTGAATATGAACATTTTCATGGTTGACGTAGTCATTTGAAGGTTGTTTTTTCATAGAAGAAATCACATAATATAATTTTTATTAGACACTAACCGATTTTCTAAGTCTTCAAGAATTATAATAACTAAATATATTACACAAATTAATACACAACACAATATTGAAAAGACCAATTAAAAGTTATCCACAACTACTATTGAGTGTCTGACTGAAGTCATTTATGGTCAAATTTAATAAGGTTTGTTTTTATCTATACCTATCAATACTTTTATTTACTAAAAACTCTTAAAAATAATTTATAATTCGTAAATCAGAAGTCAAATCAAAATGCATCAAAATCGCATCCTGTCTTCTAATCAAAAATTAAATAAAAAACAGCATTAAATACATAATTCTAAGAAGACCGCATAGAGTCAATTTTTGAAATGCTATTAACAATTAACTTAGAACTGATGTGAAGAATCTGTGAATAAATGATAGAGTTATTTACTGTACGTACAAAATATCTACAATTATAAAGGTTTTTATATCTAGGAAAATACATTTATTTTATTTAACAAAAGTGGGTACTACTTATTGCTAATCTAGGGAAAAAACAGGAAGAAAAAATACAGAATATATAAAACCATAAACGTGAAAAAAATACTTTATAAAATAAAATGGTTTAACATAAAAACTGTTGTGCACTTTTTATATAAAGTTTCATTAATGCATGTTCAACCAAAGCAACTAAAGCTTCTTCATCAAAGTTTGCATAAACAAAAAGGAATTTTTCCTTTCTTTTATTGATTATTTTGTTATATGAAAATAATTTACATTTTATTGATTAATTAAATTACATCCAGTTTACAAATATAATTTCAAGACAAAAGAAAAGAAAAAATTGAAAACAAAATAAAATTCAATAAATAACATAATTTATTTATTTCTTGTTGTCCTTTAATATTATTTTTTATATAAACGAAAATTTTCTCACATACACTTTCGTTATTTTTATTTTCCTTATTTGTTTTCTTGTTGATTTCTATAAATTTAATTATACATTTGTTTCTTTATTCAATGAATAACGAATAATATTCTTCAAACAAACAATTCACCGAATTGTTTATGCTAATATTTTATTCATAGAAAATTTTTATAGAAAAAAATAGAATTTTTCTTTTTTTCTACTTTGGTTACCCAAATTGAACTAATTTAAATTTGATTGATGGATTGATGAATTGATTGATCGAAATGTTTATTTGTATTCTTTTGTAATTCAAGATTTGAATAAAATAAATTATTTCTAAAATATCAATTGAGCAATTTGTCCTTTAGTGGTGGAAACATGTCCGATTCTCATGAATATAATCTTAAGTACAAACCTGATTTGGATTCCTTTGTAACTGTAGATCCAGATTCTGAAATGACCCTGGCAACTGATAAAAGATACTGAAATAAAGAGACCCAAGGCAAACCAAGCATTTAAAATTGTAGAAAGAAATCTAATAATAGGATAACAATCACAAATCAAGGACATTTTGTTTCTCCGTAAATATTTTTAATTCTATTTTAAATTATAATACCCAGTTATCAGAATCCACAATTAAAAATTGTGAATAATTTTATAATTTTATATATAAATGAAATGACTTTGAATTATTTCCCAGAATATTAATTTTTTTGTTTTTCTCCAATTTAAATAGATTCCTATACTTCCGATTCCGTTTAAATTCTGTAAATATTTAAATTTTAAATTAGGAAATTATGTTGCTTGAGAAGATAAATTAAATAAAAAAAATATCGTTGGAAGTTTACTGGAACCTACGCTTATTTTGTACGGTTTGCATAATTTCTATCTTTAAGCAAAAAATAAATTTTTATTAAATTTTTAATAAAGAAATTTTTCTTTTAATGAACCTTCCACAGAAGATCATTGAATATTATTTGAAAGAAAGTGAAATTGTATTCGAATTCTATTCAATAGACGAACATCGGTTTATATTAGAAATGAACATGAGTAAAAGTGAAAATGTATACCTTAATCTATTTAGCACTCTGAATATTACACATTCTATTTGATCCTCACGTTCTAAATATTTTTTCTTTTATCCTTTTATACCCCTTTTTTTTTTCTTTTTATTCTTCCCATTTTCCTCTATCACAATCCGTATAATTTTTCTTTTTCTTCTTCATCATCTCCACACTCCGTTTATTATCAATTCAATTGTAATTTTTCTTATTCCGCATATATTCAATGAGTTAAAGTAAAGTTCTTATATTTTTCATCAGATAAATTCAGGTGAATAAAAACCGTGATAACGTACAAATTTATATTTTGACATTTTAATAAAATTGTATACTGCGATAAATACAATTATTATTATTCTAATCATGTTTCAAAGAATACCACAAATAAAAGTAGAATTATAAAATTCTTTTCTAAATCAATTTTATATATTCATGAAAATGTATAAAGGAAAAAGAAAATTTTCTTATATAATTTTCTTTGAAGTGAAACTTTTTTTTTTTATTTATTTAAAAATCTTATTGAAAAGTTTGATTTTGTTTTTACCTTTTGAGGTAATTTTCTTTCTTTTTTTTTAATTATTTACATCTTTTGGGGTAAATACGGATTAAAGAATATAAATCAATGAAAGGATTTAAATATTTTTCATTCTTTTCATACGGAAGACAAATAAAAATAAATTATTAATTAGAATTATTGTGAAAATATAAAGCTTTGAGATATTTATTTTTTGTAAATTTTGCTTTTAATTATCTAATTAAAGATTTATCAGTATTTATTTGTTCACTTCCTCTTTGGTCTGTTTGCATTGGAATGAGATAATTAATTCTATTTACTTCTTATGAAATGTTTGGCTACCTTTTATGTATATGAAGTTACATAATTAGATAGAAAAATTGGCGCTTATTAACGTGCCTTGTATCAAGATCGGGATCACTGTTATTATGGAATCCAAACCATTGTTTCTACAACGCGGAGATTTGAGGACCAGAGTGACATTATTGACTTTCATCAATAAGGTGAAAGTCAATAATGTCACTCTGCTGCTTTGCTATATAAAGAAGCATATATTTACGGTAAATGACCAACATTTTAGTACTCTGCTAAAAATGTGTAAAATTTTGATCGTAAAATTCAAACAATTTAACAAAAAGAGGTTTGTAGGTTAAGATGATGAAACTGAGTATCAATTAGCACATCTGAACTATTGTCATTCACCAACGATATTAAAATCTCATTTAAAATTTTCTTCATAAACACAAAATTCCGAATGAAATTCACCAAATAACAAAAAAAAAACATCTAAATTTGTTTCCCCATTTTTTTGATTTAAAAAATTGTTCCATTAAATAAAATATTTTTTAAAAATAGATTCGGTTTGTGGCAAAAAAAAAACATATAATGTAATGGAGAAAATAGGAAAGCAGGGGTGGTAGTAGGAATAACAAAAACATTATTTATGGAATATGTATACCGAAACAGATGTTCATTTTTCCTTTCATATTAAAAATGTTATTTGAGTTTTAAAATTCTCTCGAATATTTTACATTTTACATTCTTTTTTTTTTAATATTTTTAAATCAAATTTTGGTAATAACAAATCAAGGACAAAAAACAAGAACTCACACAATGATTACATTATTCTTATTAAGTAAAAAAAAATTTTTTTTGCTCTCTACCCAAGAACAAAATAATACGAAGAAAAATTCAATAGAAAATATTTTCTATGAATTTTAATAAAAAAAATTTCCTCAATCCCAATACACCTTCATCACATCAACATTATTATTGAATATCTTACATCATTTTATGTAAATAAGTAACGTCATTCTAAATTTTAAAAAATCATTAATATTAATTCACTTTATATTCGATTGTCTGTATTATCAGGCAAACTAAATAGAAATCTTGGTTAATAAGAAAGAAAATATTGAATAATAAAAACTTTGATCACTTAAATATTTTTATCTAAATTTTTCCATAATACAAAAATATAAACGTTATGGAAAAGGAAAAAGGAAAAACTTGCAATATCATTCGATGCCACCGATCTAAACATCTCAATAAAGGATTATCTAAAATGATAATTTAATGGATTGGAAATGATTTTGTAGAGATTATTGAGAGATCAATTTAGATTAATTCTTAAATTCAGTATTTTATTTTATTTATATATTGTAGTCACATGAATGAATATAATAATGTGAGGAGAAAAGAGGAAAAATAATAATCAAAAAAAGAAAACGATGGGAAAAGAAGGGGCAGATAAAATTCTCTTATTTTGCTTTAGTCGACAATTTAAATTATAATCAATCAATATAATCTTAGAAATCTTGTATAACATGAAACAACAATTTTACATCATTTTACTACAACTCCTTCTCAAATAATTGAAATTTTCTGAATTTACAAAAACATATTAACTAAATTTAGTTGTAATGAAAAGATTGATCGATCCATTTTGTTATGTATGTTCTTATTAAAAGCTACATTGTGCTTTAAGTAAAACAACATTTCATCCATTATTCTGATTTTGTTAGTTTCACTTTAAATTAAGTTGCTGATTTGTCCCATAAATTCTTAATTCTCATAAGGATGAGTACGATTTTTCTTTGCTGATGAAAACATAAATACCAATAGATCAAACTGCAATTCAATTATGGTGGAAAATGTATTATAAAAAAATATAAAAAAATATAAAAAACTATAAAGTTTATCCAAAGACAAAAAGATGAAAAATAAAAACAAATATTGTGTATTGTTGTATGAAGAAAACTTGTTATGAGAAAAGTTTCCCAGTTAAGTTGATTTTAATGGAAGCTTTGTAGTTTTTTTTAAAACAAATATAAGAACTATACTCTTGTAATTGAATTGGTATTTTCTATTTAATAACTTCTTATGGTACAAGTTTTCTTAGAAATAAATAAATAAGTCAATTTTTTTAAATTAAATATAAAATCATTTCTATAAAAAATATTATCTGTTCAACTGCATTTTTATCCTTTTAGAAAATTTATTTTCTATGAAAATTTAATTACTTTACTTCAAATGTTTTGTCTCATTCATTCAAGTGAGTTAACTTATTCATAATACAATTTAAAAAATGTCTTACAAAAGACGAATATAAAATATTCAAAAGTTGCTGAAATTTCAATTCAACAAGCGATAATTTTAATTCAATAAATTTATATACAGTTTTCCTTAAACAAAAGAAAATTATATAACGTATGTACGTATGTACCGATTCACAAACTGGTTACATTAAAATTAAGATTGATCAACAACTATGATTGATAAACTAACAAGTTTTCATATTTTAAAATTTAAAAGTAATTAACTTTTTCGCTGTAAAATCCAAAGAAAAAAAATTAATATTATTAAAGTTTATAAAATCAAAATTAAATCCAGAATTAGAATTCTAAAAAAAAAGGAAATAAAAAATTATTTTTCTTTATTAAAAGTTTTTCCACTTTTTCATTTAAATTTGACTAAAAATAAAAGCACAAAAATATATCATCACAAGAATAAAATGAAACAACTTATTTAACGCTTCATTCTTTCTGTTGTTGTTGTTTTTTTTTTCTTAAAATAAGAGAAAATAGAAGCGAACAGTTTTTTTTTCTGTTTAACATAAACTTAATTTAATTAAATTAAAAAAACTTAAAAAACTGATTTATGTTTAATTTTCCTTTTTACACAAAAACGTTGTAGGTGTTTAGCCAATAAATTTAGCTTATTTAATCTTTTCTTTTAAGAATATAAAAACTTGTTGAGAATTAATTCATTTTATTGTAATTTCTTATTCTTTTATTTTGTTGATGTTAAAGAATTAAGTTTGTTGGACAAAATAAGTTTCATTCAAGTTTTGTGAAACAATTTCTTTACTTTATTATAAGAAAACAGAATTAAAAAAAAAAAAAGATGGACTTTGTATTTCTTATTATTGTTATATTTTGTTCTTATATTTATGGCATAATTATTTCATATAAATCCTTCTGTCAGTCAGTCCATTCGGTAAATATTGTTCAAAATTTACGAATGTATTGACATAAATATGATCGAATTTATAATTTGTAATTAATCTGTCACTACAAAACAAAAAAAAATCATTGAAATTTGTAAATTGGTTGAAATGTAAATCAATTAATTATTTAAATTTTAATTCATCACCAAAAACTGAATTTTATACATAAAATATTGTATGTCCATATATGTAACAAACAACTGATAAGCTTTATACAAGGGTTGATAATTCATGAATCATGAACAAGGGTGCTTACACGATAAAAGCTTAATTAATGGATTTTTTTCTTCTGTACGTATTGGAAGTTTCATAAAAAAAAAAGACTAGACATTTTATCGGTGACAATCTTCATTGAGTGATGGTTTTATTTTTTTTTTATTTAAATTAAAATCGTTTTTCTTTAGACAAAAAAATTTGCAAATGATTGGAAATAAAAATCTTAACAATTTTCAATAATTTTCACAATCAAAATATAGTTTGTCAGACTTAACTTTATAAAAATTACCGAGTAATTTTTAGCAATGTGACAAAAATAAAAGAAACCAAGTAAATCGTAATGAACAGAAACTTCAAAACTCCTAGGTACGACACTGAAATCGCAAAATTCAGAATGAGAATTTTTAAAATGTAATAAAAAAGCATCCAATCAATGTAAGTTATTTCATCTTAAACAATTTGATGATGAACAATTTGATTCGACAATAAACTTGTTGCAATTTATTTAATTCTTGTACTGGAAATGGTCAAATATCCCATTTTCCAATTCAGTTCATTGAATATATAGCACAGGCATAAAATGCACAATAATTTAATGAATGAGAATAGGGAAACAGATTTTCAAATATATTGTTAGTCTTTCCGGATTTCCTATTATCTATACGAAAATAATAGAATTTCAATTTTATTGTGATATTCAATATTTCAAAAGTCTTGTTAAATATTCATCTGTGACAAATAATAGAATATTTATTATATTTTAAATTCTTTTTCTAAAGAAAAATTATAAAATTGAAAAGGATTTCTTCGTGGAATAAAACTTAATTAATTCTTATTTATTTATTCACATTGAACATTTATATTAATAAAGTAAAACCAATCAATTAATCTCCATAATCTAAATCTACATAATCTAAATCAACACAAACACTACAAACGATGTAATAAAAATTAAGAATCGATTAATTTTCATTTTCAAAGAAAAATGTAAAAACTTTTTAATTAAAAATTAAAACTAAAAAGAAAATAAAAACTATTAACTTTAGTTCAGTACAAAGATTTTAAAATAAACTGTTTCCGAATTAAAAAAAAAAATTAATTGAAAAAAAGTAAATTCCTTTCTTTGTTCTTCGTCTTTTTCCTATTAAAATCAGTAAACTTTGTCTTTACGAAAAAATTCTTTCTATTTATTTTCATAAAATGAATTTTGAATTAATGACTGATTGAATATTTCCTAGAAAACGAATTTAGTTGATATTCTCTTGAGTAAAAAAGGAACAACCCTTTGATAGAAAAAGTATACAAAACGCATAAGGAAATTGAGATAAAATAAAAAAAGGAAAATGTGTTTTTTTTTATATAAAACAGGAAATTAAAATTTCATAAACAGATATTTGATTTCATATAATTATTGAAATAAAAGAAGAAAAATGAGACAACGTTTAGATACATTCGGTCCATTTTATAAACTCATTTCATTGTGAAGCCATTAAATGGCATTAAATAACGATTTAAGAAAAGAATATGACGTATTTTTTATTTGTAGTCAAAGCAAGTAATGAAAAGTTAAATAATATAATAGAAAATATTGTACAAAAGAAACTAAAAGATCTGAAAAAAAAAATGTTAAGGACTAAAGAATTGGCTTCCAGTTTTATTTTTTTCTTTTTGCTGTTTAATTTTCCAATGATTTTATTTCAATTTGGATTTTTTCTTCAATTCAGAAATATTTAGGCTGAGTCCAAATGTATCCCCAGCAGTGGTGGTAAAATGTATAAATTCCGGACACCATCGAGTGAGAGTTTTTCAAAATAGAATCTTATCTTGTTTAGGGCAGTAATGCTAGGGAAATATTTCGACGCAGCCATATAATATTTCATTATAATTAGTAATAATTTTAACAATATATTCTTCCCTTCTATCCCCTTCTTTAAATGGTTTTCTAAATGTTTCATAATATAAAGTGGAAATGACAATAGGTACAACTAAATGAATTTGAAATACATTTTGCAAAACACAATTATGAAAAGTTCTAAATAGTTTTGTAAATTATTATAAAATTGTATCTACAACTTAGAACGAAAAGCTTTGATTACAATTTTACAATTTTTAATTTATGCAAATATTTTACAAATATTAAATTCAATTTTAATTTTAAATTAAAACTAAGATTTTATTAAAAATTGTATTTATTTCTTCAGATGAATTAAAGTTCGTTTTGTTTTATAAGAAATTTATGAGAATCGTTGAAAAAAAACAATCATTCATTATTTTCCATTTTGAAAAAAGAAAATATGTTTGTTCTCCTTCTTTAAATAACAAAATAAACTATAGGTACGTACATTTTATTCTTTGATTTGTAATTGGTAAGATGGCATATCAAAACTCTAAGATCTAAGATCCACCACTGTTCATACTTTTTTTTTTTGAAAATTTATATCACTGAATAGAATATGTAATCATAAATTATTTTTTTCCCATTTATTTTCAATTCAATTTAGTATAAAACTCAACACAAATATCGTGTTACCTTTTTCTCTAACATTATTTACAATTTAATATTTGAATTACAAAAATCTATTTTAAGAAGTGAAAATTTCCTCTCAATTCTGTTTTTGTAAAAAAACGAACAAACAGGAAACCAGAATCTCAATAAGAAATTCATAAATTCACTTATTTATGTGAAACAAATTGAATTTGTAGGAGCTTGTTTCGTTTTTTTTTTCTTTCTTATATGCGGTTAATGTTCGATCATCTTATAAAGTGTTTTACTTTGCTTCGATCAAATGTAATTTCATTAGTTTATTTATTTTTTTTTTTTTTCTCTTTTTTAAATTTCATCAAAATCAAAATTGGCAATTTTAAACGTAAATTGAATTTTGTATTTTAGTTTATTAGTAAAGGGGTAAAGATAATCAGTTATACATAAACCATGTTCTATTAACTGAAATAATCTATTATCTAAATATTTTTCTCATATATTTTTCCCATGAATTTTTATCAATCAATAATATTTTCTTTTTAACAAGAAAAATTCTTTTCATCATTTTGATACAATTAATTATGTTGAAAATATTCCCCTAAAAATCAGATTTTTTTTTCTCGTCTTCATTTTCCTCGTTTTCTTTTTATTATTAAAATTAAGTCAACATGAATCTATTCTATTTTCATCATTAAATCAGCTTAAAAATTTATAAAAAAAAAATGTATGCGGGTAAAATTATGACGTAAAAATGGCCACCCCTTAAACAAATTATAATTTTCAATCAAAAAGCAAGGAAAATTCTATTGTTATGATTATTAAAAAGAAATTCTTACCATTTTTACATCGTTTTTTTTCCTTTGCTATGAACTGAAATTTATTATACATAAAAAAAACACACACACAAACGTTTAAGGCCACCAAGGCTAACATTGTTTGAATAATTTCTGTTTACATTTTTAATAATAAAATTTATTTGGATTATGTTGTTACTGTCTTACACCAATGGCAAATATTTCATATACGATTCCATTTTGTATTTACTTTAAAATATTTTAAAACCACTCCATTAAAAGTAAAAAGTCATAATGATTTAATGGGAAAGTAACCAAAAGTTTCTAAACAAAGAACAACTAACAAGTTCGAAATTAAAAATTTGTAGAGTTTTTCATCAAATTGTTACTGATGTAGAGCAAAAGTATGTAGAGATCATGAGCTTTCATCGAGCATTAAATACACATTTCATTGAATTTTTAAAGATTACACCGAGAATATTAAAGTCACACTGTGGCTGAGTGGCAACACTCTTATCATTAGGGTCTCGGGTTTGAACGCACCGTAGTAATAATAATGATTTGGACCCCATTAAAATAGTAGATCCCTCGTGTCTCAAATGACCATGGCAGTTGATAAAAGACACGGTTAATATACACAAATTATGTACCTATCTAACCGAAATTTTTGTATCAATAAAAAATCCTTTAAATATTCACAAATAAATAAAAAAATATCAGTAAAGTCAATCAGTATCAGTAATATTGATTTATAGTTAAAATTTGTAACTAATGTTTCTACGTTCTCAAAGTATGTTGGTTAGATTCCTTATTCTCTATTTTTTTTTTTTTTTTGTCAAAATAAAATAAAAAAGTGTCTGTAAAGTTCATTGATCACGTTCCAACCTAAAGGTTTTATTTTTATCTGTCTCGACGGAATAACCTCCCATTATAAAAAAAAAACTCTATAATTTCGGACAACGTTAGAAAAGTATAAAATGGAAACCTTTTTTTTTTACTCCTCCTCTTCTTCTTCTTCTTCTTCCTTTTTTTTTTTTATTATAAAATTCTATAATTGACACGTTCTTTTACATTTTATTTTATTATCTATAAACTTAAATGTGATAAACACTGTAACTAAACACTAAACTAAATATAGAATCATACTAAAATACAAAATTAAGATTTAACATTTAATTGAAGTTGAATTAAAAAATACGTTTTTTATGTTTTAATTTTTTTTTTTTTTTTGCTATTACGACACGTTTGTGTTAATTTTTGTAATTAGAAAATAACTCTTTTGAATTAAGTCTTCTTTTATGTTATTGTATAATTGAAAAGCTTTCTATAAACAATTGAAAAATAAAAATAGAAAGCTTTAACAAAAAAAAAAAAAACAAAAATAAAATTTTAAAAAGGAAGCACAACAACAACAAAATTATAATAAAAATGAGTAAAATGAAAGAACAAAAGACTTTATTATGAGTTTTTCAGTTGATAAAAAGCATACATTCATTCTATATACATTAAACAATAGAAAAGCAATAATAAACAAAAACAAAAACAAAAAGAAAAAGTTTTTATTGAAAAATTTCCGCGTGACAACATTTCAAAGTTTTTTTATGTTTTTTTTTTTCCATTTCACGTTGAACAAACAGATTTAATTATATATATTTTCATTTGTTTTCTTTTTAATTAACAATGAGAGAAAATCAAATGACTTTGAACTATGAAAAAAAAATTTAAACTTAAAATTCTATTTTTAAAGTTAAAATGTCAAAATGAAAAATATGAATAAGAATATTTCTTAAAGTTTAAATTCACGAATATTGTCTCACATCACACCCCCAACCAAAGATAAAACTGTGTGTATGAATTAAATTTATGAGAATAATTTCCATGCAGTATTTTACACCCTCCTCCATTTTCAATAGAACAAAATATTTTTTATAAGATTTCATTATCAATATTTTAGCGTCTATCAGTTAAGACAAAATAATGAAAATCACACAAGTTAACTATGGTTATATTTATGCATATTATTTGGATTATTTATTATATGTACTGACTTGTGTATATATTTTATCGGTAAATCTAACCATTAATAAACCCTAAAATAAATATATTCAATATCTACAAAATCCCATCTATTGTTTTTGTGTAAGAAACTAAATATCAATAAGATTACAGAATAGAATAAACTCAAATAATAATAAATGAAAAATAAAAACGATAAATTGTTTAAGACAAATTTAATTAATTGAAAGTAAGACAGTAGATTAGACCAACAAACCAATTTTCAAAATAAAAGCAAAAACAGAAAAGTGATCAAAATCTTTTTCTGTTTATTTGAAATACGACATTCTTGATAGAAATTCGATATATTACGACTTTAAGTAAATTTTTTTTTCTTTTCTATTGACAGTTTCTGGTCTTAGAGAATTAAATTTTTAATCGATTTAATTTAATGAAATTTGTACTTTGAAATTGTTTATGCGTGACATGCTGTTAATTGATTCAAACTGTTATTAAAAACTAGTGTTCAATATTTTGTAGGAATTTTTGGGAAGTTTGTAGTTTAGTTAAATATCAAATATTGCAGACATTAAAGACATTGATGGCATTGAAGACATTAAAGACATTGATGGCATTGAAGACATTGAAGACATTAAAGACATGAAGACATTGAAAGTAACTCAGTAATTAATTTTCGATATTGGGTTCAGTGTAAAAGTTTCACTTTTACTTGTATCCAAACTTCAATAAAACTTTAAATAGAATTCTATTAGAAATCATTTCCTTATGCACAATAAGACTATCGTTACAGTGTTCCTAAACTTCTTTAATTTGTTCAAAATTACAGACATAGAATGAAGTTAGAAGAAACTGTTGTAAGTGTATACGAAAGACATACAACATCAACAATTTCTTTCTTTTCCATCGTGATCGTACTATGGAATACTTACGTTGCTATTCATAAATAATTCAATCTTTTATTTCTTAATAAACGGAATTCATTTAAATTTTAAACAGGAAATAAAAGACGACGACTGTCTGTAAAATAAATATTAACTTTTAACAAAGACTGTTAATGTTCTTAAAGTATATAAAAATGTTGTTCCCTGTGAAAGATTTTTTTATGAATTCTTGAAACTTGTACATTATAATTGTTTATATTTTTTATTTAAATTATTTAAAACAAAATAAATTTGTATGAATAATTTTGATAGTCCTTTTTTTAAATTATGTTTTTCGTTTATTTACTGAAGAAATGATGTATTATTATTAGATTTCAGATTGAAAATATCGGGATAAATAACATTCCTTATTCTTCTATATTTTTAGTTTGTAATGTAATCACTAATTACATTTCCATTATTTCCAACTCATTCCTTAAATGCAAGTAGATACAGTTTATTGTATAATTTCATGTACAGGCTTTTATTTTTATGTAAATATTTGTAGCAATTGTGATATTATTCTTCTAAATTTACAAAAATTATCTAAATAACAATTTTTCGATAAGATTTTATTTGTTCAAGAAATTGAATCAAAAATAATTCCATTAACATTTTGACCTTATAGAACACATGAATTATACGAATGTAAGTATTTCAGATGAATGATGAAAAGGTTTGTTTTTTGTTCTTACCTTTTTCTCTTTTTTTTTCCTTCCTTTTCACTGTGGGATAACAAACTTAACTAAAGAAAAGGACTTAAAAAGAAAAAGGAAACAACAATCACAGAAAAAGAAAAAACTTAGAGAAAAAAAATAAAACAAAAGACAAGATTTTTAAATAAATAAATAATTCTTCGGTTGTGTCATATAAATTGAAAGATTTTTAAGTTTAAAGAATTAATGAATTTATTTCGATTTATTAAATAATTATTACAAGAAACAAAACAAAAAAAAAAGTGGTGGAAACATTTATGTTAAGAAATTATAATTCAGAAATGAACAAGAATCTGAATCATTTTGTGGCTCTTCTGTATTTGTCATTTATATGGATTTACTAGACAATACAAAAAAAATACAGCCGACTAAATGTATAAGGAACAAAATGTAAGAAAGATATAGTAGACCTTAAGTATAGAGATAATTAAATTACTTACATTTTATTTGGTATAAGGATAAAAATAAATTGGGGTTCTTCATAATAATTAAGTTGAAGTAATTTTACGTCTTAATATTTATAAATTATATAAAAATTTGTCCAATTTTACAAATAGCAGACTAGAATATTTTTTTTTGTTCATTTAATAAAAATGTATACAAGAAAATGTACAATCAATCAATTTATTGCCCCTAATAATATCTGATCGAAGAGGATAATGATCAGTTTTATTTTATATTGAATTTTCCTTATAAATATTTAAGATTTTCATCTTATTTTTTTTTCCTTTTGTCTCAATTGTTGAGTCATCAATATTTTATTGTTCTAAACAAAAGAAAAAGATTAACCCTAATACTGTATGGGTACACGACGTGTATGTGAAAATAGACTTTAAGAATTCTGTAAGTGCAATAAAATGAATTTATTAAAAGATACATATTTTTAGTGATCTGTTAATTATAATTATTTTTAGAGGGAAGTAATTTTCTGTTGCATTGTTGATTATTTTATAATTGTAGCCCATCATAAACACAAATAAACAAAATGGTCGAATATAATTCGCCATATTAGCTTATTCACGTTTAAGTGGGTTAAGGAGGAAGAATATTTTTTTTAGATTTTTTATTCATTTCTGTTCGATGTTTAAAATAAATTTCTCTGAAATCAGAGCATTAAGTTCAAATTGAAGACAAACGACAAAATGATTTACTTCATATTTATATTTATATTTAGATTTATTTTAAATATTTTCTGTGCATTGATTTCTTCTGAGATCAGAATAATACAAAAGGGTTGACCCTATTTTTATTTTCTCATGGACTGAGTAGTAATTTTAATTCAGTATACTGTGGTAGATTGGCCTAACTTTCATAAGGCCACTGGCTATATATTGATATTTAGAATAATTAGGTGACCCCATGATTTGTAAAGTCCTTCAAAAAAAAAACAACACTAAATATTATTATAACCAAATAACAGTCATACAAAATTTAATCAATCAAATAACTGACCCTAATCTATGGTTTACCTTATATTTTCCAATATTACTTTATTTGATCAGAATTCTTTATTTACCTTTAATAAAAATATATATTATGGTAAAGGATTAATGTTATTTTATTTAAATATAACCCGAATTGAGCTTGTATATTATTATTTTTTTTAACCTTTTAACGAAAATGACTCTCGAGAGATTTCTTTTACCACAATAAAAAATCATTAAACAATTCCAATATAAAAAAAAAGAAAAGAAAATACGAACGTAATATCAACGGTATACGTTCATCTGTACGTTTCTCTAAAGTCGGATTTACAGCAAAAAAAAAAGTAAAGGAAAATAAAGGAAAATAAAGAGAAAATGTCTCAGCAACAACAAAAAAAAATATATTATTTTATGAATTTTTTATCTTGTGTGTTTTTTCCGCCCTTTATTTTTTTTTATTTTACAGAATATATGTTGAGATACACCCTATGGTTTTCTTCGTTCTCTTTCTCTCTCTCTCTTTGTGAATAATATTATCATCAGAAATATGTGTACGATGTTTTACATGAAATGTTGTTGATGTCAACACCACGAACATTGTGTACTATTTATGGGTGACGACCCAATGAAAATATAAATCCCATTTATTTTTTTTTTGTGTACTTGGGTCATCTAACACCAATCAACATTAACATAAAATGTTCACCATCATTATTATTATATAGAAAATTGTAATTTAAAGGATTATTGTAAATTGTATTTATGTTTTTGATGTTTTCTGTAGATGATATGTTAAATTAATTTCAATTATTGTTGTTTTTTTTAAAATAATGATAGAACTTTATGATCAACAATAATGATCTTTAGTTTTCTTCTTATTTGAAAATTTAACACAAAAAGCAAAAATTAATTTTAATGATCTTTAGGGAATCTGTTCTATTAGACAATTTTTACCTTTTTCTTTTTTAATTATTGTAGGGGTTTTTAGAAATAGAAAGTAAATCTTGTAGAATAGTTTCTGAAACATTATAAAAAATAATTAATATTTGTAGCATTGCATTAAAATTACCATTTACATTTACTGCCAACCTTATGACGTTTGTCTTCTCTGTGGAGACTTTCTACAAAAGGGTGTTAGATTTTAGAAAATGTGGAATCGTAAAGGGACAATAATACAAAAGTTTAAACTTCATAAACGTAGAATGTCCAAATTGATAAATAAAGTAAAATAAAACTGACCCAATTATAAATTAAATTAATTGTAATAAAAATTTTTTTGTCACATCCATCAATAATATTTCTTTCTGATTTGATTACTTTGACAAAGCAAAATTATTAGGCTCACATTGAAAAAAAAATTTATTCGTTACAGAATAAAAATAAAAATGAAATAACTCTCTATAGAAACTTTTATATCGTCTCAACTCAAGTTACATTTATTTTATTTTCTTTTTGTTCTTTTCTATGGTAAAGTTTTTTTTTTTTTTTTGTACAAAAGAATGAAGGAAAGTCTCTCAATTTGAGAAGAAAACAAAAATAAAAAGGGGAGAGAACTTCCAACAAAATAGAAAACGTAAAAAAAAAATTTATCATTATACTGCATTTATTTGTATAGATAAAAAAGTTTTTGACCCTCACTTGTTAAAGAAAAGAAAGTTCATCATGTGACCGACGAGAAGAAATTTATGTAAAAAAAAAAAGAAAAAAGTTTTTCTTTTTTATTTTCATAGAAAACTTTCATAAAAGAGATTTTTTTGTTTTTTTGGTATAAAACTTACCCAAAAGCAAAAAAAGCAAAAAAAAAAATCACTGTTTGTGTGTGTGTAAATATTTTGTGTAAGGTTGTGTAAGGTAAATTAAATTCATATAAACTGTTGCTCTCTGTAAATATAATTTAATCTTTAATTATTAATTTGTATTTATATTATCTTATAAGTAGATATTTATAACTCTACTTATACACATATTATTGTAATCCTTTAATTGACTTGACTTTATATTATTATTATTATTATTATTATTATTATTATTATTATTATTATGATTACATTAGATGTGCGTATAACCTTCTAATTCTTATTCTAATATTTCACACAATATTTATATATTATAAAATGAAAATAAATGTCAATTTTCTTAATGGAATTATCATCAGATGAAATTTATAAGATTGTGTGTGTATGTCGACTTTCATTAAAACCGTGAAGATTTTAAATTTTAAATTTCTTGTATTTTGTAGAAGAATTGAAAAAAAAGAACGAACGAATATTTTTTTTTGTTTTTAATTATAAGAAAAATAAAAAGATAATAAAAGCGAGGAAAATGAATTAAATGAAAATTTCTGAAAATATTAAAAAGTTTTAAAAGGTCAAACAAATTATTATGTTTTTTCTTCTTTTTCTTTTTTTTTTTTGTTTATAAATTTAAATCTTCATCAGAGTCAGAGAGTGTAGTCCATATAATTATAATAAGTATACAGATTATTGTTAAAAGGGAATTTATATTGTTATATATGTTTTTATTTTGTACATATGGACTGTAAAAGTTACAAAGGGACTAAAACCCTTTAAACGTAAATTTAACTTGAATTCATTTTACATAATTCATAAAAACAAAAAAAGGTTCTTTTTGTGCCTATCCTTTTTTTACTCACATTTAACGGCATTTACGTTTTTTGGAATTTTAAATTCTCTGTTTTGAATTAAATTTTCAAAAATTTACAATTAAATTTTAAAGAAATTCTGACAGGTTGAGAACAATTATTAATTTCTGTATTTTTTTTTTGGCTTCACATTGGATGAAAAATCTAATCAATCACAATGAAAAAGTGAATGGAATTTTTTTTTCTCTTCCACTTCTACTTCTAATCTCATTCTTATCCCTTTTATTCTTATAATTTCTTTAAATCCAATTTAAATCAGAATTTGTCTTTAAACATTTAAAAAAAAAAAAAAAACAAAAAGTTCATTCATCATTTTCTTACTCCTTTTTATATCTCTCTAATTTTCCTCATTCTTCGTCTTTTTCTTCTTGATATCTAAAATGAAATATTTCTCATAACAAAAAATTTCTCAATTTTATCCCTTTTTTTATTATTCTTCATTATTGTTTGAGAATTAGTTTTTCGCAATTTATAAATACATCCTGATGATGTTTCTATTTAAGAAATTACTCAAGTAGGACAAATATTGTGAGTCAGATATTCACAATATTCACAATATTTTTCCAATAAATAAATATCGTGTAACATCATAATTAGGAAATATACAAAGAAGAAGGATCAAACAACAAGACCAAATCAAATCAAAAGACAAAATAAAATCAGTGAATTTTTATTTTCAAAAAAAAATAAGAACAACAACAAAACAAACTTTAAAATAAATTATTTTGGACCCAAACAAAAAAAAAAAAAATATGTCAAAATATTTTTGGAATCTACATTTTCCTTTGGTACCAAAAATTAATAAATACATTTTCTCGTATACACCATTACATGATTAATGTGGTAAAAGATCTGAATTTATTATGATTAATGGGTGGGTGTGTGGAACGGATGGTTAACAGCCTGTTAAATGTGAACGTGAACGATTTGTATTATTTTATATATAAACGAGTACGATTATTTTCGATGAGGGTTGATACATAATACTATCACATTTATTTGATTTTAACCAAATATTAACTTTATAAATTTTTTGTTTTGTTGAAAAAATTGGATTTCTTTTGAAATCTTAAATTATAGAAGTGAACAAAGTGAGTGAACAAAGTCAAACAATTCTTTAAATATTCATTTTTACGTTATCCTTCTAAAGCTGTTTTATTAAGTATCTACAAACTACATTTTCATTCATTTTCCTTTTATTTTTATTGATTTTTCCATTTACCATTCGTCTTCTTTTTTTTTTTTTACTCCTTTTCCGTTCCCAGTTTTCTTTTTGACGACACGAATTTTCAAAACAAAGTTACGATCAGTCTATTTTATTTGCAAGTAGAAAAAGAAAAAAATGTAACATTAACATAACTCTTAACAGAGGATGTAAAAGTTATCTCATCCGAAAATTACAAGACGAAAAGAAAAAAAAATATATATATAAAAGGAATTTCTAGGAATGATAACGATATATTTACGAGTGCGTCTTTTGTAAATATGAATGTAGACAAATTGTCAATTCTAAAGAAATTTAAAGTAAAATAGAAATAAAATATGTACAATATTTTGATAAATGAAAATATTTCATTGGAAAAAAAAATAGAGAAGAATTGCACAACTAAATTATGGGAAGTTATTATTTTATTCATGAATAAAGTACAGACAAATTATTAAATAATTGCTACACGAAGAATATTTAAGTGTAACTTTCTTACGGTATCGAACTAGCAGTTGAGTTCCTTACACTAAATAAATAAAAATAAAATCTATAAAAAAAGAATTCTTAAAGTTTTCCTTAAATTCATTCACTAAAGAAATTCTTGTTTATATTTTTGGAATATTTTTACGAATATCGGAAACTTCTACAAAATATTTTAAACTTAAATGGTCTGGAATAAATGTATGTATGTATGTATGTCTGTCTGTATGTTTGTATGGCTGTATTTCGGTATGTCTGTATGTCTGTATGTATTTTATTTATTTAAAAGCTCACACTAGAAACTAATTGATATATTTTTAATTGTGATAGAAATAAATGAGATTTTTTTTCCCCAGTTTTTTTTTTATTTTAATAGAAAATAAGAAGAAAATGAAAAAAAACAAATACTTGATGAAAAGTGAAATTAAAATTCTAAATGTTTTATAATATAAATAAAAGTCATCTATTAGAATTGATGGAAGGAAAGCATAAGGCGTAGAAAGAAAAATAAAAAAAAAAGGAAGAAAATATAGAAAAAAAATAAACGACCTGAATTTAAAAAGTCTTTTGGAATTTATTATTATTTTTTACTCTCTCCTCGTTTAAGTAATTGCTTTTTCTATGTTTTTGTTTTTGTCTTTTTTTCCCCCACTCCTTCTATTTTATTTATTTATTCCTTTTTTTTCTCTCTCTCTCTCTCTCTCTATTCAGGATCAAAAAAAAAAAATATGTCAAAATAGGAAATTGAAAAATTGTGAAGTAGGTTAAATATTTTGTGGTATACGTTTACGTATGTTAAAACCGTAAAAATTCTAACGTTTACGTTGAATAAAAATTTTAATGTTGAATGAATTTGCATTCTTAATGTTTCGATATCAAAAAAAAAATAAGTATATATATAAAGGGTTTCATCACTCAAGAAATCTGTTAGTGACTTTAGATCCCAAAATATTGATTGAAGATTAATATTTTAATAACAAAAAAAAAAGGATTACATTTTTTTTTTATTTATGGTTTCTCTAATCCTAAAATCAAAGAAGTTCTGAATTTTGATTGATTAGAATTAGAATGTATAAACAAAAAGAATGTTCTAAAGAAGAGTATTTGAAATTGTTTTTGGTGCTGTTGTTGTTGTTTTTGTTGTTGTTGTTGTTATCTTAATTGTAATTATTACGCTTTAAGGGCTTTAAATTTGACCCCAAATATCTAAGGGTAAAATATTATGTTAATTGAACGATATAAGAAGGTCCAATAAAATTATTGTATGTTTTAAATAAATTTCACATAAACACGCAAGTTTTTATTATTTTTAATTATGTAGAAAATGTTAAGATAAAAAACAACAACAAATAAAAATTATTATTAATGTTTTAAGGAAAAAATGGACGGAATAATTATTACACGTTCATGTATAAATGTTTGTATTTTTCTCTATATGCCTTTAACAGAGTAAAAATATGTGTCAAATAAATAAACGACTTTGTGGTGATATTCACACTATATAAAAAAAAAACAGGAGAAAAACAAAACCAGTAACAGTAACACCAAACACCCAAAATGTGATAAAAAAAACAAGTATGACAAATGAAGGAAAAATAAAAATAAAAATAAAAATGAGAAGAGAAGAGAAGGGAAGGGAAAAAAAATATGAACAAATCTATGAGATGTGTGAGGTAGTGTTTGGTCACAACAATTGTGGTCAATTTAAAATATAGTCTCTGCTGGTGTTTGGTTGTGACTGATAATAATGGGATTCTATTTTATTTTCTGTATTGTGGAGTTTTTATTTTTTTATGAATTATTATTAGAACAAAGAAAGGTTTATATTTTTATAATTTATTGATTTCGCATCCTATATTTCTTATGTGAACATTTATATAATGAAGTCATGTAAAAATGGAACGAAATTATATTAAGATAATCTTTTTTTTTATGTTGGTTTCAGTATTGATATGTCATTAGAACTGTTTCATTATACACACATACACAGTTATACACTTAAACGCACGATTATAAAAGCTTAACATTAAAAAAAAGTTCCGAGGTTAAATATCTAATTTGAAAATATAATTATTAGTTATTAATTTCTTCCTCTGGTACTCTGTATTGTCAGTGAAAAATAATAGAAAAATGGGTAAACAATCAATAAAAGTATGGATGGTTTAATATTCGGTATTTGTGAATTTAATCGAAATTATTAAAGAAAATTAAAAATTTATACAAACATAATTAATAAACAATAAGCATTATCACGTTCAATGATTCACGATATTTTCTTTATTTCTATAATGATAAGTTTTAGGTGTTTATATCAATATTTTCAGAAGGAATCAATGAACTGACAAAGTATATCTCGATATTCATTACTCCATCTTTGAGTTTTCTTTAATCTGCATGTTTCCTAAAGAGCAGGCTATGTGCCGAATCAGGATTAAAAACGCATGTGCAGATGCTAGGTGGTTCAGAACCCACCTCAAAAATAGTAGGTCTCATCTAAAGTGGACGTTAAAAAACGATAGACAATGGTTATATGGAAGATATCCGCAAAAAGCCAATGAAACAAACACAAAGGGAGAAGAAGAAGAAGATTTTTCTTTAAATTAAAATCATATAATTCTTAAATAAAATAGAAAGTATAATATTAAAAAGCGTCGAAGTACTCAATGTAAGTACTCTATATAACAATCAAATAATATTTACGACAAATAATTAATCAACTATTAGAAAAGAAAATATAATTTAAAAGAATTGCTTGCATTAAATTTCCTCATCAAAAATATTGCTAATATTTTTTTTTTTCTTTGTTCACAATAATTTTTTTTTCATTTCAATTCAACCAGCTGCCACACAAATTTGCAATAAATTCAGATTTTATATATCCACAAAAGAATATTAATTATATTCGTAATCATCATAATATTCCCAATGATGTGATTAAAATTTTTATGGTGACAATAAATTAAATGTTTAAAAATGTAAAAAAAAGGAAAAAGAAATCCTTCATTAAACGGTAACGGATGTCAGAAAAATAAAGAACTTTGTTAAAATCTATAAGTGTTGCGTGTTGGTCAACCATTTACATGCTTTATTTTTTTGTTCCTAGTTCCGATCTATACGAATATTAAAAAAGTTAAGTTCAACTGCTGTTGGGATCTTCACGAGTAAAATCATAAGTTTTCGTTTTTTGTAATATTTTATGCTATTTTTACCGGCAGAAAAAAACTTGTTAAGTTATCGGTATATCCACATTTGATAACGAGTACCTTAATTTACATTAGGATTTTCGATTAATGTAAAAGTCTTACATTAGTCTAGTATGCAAATCTTTAAACTCAATCGAATGTTTGTCATCAATTTTTTAGTATTTCCCTGATTTTAGGTGGAATTATAAGAAAAAAAATCTAGAAAAGAGAAAACGATATAAAACGATTCCATTTTATTTCTTATTAAATAATACAATTTTTTATTTTATTGAATTTTATAGAAAGATTAAAAATAAAATAAAAATGTGCTCATTCAAAAAACTTTCAAACTTCTAAATGTCTAATGGTAAATTGTGCTAAAGTAAAATAAAAGTAAAATAATAAACCAAGAGAATTTAATTTAACAAAAAAAATAAAAAACTTTTTTTGATATAAAATCAGTTTTTTCCTCTGTCATTTATTTAATTTTATTTTATACGTAAAAATGAAACAAAACATCTGGAAACTGGATAAACATTCAACAAATGATTTTCTATTATACAATATTTCTACAAACGACTAACTCAAAGTTTATCAGACATCTTCATAAAGCTTTTTTATTCAAGTATTTTTTGTTTTGATTTTCTTTTCGTTTTCGTTTTCGTTTTTTTTTCTTCAATTTTTATCCTTCTCATCGAACCAACCACACAACACCAGACATCCGACTCTAAATCCATCTTTTATTTTTTATTATTGTCGTATAACAAAGACGGTTGACAGAACGTACAGACAAGTTTACATAATTTTTTCATCAAAATCTTTTTTGTGTACAAAGGACTAATAAAAATTATGTTAATTATTATTCCAAAGAAAATACAAAAACAATTACATTAAACTGAATTTTAATACATTAAATAAATTATTTATAAAAATTTTGTAATAAATATGACGAAGGAAATAAATTTTATTTAAATAATGACAAAAGTGTCCAATTTTTTTAAGAACAAATTATGAAATTTTCATGAATTTTCTATAAAATGATTTTGAAGAAAAATAAAGTAAAGAATTTTGCAACGATTTAGGCAAATTTTATTCTATATGGGTTGCAAAATGTTGTAGAATTTTCAATAAATTTTAATAATATTAAAGATCGGTACTTTTAAAAATGCACAACTCTGATGAAGTTTTGTGCTAGATAACTCAAAAACACGCGAAGTGATTTCAATAAAATTTGGGAATTGGTATTTTTTGGTCCAGCATAGAACCATATTAATTTTAAAGAAGCAATTGCTTTGGAAAAATCAGTTTTTTAAAGATTGGGATTATGGTTTGGGAGTGATCGCGGCACATGGCATACAACGTTTTTGGAAAAAATCAGTTTTTCGATGAATACGTGAACTGATTTCAATAAAATTTTTGGGATAAGTATTTTATTATATTAAAGGATGTTTCCATGGAGTGATTTTCAGAATTAGGGTATATTGTTATCCGTTCGCGGACAATACTATCGCAAATATCATTCGACAAAGCATACATCCATACTTACCTGTCGTTTTTAAATAATTCTTCATCTGTAGCAGATTTGTGTTGTTGTTTTTATTTTGTGACATTTTTTTTCTCTACGAGCTGTCCAAACATAAAAAATTATACAAAAGTGAAAAATATAATTGAAAAAAATTACTTTTTTATTATTTTGTTTAATATTTTAATTGTTATATGTGTCTGTATTGTTTATGTTTAAAAATTTGACAATTTAGAGGAAATATTTCAACGTATATTTGTCTCTCTCTATCAGAGTTCATACCCTTATTTATAAATTTATAATTTTCCAATATTGTGTATTGAAAATCAATAAGAATAAAATTAATTCATTAATTTTCTGAGTACCAAATATAAACCAACAACCAACTGAAAGTTTCTGGATCTTCATAAATTTTTGAATTCGTATTTATTAATAGATAAATGTAAACAAAAGTAAGAACTATTGAAGCTATAGACTTTTCATAAACTCTTGTAAAAATTTTCTCGTGCCCACTAGATAGCGCCAATGTTGATAATGTGCAGATTTTTCAAATAAAGTAATAGTTTTGGATTTAAACAACAATTACAAAATAATATAATAAACGCATGGGAAAAGTTCAGGTTCTAATTTCACCAAGAATACTACCATTTTCATCTCCTACAATTATTACACCTTCCAATACACCGTTTACAGTACTGGTAACTCCAGTTGCAACATTACCGACGATACCAAATAATAATAAAAAAATTAAAATCAGATGCACTAAGAAGAATATAATTGAGAGAAGATTAATCTACTCAAAATTTTGTTTTAAACTTACTTGAAATATTAGGAAGAAACACAGTATACTTTAACGCATTTTATGTATGTGAACACTATAACTCAAAACGCGTGAAATGATTTCAATGAAATTTGGAAATAAGTATTTTAGAAGCCGATATATTTGGGGTGTGATTGGGGCACAGGGTGGAGCACCCCCACACACATTTTTTGGGAAAGAAAACAGTTTTTTAAGAACATGTGATTTTAAAAATTTTTTGGTTTGCGTCTTGGCTTGAACTCCCATTGGTATATAACAGTTGAACATTCACTTCGTAGTAAAATAACTAATATTGTCTCCAATTTCATAAACAAGCCATTCATTTAAATCCAACAGAAAAATATATATCAAAAAATATAAGTTAGTGTTATTGTACACTAACTTATATTTACATAAAAATTGTAAAGATCTATTAATTTTCAAAGAAGATAAAGGGAACAAAACTGTATTTATGAACAAAACAGATTATCTATTTCCATAAAATGAAAGAACTATTAAATGATCGGTTAGAATATGTCATTATAAAACAAGATCCTACGAGTTCTATCTAAATAAATTTATAAAACTTCTATGTCTTTCATTATGAATAAGAACTTCATAATTTTCCTGGTGTTACACTTCCTTGATAATGAGCACGGCCAATATAAATAACTTCATGATTGCTGGTTCTTCCTCCAGGAACAGCATTTGATGGTACATTTCCGTTGCTTTCTTGTACCCAAGAATGTTCAGAACCACATAAAACCTTAAATCACAAATATTTTCACATTTACAACTGTTATTTTATATTTGAATGAATTTTTGTTTAGTTTTAAGTTTAACGATGACATTTTTTCTCACACTGTTAATGTTTAAGAGGAATATTCAGGCTATCCAAAAAAAAATAAAAGAAAACTCAACAAAAACATAAAATAGAAAATGTTAAAGGAAATATAGACAGACGTATAACTAGAAAAATTGTATGTTAGTTTATGTTAACCGGCAATTGATGACATTGAGTAGGATTTTTATTAAAATTTTATGACACATTTCAATGTAGTTTGTTCTAATAAGAGAGAAATTTTTATTTCAAATAAAATCGGAAAGAAAAAAAAAAAATTCCTTGGGGACACAATTCAATTAGAATTTGTTAAAGCAAAAAAAAAAATAGAATATATTTAGAAAAATTTCTCGGTAGCTATTTATTTATTCTTTACATTTTACATAGGGATTTCAATTGTACAATATTATAAATGATAAAAAAAAAAAGTGTCAAGGAAATACTACAAAATTTATATATTAAAGAATGGAAAAATGTTAGATAGGAATAAGGTATATGTTACTTTGTTGTGTACCCAGATATTTTCTTTATATAACATCGCGCATATTCAAGGTAAAATTTAATTAATGTTTATTTCATGGTAGATTTGTTTCCTTCCTTTTATCCGTTCATTTCATACAATAAGAAATATTTACAAAGTCATTTATTCATTTGTGTGTGTAGTGTGTGTGTTTGTGTGTGTGTGTAGTGTCTTCATGTAATTTTTTTTATTATTAACATAAATTTAGCGTTATAGTTGGAAGATTTAATTTTTAATCAAATTATGAACGATTAATTTTATCAATTGTTGGTTCTTTGCATCGGACCAAATAAAATAAATAAAAGACAATTACGTTAATTTTTAATCCAGAGTTCTGATTTTTTCCAAATTAAGTTAATTCGGTTGTGCAATTCGACATGAGTCTTTATTGTCCAACGTCAATTTATAGGTATACGATTAAACATTTTTCACTTAAGTTTAATAGAAAAATGACAGCGAGAAAATTATTTCTTCTATTGTTATAAATTTTTTCCCCCATTTATAAATTGCATTAATCAAAATTATTAATTTAGTGTATAAGTGTAGGGTACATATATACGCCGACGTCTAAAACATGATACTACAATTAAAATCCTTTTTAGAAATTTTACGTTTCATATTTATTTATTGATACGTCAATCTCAATATAAAAAAAAACCCATTGGGGGTGTTCTTAGTCTATCAATTTATCATCGTCATGAAATTGATATATTTTTTTTTATATAAAAACGAATAGACAAAGTGGCAAAACGATGGTATAGTACGATAAAGTGGTAAGGTGAATGAGTTGGGTGGTATCTCTAATTAAAACCTATAAATAACATATTGGCCAATATATTTAGTAGGTACTTGTTGTTTCACAGCATTGGTGTATGTCTGTCTTTTAGCTTTTCATTATATGTAATATTAAATTATAAGAATAAATGAATCAAAAAAAACATTTTTATCGAAAACAATAATCCAAATTGAAGAATTCTAAGTTCTGACGAAAAAAATCCTTTTTATGTTTAAATATGTATTGGATTATTTAATAATAAAAAATTAAATTTATTAACTCCTCTCCCGAAACTTTATAGTTAGCAACAACACTGTGATAGTCAGTTGAGGCTTATTATAAGCAAATTATATTCATACTAATAGGAAGATACACGCACATATTTGTTTTCAAATATACTAAACATAGTTTAAGATTTTTAATGGTCTATAAAATTTCATTGTTATTTTGTGGTTACTCTTACTAAATTTTATGTAGTCAAATTTGTCAACTGTGTTTATACTTTTTTTTTTTTCTTCATAAAACAACAAAACAAAAGTTTATATTTAGGAATACCATATGTCCCAACTATGCTGAGAATAAATACACTAAAACTAAAAAACAAACAAATATAGTAAATTTATTTTCTTCTTCTTTCACAATAAATCATCTTCACGTATATATAAACTTTGCATATTTTGTCTTCTGTATACCCATCATCATTTTTGCATACAGTATTTTATTTATACAAGTGTTTTACAATTTTGAACAAATTTCTACTACTATCAGACAGACAGACAGACAGATACTTACGACAGAAAAGATAAATATTTTTATACTTAGAAGAGAAAGAAAAAAACAATAGTTGAATAAAATCACTTTGTTTATTTCTTTTATTTATTATTGTTTGTTTTATTCCACAAAATAAATATATGAATCTCTAAGTTTTTGTTTGTCTTAAAGTGTTAATTAAATTAAAATTTATAATAAAAGACAAATAAAATTTAAGAGAAATTAATTGTTCTTGTTGTTATGTGTCAAAGTTTTTATTTTAGAATTACAGAATGGGAATTATTTTCTTTCTTTCTTTTTTAATTCTGAAATTTAAATTATTCGTATTTATGAAAAAAAAACAACGCAAATAATTAATACATAAAATTCATTTTCCTTTTATTTCATATTTTCTACATAAAGCTTTTATTGATTATAAACTCGTAATGATTTTTAAATCCTCTCATTTTAGTTTTCCCTGAAAATAAAAGCAAACATATATAAACACAAACACACAGAAGTAAAGTATTACATGGATAAACGAAAACTTCTATCATCAAACTGAACGAAATATTTATAAGTAGTGCGGAGTAGTAGAGATGAAAGAAGGGAATGGGAAAGAGATAAAATTCATTTTTGAATTGATTAAAAAATGATCAAAGTATTCTTTAGTTAATAATTATAGAGAATGTAAAATTGTTACTATCCATAGCATCATATTTCATTCAACTCCATTTGAAAAAAAATACAAACGAACACGACTTTATTTAAACTAAAAAAAAACTCTTGCAAAAAATGTACAGATTCCATCTGATGATTGATAGACTTGCATATTTTTTTGTTATCTCATAAAGACAACTACTACATTGATGGTGTTAAAAATAAGGAAGTCACGATAACAGATCAATATTGAAATGTCACAAGAAAGGATTGTAAAAAAAAACAACAAAAAAATAATCAAATCTTACATCATAAATCCTGAAACTGATTTGATTCACGCACCATCTTTATTTTTTTATATACACAAGTTTTTTGTTTTCTTCCTTTTTCCTTTTTTGCTTGTTATTGTAGTTGTTGTTTTTATTGTGACATGACAAATTGATTCTTATTTTGTTTTGTTTATCTTAAGAAAATCTCGAATAAAAATTTTGATGGAAAGAAAATATATTTATTATATTTTAATGGAATGGAAAATCAACTCCTCCTTGAATATACTAAGAGAAAATCTTATAAATAAAATGGATTAGGTATATTTTTTTTCTCTCTTATTTTCTTTTTTTGTGAATTTTGATCGTAAGAAAAACATCAAAGGATCAAATTATATTATTGATGTGCTTGCTATATTCGGTATTTTCTTTATCGTATGAAATCTAACGATATATGAATCCTTTTTGAATTCTTTTTTTTTAATAAACAAGAGGACCCATTTTATTTTACAAGGATAAAAACGAAAAACAAAATCTGTTGCGTGTTTTGCCTTGTGAGAAAATCTTTAGTTTGAAATCAAAAGTCTTGTTAAAACTTTTGAAAGTATTAAACGAAAAATAACACAAGAAATTCTTATTAAAATAAAAATATTATTAATAATCCAGTGATTTCAATTTCGCGGGTTAAACAGCTACGAAGTTTTGATTGGTTGTATCAAACTGGTTAAACCACTACCCAGTTTTGATTGGTTGTCAGAAATTACTGATCACACAACAACCCAGTTTATATATTTGAGAAAAAAACTTTTTGTTAAAATATTTTCACTACTAAAACCGAGATAGCGAACTTTAGTAATTAAGGTTTAAATCTTTGATTTCAAAAGAAATTTTAAATGAAACAGAAAAAGAACAAAAGTAATTCGACTCATAAAAAAACAAAAATAAAATATTCGTAGTTCCATTTATCTAAAAACCTAAACTACAGAATGAATATGTAATTCTGGTGGAATTCTTTTAGTAAAAAGAGTAGATTCATTTTATGTTTATCTTAAAATTTAATATATTTTAATTACTTTACATAATACAACAATTAAAAGAAATATGCTATACTTAAAAAAAACACATATTCGAAAAAAAAAACTGGATTGGTACAAAGCTCGTAATGCATTATTAAACGACAAGACTGTAAAAATAAAAATTTGTGAATACCTAATTATTTGTAAAAATTTAATTATTTTTCTTTCTTTTTTTGGCATTAAATTATAGTTGCTTTACAAAAGATTTATTCTGTTGCATGATGGTATTTAACAAAAGCAATTGCAGCTAATTCCTTACAAAATTCTTCTAAAACAATAATCGATTCAAATAGAGGATCACTGTATTCATCATTATCACTAAAAAAGAAAGCATATCATTTTAACAATTAAAAGATTGAATTTAAAATTTCAAACCTCAAAACTGGAGGATTTGTCAATAGTCTTTTTCCTGTCTCGATTATTTTATTTTGAAAGTTTTCAATTCTTGGAATTTCTAGAAGTAGTTGTCTAGCTAAAGCTTGCATAACAGACCATAAAGTTGTTGCACCTGCGCTTACAGGAATTTCCGGTCTCAATAAAATTTCATGTAAAAATGGATGAGGAAGTAAAGCTAATTTAGATAGAATTGCAATTATCTGTAAATAATAGAATATTCATGAGACGCTGATTTAAAAGAACATTACTCCTCATAACTTACAGCTAAATTAAGTTCATATTGTTGTGATGCCATATTTTTAATATGTGAAAATAACATTTTTAGTAAAGGACCTTCATTAAAATTCTCTTCTGATATTCCACTATCATTACATTGCGATCCTTTTTTATTATTTGTTGAATTGGTATTAACACTTTTTGTTAAACCCAATGAAGTACTTGGAGAAACTAGAAAATATAAATGTGAATGTCAATATTTTTTAAAAGCCTAACAATTTTAATTTACTTGATTCTGGTCTGGAATTACGATCAGAAGAAACGGCTTCAATTGGCCAATCAAATTGTTCAGTCCTTCTGATCCAACATTGATAATGACGACTAGCATCTTGAACATATTCTTCATAACATGTTCCACCACCTTCTCCAATTATTTGTCGTGGTATAAGTAACAAAAAGCTAAAAGTTTAAAAAGAAAAAAATTAATTAAAAACAAAAACTAAAAAAAAACGAAATTTTACCTGTTGATTATTTTTAAAATATTACTTGGTGCAAGTGTTCTTGATTTAATTGGACCATCAGCACTTCCTCGTCTTTTTTCACGTTCATCCTCTTCATCTGACCAGCATTGAACTGTTTGTACTGATGAATCAAAATAGCCACGATTGTTTATATAAAAAAAGATCATACCATGAAGTACTCTATCATTTGGATTATCAAGTAATGCCTTCAAATATACAAGAAATACGAATTAAAGTTATATAATGAATTTCTGAAATAGTTCAATTAATTTCATGAATTTCTAAATTTAACTAATTAAATTATTTTTGTTACTCATTAATTAATCTTGGGTTCACAAAGTTCAAAGATAGAACAATAAATGAGTAACCAAAAATATATAGCTAGATATAAAATGTTGTCTGGTGTATACAAAACCTCTTCTATTAATTTAATTTTAGTAATGTAAAACTTAATAATTACTTCAATAAATTGTAATGTTTGAAATAAGAGGTCAGAATTATCTTGAGCATTTTCAATTATAATTGTTAATAAAACATCACTTCCATTTATTTCTTCAATTTTACAGTCCCCCACTAACCATGTTGCAATTTCTGAAAATTAAATTAAATAAAGTTAATTAGGTGTATTCTTTATATTTCTAATTTTTCGAAAAGAATAAAACAATAATTAATGGTAAAAATTTTTATCGTCCACAAATTATAAATTTGCAGAATTCTCATGGCTTTTCAATTTTTTGTAGATATTATTCTTTATTGTCACTCAAATATTTTGCCATACCAAAATTATATTAAAATGATATTCAAACACAGTTATAGCACGCATGATATATTTCTGACTAACTGGATTATTTTTATAGAAGCCAAATTATTCATTTAATAAATTAAACTTATTCAAAAAACAGATAAAATTAGCCTTACCGTTAGTCAGTGAAATTGAATGAAATTGTCTTATAATTTTAGCAGCAAGTACTGTCATAAATGCAGCATGTACATCAAGCATCATTGGTTCAACAATATTTTCTAATAAATCTTTTCTTAATCTTTCACCTAAATATGGTAATAACGATGTACATTCACGTGCTAAACAATCACAGTAATCAATCCAACATAAAAATTCATATAATTGTGGTCGTCCTATAAAATGTTCAACATCTGAATCTCGTGGAAATAAACCCCATGACACATTTGCTTCATCAATATCTCCTAAATCCATATCTTCTGGTATACGTTGACATAATTCAACAATTTTATCAACAACCAATGAACATAAAAATTTTAAACTTGATTGAACGGCACTACAATTTGAATTTATTGTTGATAATGATGCCAATATTAATGCACCTTCACATGATCTTACTATAACAGTACTATCCTAAAATATTGATTGAGAGACGACAATACATTATACTTTATAAAAATATTTTTAATGGCATCTTCGATTTTTGCAATTAAATTTAATGCTTTAAATAAATTTTTGAGAATAAAATAAAAACGATTAAATGACTAAATTAAAATTTACAGAAAATCGAAGATACTAACAAGAAATTAATTAGAAATTTACCGGACTTTCAAAATATGATAATATTGCGTCCAAAAGAGTTAATCTTTCACCTTCCTCACAATCACAAATAATTTGATTTTCATCCAAATTAACTTCAGTTTTTTTATTATCACAAATTTTCTCTGCTTCCTCACTATTTTCTATTTTATCACTTTTTGTTTCGCAATCTTGCTGTTTTGTAATATCGTCGTCATCAACACTATCATCATGAAGTATTGAAATCCTCCGAATATTAACTTCAATTTTATTACAATCAAATAAAGAGTTTTTAGTCGGCATTTTTGTAATACGATTTCCTTTTATAGCCAAACTAACAGAAGTTGAATGTTGATGGGCTGGCAAAAATATATGAACAAGAAATGGGTCTTTTCTCACTAAACCAGCCACAGTTACTAAAAAAAGAATTTCTTCACTTTCATATGGTGAGACAGATTTTCCGTTGCATAATTGCACTAATTTCTGAAAAAAGTATTTTGTTTAGAATACCATTAAAAAAAGATAAGAGAAGCAGCTCAGACTAGTATCATATCTTTTGATTGGCCCAAATTATTTTAATTTTAATCTGAGATCAGTCTTAAGATGTGACATGAGCCAAGGTAAGATTTAACAAAATAATTAAATACCTGGACAGGTTGAAAAACACTGGCATGATCAATTGGTGGATTTTCAAGACAAGATAGAAGACGACGTGTCCAATTTAAAATAGAAATTCGTGCCCCCGGAGGTGTATCCGTTATTGCAAGCTCTGCTAAAATATCTAAAAAAATTGAATTAGTTAGTTGTAAAGTAATCAACCTTATTTATTAAAAACGGAATTTACCTAAAAGTCTATTATTTAATAAAAAGTTAATACACTCTGACGAGTTTTTAACTTCAGCTTCAATATTTTCTAATTTAACTTGTTCTTCCTTTATTAGAATTTGTAACATTTGTTCTAAATGATTTGGAATGTTTGTGTCGTCAAGATGAACTTTTGGTAATGTTTTATCAATTGAATAAAAGTTTTTTACTAATTTCCAATGATATTCAAAATCTTGAAGAGATGATGGTGGTGGAGCAAGCTATTAAATTTCATAACAAAAACATTAGCATACATTTGATAATCTATAAATAAATCTCAAGGACCTATCAAATAGTATGTTTACATTACATAATAAAACTATATAAAATTCATATATATTTACCACATCGGCAATTGCGTCTGTTAAGCGTCCAAACATTGTATTTATATTTGACAACTTTTTACAAATGAACATGTGCCACAAATTAATAATTAGATTTCATTTTCACAATTTTCTTTTAATGTTTTTAACTATTTTAATTTTGCAATAATAATAAACGTCAACACAAAGCAACACAAATTAGCACTAGTTGACAGTCTGATTTTTACAATTGTATTTTAGATTTGTGTTGTCAGTCTTACATTGCACTATAATAAATTTTAATTTCAATAATTTTTAATTCACATCCTAAACGTCATTATGAAAATAATAATTGTACTACATCGTTAAACAACATGATTTGTTGCACCATTAACATTCTAATCGGATTGCAATCAGAACCTAATAATTATAATTATTTCAAATAGAACTGTAAAAACAATGAACTTTTTACTGTGGATTTACTTTTCAGTTCATTGGCGAGAGAATTAATGCTGAAATACAGTTCATAATTACTGATCCGTTTTTTGATTTGAAATAATCAAAAATTTCCTGAAAAACAAACCAAACAAGCAAATAGGAAATCTATTTTTAATTTCGATTATTCCTGATCGATTTTTTATAAATTTTTGAATTTGCAAGACATTTTTCAAATAGAATATATTTTATACTTGCCATAAAATATCCATTGTTAGTAGCTGATAGCTTTTAACAATTTAATTACTGAAAAACAATACATGTTAATTCTTTTTTTTTTTGGATTTTGATAAATATATATATTTTTCGATGTTAATCTTTATTAATCGATTATTATTGCAAATTTAATGACATTTTATTTTTGTATAAAAAGTAGTACTAGAATAAGTAAACAAATAAAATATGCTACAAAATAATTTATGTCAAATTCAACAAAAACTGTTTTTAAGAATAATAAAGACAGTTTGTTTAAAATGTTTTTGAATGTAATAACAATAATGAAAAACTCAAAAATGATTTTTCATGTGTTTTCAAAAGATAAGAATTTAATGAAAACATGAACCTGTTTTGTAAAAGAAAAGACAAATTTAATATTAAAACACCGACCAAGGTGGCAACATGGCAACATGCTGACGTTTGGAGCGGGAGGTACCGAGTTCGAATCTCGACCGAGGCGGGATGGAATTTTTCATTCGGCTAATTATGTACTAAACATACATAAAGTAGTGGGCAATGATTAATAACATCTATGACCCTCCGGCCGGTGTGCAGGATAAGGTTTTAACCGAACGATTCTTCTTAGGAAATCTGCATGTTTTCCTAAGAGCTGGCAATGCGCCGAATCGAATTAAAAATGCATGTGCAGATGCTAGGTGGTTCAGAACCCACCTCAAAAATAGTAGGTCTCCTAGTTACTAATAACCTTAGTCGTTGATGTACTAGGTTAATAAAAAATTGAAATACAAATACAAATACAAATATTAAAACGTCGAGTCGAGAATTTGCAGTCAACACTTCAAAGCAGCTGACTTTTAAAATAATATTAAAATGAGTTAATTGAAATAATTGTAAATTTCTATGTATCCAAATTCACAGTTCTACTTCTTAGGATTTAATTTCAAGTCAAGTTGCTCAAATAGAATTCTTGCGAAAAGAAATAGTAAAATTGTTACTTCTATTTCAAAAGAATCAAGTCTCACTGAGTTTGAGTTAGCTGATTCTAGCCACACTTTTGACAGTAGCCATCCACACTTTTCACAGCTAGGGGAAATTGTATGGTGGAGTAGGGGAAATGATTTTTTCATGCTACCATACTATATTTATTATAAATATTTTAAAAAATTATTAAATAAATAATAAAAAGACAGTAATTTCAAAATAATTTGTTTTATTTATATTTTTAGTTCTTTCAGAAATGTTTTTTTTACAGCAAATACATAACAAAATAATGTAAATGGATATGAAGAAATTTAATGCTTATCCGTGACCACTTTTCGTAAGATTTTAATTTGTTTATAACTAAAGGCTGCACGGTAGATTTTATTATTTATATAGATTCCTAAAGTTCCAAGGAACACTCTAAAATATAGTTTGATTAAGTTCACTGGTAGATCTCCACAAAATAAATCCATTTATGTCAGCATCACATTTTTCCGAGGATATTTTTTTTTATAAACAATTCCATTTGTTAACAACTAAATTATGCACGGTGGATTTTATATACTCTATAGATGCACTGGAACTTCAGGAACACACTAAAAATAAAATTCTGGTCAGTTCATATTTTAAACTTAACAAATTAAATACTTTTATGACTGCAATGCATTTGACAGTTTTTTATCCGTGAAGAAAAAAAATTTATTAACAAATGAATTTGTTAAAAACAAAACAGTGCACGGTCTGTTTTATTATTTATATTTAGTCACTGGAACTTTAGGAACAAGACAAAAATATAGTTTTATTTAGATTACTTTAAATTCATACACAATAAATCATTTTATTTCAACAATATTTTGACATATCGTTATACGTGCAAGACAAAAATTTAATAGTTTAATTTAAATACTGTAACTTAAAGAACATACGAAAAATAATTAATAAATAACTAATGTTTAAAAAAAAATCAAAAAAAAAATTTTTTTTAAAAATGTGTAGTAAAATTTTTTACTGCACACTTAAAAAAAATTTTTTTTTAAACTAACATTAATTTATTGGCTATTCTTATACTAATTCAAATTTATTTACATCATTTAATCTACTATTTGTTGGTAAAATATCTCAAAATCATTTAATATAAAAAAATATCAAACCAAATTTTTGAATGCGCGGCCAATTTTAGTTCAACATTTTACCACAGCGCCATCTAACATACAATATCCCAAACTTATATGACGCCATCTACATTTTTATTTTGTAATATGGATACTAATGCATATGTTTTATATTACATAAAATATGTTTTATAACTTTTTATGTTTTAAATAATATATAAATTCGTTATTTATTTTATTATAAATTCAATTTTCTTTTAAATTTATGGACACAAATTTCACACTGCCTTGCATGGTTTTTATTAATGTAGAAAAAAATGCTATAACAGTTTTTTAAATTAAACTACGACAGAATAAAAACAATAAAATATTTTTTTATTTATTTTTTTTATTTGATTTAATGCACTTATTACATATTATATTATGTTATGCTATCATTTGTGTAGGCTAAGGGAAAACCACTTTGCGTATTGAGCTCTTTTTGTAAAATGAAAATCATAAAAATAATAAATAATTTATTAAAAATAAAAAAATAAATTGTTCATCTTACTATTGTTATTGGGTGTGTATGGAATATCACACAATATTTCTTTGCATTGGCATAACAAAAAAAAAATAACAACAATTCAAATTTTAATTTAAATTAAATATCATTTCAGTATAATTTGGTGATACATATACTTACCATTCCATTACTTACCACCCTATATGAATCCTTAGATATAAATCAAACAAGAAAAAAAAAATGCAAAACCAACAAATTTGTTTCAATAAAATTTATTTTATTAATTACATCGATAAAAAATGGTACAAAAAATCTTATTTTTATTTTGTCTGAATATCGTTTATCCTTGCGCTCGGAAACGAGCCCTCCTGATGATTTGGAATTTAAATTCTAAATCATCAGGAGAGCTCGTTCTGAACGCCAACTACTTAATCTAAATATACTTAAAATTAAACTTAACTAATATTACATACATACACATATTCAATTATAGTTGGTTAATTGAATATGTGTATGTACATAATAATCACTTAAAACTACTCTTACGTTGCCTTTGAAAATTTAAGGCACGAACATCTTATGAAAAGGTGGTACACAGATCTTTTAAAAGTCTTCCATCTTGTTCTCTTCTTTAGTTGAGAATCCGAACATTCTGCTTCAACATTTACTTCTTCCGTTATTTCTTCTGTATGACAAGGTTCTATTTCCAATGAATTAGAACAATGTCCTAAAGAGTCTTCGGATGCAATCGAATCAGAATCTGATGTTGTTGCACATCTGGACTTTAAATAATCAAAATACGTAAAAGCATCAAGAATTTCTTTTGAATTTTCAGCTACGTCGAATTGAACTAGTTTTCGTCCTTTAAAAGATCTGATAAAAGATTTTCTAACTGTTTTTCTAATAAGATCGTTTATTATTTCACGCACATTAACAAAACTTTCACTTTCACAAGGAACTATAATGTTATTTGCTGTGTTGATAATAATTTCAATTATTTCGGAAACAATTAAAACATCACACGGAAACATAATATTGCCGAACTCCATTCTTAAATTTTCAAATGACAACTGAAAATTAATATTTGTTTATTTACTTTTATAGACTTTTTTTTACTTAGCCTACTTTGATTTAATTTAGAAAAAAAAATTAAGAATTAAAATAACAAACAAGGTGGTTTTCTTTCAAACAAAATAAAATAATGTTTAATTTTTAGTGTTAGGAAATCTGAGACTTCGAGAGTTTACAATTAATTTAAATTATAAAATTTAAAACAAAATTAATAGAACTTTTTGTAATTTAACCGGCGACATAATTTTTAAATATGTATATTTGTTGCCATCTAGGCTTTCATACTTAAATTAAGTTTTACCGTATTGAAATGTCAAAACTCAAAATATTATAAATTAAAATCGTAAATGTGAGGTTAAGATTTAAGAATATATTTATTTATAAATGTGTTCTGAAAATTTTAAATAAAAATTAAAAAATATATAAAAATGGAAGAAATTAATAGTGAAGTTAAAGTTTCGAATGATAATGAGAAAGTTTCAATAAATAACAAACGTTGTTGTGATGATGATCAAGAAGAAATAATTTATACAAATAAACAAAAACGTGATAATAAAAGAGGAAATCGAGGACAAAATAAAGTATTATCATCCAATCTACATAGATTAATGAAAATTAAACAATAATTATTTTATTTCAGTGACGTCCAAAACCTTTTAAGGAATCCCGAGATGTTAAATTGAGTAAAACATTGGTTGAAGGAGAAGAAAATGCTAAAAATTGTTCCTACAAAAACTGTATTTTTATTCATGATATTGAAACATATTTAAAAACAAAAGGAGAAGATATTGGGCCTTCATGTTGTATTTATTCAACGCGTGGTTATTGCCATTATGGATTAACTTGTCGTTTTGCACGTTCTCACATGGATGAAAATAATCATAACAAAGTCTTGGATACATATGATAAAAATACTAAAACTCAAACATTTAATCAGATTAGTTATGGTAAGTTGAGCAAAACCATATCATGACTATTATCTTACTTTATTTTTCTAGAGTTACAGATGAAGAAAGAAATCATACAATTTTGATATCTCTAAGAAACTAGTTGAAGAAATGGAACAAATTAGAATCAGTGAAAAGAAAACTGATAATGACGAACAGACGACAAATAATGATGACAAAGATTCTTCAGTTACAAAGTGTATTGGTTATTCTTCATACGCCGATATTATCAAAGATGAACATGAAAAGAAAAAAATTGATTTTCGAGAGAAACTTTTATTAAGTCCTTTAACAACAGTGGGCAATTTACCATTTCGGAGAATTTGTAAAGAATATGGTGCTGATGTTACATGTGGTGAAATGGCTTGTTCATGCCGCACAAGAATGGGCATTAACTAAAAAACATGTGTCAGAAGATATTTTTGGTGTACAAATCTGTGGACTTTATGTTGTGCTTTTGCTGCACAACTTTTAAATGAAAATGCATAAATTGATTATATTGATTTAAATTTAGGATGCCCAATTGATTTAATATATCAACAGGGTGGTGGAGTGCTTTGTTTCGTCCACTGAATATATTAGAAGTATTGATTAAAAGTTGTTCGATATTATTAGGTGATAAACAATTAAAACTCGTTAAAGAATTTATGCAAATGAAAGTGTTGCAGATGAATTGGTACCAAAGTTTGAGGAATGGGGGGCAAGCATGGTTACAGTAAGTATCTTTACTTTTACAATTAATTAGCCACAAATTGCTTTTTATTTTTTGTTTCATAAATTCATTTGCAATTTTATATATTTTTGTTTATTGGAATTTATAGGTTCATGGTAGATCGAGAGAACAAAGATATTCGAAAACAGCGGATTATATACAAAAATTTGCTGAACAAGCTAAAAATATTCCAATTGGTAATAGTGATATTCTTAATGACGAAAATTATAATGAAGCAACAGTAAGTTCCTTCATTAATTCAAAATATATTTTTAAATTAATTCTAATTCTTTCAATATTTTTATCAATACAGAAAATTTCTTCCATTGTGTTTCTGGTGTGATTGGGCGTGGACCTTTAATAAAACCATGGTTATTTCAAGAAATAAAAGAACAAAAATCATTAGATCCATCCAGTAAAGAAAGATATGAAATGATGCAGAAATATGCTAATTATGGTCTTGAACATTGACGTAGCGATACTAATGGAGTTCAAATACAAGAAAGCAATTATTAAGTAAAATTATATGTTAATAATAAAGCACAACAAAAACCGTTACAATTAATACATGCATTAGTTCTTGACAGTAAACATACCGACCAACAAACAATGGGTGCTGAAACAATTGTTGAAATGTATTTAGCTGATACAACAGATAATAGTCATTCAACAGTAATGAAAATAAATGATAATTTACAAATGGATACAACTACAACAACAACAACTACTACAGAAACACAAGAAAATCAAGAAGAAATTCGTACAAATATGAATGAATATTTATTAGAAAATGGTTTAACAAATTTTGATATAACAAATTCAAATTTATTAGACGGTAGTGCATTAACATTTGATAATGATTTTTTTAGATTAAGTAGTTGGCGTTCAGAACGAGGGCTCGTTTCCGAGCGCAAGGATAAACGATATCCAGACAAAATAAAAATAAGATTTTTTGTACCATTTTTTATCGATGTAATTAATAAAATATATTTTATTGAAACAAATTTGTTGGTTTTGCATTTTTTTTCTTGTTTGATTTATATCTAAAGATTCATATAGGGTGGTAAGTAATGGAATGGTAAGTATATGTATCACCAAATTATACTGAAATGATATTTAATTTAAATTAAAATTTGAATTATTGTTATTTTTTTTTGTTACTTTTTTTCTTTATTTGTAAAACTGTAAAATTATAGAAATACACATAAAAGAAAAAAAAGGAATAAAAACAGCAAAATTAAAAAACAAACAAAGAAACATAAAAGTTTAATAGCACCAATTAATTCTATTTGTTTATTATTTTTGTTTTGCATTGTTATATCTGCGTGTGTGTATCTATTGTTCCTGGTAATCATCTTTTAATATTGGTACACCCATATGTTTATTTGTAAGAAAATCAAATTCTGGACGACTTAAAATTGCATTTTTTATATCAGCCGGTTGTATTGGTTGTTCATTCGATGAACTAAACAAGAAAATAAAAACATTTTAAAGTTTCTGTTAAAGCATATTTGAAAATATATTACCTTTTACTTCCATAAGCAAGACATATTAAGTTTTCGGTGAAACTTTGAAATACATTGGCCAATATATTTTGTGCAGCTGGATAAAATACGTCTGGAAATAAATAAATAGATAAAAAAAAAATTAATAACCAAAAATAAAGTTTGAAAACATTTGAAGGGTTTTTATTGAATTAAGTTGTTTAGGAAAACATTTTTATGATTTCATAGGATTATTTGAATAAAGAAGAAGAAACATAAAATAAATAAAATCTCACCTGAAATAATCTCTTCTGGTTTTAATCTAATACCAATATCTTCTGTTAATTCAGCTATAAATTGTCCTTCTTTTTCAATACTATATGGTAATGGAATCCATATTTGTAATTTACTTTTATTATTTATTTCTGTTACAACATTTTTTTGTTTCACCCTATTATGATAATTATATTTAAAATTATCATCATTATGTTCATCATCATTTTCAACATCAATTATATCATCAATTTTTGTTATATTATTCATTTTATTTATTATAATATCATTTGTCCATTCATATATATCATGATTAAATGTTGTTGTAATATTATTTAATTTTTCCCTTTTTATTTCATTTTCAACAATTTCTTTAATATTCTCATTATTTATTTTATTAGAATTTATTTGATTTAATTTTATTAATGGTATATAATACGCAAATTTTCTAGCATATAATAATACTTCTTTTGTTGTCCATAAATCTTTTTTTTTTAATATTGGATGTAATTTTATCATACGATTTATTAATTTTGCACGAAACCATTAATAACAAATTTGTTTTGATTTTGTAATTTTATTAAATTGTTCATTTGTTTCAACAAAAATGGAAAATTTGTACGATATGATTGATCATTTGCTAATGAATTAATTAATGGTAATTTTTTTAATAAATATTCAACACCATTACGTACATTTAGAAAATCAATTTTTAAAAATATTGTCTCAAATTAAATTTCTTTTAGAAGTAAATAGATATAACTCCTTACCATTAGGCTATATTAATCATAATGATTAATATTTTTCAATTTAAATTAAAGTTATTTAAGGAAAAATTGATGGACTGAAAAAACCTTCTATGCCACAACTGAGACACGAACTCAGGACCTTTCACTATCCGGGTGACTGCTCTACCTGTTGTCTCAAATATTTTACGGTAATTTATTATTGTTTTCTTTACCATTGATCTATTATTTTTTAATAGAAATATTGATTTTGTTTCAATTAATTTTGTTGATAAATTATTATTAGTATTATTATTATTATTATTTGTTTTTTGTTCCAATTTATTTGTGTAAATAATTTTTATATTATTTGGAATAGTTACTGAATCAGTTAATTGATTTATTTTATTTACTGTAAGATTTTTATCAGAATTATTCATTTGTTGTTGTTTATGATACATAATTTTTTTCGCATAATCATGATCAGTATGTTCAAAATTTGATTTTGTTAAATAATTATGATTATTTTTAATTGATATTAAATCTTTGTTATTCATTGTTTTTAATAAACTTTTTGGTTTTAATAAACTCATTTGTTTTCCTTTTTGTTTTTGTGTTGGATCAACAATATATGTCCATTTTTTTTAATCATTTGATTTTTTGATAATAATATCCGTTCAAATGTTGCTGCTGATGTTGATGTTGAGATCTTTTGTAATTTTGGTACAATATTATAGTGTCTCTTTAAATTTTTCACTATCGGTGTTGAATTTTCTTTTGGTAATATTGTTTCTGTTCCTGTTTTTATAATTGGCAAAGTTGTAGTTGATGTTGTTGTTGCTGTTGTTGCAGGTAAACAGTTAAGCAATCTAAGCTTATTAATATGTTTTGTTGGAGTAGTTTTTAATGATTGTGCTGATGATGATAACAATAGCGATAATGACATTAATTTACTTATATCTTTTGTTATACCATTTAATGTTATTCCATTTGTTACAGTTTTTTCTATATTTTCTTGTTTTATATTTTTCATAATATTCTGTTTTTCTATTTCTTTTGTACTACTTATATTATTTGTTAGAATTTTAATATTTTCTAATTTATTATGATCAAGTTTTTCTTTTGTTACATCTTTTATGATAAAATCATTTAAATTTCCATTTTGATTATGATCTTCTATAACAACCTCTTCAATTATATTTTCATTTATATAATCGTTTATATTAAAACTTAAATTATTTAATTTATTTGCTATATTTGGATTGATACTAAAAAAAATCATTATCAAATGTTAATGCACTACCGTCTAATAAATTTGAATTTGTTATATCAAAATTTGTTAAACCATTTTCTAATAAATATTCATTCATATTTGTACGAATTTCTTCTTGATTTTCTTGTGTTTCTGTAGTAGTTGTTGTTGTTGTAGTTGTATCCATTTGTAAATTATCATTTATTTTCATTACTGTTGAATGACTATTATCTGTTGTATCAGCTAAATACATTTCAACAATTGTTTCAGCACCCATTGTTTGTTGGCCGGTATGTTTACTGTCAAGAACTAATGCATGTATTAATTGTAACGGTTTTTGTTGTGCTTTATTATTAACATATAATTTTACTTAATAATTGCTTTCTTGTATTTGAACTCCATTAGTATCGCTACGTCAATGTTCAAGACCATAATTAGCATATTTCTGCATCATTTCATATCTTTCTTTACTGGATGGATCTAATGATTTTTGTTCTTTTATTTCTTGAAATAACCATGGTTTTATTAAAGGTCCACGCCCAATCACACCAGAAACACAATGGAAGAAATTTTCTGTATTGATAAAAATATTGAAAGAATTAGAATTAATTTAAAAATATATTTTGAATTAATGAAGGAACTTACTGTTGCTTCATTATAATTTTCGTCATTAAGAATATCACTATTACCAATTGGAATATTTTTAGCTTGTTCAGCAAATTTTTGTATATAATCCGCTGTTTTCGAATATCTTTGTTCTCTCGATCTACCATGAACCTATAAATTCCAATAAACAAAAATATATAAAATTGCAAATGAATTTATGAAACAAAAAATAAAAAGCAATTTGTGGCTAATTAATTGTAAAAGTAAAGATACTTACTGTAACCATGCTTGCCCCCCATTCCTCAAACTTTGGTACCAATTCATCTACAACACTTTCATTTGCATAAATTCTTTAACGAGTTTTAATTGTTTATCACCTAATAATATCGAACAACTTTTAATCAATACTTCTAATATATTCAGTGGACGAAACAAAGCACTCCACCACCCTGTTGATATATTAAATCAATTGGGCATCCTAAATTTAAATCAATATAATCAATTTATGCATTTTCATTTAAAAGTTGTGCAGCAAAAGCACAACATAAAGTCCACAGATTTGTACACCAAAAATATCTTCTGACACATGTTTTTTAGTTAATGCCCATTCTTGTGCGGCATGAACAAGCCATTTCACCACATGTAACATCAGCACCATATTCTTTACAAATTCTCCGAAATGGTAAATTGCCCACTGTTGTTAAAGGACTTAATAAAAGTTTCTCTCGAAAATCAATTTTTTTCTTTTCATGTTCATCTTTGATAATATCGGCGTATGAAGAATAACCAATCCACTTTGTAACTGAAGAATCTTTGTCATCATTATTTGTCGTCTGTTCGTCATTATCAGTTTTCTTTTCACTGATTCTAATTTGTTCCATTTCTTCAACTAGTTTCTTAGAGATATCAAAATTGTATGATTTCTTTCTTCATCTGTAACTCTAGAAAAATAAAGTAAGATAATAGTCATGATATGGTTTTGCTCAACTTACCATAACTAATCTGATTAAATGTTTGAGTTTTAGTATTTTTATCATATGTATCCAAGACTTTGTTATGATTATTTTCATCCATGTGAGAACGTGCAAAACGACAAGTTAATCCATAATGGCAATAACCACGCGTTGAATAAATACAACATGAAGGCCCAATATCTTCTCCTTTTGTTTTTAAATATGTTTCAATATCATGAATAAAAATACAGTTCTTGTAGGAACAATTTTTAGCAGTTTCTTCTCCTTCAACCAATGTTTTACTCAATTTAACATCTCGGGATTCCTTAAAAGGTTTTGGACGTGACTGAAATAAAATAATTATTGTTTAATTTTCATTAATCTATGTAGATTGGATGATAATACTTTATTTTGTCCTCGATTTCCTCTTTTATTATCACGTTTTTATTTATTCGTATAAATTATTTCTTCTTGATCATCATCACAACAACGTTTGTTATTTATTGAAACTTTCTCATTATCATTCGAAACATTTATAAATAAATATATTCGTAAATCTTAACCTCACATTTACGATTTTAATTTATAATATTTTGAGTTTTGACATTTCAATACGGTAAAACTTAATTTAAGTATGAAAGCCTAGATGGCAACAAATATACATATTTAAAAATTATGTCGCCGGTTAAATTACAAAAAGTTCTATTAATATTTTTTTAAATTTTATAATTTAAATTAATTGTAAACTCTCGAAGTCTCAGATTTCCTAACACTAAAAATTAAACATTATTTTATTTTGTTTGAAAGAAAACCACCTTGTTTGTTATTTTAATTCTTAATTTTTTTTTCTAAATTAAATCAAAGTAGGCTAAGTAAAAAAAAGTCTATAAAAGTAAATAAACAAATATTAATTTTCAGTTGTCATTTGAAAATTTAAGAATGGAGTTCGGCAATATTATGTTTCCGTGTGATGTTTTAATTGTTTCCGAAATAATTGAAATTATTATCAACACAGCAAATAACATTATAGTTCCTTGTGAAAGTGAAAGTTTTGTTAATGTGCGTGAAATAATAAACGATCTTATTAGAAAAACAGTTAGAAAATCTTTCATCAGATCTTTTAAAGGACGAAAACTAGTTCAATTCGACGTAGCTGAAAATTCAAAAGAAATTCTTGATGCTTTTACGTATTTTGATTATTTAAAGTCCAGATGTGCAACAACATCAGATTCTGATTCGATTGCATCCGAAGACTCTTTAGGACATTGTTCTAATTCATTGGAAATAGAACCTTGTCATACAGAAGAAATAACGGAAGAAGTAAATGTTGAAGCAGAATGTTCGGATTCTCAACTAAAGAAGAGAACAAGATGGAAGACTTTTAAAAGATCTGTGTACCACCTTTTCATAAGATGTTCGTGCCTTAAATTTTCAAAGGCAACGTAAGAGTAGTTTTAAGTGATTATTATGTACATACACATATTCAATTAACCAACTATAATTGAATATGTGTATGTATGTAATATTAGTTAAGTTTAATTTTAAGTATATTTAGATTAAGTAGTTGGCGTTCAGAACGAGCTCTCCTGATGATTTAGAATTTAAATTCCAAATCATCAGGAGGGCTCGTTTCCGAGCGCAAGGATAAACGATATTCAGACAAAATAAAAATAAGATTTTTTGTATTAATAAAATAAATTTTATTGAAACAAATTTGTTGGTTTTGCATTTTTTTTTCTTGTTTGATTTATATCTAAGGATTCATATAGGGTGGTAAGTAATGGAATGGTAAGTATATGTATCACCAAATTATACTGAAATGATATTTAATTTAAATTAAAATTTGAATTGTTGTTATTTTTTTTTTGTTATGCCAATGCAAAGAAATATTGTGTGATATTCCATACACACCCAATAACAATAGTAAGATGAACAATTTATTTTTTTATTTTTAATAAATTATTTATTATTTTTATGATTTTCATTTTACAAAAAGAGCTCAATACGCAAAGTGGTTTTCCCTTAGCCCACACAAATGATAGCATAACATAATATAATATGTAATAAGTGCATTAAATCAAATAAAAAAAATAAATAAAAAAATATTTTATTGTTTTTATTCTGTCGTAGTTTAATTTAAAAAACTGTTATAGCATTTTTTTCTACATTAATAAAAACCATGCAAGGCAGTGTGAAATTTGTGTCCATAAATTTAAAAGAAAATTGAATTTATAATAAAATAAATAACGAATTTATATATTATTTAAAACATAAAAAGTTATAAAACATATTTTATGTAATATAAAACATATGCATTAGTATCCATATTACAAAATAAAAATGTAGATGGCGTCATATAAGTTTGGTATATTGTATGTTAGATGGCGCTGTGGTAAAATGTTGAACTAAAATTGGCCGCGCATTCAAAAATTTGGTTTGATATTTTTTTATATTAAATGATTAATTTTGAGATATTTTACCAACAAATAGTAGATTAAATGATGTAAATAAATTTGATTAGTATAAGAATAGCCAATAAATTAATGTTAGTTTAAAAAAATTTTTTTTTTAAGTGTTTAATTCAAATTTTGTGCAGTAAAAAATTTTACTACACATTTTTAAAAAAAATTTTTTTTTTGATTTTTTTTTAAACATTAATTATTTATTAATTATTTTTCGTATGTTCTTTAAGTTACAGTATTTGAAAATATTTAACAAAATCGACCGTACAAACGTAATTAATAACAAATTAAACTATTAAATTTTTGTCTTGCACGTATAACGATATGTCAAAATATTGTTGAAATAAAATGATTTATTGTGTATGAATTTAAAGTAATCCAAATAAAACTATATTTTTGTCTTGTTCCTAAAGTTCCAGTGACTAAATATAAATAATAAAACAGACCGTGCACTGTTTTGTTTTTAACAAATTCATTTGTTAATAAATTTTTTTTCTTCACGGATAAGCAACTGTCAAATGCATTGCAGTCATAAAAGTATTTAATTTGTTAAGTATAAAATATGAACTGACCAGAATTTTATTTTAAGTGTGTTCCTGAAGTTCCAGTGCATCTATAGAGTATATAAAATCCACCGTGCATAATTTAGTTGTTAACAAATGGAATTGTTTATAAAAAAAATATCCTCGGAAAAATGTGATGCTGACATAAATGGATTTATTTTGTGGAGATCTACCAGTGAACTTAATCAAACTATATTTTAGAGTGTTCCTTGGAACTTTAGGAATCTATATAAATAATAAAATCTACCGTGCAGCCTTTAGTTATAAACAAATTAAAATCTTACGAAAAGTGGTCACGGATAAGCATTAAATTTCTTCATATCCATTTACATTATTTTATTATGTATTTGCTGTAAAAAAAACATTTCTGAAAGAACTAAAAATATAAATAAAACAAATTATTTTGAAATTACTGTCTTTTTATTATTTATTTAATAATTTTTTAAAATATTTATAATAAATATAGTATGGTAGCATGAAAAAATCATTTCCCCCACTCCACCATACAATTTCCCCTAGCTGTCAAAAGTGTGGATGGCTACTGTCAAAAGTGTGGCTAGAATCAGCTAACTGTCTCACTGAGTGAAAACAATATTGGCAACAAATCTATGAGAACAAACATTGTCAAAGAAAATCAGTTTGTAGGTGAACGAAACCAATAAATTTAAAATAAAAAATTGAATTGGAATATGTGACAAAACAATTTTTTATTTTTAAGGTACTTATTATATTGTTATAGTTCTCTTTTTAATATATCTATATATGAATTTTTTAGGCTAAAATTAAAAGAAGATAATCGTGTTCTTAAAATACATTTGCAAAAAAGTGAATATGAAACAATTTGGATAATAAACTAAAAGAAATTTTCACCAAGTCAAGTCAACAAATTAAAGAATAGCACAAAGAGATTGAATCAGAATGAAGAAGATATAGCCAAATCAATAACTGTTTATAAGTGGTTGAAAAACAAAAAATTTCCTCCACCTGTGTAAAGCAGCAACACAGCCTAATGAAGCACAAATAGTATGTGAATTAAATTCTTCTGCGTAATAAGTGTTTTAAAATAATTAATGTATTCGATATTTCAGGTTTAATTTTCAATAGTAGGTATGATGGTTATATTTACCACAAACTACAAAAAAATGTACCTGAAATTCGGCTAAATCCGGAAGGAAGCTCTTACTCTACAAATGGTCTATCAAAGCCAACAACGGAAATGATGGAATATATGTGAATAATGACCAATTATATATAATAAGGCAACATTTTTTAAAAAAAATTATACAGTTAACCGAAAATATCAAAAGTCAAACAAAAAAAAAATGATTTTATCGTTTTCCAATGTATTGCCGTATTCGGAAACTCAATCAAGACATTTTTGAAAAATCAATATAAAAAAAAAACGAAAATATAATTATTACCAAAAATTTGTTTTTAGTTAAAAAATAGAAACATTTTTTAATCCATTATGTCGAGACAACTTTACACATAAATACGAAAATCAAATGCGGAATGGCGTATCATAAATTATATGTGATTTGTGACTAGCAATCAAAATACACCATTTTATACTTGCGCTTATTTTTTTTCAAATTGATGTGACTTTAAAATTGTTGAAAAAAAATCAGTAATAAAAATACAATCACTATAAGAAATGGATTTTTTTATTATGGATTTAATAAAGTATATCATGAAAATGTTTATAAAACATTATTTAAAAATACAATTTTTATTTCTTCTTCTTTTTAGCAATAAAATTTTCTACAGCAACAGATGCATTGTGACATTTTTGTGAAATTTTGTTAATAAAATACAACGATATTAATGAAAATATTAAGCATGTTGTAACACAAACACGGTGAATCATTCCACAGGCAAACATTGAACCCAAAAGGCAAATGCAAATTTCAGGAAATAATTTGGATTGAAATCCTTTCCCTAGTAAAATTGATTCTAAGTTACTCATAGCCTAAAAAATTAATAAAAATCAAAGTTAAATTAACCATTTAATATTAAAATAAACAATCATCAAACCGTCAATGATAAAATGAAAAGCCACGAGCCTAAAAGCCCACCAAACATTGTGTTTATTTGTGTTGATGCAATCCATGGTCTATACATTTGCATTGCCGAAAATAACAGCACTGAAACTACAGAAGCTAGTAACAACGAAATTGATGTTGATGCAGCTAAAATAATTAAATAAAGAATATTTACAAACTTTCATTCTCTACAATTTTTTATAAAGTGAAATTATTGAAATTTCACCGGTGTTTTTATTTTTTTCACCGCAGAAAAACTACATAGTTATAATTAAAAAAATTTAAATTATCTTATTATTATTTCTCTAAAAAGAACTAATAAATTCGTGTTTTTAAAATCTTTTAACAGAACAATTTTATATTTACCCATTTATTTTGAATAAGTTTTTTTACAAAAAAAAATAAAAAAGTTTGACGTGTCGTGTTTAGTTGTTGTTATTTTGACAGCCGTCCAACTCCAACTTATATAATTCAGTTTGAGTTCAGTGTCCACTGAAAACGACGCAAACAACTTTAAACGTGAAAAGCTGTCCATTTTTAAAAAAATTTGCGCCTATTTTAAACACTACAAAAAAGTTTCGTTGAAAGCGACACAAAATAATTTTCATAAAATTGCATATTAAATCCATCCAAACTTTTTTTTAGTTCATTTCAAGTCTTCGTCAGTTGAGGTTGTGTACGTTGTTTTAATTCTCACTGTAATAAATTCAAATCAATTTAATTGAATTTTAGAGTTGTCTATGTGTGTAATTATTAAATAACATGTAATTATCGATTATTAATTAGATTTATAATATTACTTGTTATTTCAATTAATTTGTTATTTTTGTAAATATCAGTTTTTTGACCTACAAAAAGAAGAAGAACTTTAGTTTTTACACATTTATTGATTTTTACATAATAATAATATTTCGCGTACTTACTACAAATATACTTACTTAATATTTGTACTTGTATGTATAGTAAAAACTGTAATCACGAAAATAGTATTAGATACTTTTAATTACGTATTCAAATTATGTACAATAAACTTTTGATGTTTATCTATGAAATCGTGCAAAATAATAATACCAAAACGGAAGAAGGGAGTTTTTTATAGTGTTAGTTTTTTGCCGGACTCTAAATTAAAATTTTGCCTTATAATTTATTTCAAATATATTCAAATGTTTTAAATTTGAACAAATTATAATTTACTTCAAAAATAATATCAACCTTACCTATTTCTTTAAAAATAGAAAAACATTACGCAATTTTATTTTTGTTCTGTTCTGCATCTTCTTGCGTCAAAAGACATTCATTCTTTTCGGTCCGGCAAAAATCAATAAACAAAGAGAGAATTTCTAAAAAAAAAAACATTTAAAAAATCTGTTGAATTAGAATACCAAATACACCTTCGATTTTAAATTCATTTATATCCGTTAATCAGATAAGTTACAAATAATTGAAATTATCCCTTGAGTCATATTTTAGGGGTTAGAAAAGAATAGAAGAAAAAGTACCCTCAATATTTAGTCCTTAAATTCAATTGAATATATTTTGTAAAATATACTCCTTCGTTTATCGCACACGTTCGTCTTTTTTTTTCTAACTAATACGCAATGCCATCACCATCCTGATAAAAATAATAAGGGATTAAAATATTTATTTATGAGGGAGGTGCTCGTCATACATCTCTGAAAGAAGATGCAATTTATGCATTACAATAAATAATCAGCAAATAATATGATCAACCACAAACTCAGCACACACACACACACACACTTCATGCAAACACACGTCTACAAACAAATTATACATAACTGAGTTTATTGCACTTTTTTTTTTCTTTTTCAAATCATTATGTTTTCGTTACAGAAGTAAATTTCCTTCATTTTCTTTTAAGTTTCTGTGTGTGTGTGTGAGTGGGTGGCGAAGAAAAACAGTTTTTAATATTTTCTTTTCTTTTAATATTTTTCTAAAAAATACATACACACACACACTTATAATCGTGTTTGTGATTTTTCTTTTAAAATGTATAGAAATACAAATCTGTGGGTGCCTGTGTGTGTGTGTGTGTATTTATTTTAAAAATAGAAAATTTTCTTTTCCTGTCCCTGTGCAATTTTCTCTCTTTTAACTTGTTATTTTTCTTGTTGTTTTTTAGTCTAATTAGAATTAATTTTGTTTTTTTTCTCTCTTTTTACAATTTTATAAAAATAATAAGAATAAACTTATAGTGAACGAAAAAACATTTTATTTAATTAATTTATAAAATTAAAAGTGAAATAAAAAAAAATTAAATTACTTTAAAGTGATATTGTGTATAAAAAAAGAAAGAAAGAGAGAGATAGAAAAAATGACGACACCTGTGAAAAAAGTACCCATTCATTTACAGGTAAATAATTTTCTTTTTAAACTTTTTATACTTACTTACTTAACTTGTATTTTTATTGTATTTCATTTCAATCAACTTTTATTTGAGTTGAGAGTAAACTAAAGGTAGACAGTTACATTAATAATACACTATAGACCCCGTCTAATTAGACCAAAGTATTTTATAAATTAGAGAAATTATGTATTTCAATTTAGACAGGTGTTTAAACAACTCATCAAGTGTATCAAAGGTATTGAATGAAAATGCAGTTGAATTCATAATAAGAGTTCAATTATACAAGGTTCAGTTAAACCGCACTTTATATACTTATACCAACATTTATTCCATAATTATACAATTGTTCAATAAGACAGGTTATACAATTTATTGAAGACAATCACCCAATGCACCACCATAAATAAAATTAACAATTAAAAATATTATATACATATTTTTAACTGTAAAAACAAAATGTATACAACAACAAAAAAAAACCTCTATAATTTTTTTTTCATAATTTCTATTCAACTATTGTATTGTTGTTGTTGTCATTGTTATTTTTATTTAAATTATGATAATCAAAAGTAATTGATGTGTAACTAACCACACGTATAGGTACATTACTTATATCTAACATTACTTTACTTACTTAACTATTTTAGTTAAATTTTCTGTGTAAATATTGAAAATTAAAAGAAAAAAAAATTCACAAATATGTAAAGAGAAAGAGAACGGGTAACCCAGAAATATCAATAGAAAAATTTATTAATCGGTTGAATGAATTTTTTTTGTTGTTGTTTATTTTGTAAAAATAAATAAAATAAATTTCTGTTCAAAATAGAAAAATTCTTTTACAATTTTAACGTCTGCAACTATAAATAATGAATCAAAAAATCAATTATCACGTTAATTAAAGATTAAATTGTTCAATAATTGTATCAATTAGAAGCGTTAAAAAATTAAAATTAATTAAAATTAAAAAACAAAAATTAAAGACAAGAAATTTTTTTTTGTTTATTCTGTATTGGAGGGAGAGAGAGAGAGAGAGAGAGAGAGAGAGAATAAGTGAAGGCCAAAAGGTAATATTTTGAGTCTCTTCACAAACGCAATGGTTTTTTTATGTTGAACAGCTGTTTTTTCGGTTAAAATTTATTTATTCAAAAAAAAAAAGTTCAGTTAATAACAAAGATCATGATTTGAATTCTGAATTAGTTTCTCAATACTAACTTGTTCCCTTCTTTTTTTTTTGGTAAGAAAAGAACATAAATAACACGACTACAGAGATTATCTTGTACCAGATTAGATTAAAAGATGGAAAGTAATGGGAAGGTAATGGATCGTCTATATGTAATTTTACCTTATCAATATTCACTTAAAATAAATTTTGTTCTGCAATTGAATTGAAATGTAAACTACTTAAGTATAGACAACGTCTCCTCTATATCTACATTTTTATCAAATGAGGTGAATAATCAATAAGTGATTACCTTCATTTGCACAGAGCTAACTTATAGTGATTTGATTAAAGTTAAGTAAATAAATTTACACTGCAACTTGCAAGGTTTCATTTATTATTTATTTTCAATTGAATTAATTTAATCTACCGTGACATTTATCTATACTAATTGTGCGTTTATTGAAATTTTCATTTCAACTGAAATTCTAAATTCTTCTACATACATATATTTTGTATACACAATTCCTTAAGAATTGATTTTAACTTTTAAATGTCTTATTGAATGGCGTCTCTTAAACTTTACGTAAATAGAAAACTTCACCATATTTGAATAAGAATTAAAAAATAATAAATGCCCGTCGCAAACTTTGTGCGAGTGTGCTCGAAATTTTAAAGTAGGGAAGGGAGTGTGAAGCGAATTCATAAAAGCATAGAAAAATTGTCATAGTCATAATCATAGCCGTTATAGTATCCAGGCATAAGAATATGTACAACCAATTATTTTCAATTGAATATTAAATATGTTTTTGTTTTTGTAAAATACAAAAAATTTAACAACAAAAAAAAAGTTCATTAAAAATCCATAATTATGTTTTATTAAATTTTTGCCATGTCACCCTTTACCTTTACATTATTGGTACCTTTACAATACAACACTAACATTATGTACATATTTACTTCATAAACATATTTACCAGTTACTACATACATTTTTCTTCAAAAACGATAAAAAAAAAGTAATGTTATTTATTTATGCTTGACTTTATATCATCTCCCTCTCTCTCTATCTTTCACCCTATCTCACTCTCTCTTAATAAATATAAATTTTTGTTTTTTAAACAAAAAAATCAAGTTACCATAACGAATTATAATAACAAAACAATTACTACGTCTGTTAACTTGTATTATACAAAAAATACATATTCATTTGTAGTTGCTGTTACTGTTGTTGTTGTTGTTTTTGTTATTTACTATCTCTTTATTTACTTTTTATTATGTTGTTATAATTTATGTAATAAATGTATACAGACATACCGACATACGTACAAACGAAAAATGATATAAAAAAAAAAATTTAAATATTTTTGTGGGAGAATCAGTGAAGCAGAATGGGAGAGAGAGAATGGAGTGAGACAACTACTAATTAAATGAAGGCACCTGTTTATAAACAAAAATCCTTCAATTCAAATACACATATGTGAGCATACATAAATTCAATTATTTTGTTGCATAAGGAGCAATTGATCGTTGTTTTTTTTATCCATAAATCTCATTATATCTTCCTAATCACATGCAACCCAAAAACTTCCCTTTTAATTGAGAATGAGACAATGAATTGAATCGATGATAAAAAAAAAGGAAATTATATCAGATGTTCTGTATATCTCTCTCTTTCTCTCTCTTACGTTATAAATGATTGTTATTTGTTTTCCATTTTGACGCATTTTTTTTTTTGTTTTTTGTTTTTTGTTTTTGCTAAGTTAAGACTTCCTTCGCATCTGGCACTGGAATTTTATTATACCGCATTTTTGTTTTTTTTTTCTTCAATTAAAAATTACAGCAAATGTTCTAATTTTTGTTCGTTTATTTTTTTTTTATTTCTTTCATGAAAACAAGTCAGTTTCCTTTTTTTTCTATTTTTGTTTATTCGTCTTTCATCACTTTCAATCTATTTCCGTCCCTTTCCCCATCCTTCTGTTGCCTCTTTTTTTTTTATATGTTTTGTTAATTAATTTTGAAAATTCAATTGAATTTTTATTTTTTCTGGAATTTCATAATAGAAAATTTCAGGCGAATCACACAAAAACAAAATGACAAAGACACTTCACTTCATTAATAATTGTTTAGAATTAGATTGTTTAAAGTTTAAACGCACAATTAATAGCAGCAACAACTAACAACAAATATTCTGTTTGTTTAAAATTTGTATAGAAGTTTAGAAACAACAACAATATTCTTTTGGCCCATGAGACAAATGACAAATCCATTTTGAAAACAATTATTTATTGATTAAATATTAAAGAGATTCAGTTTTTTCTGTTAACCTTTTTGAGACTCTTCTTATTCATCTTAATCACAACGAATACTGACATTGCAACTAAAGTAGGTCATTTATAATATTCTGGAACATCTGGAGACATGACTGATTGTTCATAGATTTATTTACGAACGATTGGTGTTAAGAAAGAATATTTTAAAATTAAAAGTTAGAGAAAGAAAAACAGGAAGAAAATTTCAAAGATTTGTGGTACTTAATTTTTTCATTATTCTTGTCAGTTATCACACAGAAAATGTTTTTCTATTTTGCTTCATTATTCAGTGAGAAAAGTTCAATGTCCTCTAAAGTGATTTTTTTTTTGGTTGCAAAAATGTGAAAAAAAGTTTTAAATTTAAGTTGAAGCGTCGGGTTTTTGATACAGTTCCAATGGTGGTAGTGGAAATGGTGTGGAGGGTTTAAGGGTACAACTTTTTTTTCATTATTCTTTATTTGGTTTTAAAAAAAAATTCAGAAATGTTATCTCATATGTCTTGTGTGTCAGAATTTATCACATCTTAAATTTTTCTTAAAAGAGAAAAGTGAAAATAAATTTTCATAAAAAAAAATTGTTTCTCTCTGGATGATTTTTTTTTCTTCTTTTGCCCTTTTGCTCTCTCTCATCTCCATTTAACTTCTTTTTTTTTTATTTCAAAAGAAACGAAAGAAAAAAAAAGAAAAGAAAGAAAAAAGGTCCAAAAATAAAATCCATCTTTTCTTATGTAACTTCTGTGTAGTCGTGTAATCGTGTAGTCTGTAGTCTGTGTAGTGTAATCTATACGTCTCCACACACATATGCAATAATTTTTATTATAAAAAAGCGAACAAGCGCAGCGATGTAACGTAGAGTATAGAACGTTTAACAAACGAAGAAGAAAATTATTCTTTTTTTTTTGAAGTCTGAAAAATGAAAGAAGAAAAAAAAAGGAAATGGGAAAAATAGAGAGAAAAAACTTTTGTACGTGTTTCAAACAGATAAAAATTAAAGAAAAGAAAATCGATTGGAAACACCGCAAAAACGTAAGGTTGCATTATACGTTATTATTTAACGTAATGTTAACATACACACACACACGTAGTTAACTTTTATAAAAGGGTTAACTTATGAAAGTGAGAGGCTAATCACTAGAAAAATTCACCTGGGTCAACTGACTTCAAATTAATTTGATTGCAGCAGATTTACACACACACACAGAGCACCTAGTAATGTTTATGATCTGGCTCACGTGTAAGGTGTCAAATTGCAATGTTAATCAATTTGAAAGAGAAGAATTACAAAATTAACTACAACAACAACAACAACAAATACATCAACAATATTTACAAACAACTGACAGAAAAGCGCAGAAAAATTCACACAGAGACAAACAAAAAATATTCCAAATTGGAAAAAATAACAAAAAAATAAAAATCCAATCAAACACAAAATTCGAACCGGAAAGGAAACTTCTGTTTTTTTTTTCAATTTTCTGTCAACAAATTTTTTTTTTTTAATCAATTAAATTAATTGATTTTGTTTTGGACTTGTATCTGCACGTTCATTTGGTTTTTTTTTTGATTTCCGGTTTTTCATTCATACAAGTTTAAAAACAGACACGTTTTTTTTGTCTATTTTTTTTTGTTTTTTGTTGTTTGTTCGTCTCTTGGCAGTCTTTCCATTTTATGTCTCACATTTTTGTAAATAACAAAAAATAAACAATCGTTTTTCTTTTTACCTCAACATGTTTTAATGGTGAATTACATCGAATAGATTTGTTATATTGTTCGTTGTGAGTGTGTGAGAGGTTGGGCGTGGTTTCTTGTTATTTTTCTTTATATTAGTGATGTGAACGAAAATATGTTCGTTTTTGTTGATATTTTACTTTTTGTTATTTGCCATCAAAAAACAAAACAAAAAAAAAGAAAACCACAAAGTCAAATTTATAATAAACATAAAACTTTCACTACCCTTGTGCCGATGGCATTCATTAGTTAGTTTAATTTATTTCTTAATATTTACGTTAAGTTACGTTGTATCACGTAACGTGCGTTATAAATCTGTGTAAAAAAAAACAAATAGAATGAGTCAAGGTCAGTATTTTTGATATGGGCTAATTAAAAGTCAATCAAAAGTAAATCAAAATTTTTCCTTTTTAAATTTATTCTTCTTTCTAAAACGGAAGTTCAAATGATCAAAAAAGGTTTTCACCGAAACACACCTCCCCTTTGAGCCCTTGACCTTAAACTGTTCCTATTGAAATGTGTGATCCGACGTCAATTGTGAAGAAAGGAACAACCGAGAAAATAGAAAGAATTTTGTTCGTCCCTTCTAATTTAAAGGCATGTCGTCTAGATCTGATAAAAAACAAAAACAACAAAAAAGCCGACAAAATTTAATTTAAATTGCATAATTACTGCGTGATGACTTCATTTATTTTAATTGCTGTTTAGGTCACTGTCTGACCACTAAAGTGAGAATGTATATGCTGATTGTATAGATTTATTATAATCGCCTTTTTTGTATAATTATTGCGTCTCCACTTTATGAATTTCAAATTTAATTAATTTTCTGAAATGACGTTTAAATTCGCATGAAATTTAATATAATTTAGAACGCTTATTAGAAACTGACAGAACAAAAATGTCGAAATTTAATTTTAAAACATTTCTGTTAATCCTTTAAAAACCTTGATTTTTCACATTTTCCCATTTTAATTTCATTTCATTTTTGTTTTTATCAAATAAATCAAAAATTTATTGCGTGCAAATAAAAAAAAAATTTATTCTAAATACAAATTCTGCTTCGTTCTTTTCTTGTTTTGTTTTTTTTTTTATTGTATAAATTTATTTACAAACAAAAAAAAATTATAAACCAAACAACAACAACATCAAAAGTAAAAATTCAATCAATATATTCAAAATTATACAAAATGTTTTAGCACAATTTACCCATATTTTATAGACTTTGAATTAAAAATCATTGTTTCTATCTTTCTTCTCACTCTTTCTCTTTACCTCACTCTGGTGTTTTAAACGCTAATTCCAATTAGAAAATGAAAAACAAAAAAAAATCAAAAAAAAAAAAAAAAGTTGTGCAAAATTAAAACGAAAAATTAGCTTTTGTTTTATTATGCCGCATTTCCCCAATCAACGCCCCCAGACAACAATCAGCAAATACTTTTTTTTTTTTTCTGACTATAAAATACAATCACTTTTACCTATTTTGCCGGTTTGTGTCTAAATTCAAATTAAACAGACAAGAAAATTGAGGGGAAAAAGAAAATTAATTCTAACTTAAATAAAATGCTTGGTATACGAACTCATTCCAATTGTCAAGACAAAATAATAATAAATAAATTAATAAAAGAAATCAATAAAAATAAATATTCATTTTTTTTTTACTTATTTTGTCTTTAGAAGTTTAGAGTGAGAAAGAAATATGTTGAAACATAGATAAAGTGAGAACAAAAATGTATTAAGATAAAAATATTTTATTTTAAATTTTCGTGAACGTCACCGTCAACCGTCAGTGCTTGTAAATTGCAACCAACAAAAAAAAAAAGAAGAAAAAGAAAGAAAGAAAAACAACTAAAAATTATACAATAATGTAACATCAAAAAGAAGGTCACGTCGCGTGTTACAAACGAATAATAGTTTTTTTTTGTATGTTCGTTCCTCGATAAAAAATACACATTTTCTTTTTGTGGGCCACAAATTGTGATCGATGAACAGAATATTTTCTGAGATTTTTCTTTTGCTTTCGTTTTTCCAGAAATTTCTGTGATTTTTCATTTCGTTTTTCTTTTCTTATGTACCTACATTGTCTCGTTTTACTTTTCTTCGTATTTTGTTTTGGTTGTGTTCTATTTTTGATTTCTTATTATTATATTTTTTTTTCTTTGTTTTGTTTGGGGTTAAAAAAATACAAAAAAAAAAAATTAAAAATCTACGCTAAAAAAACACAAAACAAAAAAAAAACTGATGAATATTAAAATCTAAAAAAAAAATTGTAATAAAGTAAAATAAAAAACGCTTTGATGAATTGCTAAAATTTCTTTATTTTTCTTTTTCTAATTTTCTGTTATAAAATTTATTTATTTTGACCCCTGTTGGAAGTGAGTGGGAGGGGAGGAAGAGGATGGTTCCTCTGTTATTTGTTAATACTACACAACGCAATATGAGCAATTTGTGTCTGCGTTCGCCATCATTAAAAATATTAAATTATGAACAATCACTGACGTTAATGGGTGAGCTTTATTATGAGCTTTATGATCACAATGTAATTAAATTAAAAATGATCTAAAAAAGATTTTGAGATTTATACGCGATGGACGCGATATATTGCCCATCACTAAAAATAAAAGTAAAACTTAGAACAAACCAGACATCATACTTCTTATAGACTTCCTTTCTTATTCTTACACAGACGTAAAACTATAGATGGCGTGTTAATTTTCTAAATTCAGTAAATTTTGCAACGAAAATTAATGAATAGGAAGTTTTATTTAATAGAATCGTGTCTCGCGTTTACATTCAACTAATATACACAGGAAGGTTAATAAAATCTCACCCTCCTCTTATACATTTCATGCCAAACGTATTTTCTGTCTGCACTCAAAATATAGCTAGTTGGATTGAGTTAAATTGGGTTGATTTTATATTTGATATTGGGTAGTTAAGTAGTTATATATTTTATAGAGTCAATTTACTAAATCAATATAAAGAAAAGAAAAGTAAAGAAATACAAAATATATAAAGACCATTATTTTATGGATATCACAATTCTGTTCAATATTCTGATTCTTTATACAAATGTACAAATGTTATATAATAAACCATGTCTTTTTACTCGCTATAAATTCTGTAAGGATCATTAAATTTCCTTTTCAATAAATTAATGTTTGAATGATATGATTTATATAATGATTGAATTCAAAATGATAAGGTATAGAAAATAAAATGGTAATTTTGGTGGTTACCCATTATACGTCACGTTTGGGTAATATTTATTTGTTATAAACTTTTCAACCTCATTTTCAGACAGAAATTATATATATACTGCTGAATTAGGTTAAGCTTTTCATTTTAATATTATGTGAATTTAATTGGATTCATTAGGTTGAATGTTTTTTTTTAGTTAATATTTATCTTTAGAATTTTACTGAAAAAAGACAACCAAAACAATTTCAACTGTTTGTATTCATAAAATACAATATGATGAATACTAATTGTTAATTTTACATTATTTAATATTCAAATGATCTTGTTGTTTAAATATGAATTTAGTATTGATCGTTTCTATTCCTTCTGTACAATTATTTTATCCTTACATTTCTACTAACCAACACCCACAACCCCTGTATATAAAATTGTTATTATTATTTTCTACACTAGCGTTAATTTGATGGGATTTTAATGAAGTTTTGAAAATTTTGTAAATAAAAGTTCAAATGTTTTATTCAAGAAATAAAAGGAATTAATTTCTTTAGAAATTTTACTTTTATACTTTTAATTCTTCTGATGGTCGTGGCAAAGTGGAAACAGGACCGACTCTCATCAATAGTGTGATGGGTTCAAACCTTCGGAATGATAAAAAAAATGTTTTGGACTCCATTATAAAATAGTAGATTCCGTGTAATGGTCTTTTTATTCCTTTTCTTAAATTTAATTATTGTTAGAATGATTTCAAAATAAAAAACGTTTGTACTTATTCAGCAAAATGAATACATAACCTCAAGTCAAGACTATCAACATAAGAAGAAAAAATATTAGTGACTTACATATAAATATAAAAAGGCCAACTTCAGCGTTATCTGTTATCAATAATTATTTAAGAGAGATTTAATTTTAGTTGATTTTTTGTCTCTTTATTCTTCTTGTTGTTGTTGTTTTATTTCTTATCTTTTATTAAATAAATGAAATGAAAAAAAATTGAACAAATCATCAGTTCTCTGTTAAATCCCAACATCTTCAATTCAGTTTCATAATTTTATTGGGAAGAAAATCAAAACGAAAAATGAGTAACAAAATTGTGTTTGCCGATGACAAAACTGTTGATGAAGAAGAATTCAGTGACCGACTTGTGTTTAAAGATGATAATGATCAAGAGGAAGTGCAAACTAGTGACAATATTGTATTCATAGAAGAGGAAGAAGAAGAAGAACAATTTATTGTAAACAAAACTGAACAATTGGATGACAATGACAATTCACACATCATCCATTTTCCTAACGATTCTGAAGACATTTTAAATGTAGGAAATTATTTATTATTTAATTTGTTCATCGTAATTCAGCCACCATTATATCGCATTAAAGTTTATTAATATTTACAAAATCCCTGTGGGAGTAATGAGATGGAAATTATTTTAAAGTACAAATAATAAATGGATAAAGTTACTTAAAGTGAATTTTATTTACTTTTGTATGTTTAGATAGAAAATAAACATTCAAACATTCAACATGATCATGAACATAACAATAACAAGAAATTTATTTGTAAATAAATTCTTTTTTCTATAATGATTTTATCGTTGGGGGTCAACCGTTAAAGTCATCATCTTTTAAAACAAAACAAAACAAAAAGAAAAAAAAAACAATAAACAATAAACAAAAGATAAGAAAGAAAAACTCACAAGATGTCATTATAAAGTTCCATTCAAAAGAAAATAATCAAAAATAATAACCAATTAATTATGGTAAATTTTATAAATGGCCGCAATGAAATAGAGCATGTCAAAATATTGAGATCGTCAAATGGCGGCCATTTTTGAAAAGTTTTCTTCTTATTGTTTGCCGTTGATTAAAGCAATTTTTAAATTTCTTATTTAATCCAGAAGTTATTTGAATGAGTTGTAGATTTTTTAGTTAATAGCAAAAAATGTTATAGAGAATTCAATTCATAAGATTTTTAATTAAAAAGATGCTTCAAATGTCTATAAGAAATCCACCTACTTATGCGGTTCTTAAGAATTATTCTCTGTTAGGTAAACATGACATGATCAAATCTTAGGCAAATTCTAATTTATGCGGACCAATTGATAGATTCAATGTTACCTATAAAGAATTTATAAACATAAAAGAATTTTTTTTTGATGCTTTTTCATACAAAAAAAGTGTAAAAAAAATTAATTGTTTTTTGAGAGCATCTAAAAATGGACTCTAACACTTTATTACAACATTTAATAATAACAACAATAAAAAAACACGATTAACTTTTTTTTTGTCTAACTTTTTTTGTTTACATTTTTTTTTTTTACAAAAAAAACCCATTTGTTATTTTTTTTTTACTGACATTGAATTTTGTCCACCATAACATTGTCTATACATACAAATCGTGACGTCATAAAACATCAAATCAAAATTATATTATTACTTAATTTTACTATACAACCGTTACACAATGATTTTGAACTTGACTCCATATATATAAAATTAAAATTGAGTAATAACAAAAGGCCAATATTTAGACATAAATAGAATGAGTCAGTTGCGCGCGTTTATTTTACACGCACATATAAACAACAACAACAACAATAACAAATTAATAAAATAAAATATGGAAAATTATTTTCCAAATAAATATTTACATCTTCAACTTCTTCTTATTGTTTTTCTTCATCTTTTTCTACATGTTTTCTCTCACGTTCCACTTCAATTATTATTATTTTTTTAATGTTATTCTCTTTCCACCCATTGAAAATTTCCCCTACCTCATCCACGATTTGTACATTACTTATAAAAGAAAGAATTTTTTTCTATATAGTGAAGATGATTAAAATTAAAAGAATGATAAAGTTCCATTTTAATTATTATTAACTTTTAGCAAAATAATAATAAAAATAAAAACAACGTGTACAAAAACAAGAACAACAACAACAACAAAAATGAATAATTTAAATTAAATCACGAAATTCTGGACTGTATAGTGGCACTAATTTTAACAGACGAGACGATTGTAATTCTTTAATTACAAAATTCTTCTTTTTTTCTTTTTCCATTTTTTTATAAAAAAAAAATTGTGTGCGATGTTGGGATTTAACGAAACAGAACCAACAAAAAAAAAGAGGAGAGAAAAAAAACAAGAAAAATAAAAGAGATTTCTAATCTTTAAGGTGCGCAAGTTCAGTGCGCTTTCCATGTATGGAAGAAACATTACGTTTCAATTATTTTTAAATTTAATGACATTTTTCAAAGTTAATTTTTACAAGTGTTGAATTATGAAATATGAAATTTTTTTAATTATTACAACAACTGCTTCTTCTTATTACTTGGAATTCTTGCTACTAATTACTAAATACTAGTAAGTTTAGTAACCACAAATAAAATAGTAGGATGCTCCATTTGTATAACGCTATTAAAAAGCTCTTTCTATAATGACTATTAGTAATCTACTACTCGACAACTCGACAACTAGAACTATTTAATATTACTACTGCCACTACTTTATTATTAGTAATTTGTAACTTCTTGATAATTATTAATTATTCTGCCCAAACTTGTGAACATTTTTTAATCTCTAACAACCAACCATTTTTATTTTCTGTGATTTTTTTTTGCTATTTTTCAATTTTTGATTACAAATTTAATCCGGATATTCTGATTAAAGTTGTTGTGTCTATAGATTTTATTATTTCACATCCACAATTTTTATATTTATGGGAAAAAATAATTTTACAGAATCGAAAAATCTGTTTAAAAGAAAAGTCAATCAACCACCGGATATACGATACTCAAAAGCGGTTGTTTATAGGACTGATTATCATCATCACACCAAAAAGGTGAAATTACTTTTTCTTTCAAATCGACCCAATATTTCTACGTTACAAATGATAATGATCATAATGAGACTTCCTCACCCAAAATAAAAAAGAATGTTCATTGATTAATATTTGTTTGTTTCATTTATTTTTCCTTTTCAGAGCGCCCAAAATCGCCTTTACATTAAACGTGGTCAAATTGTAAATCATGATGAAACATTTACCGCTGATATTTATATAGAAGATGGAATAATTAAGTAAGTTTAAATTATTTTAGATAATCCTTGTTTATGTTCCAAACTTTTTCAATAAACTTTCTTTTGAAAAAAAAAAAAAAATAGATATGTTGGACCAAGTGCTGACTTTGTAGTGCCTGGTGGATGTAGAACAATTGATGCTTCTGGACGTCTTATTATACCAGGTGGTATTGATCCACATACACATATGCAATTGCCATTTGGTGGTACTGTTGCTGTAGATGATTTTTATCAAGGAACTAAAGCTGCTGTTGCTGGCGGTACAACAACAATAAGTATGAATTGAATTCATTAAAAATTCACATTACGAAATAATTAATTGTTCTGCTTTTCATAATTTCCTTTTAGTTGATTTTGTTCTACCAAATAAAGGAGAATCACCATTAGAAGCATATGATCAATGGCGTAGTTGGGCTGATCCAAAAGTATGTTGTGATTATGGTTTACATGTTGGTATCACTTGGTGGTCAAAATCGGTTTATGATGATATGAAAATACTTTGTGAAGAACGTGGTGTTAATTCATTTAAAATGTTTATGGCCTACAAGGGTTTATACCAATTAAGTGATAGCGAATTATATGAATCATTTGAACGTTGTAAACAATTGGGCGCTGTTGCAATGGTACATGCTGAAAATGGTGATATTATTGCTAAAAATGTTAAAAAATTACTTGATGCTGGTGTTACTGGACCAGAAGGACATGAATTATCACGTAATGAAGAAGTTGAAGCGGAAGCAACTAATAGAGCTTGTGTTATTGCTCATCAGGTATGTTTTCTTTTATATTTTTATATTTTTTTATACATTTTATAAATCAGCACAAGCACAGCACACATATGTTCATCCTTTCGTTTATAATCAATAACTTAAAAAAATATTTACTTTAAAAACGAGACTTTATTAAAGGATTTGCAATTGAGATTATAGATTTTTTTTTTTAATTTTTTTTTTCTTATTTTGATGAAATTCAGTAAAATATCACCTTGAAAAATGTAAGAAACAGTTTAATCCTGTTCTCGGTCATGTTTTATAATATTTAATCGCAACATGAAAACTTTTATGAAATTAAATAATAAAAATTGTATTTATTTTTTTTTTTTGGGAAAATCAACTTAAGTTTCGTTTTCCATTTGAAACTTAATTAATTAATTTAAAAACAAATAAAAAAAATTGTGTGTGTTATTTTTGTTTTCCTTCTTCTTTTTTTTTTTTTTTTGTTTGAAAATATACCAAAAGAATGAAAAATGTTCTTTGAGCATACGATCCATTTATAAAGAATTCACATAAACAAGAATTGCTTAATTTAGTGAAATGAAAAAGAAATGAATAAAAGGAAAAGTTGTTATTTTGATTTAGAAGAAATTATTGTTTGTGTTTGTCAAAAAAAACTCTTTAACTTCAAGTTAAGAAATTGTTAAACTAATTTTATTTTCTAAATCGACGATACTAAACTTAAAGCGTTAACGATTTTGATTTAAGTTACTGATTATAAAACAAAAGGATGCGATTTAAATGAGGAATAATTTAAAAATTATCAGTCAGTGTCTCTGTTTGTTTTGTCGATTTTGACGACATAAAAAAGTCGATGGAATAATTTCACAATTCAAATTAAACTTAAACAGAAACAGATAATTTTTACTGATAATTTAAACTATTTTATTAATCATTTGACTCGTTTTTCATTTTTACTGAAACCAAAACAACAACAGAGTGAATTTTGTTCCTATGAGAAGTTTCTAAGTGACAAAAGTGCATTAAAATTTTACTCCACTGACTGGCATACGTTGAAAAATTGAAGTACAGAGTAAATTTGTATCCTTTTGTCACATTGAATCAAAATTCATTCTCAACACCTGACTCACACATATGCATGACTTTTATTTTTTTGTTGCTCGCCTTATTTGACTTAATATTGTAAACTTTTTGTATTTTTTTGATTCATTACGTAATCGCACTATAAATTCTGTTTTCTATTTTCTAATTTTTCTTCAACTATTGAGTGATTAGATTATTCTATTTATTTATTTTTTTTATTAAAAACATTTTTGTGAATTGTTTTTTTTTTTTGTTTTTTAATTTTGTTGTTTTATTTTTGCCTTAATTTATTTAATTTACAAAAAAAATTGTTTAATTTTTATAAACACAAATTACCCAAAGATAAGTATAAACTTTATTATTCACCCTGTCTCTTTCTCACACACTCATTTACCTCTTATCAGTGTTAGTTATTCATTTAATAGTATTTTGATGATTTAACTATTGACATTCCGTAAATAGACAATTTTTTTTTTAAAACTTTAATTGTTTGTTTGCTATTTATGAATTGTATGTAATTTTTAATTAATTAATACAAAAAGTAAAATACTGAAGATAACCAAAAGGCAAAAAATTACGAAATGGAACTGATATGAACAGAAATGAAAAAGAAAAATAATAAAAGACAGGTAAATGAATTAAATCCATCAAATATATTCATGAGGAACGACACAAGCATTTTTGTTTCTATTAACAAAAAAATAATTAATTTATTTATTGTCATTGCATTGTTGGGTAAATATTAAAAGATTATTCAGAATAAATTTATTTAAGTGGATTTAGTTCAAGAGTTTTAACTGTTGCGATACAATAATTCTATTGAAGTAAAGTTAATTGTTTTGTTTTCATTGAATCTTAATAGTTTCGATTTACAATTTAATTCTCTGTACTTCAAATTAATAATATCATAAATTGTCTTTCTTATCATTAAAATAAAAGTTTTATTAGAAAGAATCTACATTCAAAATTTCGAACAATTAAAGAATTTCTTTGTATATTCTTTCTCTTGTTATTCCACCAAAAGATTTATTACGGTTTTCTTATAGAATTTTACACTTTCTGAAGTCCGAATTTATTATCCAAAAATAAATTATTATCAGTGTTGCGGAACGGATTACTCCGTTTGCTTTAGAAAAATCTAAATTCCCTTGCATAAAATATGTACAATTTTGTCTTTTAAATGAAGCAAATTAAGAAACCAAAGAGCACAAAATATAGGGCAAAATAATATTCATTATTATTGGTAATTATTTTTCGACATTTTACTACAAACTTGACCTCATTAATAACGCATCATTACGCACTCTCCCCCTCATACATCATATAACGTGATACGTCAAATATTTTATTTTTTTTAATATAAAAACAAAAAAAAACTACCAATAAAAATAAACAGGTCAAGTGTCCATTATACGTTGTGCATGTAATGAGTAAATCAGCTGGAATTGAAGTAGCTAGAGCACGTAAACGTCATGGTGGAATTTATGGTGAAACATTAGCTGCAGCATTAGGTTCTGATGGTACAAATTATCAACATAAATGTTGGCATCATGCTGCTGCACATGTTCTAAGTCCACCACTACGTCCAGATCGTGAAACACCACAATTTTTAATGCAACTATTAGCACAGTAAGTACTTAGAATGCATATTTATTGTTTTTATTTAATTTTCTTATAAGAACATCAATTATTCAGGTAAATATAAAATAAGGATAAAAGGAAAAGTCTTGAACGCTAAAAATCAAAACGTAAAATAATTATTTTGTTTAAAAAGAAGAATTTTCTTAAATCAAAAATTTAAAATTCACGCAAGAATAAAAGTTTCTTAAAACAACAAGTTTTTTTGAAAAATTAACTTAAAATTCTGTCAAACCCCTTTTCTATTTATATTAAATAATTAATTTGGAAATAATATTAAAAGGGTTACTCGTTATTTGGAATAATTCATGAAAAAAAAATCTACGATCAATTGTCTTAGAATGAAAAAAAACCTTTAATTTAATCAAATTTTTAGTTTATTGCCAAAAGAAAATAAAAAGGACGGCTGAGTAATTTTACGAAAATGAATGTAAAATGTCAACACAAATCTTATTGATTCAAGTCATAAAAAATTTCTAAATAATTCATTTTTGGATAAATAATCTGTTTCCTTTAATCTTAAATTTAACAATCAAAATTCCAAAAATATTTAACAATATAAGACAAAATGGTTGAAGCCGTAATGTACGTGCTTCAGTCTATCTGGACTGAAAATGGATTTCTTTTGTTTTCATTTGTTTTCATTTATTTACTCAAGATTTGTTTCAATTTATTATCAAAGACAAACGACACATGAACTGAATAATATTTTACTTTGTAATAAACAAAATGGTTATCAATTATAGAATTCCAAAATGTTTAATTTCAATCAACTAACGAACCTTTTATATGTTGCGGCTGCGGTAAACGTTTGCGGTAAAAAGTATGCGCACGCCGTATTACAATGTTGCCACATTTATTTGTTAATTTAATTAAATTTACATTTTTACGACTTTTATTCTTGTTTTTTAGTTCTTTATTTTAGAATAATAAAATATTTACAGAGACGACTTCATTTAAATTTTTTTGTTTTCTTTTGAATATTTGAAATTTAAAATTTTATTTTTTGTTATTTTCGTAAACTTCTTTAAAATGATCTTGGCTATAATTTGTATAATTTTAGAATAAATAAAGATTATCCAAACATTTAAAAGAATTACAAATCAATTAATTAATTTAAATTAAAATCGAATTATGGAATTAAATTGAAGTTTTGGATTATTAAATCAAATAATTCCCAAAATGAAGAGAATTTTCCTTTTGTCAGAGAAACTTTAAAATTTTAATTATTTTGATTTGATTTTTGTATTTAAATATCTTTGTTTGTTGTTCTTGTTGTTATTTTGCTTCTTTTGTTTCTTGATGAAAATGGTTTTGAAATATTCCTCTGTCTTAAAATTGTACAAAAAAAAGAATTGTGTTTTCAATTTTTAATTAAAATATACAAAAGTAGAGTAGGTATGTAAGTATTTGGTATTTGTTAATAAAAATTAACAGCTTATCGTAATAATGATTGTTATCTTCATTTTTTATTTTAACATTTATTTCAGTATTACAACATCCACATACTAATCAGTAATCACACCAAAGCAAATGCATGTTTATAGCTTTTAGTATGTTGAGTTTCACAAAAGAAATGCTACAAGTAACATATTTTTCTTACTTTACATTAAAAATTGTTCTTCTTTTTTTTTTTTGTAATTGCATTTATATTATTGTCTCTTTCTATCTTTATTTTAGCAACAAAATGTTAGTTTTTTTTTTGTGAAATCCAACATAAAAATTATAATCTCATATTTCTGTTAATCAAAAGTGTTATTTTTCACCTGATATGTTTATTTTTAATTTTCTTTATTGATTTATTTTAATTAACGTTAATTATACAATTACCATAATTATATAATTATGATTTACATACAAATGTATATTTATTATTGGTAATGTCGCAACTCTAAAAATGTGTTGAAATGTTTAACTTGTAATGTTAACGAAGTATAATGTTTCTTACACATGATCGCGTATAAAATCCTAGAAATTTTTAATTTTCAATTATTTAGAGTTGGACATTGATCAATAATAGTGTCTAGTTGTTGATTACCTGAGACTTTTAAATAATAAATATCTTGAAGTTAAAATAAAATGAAATTAAATTAAAAATAAAAACAAATCAAAAAAAAAAATAGGTTAAGGCGCCATTATATGTAACAAGGGTGACAAGTCGTTTATCATCTGATGCAATAACACGTGCACGACGTCAAGGAGTTGTAGCATTTGGTGAAACATTAATTAGTTCATTGGGTACATCATTACGTAATGTTAGACCAAATGAATGTATTTATTATATTACAAGTCCACCAATAAGACGTGATCCAGAAACACCAACTCAATTAATGAAGAGTTTGGCGTTGTAAGTTCTTTTTCTGTTTATTCTGTTGTTTTTTTTTTACTATTATTTGTGTGCTTTCATTCAATCAATCACAATGACAGTGCCTAAATGCTATCAGAATGGAATCAAAAATCTCATTGTGAAATTCTCGATCAAAGTTTCGAACTTTCTTAACCGAAGTAAATTTAGAAAATTGATCCTCCCGGATTATTATCGAGAATTTCATTGATTGAAAAAGTATCAAAAATGCGATTTTTGGTTCCGGTGAAACATTTATAAATATTGTCTAAATTTATTTAGATTGTGGAATTTCCATGGTTTACATCGATCACAATTTAGTTGTACTAAAACTCAAGACGGCTTTAAAAAGTTCTATGAAAACAAACGAGTTATTACAAAAATCGATCTAAATTGTGATCGATGAAAATATTGGTAAAATTTTCTTCTCGGTGATCATAAAATCATTGGGTCTGACCATAGCTAGAACAAACTAATACATATAAACCTCGAGGAACAAATTAACCTTAACGAATAGATCGTCAAGTTGATATTTCTTTGTTCGAAAATGGGAGGTACGATCTTTTGACCAGGAAAAATTACCTCCTTCGGTAATTTTTTTCGATTTTCGTCGAAAATATTGACGAATTTATCACGTGACATTATTGTTGATATTTTTATTTATTACAATTAAAAGTACAGTGGACAAAATAATTGAAATATTAATTAAAATTTTAGTAATATTAAAATAAATAATTACGGATACAAGCAAAACAAATGTAATTATTATTATTTACAATTAATTATTCAAATCATTCGATGTTTAGTGACTAAATATTGAATTTAAATTATGTTTTTTTATTAGCATGTTAGTTCAGACATTTTGGAAAAAATTATTAATTTTATTCAAGATAAGCCATTTTTGTATAATTGTCGACCACCAAAAATATCAATCCGATAAAAGGATAAAAATTACTAAACCAATTAATATTATTTATAATAATATTAAATAATAATTTATATTTGTATTTTTGACTTCACTTGTACACAAAATTTCTTTCGTCAACTTTAAAATTTTGACATTTCACACAAACAAGAAAATATTAAATGAAACGATATATTTCATCAAAAATGCACCTGAGGTTCAAAAATTGTTCTTCCTATAGTCTTTTTATATGCTCCTGCTGTTCTTGCTATGGTCGGGCGGATTGGGTTCATTATAGATTGAATAACAATGAAACCTTCACAAGTGACCGAATCCTGAGTATATTTTCCTAACAACTTAAGTGGTCCATTTATGATGGTTTCAGTCTACATTTGGTCTTTAAATACAGGCACATAAAATCCCATTCTAACATTACTAACTTTATTGTGAATTAACTTTCTTTCTACAAATTGCGTGATCTTGTTCTTCGGAATTATTGAACTTGAATGTTGTCTCTCTCTCTCTCTCTTTCTTCTAGACGAATTAATTTAATATTCTATGGCTTCATTGGCATCAAAATAATCTTTTTTGTGGATTATGACGGGTGAATGCCAATTATTCTCATCCCAACAAAATTCATTTTAAATTTTGTCAAAAAATTATCTGAAAATAATTTATAGTCAATCTCAATCCAATCCAAAACCTTTAAAATATCGGCATTTTCTTTTACAACATTCAACTTTAGTCAAATGAATAGCCAAAATAATATGATGAACAATTGTCACTTGGCGCCAATGAGAATCTTGAAAAGTATGAGATTTAATTTACGTTTAATATCAGATTACCCATTTTACTTCCGTTAAAGATTATGACCCTTAAAAAATGATAAAAAATTACCTCAAAATTTTTGTATGTGGTTTTTATTTTATCGCATCACTAAAACCAAAAAAAAAAGGAAAAACATCAACACCTTTGAGAGATAAATTATTTCTGTCCTCCTACAATATCTTTTTACAACAAACTGATTTATTTTGAATCTTGACAGACGATCTCTTAACTCTATTTTTAGAGTTTTATATTTTTCTCTTGAGCGTTTGAATCAAAATAAAATGAAAAAATTTAATTCAATTTCATTTTTTCCCCACCAACTTATAGTTTTAGTTTTTTTACATCTGTTAAATTGTTAGAAAATATTAATCTATAAATGACGTTAAATGTAATAAAAAGAAGAAGAAGAAGAAGAAAAAGTCATTCAATCCCATAAAATTGATATCCACACAAAATTTAAGATGCGAAAGACAAAGATAACGTCATGAATGAATGAGAAACATTTTGTGATTAATTTTTTTCTTAAATTATGAATTTCAATTAATCTCCATACTTAATACATTTTTATTACAATTTTTATCTTTGTTCATTGTCTTTTGTTCTATTCTTTAATCTTCTTAAAAAAGAATTTTGTTTTTTTCTTCTGTTTCTTACAACAAAAAAAAAACAACAACAGTTTGTGTTCCAATTTTTTATTTTAATTTTATTAAATGAATTAATTTAATGATTAAAATTAAAAACACTAATTTGTGTCTTTGTTTAGAATTTATACTCCTCTCTCGCCCCACCCCCCACTCTTTATCCAACATTCTGTCTGTCTCTGTTTTAATCTTTCTCTCTTTTTTCATATGATTTTATTAAAAAAGAAGAAAAGAAACAAAATTGAATTGCTAATCACAAATTGTTTTGTTTTTATTTTAGGGACGATCTTCAGACAACCGGAAGTGACAATTGTACATTTAATAAAGTACAAAAAGAACTTGGATTAAATGATTTTACAAAAATACCAAATGGTGTTAATGGTGTTGAAGATCGTATGTCTGTTGTATGGGAAAAAGGTGTTGTATCTGGTTTAATTGATCCACAACGTTTTGTTGCAATAACCAGTACAAATGCAGCAAAAATATTTAATTTATATCCAAAGAAGGGTAGAATTGAAGCTGGTTCTGATGCTGATATTGTTATATGGAATCCACAAGCAACAAGAACAATTTCAGCTAAAACACATTATCAAGCGTGTGATTTTAATATTTTTGAGGTTTGTTTTTATTCCATTTATGTTTAGTTGTTCTTAAAAGCAAATGCATCACTCTAGTTTTATTCTCAAGATTATTTTTGATTACTGAAAATACAAACAAGTTATTAGAATCAGAGAAAACAAATTGATAATTTTAATGATCACAATTAACAGGGTATGACATGTCATGGTGTACCAGAATTTGTACTTGTACGTGGTCGTGTTTGTGTTGAAGATGGTATGGTAAGAGTTGCCGAAGGTTCTGGACATTTCCTAGAAACATCAACTTATCCACCATTTGTTTATGATGCACTTAATGGAATTAAACAATCATCAACTGATGAACATCAAATAACAAATGGTGTACAAAAATTAGATTTCAGCAGAAAACTTGAGATTGTTATTCCTGAACCAGATTTTAATCGTGAACAAATATTAACTGGTCCAGCAATTAGTCTTCCTGGGGAGGCATCATTATTAAGTACACCATCTGGACGACAGCCAAGACAGGAAGGTCAAAGAAATTTACAAGATTCATCTTTCTCATTAAGTGGTTCGTTCAAATTGTTTAAAATTTCTTTTCTTCTGTTTTGTTTAACAAAACGCAATTTTTATGTCTTTTTGCAGAAGAATTGGATAGATCAGAACATCGTGCATGTATTAAGGTTAAGAATCCACCGGGTGGTAAATCATCTGGATTCTGGTAAATTCATCAGGAAAAGAAAAAAAGAGAATGAAAAGAAGGAAACTAGTCTTCTTCTTGTATAGAAATTAAGAAAAAAAAAAAAAATAAGAAACAAAGAAACAAATAAAAAAATAACTAAATTTTTACTTTTATAAATTATTGCGACAAGATTAATCTGTGTCTCCTATCGCCCCCCACCACCAACCCCATACCACCCGTTTTCTGTGTAGTCGTTGTAGTAGTAAATAAACATAAAATTTAAAGTAAAAGCAAATTTTGAAAATCTAAAAACAAAAAAAAAGCCAACAAAGTTGAATATTATTTTGTCAGTCCCCCTAAATAAATATTCTTCTGTTTTGTTTTTTTTTATTTTTAAATTTCCCTTTTTTTTATTTTTACATTTTCTTTAATTGTAGTTTATTATTCCCTTTTCTTCTTCTATTTCTTGATTTGGAACAACATATCGGAATGAATCTTTTTAAAAGTCGACAAACAAAATTAAAAACAGAAGTTTATTTTTATTTTTTTTTTTCGTTTTATTTTTGGAAAATTGAACAACAACAAAAATATAATATTTTTAAAAGGGAATAATAGATTTTTAAACCTACAAACACACACACACATACATAAATCCCTATTATTAGGCTTTTTCTAAAATCTAAACTCTCTACTGTCTACCTTTCCCTTCACTCCCCAATACAAATTCATAAACTCCATCCTATCCTCCTCCAGCTTATTGCTTCTTATTTCATTTTTAGTTGTTGTTTTTTTTTCTCTAAATTATAATTTTTAAAAATAAATGAAAAAAAAAACACAAATTTAAAGGAAAAAAATAAAAATATGCACCGGATGAAGAAAATATATAAAAAAAAAATACAAAATGTGGTCGATCCACACACACACACACACACATTGTCGAAGAATCAAATTTAATAATCTGTTACTTTTTATTTTTATTATTTTTATTCCTGCCTATTAAAAAATAAAAATAATAAAATTCTTGTGTAGTTTATTGCACTTTTTTCACTCTCCCGTCCCTCTCTCTCACCCTTTATATTCTTCTTATTGTTGTTATTTATTTTGTTTTATTAAAAATAATAATGGTCAAAGAGAGAGAGAGAAATAATTGAGAGAGTGAGAGAGAAAAAAGTATACCTACTTTTTTTTATAAACTCAATTGGCATAATTAATAAATAATGCCGACAAAAAATTGCTCAATTGCCGCCAGGATAAAATGTGTAATGAGATTTTGGTTAGCCACTGATTTATATTCTTTTTATTTTTTCTGCTCTTATTAATTTTACATTTAAATTAAATTAAAATCAGCGAGACCAAAAAAAAAACAAATCACACTATTTGTTCTTCTAAGAAGAAAAGAATATAAATGGAAGTGTTCGTGGAATGACGACGACGAATAAAAGAAGCAATGTTTATTTTTGGAAACACAAATACTTTGAAACAAAGATTTAGATTCTTTTTTTATCAAATTTAATTGATGAACTGAATTTAAAAAAAAAAAGCAATGTTTTATCAATAAAGCAATATTGATTTGTTATCAAAACTTCATGGTTTTGTTTTTAAATGAATTGAAAGAAATTGTCAAATAATAGATTCAATTTATATAATTTGTTGGAATTGACATTTTTATAGAAAAATAAAATAATTGAGGAGAAAAAAAAATTAAATTAGAAATGAAGGGATGTCACGTATTAAATTTAATGATTAAACAACAATAAATAAAATGGCTGTCTCTTTAGCAACGAGTAACGTTTGCACACAAATAAAATAGCGGCTTCAACGAAGACATTTTTCATGAAACATTATGAAATAAACGCCTGAATGTATGACTAATAAAATTAAGGAATTGTATTTATTTCGTCACACAGCATTTCCGATTATTTTTCTCTTCAAAGATTTTGCTTATTTTTTTATCAGATGTTTATTTATTTAATTTTATTTGACGCCATTTTTTTTTTGTACACACAAAAACGGAACACGACAATAATTTATCGAATTTTGTTTACACAAAAACGAAAAAAGAAAACACATATAAACAACAACAATGCTAAGTATTGCACAATATTTATTTTTATCTTCGAAATTTATTAATAAGTTTGTGCAATCTTTTACATTTTTGTTTATTGGTCAGCGATTGCATTAATTAACACAAAAATTATTTTGATGGCAGCCATTTTCTTTTTTGTAACGAAATTTGATAATTATGAAAATAAAAACAAAAAAATAACAATAAAAGTGAAAGTAAATTTCAAAACAAAAAAAAAATAAAGCAACCAAAGAATTTCTTTTAAAATCTTGAATCTTCGATTTTTAAACTTTAAAGAAACAACAACAACTTCCAATAAAATTTTATAATAAATAAAACATAAAATTTAATTTTTAAGTAAACAAAAAAGAAAAAAAAACATATATAGGTGTCCCCCTCCTACCTAATTATTATACCTCTAAATAAATAATTGTGCAATTTTTATATTTATTAAAGAAATAATTTAAAAAAAAAAACAAAAAGAAAATAATAAAAAACACTTAACAGAAAATACCAAAAAAGAAAACAATTGAAAACCATTTTTACATTTTTCTTTTTTATAATTTTACAATTTGATTTTATTTTTAAAATATAACAACAACAAAAATACATTTCTTTTTAAAGTTCATTTATTAACTCCACTCTTCTGTTGTTCTTTTCAAAATTCTCAGCCTCCTCTCACTGAAAACAAACTACATAAATTGTGTGTATGTTGTGTCTCTGTACATGATCATCAATACCTATTTGTATTTCTATCATCTTACACATTTGTGGTTAATGAAAAAACTAAATTTTAAGTCAAGTCAGTTAACAGCAACAGTAAAAAAAAAATAGAGAAACAAACAAACATAAATGTGAGAGAAATAGGCAATTTTTAAAGAGTGAATGGAAACGTATTCATAAGACATTTACAAACTGTCTTCACGTCATATTCTGACAAATTATTAATTATTTTTAATTAGACAAACACACACACACACTCGTTCAATATTCAAAGTACAAATTGATCAAATTATAACTCAAATAATTGGTCATTTATAGTCGGTGCGGTGTCATCTCTTTTAAAATTGTTCACTTTTGTATTTTTATTTTATCCTTTTTTTAGTTTTACTTTAACTGAATCCATTTTGAATAAAGAAAATCCTTTTTTAATATTTTATTCAGTTAATTTTTAATGAAGTAATTTTATTTTATTTCTTTTCCATGAATAAAAGAAAAACAAAATCAAACTAATTATAAAAATTTATTATTATTATTATTACGATTTATTATACTTATGAATTATGATGTAATCATTATTATTATTAATTAATTAATTAATTAATTATAAAAAAAACAAACAAATTAAACAAAAACAAAAATTATAAGAAATGAAAAAATAAATTATGGAAAGTTTTATGTAAAAGTCTAAAATAAATTCGTTTTCTTTTCTTTTGATTGTCTAATCAGATTTGATAAACTAAAACTAAAACAGTGATTATATATGTGGACTGTGGATTATCTATAAGAATCTGACTTTATTGCTGAGATTTGGATTAAAAATGATGAATAATTTTATATAGTAAAAAAGAGGGGAATTATTGTTGTATTTGTATTTTTTTATTATGAATCATTTTTTAATAGAAAAAAGGGTCATTGTACTAATGCAATATATTTTTTAATGCGTGCCTAACGCAATAAACTAACGTTCTTGTGTATTGGTTTAGAATCATTCGTCATAAATTTTTTATTTGATTCATGTTGAAACTGACAAACATTTCACAATCATGAAAAAAAAATTCAAGTAAGAAACTGTTAAGAGGTAAACTTTATGAATTGGAAGTGTTGTCACAATATTTGAATAATTTTGGAAACAGAAAATAAATAAAACGTTAAAAACCTTACAAATCCAATTAAAAAAAACCCGTCAAATACTTTAAAAATTTTTTTAACGTTTTGACGGAAAATCAAATTATTCAAGACTTTTTTAAATTAGGAAAACTACCTAAAGGCAAAATAAGTGCAAAGAAGCAGCGTAACAAATTGTCAAATTAAAAAAAATTTAGATATATCATTAGCTGTATTTTTTTGGATGTTCTATATAACGTCTTAAAATAGTATTTTGAATTTGTTTTTTTCACAAATAAAAAGACAATTTAGTGCGCAATGACCTCCTGTTAATAAAAAAGTCTTGCATATTTTTTGTTAAATCTGTAATATTAATTATTTTTCAATTAAATACAATTCGGATTAAATACAATTGTTTCCAATAAGACTTTTTTTGACGAATTTGAGTTTTGAATCAAAAAAAAACCATTCAAGTCGAAAAAAACCGGAGAAGCAAAAAAACCTATCAAGTCGAAAAATAACATAACAATAAAGTTTTTTCACCTACAAAAGTTAGAGAAGAAAAATATTTGCTACATAATTGAAATAACTAGATGGCTCTGCGTGTTTGTTGTCAATTTAGGTTTTCTTCTTATTACAATTTATGTTTTCTTCTTATTTCAATTTTTATTTACCCTTAAATATATTTCTTCTCAATCATAACCAAAATTATCAAAGGTTTTTGTAGCGTTGAGAGAAAAATATATTGCGATGGTGCATACGGTCTTCAAAATGTTAGCCATTTTAGAATTACCTCCAACGTTTTTTGCTCATTATTCAATCAAACATGCATATGATAATATTCAAAAAAATTCATTAAAAAAAATTTATTTTCAAAAATATTTATAAAATATTTGATAAAAAATAAATGAATTTTCTTAATTTAATTTTTTTATGCCATTAATTAGGATTAGGTATTTAGATTTCATTAGTTTGTTTTAAAAGAAAACAAAATTAATAAAAGAAAACAAATTCCAATTCATATTTTATTTCAAAATAAGAATTATTTTTTTATTTAATTTCAATAAATTTTTTATTTAATTAATTACATTCCATTTTTTATTTATTTACAATTGATTATTCCCTGTTAAATAATCTAAAGCAATATATTAGTTTATATTATAATATTTTAATTTATTAACGATTGTTGTTTAATTCAAGTAAACTCCAGATTCCATTACTTGACCCATTTCGTTCACATATATTTAACAGAAATATGAATGAAAATATAAAACAAGATTTTACTCTATCAATGAAATTCAACAAAAATTGAAAAAAAAATGACGAAACTTTAGATTGACTTCAGGTTTGTCTTCTACTAAATAACCTGGACGTCCTGTCTCTCTTAAAAATAAACTTAAAAATTTGTATATTCAATTAACCAACTATACATTTTCTAAATTCAATTAAAAAACAAAACGATCAATTTATAGAATTTAATCTTTCAAATAGAAAATATTTTCAATTGAGTGTACTGGGGTTTCTGAACTTGACTTCTTGTTTGTCTTCTATCCAAATAACAACGGAATGTTTATTTTTCTTATTGCAAATAAATTATATAAAATAAATAAAAAAAAATAAAAGACAAAACTAAATCGATCAAAAACGTAAAACAAAAAAAATAATAAAATATTTAAAAAAAAAATTGATAATTCAAACCCACACAAGCCTAAAAAAAATAATTTTGAAAATTTATTCATCCTAAATTCAAAAATCTAAAAATATCTAAAACGGCAAAAATAAGAAAAACTTTATAATCAATTTTGAGAATTCAAACAGACAAAATTAGGCTAACCAAAATATAATTTATTTTAATGGAATAAAGTAGTTACAAGTGTATTTAGGAGAAATGCATTTTCAGTATTTAAATTATTCCAGATAAAATTAAGTAAAATTCAAAGACATAAAAAGTAAGAAGTGATGAATTATGGGATATGAAATGTAAAGATAAAAATTTGTCACACGGGTTAATGCGAATTTTGCCAGAGTTGACATGGACGCCAAATTATGTACCAACAGATTTTTGAAAAAATATTTAAAAACACAGAAAAATCAGAAATTAATTCTATCCCAGACATGGCGGGTATTTTTGTTAATCCGAAGTAATAAATAGATAGATTTTATGACGATACGTTGTATCGTTGCTATTACTTCGATATCTTCAATTACTTCTACTGGTTTATAATCTCTACTTAAGGTGTCTGCAATAAATAATTCTGCACCTTTTTTATAGACTATGGTTGGAGCATATCAATGGTGGAGCGATATGTAAATTTTTCTTGAATATTGTTTCAAGTGGTTTGTGGTCAATAGTAACCTTTTTTCCGTAAATGTAGGAATGAAATTTTTTACAAGCATATCTGATGGCAAAAGCTTCCTTTTCAATTTGTGCATACTTTTCTTCAGTTTCATTTAATGCTTTTGTTTTTAATGCTATTGGTTGTCCATTTTGTAATTCCTCCCACTGAATAAGAAATAACTCACAATTGTGAGTTAACATTTACTTATGTTTTTGTACTATTATTAATTATTTATTATTTTCTGTTATTACTTTTTCAAAGGACATGATTAGGGAGATAGAGAGGTCCTCCGAAACGTCGTCTTGTAAATTGTATATTAAAAAACAATAAATGGTTTTTTAACTATATCTATTTTGTTTCTAATTAAAAAGACCTCGTTCTATCATCCGAGTTTGTGAGAAAAATCCCATCTGCTTTCACAACAAATAATTAACTGATATCAAATAAAGGACTAAGTTTGATAATTATTTTAATTTCAGTACATAATTTATTATATTATTTATATTGTTTTATTAATATCATTAAAATAATTAATGATAAAGAATTTATTATTGTAAAGAAAATTTATTTAACATTTTATTAAAAACCAAAAACAAGTAAATAAAAGCAAATAAAAAATAAAGTAGGTATGTATATAATGGTTAGTTCAAACTTAAACCAATATTAAATTGAAGAGCAAAATAATTCAAGTATGTATAGTACAGATTTCAGAAAATACGAGATATTTCCCGTACGAAATTATTGTAATCGCAGCACTGATTCACTTAGAATCAGAGAGTTCGCTTTTGACCAGTTAAGTCGATAAGACTTAATTACACAACATTCTGAAAACTTATAATTAAAACTTTAAATAAATTTTATAGTTAAACTAAAACCTCATTCCTTTTCATTAATTAATAAAATTCAAGTGCCTTTAACTAAAATTTCCTTTTTCTGAATATAAACCTACAAAAATTCATGACTTTTCCCTCGCAACAATAATTTGATTATGATTTTTTTGACAAGATTTAATAAAATTTTCTAAAAAATAGCTTTTCTTCTTTTTTTCTTCATATTTTGATTATTTATTTGATTGGTCAAAACTCATATAACAGGTTTTTATGGGTTTTGACATTTTCTATTATAATTAGATCCAAGTTGTGTAAGTTAACGCTTATACAATGCCAAGGTAAATATTTTCGTCGATGTTTTAAAATTGTACCTACATATAAATACAATTGTTACAGATGCGTATAGTTCGAAGATCTTTATTATTTAAACTAAATAGTAACAACGCTTGTTTGAACATGTGCACCTATAATGGACCTACTATTCTAATAAAAAACAATTTGATACTCTTAAAAAATACATGTGAATATATATTTTTGCAATAATTTTGCCAATCTATTTTTTTTTTAGTTTATTCAAGTGAATCTAAATATTATTCAGTATAATGATTACTACAACAAAGACAATAATTGAATCATTTATTTACGTTTACACTTCAATTTTTTGTTTTAGAGAACTTTGCGTATCGTACATAAACTTAAAATCAAAATGTATTTCATCACACAAGTATAATACATTCTGATGCACCATTAGAATTTTGGAGGATCATCATTTTGGACAGATTGAACTACTAATTCTACAACAACTCAAACGCCACCCAACAAACTCCAATTTTAAACTACTATTCTTTGGAATATTCGGGAAAGTATTTCTAATATTTGTTTGAACAACATCAAAACATTTAGTAAGTTCTTTTACTTTTTCTTACTGAAAAAAGACACTTGTAACTAAGTTACAAGTTCCGATAAGAAATTTTACCGTTAGAACAATGCAAATCTTGAAAAAATTTTAGTGACCAACCAGGAATCGAACCATGGACCTCTCGGTATCTAGCTAAGCATGCTAACCACTACACAAAATGTATCATATGATACATACTTTAATATAAAGTATTTCTAGTTAAAAAATGAAACAACAATTGATTATTGATTATTGTAATTTAATAAAAATTGTATTAAAAAAATTAAATTATTTTTGTTTTTTTATATCTTGATTTTTAATCTGATTTCTGATCAATTTTAATTAGAACTTAGTTTAATTATTATTGAGTGCAGTTAATGATTTAGTAATAATTAAATAAAATCAATATCATCAGAATTTCTTTCGTCAATATGTACGTTACTTCAATAGGACTCTGTTGATTATAAATCACAAATTCTATTACTATGATTGTATTCGAAATAGTATAGCGAAATTAACATCATTTTTCAACCACTGTTCAAAGTCAATACGCAATATAATTGAAATTGATGAGAGTCGAACGTATGTTGCCAATAAAATGTTGCCAATAAAAAAATCAACATGTAAACTGAAACTTTTTAAAAAAACAGATGTGGGTTTAATTTTACATCAATTTTGACATGAGGTGCGATCAATGTATTTTATTTATCTTACTAAATATTTTGTTAATTTATTCAAGTGAATTTTTTACTGATAACTTCAATTGTTTGTTTTAAAGAATTTTCGGTAGTATATATAAAGGTTTCAATGCAATCATCGCACAAGTATTATACACTCTGTAGTGTAGAGTATAGTAATAAAATTCTCTTAAAAATCAATTCAAATTTTAATAACGACAATTTATAATTATGACGGGATTTCGTATTCTGTCTATTGCTATTTTAGCTTTTATATGTGTAAGTTATTTTTACTAATATTTAATGATAAATTATTAATAATTTAATTTATTTACAGAGTGTGGGATTATGTGCACCACATTCCAGAGTAAGTAAAATGATTATATTTTTATTATTGATTATTTGACGATGCATATTCAAATTATGGAAAATATGTTAATGTATGTAATAATACCATTGTATTAGACACAGTTTATATAATTATCCTGAATAACAAATTAATATCAATTGATGTAAGAAATTAAAAAATGGAGTAATAATAATAAATATTATCACAAATCAGTAATTGTTAACTGAAAAAATTCTATGAAATAAAAGTAATTTATTTGAAGAGAATATTGTTAATCACTTATCAGTACAGTATGCACTATAGACTGTTGAAAATGTTAATGATTCAATTGTTTCTTCATCCACTCTTGAAGGGAAGGGTAGGATTTGGACCCCCTGCAAGACCAGGATTTGAGCATGGATCACATGAACATGGTTTTGGACACCATGGGCACGGATCACATGAACATGGTTTTGGACACCATGGGCATGGACCACCACCATCACCACCAACGCCACCACCCACCACAACAACAACAACTACAACCACAACAACACCCGCAACCACAACCACAACACCTGCAACCACAACAACAACATTAACAACTACAACCACGGAAGCCCCTCCACCCCCTCCAACCACACAAACCACACTACCACCCGCAAAAAAATAAATTACTTAAAGTAAATAAAAAATATATAACACTTTAATTATACTAATTACAACAATTAAATTAAGGCAAATACAATTTCTAAAACCATAATTTTTCAAAATTTTGTCAAAAATATCGAATTTCCATTTGTTTTAAAATCATTAACAAAGACGTAAAATATATCTTATTCACTGTAACTAACTTGATGTATTTTTTAAAAAGAAATCTTGTTATTATTAAATGATGGTCATTTATTTTATATTTGCATTATTTTTTTTAACATCTTTATAATGAAATAACGTTTTCTGGAAGACAGCATTTATATCTTGTAAACTTCGTTATTTCTGATTTATATGGGTAAATAGTAACGTTACTCCAATAATTAACAATAAAATTTTCATTATATTTCCTTATATCCACGCTTTTCTTTCTTTCATATTTTGATTATTTATAGATATGAGTTTTGACCAAGTTTGACATGTTTTAAAGGTTTTGAACATTTTCTATTATAATTAGAACCATATGTTTGATTATAAGTCAAGTTTTATTTTAGCACTGCACATTTTTTTTTTAGTTTATTTAAGTGAATCTATACTAAAACTTTTAAATATTATACAGTATAATGATACTACAACAAGGACAATAATTGAATCATTTATTTACGTTTACACTTAAATTTTTTGTTTTAGAGAACTTTTCACACAAGTATAATATTATACTTATTATTATATAATATTATAATTATTGCAAGATAATATATTTGTCTCGCTGCTACATGCTGTCACTATTTCTCTTATGTAACGTGCATATAAAATTATTCAATCTCAATCTGAAGCCATATTGGCTTGAGTGCGTCTTAGCTTCTTCAGAGGGACTCCAAATGCATTAAACAGCAACCTAACCCATGTTGTGAAGTGTCCGTTTGCAATAATATATCTCTATTCGGCATTAGTATAGTTACATATTACATTTTTATTTTTTCCATGACCGCAGTGTGACTTCCGACATATTTTTTGAGAATGGACGTAAAAAGTTTATAACGCTTAAAATTTGCTCTACTTCTTTTCTATTAGTGGGATCTTTGAGATCTTTCATAGCTTGTATACGATTTTCGTCTATTTTTAATCCATTTTCCGAAAAAATGAATTCTACTTTGGTTACTTTATTTTTTTTTAAAGTTTTGTACTTCACTCGCCAAACCAGGACGATAAAAAAAAATATTTATGGGGAGAAAAACGGCAATTAAATGGTTATTAATTTTTGCAAATATTATTATTAGATTATTTCTTTGTTTTTGGTTGAAGAAAATAATAAACGTATATAGTACATTATTTTTGCCATTGAGTTTGTAATAAAATTCTGATACTAAACCACGATCTAGCGTTACTCAATAAAATGCAACTATTGAAGAGATAGAAAATAAATTTCAGTTTATTGATGAAATATTGGCTCTTAAGTTCAATAAATATCAAACTATTCGGTTATTTAGTTGAACTTTAAATTTAATCAAGAAATTGATAATTTATAATTCCATAAATTTCAATATACTTCTATTTACTTACCCATATCAGTCTCAAGTTATAACATTATATAATTCTGTAACAGAAAAATCGGAATCATGTCAAATGTTAGATGTAGATTAAGGTACTTCACTTTTTTTTTGCAAATTGTTGAACTTTAAATTTAATCAAGAATAATTTATAATTCCATAAATTTCTATTTACTTACCCCAATTTCAATCAGTCTCAAGTTCTAACATTATTTAATTCTGTAACAGAAAAATATTACCATATTTAAATCAGTCTCAATTATTTAATTCTGTAGCACAAAAATCGAAATCATGTCAAATGTGTTTTGTGTAACTTGTAGATAGATTAAGGTACTTCACTTTTTTTTAACACAAAACTTTTAGACAAAAACTTCAACCGAAAACTTTAAAAGAAAAAAGAAAACATTTTCAAGGAAATTTGAAAATTATTGTGTTTTTTTTTTGTTGTTGTTAAAAGAAAAAAAAAGGAAAAACAATTTTAATTTTTTTTTTTTTTTAATTAATTTTCTTCTTTTTTTTTTTTTTTTTTGAGTACTTCTTATGTACACTAAATTTATTTTTCTCAGTATTCAGACATATATATAAGCATTTGCACAATTATAATACCAAACATGAATGTTTTTTTTTCTTTTTTTCTTAATTTTTTTTTTTATCAATTTTTTTTTTTTTAGTTTCCATTGTTTTTTTTTTTTTCTTGTTTTTGTTTTCATTTTTTTACAATTTAAGATTATTTTCTCTCTCTCTCTCTCTCTCTCTCTTTTTGTCTTTTCTCTATTCATTTTGTTAAATTTCCTTATGACAAAAACTCCCAGTTTTTACGATCTTCAACAGGGAACAAAAATAATTGAAAGGAATTTTTTTTCCGATTTGTCAAAAAAGTATTTTTTTTTTGTTTGCTCGTTTATTTTCGTTAGATTGATTCGGTTATGGTGGCTCATTGAAGAGGAAAAATATGTAGAGAAAATGGGAAAGATGGAAATGGAATACACTCTCTTGTAATCCAGATGATTCTCTACCCGTTCCGTTGCACAAAATAATAAGAAATGATAAAATTAAAGAAACGAAAAATCCAAAAATAAGAGCAAAATTAAAAAAGGTGGGGAGAGCGGTTGATAAATGTGGAAAGAAGGCAAAAATAACAAATAAGAAAAAAAAAAATTTCCAGTTTTTCATTTTTTATTTTGTTTTTTTTTTCTAATTTTTCTTAATTTTCCTTAATTATTCCTCATTTGCTTCTGTAACCCCCATTACTTTGTTTAAAACTTTAAAAAGTAATAAAATCAAAGAAAACTAAAACGAATCTAATTCATCATGAATCATCATCATCATCATCAGTATGCATTAATTAAACAGCACAACCATCAAAAATAAATCAAAACCTGCAGTAAATCAATTCAACCAAAAAAAAAAATAAATAAATAAAAAAAAAAACAAAAGAAAAACAAAATAAAAGAAAATAAAAAGAAATTAAAAATATAATATTTTATTTAGAATTAATTAAAAAATATTAAACAACGTTGTCCCTCTCTAACTTTCCGCTCCCTTCTAGCCCCACACAAAAAAAAAAAACAACCCCCACTGAACAAAGAGAAACAAGAAAGACTATCATTTGTTCTTTCTCCTCTCGTCTCTTCTCTTCTCGCTCTCTTTACGTTTTACTTTTTCATTTTTTTCGTTTAAAATATTATTTTCACTGTTACTTAATTTATTATCTCTTTCTTAACGTCATCTATCTATCTCTCTCTATCTCTTCCTAAAATATACAAATTATCATCATTTTTATTGTTTGTTTGTTTTTTTTTTTTTTCATTTTTTTTTTGTTTTTGTTTTAAATTTTTATTTTTCTTTTGTTAAAAATAATTATTACTTTTTTTTTTTTAAGTTTAATAAAAATTAAAAATTAATTAATAGAAAAAAGAGCGGGAAAAGTAAATATGTAATAATATAATTAATTAAAAATTAGAATCATACAAAAGAAGAAAAAACAAAAACAAAAATTTTAAAATTAAAAATTTAAAAATTTAAAACTAAAAACTAAAAAAAGAACTAAATCAATACTAATAAAAAAAAAAACGACTAAAAATTAAATTAAATTAAATTAATGTGTATAATGTGTTTTTTGTTGTTTTTTATATTTTTATTTTTCTTTTTAATTTTTTTATTTTTCTTTTTTTTATTAATTATTTTATTTTTAAATTTTTTTTTTAATGAAAAAAAAAAGAACTAAAACAAAACAAAAAAAAAAAAAAAATTGAAGTAAAATTGGATCTCGGTTCCATCATCATAAATTGATCCGTGGGGATTTAGAGGGGAAGGGGGATTTAGTTAAAAATTAATTTATTTTCATTAATTTTTTTTTTTTTTGTTCAAAATTTTCAATAAAGTTTTTTTCTTTCTTTCTTTTTCTTTTCTTTTAATTAATTAATTGAATTAAAAAATAAAATAATTAAATTAATTACAATTAAATCTACAATAAAAAATAATAAATTACAAAGAGAATAAAATTAATAATGATTATTTTTTGTTTTGTTTTTTTAAAATTCTTTTTAACATTAATTTCTTTTGTTTATTTCCGCCTCAATAGTGTCGTCTCTCTCACGTCATCATCATCTGTGTTTCTCTCTTTTTTCTTCATCTTCTTTTCATTATAATTATAATTGTATTTGTATTTTATTTAGGGAGTGCCATCCCTATTTCACTATCGCTTTCTCTTTCTTTCTCTATATATATTTTTCGTTCTCTTTTTTTGTCACTTAAATATTGAAAGGGTACCAAAACAAAATTGTGTGGAGAGAAGAATTTGTGGAGAGACAACCGACAAAAAAAAAGTTCACGCAACAACAACATGAATTCCGATTTTTGTTTGTGTCCTCCATTTTGTTTTTCCACCATGTTCTTTTTTTTTCTTCGTCTCTCGTTTCTCTTTTGTTTTGGTACACACTCTCAATTTAATTAACGTCTAATTCCTGATTAATTAATTACAATAATTTGTTTTTATATCGTTTTGTCTAAATTTCTCATTTTTTTTTTTTTTGTTTCTTTTCTCTTAACAAAAATAAAGGAAAAAGATGTCGTGTGTGTGTGTGTGTGGATTTCGAATGTAGTGGATAATAGGATTGTTAAGGGGTGGGTGGGAAGAGGAGACTAGGTTGGTAAAAAGAAGACAATAAAAAAAAAACGAAGAAGGAAAATAAAAATAAAAAATGAAAAATTAAAAGAATTGAAAATAAGAAGAAAAAAAAAACATAAATTTGAAGCGAGCCAAAAAAAAAAAAAATACGAAGGAGACAAAAAAAAAAAGAAAAAATTTTTTTTTTTTACAAAATGTTCCATATTTCGATCGTTATCAACTGTCGCCATATTTCACTCCCACTCACTCTGTCTCTCTCTTTCTCTCTAACATTTTTTTTTTTTGCTCTTAAATTTTATTTGGATTTTTCTAGGTTTTTTTTTTTGCTTTTTTTTTTTTGTTTTCTTCTTCATTTTTTTTTTTTTTGTTTGTTTTTCTTTTTTATAAATCACTTAAGTCAATTTTTTTATGTTTTAATTCTTATATTTTTTTTTTTGTTTTTGTTTTTGTTTTTCATTAAATTTAAAATCTTCACTAATTAATTTTCTTTTTTTTTTTAATTCTTATTTTTTTTTTTTTTTATTTCATTTTCATTTTTTGTTTACTTTTTAATTTTATTTATTTTTATTTTATTTTTACCATTTTTTATTTTTTTTATGTTTATATTTTTTATTTTATAACTAAATTAAATTATTTTTATCAATAAATTTATGTATTTTTTTTTTTTTTGCATCATCATTAATGATCATCATGATCATCCGTCATCGTTTTTATCGTCTTCTTAATTTTTCATTTTTATTTTTTATTTTTATAATTTTTTCTTAAGTTTCCTTTTTTTTTTGTTAATTCTTCATTTTCTTCTTCTTCTTCTTCTTTAATTTTTAAAGTTTTTAATTTAATTATTTTTCTTTAAAGTTTTTTTTTTTCATCAATTTTTCCCCCATCATTTTTTTTCTTCTATAAATAATTAATAATTAATTCCGATTGATTATATTTTTTGCTTAATTTTCTTCTCTCTTTATTTTTTTTTTTGTTCTTTACATTTTTTTTTCTTTAAAATTAATTTTTAATTTTAATTGTTTTTTTATATGAATTAATTTATTATTATTTTTTTGTTAAATAAATAAACTTAAAAATGATTTTTTTTTTTTCTTAAAAGAGAGTAAAAAGTTTTCCATAATTTTCCGTTTCTTTTTGCTTTTGTTTTTTTTTTTTTTGTCTATAATTTATTTTGTTTTTTTTTAAATTTAATTTAATTATTTTACTTTTTACTTTTTACTTTTTACTTTACAGTTAAAACTTTAATTATTTTGTTATATTTTTTTTTTGTCATTTTTAAGGGTACCGTTTGTTTGTTTGTTTTTTTTTCTTTTCTCTTTATTTTTGTTTCCTCTTCTTTTTCTTTTCATTTTATTCGACTTGTTTTACTTTACATTTTTTGTTTTTTTGCTTTAGTTTTCTTTTTTTTTTGCTTTAATTAAATTAATTAATTAATTTCTTAATTATTATTTAACGTGTGTGTGTGTGTGTGTTTCTTTCTTTTTCTTTTTGTTTTTGTTTTTGTTTAAAATTAATTTCTAATTTTCATTTAATTTTCTCTTAAATTACAATCAGGATTTTTTTTGTGTTTGGTTTTTAATAATTTTTTTTTTCTTCTTATTTTTCGTTTAATTTTAATTATTTTTTTTTTTTTTTCTACTTTACAAATTTTCTTAATTTTTCTTCATTTTGTGTTTTAATCGTTTTTACTTTCTTTTGTTTCTTTTTTTTTTGTTTTTTAACATAATTGGCCATTTTTTTTTTCACAATAGTTTGTCGACTTTCAATTTGCGTTTTTTTTTACCAAATTTTTTCCATTTTTCCACTTTTTTTTTTTGTTTCTCTTTTTTTTTTTAATTAATTAATTAATTAATAATATCCACCATTTATTTATTTCTTAAACCTTAAAAATGTTTTATAAATAATCTAATTTAATTTAATTTTTTTTCTTTTTTAATTTCTTCCCCTTTCACTCTCTCTCTCTCTCTCTCTCTCTACGGCTCTTCTTCTGCCATCATTTTATTTATTGTAAATAATTTACTTTTATTTCTTTTGACGTTTTTCTCCATTTTAGATTTTTTGAGATTTTCTTTTTTCTAAAAAAAAAAAACTAAAAACAACAACAACAAAAAAAAAAGAAAAATTAAAAAACAAACAAACGAAAGACAAATAATTTAATTTACACAATTTTTTTCTTCTCAACAATTAAATTAATTAAAACATTTTTTAATTTAAAATTTAATTATATTTTTTTTTTACATTCTTAAAAATTACCGGTATTTCTCTATTCATTATTTTTTAAATTAATTTTTAAAGAAATTGATTTTTTTTTCTTTGTTTTAAGATGGAAGGAAAAAAAACAGAGGTGAAAATAGAGAAAAAAAAAAACCCGAATTTTGAAAAGAAGAGATTTTTTTTTTTTTTTTGGATTTAAAGAAAACAACATTTTTAAGATTAATTTATTTTATTATATTTTTTTTTAATTGGATTTTCTTTTGTTAAAAATTGTAAAATTTTAAGTAATAATTTTCCTTCTCATAGCAATTCACCTATTCTTGCTATTCTTCTTCTTCTTCTTCTCGCCTCTCTCTCTCTGTCTCTCTCTATATCGCTCTCTTTCTTTATCGTTTATTCGTCATTAATTTATTATTTTTAGTTCTTTTTTTTTCGTTTCTTTCTTCCAATAATTAATTTTTACTTAATTTTTCTTTTTTTTTGTTAAAAAAAAAAATAAACAAAATCAAATTAACAAAAAAAAAATCGTTTATTTTTTATCACGATTATTAAAAAAAACGGTGAAATTATTATTTTAGTTTTCTTTTCGTTATAAATAATTAAATTTTGCTTCTTTTTTTTTTTTTGAAGAGAAAAAATTTGAAATAAAAAAAAAAAAAAAAGGACAAAATGGCCGACTATTTTATTTTGTTTTTCTAACGTTATTTTATTTCATCTAATTTTTTTTTTTTTAAAATCAAATTTATTTAAAAACACAAAGAAAACAGAAACAGAGTAAATAATATTTTTCTTTTGGTTAAAAAAAATCAGAAAATTGGCAAATTGAAAATTGATAAAAAATTGATAAAAACATTAAAAACACAAAAACTAATAAAGAGAAGAAAAAAAAATAGACACAATTATCATTTTCTTCTTTCTTCTTCTTTTTTTTTTTTTTTAATTAATCAATTAATTAATTAATTAATTATATAACATTAATTTTTATACAAAAAAATCCCTGCTTCTCTCATTACTTCTAACTATACAAATTAAAATGTTTTTATAAAAAATCCATTAAATACAATGAGCCAAAATTCTTCTCCAAATCATTTTTTGTCTAATTCTCTCTTCTCACAATTAGCGTTCTCTCGCTCTCTCTTCATTTAATTTATTATTTTATAGTCTTTCAAAAAAATTCCTATTTTTTGTAACCGACAATTTTCAATTCAAAATCGATAAATAAATTTAATACCGTTATTTTTAACCGTTATCAAGAAATCTAGTCAGCCATTTTGACAGATGTTTAATTTATTTTTTTTTCTCTTTCTCTTTTTCTCTATCTCTTTCATTTTACATTATTATTCTTTTCTTCTCTTTCTAACATTCATACTTTCATTCTAATTAATATTTATGTAATAAAAAAAAAAAAACAAGTTTTCCTATAATTAAAATTAAATTATTAACAATTTTACAAATTTATTCTTAAATTTTTCATTTTCTTTTTTTTTTTTTATTTGTTTTTGTTGCTTTTTTTTTTTGTTTCTTCTTTTTTTTCACACATTTTCATTTAATAATAATTTTTTTTTTTTTTTGCTTAAATTAATTAAAGTTAAAAATCGTCTGTTTAGTTTAAAAATAGTCCTCTAGGAATTTAAACTGTTTGTTTTTTTTTGTTTTCTAGTATATTACTTTTCTTCCGACAATCAAAAAGACAAAAAAAAAAAACAACAAAAAAACAAAACAACAACAAAAAAAAACAATTTCCTTTTGAAAACATAAAAATTCACAATCCACCATTTTGTAAGTTTTTTTATGTTTGGTTTTTTTTTTTTTTTTTCATTTTGTTGTATCCGTTGTTTTATGTTTGTTTCTTTCTACTGTTGTTATTGTTGTAATTTCTTCTGTTTCTTTGTAAACAACGTCACTTAATAATTTCTCTCTTACTCTGCTTTCTCTTCACTCTTTTTCCGCACTTTTTTTTTTTTGTTTTAAATTCTAAGAAGAATATTTCATTCATATTCTTCTTTTGCTCTCACTTTGTTCAGATCTTTTTTTGTTTTTTTTTTTTTTTTTATTTTGAATTTTCTTTAATTAAATTTTCTTTTTAATTAGTTTTCTATTTATTTATTTTGTATTTTATTATTTTATTTATTTTAAACATTAAATTACGATTTTACAAAATTATATTTTATTTATTTATTTATTATTATTTCTTTTTTTAATATTTAACATTTAATTTAATCCATTTTTCTTTTTCTTCTTTTATTTTCATTTTTTTTTTTTTGTTTGTTTCTTTTTTTTTTCTCATTATTTATGCTTTTTATTTTTTTTTTTTTTTAATTTTACTTTTAATTAAATTAATTTAATTTAGATATTATTATGTTTTGTGTTTTTTCTTCTTCTTCTTCTTCTTCCTTTATTTTTTTAGACGTGTGTTTATTTTTTTTTATTTATTTAAGGGTTTTCTGTTTTTAAATATCTTTCATATTTTTGTTTTTTTAATCATAATAATAATATTTATTCTAGTTGTTTTTTTTTTCTTCATTTTCTTTACTTTTGTTTTGTTTTAAAAAAACATCCTTTTTTTATATTTAAATATTAATCATTTTTTCCACTACGATGATACAACAGCTGTTGTTGTTGTACGTGTAAATGTTTTTGATGTACGTAATTCATTTGTCATTAATGGACCAGAACCACGTGATACCTGAAATAATACTCTTGATATAATTAATGCAACTTGTTGATCTAATATATGACTCATAACAAGCCCTAATAAACGTTGTTCCTGTTGCATAAATAATGGACGATTATCTGGATGTCTAGCTAAATGTAATAATGTACCAGCAGCTCTACGTAACATATCTAAACTAGTACCCATTGAATCTGGATTTTCTCTTAGAAAATTAATACCATGTTGATTAGCAACACCAAGTGCTGTTTGTTCAGCTTGTTCAATAAAGGCAACTAAATATGATATACATGGACTTTGCATAGCAACTGTACGTGACATTGCACTATCAGCTGCTGCTAAATAATGTAATAAATTAACAGAAAATTCACGTAATACTTGATCTTCATTACGACATAAATGGCGTGTTAATACAGCACATAATTTTTCTAAACGTAAATATGGTGGTGTTGCTATAACTAAATCAACATTTGCATCTGTTACACATAATTTACATAATGCTTCTAATGCTAAACGTTGTGGTGATAATGATGATTGTGGTCCACATGTTGGAAATGGATCTTGTCCATGTGCTGATGGGCATACACTCCAATGTAATAAACCATCTAATATTGGACGTGTTATAACTTCATCATAACGTGATAATTCCATATGACCAGATATATTAGCAGCAACAACTAACATATTTTCACGTATTTGTACTAAATAATCCCAATACCATTCATTTTCACCTTGTAAACTACTACATGAATCAGCAAAATCAGCATCTTCTTCACGATCATAATTACGTGTTTTTTGTGTACGTACAGGATGATCATGATATAATAATAATAATTTACCTAATATTGATAAAAATGTTGATGATTTAACAAATTCTGTTTCATTACCGGGTATAAATGTTAAATTTCTTAATATATTTGATATACATAAACAACGTCTAGCTAATGTATCTTGACTTTCTGTTATTAAATATAAACTAGCATCATCTCTTGTATAACATTCATCTTCATAATCACTCATACGACGACGTTTTAATGTTGATGCTGGATCATTAACACTTGATTTTATATCAAATATATTTTCATTTTTTATATTATTATTATTTATTAATAATAATTTCTCATTATTATCATCATTATTATTTTTTAATAATAATTTTTTATTATTATCATTATTATCATTTATTTTTAATTTATCATCAATTGAATTTATTTCATCTAATTTTTGTTCTTGTTGTTGTTGCTGCTGTTGTTTCATTAATTCATCATCATCTAATTTTTGTTCATGTTGTTCTGACTGTTGGGATTGCTGTTGTTGTGGTTGTTGTTGTTGTTGTGAACCATTTGGTAAACGTTCTAATTCCATATCAATTCGTCTACAATCACTATCAATTTGTTCTTTTTTTATTATATTTTTATAATCATCACAATTTTTTAATAATAATAAATCATCTTTTAATTTTGTCCGATTATTATTATTATTATTATTTATAAATTGTTTTTTATTATTTATTAAATCACCATTTTTAGTTGTATTTTTATTATTTATTAATTTTCTATTATTTTTTAAATTATAATTTATTATATTATTTTTATTTTTAATTAATTTAGAAAATGGAATGTTTATTATTTCTGTTTTAAATGTATTCATTATATATGAATGAGGTGTTGGTGTTGTATGTCCAAATGTCCATGGATCATTACCAATTGTTGTTAATAAATTATAATTATGATTTGAATTTAAATCCCATTTTTTTATTTTATCAATAACAAATATATCATCTTCTGTTTGATTTATTTTAACAGGTAAACCTTTTCTTGTATTTAATGTATAATTATTTTGTGATTTTATAACCAATAAACGATCCTCTATATTTGGTATTTCGGTAACTGATCCAAGATCTATTAATTTTTTATTATCATCATTATTTATGTCATTATCATTATCATTATCATTATTATCATCTTCATCAATACTACAACAATTATCATCATCATTTTTATTTGTTTGATCTTTTAATATAGTTAAACATGTTTTCCAATTATTTTCTTTATCATCTTCAATTGCATCAAACATATCACCTAAACTTTTTTGAAAATGATCTAATAATAATGTTAATAGACCAGGCAAATGTGTTAAACCAAAATATTGTACAGATGTATCATCAAATAATAATATATTAAGAACATCTAATGCCCAGGTACTTTCACTTAATAAACCAGAACGTAATGCCATAAATACACGCCATGCATCAGTTGGTCCAACATCGCCACGGCATAAACGTTTTCTTCTATATAATACAGGTGTTGTTGCTTCAACACTATCTGATGGAAAGACAACTTCTCTTTTTGGTGGTATACCACTTGGTGCAAATTGTCCACCTTGTTGTTGTTTTGCACCTCCCTGTTGGGGTGGTGGCATTGGAAATGGTTTACCACCACGTTGTTGTGGTCTTAATGGTGAGTTTGGACCTACAACACTTCCTCCTACACCAACACCACCGCCGCCGGGTCCTGAAGGTCCTATATTACCCCATTGCTGTTGACCCTAAAACCAAATATATACAAAAATGTTATTAAAAATTGACACAAAAATCACATTATAAATTATGAATAGAGAATGGGAAAAAATGTAATCTGCTAAGTATGTGCAATAAATAAGTTTACCTGTTGATTATTTGGAAATGGAGGTTGTTGTCCTGGTGGCATGTATCTATTTGGATCCCATTGTCCTGGAGGTTGAGCAGGACCAGGCGGACCTGGAGGTCGTTGACCACCAGGCCATTGTTGTGGTGCACCTTGTGGTGGATATTGTCCTCTATATTGTCCAGGACTATTTTGCCAACCACCTAAAAGTAATTTTTAATTAAAAATATTTTTAACTTTTAACAAATAATAATTCAACTAACCATAAATTTGGGGCCTCTGTGGATACGGCGAATAAGGCTGAGGTTCTTTTGTAAAATCTGGATGTCTACGCGGTTGAGGCGTCTATAAAATTTAATAATTTTTATGTTATTAGTAAATTTACAAATATTATTTTATTTGAAATTATTAAATAAAAAATTACACAATAAAACCCATCACCCATTTTTTTTTTCCTTCTTTTGAACGTTGATCTAAATTTAAAATATGTACAAACAATTATCGCAAAGTTTTATTTATTTATTTGTTCTGAGAGCTGAGAAAATGTAAAATGATAAAAAACAATTCATTCAAATGAAAGCAATTCAGCAAATAATAAAACACATGCAATATTAAATTATGTAAATGAAAAAATATTAATAAAGCACAAACACGATTAATCTTTTAAAAAAATTATGAAGATTTTCTTTTGTTTCAAATATAATTAAAGGAAACTGTTTTGTTTAAAATTAAAAACAAAATCACATTTTATTTATTGTCAGTTCTAGACACCAGGTGATGTGCAAATCGCTCTTCTTTATCGATAAATCAAACAATTTTTCTATATTACAAAAACGTACTAGATAATTGCGTTAAACGTCATAACATTTTTTTTTTAATTTTTTTAAACCAATATTTTTAATATTTATTCTCATTTAAACGAAATAAGTTGAAATTGTGTACGGCACAATTATTAGTATTGTTATTATTGTGTTTATAAGCACGTTTCTATTTCAATTTTAAACAAAAAAAAATATAACGATTAATTACATTTAATCGCTTTCTAAAATTATTGTAGGTTGCATGCAAATTAATTTAATTTTAAAGCAAGCAATTTATAAAATTAAATTTTTACACAATGTTTCAAATTTTAAAAATAAAAAATTAAATCGTAATTTCCAATTTTCTTAATAAAATAATAGAGAAAATTAATTTCTTTTCTATTTAAAATAAATTTAATTTTTTTTTTGTTATATTCATCAAAAAGAAAACCAATTTTATAAAAGTAAACAACAAACAACTATAAAACTAATTTTATATACACATACATTGTGGTGATATAAGGACGATTTAGCGGGAGACATTGGGGCTACAAGCTGTCGCGCTAGTTGGGAACTCATATTAATAGAGTTGTTCGGATTTTGTGTAATCTACATTCAAAATAAAAAAATAAATAAACAACAACAACAAACAACAAGAACAAAAAAAAAAAAGAAAAAGTAGGTAAGAACAATACAAAAACAATAAAAAATAACAATAAAAATGAGAGAGTTAAATTTTGTTGAACAAAATTTCTTTAAAAATTCACGAATGTAAAATCACAATTTACAAAATCATTAACCCTCTTTAACATCTTATTTTCCTTTTCTTCACTTCTTGATTAATGAAAATCACATTTACAAAAAGATTTCGATCGAATTTAAATTGTTACAAAATTGAAAATTAACGTCAAATGTTTTTTTGTCTCATTGGTAATAGAATAGGATTTTTAACATTTTATCCAGTTGTTACCAATGAGACACAAAAACACAATGCAAGTTGAAGTTTTTCATTAAAAGATTTATTGAGAAGATGAAAGGATTATTTTGTGATTTTCTAAAAATTCAATTATTTTCAGATTTATATCCAAGAGTAAAAAACAATACAAAATTACAAGCAATTTATTAACTCTCTCTTTTTTAGAATAATAAAAAACAAAAACAAAACAAAAAAAAAATGAGTGGTTTTTAGAGGGGTGTTGGTAGAGATGAATGATAAATTGGACAAATAAAAAATTTAAAACAAAATAACAAAAATAAATGTATCATTAATTAAAATCTCATTTTCATTATTCGAGTATTAGTATCTGTGGCAATGAGTTCACGAAAAAAGTAAGCAAACGTTCTCATAAAGCAATTAGTTTTCAATCGAAGAAAACTGATAATACTTAAAAAGTTTACGACTTTAAATAGAATCAAAAAAAAATGATTCGATATAAAGTCATGTAAGCGATTATCAATCAATAGAAATTCAGGAAATTACAGGGAATTGCTTACTCGAATAATGAGAGGCTGAGATGTAATACTAAAAATAATTATGTATTTTTTATTTGTTTTACCTGTTCTTGTTGTCTATAATAATCTGGTTGTGTTGGTGGTGGATATGATCCTGGTGCTGGTGGTGTTTGTTGTTGTGGTGGCACATTTGTGGGTGCCGGTGATTGTGATGCACCTGGTGGTGGTTGTGAATACGGTCTTGGTGGTGGTGGTGGATATGGATTTGGTCCACCTACATAACCACGATATGGATCTGACGTTGCTGGTGGTGCTCCTCCAGTTGTTGGCGGTACATTACTAGTTAATTAGAAGAATAAATCGTTAAACAATCAAATGGATTTATGAGATAAAGATAAACTTACGCATCGCTTTCTGGTCCAGCACCGTATGGTGGATATAATGATCGATTTGTAGCTGGGAATTGTCCTTGTGTCGGTGGATATTGACCTGGCGGTCCACCTGGTGGACCAGCATATTGTTCAGGTGTCCCATATTGATTATAATTTGGTTGTCCTTGATAAGGTGCACCTAAATTATAAAATTTATATTAAATAAAAAAAAAAGAAATAAAAAAATAATAAATTGTTTACTTTATAATAATAATTATCCTTAAATTTAGATATATTTTTTTAAATTAATTTATTATGTACAAAATATCAACGGAAAAAGCGTTAATGAAGCAAACATACAAAACTGACATTTTATGAATTTATGAGAAGAGAAAAATGAAAAAAATATATGAAAGCATTTAATGGTGAAAGTTAGGTGCTGTATATTGTATCACCATCATGAATTCCTATTCCGTATTCACTCCCCTAAATTCAAATCACAAAGCAATACACGAGTCGATATTGCAGAAAACTGTCATCTTCACAGCACATTAATTATTTTAAGCATTCCATCAAATTTGTACCGACAATGTCAGTTTTACAGTGTTGCCACCTCAACATTATTACATATTTTCAATTTCAAATTTTATTATTGAAAATTTAACATCAAAAATGAAAATATGTTGTGTTTTTCTTTTCAATTGATAAAATACCCATTTTATTAAAAAAAGCATGCATTGAAAAAAATAAAACATAATTAATAAATTATTTACAAAAGAAAAAAAAATAATTGTGATTTCATTTCCTTTTATCGTATTTCAAAATTAAATGAATTAAGGATGAGTTTTATTTCTCTTTTGGTTTTTCTTATTTGAGTTCATATTTTGGCCGTTCCATGCAATAAGAAAAAAAAATTTATAACAATAAACAAAAAAAAAACTGATGTCTTCTTCTTCGTAACAAAAACAAAAGTAATTTTTTTTATTAAAAATTAAAAAGAAATAATTTGAAAAAATAAATAAAACAAAAAAGAAGGAAATGAGGTGAAAATGTGAAAACTAAAGTAAAATTTGTAATCATTTGGTGATTGAATTATAAAAATTGTGTATTAAACTTAAAGAATTTGTCATAAAGAAAAAAATAAAGAAATTACGTTAAAAATAAAAACACGCCTTTTTTTTTCATTGTTTTTCAAAAACTTTTTATGAATATTTTTTTTTTATTTCATTTGATTTTTTTTTTGTTTTTAATTTAAAAAACTCCATTTTTGTTTTAATATTTTTTTGTTTGTTTGTTTTTTTTTGAAGAGTTTATGAGAAATGGATACCTTGTGGCCGCGAAACAGGGGGATACGGAGCACCCTGTTGATATGGGGCGCGTGATGGACCCACTGGATCATCAAAAGGGTTGTTCACACTGATATTGTCGCCACTTGCAGGTGGTGCATTACCTATTAATTTATTATTTACGCAAAAATCAATAACACAATACTTTTCTTTCTTTCTTATATTTTTTTTTTTTTTTTTTGTTTGAATGTTGTTTCTTTCTTTCAAAGAATATTATTTTCTTTTTAGTTCTTTAGAATTTTCTTTTAATACATTTTCTTTTTTTTTTTTGGGGGGGTAATAAACCAAACTTTTTGTTTTCAAAAAGAAAAAAAAAATAAACACAAAAACAAAATTAAAATTGAAAAGAAATGACAAAAATTTGTTTCAATTAAGAACAACAACAATAAAAAAAAAACAATTGTGTGTGGAAAAAATTGTAAATAAGAAAAAAATGTTAAATTTTGGTTTTAAAAAGTCCTCGTGTCTTTTACAACGAAAAAAAAAAACTTCATTCACCGTTTTATCATCGATCCAATGATTCCGTTATAAGAAATTAAAATACGAAAGCGCACTCCCTTATTTATTAATTTAATTTTAGAAAACGAAGCTGAGAATAATAATTCTAAATGTGAAAAATTAAATCATTAAAAAAAAAGACACAAAAAAAATCCAATGGAAAATGACGTGCGGTTAAAACGGTGATTTTTTGTGTTGCAGTCAGATTTGAAAACTGACTAAAAAAAAGATATTGTACTAGATTTTTTTTCTATTACTTTTGTTGTTTTTCTTTGATTATTTTTTTTTTTTTTTGCCTGATCCATTTTATTTATTATTTTGATTGAATTTTATTTATTTATTTAAAGCGGGTTTTATTTGAATTTTTTTTTTGTTTTGTTTTGTTTCTTCTTCTTCTTTTTTCTTTTGTGTTTAAACAAAAGTTTAAAAAACAGTTTCTTTTCTTTAATTTTCTTTTCTAATTGTTAAAAAAAAATATAAAATGTGAAATATAAAATTACAAAAGAGAGAAATAGAAAGAGAGAGAATTAATGAAATAATTTAAAAATATAAACAGAAAAAAAAAACAAAACAAATATAGGTAAATTGAAAAAAATAAAAAAGAACCAAAACATAATTTAATTTATGGTTAGTATAAAGCGTAATTTTGTATATAATTTTTTGCATATAAAAAAAATCGTTAGCAAACACAAAAAAATGAATAAAATAAATGTAAAAAAAAAACCTTATTATTATTTTTTTTATATAAAATAAACGGAATAGTTAAAAGAAACATGTATATGTATGAGATGTTTTTTGTTTTGTGAACTTATTAATTATTATTTACAAATTAATTAATTATGATTTGTGTTTTTACTTTTAAAAAATAATTTTGTTAATTTTTTGTTTTTTCTTTTTTTTTGTTAAAATTTGTGAAATTAAAATTAGTTTTTTAGGAAAAAAAAAAAACAAATGAGATTAAATTAAATAATAACCTGGATGTGGTGATTGAGCATTATTTTGTGATGGTGGACGTTGCATTGTTGATGAATTATAATCAGGTGTTGCACCAGGTGGATAAACACCACCTGGATAACCACCATAACCATCCATTGATGCACCACTTGAACCAGGGGCAGGAAATGAATCTTGTGAATTAGATGAACCTACAATTGTATTAACTATTAATATTATTTTATTATTTATTCTTACAACAGTTCTTACGGGCGTGTTTTATTGTCGCGGAAGTTAACCATAAACCGTTATTTTCTTTACTTTTATTGAAAAGTTATTTAAAATGAATTTGAATAAATAATACAACTGAAAAGTCAAATCCGACATTTGATTTATACTCTTTTATTACACCTAAACTAAACCTAATGCAATTTCTAATCATTGTAAACGTTCTAATTTAAAGATGATGCAAAAAGTGTATTACATAAATTCTAATGAGTTTTATTTAAAGCAACTAATATTTAATCTAAGAATAACTCGAAATATTATTATCTCGTAAATTTCTTAAACATAAAATGATATTTTTTTTAATGTTTCTTCCTCCCCTTCATTTAACACGATAAAGCATTTTTTGTGTTTTCTTTAAAATAAGCGACACACAAAATTATTATGAAATATCCGGACACAATTAATGAAATAAACGAAACAATTTATAGCAATATTTAAGCAATATCCCCTTTATATATATTTGGCATTATTAAATTTATCCTGACTTTTATAAAATAATCAAAAAGTTATGAAAAGTTAGTTAAAAAGTTAATTTTTTTTTAATTCGAAAAATTATTTTGGTTTAAAAATTTATGAATTTTTTTTTAATGAAAGTTATGAAAAGTTAGTTAATGTTAATAATATATAAATTTAATTTTTTCCCCTCCCCTTCTCCATATCCAAAACAAAAACACTTAATCATATTTTATTTACAACACCACAAAAATTTAAGAATAAATTTTTACATACAAAATTTATAATAAAGTTAAAATAGATTAACTTTACTTTGTTTATTTATTTTTTTTTATACACATTTAAAATAAGGACTGGCATTTTTCTTTTCTGTGTGTATGTGTTTTTTTTTATAGAAAGCATAAATTTTTTTTTTACAATTTAACTTTTAAAACATTTATTTTTTTTTTATTGAAAACTTTTTATAATTTAACTTCTTTCACGAACAATAAAACACGCCACATTATTATGACAAACCTGGTGATGGTACTGATGCTGCTTTTGTTGATTTTTTCTTAGAACCAGCTTCAACCTGTTGTATTATTGGATTTGGATCAACGCCACCACGATCAAAATGACATTCATATGGTAATAAATTTTTTGTATAATGTTTTCTTAATGTATAAGCTGCACTACTGCTTGCACCTATACCTAATAGGCCAGCAATATCTTTCCATGTTTTACTTTTGGTAACCTTTATTAAAAAAAAATAAATAAATACATTTTTAAAAATTTATCAATTTATTAATTATTTTAAATTAAAGATCTTACCTTGCAAACTTCTAAAAATCCACCACGTTCTTTAACCAACATATACAGTCTATACAAATCTAATGGTTGTTTTGATATTGTTGGACATGCTGTTATTGGTGTACGACGTTCTTCCATAAAACTAAGTAATTTATCTAACCATCCACGTCGATCTGGATTATCATCCATTTCATATAATTTACATAAACTATCCGATTTCTAAAAATGACAAAAAAAAGTAAGAAAGTTATTTAAAGAAAGAAACTAAATTGTGGTAGTTTTTTATTCTTATAAATTTGTTTTTTTTTTCTTTAAATCCCAAATCCTAAGACACGCCCCCTCAAAATTAATAATTCTTAATCGTTTAAAAAACGCAAAATGATTAACGTGTGCAATATTTTGATTTGTGTTTTGCTGGAGAAATTGCACACATACATAAATTTAAATTCACAGAACAGAGACTGCAAATTATCGTTAAATCAATCCGCTAACTTACACAGAATCAATAAATGATTATTTTAGGATTTGTTTACGAATTTAGATTTCAGTTTGATAATATGAAACAATAATCAGAATTGATTCTCAATTTAGTATTATTTTAAATTTAGTGACATCCATCAAGCACTCATCCTTACAAAAATAAATAATAAAATTCAAGGATCTAAAAAAAGAAAAGAAAGGAAAGGAGAAAGTTTTTCAAGGAATTTTACTACGTTCACAGAGTTCTTTGATTTAAATTCAGATGATGCAAAATAAAGTTTAAAGATTCTAAGAATTAACTAAAAATAAATAAATATTTAACAATTCAATTCAAAAGATCAAGACAAAGTAATTCTTCCAAGAAATAAAATTACTTTTACATTCGGCGTATTTTGTCTCAACTGAATTTAAATTGTGTATTGACAAAAAAAGAACAAATAAAAAGGAAAGAGTCGAGAAACTTTCATTCATTCATTTTAATGCTCGTCAAATCCAATTAAGAAAAATAATAAAATGTAGCAACCTTTGACGATCGGAACGTCTCCTGCGGTACGTGACTGTTAAAAACCTAAAATGATAAAGATAAAAAGTTAGTTTCATTTAAAAAACCTTATGTCAAAAAATAAAACTTACAGGACTTGCAGGTGTTCTTGACCATGATGGTGATCCCATCTCAAAATCTTCATGTTGTGGATGAGCACCAGGCGATGCACTTGGTGGTGCTAAATGTGTTTGATTATATTGATCACTTTTTCTTGATTTTGGTGTTGAACATTGTGGATCTTCACCAGAGGCTAAAGAAAAATAAACAAAGAAAAAACAGACAATTTTAATAATTTGAAATTAAATTCTTTTGCTTCAATTCCAATTCAACTCAGAACATTATTAGATTATCAATTATTTTGAACTTTAGACAATCCTCTCCCCTTATCCATTTGAGAAAAGAAGGTGACAGTTCATATTTTTAATTCGATAAATTAAAGTATTCGATGAGTTAATTGAATTTCTATTTAACATAATGGACGTAAAATTTACGTTAGTATAATAATTGTTTTTCTTACCTGCGGATGCATTTGATAATGTACTTTGTTGGCTAGCTTCATCCATTGGTGTACCATCTGGTCCTGTTGTGACTATTGATGTAACAGGATGAGATGTATTATTTATATTTGATGAATTAACACCATTATCTTGTGGTCCAACAATTAAATTACCAGGACCAACAATATTAACACCACCGGGACCATCTTGTTGATGTGGTGGAATCATATTATCTGGATGATTATTTGGTCCACCAGGTCCAGATGATGATGCTGATGCTGATGCTGATGCTGATAATGATGACGATGATAATGATGATGACGTTGATAACGACGATAATGATGATGGTGGAGGATTTTGTGGTGCTGTTGATGGTGGTCCCATATTGGTTGGTCCCATATTTGCTGGTCCCATTGGTGGACCCATATGATGTGGTGGTGCCATTGGTGGATGCATACCAGGACCATTACCATAACCTTGTGGTGGTAATGGTGGTAATGTTGGTGGTGTAGGACTTTGTGCTCCTGTATAACCACTTTTATGTTGTAAATGTTGTTTTAAATAATTAATTGGCCTTTGCGAATTGCCACCTGGTGATTGAGGTGGTGGTACACCTTTAACACCTTGCACATGATTACCAATCATACTAGCACTCTGTTGTTGCTGCTGTTGTTGTTGTTGCTGTTGTTGTTGCTGTTGTTGTTGTTGCTGCTGTTGTTGTTGTTGTTGTTGTGGTGATGGTGGACACCAATTTTGTTGGTATGGTGGAAATGAAACATGATTTGGCATTGGACGTCCGGGATATTGTCCAGGTCCTGGTGGCATACTATTTGTAGGAGGTGGTTGACCACTTGGTGGTGGACCATAATTACTCGGATATTGTGGTCGAGGTGAATAATTACCTGGAAACAAAACATACAATTTATTTATTAGTTTATCTTTTAAACAAATTGTTTGTATAATTAATTTGGCATTTAGAATTTTAATAAATGGCAACGACCTTCATATCAGAATTCAATACAAAATAAATAAAAATTCCGACAAATTGATTTCAAAAAATTTTTGATTTCAGTTCCGATTCCTATTGAGGTTCCGGTTCCGATTGTATCTTTTATATTTATGTTTGATTTTGATTTCTTATGATTTAGGTTTATGCTTAGTTTTTTACCTTGAGAATACTGTTGTGATTGTGGAGGATAAGGTGACATATTTTGAGGTCCTGGTCCTGGTCCCGGACTTGGACCCATTTTATAACCGTGCATATGTGACGGTGGTGGTGGTGGTTGATAGCTACCTTGTGCTGACATACCGGGAACACCACTAACACTACTACCAACACCCACAACAGGTACACCACCAGGTGTTGTTGATGGTAATGATGATGGTAATGATGATGACGCTGATGATGAACGTGATGACGGTGATGTTATTATTGATGGATCTAAATTAGATGGTGGTTGTGGCAGTTGTTGTTGTTGCTGCTGCTGCTGTTGTTGCTGCTGCTGCTGTTGTTGTTGTTGCTGCTGCTGCTGCTGTTGTTGTTGTTGTTGCTGTTGTTGTTGTTGATGCTGTTGTTGTAATTGTTGTTGCTGCAATTGTTGCTGCTGTTGTTGTTGTTGTTGCTGCTGCTGCTGCTGCTGCTGCTGTTGTTGTTGTTGTTGTTGTAATTGATTATTTTGATTTGGATTACTATTATTATTATTTATATTTGATGTATTTGTTGTATTTGTTTGTTGTATTGTTGTTGTATTTTGATTTGGAACCTGGGAATGACTACTAGAAGGACGTGGTGGCATCTGAACACTCTGTTGTCCTATTAATAAAAAAGAAAAAAAAAATTAGTATATGTATAAATTTTCATTTCAAACTTTAATCAGGAATTGCTTAAAAAAAATAAATCGAAACAGAAGAAAAAAACAAACAGTTCAGAATTGAAAGAAGGAGAAAAAAAAAAGTAAAACCAAAAAAAAAAATCAAAGGAACAAAAAAAAACCAAACACAAAAAAAAATTTAAATAATAATCGCATGATGGTTTTGTTATTATTGTTATTATTATTATTGTTGTTGTTGTTGTCGTTGGACGATTATTGCGCGCGTCAAATGAGGTGGCACGCGACACAGTAGTGACACCACAAGTAAAATACAAAAAAAAACCTATTAAAAATAACACCAACAAAAGTGATTTAAATTTATTTTATTGTTGTTGTTGTTGTTCGTTGTTATTGTTTTTGTAGTTATATATTTTTTTTTTCTTCTTCTTCTTCATTTTTATTTTAAGCCGTGTCTTCTCTTCCTTCCTATTCTCTTACTCTTTTATTTCGTCATTTGTTTTTGTTGTCATAGTTGCTGTTGTTGTTTTTATTTCAAATGAAAAATTAAGATTTGATAATTTGTTTAGAGAAAGACAGAAATATAAGTGTGAAAGAGAGAAATAGAATGTGCGATTTTTATTTATTTTTTTTTTTTTTGTTTTCATTTTATTTTTATTTTATTTAGTTTAGAGTTTAAGTTCAAGTTCATGGGAAAATAAGAAGAAAAAAAAAACTCATATAGCGAAAAGATGGAGGGAGACAGAAAGAAGAAGAGGAAAAAGTAGAAAAAGCAATAAAAAAAATATTGCATCACCGATTTTTGTGATTTTACTTATATTTGTTCGTTGTTGTTGTTGCTGTTTCTGTTCTTTTTTTCTTTTTTTTGTTGTTGTTGTTCTTTCTTTTGAAAGAAGGAAATCTTTTTTTGTTGTTGTGTTGGTGTATTTCTTTTTTCTCTCTCTCTCTTATTTTTTTTTATAATCGTTTTTTATTTTATTCGCTTTTTTTTTTTTTTAAATAGAACTTTTTTTTTTCATACTTTTATGTAATTTATTTTTTTTTTTAAGGTCAAAGTCAATTGAATGGAAACAAATTTGACCTATTGTATGTCTGTCTGTCTGTCTTACTTTATTCTGTTTTTCTTTTTCTTTTTTTTTTTCATTTTATTTAGATTTAGAGAATTTACATAACCCATTTCTTTCGTCTTTCGTTGTTTTTTTTTTTTTTATACGGAATTGTGTGCTAGTGTAGGTTTGTGTCAATGTCAGAAATTGTATTGTTGTGTGGGTGAAATTTTTAGGTTGATGGGTTGTTACGTTGCCGTCGTTACACGTTACGTTTCCTTTTTGTTACTTTTCTCTTTCCTCTTTTTTTTCTTCTTCTTTCTTTTCTAGTAGGGTAAAGGATAAGGATAAAAACCATGAACGATGGATGGTTCATCTTCTTCTTATTTTATTATTGCTGTTGTTGTTGTTATTATTTCTTTACTTTTCACAATTTTCACAACAACAGTAAAATTGAAAGTGATGAATAATCTATCAAAGAATTTCTTTTTCCTTCAATTTCAAAGGAACTGACGACAACAACAACAACAAATGGGTGATAAAAAGGGAAAGGAAAAAGAAAAGAAAAATTGTACAAATAAAATAAGAAGAAAATAAAGAAAAACGTGCTCTAAGAAAAGAGTAAAAAAAAAAAGAAAATAAACACGAGGTGGAATTTTTTTCAATAATTTTTCTTTTCTTTCTGAAGACGAAAAAACGAATAAATATAAAAATAGTTAACAAACAAAGATGAAAGGAAACTGTTGGGGTTTTTTCCCCCCTCTTCAGACAGATAATAACAAATAAGAAAAACGGAAAATCGTAATAGAGTGAGAGTCACAGAGGAAAGAGAGAATAAAAGACAAAAAATAACAATTAAAGAGAAATAAATAAAATTCTGTACGATAAAATATAATTGTTCATAATTTGTGTACGGTAATAAAATTTAAAGATGTAAAAAGTAACGATCCTAACCAATCTCCTTAACATTCACAAAATCAACTATATTCCTCATTCCATGAAATTCTTTCTATCCTCCCCAATTCACAAACAGTGAATGAATTAAAATAAATGACAGAAAATATGATAAACACGATGTGTCATGCATGACAAAAACTACTAAAAGAACAAAAAAAAATAGTATAAATTATACATAAACAGATTATATGAAAAAGACATACACTCTCTCTGTATGTACCCCCCTCCCCCCCCCAAACCCTTCCCTGATGAAAATGAAAAGGTGTGAGAAAATAACTAAGAAATAATAAATCAAATTAAATGTTTTTTAATTGTTTTTACTTAATTTTTCTATATTTGTTTTTGTTTTTTTTTTTTTGTTGTGGTCGTGACAAATAAGTACATGTGAGTGGGTAGGGGTGTAATCGATTGTGTTGGAGGTACTTTGAATTTATTGAATTAAAACAAGAGTCCGTCGTCTTAAGACGTATTTTTGAGTTGATAAATAAAAGAACACAAGCATGTAATTCTTCTTAAGAGGAATTTGAATTTTTTCCAAACTTTTAAGTGTTTATGTCGGTCAAGCTACGCACTTGATGAAACCAACTTTAAAGATTTGATGATTTCATTCGTAACGTAAATTCTACAAGCATTTGATTCTGCCTATTTTTAATTAATCTATATTTTAAAATTCTCTCTCTCTCGACCCCCACCCACCCCCTCTTTTCACATAACCATTATGTAATTTATCAATTGAACAGATTTTATCCACAAATAAATCATTTTCTTAAAAAAAGAAGAAAAAAAAACTCGTAAAGACGGAAGAAATTATTCTTCATTCAGTTCTTAGAATATCTACAGTCTTACAATTACAATACAGAAAGAATGAAAGAAAGAAGAAGGAGAAGAAGGAGAAGAATGATGAAGAAATGTTTTTCGTTTATTTTCACAAGAGGCAAACAGAAAAAGACAAATTAATTGATTGAATCAAAAAGAAAAAGAAAATAAACAAACAAACAAAAAAGACGAGTAAGATTTTCAGCAAATATCTTTCTTCATATTTAAAGAAAAACACGATTCACGAAATGGTGAACGAAGTGCGAAAAAGGATAAGAAAAAAAAATGAAAGAAAATTAAATGAATTTTGGTCTAAGGCGGGAAATTCAGAGTTAGAATGAGGATGAGGAGAATGAGGAATAAAAATATCATTGAATTTATTTCAATGAAAAAATAAATTTTCATCTTCTTCAATTTTCTTTTTCTTCATAAAGATTTTTCTCTCTGTCTTCTCTTAATTTTCTTCTAGACATAAATTGACAGACAAAAATCAAACAATAAAATTACATTTTTTATTCATTCTTCTTACGATACTTTTTAATGTGACATACGTGCGTGTTATCCTATTGAACGTTATGCCTAATGCATTGGAGTTTGTGTGTGTGTGTGTACGTTTGTGTGTGTGCCATTAGTCGTTCATATGCAACTCTCTTATAAACTCCTTTTTTATTTACTAGGAATCCTAAATCTTCTAATTAATATTTTCTTTCTTTCATTTATTTTCCATTTACTTTACTTTATTCACAACAACTAAAAACTGTAACAATAACAACAACAACAATAGTAAAGAACAAAAGACAAGAAGAAAATAAAAGAAAATTATGTCACAATTTTTGAGAGAAAAGAATGAAACAATTTTGGATGAATACAAGTAAGATGAAGATGAAGCGGCAGAGGAAGATAATAATTTAATTGAAAAAAGATAAAAATGTTTTTCATAAAAACAAAAATGAAGAATGAGAGAGAAAGAGAAAGCAAGAGTGACAAAAATAGACGAAGTAGAGACAAACAAAAAAAATTTAAATAATAAATGATGATGATGAGTCTAGTTTTATTTTTTCCTCTACTCCTCCACCCCTTAATCAACTTCATTTCTGTCTTTCTTTCTTGTATAATACAAACTCTAGTGTTAAGGAAACGACAAACACAACAACGGTGAAACAAAAAAAAAAAAAAAAGCATAAGAGAAAATGGTGAAAAACTGGATGAGTAGAGAAAATGATTAGGGAATTATTATTTTATTATTTATGATCATTAGGAAGAGGATAAATTGAAGCTTTTAGTCTTTCTATCCTTCTCTTTAATAATAATAATAATAACTATCCTTCTCTTTAATAATAATAATAATAACTTTATTTCAAAGAATGGAAGTGGTGTGGAGAGGGAGGGTAGGTTTCCATATATTATTCTTTATTCTAATGGGAAGACACCAGTGAAAGAAGGGTAGGTGATGATAGGAATGAGTAAAAAAATATATGAATAGATAAAATTAAGACGAAGTAGTGTGAAGAAGAAGATGAAAAAATTAACACATACACACACACGATGATTTTTGTCAATTTTAATATTTTTTAGGTTTTTTTTTTAACACTTTTCAGCAACAACAACAACGATAATAACAAAAACAAAACGACCAAGGAGAACAGTATAAGAGAAAAAAATAAATATTAAAATTTTATGATTTTTAAAGAAAAAATTAAGTAAAATAAAAAATTCTTATCCAAAAAAAAAACAACAACAACAACACAAAAATTATCAAATTTTAAAATGTTGATAAATTCAAGGCAAAAAAAAATAAAGAAAAGTTTTTCTCATAAAAATTAAATTCTCACACAACCATAAAATCAGTCATAAATAGAGTTACGCGTCATTTCAACATTTTCTCAACTTTTGATAAAGAAGAAAATTCATTCCAGAAATCATTCAAATGAATTAGCATCAATGCAACAATGAATTGATGTTACGACAACTAAGCACATCTAAAACATCAGGATGACACAAACATAAATTTCACCTAACATTTTCTAACATTAAAAAAAAGAAACAAAAAAAAGTGAACACTCACAGTGTACTATCACAGAGAAACAGACGATCCTACAGACAGGAACAGACTCTGGTTAAAATTTATACCAAAAAAAAAAAGAAAAGAAAAGAAACTTTTCCATTTGCATTATAAAATATTTTTGTCTATTTTAGTTAAGTTAGTCTGATCGTATAATCGAAAGCTAAAGAAAATTTCTCTACATAGTAAGTATTTTTTTTAAAAGTAAATGTGTTTTTTAAAGGACCTAACTCAATAATAAAAGTTAACACATTTTACAATATAGAAAATAATTTTCTCTTGTTTTTACATAAAATATTTTCTAAAAAATTTTATTTAAAATCTTCTATAGATAAAGAACAACAGAATAGAGAGAGAGGAGAGAGAGAATGAGACAGACTGGGAGTTTTTAAAAAAAAAAATGGAGGAAAATTTATTTAGTAAAATGAGTAAAATGAGTAAAAAAACATAAGTGAGATAAAGGTCACTTAAAACAAAAATCCTTCTGGCTATAACCGAGTACTAAACAATTTTTTGTTTTTTTATAGGAATGAGAAGTGACGTTAAATTCAAATAGAATGGTGAAAGGGGTGGGTGGGTGGTGGTGTAAAAGAAGACTACGATGAAAACAAAAGAAATGTGAAAATTTTACTTTTCAAAATTTTTCATTTTAAAGATTTTATATTAAAATGAATGGAGCATAGGTAAAAGGTTTAGACTTTATAGTGATGCATTTGTCCGTGTGTCCATATTATTTAATGAATTCAATTCTTGTCTACGAGATGAAACCAAAAGAAACACACACACACACAGACACAATTTAATTTTGACAAAAAAAAATCTTTTGAACTTTTCTTCTGTTCGTCGTTTTTTTTTTTTGTTTTCTTTTTCTTTGTTTCTTTCCTCCTTTTAGATTTAATTTGGTTAACCTAAAAGCAGTTGTAAAGTTTTGTATACTAAATTCAAATGATAAAATTTCACATTTAACGAAAGCTCAAGAGAAATAAATTTTAACCAAATTCACAAGAATTTGAAATTGTGAAAATAGAAAATTGTTCATCGGGTTATTTTTTATTCTTCTTCTTCTTCTTGTTTTTATTTAAATTTTAAAAAAATAAATTCAAATGAAATTAAATTTAAAAACTGGAACAATTGAAGTGTTCGAATTTCAACAATGGAAATTGTTGAACCAACATAAATAAACTCACAATTATTAAATTAATTCTCTCAAAGGGCACCCCGTTTGTATTTTGGTAGAAGCAACAATAAATATAAATTCACCTCAACTACTACTGTGCAATCGGCAAGTAATGAAGAATAAAAAGGAAGACGACACAAAATAATTTTCCATACATAATGAATCTGTTGTTTGTTTATTGTCTCAACCGTTGACATAAAATAAAAAAGAAAATAAATAAACAAACAAAAAAAAGACTAACAACAACAACAACACTGACAACATTGAGACAAATAATAAAAGGCGCGAAAAACAAGTAAAGAATAACAACAACAATAAACAACAACGGATAAAAGAAAGAAAAAAAGCACACACACACACACACATTCAAACACAAGAGTCAATATTCATTGATATTCATTGATAATTTTACGATAATTAAATCAAAATAAAGAAAATGAAAACACGCGTTTGTATAAAATAAAATAAAAAAAATACAAAACAAAACAAAACAAAACAAACAAAAACAACAAAACTAAAAAAAAAAAAAAACGAGATCGCGGCTTTTTTTATTTTGATTTAAAAATAAAGAAAAAAAAAAAAACACATAAAACAAACAAGGACAGAAAAAAAGAAAAAAAAGAAAAAGAATTCAAGTTGAATCGCGATATGAGATTACTAAAAAAAAAAAAAATTATATATCTACAATGTTTACACACACACACACACACATACATGTGAATATAGAGAAAAAGAGACAGTGGGGAAAAAGAGAGATAGAAACACATCATGTAGATGTACTGACAGACTGATAGATACACATGTGCTTGTGCACCTTCATATCTAAAAGGTAAAAAACAAAAAAAAAACAAAAAAAAAAAAAAGTATTTATAGAGAGGAGGTAAAGTTGTAACAAATTCCAATTATCCAACCATTCAATGTCCATCCGCGTATTCGTACGAAAAAAAAAAAAGCAACAAAAATAAAAACAACAAAACAAAAGTAACAACCAACAACAACAAATTTGTATTCTTTTTTTTTTCTGCGGCTTTTTTACATTTTTTCTTTTTTTATGAATGAAAAAAAAAAATATATAAAAATCTTTCTTCTTTTCCTTATGGATTTTGAATTTGTTATATTTGTTAAATTGTTGTATTACAGTTGTTATTATTGATGTTGTTATTGTTATTGTTGTTATGGTTGTTATTGTTGGTTATTGTTGTTATTGTTGAAAAGAAGGAAAGAAGAAGGTACAATTTATGTATGAAGAGAAAAAAAAAGAAATTAAAATCAGAATTTGTAGAAAATCGTAAGTATTGGATCAAACATGAAAATACAAAATTAAATATAAATTGTGTTAATTGTAAACGTAGTAAAATGAATATGGGTCAATGTTACATTGACGTCATCATCAACCATCAACGATTATCATCAATTAATCATCATCATCATCATCATCATCATCATTATAAAAGCATGTAAAACGATTTATTTATTAATTTAACCTTTTCTTTTTCTGCCCAACTTTTCTTCTTCTCTTTTTCCTCCTTTCCAAAAATGTATCCTTTTTGGAAAGAAAAAAATAAAAACACAGACTAAAAGGGATTCAACATTTACAATGATGATGGGAAGAAAAAGGACAAAATATCCTTAACTTACATTATAAAATACTCATTAAGAATTCATTTTTCTTCTTCTTCTTCTTATCTTTCATTTTTAAATTTTTGTTGTTGTTGTTGTGATTGTTGTAGTCTCGTCTCAGAACAATAGGAACAACAACAAAAAATACTGTCTTTTCAAGTATCTAGGTACATATAGAAAAATAAGGAGGCATGAAATTAATATGAAAGATGAGAAAAAAAACATTCAAGAAGAAGAAGAAAAATGTCATAATTCCAAAAAAATTATTAACAGAATATCTCATCCTAATATTCCGACTCCACTTTTAAAAGAAACTCAACTTTTTTTCACTTACTAAAAATGTAGACGGACAGAAAAAAAAAACAAGAACAAAAAATAAAAATGATACAAACAGACATTAGTTCCCCAACATCGAAAAAGGGACAGACAAATAAGAGTTTATAGACAGAAACTGACAGACATGAATATTTATGTCAACCTCATCATCTACTTCTATCTAACACCAAAAACACCACCACCTCCTCACACTCATACTCCCATAGAAGAAACACCTTAGCACTTATCCACTTCTAAAGTAGAAACAAAAAATTTCTCCATTTTTCGCATTCAAAATGTCAAAATTCAAACGAAAAGAAACAAAAAAAAAATCTAAAAGCCGTATCAGACATGTCACGGTATCGTACTAATTTTTAGAATTTTATGATCATAATTTTTCTATATAGGACAATACATGAGAAAAAACGAGAGAGTTATATGAGATATCCATCCTTCTTCTTTTGTACAAAATAAAACAATACCAAATTTTATTATGCTAAATTATGGCTCTATTATGATGGTAAAAATTTTTATGGTGCTAATTGGTTCAATTGAAGATTTCAATAATTTATTTAATAATGACAAATACAAAAAAAAATAATAAAAATAATTATTTTATAATTGTTACATTGGAGGATATATGTTTTTCATATTTAATCAATTTTTTTTAAGAGAAAATAATTAAATTTAAATTTTTTTTCAATAAATAAACTATAAATTCTTTTATAGTTCATAACTAAAAATGCAACACTGTAGAAACAGTTCTCAAAATAAACAATATCAGAAATGTCAAAATGTCAAAACAACTTTGTATTTGTCAAAATAATAAATATGCATTTAAAACAATTAAAAGTGAGTGATAATCACTGAAAACAATACAGAAAGTGAATAAAAAAATTAAAAACAATTTATAAGTGAGTGAATATTGAAAACAATTAAAAAATACAATGAATATAAGAAAAGTGTCTCTTTTTTGACTCATGTAGTTTGTTTACTTTTTTGGAAAACGTTGCCGATATAAATATTTATTATAGACACCTATTTTTAAAACCATAAATGATATTGCTCTCTAATGGCATTTGTCTCGTTCTAATTTCAATTAATAATTGGTAAATTAGTACGATACCGTCACATGTCTGATACGGCTTTAAGTAATAATAATCATAATCATAATAATAAAAGAATAAGAAAAATAATGATGGAAAGAGAGAGAGAAAGAGAGAGAGTGTGTGTGTGTGGTGTAGTGAGAAAGACAGAAGGATGAATGATGGAAAGGAAAAATAATAATATTAATGATAAAAGAGAAAAAAAAAGAAGAAGAAGAAGAAGAAAATGTAAAAGAAAGAAAGAAACAAAAAAAAATTTAGAATAAAATAAAAATAGTATCCTCCTCTCCCTCCCTTCCACTGTTTTTTTCCTTTCATAAGTTAACCCCAATAATATATCTGGGGAAATCCTTTAGACATACACTAGACGTTTTTGTCGTTCCTTTTCTTCTTCTTCTTCATCTTTTTTTTTGTAGCCTACTATCCTATTCCCCATCATATTACTCCTCTTTGGTTAATGTTTTCACCATTCTTTTTTTTCTTTCTTTTCTTTTTTTTTTATTCTCACTTATATGCGATGGAAAGAGTGGAAAATCGTAGTGGAAAAGAAAGAACATAACCCTCCCTCTTTCTCTCTCTCTCATTACATTACTTTTGATTCTACTCCATTTTCATATAACCACAGAGAGAGTCACCAATTTTCAAAATCCATATTCCTCTTTAGAAAATGTATTCCGAGAAAATTTAACATAGTAAAAGTTACGACTAAAAGTTAGATCATAAGAAGAAGAAGAAGAGGTAAAAGATGAGGTTGCCTTTTATAGATTTATACCACCCACCATTTATATTCATCCCATATACAACCCATTTATCTATCGTCTCTCGTTTCATTTTTCCTCAAAAACTTTTACTTGACTTTACTTACCTAACACACAGATGCCTACATACATACATATTATAAATTTACCCTTCAACCCCTTTTACCGTCTTATCAACATCCTCATCCTTCCTTTATAAATAAAATAATATTTTCAGAATTTTGTTCTGTTTCTGTGCTTAATGGTATGAATGTATTTGTATCCATTCCATTCCAATTACTTCTACTTTTATACATGTAACTGTTGTAGTTGTAGTTATAGGAAAATCAAAACTCTGTGACTATATTCTGGTACTTTACGTAGTACAATCTGAATTTTCTTTATACAGAAAATATAACCCGACAACCTTTTTTCATACCACTATTTTTCACCCAATTTTATCATATCCACACCTCTTTCTCTTTCTCTTTCTCACTCTATCTCTCTTACACTCTACACATTTATCTATCTTGATAGTGGAAATAACACCCCAACATCCTCAAAATCCTACACAATTCCAATCCCTTTTTTTTTCTTTTTATCTCTCTCTCTCTCTCTTGTTCTTTTTTCTCACATCCATTTCAACTTACTTTACCTATTCTACTTTATTCTATGGGTTTTATATGCATGGGTGGTGGTGGTGGTGGGGATGGGGTGGGGGTTGTGCTATTATAGAGAAAGGGAAGAATGAGAAAGACGACGACGTCGAAGTTGGTTTTTGACAGAAGAGAATATTTTATATGAAGAAAAACCAATTTTTTTTTTGTTTTTTCTGTGGAATGAGTAAATTGAGGATATTTTTAAGAGGGATGAGGATGAATGTAAGAGAGATGAAGGAATGGATGGGTAAAAATAGGAAGATTTTTGGTTCGGTTTATTTTATACCTAACCTATTATAAGTGAAACGATGGCGGCGACGGTACAGATGTACAAACTGACGTCACACACACACACAGCCACACAATATATATTATAACGTGTTTTGCTTATCATCATGGGTATGAATGAATGAATGAATGAATTTTATATGGGATAAAACTACATACATATACAGACATACATCGACATACAGACGGGATTCATCATACAGACAAAGCGTACGCTAAAAATGCACGATAATAAAAAACAATTCATAAAAAAAAAAAAAAAAAAGAATTGGGATAAAATTGTTTTGTGTTGGTTTTCTTTTTTGTCAAAACGATCGTCGTTCTATGTAGTTTTTTTTTTGTTTGTTTCTTTAATTCTTTTTTTTTATATCACAAAAACAATAACAAAAAAAAAAGAAGAAGAAGAAGAGGAAGAAGGAGGAAAAAGTAGAAAGACCAAAAATTAAAATTAATTTAACAATTTTTTTTTGGGAAGAACAAAAAAAACCCAACGGAAATAAAGATTCACGATTAAATTAAAATTCTTCTGCTTTTGCTTCCTCTTCTTCTTGTTCTTCGTTTTTTTGCTTGTTTGTTTGCCAAAAGAAAACAACATTTAGAAACAACAGAATTGAAATGCAGAATAAATGCATAACTGTTTTTTTTAATTTCTTCTGTTTGATTTATTTTTCATTCATTTCTTGGAGAAATTTGAATTGTTTAAGTTGAAGAAATTGAAAATTGAAAATAAATAAAAAGAAAGAAAAAAAGATTGTATGACTTACCAACTGCTGGTGACATAGACCTAGAACCGGTTGATCCTGTTGGTGATGGTGTCGGTCTCATAGCTTGTGAATTTGGTGTACCTGGTGTGGTACCCAAACCGGTACCACCACCACTTGAACTATCATTACTATTTTGTCCACTAGGATCCTGAAACAAAATTAAAATGAACAATTAAATTTATTCAGAATTAAAAAAAAAAAAAAATAATTTAAAAAAAAAAAATTAAAAATAAAAAAAAAATCCATTTTCAAATTTTTTTTTGTTTTTTTTTCGAAATTTTTTTTTTTTATTTGATTTTCATTCATTTTGGGATTTTATTCGACATTTCTCTGAAGGTGAGTTTACATGGGGACGCATAAAAGCAGTAAAAAAAAAAGGTGAAAGGAAGAAGAGAGGGGGGAGACTATCAACTTCTATTAAACTAAAGGATTAGGCTAATCCAATAAAACTAAATTCGACTAATTCGACATTAAAGAATTAAACTAAAAAAAAAGAGTCAGATTAGAAGGGGGTTGCCCCATTTATACAATTTATGTTACAAAAGGGAAGAGAAGAAAACAAATTATTACAACATAAAAATATCTCAACAAAAATCTTAAAACAAATTAAACAATAATTCAATCATACGCTGAATAAAATGTGTGAAAAAATTGTCTTGAGACAATTGCAATGTGACCAATCAAAAAAAACAAAAAAACTTTCTTCTTTCTTTCTCAATCAATATTCGTACATTTTGATCATTGTTTACATACAACAAAAACGAAACATCTTAGCGTCTTTTGTCACACAATTTACACTAATACCAACAAAAACTCACACATCACACACACACTCACAAGAAGCGTGCTAAGAAAAATTAAATTAAACGAAAATAAAATGAAAAATAAAAAGAAACAAATAATTTTTGTGATTTTAATAAAATAAATAAAAGTTTAATTCATTATTTGTTGTTGTAATTGTAGTTGTTGTAATTGTTTGCAGATGCCATTCAGTCTAGTCTTTTGATAATTTTGAATTAAAAATTGTCATAAAAAAAATAAAAAATATGACATTACGTAATTATTGTCTATTTATTTATTATTGTTGTTGTTGTTGTTGTTGTTGTTGCTGTTGTTGTAGTAGTAGTAGTAATTATTATTATTATTATTTTTATTTGGTTGTTGTTATTGTTTTATTATAATTTCTTTTTCTTTTTCTTATTTTTATTTTATTTGTATTTTTGTTTAAAAAAAAAATTCATTTCCAAAAATAAAATGGGCAACACACATTTATTTGTGAGCCGACAAACTAACTAACAACAACAACAACAACAACAACAAATTATTATAATTTTTGTTTAATTTGTGTAAACAGTTAACTGTAAACACATTTTTAATAAACAAACAAAAAAAAAATTTAAAATAAGAGAAACAACAACAACAACAATGTCTGTAGTATAAAAATTCAATAAAAATTACGTTTTTCTGTTTTGTTTTTGTTTGTATTTGTAAATTTTTCTCACGGTGATTTTCTGTTTAGTAAAAAAAAAAATACATCAATAATAAACAACAAAAAAACTGAACGTGCTTATTAATCGCACGTAATTAAGAATGTGAATAAAGAGAGAAAATAATATTTGGATTGAAGGTGACAACAAACAAACAAACAGACAAACAACAACTAATATTAACAATAAAATGAAACAAAAACAAAAAAAAAAAAGTGAATTTTATTTTTTGTTTTTGTTTTAAATTTTATATTTGAAATCAAAAACAAAAAAAAAAGAGTGATGATGACCAAAATACGTAGGAGTGACAAAGATGAGGAAGACGGGGGTTGGTGGGGAAGTTAAAAAAAAAAGCGACTTTTCTGTTGTTGTTGTTCTTGTATAATTTATAGATTAAAAAAAAATTAAAATACTTTGATTTGTGTTGTTGTGCTGTTGTTGTTGTTGTTTTTTTTTTTTTCAATGTTTATGTTTTATTATTATTATTATCGTTACGAGGTTATTGACATTTCATAATTTTTATTGCCTGTTTTTTTTTTCAGTGAGATTATTATTATTGTTTTTTTAGTTTTTGCCGCTAAATTGAAAAAAATATAACAAAAAAAAAATCTATTACAATTTTTCAATATATTTTTTTTGTTGTTGTTTATGTTGTTGTTATTTTTGACGTTTGAATTTCCATTTGTTTATGGTTACAACAAAAATGTGTGTTTTATCTTTTTCTCTATCTAGTTCTCGACTTTCTTCTTCTTCTTCTTCTTCTCCTGCTTCATTGTAAATGTCATTTTCTTTTTATTGTGACGACAACACAGAAAACATTTTGTCTGGCCCAAATCCAAATAAATTACAAATTTATAATTTGTTCATCCTCCCCTCTTAATACTCCTCAACCCGAAACCACTTTAGGCCATCGCTACTGTTATTTTTCTTATTAAAGAAACAACAACAACAACCAACAACAGCGTAACTGTACCATAACATGTTTTGTTTTTTTGTTTTTTGCAAAATTTGAGCAATTTCGCCGCGAGAACGTAAAAAAAATAACAACAACACAAGTGGGGCAAAAAAAAGAAAACACCGAAAAAAAAAGTTCCCTTTCTCCAGTTTGTGTTTTTCTTTGTTCTTTCTTTTAAAATTTAAAAAAAAAAATGGTGTCGACAAAATCATCATCAATGGATGATGATGATGATGATGATGATGATCATAATGATTATTTATTATTATGATCATGTTGATAATGACAAATTTGATATGGAAGTTTTGTGGTTGTTGGTGGTTGTTTTTAAACAAACAAAAATAATAATAACAACAACAAAAACAACAACAATGGGTACATAACGTAAATGAACAAACATCAATCTTTTTACTTTACACAATTTATAATATACATAACTCATTCTCATCCTCCATCTTTCGCTCTCTCTCTCTCTCTCTTTCTCTCTCTCATTCTCTTTCGTGTCTCTCACACACACACACACACACATAAAACCTTATTTCAAAAATGAAAACTAAAAACGAACATTTACAAACGCAATGTTTTTTTTTTTATTTTGTTGATAGTGAAAGTTTTTTTTTTTTTCAATTCTGATGAAAATTGCGCAAAAATATCGTTATTGTTGCTGGTGTTGTTGTTTTTTATAATATATAGAGAAAATTTAAAGAAAAATAAAATATATAGTACGTCAAATTGAGAGTGAGAAGAAAATGATCATCATGTAGAAAAGAGAGAAAGATTCACTTTTCCCTTTTATATTTGTTTTGTGTAATAAAAATGGGTGTGTGTGTGTGAGATGATGGGTGACACGATTTTCTGTAACCATGTGGAGTAAATTTATACATAAACACAACTCACCACAAAACATATAAGAACACACACACACACACATACACATAAATGTGATTCATATGGAAATTTGTTGTTTTTTTTTTCTATTTTGCGTTATTACGAAAAACTAAAAAAACATTTACAAAATTATTTTATCAAAACAAAATTTACGTTGCGCGCTTGATGTCGTTTTCCTCGTTATGTTGGTGTGTGTCTCTTCTTCTTCTTCTTTCAATTCTTATGAAATGAAAATAGTATAACTTTTCAAGATTATTCTCTCTCTGTGTGTGTGTGTGTGTGTGTGTGTATGTTTGTTTGTTCTTTGTAAATTTTCTTTTCATTTTCCACATACTAGAGGTACTACACGCATCTATACCATCATATAAGAAATTTTAACCACTTTCTTCTTCATCTTCTTCTTCTTCTTCATATCTTTTTACTTTCGCACGCGTTTATGATTACCTTATTCCTTGTTGTAGACTTCTAAATGTGTAAATGTGTTGGAAGGCTTATTTAAAAAAAAAAAGTGCGTTCTTATTGAAATTGTAGTTGTTTCCTGTAGTTGTTATTGTATAACAACTTAGTTGGTTGGGAACGTGTAGTAGGGTTGGTTGGTTGTTATTATTAAATTATTATTATTAGAAAAGATATACAGTTATAAATGAGTAAGGGGTAAGAGGAGTGAGAGTAACGGGTGGGTAGGAAGGAATGAAGGTTTTAAGAAACATGGAAATATAATTATCTCTGTATCATATATTTTAGTGAAATTTGAAATTAACGCAATGTGAAAAGTAAGTAATAACGTTAAGCCGTAAACAGCTTAAATTTCCAAGTGAAAATAAAATATAAAAATTAAAAATTAAATGAAAAATATACAAAGTGACAGTTTTAAAATGACAAAAATTACGTTGGCAACACTTTATAAGATTTTGTTAAAATTTACTTACAAATATACAATCATTAAAAATTTGTATTAATCTCTTTTGCTTACATCATATTCTCCTTGAAATTAATTACAATCGTGCAAATTTACTTAGCAATTATGCAATTGTACCTTGAGTTTAAAACTTCAAACTTTTAACAATTCCAAATTGTAGCAAGCTAACAATAAAATACTTAAATTAATTTTAGTATGAACAAAATGGACCAAAAAGGTAATTAATTTTCACTTCATCACCTTCATAAAACTTTGAATGTAAAAGACAATGTTTGACAGAGGATTTTTCATAATCAAATACAGGAATATTATTTTTAGACAGACATTACGAATATTGAATAATCGAAATTATTATTTAATAGAAATGGAAAACTGAAAGAAAATTGAAAGTAAAAGTGAATTATTGTCTAAGAAATATTCATAAATCTTATCTTTAAATTTCTTTTTATTTTTATTCTTTATGAATGAATTTTTTTTTTTCTTTTGTTGTTGTTGTTTTTCTTTTTTATTGACAAAAATGTTGAACTTGAAAATAAATTTCTATTGTTTATTTATCCGGGGTACGTTTCGTTTTATTTTGTGTCAATAAAATATAAATAAAAATAAAAAAAAAACAAAAGAAAAGAAAAGAAACGAGGAAATAAATTTCAATTTTCAACTCTTCAAAAATTTGTATTCTGAACTCTCTCACTACACCACATCTCCCCACCAATCGTCCCATTTCTGTATATCGTTTGTAAAAATTCTTCTAAACTAAATCTCTCACATAATCCCCTCCTTCTTATCTCAACTCCTCAATAATGTTTCTTTCTATATGGAAAAGAATTTCTTACTACTTACAACAAGAACTGGGTTAACTAAGAAATGCACTTTCTATCTTTATTTTCTTATAAAAAATAAAAAAAAAAAGTTAAAAGAATAAAAAAAAAAAAAACATTTTCTTTTTCAATTTTTTTTTCTCTTTCACCCTTCTTTTCCTTTTATATATCGCGTTTTTATATAAATTTTTTATCGTTTCTCACAAACGACAAATAAACAAATTTCAAAGGAAAAAGAAGTAAAGGAATACTTGAGAATTATTTGTTATCCAGCATCACGTAAAAAGAATGAATTTCTAAAAGAATTTTATTGTTGCAGGCAACAAAAAAAAAACAACAACATAAAAGAGGAACAAAAGGGGAACACACAAGATAAAGAAGAATCGACAAAAGAAAAGAAAAAGAAAATTGAAAATTTCTATAATATTTATTTCTCTCTTCCACCCCCCTCTTACTCTTTCTCTCTCACTCTCCCTTTTTCTCTTTAACTTCAATCGTGTTTTTCAATCGCTTTCAAATATTGAAGAAGTGAAATTTATAGAAAATGAAATTCACTGGAAAAAAAATGCAACAACAACAAGAAAAAAAAAAGTGAAAATGCAACAAAATAAAAAAAAAAACATCAACGAAAGAATTTAACCTCATGTGTTGTGTGTTGTGTGATGTGTTCCTTGGTGTTTGATATCACAGAAATAAATTCGGAATATAAAAAAGGAAAAGTTAAAAAAAATGCAACAAAAAAAAAAATTGTATTAGTCAGAAATAGAAACCCACTGACTGAATGACAGACAGACAGACAGCAACAACAACACTAACACTACAAATACAAAAAAAAATAGAATCATCCAAATACATACACACACTTACACACTTACACTTATAAATACAATTTATACAAATATTTTGTTAATTATTGTTGTTTTTGTTCTTTTTCCACGAATTTTTTTTTCACTTAAAAAAAAACAACGACAATAAAATGCAAAACAATATAAAAAAAAACACGTCATTCAAGTTGGATGATGATGATGATGAGGCCACGATTATTTTTTCCATTTATTTTATGGATGAATGAATAAGAAGATTACATAGTTAAGTAGTGACGTCATAAACGCATTATAATTGATGTTAGTTAGGTTCAAATATAATTCTGTACATATTTATGATGTCAAAAGAAATCTTTGAATAGAATGAGAGAATATAATATGTGAATGATTTAAGATTCAGACCCACTTATCGTTTATGTGAAACTGGACACCATCATAGTGAAAGGGACTGAAGAGAGAATAAAAATATAGAACTTTTATGTTCATTCAAAAAATTAAACAGAATCTAGGAGGAAGTCACGTATGAGTCGTTCATAGGTGGATACAAAAAGTAACGAATTCATGCTGTGTTTTTTTAAATGTGAAAAGACGATATGTACATTAAATTACTGCTTGTCGTCACTATTCACAATGAGAGAGTAAGTATGTGTGTATGTGTGTGCCTGTGTGTGTGTGAGTAAATGTTTAATATTTAATGTGTTTTGTAATCGCAAAAAAAAAAAAAAAAACTGAATCACTTTTTTGTATTTTATTTTATGTTCGATAAATTGACGATTTTCAATTAAATTAAAATTGAAACAAATAAAAGTTGATCATTTGATAGAATGTAAAAGTTTGTCTGTATGTAACTATTTTATTTTTATTGTTTGCAAAAATAAAAATAAAAATAAAAAATCAATTAAATTATTTTCACGTTTTTTTTTTTTTGTTAAGACGAACAAGTTAAGACGAACAAGTGAGAAGTGTTTTACCTACGGCACAACAACAATAACAACAACAACAACAACAAATAGCGACTGTAAACAATTTTATCCGTGAAGAAAAAAAAAAATAAAAGAGAAAAAAATAAAAATCACAGCAAAAGAATTCGACCGACCGTGTTAAAATTGTGAAATAACATTTTTTTTTTTCTTTTATCGGTCAGCTTTTTTTTTTTTTCCAACTCTTTTCAAAATCTAATTTACTGCAAACCTCAACGTGTCTGTTAGTCTGTACATATAAAAAAAAGATACAAATCATAAAAGCGTAAACCAATATAGTACGTCACAAATTCTAACAAATCAATAAAAAATAAAAAAAATAAAAAACTATAATCGAATTTCAAGAAAGAAAAAAAAGGAAAGAAACAAAATGAAGAAAAACCGCCAAACATAAAAAACAAAAAAATTCAATTAAATTTAAACAAAAACAAACAGAATTTGCGATATCACAAGTGAGAGGAGCAGCTGCAATAAAAGAGTAGCAATAAAAGAGTAGCAATAAAAGAGTAGCAAAAAAAAAGAACAAGACAATCAAGTTCTGTCAGAAAATTTGAACCAATTTATTTCAGTTGTGATTTTTATATTTTGTTTGTGTTTTTTTTTTCTTCTGATCAAAGAAACAAAAACGCAATGGAAAATTATAAAAGTGAAATTAAATGATGAACTAATAGAATATCATGAAGACAATTGTATCACACAATGTTACTAGCGGATTACGGATTCAAATTCTATACGTTCAAAAATTTGATGTTATTGGTGTAAAGGTCTCGATGGTTTTGATGTATTAAAAGTTAATTAGAGTTTTTTTATTTTCAAATATTCACAAAAATACTCTAGGCGTAGTCTTTGGTTAAAAAAAAAAGAAAAAAGAAACTTAAGACAATAAAGGACAATGGAGTACAAAAACCTTTACAAAATTATAAGCTTTTTTTGTGCTACTAATACCCTTCGAGTGATTTACACACACACACACACACACACACATAAATAATATTGAAGAATTAAAATTATTGAGGTTAAAATTTTAGCATTGTCACTTTTATATACTTTGTGGAACACAAGACAAGAAAATAAGAGAAAATAACCTCAAATATCCTTTGACCTGAAGTTATTGATTTTTGATTGAAAACAAGTAAAAACTTCGTCATCACATTTGACAGTAGAAGAAAAGGTTTAAATAGGGGGAATTACTGATTTTTATTAAATCCGTACTTATGAATTTAAGGGAAACCCATGGGGTTGAATAACCACATTCTGTGCAACAGTGAAAGAAAAAATGTACAAATTGTGATGTAAAAACTCTGAGCAAATATACCAAACCAAACAACACGATTAGTTGGGCTTAATAATTTCACTATGATTAATCCATCGTTTCTCGTACTCATTATGAAGGAAAATTCAAATTAATAAAATTTTGTTAATTACAATTTTACCAATACAACTACAGAATATCTGTCACAAGTAGAACAAAAAAAGAAAAAAAAAGAAAACATAAAATTAATTTGAATCAACTAAAAATTAATGAGAATTCAATTCATTCTTCTAAATTTTAAATGAATCTATTTGTTTATACATTAAACATATTTCCCACGCACATACCCCACAAACCCCTCACTCCCCTCTCACTCTCTTTTTTGTTATTCCTCCTGTGTGTAAATTATAAATTTAAATTTTACAACAATAATCGATTATTTGAATCGATTAATTGTTTATTAATTGCAATTCATTTAAAATTAAATTACGTGAACGAATCAAAAAATAGATGAAGTAGAAGAAGAAGAAGAAAACGAAGAAGAAGAAGAAGAGGAAGGAAAAAAAAAAGTGCTCGTGTTACTTTAATGTAACTAAATTGACTGAAATAAAATTGAAAAGAAATAAAATTTGACAGAATGAAATTAAAATTAATTAGTGAAAAATATTTACTAAAAAGTTTTGTTCTTTTACTTTATTGTTGTTGTTGTTGTTGTTGTTGTTGTCCTTAATAATATATGAACTTAGTACTGGAACTTTATTCTTACAACTGCTATAGTTGTGGGTCTTCTTTTATTTTTGGCTATTTAAGAAATTAAATTATACTTTAAGGAAGTGAAAAACTTTCGGAAGGGAAATGAATTTAAATTTATTTTATTTGATCCATTTTTTTTTTCTTTTGAAAAGATGATGAGTAAAAATCCCTCAAAAGAGGAAAAATCCCTCAAATGTTAATTAAAATTAGAAAACACAGAAGAGGAAAAAAAAATGTTTTCCTTTGATTTGTTTTTGTTTTTGGTTTCATTTTACAAAAACAAACAAAAAAAAAGAAAAACAAAAAAAAAAAAAAAGAAAAACAGAAGAGAAAAAAGATGAAGATGAAGGAAGAAGTGAATTTTTTTAAAAGATTTGACCCTGAATAACATTAATCTGTGTCTCAGAGAGAAAAAGAAAAATAAACACCCCTTTCTTTTTTTTCTTCTCGTCTTGTTGTTATTGTTGCTTGCATTTTTTTTTTTTTTATAAATTATTCAAGTCAATTTAGATTATTTTATTTATCAAAAGACACCAAAAGACAAAAGACAAAAGACAATAACAACAACAACACCAGCAGCAGTAACCAACAAAAAAAAACACATTAAGAATCTGTAAGCTGATTTGGGTGATGTACGGGGTGGGGTGGGGTGGTTGTGTTAGGAGAAAAATATTTGAAAGTCAGAGGGGGTTTTTTTTTTGTTGTTGTTCAGGAGGTCGAGGTCGGTCGAAAGGGTATTCAATTCTATATTAACAACAACAACAAGTAATAGAAAATTCTCTAGGTCATGACATTCCCTGTTTTTTTGTGGTTTTTATTTTTTTTTTAATAAAAAAATCAATAAAAAAAAAACGCGCGCGATAAAAATTATTTTTGTTTTTGATTCTGAGCGAACTTAGAAAGAAAAAAGGGAAATTCAATCAAAACAAAAAAAAAAATAACTTAAAAAATATTTTTCCACATCAAAAACTCTGAATGTGATCTGGATCTGTGTTTTGGACTGTGACGACATAAAATATTTGCAAACGCGATGCAAGTGAAAATGTGTAAAATCAATAAAGAAAAAGAAGAAGAAGAAGAAGAAAAAAAACTATGAAAATGAAAGTGTACCCTTTGGGATTTGAGAGAAAGCAATTCTTTTTTTTTTTTCAATGAAAACTTATAAGAAAAAATACAAAAGGAACACTTGAATAATGCAACAACAAATAACAACACAAGAAAAACAAGAAGAATAACAAATCAATTAAGAAAATAAAGAAAAGAATAAAACTAAAAATAAAAGTAAAAGTTTATTCTTTTGTTACAGTTGTTGTAATTAAATTATAAGAATTAAGAAAATATTCTTAAGTTTCACGGTAATTTTTTCGACAGACACAAAAAATAATAAAAACCAAAATGATAAGATTGTAAAGAGGCAACGAAGTAATACATAGATAGCTGAGAGGGAAGAGGAAGACGATGATAATTTTTAGAAAAATACGAAGATGATTCATTCAAAGTAACCCAAACCAACTAAACTAAATCATCAACAACAAGAAACAACAACAGCAACAAACAGAAATTGATATAAAATCGCGGCAAAACGACATAAAAATAAGAAGAACAAAGCATTAAAGTAAGAAAAGAAAAGAACAGAAAAAAAAAGTGTGTGTGTGTGTGTGTGTGTAAGACGACGACAACATTAGAGAATCAGGAAGTTATGTGAATTGAGTGAAAAAGAAACGAAGGAAAAAAAAAATAAAAAAAGCAAAAGCAAAAACAAAATATCTGTCTGTCTGTTTTGTATTTTGTATGTACGTCTGTATATCATCTGATGACGTAACCAACTAACTCTTCTCTCTTTCAATTTTTTTTTCTCACCATTCCCTTCTTTTGTATATTTTTACACAAATTATTGTACACATAAACGTACGTACATCGTTTATACATAAATTATTTTTGTGTGCACAATATACACACACACACACACACAGCACAGACGTACACATGTAAACATACAAATAAAATTTTCATTTTCAATGTTATTAGGTTATGTAATTGTATAAATAATGTTTTGATAACAATTAATTATTAACTAATTAAAATGTTATTGACCCCAATTATATTTTACAAGAGTATAATGTTTGTTTGTTTGTATGTGTGCCTATATTTTTGTGTTTCTATGTGTGTGTGTTTGTTTATTTGTCATTTTCAATTTAACCCATTATTATTGTTGTTGTTGTTGGTTCTTTACTTTTTATTCGTTTATTATTTTTTTTGCCTGCTTCTTTTTATTTGTTGTTGTTCTTACTGATGGTTGTTGTTGTTGTTTAAATTTAAATTATGCGATTAATAAAATTTCATTTTTTCTTTTTTTTTGCTGAGGTAAAAAAAACAACTCACATTTTTTCCCTCCATTTTTTTAAGTTTTGTTTGTTGCATATTTGTGTGTTTTTTTTTTAATTGAATTTTTTGACGTTTCTTTAAAATTTATCAGGCATAACAAAGGAGACACGAACAAAATAAAACAAACCAAAAAGTATGCGGGTAAAAATTGACACTAAAATATTTCTATTAAAAGGAAGAAGACACGACGACAACCCATTGTCTCTACAATATCAACAACACAAATCGATTGGTCATTTTTCACCAACACAAATATTCTTAATTTATATCCTCGATTAAGTAACAAATTATTGTTAATAAATCTAAAAATGGATGGGAGTTTACCACTTAGCCAATTTATCAATTAGATTTTGTCATAATTCTCTGTTTTTATCACTAAAAACTGTTGAATTATCTAAAATATATTGTCAAAGTGAAATTATGTGAGTTGAAATGAGAAAATATAAAAATAACAAATACTTTGGTTGTGTTTCACAGCAATCTTAAATCAGTAAATGAAAGTGAAGAGAATAAATGAAAGTAGAAGTACAAAAATTCATTAGAAAAATTCTCGTCACATTGATTAGAGATTACACAAAGATTGCACATCTTATTTCTTAGGATTGCACATCTTGTTTCTTAGGATTGCACATTATAATAGTGATTACCCCCACGCCTCTTATAAAATAGTGGAGAACAACAATAATTTAAGATCAAATAAAAATTGTTGTGAAACTTGGGGGCATATAACTTTTAACAACAGAATTATTTAAATTAATTAATTTATGATTAGAAATGTCAGTTAAATTTATTAAACGATCAATTTTGCCTCAAACCATATTATAAATCATAAGTGTTTCAACGACAGGTGGGACAGTTTAAATTTACATTGACCTAAGTAGAGAGTTTTTCACACAAACCGGAATTACTTTAAAGTTCAACAATAGAAATAACATGAAATATTGAAGCCATAGATAAATGAATTTAATTTCTTAATTAACTAAATTTATCGACATAAAATTTTAGAATTACACCACGTGCAACAATCTGTTTATGCTATTTCTATAAAAAAAAAAACAAACCAAAGAGAAAAAACAAATGAAGAATTTTCTAATTAACTTAATCTTAAAGGAAACTCAAGAAAGTTTAGAAGAAAACGAAGACCAAAAAGAAGAAGAAGATGAATGAAAATAAGAAAAGATTATATTGAACATTTTTGTTATTAAATTGTTTTTAATTTTCTTTTTAAAATTTTAACTAAAGAGTAAAATGTAATAAAAGACAATCATTCTATGAACTGAACAGACACAAATAAGAAGAATAAGACACGACAGAAAGACAGATAAACAGACAGTATAAATGGAAAAGTTTTATTTTCGATTTAGAAGTAAGAGAAGAAAATTTAATACTGTCAGTTACAGAAGAAAAGAAAAGAATAAAGTAAAAAAGGGGCAATGGAAGGGAAGGATTTATGAATTATTATTGGATAAATCTTTGTTTGTTTTTAATGATTACATCCTTGAAAAGAAGAAGAAACAAAAAACACAACCTCTTTAAATTCTCTTGAACTTCAAGAGAGAGAAAACTCTCTTGAAGTTCAAGAGAGAAAAGACAAAAACAGAAAGAAAAACGAAGGAAACTTTCCCTTCGAAAAATCATTGATTCAATTAGGCAGGTGTTCGATTTGGAGAAGTCTCAGGGGGTATTACTGTAACTCCAAAAACCATCCCATGACTTTAAAAATGCCTCTGGATAGCAGATCAAAAACCCGTTAATAAGCGATAACATATTATCGAATTAACGAATCTTTAAAAAAATAAATTCTCCACAACTCAATTCAATAAATTCAATCCAACGTAGAAAAAAAAAAATAACGTTGTGTTTTATTGTTTTCAATACACTCAGCTGTTTTTTATTGTTGTTGCCTTTTTTTTCTATCGTCACAAAATAAAAAGTATCAAAGAATGAAAAAAAAATATTCATGAATTAATTATTTTTTAGGGTTAAAAAAAACATTTTTATTGAATTTTTTGTTCAAATCGAATTCATTCATTCATCTATTCGACATTAATTGTACCAAAAGCGATCACACCTACCACCCACACCAACAACAACCGCAACAATATATATAACGAAATTCATTCCACCCGCAACAAAATAAAAGAAAGAAATCATCTATTATTTTATTTTATGCCAAACCAACACAACACAACACAACCCCCAAAATACACCAAACTATAAGAAATATTTCACTTTTCCTTTCTGTTTCAAAGCATCATCCTTCCTTCACCATCACCCCACAAAAATATCATTCTTTTTGTTTCCCATCTACATCCCATCTTATACTTTACACCACCACCCACCCAACCACCATCCCAAAAAAAAATATTTTCCAAACTTCTTGCGTTTCTATTTCTCTTTTTCATTTTCTTTTATTTTTTTACTTACTTCCTTTTCTTATTTATTTATTTTCTTTGTTTTTGTTGTTTTTGTTGTTGTTGTATTGCTATTATTATTTTTGCTTCGTTTTTCTTTTTCTTTTCTTTATTTATTTTTTTTTTTTTTGTTTTGTTGGTTTATGTGCGGCAACTAAATAATGTTCACAAAAAAAAGAAAAAACGAAACGAAATACAAAACACAACTGACATGACATGCTGTATGACAGGAAATGATGATTGAAACCGTCAGAGCGAAACTCCAGGGAGTTAAAAAAAAAAAAAAAAAAAAACAAATAAATAGCAACAACACCAATATATAAAATAAAAATAAATAGCAACAAAAAAAAAACAAACAAAGGAAAAACTGGACTAAAATAGAAAGAGAAAGAACGTATATTTTTTTTAATCTACCTTGCCCAATCTTTTGAAATCCCAAAAAAAAAAAAAATCTTAAACTCAAACCAAACAACCAAACTTAACCCACCACAAGAATGACAACAATAAAAAAATGTTGAGACTTAAGACGATTGTAAAGACTTTTATTATTATTCACAAAGCACAAAGGAGAAAGAGTGAAAGAGAAAGAACACAACAACAAAGAAAAAATAGTAATAAAAAAAATATTGACATTTGACACGTTTATTAAAGTTAACCCTTTATACAAAGCCCAGCAACCGGATGAAATTTTTTTTTTTTATTTAGTTTCAACTTTATCGCTTAGTATTGACTTTTAACCTTATTTTAAGCGGACAACAGTTATTTTATGAACATGAAACAATTGAAGTCAGGAGAGGAGAAAGAAAAATTTAATTTACGAATTGACCAAAAACAAATCATTGAAGAAGAACCAACCACTCTTTTGTTATCGTAATCAGTCATGCTTGTAATCACAATTAAATTGGTTAAACCTTTTTCTTTCAAAAACAAATTCTGTTTTCTTTTATTTTCAATAGATTGTTCCTTCATTCCTTCTTCACGTATCACCCCCTCTTCCTGTTTCTATCAGACTAAAGAGACAAAACGTTAAAAATACTTACACTGAGGTCGCACACTGACATTAGTATACAATGTAAACGTAGCATAAAAAGAATATTTTTTCTTCTTGTTAGATTTGTCCCATTAGAATCTTATTAGCATATGTAGTGGTGGAACACAAATGAAAGAAAAGAAAGAGACAGAGTCCATTATTAAATTTGACAATGAGTTAAAAAAAGAAGGATGTATTCAGTCGTTTGCTATTAAATAATTTCTTCTCACTCTTGTATGTTACAATTGCAATAGATTTTCTTTTTCACTCTTGTATGTTACAATTGCATTAGATTTTCTTGTTCACTCATATGTTTTTTAAAAAACAAGACATAATTCTAAATTCTAACAATTTAAATTGATTCTTTTTTTTTTACTGATTATTTATTTGATGACAAAACGAGAATTAAATGAATTGAAAAGAACATTTTCTTTTTCTTTTCAATAGAAAATTCTCTCATTAGAATTTACATGCTTCTGTTCCTGTTTATCTGCATTTTTAATGATAGTGAATGTATTTCTATTATTCTCTAATTTCTAATCTAAATAATAATAATGATGATGATGATGATGATGATGATGATAATTATGATGATTAAAAATTTACAATCAAAAAAAAAAAAAATGTTAAATTTAAATAATGTTTTTTTTTTATTCACTATTCACAAGAGACAACGAAAGACGACATACTACAAAAAAAAAACATCCAACAATAAAATAAAAGAAGAAAAGTTTTTCCTTTAATTAATTAAAGAGAGACTTTTTTATAGACATTTTTTTTTTACTCCTCAAAATAATAAACACCAAAAAGAAATAATAAAATAAAAGAAGAAAAGAAAAGAAGAAAAGAAAAGAATAAAAACAACAACAACAACAAAAAAAGTTGGTTGAAATAAAGAAAAAATTGAGAAATATAAAAAAAAAATCCAACAAATCAAGAAAACAAAAAGTGGAAAAAAAATCAAGAAAAGACTCATTAAAAGATCATTTTTGAACAAAAATCAGAGACAGAGAGACAAAAAAAACTATTCAAAAATTTGTAATTTTTTTTCCATTTTTTTAATTGAATTAAAAAATTTGTTTTTTGAAAAAATCACCAACACAACGGCAAAAAAAACAACATTCAAAACGGAGAACATTTTATTTATTTTTTTTTTGTAAATTAATCTCTTCTCTATAATAAAACACACACACACACAATCGCACACAAAATAAATGTTAACACACACACACACACATACACACACCATATGAAAGAGTATATGCATCGTCAGATCCATTTATGAATTTATTTCTTTATTATTATATTACATTAAGAAGAAGAAAAATGTAGAGAAGAATAAGCTAAAAAAGAAAGAAAGAAAAAAAAAAGAATTTAAAAAAGAAAAATTGTATATAAAAAAAAATCCCATGAAGACTCTTAAAAAAACATCGTGAACAAACCTACCAAACACATGCTCACATACAGTATGCACAGGCACAAATACATATCCAATTCAACATATTTCTATCTACAGCAGAATATTCACACACACACACACACACACACACACACACACACACACACACACACACACACACACACACACACACACACACACATACACACCCTCTCGCCTATATAAAAATATTTTTCTATAGAAAATTATACTGAACAATTTTTAAACAATCAGCTAAACGAGCAAATATTTTAAAACAGTGTCGCACAATTAGGGTGTTCAGTTTTATTTGTTTCTCAATTCTCAAAAGTTAAATAAATTTTAAATTTTGACAAAAATCATAATTTGAATTCTAAATAATAAAACATTTTATGTTTTTTGATTAACGATAAAAAAAAATTAATGCATTAAAAATAAACTAAAGTACTGTGCCCCTCCCCCAGGCTGTGCATACAACAAAAAAGCCACTGGATTGGCACAAATACATTTAAACATTCAAATATTGTTATCGCAAAGTAACATCAAGCCACGAGCTTGCTTTATAATCACGTACTGGGACTATATCCTACCCAAAAAAAAAAAACAACATACACACACACAATTACAAAATCTCATACAATAATCTACGTCAATGTGTTCAGATCTATACATTCACACATACACACTAACAAAGACCTTGTTTATACTGGCTCTGGCATGGCGTAATTTCAGAACGAATCATGTTTGTATTCTCGTAAAAAAAAACAACATTAAAAATTATATATTTTTTTTATAGATTTTTAATTTATATTTTTTCTTTTACTTCTTCTTTTTTAATTGACAAACGTAGACAAGATAAAAAAGATAAATAATAAGAAAATCTGTTATTGGATTTTTATTTTATTATTTCGTTTTTTTTACGTTTTTCTCTCTTGATGAGTTTATTATTATTATTACTAATTTTATAGATGATTGTTGTATTTGTAATTAATTGCGCTTATTTTTAGTAAACAATCAAATATTATTTTTTTTATATTTTTGACAGATACAAAAATGTAACCTCAAAATTATTATTATTATTTGTCCTACCTAAACTCATTCATTAATCCCTCTATATAGAGAATCAACTAGTTTTTTGTTTTTCTTGTTTCTTCTTTTCTTTACCAAAATAAATTAATAAATAGACAGTTCCTAAATTCTCTAAAAACATCTCTTCGGTCTTATGTTTTTCTTCTTTTTTTTTTCTTACAAACAAATTTAGTTTCTAAAATTCCACAGCTTCAAAACTTCAAAATGTTACTTCAAAAATGAAAACAGACTTTTTTTCTTTTTTTTTTATTATTTCTTCCTTTTACAAAAGTTACCTCTTATAATAGGTAGAGATGTAGGTATATAAAGAAGGTGAGGCATATAAAAGAATTAAAAGACCCTTGACATGTGAATTGCAGCTTATAAAAGAAAAAAAAAACGAACGAAATATTTTTTAAATGAAAATAACAACAACAACATTTTTGTTGTTCATATCTAAATTCTATATAAAATGATGAATAATAAAAATAAATACTAGAATCCGTCTATTTTCAGATATATCAGAATAAATGTTCGTTCGTTCGTTCATTTTCATTTCTATATAGAAAATATTGTATGTATTGAATTTTGTATTAAATAGAAAATGTCGGACTCCCCTCTGTTATGTGGTAAATGGACTTACCATCAGCTCTCAGTATACTCAACTTGCCTAACCTCGCATCGACTGGTGTTCGGGAGGCCTAAAGAAATTTATGCGTTCCAAACAATTTTTATATATAAAATTATTTTGTATTTTTCTGTATGAATGTGTGTGTGTGTATATTTTTTCTTTCTTTCTTTCGAGCGTTCGTTCGTTTCGTTTCATTTTTTTTTTCTTATTGTTGTTGCTTTTGATTCTTTGGAATTGACTACAAAAAAATAAAATATAAAAAATGTTGTTGTTGACGTTGAGAGTCGAAAGAGAGAAATAATAATAATAAGAATATATTTTTTTGTTGTTTTGTTTCTATTTAATTTATATGAAAAACAAATATGAATGATAAAGATAGTTATATATATTTTTTTCTTTTTTTGATTGCTGTATCCAAAGAAAAAAATTATATATAAAATGACAACAACAACGGTACACAAAAATAAAATAGAAGGAAAAAAATTTCGTCTCAACACACCAAAGCACATTAAATTGTCAAGTATGAGTGAATGAGTGAGAAAGACAGAGAAAGAAAGAAATAATAAGCAAAAAATAAACCTAACTTTTATAATGTTTTTCTAGCAACAACAAGAAAAAAATATAATAATGAAACATGACGAATTTTGTGCTGTCGTAGTGTTGTTGTTGTTATTATTATTGTAGATGAATTCTAATGTTTCGTATATTTTGTTATGCATATATTTTTTTTTTGTGTTGTTTCGGTTGCTGTTTATACAATTTTTAAATAAACGAACGTCACACAATAATAATCAGAAAGCATCAGATGAAAAAACAACAATAAAAAAGGGAAAGAAAAATGAAATACAATATAATCGGAGAGAGAGAGAGAGAGAGAGAGAGAGAGAAGAAGAACAAAAAATATAATTTATTAAAAGGGATGATTGAAAAAGTGGAAGAGCAAAAAGAGAAAAAAATAAAGAAAAGAAAATTATAAGAAGGTTTACAATTCAAAATTTTAATAAATTCTCTTTTTATTTTTGTACACTTTTTTTTTTGTTGTTTTTACGAATTTAAAATATCAAAAGCTTATGGAAATTATTTTGTATTATCAAATCACATGAAGTGTTTGTGTTCGGAGGAAGGGGGGGAATAAGAAGAAATTATGGAAGACAATAAAAATGTCAAAATTGATTTTTTTTAACGTATTTTTCTTTTTCCTTTTTTTTTCTTCTTATGCGAAAAGAAAAACATACTCTACACATACACACACACACACACACACAGATACACGACCGAAGACAAAAGCACACAGGCATTTTATTTTTATTACTTTTTCTTCTTTCCTTTTTTTCTTTCGAATGTTTTATTATTATTTTTTTTTTTTTCTTTCTTTCTGAGACATGAGAAAAGTCGTCTTCGTCTTCGTCTTATTCTTATTTATTGATATATTGTCAGGGTCAAGATCGACATTGAGCGATTATTTTCTTTACTTCTAACTACTTTTCTACTCTTTCTTTCTTTCTTTATTTTTCACCCAACCAACCAAGGATCACTTACCGTCTTTTCCACGAAAGAAAAACAAAACTAATCTAAAATAGAAAAGTATAGGTGACGATGAACAAACCGAACAATGAAGACATGTAACATTTTAGGTGTCAAAAGAAAATCCTTAAATGTTGATATTTTTACACAAGACAAGAATTTTGTGAAGACACAAGCCTTACGTGAAAAAGATGAAGAAAAAACTTATTTTATAAGAAAAAAAAATGACCGAAAACGAAAAAAAAAAAAAAATTCATTCAGTCCTCCAACAATCCAAACTCTAAACGTCAAAATTTTTCTAAGTTGAATGGGGGGAAAAAAATAGTACAGAAGAATAAGAGAATTTATGCTGTAATCGCACCATTACCAAAATGGGCTATTGAGACGTCGGGGCGTCGTAAAATAAAAATAAAAAATAAAGGAAAAAGTTTTTCTTTTTTTCACTTTTCCTTTTGATCTCTTTATTCGTTCTTTATTATCGTTTAGTTTAGTTAGTGGAATACAAGAATGGAATGAGAAGACACAAAAAAAAATATAAACTTCAAATTGACAGATGATTTGGGTGAAGTTGAAAAATGAGTGAAATGATGACGAGGGGTTCTACCCACCAACAAAAACAATAAAAATAAATTTCAAGTGAAATTTATGTATAGTGAGAAGAATATTAAAAAATTTGACCTCTTAATGTCTCGTGGCCAGCCAACATTTTAAGGCATTCAAATTCTCTTCATATAATACGGCAATGTGTCCAACTCTAAAACGACAATTTTTGGTGTAGGTTAGAACTTTGTTGCCCTCCTCACTGACATATGCTAAATTTGTAGGAAAATTTCATAAAATGATTTAAACGAAATGGAAATTGGTAAGAGACAAAACAGACACTTTTGTTCAAAACAATAATTTTAAATGTCCAAATAAAGTTTACACCAAATTTATTAGCGCTACAATAATTACAATCTGGAGTTCGACAGAGTTAAGTCAATTTTGAATATTAATTATTTTAATGGGAGAATGAAGAAAATTCAAACAGAATTGTAACTATCTCGTAGAAAACAGCAAGCTAAGAATAAAAAAAATTAAGAGGAAGGAGATGAAAATTCACATAAATTGCTAAAGATTTTGTGAAACTTGGGACAAAAAAAATAGATAACACACCAACACCGCTACAATACAGATACGAACAAAAAAGTCTTGAACATATACAAAATCACATTTAATAATCTGCTCTGCTATAAAATGTGATCGCGTTTAATAAATATTTTTGATATAAAAAAAAAGCGATAAATTTATACGTGATTCCCGCGCGTACAGAAAACTGATGACTAAAGACAGATTAGCGACAGACATATAATTGGGTGGTTGGTGGTAAAATGAGGTAAAAACGAAGGGAAATAAATTTGAACCAGAAAAATAATCAAAATTCAACAAAGACAAAAATATTTTTAATCTTTACTTTATATTGTGTCTTGAGGCTAATAATATAGACATACAGACAAACAGATACATATGTATTAATGATATTCATGAAAGTGAAATGAAAAGCGAAAAATATAAAAGAAATAAAAATAAAGGAAAAAGAAGAAAATAAAAAAAAACTTAATTTGCATAAATTTAATTCAGTCGAAAAAGAAGAAGAAGAAAAAAAAATACGAGAATATCATAAAGCACATTATTATTAAGAATGTTTTAATAGTGGATCACCCGGAATAAGGAAAGACTAAGATAAATAGAAAGAGAAAGAGATTGTCTGTTAACAGTCAAATCAAAAGGAATAATAATAATAATAATAACACCAACAACAACAACAACAACCCAAACAACAGCAACAACAAAAACCTGACCTTACACAATTTTTTATTTATTTTGACATCCAAAACGTATTATTTTATATATTTTTATACGAGTCAATAAATATAAAAAAAAAAAAAATAAGAAGAAAAAAAAATGAATCATCACATCACACTCATTCTACACTAGGCACACACACACACACAGCCAGACAAACACATGCATAGAATGATGATGATAAAAAGTAAATGAGAGAAACATACCGACTGACATGAAATAGATAATTTTTCTTTATTATTATTTCTTTTGTCAAAAAAATACAAAAAAAAACTCAGAATAACGAAAATAATTAAAGAGTGAAAGAGAGAGAAAGAAAAACACATTATTTAATTGTTTCATCACGAGAAGAAATAAAAATAAAGAAGAAGAAGAGGAAGGTAAAAAAAAAAAGAAGCACACTTGCATTATTGTAATTTGTAACACCAACAACAACAACAAATCAATAGTGTGACGTCACGAGAAATAAAGCAGAAGAAGAAAAAAAGTGAAACAATTGATTGATTTCTAGTAAATAATGTTACGTTGTTTTTGCTTTTTTTTTCTTTTTCTAATTTTGTGTCTGGGGGAGTATTCGCGTCACATCATTGTGATTAAAGTAAATTTCTATGAAAACAAAATATTTTATTGTGAAATTAAATTGTGAGAAAAATTCTTGAAAGGGTAAAAATGAAGGTAAACACAAATGGTAAATATGTACACATGTGTGTGCACAACAGTGATAAAAAAAAGAAATTATCGTCATTTTTTTTTTTTAATTTGTTTAATTTTAATTCTATACAATTTATATTTTCAAAACTACTGTACATAATTTATTACACATAATTCCTATTCCTACTCCTACATTCCACTTGTCTACTCCAAAAGTGTTATAATTATAATTTTCAGTTTAGTCAAGTCAAGTATGTGTGTTTGCGTTTGGGGGTTTTGTGTGCATGCAAAACCATAACACGAACATCCTATCGTCCTTCTCTCTCTTTAACACCCACTAACCCTTACTATACTTATCTCACACTTTTAGCATTCATACAAATTTATCGAGTCACTTTCAAGTTTTATAAATCGACTAATTGTTATTGGAATATTATTATTACAAAGTATAGAAAAGGCGAAAGTATTGGAGTGAGTGGAGAAGAAAAAATCAGTAAAAAAAAAAATAGGACAATAAAAAATGTTTGTCAAATTTTCTTCAATTTATAAAAAAATAATTACTGGAAAAAGAAAACAACAACAGTAAAAAGTAAAACTGAAAAAAAAAACATTATGGATCAAAGTTGCGTGTTTTATGAAGGGTCAAAACAATCAAGAGTAAAGAAAATAAACAAACAATAATAAAAAAAAAATAATAAAATCAGTTTTTATTATTTTCTTCTGCGTCATTTTTTGTTTGTCGTCATATTTAATATTTTTATTTCTGTTCATTTTTTTTTTTTCTATTAAATTCATCATAAATGAAAGTGACATTAAAAATGTTGAAAGACAAACAAAAACAGACATATTGTCTCTTGACGTGACATTTGTTGTGGTACACAAAAAAAAAAACCAACAAACAAAATCAAAACTGAAATTGAAATTAAAAGACACAAAATTTTATATATGATTGTGTGTGTGTAACTTATGTAATCGTCTATCGCACATAAATATTTCTGTGAGTCTGACACCGACTAATAAAAACTTTCATTCTAAATCACAACTGGAAATGACCTGAATGAACAGAATTCAATAATTAATTGATTACGAACTTCCATAATTTTTACGTTATTTTTCTTCGTCACATTTTCTTTTGAAAATTGTTTACTGTTGTGTCGTCACAATTGTACAAATCTTAAAACTGTCACTAAATTTACGTCAAATTATTCTATTTCATAAAACAAAAAAATGTGAGTGAAACGGATCTTTTCTAAGCCAACGTTTTAAACCAAAATTAAAATTTTGTTCAAACACAAAAAAAAAGAAAAAAGTCACATCACAAGTTACACAAGTCACACACCCTCTCAAGAAGAAACACATGATATGACATTTTAATGGATTTTCCAACAAATGACATAAATATAAAAAAAAATCCCTTTAATCGTCAACGTCACCATAACAAAATTTGAAGAAAAGAAAAAAAAACAGCAACAACAAAGAAAAATTAAAAGGACCCGTGAAGAGGGGATTTTAAAGTAAATCAGACTGAAATTCAGAAATCAAAAGAGAGAGACGAGAGTTGTGGCTCTTTAAAATAAAAAAAATAAAAAAACATAAAATAAAAGAAAGAAAAGAAACAAACACACACACACACATACACAGAAGGAAGCAAAAAAAAAAATTTGAATTTAAAAAAAAAAAAAATTTAAATTTAAAAAGATAAAAAAAAAAAAAAAAAAGAACAGTAAGAGAGGGAGGAAGTGAGAGACGACAAGAGAGATTGTTGACCTAGTCCAAAAAGTATAATCATTTATTTTATCAACGCCTCTTTTTTTTTTTCTTTTTTTTACCTTTTTACGTTCATTTTTTTTTCTCTCTTCTTTCACCTTCAATTCTTCCATTTATCCTTCTTCTTTTTCTTCTACTACTTTTATTTGCCTTCTGACGTAGGTATACGATTTTCCGTATGTGATTATTTCACAGATTTTATAGATAAAGATACAAAATTTTCTGATAAAAAAAAAAAGACGAAGAAGAAGAAAACTTTTGTTATAAATTTTTTTTTCAAAGTTAAGAGCAAAAGAAAAAAAATGAATGTTAGAAAGTGAGTAAAGAGAGACAAATACAGATTATAGAGGGGTGTACGAAAATACAATGTTTGTAACATTTTATTAGTCCTTTCTGTCCCCCATCCACCCTCCCACAAATATAATAAAAAAAATAAAACGAAAAGATAAAATAGAAAATTTTACATAAAAACTTTTCAGTTTAATTTTTTACGATTGAACATTTAACAAAAAAAAAAGCGACACGTGCATAACAACAACAGAAACTCAAATAATGATTTTAAATTTTCTCCAATTGACATCCAATTGTATCAAAGTGCAGAGAATTCTCTGTTACGTAGTTCAGGCATGTTCTCAGTGATGTTTTTTCATTAGAAAAACTTTTAATTCCCCAGTCACAAACAACAAAAACAAAAAAAAAAACGATGAGTTACAGAGTTCGTGGAAATTGACAGAATATAAATAAAATAATCCCACGATAGATTCACCTATTTTTGTTGTGGTTGTTGTTGTTTTTTAGTTTTTCTATTTTCATTTAAATTCCATTAAAATTATAAAATGACGTCAAGGTTAAAAATTGAAATGAAAATTTCAAATTTTCCCTTTCACTGAATTCTGTTTAAATTTTCAAATTTGACTTTTCTTCTTTTGAATATTTTCTGGTGAAAACGTTTTTTGTGTTAAAACAAGAAACCGAAGGATAAAGAAAGTGACATCTGGCGGGTGTTCGGATTAAGTAAAAATAAAGATTTCCATATTTTGTCAGCTGCGAAAAAACTTTGTACATACAAAAAATAAAATAAAACCGTTTTGATTATCAGAATGAAGTATCGTGTGTTAAGAACGTGGAAAAGGAGGAATTTTTTTTTTGAAAGGTGGAGTTAAATGGGAGAATAATCAACAAAATAAACATTTATTTAAATAACCAAAAAAACCCCCATTAGAATTCCAGACCTACATAACTTCAACCAAATTAAGGATTTAAGCGCAAGCAAATATATACATTTGTACATATAAACACCAACACACACCAATATACACACACACACAACCCACACATATGTTGAAAAACACAATTTTGTATATTCAGTGACGTCATCTAACATTCTGCTATTGTTGTTGTTCTTTTACAGAAACAACAACAACAAAATTTAACAAACATTCAACGTGAGAAAAATAAGAAAGAAAATATATATTTCTTTAAATAAGAACGAAGAAGAAGAAGAAGGCAACAAAAAAGAAAAAAAAAATCGTACACAAAACGATCATTTTAAGTTTGGTTTCATTTTCGTTTTTCATTTTTTTTTTCTTGAATGAATAAAAAGCCATTCATGAGATGAAGGTGTCAAGGACGACGATTTCTTTTTTTTTTTTTCCTTTCCTTTTCTTCTTTTCTCTCTGTGTGTGTTTTTTTTTTCTTTTAAACAAGGGGTTGGGGTATGTTTTGACTGCGATTTAAAAAATTTCAACTCACACCCCAACAACAATAGCAACAACAAACGAGACCAAAACATAAACAGCAGCAACAACAACAACAAAACCGAACAGAAAAATCCTTTTTTTTTAGTCTACTACCGTTATTCTATAGCTATAAATATATTTATGTTAGTGTGTGTGTGCGTGTATATATATTTCCGTATTGTATTTAAACACAATACTATATATCTAACTACATATTTATAGATAGTATAACAATATTTACGACAAGTGCATTGATGTATAAAATATGTATGTATATATGTATGGATACAATGATTGATGCATGTATGTATGTTAATATATATTATTACTTTTGATTTCTTTCCTTTTCTATTATTCTTCATTTTGTTGTTGTTGTTACTTTATAATAATAAAATAGTTGTATGCTTTTGTTGTTATTGTTTCACATTACATTTTTATTGTTACATTCATTGTACCCCCCATCATCAGTATTTTGTTGTTGTATTACTTTATTGTATATGGTCAAAACAACAACAACAAAAAGATTATAAATAAATAAATTTAATTGTACCAAATGCGAATCAGCTGATATCTTCATTTAAATCTTTACTTTGTCTCTCTTTACCTTTACCTTTTTTAATCTTTTTTTTTTTTTGTGTTGGGCATTATTTAAATATTTATGAATATTTTATAAATTTAGTTTAGATTGTGTACTTGTAACACTCACCCAACCCCTCCTTCACCCACTACATACATATTTACATTAATACAATTTATGTTGAGGTTTCTCAAAGGATTTATTTAAAATGATCTCACCTTGAGATTTTTACACAATATTTTTAGGAGACAGAAAAAGAGGAATATTTAATTTTTGAAGGTTCAAAAATTTTGTCATTGGAAAAAAAGAAAAATTGATAATCACAAAAGGACGACAACCAACATACAAAAAATGAACGAATAAATTTAAGTAAAAACTTGCTGCTATAAAAATGAAAATTCTTTTTAATTAAAATCAAAATAATTGACAATAACACGATGGCAGAGTTTTTTTTGTCATTAAAATTACGTTCACATTTTTATTTCCAACATTATTCATTTTCCCTCCAATGACAAAATAACAAATTCTAAATTAATTCCCTTACATTTATTAATCTAATCTAATCTACTGATTAGATTCTAATCATTATCAACCATAATGAATAAATAAATAAATTGAAGAAAATCTAAAGAAAACTGAAAATTCACAAAATAAACTTTCAATTTAATTTACAGTAAAAAAAAATCCTGTCAAATGTGATCCTAGATTTTTATTCGTTTTCACGAATTTCATCAATCTTTTCATCTTTAGACAATTGTAGTTCAATTTAGACGACGATTCATTATGAATTATGATAAAGAAACAACGATCAATAAGTCGTGTAGTGGGGTATACAGGGGTATAACTACAGGGGTACGCAGAATAAAAAAAAAAGTGAAGAATAAAAATTTAATTGAAAAAAAAAACTATTCAAAAAAAAAAAAATACGAAAATAAAGGAGGAAGAAGAAGCCAAAATGGAAAGAAAATCAAATAAAATAAAAAAATTTTGAAAACAAACAAAAAAAAAAAAATTAAACATTTTTTTTTATGTTTTTTTTTTTTTTTAAGAAATTTTTTTTTGTGTTTTATAAAACTTTTTACTCACCAATTTAGAATAACAAGCAAACGGATAACTCACCTGTAAACAAAACAAAAAAGAAAGAAAATTAGTTTTTGTTTTAAATGGAAAATTTTGTTTTTTTTTTTTTTTTGTAAAATTGAAAATTAACAAAAAAAAATTAATTTAAGAAATTTTTAATTTTTTTTTGGTCTCTCTAATTAAAACTAACTACAAAAAGAAACATAAGTTTTGAGAGGTTCTTATATACTAAATGCTAATCAAATTAAGATAAAAGTGAACACAAAAAAAAATAAAAACAACAACAACAAAATGTGTGAAATATTTATGTTTTCATTCTTTAATTGACGTCACGATAATTTTAAAAGAATTTTCTAATTAATTGTTCACACCCCCTTACCAGCCCTACCACCTCCACATTAATGGATTTCATTAAAATCTTATGGATTCCCATCCGTAAGTAAAGAATGAAATATTTAAAAAAAATATGTCGCGATATAAAATTATTGTACAATCTTACAGTAAGTGCCGAGTAAGTGCGACGGTAAGTTAAATTATGATTTTAAACCAATCAGTAAATTTTGATCATTTCAAGTATCGTTGATTAAGAAATTATGATGACAAGAGAGGATGAGAGAAAATAATAAAAAACAAAAAGGCAGAAGAGAAAAACAAACTGAGTAGATGTATAGAAAGTTCACACAATAAAATCAATAAAGTTGACTAATGTGAATGAGACAACAACAATAAATATTCATTCATTCTTTCTTTCTTTCACACTATTTATGTCTTCTTCATTTTCATTTATCTTTTCACTCTAATTATCTTCTTCATTAGACAGACAGACATTTTTTACTGACTTTATTTCGTTTCAATTTTTCTTTTTGTTTTCTTTCCTTTTTTCGTTATTGTTGTTGTTGTTGTTGTTGTTGTTGTTAATCCTTTTAATTTAATTTTCTTCTTAGATGAGAAAAATTGGTTTGAATTGAAATCGATTAAGAAAGAAGAAAGAAGAAGAAGACGTGAAAATTTAGTTCATGTTTTATCTGATGAAATTAAAAAAGAAAAAGAGTTTGGAAGTTGAACAAAGGGGAAATCAGAGAACAATTAACCCCATTTAATGTTTTAAAATTCAAAAAATTTTAAATTGTACATTTTACCTCTGGAGACTTTGAAGTATTTTCAGAAAGGAATTGTGACGTGTCAATGTAACATTTTTCTTCTTCTTTTTTTTTTTTTGTTCTGAACTAAAATTCCTTTACAAAGAGGGAAAGAAAAAAGAGACTAAAAAATTGAAAGGGAGAATTCGTGGGAGGGAAAAATTTTTTCGTTTTTAATTTTTGAAAAAAAAAAAAATTAAGACAAAAAATGTTATCGTTAAGACCCAACCATTACCACCGTCGCGCGTCACCATTATAAATTCATCTGCACTGTGTGTGTGCATTGGAGAGAACCAAAAGAAAAGGCAAAAAAAAAAACCGTTGTGTTAACGAACAAAATTATTATTGCGTAGGAATGAGGAATTGAGACGTTCCAGTGTCTCAAGTGGAAAAATGAAGGAAGAGGAAAAATGAAGGAAGAGAAAAACAAAAATCTATAAAGTTGATAATATTGTCCTCTTGTCTTGTGACAAAAAAATAATATTATAAACGTAATGAGATGTCATTATGAATAGAAATATCAACAGCAACAAATATAAAGAAGAAAAAAAATGTTAAACGAAAAGAAGAAGAAGTAGAGGGGACTATGTACCAATGAAGAAGAATGGAAAAAACAAACAAATAAAAAAGCAAAAAAAAAACCAACAAAACCAACAAACTTAAATACATAAATATTATGAAAGAAAATGAGAACGGAAAACTAATAATAATGATCATCATCATTATAATAATCATCATCATCATCATCATCATTTAAGTAAAAGAAGAAAAAAAAAGCAACACAAGAGTTTCATCGTCGTTTAGTTTTAATACAAAAAAAAAAATGTTTTTCTAGGAATAAAGAAAAAAAAAACCATTTGAAATTGGTAAACTAAATTAAATCCTCTCATTCACAATGTATACAAAGTGGGGAAGTAAGGGAAAGAGTGAGAAGAGAAATTACCTTTTAAAGAATAAATTCATTCATTGTGATTGTGATTGTGATTGTGATGAAATTAATAAAAAAAAATGTATGACAAATGTAAAGAACAATAATTGTGTCAAAATGTCTGTCTTCTTTTCAACTAAATGCGTGTGTGTGTGTGTGTCTAGAAATATGTGATTGAGTTGTTGTTATCGTTGTTGTTGTGTAATAATAAAATGCATCTTTACTTAATGAATAAAACATAAATGAAAATTGTGTTTAACGATTTTTTTTTTTGATATTTACTGTATTGCATTGCACCCTCCCATTTACAATTAAAATATCTCTTCGTACGACCCTACTACTTGCATTGTATGTATTTATTACAAATTAATTAAAATAAAGGAATTGTGACGTCAGTGGGAAAAAATATTTTTAAGTCTAAATAAAAATTGATGTTAGTTAGCCTAGACTAATATGAAGAAAATTATAAAACAGAAAAATTATAACAGAATTCAGGGCAAACTAATTTACTAAATGATGCAATCAAACAAATTGTTCGATCAGAAAATAAGAAATTTGTCATTAGGAAATTGTTAGAAACACAAAATTATAACAATTGGACGATTGCGATATTTTGGACATCATAATAAATGTTAAGAGTAGAAAATTATTCTAAAAATATTCACTTAAATTCACTTATCATAAATATTGTTTTAAACATGGAAAACTATTTGTGCGAGTGAGTCTGAACTCGGTATGGTATGAAAATATCAAATAATTATGTCAACAATTTTCCTTTAAAACTCAAAAGCAGACTAACAAACCACACACACACACACATACACATACACATGACATATGATAGTCATTCACAACAAAATGCACTTAAAGTCAGACAGAGACAGATAAAAAGAACACTTTCACATTATATAACTGAAGTCAATGGAATAAAAAAAATTTGCAAGGGTTAAAAAATGCATTAAATTTTCATACAAAAAAAAACAAAAAAAAAAATGTAATAGCTAATTTGCGTGTTGACGATTGACAGAATGAAGAACGAAGATGTAAGTAAAAAAAAAAAAATGGTTAAAATTGTGAACAAGAAAAATAATTCGTGAGAAATAATAAAAAATACATTAAACTCTCTCTCTCTCTCTCTCTTTCTCTCTCTCTCAGTCTTTATTTGTTGTTGTTATTATTTTTGTTGTTGTTGCTGTAATATAATTCACGTCTCTTTATTATGTACATTTTTTAATGTCTGATTTGAATTTAATTATTTGTAAGAAGTAAACAGATGAAAAAAAACAACAAAGAAGAAGACGAGAACGTTTAGCCTTGACCATTTTTTTTTCTTGTTGTCTTACCAATTTTTCATTAAATAATTTCAATTTGCAAATAAAGAAGTACAAAAAAATAAAATAAAAACACACATTTTTTTTTGTTATTGATTCGACATGCAAATTAGTCGCATGGTTCGTTGATGATTGCGATTAAATAAATGAATAGAAATGTCATTAAAACGTCATTATGTTTAACTGAATTTTGAAGAGGTTCAACAGAATTAAATTCTCATAAGACGGGTGTAGAAGACGAAACAACAGAGAGAGAGAGAGAGAGAGACGAATGGAAGAGAAAATTTCTTATCAAAATGATTAATTAGTTTTGAATTGAGAGTTTTATGTATGAAGTAAGGAGGAAGAGGAAAAGGTAGTCGACCATTTCTAATTGATTTTCTGCATGCAATTTTAATTGATTAAATGAAGAAATGAAAATTTATTAAATGAATCGATTATTAGAATATTGTAACGATGATAAAGTTAACGTCTGCGTCTTGATGCACGTGGGTCAATAATCTTTTTCATTTGTGTAAGTATTTATGTATGTGTGTGTGTAGTATAATATATTAAATTTAGTTAAATTTTATCTCAAAGTTCCCTGGACTAAATATAAACGAAGGCAAACGTTAGAGGAGGGTAGAAGAAATTTTTTAGAGAAATTGAAAAATTAATGCGATTATTTTAAAGTCTATTTTTCACCCCGTTCTCCAACACATTTTTATCATCTTTTCCTTTTAACTTTTCACTCATCCAGTTTTTTTAACCGCATAAAACCAAAGTCAAAGTCAATTTTTTTTTGTTTGTTCTTCTTCTTTTTTATATTTTTCTTTTTCCTTTTCTCTCTTGATTTTATATTTTATGTCTTTCTTTCTATTGGTCGCCTTGGTTACGGAAGGTTTTTTTTTTTTATTTTACTTCTTCGTCTTCTTCTTCTTCTTTATCAAAAGGATTTGTCAACTGTGACATCAAAGAAAAGGATTGTCAGTACAGTTTACTTTTCTTCTTCGTTCTTTTTTTTTTTTTAATGCTTTTTTTCTTTATAGTCTCTCTCTCTCTGTTCCTTTCTTTCTCTTTCTTTATAGACTTTTCAAGTTTACTTTATTTTATTTGTATTGTGGATTGAAGTGATAAAATAATTTAATTGAATTTCAATTTAAAATTTAAAAGTAGAAAAACACGAAATCAAACGAGATAAATATGGAATAATTAAAAAAAGACAGAGATAGATAGAATTGAAAAGAAAAAAAAAGAGACAAGGTCAAAAGTTTAAATTCAAAAAAAGGATGAAAGAAAAAAAAAAGAGGACACAGAAAAAAAAATTGTTTTACAATTATTATAAGCGCAGTATTGCACGTCGTCCATAGAACATTCCTTAAAAAAATTTACCGTTTTAAATTCCATTGATTAAATAACAAAAAAAAAATATGTAAATTAAAAAATACAAAAACAAAACCGAAGAAGAAGGAAGTAGAATGCCAAAAAAAAAAAAAAGGTAAACAAAAAAAAAGAAAAAAAGATGAAAGGAAAAATAAAAGGGATCACTGAATCGTGACCCTCTGTCTGTCTATATTTTTACCCTATTCCTAATACTACTACAGTCTACAACAAATTATATAAAATTTACTCGTTTTACCTCTACTACACAACCCCATCTAAACCAATTCATCTATCGTTTCCTAATCAAGCAAAAAAAAAAACGGGAGTACAAAAAATTTTCTTCTTTAACAGAAACATAACAAACAAAAAAAAACAACAACAACAATAAAATGAAACACCGTCGGCCAAATTTTACTTTCAATGCAAAAAAAAAAGTTTGTATGGTTCTGTGTGTGTGTGTGTGTGTCTGTTTATTGTAACATATTATTTTTGTTGTTGTAACATTTTTTGTTTTAAATAAGAAAGAATCACTTGTTCTCTCTCTTTCTTTCACTATTCTTAATATAAAACAGATACAAATTTGTTAGGTTGTTGTTTGTTGTTGTTATTTTAATGTTACAATTTTATCCATTTGGTTAAGATCAGCTGTTTTATATTATTATTATTATTATCATTTTATTTTTTACTCTTTTATTTTCTCTCTCTTTCTTTTTCTGTCTTTTTTTTTGTTACACACATTATTTTATTTTATATTCACTAACATGCGGCGCTTCACTATTATTATTATTATTATCTGAGAAATTCTGGAATAGGATGAGAAACATGATTCAACTTAACTTTTGTAATAGACTAAAACTAAATATATAAAGTACAAAATATATTAGAATATTAACACACATGTACATACAAAGGGGTACAGGATAGAGATAGATAGGTGATACTGATTTCGATGTGAACTCAGGTCACAAATAATAATAATAAAGAGTAAAGAAAAGTTACTGAAAGAAAAGCCGACAAATAATAAAAAGTTAAAGAGACAGGCCGACATATACGATGAACACCACACACACACACACCACATAGCGTATTTTTAAAAAAAAAAATAAAGGAAAAATAAAATAAAATCCATGCTGCTGTTGCTGTCATCATTTTCTCTTTTTCTTTTTTTTTTTTTTTGTCGCTGTCGCTTCTTTTCGTCATCTTTTTTCTTGTTTTTTATTTGTTTGATGATCTAAATACAATTTTTCTTTCTTTATTATTTTATTTCATCGTCTTCTTCTTCTTTCTTGATTTATAAAGGAATATTGTATGTGCCGGCATAATAACACAAAAACATCAACAACAAGAACACCAACACACAAACAGAATACAACAACAAATTGGGTAAAGACAAAAATTGTAATAATTATTATTGTGTGTTGTTGTTGTTGTTGCTTTTTTTCTTTTTTATTCATTTACGTTTTCTTTTTCTTTGAACTTGAAAAACAAAAGTTAAGTAATTTTTTTTTCTTTTTTTTTTCTGTTTCGTCTGCCGTCTTCTTCTTCTCATTACCTTGATAATATTTTATATTTTTGTTTGTATGAAATAATAAATCAGATTCTTAATCTCATCAAAAATGAAATGAAATTGAAAGAATCTAATTAGAAAGGGGGAAGCATGAAAATTAATGATTGTGTGAATGGATGTGTGTGTGTGTGTGTGTGTTTGAAAGAAAGTGCATACGTTGCTCTCAACAAAACTAAAGTGCCACGCATTTTTCAAGAAACATTTTTAGTTTGTTTATTTTTTTTTGTATGATTTAAATTTGCCAATTCTTACATTAGTTTATAATTACAAAGTTATATGCATCACATCACCCAGACAGGATGATCTAATTTTACTTCTTTTTTTTTTTTGTACACTTTTGACACTACCAACAAATTACATTCAATATTAAATTGAAACATTGAAAGTAAGTATATTTTGTAAGAGGCAAACAGTCCTCTACACAAATGATAATAATTTAAATAAAGAACACGTTTTTCTAATAAAATTTTCTATTTAAGGATATATGTACAACTGTTACTAGAATTTCATTTATTTGGTAAATAAATAAATATGGTCAAAATAATTTAGCAACGAATCAAAAATAGAAAAAAAAAACAACCTTCAAATTATTTTTAAAATAAATACAAATGAAATCGTTGAAGAAAAAAAACAACAACAAAAAATAATATTGATTATTAATGTTGATTAATAAAATAAACTAATACGTCACCACAGTCATCACCATGTGTCTTATATAAACCACCATTTAAAAAAAAGTTATATTATGTTCTTTATGATATGACGTGTGTTGTGACATTATTCATAATATCCTGTCATCTCTATTCTATATGTTATGTTATGTCAGTCAACCGAAAAATTATCATATTATTTAGAACGAAAGAGAGAAACAAAGAATAAAAACCAACAAGAATTGAAATGCTGTTATCACACAATTATTACTGTCATCAAAAAAAAAAACAAACAACAACAACAACAACAGCAACAAAGTAATGGACAGCAAATAAAATAATAACAATAAAGAGATGATTATGATGTCAGTATCATCATCATCAACGTCAGCATTTAATGGTAACAACATCATTTGATGATAGAAAGAGAAAGGGAGATTACTATAAAAGGTAAAAAAAATCTAAAAATGGGGAAATATTGAGATAAAAAATAGAGAAGAATGACACACGATTTCATTGCAAGAATCAAAAAGCGAAAATAACAACAATAACAACAAATTCTCTATAAAAAAAACATTGGAATGGGGGAAAATTATTGTGACGACGTATTGGAATTTAATAAGAATATATTTTCACATAGTATAATCATACGCATTCAACATTAGTATTCAAAACAATGAAACCAATCAAAATACACATACATATACGCAAGCATATTACACATACACACATAGTTTGTCTGCATGCAAGCATACATATTTTTATATAAACCACAAAATATAAAATAAAATTTTATAAGAAGAAAAATGTACAAAAAAAAAACGAAAACGGTAAAATGGGTTATATGGGGTATTGTATTGTGATATACGATGGATAAAACATATAACAGAGAAACACATCCATACATTCATATATAATATACATCAAATACAATTTCACTGAAATAAAATATAATAATAATAATACAACATTTATAATGGGAATCCTTCTCAAAATCAGCTGATCTTTTACTACTGGAATTTCTATTTTGTTTACAAATATAAAGTATAAGTAGTGTATACACACGTACTTACATATATCTATCTTTATACGTACTATACGTGCTATAGGTATGTCCGTGTATTATTTATAATAAAATTACTATAGGTAGAATGGGGAGTATGCATTATATAGATTTTATGTCATGTCGTTTATGTAAAACGTTGTGTTTCTTTCCTTTATTTATGCTACATAAATGCATATACAGTGAAAATATCTAATGTACTTAATATATCACATTAAATGTGTGATAGTGTGTACGTAAGTATAAAATAATAATAACAACAACAAGAACAACAACCACACCAAACATACAATTTCATTTCCTTTTTGCAAAAGTGAAATAATTTATAATCAGTTAACACCACCTTGATGTATTTGTTGTTGTTTTTTTTGTTGTTATATACTTTTACTGTTGTTGTTATTATTATTGTTGTTCTCTTCTTACATTCATAATATTCTATATAAATATATTGAGTGTTTTCTATTTGAATTTTCTAAAGAAGAATATTTATATATGTTCAGTCATTCTATTTTCACATCTCTTCAATACAACACATCACTTTTACTTTAAACATAAAATAAATCATCATCATCATCATCATCATCATCTCGTCATCATATATAATAAACAGTATTATCATATCATTATCATCATCAATATTGATCATCCATATAAATGAGGGACTACTAACTAGAATATTGTGAAATGTGGGATTAACTTGTACTGATTACAATACAATCATAACAATTTAATGAAAAGTACAAAATTAGGATTAAATGAAATGGTAAAATTGATTTCTAAACAGAAAGACGAAAGAGAAACAGAGAAGAGAATATGAAAAAGTATAGAGAGCAAAGAAGAAAAAGAAAAGAAAGGAGAAAAAGTAAAAAAGGAGAAATGAAATTTAATTTGCATTAAAAAAAAAAACGAGAAAAAAGAAAAATAGTCAAAAAGTTAAAAAAAAACAAATTCGAAAAAATATCCTTTCCATTTTTTTCCCAATTCAAATTTCAGTGTTTCATCACCAAATAAAAATTGTTAAAATCCATAAAAGGAAAAAAAAACACACAAACACCCAATGGGAAAAAAATAGAAAATCAGATGGTAAAAATCTATCTACATTCAAAATCATTCTGAATCTGAATTGATAAAATGAAAAAAAAAAAAGAAGAAGAAAACCCATAAAAATACACATACACACACACACACAAAACTAGAAAGAGGTCGAGGTCATATTTCAAGGGTGGAGGCTTGGCTTTGACGTTATATATGTACATTATTATCTCACTCACTCACTCTCTTTCTCTCTCTCTCTCTCTTTTATTCTTTTCAATTTTTTTTTTCTTTATCCTTAATCCTTCTCGTCTCTTTATATACAAAACACAACAACAACAAAAATATGTACAACTAACCCTCTTCATTTCTGGTTTTTCCTTGACTCAATAATTTCAACTCAATTTCACAATACAGAAACAAAAAACAGGAAAACGAAAAGGAAAAAAAAAATGGAAAGAGGAAGAACAAGAAAACGGAATGAATTAAAAGGACGAAAAAAAAAAACAACTCATAAATACGATAATCAGCTGGTTTCTATTGAATTCATTATTCTAAACCAGCAAATTACATATAACACAAATATTTTGCAGTGACGTAAAATTACGTGAGACTAAACCGAGTTAATTAATCAAGAAAATTATTATTCACTAATCACAGATTCGAGATTGCACAGAATTCTAAAAAGATTTCACCTATAAATTAACGATTGCAAATTTGAAATATTGATTGATTAACATTTCTTCCATCAACGGATGGATACTACAATGACACAACGATACTTACAATTGCAACGAAACCAGACAGAAATTGAAGAGTCTACTCGACTTTTCTACAAAATCTGACTCAACTCCTTTGGAATTTTAATAAAATAGAAATGAAATTTGGTTTTTGCAACTGGCACTAGGACATAACAACAGCAACAACAGCAACAACAGCAACAACAGCAACAACAACGACGACTTGAATAATGTTCCATCATTTCATAATGTCGGTTTTATTCCTTTATAAAAATTCAAAAGATAATTTTATGAAAGAAAAAAAATAAAAATTACGTCAGAGGCAAAATGAAAGAAATTAATAAAAACAAAAAAAAAACAACATTAGAAAAGTAGGGCAGTGGGGTAAAATGACAAAACAGAAAAATGAATAATGACAACAAAACGTCATATGTCGGTTCAGAATTTACACACGGTAGTAGACGACATCGCAAGAATATGGGAATACGATAAGAAATGCAAATTATTTTTTTTTCCTTCTTTCTATTCTGTCTGATGTGAACATTAAAAAAAAAACAACAACATTCTTACACAAAAAAAAAATGTAAAAACAATTTTGCGATAAACAAAAAAATTTGCTTTAAAATAAAATAAAAAAAAAAACAAAACAATATTTTTTTGCTTCCTTCTTTCTTTTTCCTTTCTATTAAAGAATTTAACTGATAATGCATTTACATGTGTGTGTGTGTGTTCCGTGTACTATTTACTATATGGAAACGTATTTGCCGCTAACTCAACTTTAATTCAAATAAAAAAAAAAAAATCACTTTAAAAATGAAAATGAAAGTTTTCTTCTTTTTTCTTTTTATATTTCACAATTTTCCATTATCTTCTCTTCTTCTACATCTACATCTTCTTCTTATTATGTTTGTGTTAGACACGAGACGACTTTTTGATACAAAAATAAAGTTGTATTTTTTTTTCTTCTAACTAAACGATGAAAATGATTTGACAGACGGATGAAAGGATTATATTGGGGGGTGGGGTTAAAAGTGGCATTGTCAAAATGAGACTATTAAAATGAGTGGTGAAGATGTTTGAATTTTTTGTTGCAATTAAGAAAAGGAATGAAAATAATCTAACAACAACAATTCAAAATAATTTCAGATGGATTTGGAAAAAACTTAAGACGATCAAAAAAAAAAAAACTTTAATCTTGAACTAAATTCGAAACTCCTTATTTTTAATTAAGAACAAAACAAAACAAAAAACCACACAAAAGTTGAACAAAACAAAAAGATTTACCTACGTAAATGAAAATTATGACGTCACAACAATTAGAACAATATTATATTGTGTACAATAATAACAACAACACAAACATTAAAAATATAGAGACAATAAATTTTAAAAATAAAAAACAAAACATAAACAAAATTCGAGGTATTTGGCCGTCAATTATATAAAAGCACGCGATTAAAAATAAACAACAAAAATATTTGTTTGTTTCGAGAGTAAACAACAACAACAACAAAAACAAGTGAAATTCTTTCTTTCACAAAAAGGAAGGTTTCTTCATAAAAAGAAAAAATAAATATCCTATCCAATAATGTAATGAGGATGGACGGACGAATGGTGGTGGAGGAAGTGAAATGGGTACAAAATACAAATATTTACATAAAATATTCAAAAATAATCGATTGTAAGATTTTCTGTTCTTTATTTCCCCTTTTTTTTCTCTTATGTTTACTTCTTCTTCCTTCAAACACACACAGAACACAGCCAACCTATATATTCTTGTGTTTTTTTTCTTTTTCATTTGTATTTGTTTTTGTAAAAAAAAAACAACAACAACCAAAAATTTATATATAAATGTTTCCAACAAAGAAGAAAAAGAAGAAGTAGAAAATAAAATACCACGTGCTTATTTTATTACATTTTTATATTTTTCAATGTATTTTCTGTTATCATCTATCTGTCTATCTCTCCTTATTTTTTTTTTTTATATAATCCACAAATTCAAAAGTTTATACATTCTTTGTATTTGTGTTGAAATTTTGTATGTATTCTATCGTATTGTGTAACTGTATGTGTTATGCATGTGCATTCTAAATTCTGTCATACGATTATTTCTTCATTTTGACACGACACGATGTTATTTTTTGTTGGTGTTGCATGTCGTAAAAATTGATGTCATACATTTTTTTAGTATAAATTATTATTAGTCTATTTGTTGCACTACTCCCGCCTTTTATGCTTTATAGTTTTATTTATACCAAATCAACACATATAAAATTTATAATTATGTGTACATGTGTGTACGTGTGTACACATAATATGCATTTATACGCATACATAGGAATTCTATTTTGTGTTTGCTGATTGATAATGCAAAACTATTTAATGCTTGTATGCATGTGTTAGTAAATGAGTGCGATTTCCATAATTTTAATAAAATGACGACAACGCAAAAAAAAAAAAAACAATGAGCTACACCGACAATTTTTGTAATTTTGAAGTTAGCTTTTTAAAAATATGAAAAAAAAAAAAACAAGATTGATTTCCCGCCAATTTTTAGTTTTTTTCCTCTAATTTTCTTAGCATATTTGTGCCATACAAAACTTCCTTTTCCCACCAAAAACAAAAGTAAAGCAAACAATAAAAGTTTTTTTACCCAACCAAATTCCAACTTGAATGAATTTTCTTTGCTCTTTTCTTAGCATGAAATAAAAATACAACAAAAAAGACAAAATGTACTTAATTCGCCAAATGACACAACTACACAGCTAAGAAATCACGATTAAAAATTTTCTATTCAATTTTCTTGTTTTTTTTTTCTTACTTACTTTATTTTTTATCAGTGAATCAAAACAAAATGTTACAGATAAAAACAGAAAATAATTCAAAATAATTTATCTTTTAACTTTTTTTGTTCGTTCTTCACTTAACACCTTTTACAACCTTTGTCCTTTTTAATTATTAAACCGGATCTTCAGTCTTGAAAACTCTTAAAAAAAAAGTTTCTACCAGAACATTAACGTAACATAAAACACAGAAATAAATTGAGTCGTATTTTTCCTTCACAATAAATTCAATTTTTTTTTTTTCAAAATTTAATGAAAATTGAGTTTACAAATACCAAAAAAAAAAAGGGAACGAAGAAAATCCACTTAATTTTTCTCAATTTATAAAAATTTGTGCAAATCGATTTTGCTTTATTTTTCCAAAAGTGTATATTTTTTTTACACCACTGAATAAAGCTACTACACTCACACATACAATGTAAACGCACTAATTTACACACACACACAATTACACTTTAAGTTGTGTATTATATTTCACTCAATATTGATTTTGTTCGTGAACAAAAATTTTCTATTTTTATTTTTAATTTAATTATTTCTCATTTTTTATTTTTGTTTTTTAGTTTGTTTCTTTTATAAGAAAAAAAACCCAAGAAGAAAACACAATAAAAAAAACAACACAAGCACAGAAAAATAAAAATAATTAATTTTATTAAAAAGAAAAAGCCAGAAAAATTATTAATTAACTTTTTTCTCTCATTTTTTTTAAAAAAAAATATGAAAAATAAAATCAACGAATAAAAAATAATAAATTTTTGAAGAAAAAAAAAAGTAAAAAAAAACCAACCGAGAATAAATAAAATATAAAAATTTTTGTTTTTCAGTTCGTTGTTTTCGAATCGAAGCAACGTTGTTACGGAAAGTCAGGCAGTATAAAATTTTGAGAACGCTGCCATCAGAGACCGGCAATACATCTACAATTTATTATCCACTCATACTCTTATGCATATCCTCTTATACGCAATACTCATAAAATTCACATTCAAACGCACACATATGCATATATAGATTTGTTATAAAGTATAAATGTATTTGTGAAGTAAATAAATATACGTCAAAAGTTATACACAAACAGGCAGACTATAATTTTACAGTGGCGTTTAGTTATTTTTTTTTGTATTTTGTGTACAACAGAAAACATTGGCGTACCAAAACTTGATAAAAGTTTTTTTATATTTTTTTCTTCTTTAGTTTTGACATTTTGAAAGTTTTTGGCTTTTTATAAATTTTTATTGTTGAAATTTTATTTTTCCAAAATGAAACAAAAACAAATATTTTTATTTTCTTTTAATTAAAATTTATTTGGAGAAAGGTAAATTAAAAAAAAAAACTTTTAAAAAAATGTTGACGTAAGATATAAAAAAAACAGAATGCTTCTTCTCTTATAGAAATTTAAAAAAGATGACGAGGGGTGGAGTGAGTATGGAGGATTTGTTCCCTATTAAAAGAAATAATAAGAAATTCTTTCTAATTAATTCATCAAACAAAAAACTAAACAGAAGAACAAACACAAACAAAAAATGAAACGTTTGTCTGATAAAGTAACCTCAAAACAAAAATAACAACAACAGAAAAAAGCGCAAAAAAGGCAATTCAAAAATAAAGAAGAAGAAATAATAATTTAAAAGCCGTAAAAGAAAAAAAAAATCACAAAAACAACAACAATAATAAACAAAACAAACAAAAAATTAAATCTGACATTACTCACAGAATACACACACACACACACACCCATATAAAGAACAAACTTCACATCATGTAATTAATATTGATAAAAAAAAAATCACATCATCGAACAATATTAATAATATGGAACAACGGATAGAAAGAGAAGGGACTAAGAGAGAAGAAGAAGAAGGAGACAAAAAAAAAACAATCACAAAAGAATGAAGATAAAATGAAGGAAAAGAAGAAGAAGAAAAAAATATAAACAAGAATTTATTGCAAAAGCATGTTTTTTTTTTCTCTCTTTTTTAAATCGTTGTTGTAATTTTGACATTACTTTTTAAATGATCATCCTTTAAAAATGGATACAAAAAAAAAAAAAAAGTACAGCAACAAAATAAAAACCAACAGATATAAAATACAAGACATGTGAAACACCCTTTTTTTTTCTTCCACTCAATCTCAATCATACGTAATACAATGTATGATAATTTTCCTTTTACATCGTATTTTTACTTCTTCTTCTTTTTCTTTTTCAATTCATTTTTTATGATTGCTTATTTTTTTTCATTTTATTTTTCCATCTCTTCCATAAATAAATACACACACACACACACACACACAATTTGTTCTTATTTTTTCTTCTTTCTTTTCACAAAAAAAAAAGAAAAAAAAATACAAATTAGGTATGTTGGAATGTTTTGACATTTACGACCTTTTGATTTGTAATGCACGCGGTTATTTAATAAAGAAAAAAAAATAAATACAAAACTTAACGAAAAAAGCAGAAAAAAAAAGAAGAGAATAACAAATTAATGAAAGAAAGGATTGCATAGAAGTAAAAATTATAAAAACAAAAAAAAACCAAACAAAAGACGAAAAAAAAAAAAAAGTTTTCGCAAAAACAAATTATTTGTTGTTGTTGTTGTTGTTGTTTTTATTTTATTGTTTTTTTTTTCTTTATTCCTATAAAAATAAGAACAAACCTCAAGATACACATTCTTTTAATTAATTATTCAGAATTTAGAATTTCAAACGAAACGACGACAAATAATTATTTACATGTAAATTTAACCAACAACAGCAACAATACAACAACAATATATTCTCAAGTACAAAAATTATTTTTACATGAATGCTTAGTGTGTGTGTATAATTCATAATATAAAAACTGACGTTTAAATAAAATGCAATATATGTATGTGTGTGTGTTTTTATGTGTATTTGCATGAAGTGTATGACGGCTATAAAGTAAAAATGTAAAAACTCATTTTTAAATAGCGAGAAATATATAAAAACTCGTTAAATTGAATTGAACAAAAAAAATATAAAAAACAGCAAACACACACAAAATTCAAAATTCAGTGGAGAAGAAGAAAAAGTGTATTTGACACAATACAAAACGGGTGTGTACATAAAACATAAAGGCAAAAAATGTGTTATAAATAAAATAAAATAAAATATACAACAACAAAATAGTTTTCTTTCTTTCATTATTTTTTAAATTTAAATAATAAAAATAATAATAATAAATAAATGCCGCCATATGCATTCGTATATATACGAAAAAAAAAATATACAATCGCAACAAACACACAATTATGATAAAAAAAAAAATATATCAACCATATTATTCCTTCCAATTTTTTATTTCATTAAAAAAAAAAAAAAAAAATTGTATTCGTACTGATCGTACTGTGTTCGTATAATCAAGTATGAATATAATATTACTCATGTGTATTTCTACACTCAGCTCATATGTACAAATACATTGTTGGTAAAAAAAAAAAAAAACATTTATTATAAAATGTATAAATTTAACATCAAAATAGGCGCACACCAACACTACCCTTGTGTTAGTTTTTTTATTATTATTATTATTATTATTATTATTTTGAACACAGGATTTTTTTTCTTTCTGTTCATTCGTTTTATTATAATAATTTTTTTTTATACTAGAAAATATTATAATACACATTACACTACTACTACACACAAACACACACTTTTACACAACAATTTTTAAACGTGTCCCCATTATATTTGTGTTAGTGTAAATTACGTTTGCATGTGGCATATACATGTTCATGTGTGTATTTGTGTGCATGAAAAGAGACAGTCCGTTGTTCTCTGATTGTGTGTACATACTCTATCAAAAAATAAAAAAATATATAACTAATACTATGGCAATATATTTTATATGAGGAAAAAAAAGCCATGATTACACACGAATATAGCAAAGCAAGTTAAAAGATAGAATTTATATAAAAGCATTGCTGTTGGCTGTATTTTATATGACTGGGGTTTTTTTTCTGTCTTTCTTTTTGTTTTTTTATTACACACGAGCAAAAGCAATGAATAAATATAAAAAGGAGATAGCAATATACGAAATCCAGTGGCGTTTAATAAAAAAAAAAACGTTTCCTGAAATTTTGTTGGAAAAAATTGCAAACGAAAAAATAAACAGAAACTTTTTTAAATATCAAGTCTGGATCGTATGTATTCTGAAAATTCAATTAGTAGTTAAGAAGAAACCCCATCAAACATCAATTTACTGTTCAAACACTGCAATGTAAATATAACCCATTACAAAGGCAAACCCTATATTATGTATCTTACACCCAATCATCACCTCCTCATTGTAAATAGAAAAGAGCAAAAAAAAAAAAAAAATGAAAATAAATTTATCGCTGATGTCGATATTTTTCCTTACATTCATTTTTGTTCGTGTCTTTTTGATTCCATTTCAAAAGTTAACCTTTCAAAATCTTGCAGAAACAAACAGAAAAAAACTATGTTTTTATGTTTTCTATAATCAAAAAAAAATTAACCTCAAAATATACAGTTTTTTCTCCAGTTTAAACTTCATTTGTAATAAATTTAAAATTTTGCTACAACTTAAAAAATGGGAAGAAAAAAAAATAATCACCTCGCCTTCTCTGCTAAAGTGCTTAAATAGAGTATCCAAACACATGCACACACATACACAACCACACACAACACGTCTATATAGAAAACACACAAACACAAAATACTGTTCTTAGTTTTGAACACGAATACTGAAAATTGTACAAAACAACACTGGCCTGAATTAAAATGAATTTCGATTGGAAGAGAGTTTTTGGGAACCCTATAAAATTCAGTGGATGAATTTATATGCAATTTTTTATTTTGTATAAATTTTTCAAAGTTTTCTTTTTAATTTATTTTTTACAAAGAAGAAAAAAATTTTACTAATTCAATTTATTTGGTAAGAGAGAATTTGGTAATAGAATATTAGTGTGACATTTTGATATTTGTCCAAAAAAAATGTAGAAAATACACAAAGAACGGAAAGAACGGGGAAAAAACAGTAAAAAAAAAAACAATAAGAAAAGGAAAGAAAAACAAAAAAAAAAGGATTTTTTAAATCGATTTTCCAAAACATATACAAGAAACTTTGTCTTATATTTTTTAAAAGGCGATCAGAGACAAAAAAAAATCGTCCCTTAAAAATTGCATCAAAACCATTTTAAATATATAAATTTTTTTTTTTATCAAGAAATAAAAGGGGACTTTTTTCTATTTTCTATTTTCAAATCTTTTGGCTTGAGAAAGAAGTGACATAATAGTCTTTCTTTTTATTTCCCCTCCCGTTCATCCATTTAGTTTTCATCTTTTTCTCTTTCTCATAAAAAAGAAGCACACACACACACACGGTAACATATATTTTTCTACCTGATTCCCAAAAACAACTAAATAAATAATGCAACAAGAAGAAAGGAAAACAAAAAAAAAAAAAAGAGAATAAGTTAAGAAGAAAGAGGAGGTCGGTCATCAATAATGTCAGCTGTTTTTTGTTTTATTTTTTCTTCTAGTTTACAACAAAAAAAAAAAAAATTATCTACAGTGAAATTCTTTCAACGCCTGCAATAAAAAAAATAGTAGTAAAAGTAGGAGTAGGAGCAGGGGAGCACCGATTATATTATTCAATTGTATATTATTTATATTTTACAAAACAAAAATGATTAAATCGAGTGAAAGTGTTGAAATTAAATTTTAAAAAATTTAAAAAAAGAAAAAAGAAAAAAAAACAACAACAACAAAAATTTTAAAAAATGGAACGAATGAATGAACTTGACTGCAATTATTATTCTCTTTTTCATATTAAATTTATTATGTTCGTCATAATTACATTATGATCATCATAATAATCATAATCGCAATAAAAATAAATCTCTCCATCCCTCCCTCCACCCATCCTGTTTTCAACGTAAAAAATTTAAATAGAATTATTTTTTTTTTTCGCTACTCTGGTTTAAATTTTATTTGGGCAAAATGACAAATATGCACAACAGAGCAACACAACAGAGCAACAACAACAACAGCAACAACAACAACAACAACACCTGACATTCTAACAATAAAAAAAAAAAACACAATATTTGTTAAAAAAAGGTAATTTGCATGTCATTGACCTTTAAAAAATCAAATACAAAACAAAAATAGTTTAAAAAAAAAAAAAAAAAAAAAAATCTCTCCATAAAAAATTATCAAAATAAACAAAACAATTGATTAAATAAAAAGATTTATTTCTTCTTCTTATACTTTTATTTTCGTCTTAAAACGTTTTTTTCTGTTTTTTATTTTGTCTTCTTTGTTTTTCTTATATTATATATTTTTGTTTTTCTCTTTCCTTTGTTTATAGTAAAAAAAATATATACAAATGTAAAAATCTTAAATACATTGCAAAAAAAAAAAAGAGAGTGGTAGTCGAATTTAATAATTATGATCTGTCAAATGAAACGAATGAAAAATGAACAAAACAAAAAACTTACAATATTTTTTTTTTTGATAAATTTTCATTTATTTCATACGAAAAACAGAAAAACAAAAAAGAATAAATTTGTTTAGTGTAAAAAAACAAAAAATGTTATATAATGAAATTTTATATTTTCTATACGAGAATCCAACCACTAGAGTTAACGTTTTTTTCTTTTTTTTTGTTCATTTTTGTAACGTCGAATAAACCGACCCATATGCAAGACAGCACACAATGCTAGAGTAAAACAGCACAATGTTAGTGTAATATGAATAGAAAATATGGTGAGCAGAAGGGAACGGCGCAAATAGTTTGGTGTTCGAGAGGCCGATAATTTTTTTAGTGCGTCCGACTTTTGTTTCGAATAACAAAAATATTATATGAATCACTGTGTTAGTGTATGTGTGAGTATATTTATATTTATTCTTTATCTTCATTGTAAATGTGTTATTATTTGTGTGTATTTATATGTGTGCGTTGTGAATATAAAAAATTTCTTCAGCTTTATTTTTTTGCTGTTTTGTCTCTCTCTCTCTCTCTATAATACTCTTTTATTTATTCGTTTTTTATTGTGATAAGAACAATTTTTATCACACAAATAAAAAAATATTAAAATATTAAAAAAAAGTGCATAAAAAAAGAAGAAAATTTATTCTATATTAGTAATAATAATAGACAGGAAAGGAGAAATAGAAGAACGAACGACCTCCTAAAACGAAAGGATATTTTCACAAATGAAATTGACACTAATGATTTCCCTTTTTTGTTGTTGTTGTTTTTTAAGGCTTGTGTCAACATGAAAATAGGGGCCTATTTTTATGTTTAAAAAAAGAAATAAATTGTAAAAATAAAAATATTTCCCATTTTAATTATTCATTAGTCAAATATTTTCAATTTTTCTCTCGCTCTCTCTCTCTCTCTCCCACTCTTTTATATTTAATCACATTAAAAATGGGAATTACTTTTTTTTTTGTGGAAATATCACAGAGTATATAAATAGATGCATGATACACAACACACACACACAAACACATACATTCATGTAAAACACGAGAAAATTCTCAATATCATTTAGCAGGTGTCATTGTCCTATTTTTTTTATCATCATCATCAATTGAATATTCCAAATGGAAATCAATTTCGAATTTGAAAAAGAGAAATGGAAAGAAAACAAGCGAAAAAAAAACAAACATTACTTTTTATTATTTACCCACCACGTGCTTCTTTGAAATCCCCACACACACACACAACCCCAGTTACACATTTTCATTTTCATTCCTTTATCGGAGACTCATTCTACTTGACTTAATTTACCGGTATGTGTTGTTGTTGTTTTTTCATCGTTATGTAAATTTTAACGGAATCGAAATTAATTTCTTTCGTTATATATTTTTTTTAGTAGACATAAAGGGCAGAATGAGAAAGAGAAATTGTGAGGTAGTGAGAATGAAACAGGTAAGGGTAGTGTAAATAAGGTAGATGTGATTGTACATTTGTGTGTGTGTGTGTATGTATGTGTATGTTGTGTGAAGCGATAATTAGACCCAATTAATTTATCACACGAAATGTTTCTCTTTTTTTGTTGTTGTTATTTTTCTAAATAAATTTATTCTTCACACACCTTTATCACCTTACCCAGTCTCTCTTTTTTACCTCACTTTCTCTCATTTCCCATTAAATCTCCACCCTGTCATTCTTACAGAAAAAAAAGCAAAACAAAGAAGGGTGTGATGCGGCGTGGTGGTGGTGTAAAATGGAGGTGTGATATAAATTTATTTTATAATAAAAGAATGCGATTATTATTGTTGTTGTCTCTGTTCTTTATTTATGTGGCGTTTTATTCTTTTTAAACGATACCGACGGAAAAAAATTATCATCTCACAAATTTTTGGTTGTTTTTCTCGTTTTTTTTGCTTCCATTTTTTTTTAAAGAAAGAAGTGTGGGAGAGAGAGAGAGAGAGAGAGAAGATGGAAAATTTTTAAAATACACATTTTCTAACTTTTCAAAACATTTAATCCTTGTTTGATAATAAATCCAATGTTTTTCTGTTATTTTTCGTTTTCTTTTGGTTTTTGGGGTTTTAGGAGGGGTGGGTGGTGAAGAAGAGGAGAAGAGAACTTTTTTCGAAAGAAAAGGGAAGAAAAGCAAAATATATTTATTTCACCATTTATCCTTTTAAATGTCAAGACACACATTTTAAGCGTCTTAACGTGTTTTTCTTTTTGTTTTTCTCAAAATAAAATAACGCCAAATATTTATAGTGTATGGTGAATATGAATTGGATTTGTATGTGTGTGTCTGTTTGAATGAATAATCACACACATACATGCATATACAAAATGGAATAAACAGAGATAGAATAAAAGTGTATCCAACATTTCCCATTAGACTTTTCTCCTACCTACAAAATTTAATTTAATTTAAAACGTCATATCTCATTAATCACAAACAACATATACAAAATACATACACACACACACACCCCTAGTTTTATCCTGTTTATTAAACACCCTAAACACTACAGCTTCACATTCACATTACCCCTCTTCTTCTCATCCACCACACAACGTCAATATTTTTTTAATAATTATTTTTATTGTAATTTTTTGTTCCAAAAAAACATAAAAAATAACAACAATTTTTTGCGTATCCGCGCGCGAGTCACCAATAAAATATGATTAATTTTCATTTATGCTATTTTTAATTTTGGGAAACAAATTTTTTTTATAAAAATTAACAAAAAAAAACAATAAAAGGCAAAAACGGTGAAAAAAAAAGTGTAAATATTCAATTAAAATAAATTACAAAAAATTTTTGAATCGTTTATGATTTTTTATTGCAAGGTGCAAAATAAAAATTTTGCAATAAACAAAAATCCCAGTGTTCTCCCATTTTCATATTTCACATTCATTAAATTCAATTCATTAAATAAAATTAAAGTCTAAATTTAGAAATAACAACAGACTTTACATCATCAGAGACAAAAGACAAAAGTTTCACTGTAAACCTTTTTCTTTTTTTTTTCTTCATCAAAATAAATTCATAAATAAATGTCCTTTAATAAATATGATTACAAATTATACACTCATCGTCATCGTAGTGTCAAACGTAAATCTTTTGATTGGTCAAATAGATTGCGACAATATTATTTGACACTTGCAAACATACACACACACACACACACACAAACACACATCATGAATGAGTCTATGCTCTATGGAAACAGAATTCACTCACATTCTACCAATTTCATTTCAAAACACAAAAATAATCATATAGGAAAATACGCGACCCAAAACAATTCTACATCCCTCATTACTTTATTAGATTATTATATGATAGGATGATAATTCAACTATTCATCTACACTCACACACAATAAACATCCCCACCGCCCCCTATATTTTCTTCATGTTAAATCTAAACAGATAATAACGTCATACAAACACATTAAACAATACGATCAACATAATATAATGGCAAACAAATCATTCTTTGATGATTAATGTGTTCCGCTAATTAATTATAGAATATACAATAATTAACATAAATAACCTGTAATATTGGTTTATATTTAATATTGAAACAAATTGATTTTCTTTTTATTCTTATTCTTCTTCCTCTTCCTTTTCATTCATCTTCTTAAATCTTGATCTGAGTCTCTTTAATAAAAATCTTGTCTTGAAAACAAAATAATACTTTATTTTATTATCATAAAGAAACAAGTGTGTATTTGTGTGTATGTGTGTAAATGTATATATGTACGTTACTAGAGAGAGAATAAAAAAAACACGTGGTGGTGACCCCGTCATGTCGTCTCCCTATTCTGAATAATAATAACAAAATCAACAACAACAACAACAAAGAACAATAACAAAAAGATATAATGATAGAATGACGTTTAACTTAACCTTACTCCCAGACGCACACACACAAACACACACACATCACACATTCTTGTATTTTCTTTACAAGAAATCCTTTTTTACAATTCCCACAAAAACTCATGCGAATTCTGATTTTCATGTGAGTGTGGGTATTTTGCGCGTTTAACCATCATCATCATCATCATCATCATCATCATCATCATCATCATTAAATTTACCACCCTGACGACTTTTTTTCATCTTGAATATTCTTTTTATCACAAAAAAAAAATCCTTGTGTTTTTTTCTCATTGATTTTGTTGTTGTTGTTCGTGTTGTTTTTAAAAATTTAAAAAACAAAACATTTATATTCCTTATTTATTTCACTCTTTTTCTCTCTCTCTCTCTTTAAAATTTTGTCTTTATCTGATTCTTCTATTTGTTTTAAGAATATTCTGAATTTTAAAATTTATTTTAACTCTACAAGAATCCATACGCAAAAAAAAAGAAGAAAAACAAAAAAAAAGAAGTAGGTACTGTCACGAATGTCTATCATAATTTATCCATTTCTTGGATCAATTCACACAAGTCATTTTAAATTACGTTGAATATACGCATACACACACAGAAATATATGCGTGCAAATGTGTGTGTGTGTAAAGAAATTTCATTTTAAACAAACACATAAATCAACTTTACTCTTTCTATGCATTATCATAAACATTCATACATACAAATATATTTCTGACATAAACCTGTGTCTTCTTTGTGTGCAATATGTATGGGGTGGGGATAATATAGAATAGACGTTTTTCTGAGTGTGTGTGTGTGCCTGTTTATAGTTTATACATATTTGATTTAATGTGTTTTTATATTTCATTCTTGTTTTTTTTTCTCTTTATTATTATTTATCCTGTTGGCTCTATTTCACTTGGTAAAATTCACACATAAATCAGTAAAACATTAAAATTTTATTAAAGAAGAAAGGGATTCCTCCCTCCTACTCCTCCTCCTTTTATTCTTTCCTAGTCTAATTGTTACTAATTTTATTCTATTTTATAAAATATTTAAGGAATATTTATTGGATGTTATTTAACACCCTCCTAGCCCACCTAATGTAACCCAACATTTTCACTACAAGAAAAAGAGAAAATAAATTTTGCGCTAATTTTTCTTTTGCCATTTTTTATTTTTGGTCAATTTTAAACTTTGTATAATCTCTCTCATATTTTTCATCCTATCCTCCACCCCCCAGCATTATGGTTAGTCATCAACAACGTATCCTTTCACAACAAAATTACAACCGACGGACAATCCCATTCTCAGAAATTTCAAACGGAAAGACAGAAAAAAAATAGAAGAAAATGTACATAAAAAAAAAATCCTACCCCCTTTCCCCACGTAAACACACAAAAACCATCGGAGAAAACTTAAATTCATAAAATCCAATTCACAAACGAGCCTTTTCAGAATATAGAAAATGAAAAAGGAAAAAGAGAAAGAGATGAAGCGATACACGTGCTTAGAGTGCTTATAAAAATAAAAAAAAAGAAGAAGAAGCAGAAATGACATAAAGCAATTATTGTGTTGTGTATCCATTTTTTTTTTCTTGTAGACATTTTTATTTTTCTAAAGAAATATACGAAAAAAAAAGATGGGTAAGAGAAGAAAATAGGTAATCCAACATTTTCTTCTTACTGAAACTGAATTCTGTGACAGGAGAAGTAGAAGAAGAAGAAGAAGAAGAAGAAGAAGTGGGGGAAAAAAACCCACACCAAAACTACACCACTTGAAATTCATCTTTTTCTCTTCTCTTTTTCTTATTTGGATGGATATGACTAAAACATGATAGAAGCAGAAGAAACAGCAGCATGAACCTCTTCAACAGAAATATTCTATAAAAATGATTATTTTCTGCCTCATGTTTCCTTTCTTTCTCCTAGAAATATTTATTTTTTTCAAACTCTTGCAAAAATTCTCTACACACACACACAGACACATATTGAGAATAGAAAAGAAAAAAAAAACAAAATTCACATTCGGATGTCGTACAGAAAAGTGAGCAATTGAGATGACAAAAAGAGACACATTCATCATCTTCACTACTGGAATGGTAAGGGATATATTCTTGGAATGAAAAGTAGGAATGATAAGTTGGAGAAAATTGGGGACCAGGAATAAGGGAAATTTTTTTGATAATAAATAAATAAATAGAATGAAAAAAAAACATGGAAAAACTGTAATAATTTTCTTCTTAAAAATTAAATATTAAATTTAAAAATTGAATTTTCCAAAAAAAAAGATTTATAATAAATATTTTCCAAATACAGACGATGATGATGGAGAGTATTTTTCTCTATTGGATTGATTGAGGAATACAAAAAAAAAAAAATTAAATAAACATATGCATGATATGAGGTGGAAAAGGGGATAAAGAGAAAATGTAGCGAAAAAAAAAACTCAAGCGCGAAATTAAATTTATCAAAAATTAGAAAGAAGAAAAAATGTAGAGTTGAGTGAAAAAGTGAAAATTTATATGAAAATATGGCTCATCTTTTCCTCAATATATGACAAACTCCTCTCTTTCCCCACCCCCTCATATATACCCATTACACATATAACCAACTAATTCAAACTCTGTCTCTGTCACTCTCTCTCAATCTTCTCACCTTACAAACGTAGATTGATCAGATTAGTGTAGTTGATTGAATCAAATGAGAGAAAAAAAAACACTGATCTTGTAAAAATTAACGAATATAATTTTTTTTTCTTGATAAAATCAAATTGATACAAATTCAAATTATTTTCCACATGATTTATTTGATCTTTTTTTCTTCTTCTTCTTCTTTTTTCAAATTGAAAATGAAAAAAAAAAAAAATTCCGATGATTTAATCAAAATGAAGAAAACGTAAATTTGATTCGATTTTTCTGTATTTGGTTTTGTTGTCCCTTCTTTTTTTTTATAACCAATTTTCTATTCTTATCCATTTCCCAAATCCAAATATCACTCTTAACTTGTTCCTTTTAAAACTTCAAGAAGCTTTTTTTCTTTTGCCATAAACAGGAAAGACTTTTCTCACTGTGAAGAAACACAACATGAATAACAAAACAAAAATTTTATGTGTTGACCGGTTTTTGTGTTAAAAGAATTAAAAATAAAATAAAAAATTGAATCAATTATGGGCTACACTCTATAAAGTCGTGACGATTTTATACAAGTTTAAAGTTTGAACATTTAGGAACGTCATCAAATTAGTGGATCCACATTCACAGGGGGTTTGGAGATAATTTGAGGTTTTTGAATTAAAAAATTATCACGTTCAAAATTTTCTTCAAATTTTTAAACGAAACAAATTCAATCGATTTCTATTTTCAATATTTCTAAGAAAGGAATTAAAAGGAAATTAAAGTTAATCAATCAGTTATTTAGAAGTAATTTCAGTGACTTGACGTCACACACATACGACACAAAAATATCTATAAAAGTTTCAATAGTCGACACGACAAAATACAATTCAATTTCAATTCAAGCAAAAGATAAAATAAAATCAATAATCTAATTTTTTTTTCCTTTACAAGGATTAAGAAAAAATGATTTCAAGTGGACAAAACACACAAGGACACCGAAACTCTCAATACGACCAGTTAAGAGGATCAAATAAAAAATAAAAGTAAAAATGTCTGCACAACAACAACACACACAACTCTCTGCACAGTTTTAAATTTAAAAAAAAAAATCACATATAAAATTTGTTGAAGACAACAGAGAAAAGCATTAAAAAAGAAAAACACACAAAAAAAAAAAGGAACAGCAACAACAACAAGACAGCAATAAAATTTTTTTTATAAATAATTCATCAATTATTCACAAAAACAAAAAAAAAAAAAAAAAAAACAAAACAAAAAAATTAAAATAAGGAAAATAAAAAAATTGTTTGTATAGGTCAGTGCTTTGATGCCTGCCAGCTGCCTGCCGACCACCACCCCCCTCTCCAATACCACTTCACCCTACCACTACTTTGCCTGACTTTTTTAAATAAAAATAAAATAAAAAACAAAAACAAAAAAAAAAAGAGCGAAAAGAAAAGAAACAGAAAAAAAAAAACCAATGACCTTGGCCCGCCGTTTGTTATAATACTTTTTCTTCTACTTCTTCTTCTTCTTCTTCTTACTTCTGTTTAATTCCCTAAAACTCGTTTTCCTCTTCTAAAGAAAAAAAGAACAACACCAAAAAAAAAAAACGAAAAATGTTAAACTTGAAATAAAGTAGGAAAGTAAATAGCCCAAATGATTTTCACCTCTACCTCTTTCTCTCTAATCTAATTCTATACCATTCCTTAAAACTCTAAAAACACAAACTACACCCACTCTCACTCACCAACCCAATTTATACACCCAATTCAACCCCAACATACGTTTCACAAATTTCTACACTTGATTCCCTTTTTAAGGGTTTTCGTTTTTTCTTCTTCTTCTTCTTCTTCCTCTTCGTCCTTTCCATATTTTTTTTTTATTTTATTTCACTTCGAAAGAGAAGTTAAAGAGAATTTTCCATTCTTTTTTCTTTTATTTTTTGCTTATTGCGTTTGTATCACCGATTATGACAATTATTTCGTTGGAATGAGGTTAGATTGAAGGAAAGAAGGACATAAAAAGAAAGGAACGTAAGGACTTTCGTTCTGATTTATATAAAAATAGAAAATAGTATAAGTAAGCATGAATGGGTGAGTGTGTGGGATGTGTGTGTGTGTGTGTGTGAGAAAAGATTTAACTTATCAGAAAATTCAAGAGAAAAGAAAAATCTTGAAGGTGATTTTTTTTTTATTTTAGTTGTTGTTGTTGTTTTAAATAAAAAAAAAATAATAAAATAAAAAAGGTAAAAAACGCGATGAATTGAGTTTTTTTTTTCCTAAGATGGAGAGAGTAGAGGAAAAAGAAGAAAAACTCAAACAGAAAGGTGGTTGTGAAGGAGGAGAGTGGGGGGGGGTATCTATAAACACATGTTTCTTCTTTTCCATAGAGAAAATTTAGAATGTATGTGTTTATACATTATGAATGGATGAAAAAACTTTATTTTTGTTGTTGTCGTTGTTGTTGTTCTTTTTCTCTTCTTTATTTGTGAAAAATTTTTCCACAATTTAAGAGGGATTTTTTTTTCCTTCAAATTTCATTCAAGGAAATTTTTTTTTTCGTTTCTTATAAATATAAATAATACTTTCACTTCTATCTGTGTCTCTGTCTATCTTTCTCCTTTATTACTTTTTATTTCATTTCATTCTTTAAATATTCTTTAAGACAAAATTTCAGTCAGTCAATATGGTAGACACAACACAACAAAACATAAATACAGCAACAACAACAACACATCAGCATCAGTAAACATCAGTCGTATTAGTAGAGTTGATGTGTTATAATATTAATGAAAGAAGAAGATGAAGAATATATATGATGATCCTCATTCACTTTCATTTTCATCCTTTTTTTTTCTTTATAGTCAATATTCACAGTCTATAATAAAAGTCTACACAATCATACTAAAATTAGAGTCTGCCTACATTTATACCACTACACAGTGTAGTCATCCAACGTTCACATTTAATATAAACATTTTAGATTAAGATTTTCAGTTTATAAATGTAAAATATGATATTGAAAAATTTGAAAATAAATAAATAAATAAATTACGAGAAAAACAAAAATTTGGAGAATACTTTTTTGTAAACAATTCAAAAATAATAAAGAAAGAAAGAAACAAAAAAAAAACACATATGAGTCATAATGATACGCGAATAAACATTTCCCCGATGATCATGATTGTGACGATTTAAAAATTTGTGTCAAATAAAAAAAAACAACACAAACATACACACAGACATTTTCAATGCATCAGACAGAATCAGAAATCAGTTTCAAGTTCAATGGCTGATAAACAAAAAAAAAAAAAACACAGCAACAACAACAACAAACAGAAACAAATTAATTAAAATTTATCTTTTTTTTTTCCTTCTCTGAAAAAATAAAAATACAAATTCAAAAAAAAAAAATATAAAAAACTCCCAATCAAAAAATTGTTATAATTGGAATTCTGCTAAAACAACAACAAACATAAAACGTGCTCGACTTTTTTTTCAACAATTTTTTTTTATAAAATAAACTAAGAGGAGCAACAACAACACCAACAACAAAAAATAAAAAGTGAAATTTGGTAAAAAATAAAAAAAACTCAAATTGCATGCAACAAAAAACAAAAAAAAAAAAAAGTAGCAGCAGCAAAATTGATGATGACGACATCCTTAAATCAACAAACCTAAACTAAATAAAAAAAAAAGACTTCAAATGCAAACAAAACTCACACATACGCAGCCAGGCATATGTAAAATGGATAAAAAAAAAAGTATCCATCAAACAGAAATAACCGATATATTTGTTGGGACCGTAAGCGATAAAAGCACAACAATAACAACAATAACAACAACAAAGTTATAATAAATTGATTGAATAAAAATTGAAATGCGTTTTCTGTTTGGAATTTAATTTTTATTGAATAATATTTTAATAACATAAAAAATACATCAACACATGTGTATAAGGATGTATCTTCACACATGCCAAAAAAAAACAAATACAACAGGCACACACACACACACACACTACACACTCTAAGATTCATCCTACCAAAAACAATGAAGGAAAGAAAAACGATAAATAAGTGAAAGAGAAAAATATTTTGTTAGAATTTGAATGAAAAGGAAATTTATCAATATTTACCGTATTTTTTTTCTTTTTGTTTTTCTTTCTTCAAATAAATAGGAAAATGCAACATGATTAATTTACATTTAGAAATTTTCTCTTAAGTCATTTAAATTAAATTGTCAAAAATGAAAAGAAAATCTATTTTCTTTGTGTATGTGTGCGTATAACGTATATCATCGTACATTCTAGCTTATTGATGTGCCTGTGCTGTGTGTGTTGGTGTATAGATTTTTATTTTTATTTTTAACAATTTTTTTAAATATTTAAAAATGCGACAAAAAGAAACAGATGATGTTCTTCACTTCACTCATTCTTTCAACACACAAATTTCTACAAATATTTTCAAAGACAATTCACAAATTCAGCAATTCTACATGAAATAAAAAAAAAAAAAAAAAAAAAAACAATCCAGAGTATTTTGTTGTTATTTTTTGTTGCTTTTTTATTTTTTATTAAAAACAATAAAAACTTTATATTATCTGCATTTAAATTGTCTTGGTCTTCTGTATTCTGTTATTATTTTATTTTATTACAAAATAAAGAGAGAATAATAGAAAGAGAAAGAGAAAGAGAGAGAAAAGAAAAAAATTATGTAAACAATTCAAAGGAAGAAAGAGAAAGAATATTTTTTTTATATTATTTTTGTCAGTAAAAATTCATTTTATTCTTATTTTGACACAAACACAACTAAACACGACACACACACAAAAGCACCCAAATTGACAGATGAAAAACAACAAAAGAACGATGAGTAAAAAAAAGGAAAAATAGGAAAAAAAAAAAAAAAGAAGAGTATTAAATGAAAATCTTCCAACAAAATAAAATGAAAAAAGGAAAAAAAACCTTAAAATAGGACAGTCAGAGTTGTCGTAATCGTCGTCGTAGTCGTTGGAAAATTTCGTTGCTATGGACAACATTAAATGGCGCGTTTCAAGTTGGAACATTGAACCCCAAAAAAAAAAAAAGTGAAAGATGAAAAAAAAGATGAAAAAACCGATCGTTCGTCCGACCAACACAGAGAGAGAGCATAGACGGGAATAAACAACCCATACCAACACTAAAGGAAAAACTCAATATTATCCCCTCCCCTTTTACCCTTCTTCTTCTTCTGATTCATCCCTTATTTCACAACTAACCTCTTCTCTTACTCGTGAATTTGATCTATAGAACGAGTACCGTAATATAAGAAGATAGAAAATGAGGTGATGAGAATAAGAGAGAAAGGAGGGAGGTTGTTGGGGCAAGAGCAGAGAAGAAAAACGAAGGAAAATGAAGATACGAGAATAAAAAAAAAAAAAAAAGAAGAGGAGAAAGAAAATTGGGCAGTCGACTGTATTTTAAGAACATTGGACTATAAAGACAGATGAACGGGAGTTGAAGATTCACAAACAAATGGGGGAAAGAGTAAAATGAACAAATTATTTCAACGAAAAAAGAAAAATACAAAGAGTGAGAAAGAGAAAGAGATTGACAAAATAGAGAGAGATAGAAAATATAAAAAAGGAAGAAAATTCAATGAGAACAAAAAAAAACACAATGTCAGTTTTGTGTTGAATCAGAAGAATATTCCTCTTATTCTATTTATATCTCTTTCTCACCTTCAGCTAATCTCTCTCGTGCTCTCTTTCTATCTTTAATTTTCAATTGGATACTTTTTTTTTCTCAACTGGATAAGAGTGAAGCAAGATCAATATTATTTATTTTCTTTTCAATCCTCTCTCTTTCCTCTTTATCAACCCTCTCTCACTCCCACTAAACACCACTCCTTTTCTCATGCTTTCTTCTGTTTTAGATTGATTTGAAAAATTTACGAAATTGATTTTTATTTATACAACTTTTTTTTTTTGTTTCCTCTTTTTTCTTTTCCTTTTTTTCTTTTCCTTTTTTTCTTTTCTCTTCTTGAAGTTAAATAATAATAAGAAGGAAAAACTAGATGGGACTTTTCTTTCTTTTATTTTTGTTCTTGTTTCTTCCGTTTTTTTTTTTGTTGTTGTTGCGTTTTTTGTCCCTCAAAAAGGGATACCATTTTTTCTATTCGTACAAAAAAAAAAACGCGTTTCATACAATTTTCCTTTTTGTTTCGTCTTCTTTTTCTTTAGTTTCTTTTTTTTTTTTTGTTCTTTGGAACAAGAGAATTATGTATTTCTCGGTTTGTTTCTGCATGAAGTAGCTGACAAAGAATAGAAGAATTATACAGCCAAATAAGAAGAATATGAAGTTCAAGAGGCAAGGCAAAGGAAGAAAATAAAAAGAAGTGAAGTGGACTTTTATATAGAAAAAGCAGTGGCAGTACTGAAGACGTTAGAGAAACAGTTCAATTTTAAACGAAGAAGAGAAAATTGTGAAGAGGAAGGAGCAAGAGGCAAAATAAAAATTGATACAAAATTAATATTCTCTAATGGGAAAAGAAGAAGAAGAAGTATAAATAAACTCAATCAAAATCTCATCAATCAAACTAATTCCCTCTATGAAAATATTTTCTCTCTCTCTTTCTCTCTCTCTCGCTCTTCTGTCTTATGTTTTTTTTTATTACTTTATGCTTCGTATTTTTCTTCTTCTCCTTGGATTTTTCTTCAATCCCAAATATAATAAGAACAAAAAAAAAACCTCACAGAATCATCTTCTCAAAAGCATCAAACAAAAAATAAAAAATAAAGTAGCAGCATCAGGAGGCGGCGGTGGAGAACAACAACAATAAATTTCAGTCAAAATTTCCAATAACATTTTAATTTTTGTTGTTTGTTGGTGTTACCCACCCATTCTGCTGCAATTTAAATAGTGTAATTGTCTTGTAGTTGTATAGTTTGAAGGTTCAAAGTTCGTCAACTCTCCATACAAATACACACACACACACATACATTACATAAATACAGAAAACTTTTATCATTTTAGATTAAATTGAACAAAAAAAAAAAAAAAGAAGAGAAACTATTAAAACCATCATCAACTTTCTATTCATTCATTTACCAATTCTACTTTAATCACCCATTTTCCACCCAGAACAACCCTCTCATAGTATACTAACACAAACCATTATACAACAAAAAAAAACTGACGACTATATTTGTCCCATATCTCTCTCATGGGGATGCAGTTTTTTATTTTTATTTTTTCTAATTAGTAAATTAAAAATAAGTAATCAGAAATGGTAAAAAAAATTTATATTAATCAAGGGAGATTTTTGTACAAAAAAAAAAAAAATAAAATTTTATTGTAAGAAATTTCAAGAGTCAGAAAGGTGGATAGGGTAAAGGTAGGTGTTAAATGTCATAAGACAGTTTCTCTCTCTCTCTCTCTCTAGTATAAAGTAGGAGACAAAAGATTAAAATAAATTTTGAATAGAAAATATAGAAAATGCAACAACAGGAGAAAAGAAAAAAGAAGAAGAAGAAAAATGTAATTTTGTTGATGTTCCGTTCGTTCGTTCGTTAGTTTGTAACTCTTGGTATTCGAATAAAAAAAAAAGTAGATAGTAGGATGAATAAGTCTGAAGGGTATTTAAAGAATAAATTTTTAAGTGAAATAGAATCGCAACTTTAATTAATGTTTTAAATTTGTCTTCACCATTTTCTAAGTAAACATTGAAGGATTCGATTTTTTTTGGACTTTGGTTAAAGAAGAAAATTTGATCAGTAAAAAGAAAAATACAAAAGGAAAAAACCGAAGAAACTTAAAAAAATATTCTTTATTTTTTTTTTTTACTCAAGAAATAATATTTCAGAAGATAGAAACGCGTTTCCAGATACTCAAATCTGGTCTCTCTTCAATACAATTTGCCTTTTTTTTTCTACTTCTTCTTCTCAACTTAAAAAATTCTTTCAAGAGATTTTTTTTTTTTCACTTTACAACAAAAACAGAAATGTAAAAGAAAAAAAAAATTTAAGAGAACAAAATTTAAGAGAACAAAAAAAAAGAAGCAGAAAAGAAGGTCATCAAGAAAACACAAGAGATTTAAAGAAAACAAAAATAATAAGACAAAAAAAAAAGAAAAGAAAACAAGAAATTTGAATTGAAATTTTTAGAAAAAAAAAAAAAAAAAAAACTCCAAGATAAGAAGAAGAAATAAAAATGTAAGAAATTGGCGCCAATCGCTTTTTCTTTCTCTTCTTATTCTTCTTCCATTTGGTCGTGTTTTAAATTTTATGTTTTTATTTTTCTATTATGTTAGTGTGTCTGTGTGTGTGTGTATGTATATAACGTGTATTGTCGTCAGTCAAAGCATTAAAAGAAAAATGCTCACATTGTTGGATTATTTTTTTTTATTTTGTTTTTTAAACAATAAAAAAAAAAATTAATTGATAATAATTTGATAATTGTTTTGCATTTGACACAACATCAGACACAGTAAATAGAGAAAGAGAGGGAGAGAATGAGAGAAAGTTTGATAAGGAGACACTGTGTCTGTGTGTGTGTTCATTCTATTTTTTAACTGTAGTTCGTTTTTATGTTTGTCTGTTTGTTTTCTCGAGTGTTTTGTTTGACAATCATATTTCATAATAAAACAATAATTTAATTTCGAATACAATTAATTTAATTGTTGAACAGGCTGAACCAAACGTAAACGAGAGAAACAAAAAAAAAAAAAATTGAAACGAATAGGAAAGGGGGTTAAGTAGGAGGTTAAAGGGGGAGATTAAATAGAAAATATTTATAATCATTATACAATAATGTCTGATGGTATTTTTGTGAGTTTCAAAAATCTACCGAAATTCATTTATTAAAATTTTTCACAATTTCATTTTTGTTCATTTACGTTTGTCGTATAAGAGAAAATTGAAAATATCTGGAGAAGGTAAGAAAGTTAAACATAAAATACAAACAGTGAGAGAGAACTAGATTCAAGTGGAGTAAATAATTTCAACAATTTAGTTGTATCAAATCCACATCATAATCCACTATCAACTCTTTTGTTTTTAATTTTATTCTTTAGTTAATCTTTATCAGATCATTTTATAGCAATGAAGAATAAGGAAATTTAAAGTAAACACAAAAATAAATGGATTTCAACGAAATTCTATTTGTTACCAATAATCGATGAATCCCAACATTTTGGTATCATCGTTCATTCTGTTTTTTTTTTATCACATGATCAGTGAAATATTCAAAACAAGAAAACAAGAAAATTTTTCTTCTGATGTATTAAATAATATTTTTTATTTATTATAATTTTTATTTTGCGCGCGATCAAGATCAAAACAAAAACAAAACAAAACAAAAAATAGAAAAATAGAAGAAAAAAAAAAACGAAACGAAACGAAACGACAGAATACTGACACATTTTATGAATTAATTAAAAAAAAAAAAATTATTTGTATATAAATATAAATGATGTGTGACAGCAGCCAGAGAGCACATGACAAGAGTGCGGAGAGTATTGTTTTTGGTGGAAGGAGGAGTAGGAGGAGGTGGAGGAAGGAGGACATTGCCCTATCTAAATGTGAATAAAAAAAAAATATATAAAAATGAAAATTATGAATTTTGTAATAAATTTGTTTTTTTTTTTCACTCTCTCATAAATATTCATATGGAGTAAAATATTGGAGAGCAGATGAATGAGAATAAAAATAATTTATATAATTATTTTATTAAATATGATGAAGATGACACATTATTATTTTTATTATGTCACAAGAGAAACAAAAAAAAAAAAAAAACAACAGAAAACAAATATAAAAAAAATTTTAAACCAACTGTGTAAATTTTGATGATCAAAAAAAAAATGTTTTTAGTGAAAAAGTATGAATTGAATTCTTCCTCAAATAGCGAAGATAGAATAAAGTTAAATAAAGGATTTTGATTCAGAATTAGGTGAAGTGAAGTCGCTACGTGAAGGAACATATGAATTAAAATAGGAAGACGAAAATCACTTATAAATTATCACGGCTTTGAAAATAATGGATCTGAATTATAAAACTCAGATGAAAATAGTATAACGGGGTAGAAGAGGAATTTAATGTAAAAGGAGGAGTAACGACAAAATCACACAACAAAATTTTAATAAAAATTGTTTTGTGACAACCGACGGGATGCAATTAACAAACTGAACTGACCAAAATCAAATTGAACTGAATTATAACGAATTGATTACTGATAGATAGATGATAACGATAATCAAGATTATGATAAGATTACCAAAAAAAAAAGAAAAAAAAAAGAACACACAAATCAATAATCTTAACGCTTGTAAATTATGACCCTACAGAAAAAGAAAAAAAAAAAAAGTTACTTTCTGTGTTTGTCTTTTTCACTTTTTTTTTTTTTCGTTTTGTTTATTTTTATTTTTATATATATATTTTTTTTTTGGTGTTTTTTATTCGTGAATCGTGACCTATCCTAATAAAAATTTGTTAATCGCTTTTTTTTTTTTTCTTTCATTCTTTTCTTTCATCGTTTTTTTTTTCTTCTTCTTCTTCTTCTTATTATTATTTTCTATAAGGCTAAATAAGTTACATTTTCTCTAGACATAAATATACAACAATAACAACAACAATAACAACAACAATAACAACACAGCAATAACAAGATCTTAACCGAATACTTTTATATAATATGCGTACTTAAAATACATATTCAAATGAGATGAGGAAATAAAGGAAGAAAGAAAGAGAGGAAGAGAAAATGTTAGGAAGAAAAAAAAAAGGAAAAATTCTTTCGTCAGTTTATTATTTTTATTGATTTTTTGATTTCCTTCCCTTTTTTCTTTCTTTCATTGTTCTTCTTCTTCTTATTTTTTTTTTCTCTTTTCCTTTATACACAATAAAGAAATCTATGATTTCAGTCAGTCAAGCAAGATTGAGCAAATATGTTGGCAAAGATAGAACGGGGTGGTGACAGTTTTTATTTTTGTTGTGTGTAGTCAGTTCGTCTTCGTCATGACCTTCAAAAATTTATTTTCAAGACTTTTAAAAAATCGTACTTCGTACATTTTTTTTTAATCCTATTTATTTAGATTTGTGTTATTTGTTATTTCAGATTGTTTATAAAGTTTATAGAGTGGAGACATTTTTTCCAAGATGAGGTAAAAATGTAAAACAAAAATGAATAAAATTCAAATTCTCTATATTTATTTGTTGGTTTTGTCTGGGTATACAAAAGAAAAATAAAACAGTGTAGAGTTGGAGACATTGTAATTTTTGTATAAATAAAATGAAATGAATTGAAATTTTTACATAAATAAATAATTGTAATCAATTACACAACTACAACAACAACAAAAAAAAAACAACAAGAAAGAAAGAAATTGATTAACTGTCTGCATACGATAATGATTCATGATATAACATATGTCAGTACAATTACGTTAAAAATTTGCATGCAAAATATGTACACATTCATTATCAGGTTTAGACTATCTTTCCGACATTACTTTTATAATATTTCAATTGAATATTCAAATCACTGTATTGACGGCGCCCCACTTTTGTTTTTTTTTTCTTTTCTTTTCTTTCGAATCGAAAATAACACATTCTGACTTAAAACATTAAAAATCAACAACATAAAAAGCGTAGAATTATAATGACGTTCACAATAATTATAATTGAAGATACAACGTAAGAATTTGATTCTATTTAGTTTTTTTTTTGTTCTCGTCTACAAAACGTTTAATTTGATTCGGCTGAGAAAAAAATAAATTCATTGTAGATCCCATGTCCTAACTAGTACTAATTGATTCAAGACACGTTAATAAACTCAAACTGTCATATATAGTCATCACTTTAGGTGTATATCGGGTAAGTTTTCAACCAGCAAATTACTGTGGCCTCATAATAATCAACTAACAATCAAGGATGTGGATGACATTAAATATTTCACTTAAAATAAAATTTAATCGAAAAAGAAAACTGGAATTGAACTTCAATGGACCTTTTTACAATAAAAAATAAAATCAATCGTGATTTTTAGTACAATAAACCTCAACACTGGAAATCAGACAAATCTGTCATATGGTTTTACGCTTTATACTAAACTTCGATCATCGTCCATATATTTGACACAAATAAATAACAACCACCAAAAAAAAAAAAAGTAGGAGAAATGTACAAATATTTTTAACACTTTATTTATGTACAGAATTTTTATTTTGTTGTTGTTGTTGTTTTTCATTTGAAATTCTCTTTCACAAAAATAGACTTAAAAAAAAAAGAATCTTTTTTTATATGCAACAATAACAACAGCAGCATGGAGAGATTATTTTTAGACATCAAACAAATAAAAAAAAAAAAAAAAACACAAAAAAAATTACAAATTTTTATTGAGAAAGAAAAAAAGAAAAAAAAAAGGAAAGAAGAAGACAAATAGAAAGAGACAGAAACAAAGAAGAAATTGTATAAAATAAATAAATATTACAAAAATGACCTTCAAGATTATTTTTGTTTTTGTCTGATAATTATTATTATTATTATAAATTTTGTTAAAACAGCTGATTTGGGGTGATTTGAGGTGATGATAAGTTTTGCTTTTTTGCTTCCTATACAAACACATAACACACACACACATACAACTAAACGAACACACAATTTATACATTTATATAAGAATATTGTATATAATTACAACAACAACAATCAAAAATATGTGTTCTTTATAACTGTAAATGCAATATTTATACATATAAACGTACCTACACAATACTCACACATTAATACAATCAAATTAATTAATTTTATAAAATAACTTTGACTCATTTTTTTTTAATTCAATAAAATACGTTTTTTTTTTGTATTGTTTACATTTTGTATCAAAAAAAAAGAATTCAAAATATTTTTTTACTTTATTAATCATCTCAACGGTAAATAAGACAAAAAAAACCGTACAACATTTGACTAAAAGCGAGAACGACAAATAGAAACAATGCAATTTATTAATGTTAAAATTAAAATGCAAGAAGGAAATTGCATAGAAATTTAGGTAAACATTTCTTTAAATCAAAACATTTTCACATGTCCAATATTCATGACAATTTTTAAGTTCGTAATGTTCGTATCCGGTTTCACAAGAATTTTAAGTGATTCAGACATTAACAATCAAAAGAGAGCAGAAAACAGAAAAGTGTGAAATGGAGGAGTAAGAGTCATTTAAAATTTTTAAGAAACTGATCATTAATTTTCAGACAACAATTTTCAAAACATTCATATTAATTTGTTCTCTTTCTCTCTCTCTCTTTAACTTTTCTCAAATCATTAATGTCTCATGCACATATTTATGGTGTGTGCTGAAAAATAAAGACAGGCTTTTAGTTGTCTGTCTAAAATGTGTCACGTGCATCCATTATTAGTAAAAAAAAAACTTGTTTCTATTGGTGCACGTGAATAAATGCATGCGACTTTAATTTTGTTTTATTCAGTCTTCATATGTGCTGTCTTATTATTTAACTTCTTTTTTTTTTTTGTATACTTGTGACAAAAGAAAAATAAACAATTGTTGTGAATCTCTTCTCTTATTTATTCATTCTGTATGAATAATTAACTAAAAGTTATGACGTAAGAATAAAAAGGTAATTTCTAGTTAAACTTGATTATAATTTATTTACAAGTATTTTTGTCATAATGAAGAAAAATTCTTAGTAGAATTTTCAACACACAAATAGAAACAACAAATAAATTTGTTTAGAGTTCAGGTTCATTACAATCTCACGGCTATTATATTGATTTTTAATTTAATTTACAAAATTAAATGGAAGTAATTCTAAAACTTTAGTAAATTAATTTCATTCAACAATTTTACATTGTTTCTGTACTTGTACAGTGTATAGTCATCATTACACACACACACACCTACCCCAATTTCCTTAAATTCTATTATTACAAAATGTAAAGCCAATCAATCGAACAAAAATACTTAATTCTAAATTCTCTTTAAAACTTTCCTCTCATTTTCTCTCACTCTAAATTTTTCACATTTACACATGCACATACACAGACAGAAAGTTAGAAAATTATAAACAAAAGTAAACATATGTTTCTATTAGAATGACATTTATGTTGACTATTATTTTCAATATTAAGAGAGAATAAGAGAAGGGGGGGAGTTGAAAGAAATAAAGTGTGAATGGAGATAGGAAAATAATAAGTGAAATTTTCTGTCATTGATGGAAAATTTATAAGGATTTCTGTGTGTGCGTGAGTATGAGTGGGTCAAAAAATATATAGGTGAAAAACAAAAGAATTACGAGGAAAATATTCTATTGTTATTGTTCTTGAATCTTGATATTGATTCATATTGTATGCAATTATTGCGTTCAAGTAAAAATAATTGGGATTTTTGGGTGGGTGAATGATCGAAGTCAAAGATTAAAAGAAAGAAAAAAAAAACACATACGATAATAGGATAATAAATATGACATTAACCCGAATAAAAATAAATTACATGAGAATTTTTCTATTATGGGCAAGGCAACCGTTGATTTAATATTGAATACAAAAAGAACAACACAAATAATAACAAGAACAAGATCATCAATTTAGAATACAAATAATAAAGTCAAATTGTGTTTAGTTAGTTTAGTTATTCTGTTTAAATTTAAATTCTAAATAAAAGTCATCACATAAAACTACAACAATAACAACAGAAAAATAAAAACAACAACAGAAACAGAGAAGTATATAGTATGAATGATCGTCATCAACAAACAAAACAACAACAATACGAACATTTAATATCATCATTCAGATTCAGATTCCGATTCTAGATTCAGATGATGATGATGATGCAATGACCTTGGCACTGACCCATTTAAATTCTATATACAAAAGTAAAACATACAAAACACACAAAAGTACAAATAAGAGTACACAATATATAGAAAGTATATTTATATATAAAAGAGAGGAGTAGGACGATAGGAGTAGGAAGAGAAGGGAAATGTGAGTAATGGTTCATGATGGGGCTGTAGTATGGGGGTACAAATAGAAGAAGAAAAAGAGAGTAAATGAAAGGGAATGAGTGAGAGACAGAGGGATATGGACCTATATTTCTATATGTATTCATGTATTCATCGTTTTTAGTACTTGTTTTATGTATATAATGTGATTATGTCAGTCCGTTTGTTACACATTTATAGATGGTTGTTTTTGTTAATGGTGGTGAGTCTATAGTGATTGTAGACTTGTATATAGGTAGAAGGTCTACAAATTTTACATACATATTTATATAGGTAAAAAAAAACAACACAAAAGCAACCAACAACAACAACAACAACAATAATAAAACAACAAAATCAGCCGTTTCAATATTTATATCCAGTGTAAGTGTACATATGTACATTTGCATGTATGTATGCAATGATGACAAAATACCAACAACAACAACGATGAATCCACGCGTAACGTTCATTGCACGATATTCCTATACGTGTACGTTAACAGAAAAAGGGAATGTGTGTTTTTTATTCTCATCTTCTTCTTCTTCATCATCTTTTTTTATCATTTTTTTTTATTATTATTTTTTTTTTATTATTTTTATAGAATAAACGCGAATGAATGAAATTGTACTATGTAGTACGTACCATCCGTAGGTACATATGTATTATATAATGTACATATTTGGTAAAGTAAGAGAGAAAAAAAAAAAAAGAGTTAAAATACAAGAAAAAGAAAACTTTCGTTTTATGTCTTATTATAGAAAATCTAGACTAGAATATTATGTACATATGTTGTTGTTCACTTTTTTTCGATCCCATTGTTTGAAAGTAAAAGTGTAATATCTAAGCTAAAGGAGCAACTAGCTATAAACGTGAACACAGTTATTTATGAAAGTATACAGTAAATGAGTGAGTTCAATACGATTTATTGTTCAAGTAGTAAAATTAAGTTAATTAATGCATAGTCGGAAAGGATCTAAATACTATGAGCACATTTCATGTTTAAAATTTAAAGAGATTGTTAAATTTACACAAATAATAATAATAATAATAAAAATCAACATTCATTCAACAACACTTCTGACGTCAATCCATTTAGTAAAAGTGAAAGTGGGTAACAGAATTAATGGAGATTTGCTCTAAATTTTAACGAAAATCCCTGCATTTACTTTTCTACTAGATTCAAATCAATGTATACTGTCTTCATCAAAGGCTGTATTAGCAATAATGACGACCGTTTTGGTTGTAGTAATTGTAATTATTGAAACCAATAGTGTAAGAGTATTTGTTAGCACTAAACAATTTCCACAATAAATTTATAAATCCTTGTAAAAGTATTATTATTAATTAATGACTACAATCAAATTGAATTACGTCAATTTTTTACATTAAAATTCTTTTCTCTTTAAAGAACTTCTAAAAGTAGAACTTTTTACTTAAAACAACTTTAATAAAAAAAAAAATACAAAAACAAAAATGTTCAACTCAATTCAACAACAACAACAACCCAGAAATAAATTCTATACGATAGAATATTAAAGCCTTTTGAATATTCGGTTCTTTCCTTGTATAAAATTTTTCTTTCGTTTTTGTTTCTGTTGTTTAGTCACGATTCTAAGTCAAACCGAAAAGAAAAAGAAAAAGAAAAAAAAAAACGAGGACGAGAAAGAAAAAAGAAAAGACAAAAAGTAACGATAAAAATATAAGAAACATTTTTTTATTCTTTTTATGTAAGATTCTTATAGATTATGACATACATCCACATACATATACACACAAAGATAGATTCACACATTCTAAAAGACAACAAAAAAAAAAGAAGAAGAATAAGAAGAAGAAAAAGGAAAGAAAACTATAAAAGATAAACATAAATAAAATAATCGTTTGCCATTCGATTAATATAAAAACATAAACATAATATTCTTATATGATTATTATTATTATGATTATTGTGTGAGGGATAGAAAAAAAAAAGAGAGAGAGGGTAGAGAGAAAAAGTTCTTTTCTTACGATTTAATGTTAATCGGAAATCAGAAAACTGGTCTCAGCGTGATAGCCTTGTACCAACAAGAATTCTATATGAATAATAATCTTGTATCGGATAATATTAAAGTATTAGGAATAAAAATGATTTTTTTAACTGTGGTCAAGACGAAGAATAGGAAGGGAAAAAAGTGTGTTGACTCCTCAGGGTTGAAGTGGACAATAAGCTCATTTTACGTATACAACAACACAAATATTATCGCTTCATTTTCAGCCAATCAGAAACACGTGCCAACCATATTTAAAGATCTAAAAATATTCTGGAAAAATTTGAAAAACCTCAAATGCTGTTAGAGAAAATAACAATTTGGACGCACCAAAAAAAAAACTGTAAAAAAAATGTATCGTTACATTTGTGGTAAGATGATTACAAGATCTCTGAAACTATTTGAACAATATGCTCTTAAGTTTAAACCACCGACAGCTGCAAATATTGATTTCTAAAAAAAACTGCAATTCATAATGAAGGATTAGTTTGCAATATTTAAAGTAAGTCATCGTGCAAATTGTGCTGGTACCGTGTTAAAAATATCCTTCAACATAAAACCGTTTAATTTAAATGAATTCTTTACATGAGGACAAGTGGGTTTATTTTTCTCACGTGTGTTTTTTTACAGGAAAAACCATACACAAACACAGACATAACTAATAATAAAAGGAAAATATTTATGCACACAAATTAACCCATCTCAACTGTGTGCTACTCTTACTACAAAATAAATACATAATAAAATAATTCACAAAATAAAAATCGCACCTTTTTACACAAAGACACCCACATACACACACAAAAGTGTAAGAGAGAGAAAAGAGGGGATCAAATAAAGAGAAATAAAAAAAATTTACCAGAGACAGACGGGACAGACAGACAATACAATTTATTTAAAAATAAACAAAATGTTTTAATAGTCAATTAAATCTGTTAAATTATGGGTTAAAAAAACAACAACAACAACAACAACAACAGCAACAATAACAACAACCACAAAAGAAATGAAAACCGAAAAAGGAAAAAAAGAAAAAAAAAGGAAAATAAAGAAGAAGGAATAAAACAAAAGAAGGATGGTAAAGGGATTGTTAGGTGTATGAGGAGTTGGGGAGTGAAAAAAAATGGTACAAAATATACAAAAACAACAAATATAAATGTCAGAAAAACAGATTTTATTTCGTCACATAAACATGACATGGCGATGGTTTACTTTTTGATGGTAGAAAAGGCAACAAAAAAAAAAATAAAGAAATAAGAAGAAGAAAAAAATGAAAGTAAGAGAAGAGAAATGAGGAAGGGTAGTAAAAGAATAAGATGGAGGAAGAAGGAAGGTTAATACCTGTTGAAAGTCAATATAACGACAAAACGACAAAAGGAACTTTAAAGAAGAATGAGAAATGATGTGAGGAAAAACTTATGGTGAAAAATATACAAAACGGCATAAAGTCAAGTGGGATACCGAAGAAGTATAGAAGAAGGAGTAGGAGTGTGATGGTTATATTTATTGTAGTGAAAGTGTATGATGGGAACCATCCCTTTCCTCCTGTTTCTTTAAACATATTTATACATTATGAAACCTACATAAATATCTATGTCTGTATATTGCCTGTGTATGTATGTATGTGTGTGTGTGTGTAATTCAAAAAGGTGTATTATGTACAGAATAATGTTGACGTCTTAAAAAATAGAAATAAAACTGAAACTCGCTAACCTGTTGATATCATGAAAATATTTAAATGTTTATCCAATGAATCTTTTCTTTTTATATTTTTTCATTTTATTCTTGGGAAAATCCATTTTAACAAAACATAACAAACGAATTTATAAAGAAAATAAGCTTGTTTTTTTTTTCGCTTTTTCGGTTTATATTTTTTTGATTGGTTTTTCTTATTGGCCATTTATTTTAAAAGATTGAAATAAAGTGACAATTTTATTACAAATGATAGAGTTAGAAAAAAAAAAAAGACAGTTTTTAGTTTAACCTTTTGATCCTTTATCTGTACTCTATATAAAAAATAGAAATTGTCATAAGATCAGGAATAAAAGTAAAAAAAAAAAAAATCAATAAATGCCGCATTTGTTTAAATTGTACAAATAAATAAAATCTCGTTACACAACAAAATCTTATTTCGTATTTTCATCAATTCTATCGTCAATTTGTTTATCACGAAAAAATAAAATTATCCTATTTATTTATCACAAACTAATTAAATCATTTTAATTTTCACTTCACACTGGGAGAACTTCATTAAAATATTAAATAAAAATAGCAAGAACCTCTCAAAAATTTATGTTTCCTTTACAGAATTTTATACAAAAGAAGAAAAAAAAAAAAGTTGACTTACCCCAGTATCAGTATCGGTGTTATTAGGTGTAGAAGATTGGCTTGGCCGGCTCGGAAACTAAAAAATGAAAATAAAAAAAAAAACAAAAAATTCAATTTAATTAATGCAAATTTTCATTTGGTTTTGTTTTATTTATTTTTTCGGCAACGCAATAATTTTTTTTGTCAAAAATTAAATTATTGATATTAAATTATTAACACAACAACAACAGCGATAAACACACACACACACACACACATAATTTTGTGATTAATCATTAAATGTCAAATTATATTTTTCGTTATAAATCATTTTATTCTTTTTATTCTTCCTACATCCTCTCTTTACCCCAACCCAACAGTTTTTTTTTTAAAAAAAAAAGCAGATAATTTTTTTTTTTACTTCATCTCTAATTCCTCCTTCCCGCCGTATAACACTTTTTAACACTCCCATCCGTCCATTTTTTCCGAAAATATTAACAACAACAAATAGAAACAAATGACCGAAAAGAACAAAAAAAAAAAAAAAAGAGACACAAAAAAAGTCTCCTTGGCTAAATTATTAATTATTTACACGACTCATTAAATACATACACACACACATAGGCATAAACACACACTCACACAGAACCATTTTAATCTAATTAAAGATTCGATTATATAATTCTATAATTTCCTATTTATTTCCACTCTTTCTCTCAACCTTTACTGTCTATCTCTCTCTTTCTCCTTCTCCACCTCCTTCTCTTTCAGAAAGTTTTATTTTTATTTTATTAGAAATTTAGCAAATGAATTCTAGACATAGACGTACACCGTAGACGTAATCAATATTATAGAGCTTTTATTTTTGGTTCTTTGGCTAATTTTTATTTATTTATGTTTGCACATTATTGGGAATTAGAAAATTTCAACTTTTTCTATCATAACTTTATGGTAGAATATTTAATATAACTAAACAGAGTTCAGAGTCTTTAGTTACAATTTTGGTAACACTACAACAACAAACAACAACAATAAACACAGCAGATTAACTTCTGCCTCTGGGCACAATGAAGCTGCAATATTTTCTCACTAAATAAATTGCAGTAAAACAATTAAAAATTAAAAATTAAATTGTAGGTTGGGGTTGGGGGGTAGAAACTTCCCGTGTTTTTATTTTTAATAAAATGCAGCACAAAAATATACAACAACAACAACACAGCAAAAAAAAAACAAAATGGCTTCCTTTAAAAATATTTAATTAAAAATTGTGATAAAAAGGTAACGGGGGAAAGGTGACGAAAGGAGGTGAGGTGGGAGGTGTGCAAACCTCCAAAAATATTGATACATTATTAATAATTTTTAATTATTATTATTATTATTAAAATGTAAATAATATAAAATAATAATAAATTAGTTTTCTCTCATTTAAATTTTAAAACAAATTTTTCATTTTCAACTTTTTTTTTCATATTTTGAATTTTCCATTTTCTGTTTTTTTTTTCTATTTTTTATTTTCGTTTTGGGGTAAATTAAAAAAAAATTTCTCCTATTTTATAATCATTTTTTTTGGCAAAAAAAAAAAAAAAAGAAAAAAACCAAAAACAAAAATTATGCATTAAAATTTTAAATTTTAAATTAAATAAATAAATTATTCAATGCAATTTATAAAATGGAAAAAGACCAAAAAAAAAAAAAAAACAAATAAATAAAATAAAATTATATTTTCTGTTTATTTTTTGTGTTTTTATTTTTGTTGTTGTTGTTGTTGTTGAAAAACATTTTCCACTTTTTATTGGTGTTGCTGTTATTTTTGCTGTTGTTGTTGTTGTTGTGATTTTATATAAATAAATAATTAAAAATAAAAATAACACAACAAAAATAAATAAAGAAGAGGAAAATAATTGTTTTCTATTAATTAGTAATTTATAATATGGAAATATAAAATAACAACAACAATAACAACAACAAATAAAAATCGTTTCAAAATATGACAAACACGCAATTATATGTTCATTTATAAAAAAAAGGGTAATACGCAGGTGGTGGGTTGGGGGAATGGTTTGAATTTTTTTTTATTTTATGAAATTTTGTAGTATGGTAGTAGTATGGGAGTAGGTGGTATATAAATATATATGGGTGGATCATTATGAGAAAGATGAGATAATGAGGAAGGGATGAATATCGTGATGATGACCAAATAAAAAAAAAAACAACAACCGGAAAAACAGACAGTAAAAAAAAAAGGGAAAATTCCATAATTCATAGGGGTCAAAAGAAGAAGAGACAACTGAAGAGGTTGGGTAGGTAGGGGCTGGTAGTACAAAATAAAAGGTATAAAAATAAAATCAAAAAATTTTTTTGGTTGTTTCGTTTTTGTTTTTGTAATTTTTGTAAAAAGCAAAAAGTAAAAAGCAACAAACAAAAAAAAAAAGGGTACAAAAATTCAAATTGTTGTAAATTTAAAATTCATGTTTTAACTTAAAACACAGATTTAAAATTGAAATTAGTCTAGGCCTTCTCTCTCCTACTCTTCTCTCTATTTCTAGGTAAAATAAACACAGATTTTTCGGAATAACGTTTTTTCTTTTGATTCCCGTGTCTGTTGGTAATTAAATGGAAATTTAAAAGATTTAAAAAATGAACAATTATTTTTTTTTTTTTTCATCTTAATTTTAGAATAAAAATTCATATTTTTAAACGTTTCTCTCTTCACCTTTGTCACGGTTTATCTCATCTCGGTCACCAAAAGTGAAAATATATTTGTACTTCATTTAAGAATGTTTTAGGATTCCGATTATAAAGAGAAACCAATTTACATTGAGTTAGAATATTTAAAATCAAAATTGTATCGTTTGATGATTTGTTGTGAAGAAAGCCAACATTTGAAATTTGTTGTTGAGATAAAAAAAATTTATGTTCCATTCACAGACACGTTGAAATATTAAAATTGAATTTTTCAGTAAACGATTTAGTTGGATGCAATTGTAAACTGTATCGTGATAGAAGAAATTGTGAAAATATAAAAGACAGACAAATGAAATTATTTTTAATTAAATGAATTTTAAAAAGTTATATACAAAAAGTTATATTTCTTGTTCCTTTCATAATGAATGTATCTTCCACACAACACACCCTCATTTCAATAATGGATCAAATTCACATTACTCAAGGCACAACACTCCCGTTTATTATTTGACAGAATGCAAATATTACATGAAATTTCTAATGAGATCTGAAAATCTTTATGATTGTATTGAACTACAGTTTTTGACAGTTGTAGGTTAGATGAAGGTTAGGATAAAGTAATTGAAATAAATCGATGGCGTTTAGAAGTTCTGCAAAGAAACTTTTATTTTTCTCTTTTTTTTTCAAATTTCCGAAAAAAATAGAAATTTATGTTTTACCCCAAAAAAAAACATACTTATGAAATAGAGAGGAGAGAGAGAGAGACAAGAGAAAAAAAAATTGAAAAACCGAACAACATCAATTAATTAGTAAATTCACAAACGAAAAAAGACAAAATATATTTTTAGACATGAAAAATTATCAAACAATTCTCAAACAGTGAAAGAGTGGAGGTAAACGACAATGATTATTCCTTTATCACATTGCAAAATAACAGGGAAAAAGAGTAAAAATGGGTAAACAACCAACCCTCTTCTCATTCCAAAACTTCCAATCATAATAACAACAACATAAAATACTCAAACCCTAAAATGAAAGTAAGAGTATGAAAGATGTGGAAGAGAAGGAGGAGACGAGAGAAGAAAGAAGAAGAAAAAAAAACTGAACAAGAAATATAAATCAACATAACCATTATCGTTAAGTGTGTGCGTTTGTAATATTTCAAAAACGGATGCGACAACGGCAACAAACTTGTCACAAACAAATCTGTGTCTCTCTCTCCAGAAGATTGTATAAAATATAATCGTTAAGAAGAACAAGAAGAAGTAAAAGAAGAAAAAAAAAAATAAGACGAAGGATGTGAAAAAAGAAGAGAATATGGGTGAAGGGGGCGAAAGTAGAAAAAGTACAAAAAAAAATCTCTTAAAGTTTTCTATTTTGACAATGGGATGGAGTATAGATAGTGAAAGAGAGAAAAAGAGAGTGAGAGACATGATGAGGAAATGTGAGTTTAAAGTGAAGTGTTGGGAGTTAAAAAAAAAAAAAAAATATTTTGTGATGAAAAAATTGTGAAAAATGAATAAGAATAGGATTTTCATTCTTTTACTTATTTTTAAAGCTCTCATATGGTTTCATATAAAACACAACAACAACAGCAACAATAATAATAACAAAAACAAATAGAAATAATAATATGGAAACCCAGTTTCATATTTTTCTTTAGGTTAGGTAGGTAGGAAAAGTTTAAAAGGAGAATTATTCTCCAACTCTTAAAACATAACAACAACAACAATAACTTCAATCATCCACCCCTAAATTTCTCATTCCAATTATTTTCCCATTATTCAATGAAGGAAGAAGATGTGAAAGGGAAAAAAAGAAAAAGAAATAAAAAAAAAAGGAGAATTTGGGTAAGTTCAACTGGGTTCAGTCATTTTAGAATAAGAAGAAGAACAAGAAAAACACAACAAAACCCAAATTCATTCAAGTGGAAGTGTTTGGATTTTTAGATGATAAAAAAAGAGAAAGAGAGAGAGTATAGTAGAAATAGGGAAGGAAGGATGAATATAAGAGGCTAGAATGTCTTGCTACATAATATATTCACACACACACACACATATACAGAAAATAATCAAAAGAGAAAATATTTTGTGTATCAAAATCAGCTGATTCAACCAACAAGAGAGATGAAAAAAAAAACAAACCCCTTCTTCTTAACAAATATTATTTCCTCATAACTGAAATCTATACTCAAACCTTTTGGCAGTGAAAAAGGCTTCTACATACAATATATGTATACCCATCCCTTTATCTTCTCATACATACATACACACACATATACACCCACACTGAAATACACTCAAACCCTTTATCATTGAAAACAACTGGAAAAAAAATTCAACTCTTGGTTTAAAAAAAAAAAAAGTGTTTTTTTATGTGAAACGAGAGTGTTTTGTATGTCTAAAATGAATGAGTTTGTAGTTTTCTCTCTATATTTTCACTTTTTTTTTTATTCTCAGTTTCATCAAAAAAAATGAAATAAAATAAAAATGGTGTCATCAGCTGATTTCTATAACGTAAATTCCAAACCAAACAAATAAACAACAAAGTGAAACCAAAATGCATTCTATTATTGTTGTTGTTATTATTCTTTAATCCAATTTTTAATTTATATTTTTCTTACCTGATGTGGTGATTGTGCTGGTTGTGGTGGTTGTGGGGACGGACTTGGTGCATGTCCAGGACTTTGTGGTGGTCCATGTTGTTGTTGAGGTGTTGGAGGAGGTGGTGGAAGTGGATGACCTCCTGGTCCAGGACTAGCTGCTGGTGATGGTCCACCAGGTGGCCAAGATCTTGCTGGATCAGCATACTGTAAACAAATATTAATAATAAGAAAATTGTTTGAAAAGGCGCAAAACAAAAAAAAAATAAAAATATGGAAATTTTTATATTTTATCGTGTGTGTGTGTGTGCGTGGATGAAATGAAAGAAAAGAAAACTATAAAATCTTCACATCGTTACACGCACGTTACAAATGACTGTTATATGAAATTTTACGATGTAAACCGATAAAGATTTTTATTCTATTTTTTTTATTTTTTCAAAAGTATGAGAATAGAAGGATAAGATAAGGTTCTTCAGATTAAGTAGAATATTAACGGTTAAAGGGGAGAAAAAATACAAATAATGTAAAGTAAAAGGGTTAAATGAAGCATTTATATACATATCTCTCATCTCTCTCTCTCTTTGTATGTCACTCCCACTCTCTGATTAAACAATATCCAAGTATAAAAGTATAAAATCCGATTTATAAATTTACGTTTATGGTGGAAGAAGTTACAAGAGTAAAAACAAAAAAAAAATGAAGTAAGGTAATGGTAATGTATGCATCTCTTCAAAAAGGCATAAAGTACGATTAGTTTGAGTAAAGTTAGGGTTGAAGTTAGGGTTAATTTATGTAAGTATAGGAAAGAAGGGGCAAAAAAAAAGTATATTTCTTTCCCTTGAATCGACATAAAAGCTTAAAGTTCTGACTACCAAAAATTATGATTGAAAAATAATTTATGTTGAATGAAGAACAGTAACTTTTGTAAACAAAATGTATAAGTAGCGTGCAAATAATATTTTATAGATAGAAATTTTAAAACATGATGTAACAATTATATCATCTGTGCATTCTTGTATTTATTATTGCAATTGAAATGAGAGAGATTACCCATTATGTGCAACGTTCCGTTAACCAATGTGCAATCATTGTATAAAATCTATAATGAATGAATAGGGTGAAATTTTTATTCAATCGAATTGGAATAATCAAAAATCTGATTTTATATTTTCACTTTTTGGAAAGAAAGTGCAGAAGAAAATTGTAAAATGAGGAACTCCGCGTGGATTCATATTTCTACAGATTTCTAATCAGAAATTTATGCAATTATTGTAGAAAATTGATAAAAAGTTTACCACCGGCTGCAACTTAAATAATACGCTGAATTCATATTCACAAAGGATTGTGAATTCATTAAAAAGAGAAGATCCTCAAGCTTCCTTACAAAATAACAAGTAAAATATCATGAATATCGATGAAATCTGTTTAATAGAACCTCGTCTAATCGGACCACATCTTGAATTAAAAACCTTCGAACATTTGTGTAATTGGAATTTTTTTTAATAATCGGATTAACTTTATTAGAAAAATCCATGGATTGTAGCAAAGCTTTTCTCAATTTCAATTTTCTCCCCCATTCTTCAAATCACCAAATACATTGAAGAAAAAATTGAAAACTAAATTTACTTAACCAAAATAACAGAATTTTCTTTGTTGCAAAATTTCCTTTTGAAAAGAAAAAAAAATACAAAATAAAAATTCTCCTCTTCTTTTTCTTTTTAAACCAATTTAATTATTACAATTTTTCATTTATGGAAAAAATTCTTCATTACGTTTCACTTCAAATTAAAAAAGTAAAAAAAAAAAATGAAGAAAAATTAAATTTCATAAGAAGAAAAATGAAGAAAAAATTTGTTGGAAAAAGAAAAGAAAAAAAAAGGATCAATGAACTTAAATCAATATAAAAAAAAAGAAAATAAATCAATAGAAAAATTTTCCGTCGGTAATTTTCAATCAAAAAAAAAAATGTCCCATCATTAAATCAGAGAGAAAGAGAAAGAGACAGAGTGAGAGAGAGAGAGAGAGAGAGAATAGGAAAAAATATAATGAAGAAATAAAAGAAAATGAGGTCGAAGGTGTCGAGAAGAGGTGGGTTGGAGAAAAAAAAAATGTAGTAAAGAAAAATATAAATATCAGACGGAAACAATAAATCGATAATCAAAACAACAGAAACAACAACAACAACAACAACAAGAAAACAAAAAAAAAAGAGTAAAATAGAAGAAGAAAAATAGAAGTTTATCGAACTGAAACAGTAAAATATGTACATTGGTAGAGAGGATGGGTGGTTCGGTTGGTATTTTTATATATGGATGACGTGAGATGATGTGTGTGAGAATGAAAGAGAGTAAAAGAGAGAAAGAGAGAAAAAGAAAAACTGTTATTTTTCCATTTTCTGTTTTTACTTTCACCTAAAAATGTCATACAAGGACAACCCAAAAAAGGGGGTTGATTTTATTCTTTCAGTATTTTTTTTTTTTTTTCTTTTTTTTGTTGATTTCTTTTTTATTTAGTGAAAATGTTTCATCATGGAATTTTTCAATTTAACTGTGAAAATGAAAATTCTAATCTTTCTCATTTTCATTTAATAATTTTTTTTTTTATTTTTCTTGCATTCTGAAATTAATTTTATGTTTTTTCTTTCTTTCTTTCTCTTTCCCGCGCTTGTAAAACTTTCAACAATTTATTTGTAGAAAACTTCTTATTCTTATTACTTTTATTAAGTTTGTTTTTTTTTTTCTGTTCACGAATTTTTCTTTTCTTATTTTTTTTTTCTAACGATTTTTTATGTGTTATTTTTTTTTTTTGTTTGTAGAAAAAAATGTAAGGAAGAATAGAAACGAACATAAAATTCCAATAGAAATCAAATAAAAAATTTGACCTAAAGGGTCAACAAAAGAAAAAAAGAAAAGAAAAGAAAGAAAACCAACACACGAGACAACTAAAAAGATGACACAAAAAAGACGGTTCATTCGTCATTTTGAAATTTTTGCAATTTTCACAATTCAAAAAGAAGGAAAATGTTTAGTCGTTCTTTTCCCTTTTTCTACATCATCTTCTTCTTATTCGTCACATTTTCTTTTCTATTCTTTAAATATAAATGACAAAAGAAGAACATGAAAAGAAAAATAAGAAGAAGAAGAAGAAGAAGAAAAAAAAACCGGAAAACGGAAAAGAAAAATAAACATCGCGTTGTTAGATAAGAAAAACTGTTTTTCTTTTGAATTTTATAAAAATAGAAAGAGTGAGACAGAAGAGAGAGAAAGAGAAGGAATCAAATTAGAATCATTGGCAAGGTCGTTTTTACCCTTTAACCCTTTTCTTCTACTTCTTTTTTTTTACGTTTTTACATTTTTACTGAAGTTCGGTTGTTGTATTGCGTTAATTTGTATTTTCATCAAAACAACAACAGCAACAACAGCAACAATAACAACAACAACAAAAGAAACACATTCAAATAAAGGGGATTTTAAAATACAGGAAATAGCTAGATAAAGAGGAGAATGAAGAGTTGGTAGAAAGTAGAATAAAAAAAAAAAAAAATGTAATTTACCTGATGAGGTGGAGGAGGATACGGTGATCTATGATTAGGTCCAGCTGCCGGTCCTGGTGGTGTTGGATAACGTTGCGGGTATGGTGGATAATGTGATGCTGATGGTGGACCTTGTGGTGGTGGTGGTCCACCACCCTGTTGTTGTTGTTGTGGCGGATATGGACCAGGACCTTGACCAGGTGGTGGATACGGTGATTGACCACGTGATGTATTACCCTGAAAAACATTCAAGAAAATTTAATAAAAGAAAAAGTAAAAAGTAAAATTGTTAGAAAAGAAAAAAAAAAATTTAATTAAATTTTGGAATTTTCAATTTATGAGCAAAATAGATTTTCATTTCAACTAAAATAAAAAAAAAAAGACAAGAAAGGCAAAAACAAAAAATTCATCTTTTTCTTTTTATAATTTCGCAATTTTATAATTTCTTTTAATTTTATTTTTACATCAGTCCCTTTCCTATCTCCTTCTCACTACACTCACTACACTCAAACACAAATCCTATCCACCCAAACCTACTTTTTGCTGATTTTTACTACATCAACAACAGTGAAGTTAAAATGTTGTCGTTTGTTTATAAAATAAAATAAAAAACACAACGATGAAGAGAAAAGAGGCAAATGTGCAGTCACCCCATCGATTGTGTGTGTATGTGTGTGTGCTTTTTTTTTCAACCCAAGCACAAAAAAATATATAAACTCATTCTGACATTTTTACTTCTTCGTTTTCCCTTCATCTTCATCCTCTTTCCTAGCGGTTTTTTTTAAGTAAACTAAGATAAAATATCTAAACGTCATGACGTCGTTTTCTTCTTCTTCTTCTTCTCTTTTTTACCATCGTTTTCCTCCTCTTCAAGAAGGGAGAAAAAAAACACAGTAAAAACGAACGACGACAACGTCTTTCCATATTTCTTTTTAAGCGAAAAAGATTTTCTTTCTAATTTTCCTTTTTCTCGTTTTTCTTCTTTCGCTTATATTTTTTTTTCTTCTTCTTCTTCTCCCCTTTTGACAAGTTTCCTTCTTTTTTTGTTTGCATCTGTAAAATAGAAGATACGAAGATTTTGTTGTTGTTGTTGGTTTTTTTTTGTTCTTGGTCAACACAGAGTTGTTGTTTTTGTTGTGGTTTTTTGTTGGTCTTTTTAAGAATATCGTCGTTGTACCATTTTGAAATGAGAGTGAAGAAGGAAGGAGGCGTAATAGAGGGGTTTTTTTTATTATCTTTTTTGTTTGAAGAAAAGAAGAAAAACAAAAGGAACACAAAAAAAAACTGAATTTTTATATTTTTCGTAGAAACTTTGTTCTTTTATTGCCTCTTCTCTTTATTGTTTTTGTAGTTCTTGGTTCTTTTAGTTTTTCCGTTGTGTGTGTGCTTTTTTTTTCTACCGGACACAACCATAACCAACAGAGAGAAAAAAAAACAACATACAAGACAAAAAAAAAAAAAAAAAAACAGAAGAAAATCTCATTTTTCTTTCTATTAAACTCATTTCATCTTTTAACAAATAAAAGGAAGAAGAAAACTCAATAAAAATAAAAAAAAATAAAAGATTTTTTTTTATAAATAACAACAACACCAACAACGAACAAAAAGAAAACAAATAAAACTAATTGGATTTTATTGAACGTTAAAAAATATTAACAAAAATACAACAACAACAAAATAAACAACAACAACAACAAAAATGAACAAGAAAATATGGAAAAGAAAATACACCAACAAAAAGGTAAAATTGTTTATTATTTTTCTTCTTTTGTCGAATATTATTATTGTTGTTCTCTTGATGTTGTTGTTGGTTGCTATTATTATTCTTTTTTTTATATGTTTTTTTTCCATCATCCAAAACAAATGTGAATGAATATTGAAAAATTATAACAACAACAAAAAAAAAAACATAAGATTCGATACAAACATCGAAATATTATAGAAATGGTAGTATTAGTAGTAGTAGTAGTATAGTAGTACCAGTAACATAGTAACAACAGTATAGTAGAGTACTTGAGAAATTATTGTAGAGAGAGAGAGAGAGAGAGAGAGAGAGAAAAGAGAAAAATAACAGATCGAGAATTGTGATTAAATATATAGGGATAAAAATACAAAAAAATAACAACAACAACATGACATGTTCTCTATACAATAATCTCATTCCCATTCCTACTATAAAAATTCAACCCTACAAAAACCTCCTCTTATAATGACAACAACAACAACAATAATAATAATACAAAAACAACAACGACAAGAACGAAGTAAAAATAAAAACCCAGTCTCCCCTTTTTTTTTCCTTTTTTATCAAAATCTATATTCCCAAAACATTATACACAGAAGAAGAGCGATTCGTATATAATACCTCTCTCTATACAAAAAAAAATACAAACACACAACTCGTAGGCATACATTAAATATAAACGTCATACACTAACACAAATATAAACTAAAAAAAAAAAATAAAGGCAAAAGGGAAAAAAAATTTGAAATGAAAATGTTTTATTATTATATAGGGGAGTTTTGGTTTGATGAGAAAGAAAATGAAACAAAAAAAAAACGTATCCACACAAACATACAATCTGAATTCTGTGCATATTTATGTGTGTGTGTGTTGTATTAATATGTAACAGAGTGAAGGTGTACCTTAATACCAGCGTTTTGCGCTATAAAGTACAAAAAAAGAAGGAAGAAGAAGAAAAAAAAATATCCGAGCGAACGTTCATCGTTACACAAACAGAGGAAAGGCAAAGGAAAAGGAAAAAAAAGCTATATTCCAATTCCAATGGCACAGGCATGGCGGCTGACGTTCCCTTCATTTTTTTGTGTGTTCTTCAAAGCAACAACAACACTACAAAAAAAAAGAGAAGAAGGAAAAAAAACACCACACCGAGAATAGAATTTATATAAAGAAGAATCCTACAGAAAAGAGAAAATAGGGTGTTGTTGTTGTTGGTGTGTGTGTAGTATTTCGAAGAAAAATATCCTAGTATTTGTTAAAATATTCTTCTATATCTTTCTACAAACATTCACACACACACTTAGGCATTTATGCATACACAACACTAATAAATGTAGAGATAGATAGAGATAGATATATTATACGTATAACATTAGATATAAAACTGTATCTTATATATTCTATTCTATTCTATATATTTTTGTGCTCTTATATAAAATACAACAGCAACAACAACAACAAGAAGAAGAAGAAAAAAAAAGAAACCAAACGGTTCTTTTGCTGATGTTTAAAATTTTCTCTATGTTGAACAACAAAAAAAAATAGAAGAAACGAACGAACGAAATAATGGAGAAGAAGAAACGACGTCGACGTAAAGAGAAGAAGAAGAAAACAGAATAACAACAGCAAAAAAAATATATAAAATAAAATAAAATCCAAGTAAGCAAGCAAGCACAGGCGACGAAGAGCTTAAAGGGAAAAAGGGAGAAAAAAACAACAACAACAAAAAGTAGAAAATTTTTCATCATCCTGCCGAGCGCGCGCTCCGCCTGTGAAAAACCAGCCTGAAATATATATTACGATCAATGCTTATATTTCAACCAATCCGTGATGAGGAAAATTCACTAAAAGGGCGGAGCTGTTTTTGTAAAATTTCTCTTCTCTCTGCATGGAAAATTATTTTCCATCAACGTTTTTTTTTTTTTTCCTTTTTTGTGCTGCTTTTTCGTTTTTTTTTCCTTTTAATTTTTTTTCCCATTTTTCCTTTTTCTATATTTTATTATATGAAACGTGTACATATAACAACGTATTTGTGTTAGTATATACTTGCGTGTGAGTGTGTTGGTGTTATATGTAGCGCATGTGCTAAAATCCAAATAGGGTTTTTTGTTGTTGCTGCTCTTGTTGATGTTGTTGTTTTTTCCTCTACATAGGTTGATGTTTTTTGTTGGCTGTTGTTTCGAGAATTGAGCTTTTTTATTGTAGTTGTTGTTGTTTAGAGTGTATATACGACGAGAAGTAAAAAAGAAAGAAGAATAGAAGAAGAAGAAGAAGAAGAAGAAACGAGGGTATATATATAACTATTATAAAATAATATCCCCTATTCCATCGTTGTCGGTGTTTTATTAATATTTGTTTGACATCCACAAAAAAACGAAGAAGAAGAAGACGAAACACAGTGGATGGATGGTAGAAATTTTTTAGTAGATTCATGTGTTCACATGTGTGTGTGTGTGTGTGTGTGTAAATATGTCTGTTAGTATGCGTTATTTTATAACGTACAACGTGGGTGGGATAGTATTCGTGTATTTATATCCATTTTTGTCTTCTACATTTTTTTTTTGTCCCTTTTGCTTTTCATATTTTCTTATTTTTCTCTTTTCTTTTTTACATTTTAATTTTCATCAATGTATTTGTTTCTTTAATTTAATATCTACTAAATGCATGTATATGTGTATGCGTGAGTTTGTGTGTGTGTGTAGTAGATACATGGCAAAAAAAAAAAAAAGCCGGTATGAATTTTCTGTATTTTTCTTTCGGGTGGTTTTTACAGTTATTTTTGTAATTCATGATTTTTTTTCTCTCTCCACTTTGCACATCATTCTCTCTCTTTTCATTTTGATTCACCGAATTCAATCCACCCCAACCAACAACAACAACAAACACACAACCCCCCACAAAAAACCTCATTTTTATGAAATTGAATTTAATTGTTTAAAACATTTTATTATAATTTCTTTTACTTCTTTCTTTTACAATTTTAAAAATTGTTAAAAGTTCATCCATTTTCATTGTATGAATTTTTATGTTTTTTTGTCGAGAGAGGAAAAAATATATAAAATATAAAAACAAAAAAAAAAAAGACGGTGGTAGGGGAAGAGCAGTAAAGTAATAATGACAAAAGAAGGATCACCCAACCCAACCCTTTAAATTTAAACTATAGAGAAAAAAAAAGAACTCAGAGAACTCATTTTAGTTTTCGTTCTGTTTTAATATTTCATTCTATTTCTACAGTTTTTATTTATTATATATGGAGGATATGATGAAGAGAAGAGGAGAGGAAAGGGGTTTACAATTTTTATTTATGAAACTGATCGCAAAAGAATAAAAAAAAAAAAACCACCTTCCCAAAGTCTTTGAATCTAAACCAAACAGAGCTAACATTTCTCTGTTTTACACTATACAGAGGAAAAATAGACCGATACTCTTCAGTTCCCCTTTTTCATTTGTTATCATCATCACAAAAAAAAAAGAAGAAAAACGGAAAACAAAAATAGAGAAAAAAAAACTAAAAGGAAAACCCGGGTCAAAAAATATAGGAAAAATTCATCGAGAAAAAAAATTGTATAATTTTGCAGAAGAAGAGTGAAACAAATGAGACGAAGGAGAGAAACAACAACAACAAGAACAGCGGGAAAAAAAATGCACAAAAAAGGAAGAAAAAAATCATTTTAGAATTCTTAGAAAAAAGAAAATAAAACGGGGAGAGAAAAAAGAAAAACAAAAGAAAAAATTAAAATTACTTTCTAAGAAGAAAAGATTTGAAGGGATGAGGAGGTGAGAGTTGTTTGAATAGAATAACGTAAATTGAATTAAAAATAAGAAGAATAAGAAAACAACAACAAAAACAATAAAAAGGTGAAAAGATTATACGACTAGAAGTAAATAAAAAGAAAAAGGGATGGCGTAGAGTGAGTTGGGTGGAGAATGGTGATTGTTGAGAAAAAGAATAAATCAAAATATAAAAATAGTATTCCAAATGTGACGTAAAGACGAAAGAAAACCTACTTAAATTGTCCATTCGTTTATTTTACACTTTTAGTCTGCAAAACTCATCAAAAGTATGATCATCCCAACAACAACAACTTACTCATTGCATTTAAACTCAACTATGTCATCTAACTTACTATTCTCACTATACGATATCTCTCCATTTACATTACACACAAACATACCCACCCTCAACATTTTCCATATTCCACAAAAGAAAGAATAAAAAACATAAAAAAAATGGTTGATCTTAAACATCATTGTCTTTTACACATTTTATCTAATTCTTCCCACTATACCCTTTATCCATCAGTTTTTCCAACCAACTTTATTTTGCTCAACGACATACAATGCAGTTCCTTGACTTGACTTTGTTGCTCCTCTACTCATTATTAAAACAATGTAACTAGAGAGAAGAATAAAAAAGAAGAAAACGAAAAATATATTTTATGCAACATTTTATTATAAAATAAAGAAGATCGGGGTAAAAAAAATATGAGAGGTGGGCAGAAAAAGAAAAAAGGGGTTTGTGAATGAAGAGAGAAAATGAAAACGACAGAAATATTTTTGTTACATTATATTTGTGTTGTACAGCGAAGAGGTTAGGGGTTAAGGGGTTCACTATAACTCTTTTGTAGAAGGTTTGAGGTTTTTGTTATATTATTTTTTTTCTTGATACAAAATTAGTAATTTTCTGTTCATTTTTTTTAATAAAGTTTGATTTGATTTGTTTTGTTGTTACATTTTGTTCTTTATTTTTGGTGTTGTTACTCTATACTTTTTACTTTTTGAGTCTTGACCAATTTTATCCATATTTCTTTGTTGCTGTTTTGTTTCATTGTTGTTGTTATTGTTTGTCATAAATGAAGAATGAGACGAGTGAATATAATAAGAATAAGAGAAGGAGGAATTGGATAAAGATATGGGTGTGGGTGTGGGAATGCTTTTAGGAGTTTTTTCCCCGTCTTCTTCTTCTTCTTTCTTTTTTTTTCTTTTCGTAAAAAGCTTCGACTGTTGAGATTTTGCGTTTAGAGTGATCCATGTATGTGTGTGTGTGTTGTGTATATAAAGTAAAGCACACCGTCGGAAGAGAAAAAAAAAACGTACCATATGGAAATGGGAAATTCAATAGAGACAGACAAGTAGGTTGATATGAAAAAAAAATATTATTTTGACCTTTGTTCTTCTTCTTCTTCTTGTGTTCGTGTATTCATTTTTTATTGTAAAAGAGAGGAAAAAAAAGGTACAATATTTTTGAGTCAATAAACTCAACGTTAGTAAAAAAAAATTTTATTTTCTTAGGGAACGAAGAAGGAATTTTGTGTATGATCTGAAGGTGATAAAATGTTGATAGCCTGCTTGTTATGAATTTTGAATGAAAATTATATGATATCATTTTCAATCGTCTTTTCCTTTCTATTTTCCCTTTATATTTTAAAGGCTAAATTTTCTTTAGATATAATAATTTTAAACCCCTTTTTTGTGTGTGTTTTTTTTTGTTTATATATTTGAATAAAATTTTAATTCAATTCTAAATCTAAATCAATCCTTTTTACTTCATATAAATTGTAAAGAAAAAGTTTAATTAAATTTCTCTAACGGATTATTATTAGCCCCCATTTTATAGTTTTATAAATTATTGTCTTCACTTGCATTTCATTTATTTAAAGCGAGAAGGGTAAACTGGTGTACTGTAATTTGTAATCCAATGGTATAAAATGTACGATGAATGCAATAATGAATAAGGTGGGGGTGAGTATCAATGTATCCTTTAATTCTAACGCTTGGACTCATAATAAATATTTCACACTTTTCTTTTTATAAAATTAAATGTTTTTTAGTGGATGAATTTTTGGAGCAAACAATTTTATGTTAAATACACAAAACAGGAATAAAAAAAAGTTCGTCTACAAATATTTTCAATAAGTCGCAACATTATTATACATTAATGATGCTAATGGATAATACGTGGGACGAACTACAGGGTGAAAAATTATGTACAATTATATGGCAATCGTTATGCAGTCAAAATAGAAATTAAACCGCACAATTACATTTGTGTTTCCGTTCATTGTAAATTTCGCAAGTTAAAAAAATGCAAAATGAATAAAAACAAAAACCAATTCATTTTAATGTTATTCACGTTAGGTTCATTTATAATCACAATCTCATTCCTAACTCTGATATAATAAAGATATCAATACTTAATTCCGTTTAATAGTTTGTTGTTGGCTCTTGTTTCTTTTTTCAGATGTTCGTGTTAACAATCGCAACAGGAATAAAATGTAAAAACAAAAAAAAAAAATAAGAGAAGAGAAGAGAAGAAAAATGGAATAACGGAATCAGTTCACGACGTATTTAGAATAAATTTAAGTTAACTTTAACAACATATTCGCTTTTATCTATCTTTGCCTACCTAACATTATTGATTTTTCATTGCATTCTATCTCTATCTCTCTTACTCTTTCACTTCTTGTTTTTCATTTACACATCCTTCTAATCTAAATCTAAAAAACGGACTAAAAGTTTTGTGTACGAATACCGGGGCACATTAAATAAATTAAAAGAAGAAAAGAAAAAAACAAACACAAGAAGAAGAACAACAACAAAAAAAAAGTAGAAATTCCTTTAATCTCTTTCACCCCTCACCTTTACACAACGTTACAATTTATTCATTCTATAAAAAAAAAAATTATGTAATTGAATTTTGTAACAACAACAACAAAAGTCAAAACAACAAAAAATAAGAAGGAAAAAAATCAAAACAAAGAAAAAAGAAAAGGAAGGAAGGAGAAAGAAAAAAAAACTAATAAAAAATTAGCTATTATAAATTATAATATTGGTTTGGAATTTCATGCATGACATATATTTCAATATGTTAATTATAAAAAGAAGAAAAGAAACACAACAACAACAGCAACAATAAGGAAAAAAAAAAACAAACAAATAAATAACCAAAAGAAAGAAAGAGTGAGATAGGGATAAAAATACAAATCTTTTATTTTAAAATCATAAATAAAGTCTTTAAAAAAAAAAAAAAAAAAAAAAAATATTGAGTTCATGTGCGATGCGATATATGTGTTATAGATGGATGAATGTGTATGTGTGTGTGTGTGTATGATGATGATATAACAGCAAGGTCGTTAGTTTTCTATAGAATCACACACACTCACACACATATTATTAATATCATTTTATATGTTTTGTATGCATATAAATGTATGTATGTATGTTGTGTGTGTGTGTATAATAAATGTATGTATAAGCAGGAATCAGTTTCACTGTCAAGGTTTTTAGCGCGTGTAATAATTTTCTTTATAGAATACATTTGTTGTTTTTTTTTTCTTCTTCTCCTTCTTTCTGAACCTTCACTCTGTTTCTTTATGACTCATTCCTTTGATATACTCCATTTCTGTTTTTCTTTTTCCATGCTTTCCTGTTTTCCTCTTATGATGATTATTATTATGATTTATTTATTATTTATTATCAGAGAAACTGTTTCATTTCGTTTTTGGCGGTTTACTATAAAGACTCTGTCTCACATATACACACACACACACATACTTATACACACGAGATATTCCTTTTTATATAACATTTGTACCTTCAAGCAATTTCTCTTTCTATATTTTCTCAAAATAATATTAGTGTGTGTGTGTGTGTGTAATATATGTCAGAATGTGCATGTAGTTAGGTATGTATATATAATACATATAAGTACATCAGTATATAACAACAAAATATATTCCATTCCATACACAAACAAAATAATATTGAATGTTTTGTCGTCATCGTCTTTTCTATCCTTGAGCTTGTGATGATAGAATTTTCCTTTCTTCTTTTTTTCTTTTACAAATATTCACAGAAGAAATTCAAGAACATACGACAAACTTACTTTATCCCCCCCACCACCCGTATTTCCGCAATACACTCTCTTGTCAAAACCTTAGCAATAATAACAACATACAAAATACAAATACACACTGAACGAACATAGGTAGAATAAAAGAAAAAGAAAAATAAACAAAACAAGGGAAATAAAATACCTTTTTCTCAAGTTTTTCATTCTTTCACTTTTATTTTCTTCTTATTCCACTTCTTATTCATCCTTTTATTCTTATTCTTATTCCTCTTTTTATTCAGGATTCAACAACAAAATGTGAATATTCTTAAAAGTTGATTCTTTTTTTTTTTTTACATAAGAAAAAAAGGGAACCAAAAATTATTAAAGCAAAATTTTTAAAAAAAAGGAGTAGAAATATTTGTGAAGACGGCTAACTTTTTTTACCCTTTTTTCTTCTTCTTCTTCAATCTTATTCTTATTTTTGAAACATAATTTTTCAATATAACAACAACAACAACAACAACCAGAAGAACGACACATAAATAGAAGAAAATCCCTTCCCGCAACACTCCTTATTCATCAGTTGTTTTGTTGGTTTTTTTTCTTTTGGGTTAATAAGTAGGTACATCCGGTTTCCTTTAATAATCACATTTTTTTTGTTTTCTGTCTCTAATTTCAGTTTTTTTCTGTTTTTAATCTTTTAATTTTGGATTTTTTTTTTTTGAGAAAAGTTACGAAGTATATCCTTTAATTTATTGTCGAGAACAAAAACAAAAGGACTTCCAATATTCAAAATAATTTAAATAAAATTAATTGTTGTTTCAAGACAAAACCTACAAAGTGGAGACAAAGTTTTTTTTTTTTTTTTCATTCAAAATTTGAAAATTTGTTTTTCTACAAAATTCCTTTTCCCCATTTCGTTCAGTTTTTTCTTTTATCTTTAATTCACTTTTATACTTTCCCAATCAAAAATGCATAAAAGTTTCTCTTTTGTAGAACACAAAAAAAACCCCTTTTGATAAAGCATAATCACGTTTGCAACAAAATAAAATGTACAAACAAAGTATCCGCCAGTAGCGATAACACAAAATACAAAGTTGACATTATTTGAATTAATTCTTCTTGAATTTATTTATAGAAAAATTCATTCTGTTTTGGTGGGTCAAGTGTTTTGATACAAAAATATATTTAAATTAGAAAATAGAGTTTTAAAATTAACAACTGAGACAAATTTTGTTGCTTAGCAAAGGTTTAAATTTAAAATTTTTATAACATAAATGTTGTAGTTCTTGCATTCAAATTTCACTTATGAAGAAAAATTTATCAATGACATGACACCAAACAAAATAAGATAGAGATACTGAGTGTAGTATCTGACATCCGTCACTTATAACTTTCAAGTGTCAGAACAGATGTCATTTCAACTTCCAACTCAAAGTGGTCAAAGATGTGTAATTAATTTTGAAGAATGGAGACATTTAATTCAAGACGTGGTCACAAGATACCATCCTGTAACTTACTTTTTACAGCCACGAAATATAAAATTTAATCGAACAATAAAATTTGTTAATTGTTGACCAACACACACACACAAATAACCAACACAAATCATACGAATCACAATCAATCAAATGCAATAAATAAAATTTAAAAACAAAACGCGCGCCAAATATTTTTATTGAACAGAAATGACGTCACCCCCATTATACTTTCACAAATTCAGTTTTTGTTCCAAGCAAAAAAAAAAAAAAAAAAAGAAAATGTAAAGAAAAGAAACGAAAAGAAAAACATGCATGAACAAAAAAAATAAACACAATTCACATAACAAAAAAAAAAAGTATGGTTTGTAATAAAGTTGAAAGTTCGTAGATGTTTCAGATTTAACAACAAAAAGTTAAAAGTAAAAACAAAAACAAAAACAAAAATAATCCCAATAAATTTTCATTTTCCCAATGAAAAGGGAACAAAAAATTTCTTGATTCAAAAAATGTTAATTTATTATCACCACTCTCTTTCTCTGTCTCTCCACCACTTCTCATTCTATCTCTTTTTTACCCAAACGCAAAAAAAAAAAACCGTCAAACCAATAAAAAAATACTTCCATTAATCCACCTCAAACATAAATGGGATTAAAAAAACACAGAAAGAAAGAAAGAAGAAGAAAAAACACCGAAAAGAAAAATAGAATTTTGTCTGTTTTATATAATTTTTTTTTTTTTTTTCAAACAAAATTTTCTTCCTCCCTCTTCTCACATTTTCCCAGAATTATTTCTCCATCTAATTCTCTTTCCATTCCTCCATTCTTCTCTTCTTCCCAACCACCATCCACAATTGATTTTTTTAATAATTTCAAATTTGCATACAAAATAATTGATTGTGAATTTTTGTTTTTTTTTTGATTTTCTGATTTTTGATTGTTGTTGCTGCCTCCAAAATACATACATATACATACACACACACACAAAAAATTGTAAAAATTATAATAAGCGCTTCGGGCAAGCGACAGTGGGACAGAGACGAACAAAAAATAATTTTTAGAGGGCGGGTAAATTTTTATGTTATTTGGAGATATTTTTTTACAGAGAATCAATGATGTCGTTGTTGTTGTTGTTTTTTGCAATCATTCCCAATTATTCCAATATATAATAAGTGATTATTATACAAAAATTGTTTTGTATTATTCTCCTGATGTAAGCACCAACAGAGTAGTCTGGGGGTGGTGGTGAGAGAGAGAGAGAGTTTGGACCAAAGTTTAAAACAATATCCAATCACATTTATTGAAATTAAAACAAAAAACTTTTAAAGAGAATTGAAAAACAATACAACAACAACATCAACAAAATTAGAATTAAAATAAATTGAATGGGATGATGTTAGTGAAGTGATGATGATGACACAATAATAACATATAGATAAATGTAATATAATACTTGACTTTTTTTCTTTTTTTTTTAATCAATGAAATTGAAATAAATTTTATAATTTTATTGGTGTGACGTTACATAGAAAAATATGAAATAAAATTTAATATATAACATCAGACACTGCGCAATTAATTTCATACTTTTTATTGTAATTCCAAAAGAAGTGATTACAAATATTTTATGTAAATATTTTTAACCATAAATTAATACATGAAAAAACACTCTACAATAATTGGAAGTGTAAAAATTAAACGTTATTTTATTATTTGAAGTTGAAATTATCCATTTAATATTTTTTGTATTGTATTCTTAGTAGCAAAAAAAAAAATTGTATAAGAGCAGCAGGTAGAAAAAGAATAAGAACTATCTCCGTTAGTCTAATCTGAATCTTACCATTGTACAAGTGAAAGTGCTATTAGAATAACATTAGATTAACTTCAAGTTATATTTTTGTTTTTCTTTTCAAGTTTATCGATTTACATACGAGCGTATTTATTTACATTTTCTATAAATCTTTGCATTAAAAAAAAAATGTTCTTCAATACAAACTTATGTGTAAAAGATGCATTAATATTGAGTATCCAAACTCATGAAAATTTAATGGCAACACTGTCAAAGGAATATGAAACGAGAATAAATTTGAAACGAAATTTGGGGGAATTAAAACAAAACAAAATATTTTGACGATAAAATGTAAATTTGTAGAAAAATTGTAAATTAGAATTGTTAACAAAGAAAAAAAAAAAAAAAACAAAAAAAGTCATCGAAAATAATAAAGATTCACCATAAACAATGAATGAGGTGACAGAATATTTTTCAAAAATCATAAAATGCGAACAATTTATAATCAAAACGTTTAAGAATTATATACAACGACGGCAACGAGAATAACAAAAAAAAAAAAAAACAAAAAAGTTCTTACATTTAGAATTTTAATTTATTTGATTAAATTCAAAGGAAACGAAAAGAAAATAAAAAATGTTTTAGAAAATTCTCTTGATTAAAAGAGGAAAAATTATAGAGAAAAGAAAAAGGTGAAAAATATGACAAAAGAAAAGTCTAAAGACAAAAAAAAAAAAATAAACGAAAGAAAAAAAATTCTTCTGTTCTTTTGATTTTCTCAGAATTCATTTATTTTCACAAATTTTAATTTTTTACTTTTTTTTTTTTTTTTTCTAAATTAAATTCAATAAAAAAAAAAGAGACAGAAAGAAAAATGTCGTCACAAGTTTAATGAAACCAACAATGACGACACACACACGGCGGCCATTTTGATTTATATTTTGATACAACAACAATAAAAAATCAACAAAATGGCGTCAATCCATAGTGGTGCAAAATAAAACAATTCTATTTTGTAGAAAAATGTTTCGGTTTTTGTTTTTTTTTTTTTTATTGTTTCATTAATAAAAATATAAAAAATAAATAATAAAAACAAAATTAAATAACAAGAAAAAAAATTCTAAATCAGGCGTAACAAACATTGAACAACAAAAACAAAAGAAAAGAAAATCGAAAAGAAATTTGGGTTTTTTTTTTCTTCTTTAAAAAAGAAAAATCAACAATAGAAATGGGGTACTATTGATGGTAGAATTTGTCATTTTCATAAGAAGAATAACAACAACAAAAAAACAACAGCATGATAAAAATACAACTTTCAATCGTGGACACCGGCACACATAACAGCAGAGAGACAGACAATTTGGTCTATAACACAACAGCATGTCAGTAGTAATAATAATAACAACAACAATTCGACAATCTAAAACGGCAACAACAACACAACAAAAGCACATTGAAAATAATATAATATAAAAGTTGGTGGAGGTGGAAAGAGAAGATATAAAAAAAAGGCAGAATATACATACATACATACGTATACACAAATATACACATGGGTCATGTACCTGACCTTCTCAATAATAAAATCATGTGGTTGTGTAGAAAAAAAAAAAAAAGATTTAAGAAGGATTGATGGTTTTGTATTTGCCTTCTTCCCAATCCTCACACTACTTCATCTGTTTCTCATTCTTTTTTTTTTCTCACTCACACTACACTATTTTTCTTGTTTTCTTATATTTTTACATAAAAATGTATATATGAATGTAGTAAGAAGAAAAAGAAAAGGAAAAAGAAGACGAAGACGAAGGAGAGAGTGAAAAAAAAAGGAAAAAAAAATAAGAATATAATAACAATAAACAGTGAACGTAACACATTTTTGTCGCAAAAAAAAAATTGTATTTTTTCATCTAACAAGAAAAGACGAAGATGAAGAAGAAGACGAAGAAGAAAGAACAAGAACACCAAGCAGTCAAAGGCAAGAGTCAAAAAGTCAGTCATCTCATCAAATATCATGTGTGTAACTTTACACGCACACACGTACACATGATGTGTCTATACTCTATTTTACACAAACAAAACGTAAATTCGGTACATATGTGAGTGTTCGCCTGTTTGTTTTGTTTCTATATTTTATGTAAAAGAAAGAAGGATTTTGTTTTTTCACTTGCCTAAGTGCCTTTTAAAATCCAAACAAATACACACACATACACACCCACACAGCAACCAGAATAAAGGATCAAATCAAAAGGGTGAGAAAGAGACAAGGAATATTGTATTTTATGTTGGCATTTTTTTCTTCCTTTTCTTTTGTAGATTTTTTTGATAAAAGTTCAAAAAACGCATAAATCAAAATATATTTTGTTACTGTTGTCTTTCAGTTCATTTTGACCCAATTTCTTCCCTCCGGTAACACACAACATTTTATTCTTTCACCGTTTTTTTTTTTTGTTCGATCTTTCGTAAGGAATTGTTACAAATTTTTCTTGTGTTTTTCTTCTGTCTCCCCTTAATTCGTTTCAAAAAATATTTATTCCCGGTTTCACAACATATTTCCTTTAAACATTCTATTACTGTCTTCTTTTATTCTTAACTAAATATCACTTTTTAAATTTAAATTCTTCTCATTTAAAGGATAATTTTTAAAAAAGGGAAAATGAGACAAATCGATTGAAAGTTCCGTTCAACTACAACACTCACTATTCAGATTTTCATTTCTGAAAATTTTAAATACATCAATTGTACGTGGGGAAATAGGGGAAAGAAAAGAAAATAGCAAATAAATCAAAAGCACATATTATAAATGTTTCCAAAAAAATAAAAGCTCCTTCCCAACATTTTATTTTTGACAAAATTTCACATTAGATTTTTTTGTTTTATCGAATTTTGGTTAATTGACTTAATTCACATCAAATGGATTTTTTTTTTTTGTAAAACAAAAAAAAAAGAACACGGGGAAAAATTGAAAATAATGATTAATGAATAAAAATTGGTTTTCTTCTTTGAACCAAACGTTAAAACGTAAAAAACCAACCAAGAGGGAGCCAAAAAAAAAATCAATCAAAATGTGCGTGAGAATTTTGACAGATTTTTTTTTTTTTGTTTTTGTTTTATATGATCCGGAGAGTCAAGTATAAATAATTTATAGAAAATAAAAAAAAACCCGAAAAGGAAAGGAAAAGCAGAAATTGAATTCCGGTATTCTTTTTTATTTTTATTTGGACGAACATATTTCAGCAGAAATGAATTCAAAGTTTAACGATGGTGAACTGAAGTGAATTCCGTTTCTATGGAAAGTCTTTCAGTAAACAATTTTCCCTTTGTTCATTTATCTATTTATGAGATTATCAAGGAATCAAAATTGATACTCTAAGTAGAAATTTTCCTAATACATATTTTCTGTTTGTTCAAGCAAAATACGAAAAATAAATGTAATCCTGATAGTTACTGGCCAAAATAGATTTACGACAATCAACTGTATTGGTATTTCAGTCCTAAAATAAAATTATGAATTCTTACTGATGCGTTCTTACTGATGTGTTATTCGACAACGAATAAATAAGATCAATTGAACTTTGTCTGACCCGTGTTTAAACGTCATTGAATATTATTTTTGATGCACAAAGAATTTATCTTTCATTCTCCTTTTATATTGACACACTTTGTTTTCACCAGCGAGTAACGAATAAATTTTAAATAATTAATAAAAGTAAAAGTATTTCACTTCTTCCCATTTCATTTTTATATCTAATTTAAAATTTCAAAATTGAAAACGAAAATAATCAGAGTCACGTTTTATCTGTCCTCAAAATTACAATCAAGTGTGAGAGAAAAAAACAAAAAAAAAAAAAGACAGCAACAAAATTATAAAACAGTTGCGATAAGATCTGTTGTGTTGTTGTTGTAATTTTGTTGTTAAAAAAAATGTGTGTAAATAAATCAACGCCCGGCTAACGTCAAAAAAAAAAAAAAAAGACCTTCAATAATTTTTGCCACGTTTTTTTTTTTCTATAATTTTCAATTTTCTTTCAAATAAAATTGTAAAAAAAAAAAATCTCTCATCTCTGTTTTGTGTCTTGTATTTTTTTCTTTTACATATTTGCATTTGTATTTATTTTTTGTTTTCAATTTTCTGTTTTTTTTTTTCTCCTAATATTTATTTTGTGTTTTGTTTTGCAAAAAAAAAAAAATAACTGCTTAATAATAAATAAATAAATAAATGAAAAATCTAAAATTAACAAACAACAACAACAATAACAACAACAAAAGCACCAACATTTATTAATAAATTATTAAACATTAAAGAGGTGTAGTTATTTTATAATTATATAATTATGATGACGATGATGATGATGATGATGACGATCACGATAATAATGACGATATTGATGATGATATTATAATTTTATTTTTGTATTTTGTTGTTGTTGTTTTTTTTTTTTATTCATAAATATAATTAAATTACTACACGGTGGGTATGGGCGGGAAGATTGGGAAAGTACATTGAACCGTAAAAATTCTTTAATATTTTAGTTGTTGTTATTTTGTGTTGTTGTTGTTGTTGTTATCTGTTTATTTCGAGTTTTTTGTTGTTATACTGTCATATTTTCTGTAGTTGTAGGTTGTTGGCATATAAATATGAATTGTGTATGAGGTGAGAGTGGATGTTGATTGATGGATGAACAATTTTTAATACACGTGTATTCATCCATTGCTGAACTTCACCATACTCTCTCTCTCTGATTCTAATTTTCATTCTTTAATTTTTGTTTAGTCTTTGTTTTTGTTTCTTCCTTTTTGTTTTGTTCAAAAAATGAACAAATTTTCAAAAAAACAAGAAAAAATTGTATAAGAAAAACGAAAAAGTTTTTCTTTAAAGTTTCTATGTTTTTTACCTTAAAAATCTAAAACTCTAGAGAGGGAGAGGAGAGATAAAAGTTACTCTCACCAATTCTTATTGTTCCTCTTTGTGTGTGAGTGGGTGTCCTAATATGTGTGTGTGTGTGTTTGTGTGAGTGAAAAATAGTACTCACATCAAATTGATATACATATTTATTTGTATGTACCAAGGCACCAAGAGTGTTGAATATTAAACCTTGAACTTTTTTAGATTTTGTTACCAAACAAAGAAGAAAAAAAAACGAAAAAGAAAAATAGGAAAAGGTCATGAGTTCACATAAACACACACACACACACATTTTTTGAAATTGGAAAAGACAATCGAAATAAAAACAACAACAACGTATCTCAACACAAAAATCAAATCAAATTTAAAAAATTTGTGTAATTTTTCTAACAAAAAAAAAACACAAAAAAAAGTTAATCCATCCCTCCTGGCTAAATCCAAAAAAAAAAAAAAATACGTTCCAAACAACAAAAAACAAAATTCAATTCAAATTCTGAAATATTTTATTTATAAATCGATTATTTGATTCATGGATTTTAATAAAAATTTGTCTTTTACATCAGAACCCAACAACAAATATTGACATAAACACACAAACACATAAAATAACACAATATGGTACGACGTCATGTTTATTCTCAATTGTTGAAAAGAGAATAAATTCAACGCGGGATGCATTTTTATACCTTTTTTTTTTTTAAACAAATATTTGCGATCAAAAAAGAACATGGATAAAAAAACACACACACACACGCACACAAAATGTCAGTCACCAGACCATAGACAGAATAAAAATGAACAATAGAGGGAGAGAAAAAGAGAAAGAAAGTCAATAATTATTATATTCGATTTAAATTGAATTAAATTCAGTTTAATTTTAATTTAATGCATTTCTCAATCTGTCTGTGTGTTTGCCTGAAATTCATTTAATTTTTTTTTATTCTTTATTCATAAATTCACTTTTTATATTTTATTCTTTCACTCTCCTCCTCTTCCTCCTTCTCTCATTTAAACTTAATCAAAAACAAAAAAGAATAGAAAAAAAAAATACCGACACAATTTTTATTTACAATTTAGTAGATCAGTAGCAATTCGTCATCGTCATCATCATCATCATCAACATCAATTGCAATGCAGCAGTAATTATTTATACAGAAAATAATTTAATTCAAAACAGAGAAAAAAAAAGAAAGACACCAAAAAGAAAGAATGAAAGAAAATGGTATTCATGCATTATGTATTTATTTATATATTCACAAATACACACACACACTCACACACAGCCAATACACATACGTACGTACATTTAGACATAATAATATAAATAAAGGCACGATAATTTTGATTTGTCTTTTTAATGCCACCAGCTGTTTAAATATAATAATAAATAAGACTTTTTCGGATGTGAAAAAAGATGAAGAAGAAGAAAACGATGAAAAAGTAGGAAGAAGAAGAAGAAGAAGAGAGACGAAAACTGTTTATGTGTATAAAATTTTGTATGTATGTACGTTTGTATATATAAAATGAGATAAGGTAGGTAGGTACACGTGGTTTGAATATTTAATTTTAAATAAGGAAAAGAAGAAGAAGAAAGAAACCGACAAAGAAATTGTGCCGGTTAAAAGAAAAAAAAAAAAGAAGAAGAGAAACAAGAGAAACAATTATAAGCAGCAAAAAAAACAACAACAACAACACGAGCAAACAGAAAGAAAAAAATAATAATAAAAAAGAAATCATTTTAAAATTCTTCGATAGCTGATTATTTTTGTTGCCTTTTAAATAAGTGTCGGTGTATGTATGTGTGTGTATTTGATATGTTTAAGATTAAGTACAGGCAGTTATAAAAGAAAGAAGTAGTAGACGACATTGGAGCTTTTTTTTTTTAGTTGTCTTTTCTATAAAGTTAATTAGAAGAAGAAAAAATGAACAGACTCCATAGTAAAGAATGAATGGGATGTGTTTGTGTATGTACTGATGCGGTACGACGCTTTGGTTTGTTATGAATTCCTTTTATTTTTAATTGAAAATAAAAAGAAGGAAGAAAAACATAAAATTTATAAATTTATGATTAAAAATACACAAAAAGAAGATTCCATTTTTTTTTTTTACTTTTTACTTGCAAACAAAAAAAATAATGTAGATAATTATCTGTTAATGTTAACCATCCAGTCTTCTCTCTTCTACTATTTTGTTGCATTATATTTCCCTTTCACTCAATTCTCACAATTATCCACTTATAACTTTATAAAGCAGGTCAAGAATTGTAAAATAATAATAAAAAAAAAAAAAAAGGAAATGTTTATTGTATTTAGAAGGTATAGGTAACTACGTAGCATTATCAATGAGAAAAAGAAGCAAAAGGAAAAACAAAGAAGAAGAAAAAAGTTAAAATAGAAATTATTAAATTCTCATTTTAAATGGGATCTCAAAAATGTACCTTTAATGATTTATTTAATAAAAATAATTCATTTTGTAAACAAATGTTTGTATTACAAAATTCAACACACACACACACACACACGTACATATATATACCAACAGATATCAGATATTATACAAAAGAAAATATACAGCAGTTTAGTGTTAACAGTTAAATGTTCCTAAAATTGTTTTACTAATTAGTATTTTGCCCTTTAACGATGTCGATCTTCTAATAAAACACGAACAACCAAAATAATGGGCGAATAGGAGATGAGATTAAGGAATAGGAGAATTGTGGAGAGTTTTCTAAATGCATGAGAATATTATTTGTTGTTGTTAACGTTCTAATTTTTGTCGTCATCATATCGCACTCATTTGTGTGTATGTGTGTGTGTACTACACAAAACTTTCACATGTGTGAAACAACAAAAAGTACAAAGTTTACATACACATTATATAATTTGAAAATTATATACCCGTAAATAAACTCTACTTTCCCTTTCTTCCTTTTAATTCAATCAACCCCAAAAAACACCATCTATTCACAAAACCCTCTTACCCCTAGCTTCCACTACACACCTCTGCCTACCTAAACGACATCCAATTTTACTGTGTATATAAGTAGTGAAAATCATTTAGAATGGTTCATCACCTTTTTGGTCGCGTTTAAAGAGATAGAAGAGATTGCATAATACAACACACATACACACACACATATATATACATAGATAGGTCACACGCACAGAATACAAATAGTATTATTATTTTTGTTGTTATTCTATTGTGTGTGTGTGTGTACGTTTGTCTACTGGACTTTATATTATTCAATTAAAATGATGATGCTGTTGAATAATCTCTTTACAATGGAATTGGTCTGTGTCAGGTCAGTGTTCAAGTTTTTTTTATTTGTGTTTTTTTTTTACCTCACACCACTTCTACTTGGTAAATTCATTTTATATAAACACTCAATTTAACTTAATTTCATTTGTTGTTGTTATTGTTTGGTCAGTTGTTACACTAGGGTACATTTTACAACCATTATATATTTAAGGTTGAGAATAATAACTAAAACTAAGTTAAATGAGAATTGGAAGGAAAGAGGAGGGAGAGAGTCCCTAGTAATTAATTTGTGTAATGTAATTAAATTAGAAATCAATGAATTATTTATTCTTCTTCTTGTATATAACATTTTTTTTATATTTAAAAATAGAAAATTACAAAAATAAAGAGGGAAAACATTTCAATTCAAAATAAATCTCAGACTTTTATCATCAAAAGTAAAATATTTTTAATGAGGAGAATTTTCTATATTTTTTTATACCTACATTAACAACAACTACAACAAACAAAAATAATTTGAAGCTTTTGATTAAAAATGAAGATGAAAAAAGGGGAGACAAAACAATTATATTCCTCTCATATGGAGAAACAAACAAAAAAAAACAATAAAAAGTCATTACATCTGCAAAGACAACTTAGAAGAAATTAGGAAAAAAATGCTACACAACTTGATTATAGCGAATCTTCACGGGGCCAAAATAAAAGTTCGTTAGAACCAAGAATCGATTAAATGTAGGATTCGCCATATAAGTAAATAGAATCGAATTCTACAGTCAAATTATTGTAAGTTGACTATACAATAAAAATTGAAAAGAAAGAAGTTAATTTGTAGATCGACCTAAAATTATATTTCACGAAAAGTAGCTAGTCACAGATACAATTAACTGTAAATAACTTACATTTCTTAGTTACTTACTAGTTAGTCCCAGCTCTGTCTGTAGATACATCAAAGATATTTCTTAATAAATAAATAACATATTCTGCTATCAAAGTTCATAAAATACAATAAAAAAAATGAAAATAATTGTATTCTGTTCTTTTTATATGAAGTTAAGTTAACAACATAAAAATTCACAAAATATATGAAGTAAAAGAATAAAGAGACATTCATAAATCATGTCATAAACCAAGTCATACATACACACAGAAAACATTACAAAAAGTCTGAGAAGAAATAAAGAAATCTTTTGAAATACAACAACAAAACAACAACAACCACGAGAAAAATTTAAACCTTTCGTTTTTCAATTCATTCTCTCTCTCTCACCCTTATCCTAGCCTTTTCTCATCCCAGCCCTTTTTCTTAAAAAAAAAAAATTCTCACAAAAAAAGTGAAATTCATTGATAGGATTTTTGGTTTAATTTTATGGTTACAAATGTTTTGTCGTCATTTTATACATTTGTGGTATGTATATAGTATAGGAGGGGGAGAAGTGTAAGAATTAAAATAGCAAAAATCAAAATACAAGAATAAGTACCCATAATACAAATGTTTTTCACAAGAAATGTTAAAAGGGACTGAGAAAAAACGAAAATGTAGGTTAGTAAGAAAAAAAAGAGTAGAATTATATAAAATGTGTTTTCGATTTAAAAGAGAGATAAAAACAAAAATAAAGAGATTGGACCCTTTTTGTACTTCTTCATCAGTGTGTGTAAGGTAATATTCGTCTTATAAATTGAATTTACTTATAAATCTAACTATAAACACACATACACACATGCATGTGTTACACAGACACACAACACAAGGGAATGCGATCGTTTCATCTACATAATTATGTCTACATAACCAAAATCCCAACAACAATAAAACAGCAGACCCAAAGTATATTCTGAGCCTACCACCACCTTCTTCAACTATACACATCATATCATTAATCCATAAAACCACCACCCAAAAACCACCCGTCGTACTAACCCTATTTTTAACTCACACCACACAAACAAAAAAAAAAGAAAAACAAGAAAAAAAAAAAGAATAATAAAACAGAAAACTTCAAACCTTCTCCCGATGTTCTCTGTCTCACGTTTTTTGCCCCCCTTTCCACTACATACATATTCTACATAACATATACATACACACACAAATTCATAGAAAGTCTCCTCTATTTTTCTCTCATACTCTTTATGTCTCAAATAACACATTATAATATACTCTATAGTTGTGGGGCGATTATATTGTTGTAGGTCAGTTATTGCACAAATAAAACAACAACAACAACAACAACAACAAATAATAATAAAACAACTGAACAACCTAACAACCTGTGTTGTTATTATTGTTGTTGTTGTTGGCCGCTATTACTTATTTATTATTATTATTATTGTCAGTTTATTGTCTCTTTTCGCATTATTTTAAGTAAGCGTGCGAGAGTGAGAGGAGACCGGCCAAAAAAAAAATGTAAACCAAAACCAAGAAAAAGATAAAAAAAAACAACAAAAAGAATGCGATAATGAGAAATTACAAAACAGACTGGGCTGATAAAGAAAATAATCAAATGTGTTTAATCATTTTATTTAAACAGATTTCCACCTTCTACCCCACCATAACTAAATTTAAAATGGGCAGAAATGAATTTTATCTTTAATCCGGATTAATAACTAATTTCTGTTTCTATATTTACTCTTCACATTTTCTTTTAAAAACCGATTAAAAAACGTGGAAAAATTTAAAAGTTTATTCAACTCTGAAAGAGAGTTGAAGAATTCAATTATTTTACAGTTAAATAAAGAAAAAAAGAGAACTTTTTTTTTCAATAATAATCAATCCCTTTGTTCTCTTTTAAACAGCTTTTTCCTTATCAATACTGATTGAAATTGAATCGAATTGTTTTCCGATTAATCAATACAGACCTCAGAGGGATTTATCTTTCTCTCTTCATTCCAATAAAAATCTAATGAGACCATTGAGAGAAAAACAAATAACCAAAATATGTAATCGGTTGTTGATATACACAGGTTCAAAATTATTAAAATTCATGTGCGCCTAACTGACTGAGACAAACAAAAAGAAACTCAAATTTTGTTCTTAACACTTTTTTTATTTGTAATTTTATTAAAACTTTGTATTATTTTTCGGAGATTGTTGAAAAAAAGGAAAGGGTTAATATTTTGTAAGTAGGTGGTTATCGAGAAAAACAAAAAAATATTCAATAATAACGATTTCATTTCATTTACTGAAACATAAGTGAGTTACATGCACTTTTTATTTTGTATACTTCTAAGTACAAAACATTTTTTTTATTTCGTGTTTTCAGCTTTTATAATTTTTCAATAAAGAAACAATTGTATGGGCATAGGACATCATCCTTTGCTCTTCCTCTTTTTTTATTCAAAATAAGACACAAGGCACACAAGTTATATAAATACACACATTGATAAATACACACACACACACACATACATTAAGACTCTACATAATCAATAATGCATAAACCACTTCTGCCCATTATCTCACACACCCTTTTTTATTAAACCTAAAGAGAAGATATTTAATGATGATGATGATGAAGATGATGATGATAATGATGATTATGATGACGATGATGATGATGTATTATAATTATACATCAAACAACATGAATACATATTTTGTACTCGATGTTGTAGGAATGTCCAATTCTAATATTCTAATCATTACCCTCCTTCTTTTCTTAGCCTTCTTATTGATTGATTCTCGTCGTACATTCACTAGTGTTATTGCATCTTCAAGAAAGCCAAACAATAAATTTCATGATAGGGTGAAAGACAAAATTAACTGATAATGTAAAAATACAAAACACAATCAAATATATTATAATTAGTTTGACATTACGAAGGATAGAACACACACACTCAAAAATGACGTATTGAAATTATTTTGTAAGATGATAATGAAGAAAATATCTTATTCTCTCATTCCAAATTCAAATCTTCATATTTACAAGACAAGAATTGACCAATGACGTTGAAGATGGCTGCTGGATGATGATGATAATGATAAAGATGGATGAGGCAGTAGAGGCAGAAGGTTATAATTTATGGATTATTATAATATAATATGCATAAATAGATTAAAGCATAAACACACACACACATATACATAAATACAGTTGGAGTTATTACATTTCAATATAAGAGTGAGACGAAGAATAAGAAGACGAAGAATAAGGATAAGACTAACCATAATTTGCATTTGCATAAAGTACAACAACATATTATGTATTTTGTCTTTGTTATGTCTTCTCTCGTGTATACTTTGTGGGGTGTATTGGGTGTGTACTTATGTATGACGATGGTTTTGTATATTGTCCAATTTCTAACCATTATTATTGTGTATTGTTATAATTTAGAGAAGAACATCTTCGCATTAATAAGAAGAAGCAGATTATTATTATTATTATAATTATCTAAGTGAGTGAGTATACACACACACACACATATATATCTATACATACATGTTCTAATCAATTTTGCACAATCAAATTTAATGATCAATGTTCAAAATAATGATTTTATTGTCTCTTGTGGGTGAGAGGTATTAAGAGAGGATGAGATAGAAGGTGAAGTGCGACGGTAAGAGGATAATGTAACAAACTAATAATGACAATATTTCTCCTTTCTTCTAAATGAATGATTTACTAACTATTCTGATTTCATTACTACCCCCAATAAAAAAATTCAGCAAATTTTTCAATGATTTTTTTCTTTCAAAAATTGTCTTTTATTCTAAGACCAAATTTATTAACCTAAAATCAGAATACATAATTAAAATCAAAAATCTAAAAAAAAACATACTTTGTTTTTCTCGAGTTTCTCTTTTATTTTTTTTTTAAGGTTTTCTTTGTTTTTGTAAATTTTATAGATTTTATAAAAAAAAACAGTAGGATGATGATGAAGATGAGAAACATCAAAAAAAAATGTAAGAAGAAGAAGAAAACGATCAAAATTCAGAAATTTAATGTCGCATTAAAAATATTATGTTTGGATATGTGTATTTGTGTGTGTGTGTATGTCGCTATTCTATCAGAAAGAACAGCTGAACACATTTTTATATTACAGAGATAAGAAGAAAATTGTTAGAAGCGGGAAGAGCAAAAAAAAAAAAAACACACTCATGAAAATCATAAGACTTTTTTTATTCTTTTCTCTTTTGCCTTGATTTGCCCTTCAGTGGAATTTTTAGAGTATACATTTTTTTTTATTATAAAACAACAACAACTTTCTAAAAAAAAAAATAACAGTACAAAAAAAAATAAAAGAATGTCCCTATAAAACTGTCATATAACCAAAAATGTCAAATACACACACACACACACACACACACATACATACATACATTTATAGAACGACAATTTTCATTGTTTTCTGTTACCTCTACACCTACTAAGAAGACAAAAGAAAGAAAAACGGGAAGAAAGAAAACGTAAAACATATTCGCGCTTTCTATATTTTCATCTTTTCCTTTTTCCCAATTTTTTTCTCGACTTTTTTTTTTTTTTATTCTTCATTTTCTTCGTCCTTTTTTTTTTGCAGTCATAAATTTTATTCTTATTTTGTAGTCAATTTTATAACATTTGTCTGGATTTTTTTTTTATCTTTTTCTTCTTTCACTCACTCACTCTCTCTCTCTCTCTCTCACTTTGTGTTTATTTGTTGTTGTTGTTGTTTTTGTTATTGTTAAATGCATAAAAAAAAGAATGAAAAGAAGGATGAAAAAAAAGAAGAAATGTAAAGGCAAAATAGCAGAAAAATATAAGAATGTAAAATTCATTCCTACAATGTGTGCAAGTGCTTTTTGTGTTCATGTTTGTCGATCGATACGTTCATGTGTACGTGTGTGTACATGTATTTGTATAAAGGATGAAAAACTGATGCATTACACAATAATGACGTCATATACACATACAGAAGGAAATATGGAAGTAAATTTTTGTTACATTTATATATTTTGTGTATTTTTTCACACACCAAACAAAACTAAATCAAACGTAAAAAGAAAAAACACAGATTATTGTCTTTCCTTATTAGATTTTTTTTTAGGATAAAGAATTTATACATTTTTCTGTCTTGTTGTTGTTTCTTAAAATAGAAGAAACACAAAAAAAAAACATTTCGCTCACACAAAAAGAGAAAAAGGAATAAAGAAAACAAAAAAAAAAAAATATTAAGAACAAGAAATTTTGTTGTGAAAAATAAACCTATCACTTTTTTTTCTTTCTTCTTTTATTTTATGTAATCCGATCATCATCATCATCGATCATTGATTCTTTTAATCTTTTTCTGTCTTCCTCACTCCCCTATTATATATTCTCTCGCACACTTTCACTCTTTTCGGTATCTTCTTACTTTTTTTTTGTTTTCTGTTTTACAAAATCAAATAGATTTAATTTGTTTTGATAAGAACAAGAAGAAGAAGAAGAAGAAGAAGAAAAAAAAATACGGAACAAGAAGAAGAAAAATACGTGTTTAATCTGGATGAATTAAACATTTAGGAATTGGATAGGAAATTCTTCTTTAACAATCCCGATGTATCCGGGCCAGACATTTCTCTGTTAAAGAAGATTGAATGATATAGACGATTTGACTCTCTGATTATAAGTAAATTTATTTATGAAAAATCTAAGTTTATATACATTAAAAATTGATTACATTGCATTTTTACTTCATGAGAACAATACAAAAATATGATAAAGAATTGTTATTCTCATATAAGAATGTATTATAAAGAATTGTTATTCTCATATAAGAATGTATTATAAATATGCCCAAAAATGCATAATTGCAGAATACATGAAGATGTTTTCTGCGGTGCAATGATCTAATATAATTTGATATATTTGTTTTTTAATGTATTTTGATGACACAATTATTTTGCGTCTGAGAATGACGCTGCGTTTACAACGCACCGTTTATTTTTTCTTATTTATAAAATATGTGATTGAACATTCTGCGCCTCGGTGACTTATGTCGCAATGTAAACCTCTGATATGGGAAGATTTAGCTGTTCTGCATTCTAGGCTGCGGAACTGGTGGTTGTATGATTTGAATTGTTGATTTCTTCTTCCATGCTTTTAACTTTAATGTAATTATAAAAGCAATAACTATGACAAGTATCGTTAAGGTTATGTATGATACTGTATAGTGATGAACATCGTGATTGTTGATATTCTCTGGCAACTTTTCATTCTCTTTCAACTGTTTGATTGATTTCTGAAGATTTTCTAGGTCCATATCACTGTTTGCATTAAGCAGTGGGGGTGACAATTTAGTAAAATTCTTTAGATTTACTAAGTGTTGACTCAATTGAAGAGATGGTAGAAATGAGGAATTCTTCCTACTTGTGTATGTATTTTCTGCCGTAATTACCATATCTGAATACTTAAGTTGACAATCTGGTTGTATTTTGATTATTCCGTCCCCTATCAATTTAATTGGTTGAACGTGGCTGTCACATATTATGTCAAAGGTTGTACTATTTATCATCACGTAGATCCAACTGTTTGGCTCATGAAGCTTTATCCAGACGTTTGACTGATGTGTTGTTCTTAGATTGCATGAGGATATAATTTGTTTATCATGCTGTAGTAAGTTGATTTCGCATTGGCTTTGATTTGACTTTAAGTTGTACACTGGATGTTGCGATCTGCATATGTATTCTTCTTTGTTGATCATGGTACATTGTCTTAACTCATTTTCCGAGATCGGGTAGAAATGATCTCGATGCAGGCTGACGATTAAGTAATCCGTTGAAGGTTGAATGAAGATTAATTGCAGTTCATGTATTGTTGGAACTGCATGCAACTGAAATATCTGAAATGTTTCTGCTGTCGGAAGCGGTAGTTTTATACAAATTATCAGTTTTCCTGGTGTGAGTCTGGCTTTGGCTGTCATCAGGTTGTAAATCTGTAACAAGTGTGCTTCATTGTGTTTAAGTTTATCAATCTGTTCATCATAGTGTGCTGCATCTTGTTCGTCTAGTACACCAAATAATTCGCTTGACCAGGCATTCCAGAAGTCTTGTATCATTTTCTGTGTTAGACGCCATCGTTGTAATCTGTTTGGTTTTTCCAACACCAAGCAGGGTTCAGGGGGCATCACAATTGGGCTGTCAATCATAAAATGACCTGGTGTTAGGATTTGTAAATCTTTTGTATTCTTGTTGTATCCACTTTTTACTTCTTTGAAAAAATATGTTTGTAGTGTTGTTTGTTGTATTGTCTTTGACAAAGATATTTGTACTGTCAAAAAATTTGTAGTGTATTTTCTGACCAAAAATGCTTGTAGTAGCGTATTTCCGTTGATTTTTCTTTGACAAAGAAATTTATTTTGTTGCGTTGTCAAAAAATTTGTAGTGTATTTTTTGACTAAAAATACTTGTGAATGTAGTTTGTATCTTTTTTCGTGTTCCATTTTACTTGATGATCTTGAAGATCTGTTGTCTTCTTTGAATTCTGTTTCATTTTTCTCATCTGGTTCACGTTGTAAATTTGTGATTGCAAATCTGGTTGATTCGTATATTTTTTGTTTTTGATCAAAGAAATGTGTGGAAGAATATTGATTTTCATGGTTCGTATCAATTTCACCAATAAGTTTGTCGTTATCTTCGAACCGCGTCCATAGTTGATCTAGTGAACGAAGTTCGTTTTGTAAATAGATTGGCGACTGTGTTGTATTTTCTTTGAGATTTGAAAGAATTTTCTTTATTTCCGCTTCGATTTTGAGCTGTGTTCCGATTAGGTGTTCTGCCATCTTAACTGTTGTATTTGTTGAAAATTTTTTGCACTGATTTACTTTAAACTTTTGTAGTCGTTTAAAATTTGTATTTCTCTTTTATTTACTTATTCACTTTAAACTTTTGTAGTCGTTTAAAATTTGTACTTCTATTTTATTTACTTATTCACTTTAAACTTTTGTAGTCGTTTAAGGTCTTTAGGTATAGATTGGTAACAAATAAATAAATAATAAGAAAAATAAAACTGAACATAGATTCCTGTTTCCAGGCCAGAATATTGTTCTGCTATGTTGAGTAAATTTCCCCTTTATATACTTTGGTAATAAAATTGGAAATAAATAATAAAAAATAAAACTGAACACAGATTCCCGTTTCCAGGCCAGAATATTGTTCTGCTATGTACTGTTTTACTTTAAATAGTTAGATAATGACAGATTGGTTTTTTAATAATAAAAAAAATTGTACATAGATTCCTGTTTCCAGGCCAGAATATTGTTCTGCTATGTACTTTTTCTCTTTATTATTTTTGCTCGAAGGACCAAATGTTTAATCTGGATGAATTAAACATTTGGGAATTGAATAGGAAATTCTTCTTTAACAATCCCGATGTATCCGGGCCAGACATTTCTCTGTTAAAGAAGTTTGAATGATATAGACGATTTGACTTGATGTTGATAAGTAAATTTATTTATGAAAAATCTAAGTTTATATACATTAAAAATTGATTACATTGCATTTTTACTTCATGAGAACAATACAAAAATATGATAAAGAATTGTTATTCTCATATAAGAATGTATTATAAAGAATTGTTATTCTCATATAAGAATGTATTATAAATATGCCCAAAAATGCATAATTGCAGAATACATGAAGATGTTTTCTGCGGTGCAATGATCTAATATAATTTGATATATTTGTTTTTTAATGTATTTTGATGACACAATTATTTTGCGTCTGAGAATGACGCTGCGTTTACAACGCACCGTTTATTTTTTCTTATTTATAAAATATGTGATTGAACAATACGGAAGAAAAAATAAAATATAATAAACGTAAAATACGTAACACCCAAACAACAACAATGAAAAATATTTATATTTATTAATAACAACGACAACAACAACAACAACAAAAACAAAAAGCAACAAAAACAGAAAAATGATAAAAATAGACAATAATTTCCAGACATAAAGTCGCCGATCTCATTTCAATGTTTTTGTTGTTGGATTATTTTTTTTTTCTCTCGTATCGTAAAATATAAATTGTTGTTGTTGTTGTTTTTGTTGTGTATGCAAGTATATAGGTTTGTGTTTGATTATATTGTTGTTGTTGTAGTTGTTGGCATTATTTTATAAATATTTTGATTTTGATCTGTGTAAAAAAAGAGAGACATGAAGAGAGCCAAAATAAAAACAAAAATAAATATAACAACAACAAAAAATGTAAACCAAAACAAGAACAGATAAACCAGAAAACTACTTTTATTATAAAAATTTAAACCAAAAACAACAACAATAAAAATAGTTCATTTAACTTTTGTTACTGTTGTGTTGTTGTTGTTGTTTTCTAACTTTTTGCATCAGAATTTTGATTTATTTCTGCGAATTTAAGTATATAAGTTACGTAGTATGTCACGTCAGAGTTCAAAGTGTTTCAATTATGAACGATAAACGATATAATGTATACATGTTTGTTTGTGTGTGTCTGTGTTTTATTTTTGGTTGATAATGCCCTATGATAAAATATGAAGAAGAAAACACAAAAAATGAAGAATAATTGTAGTAGAATAAAATTCACGTTATACGATCAAATTTTTTCTATCTCCTAAGATGCCACGAAAGAGTGAAACAAAGAGAGAATAACAAATTTAAGAAAAAGACAAAAATTGTTAAGTATTTCGTAAAAAAAGAATAAAATTCTTCTAGATTTTTGAATTCCCCAACAATAATGTACAATAACAAAATACTAATCAACCACCAAATTTCATTAAATTCTAACCCTTTTGATTTTCTTCTTCTTCTTCTTTTTCGATTTTAGTCTTATTCCCATGATAGAGCAAAAAAAAAAAAACTAGGAGATAATAAGAAAAAAATCCAAAAATAATCAGTATCTCTCATTTTTTATTAAACATACGTTCATCATCTAACTAACCCCCACCCCCCACATCCATTGTTTATTCCCCTCTTACCTACTCTTCAAGCACAATTAAATGTAAATACAAAAACAACACGTTTTTTTTTCTTCACTCAAACTCCTTTTGAAAAGAATAAAAGTCTCCCAAGAAACAGTTAAATACACACACACACACACACTGAAACACACAATTATAAGAAGAAAAAAAAGAATTTTTTTTTGACCTAACACAATAAAATTTAAATTTTAAATAATCAAAATATAAAAATAACGAAGAAGAAGAAGAAGAAGTGGAAGGAAGGAAGAAGAAATTTCATAATAAAACATATTTTACTGTGGAAACATTTTGTTTAGTTTAATCATCGTGTGTGACGTCATCACACAAAATGAATTATTGAATTTTTACATTTTTTTTTTCTTTTGAATATTTATTTTATATTTTTGTTGTTGTTGTTGTTTCTTTTTTTTTCAAACACAAAACACGTGCTTTTCTATTCTTCTTCTTCTTCGTCTTATTCATATTCCACGCTTTTGTTTTTATTAAATTACTGAATACTGAATTTCGTGTTGTTGTTGTATAATGTAGACTGTTGAGTGTTATTGTTTTGCTTATATCTTTTTAAAACTGAACTAATTATATTTTGTAAATGACAAAAATTAATGAAAAATGTCTTCTATTTGTTCTTTTACACATCACACACACACACACACATACACATACTAATGTGCCTCCATTCTACATTTTTATATTTCTTTTCCTATGTGATAAAAAACCCTACAAAATTTATTTCTCTGTTGATCGCACATATAAAAGATTGCACATGTTTGTTAACCATCTTAACATCCTTTAAATGATACAAGACACGTTAATTGTCAAAAATCAAAAGACAGAAAACGCAATGGGTGCCAGATTCAAAATCCTAAATTTATGTGGCAATTCAGTACAATTAAATTCAATTTGTTTGCCCCATCTGACATTATTCGTTTCTCAGAATAAAATTTTGCTATAATTTAATTTACAATTTACTCCATCGCAGCAAACCAACCAAAATTTTACATTGAGGATCACATTTTGTCAATTAAATTTTGGTTTAAATACAAAAATTCAATATTTATCAAAATTTTCCGAGGGAGTAAACAGAATTGTGGTGAAGGCGGCCAAGTGAAATTAAAATGAAAATAGTTTTTTGATCAAAGAAATAAATGAAACGATAGAAATGACTTTTTATTAAAAGAAATTTAACTTTGTAAATTTATAAGTAATCATAATTTCAACATAAATTAAATTGAAATTCTTTTTGTTTGATTGAAATTAAACCAACAGTGTCTTATAATGAAGTCAAATATACAACAAACACAAAAATATCCTTCTCTTCATTAACACAAAATTTTCCTAATAAAATTAATCAAACTAATAAATACATTGACACATTTACATATCACGTCACTTCACTTTACCTTACTCTTATTTACTTATCGTTACGTAACGTCATTTAATCGAAATCTCCTAATCCAAAACTCTCAAACAGCAATAGCAACAATTTTTTCATGTATTAAAATTCACTTAAAACTTATAAGTTTTGGACGCTCACACACTTACATTATAGAAACAATCAACTGTTATTTATTTTCCATAAGTTGCTTAATTTAAATTTTTGATTAAATAAACTTTTTCAAAAGTTTATGAAAATAAAGAAAAACTGAATACTTTTAATTATTTTTTCCCTTTTTTCTCTCATTAAAATTAATATAAAACAAAAAAGAAATAAACGTCATCAACTGATGATGTCATCACATTCATCAAATATCACATTTTATTCCATTCAACGACGAAAGAAAAAACAAATGACACAACAAAACAAACAAAAACAATAAAATTAAGAACTTTAATTATATTTTTGTTTTAATGCCTCTGCCTTTGAATGTGTATTTGTATGCGTGAGTAGATGCTTGTGCATGTGTATTGTATGTACCAATAGCCAATATTTTAAACAGAGAGAAAACGCATGAGATTTAAATATTTTTGTATGCATTGCGTTTGTATTTGTATTTCGTACTTGCGTTAACATCATTTTTGTTACATGTGTGTATGTGCTCGCTAGGGGGAAGATGGATTCAAATCACAACCTTCTATATTCATAGCCGTGTCACCGTTTTGCGTTAGTATTGGTGGTAGGCCGTCAAAAATTATATACAATCTTTCGTGGATGAATTTTGTCCTGTTTTATTTCGTTGTTTATAATAATAAAACTAAATAAATTATAAAAGTAAGTGGTTAATAATAATTTTGAAGTGTTTCTAATTGCAATAATATATTTTTTTAATTGTAAAACAATATGTACAAGCGATTTATTGTGAATTAAAAAACTTCAAAAATTTTAGGTTATGGTGTCTTCTAAATTATTTTGTGTGATATTATTGAAAAATTTGATATAATTTGTGACAATTAAGCTTAGTTTTATATGTTTTGTGGAGTGTTAGTTTATATTTAATATAAACATTATGTTTTTGTGATCATGTTTTCGTTTTTTCCGCTATAATTTATATTTAGAGTAAATTAAAAAATTCACAACAAATATGTAGTATTTATGTTTATGGATGTTGTTTTTTTTCAATTATTATTATTGAAAAATGTGATATAATTTCTGTGTTTATGTAGTTTTGTGGAATGTTCGTTTATATTTAATATAAACATCATATTTTTGTATTTCTGTGTAGTTTTGTGCATAAGTTTATAGATAATATAAATATTTGCGGTTATGGTGTTTTCTAAATTGTTCTGGGTGATATTATTGAATTGGACATTGAAGAAACTGAAGATTTAAATTGTGAGAATTATAAACAAAAAATAGCTTTAATACGAGACCAGTTGAAACATCTAATAAATAAAAATTCGCAATATTCTACGGACACAATAATTTTAAGTTTTGTTCTGTTCTCCCATTCGTCATCCACATACGAATCTGCAAAGATTGTCTGCTTCCTTTAAAATATCGCCAGAATCCAGAAAAATTTTAAATATTTAAATTATTTAACTAGAGATTTAAGTACTGCAGAGAAAAAAGTTGTTCTAATGATTGAATTTATGTTACTGGATTTTTGAATTAAAAAGGAAAGAAAGTGTCTGGATATGCCGAAAATTGTGATTATTCTACTAAAACCATCCAAACGTTTATGATTAGTTCCTGTTTTAGCAGGTTTAAGGAAGTAGTACATTTAGTGCCTGTGAATTCATCTACTGATAGTGAATTATTAAAATTAACAGAAAAAGTATTACATGCAGTGCAACAGCCTGGTTTTCAAATTATTGTTATTATAACAGACAATCACCGAATCAACCAGAATTTATTTAAATTATTGGATAATTCCGTAATCCAGATTCTTGTTTTAATTCTGATATCTTTCTTATCTATGACACTGTTCATATTATAAAAAATGTAAGAAACAATTGGATCAATGTAAAAAATTGTAATAATTCTTTTGTGTATCAAACTATTATAAAACATCAATTTTTTTCTGCGAATAACCAGAAAGATTTATTGTGTGCTTTAATTTTTATTAGTTTGGAAACTGATACTGATATTGATCTCTCATCAAGCTGTTTATGTGGAACTACAATTAAACAAATATATTCTAGGGCATGTAATGTTATGTGCAATATTATTCTAAATAATTTCGTCAAACAACAAAATGATGAAAAAAATACACAGAATAATAACAAACGAAAATTGAAAACTTTTAAAAAATCAAATGCAAATATTAAAATTGCAAAAACGAGCTAATTAGGCTAAAAAACTATAAAATTCTATTATTTTTTTATTCATAACTGTAGTTTTTTTTCTTCAAGAAAATTGTGATTTGTTTAGTTTCTTATTTTATGTTCCTTTATTTATTATTGTTTAAGAATAAAATTATCTTTTTTTATATTTATATATATGTGCAATATATATTATATCATTATAATTTAATGAATTGAAATAAATTTGATTTTTTCCCCCAAAAGAATGTTCGTTTTATTATTATTTCAGAAAGTAAAAATATCGGCCTATTCTGAGCCTTGTATGTATTAGTAATTGAAGCGGTGACACGGCTATGTATATAGAAGGTTGTGATTCAAATACTTTTATTTTTTTCTTCTTTCATCATTTTTTTTTCTTCTTATCCATTTTTTTTTAATTAAAATTTTGTTCAATTAGGATGATTAAGGGAACAAGAATTTTTTTTTTATAATTTTTCTACTTGTCTCTTTCTCTCTTCAATAATGAATGCCCATTCGTTTTAATAATATAAAACAGAATACACATACTTATATATTAAAAGATGATGAAGAAGAAGAAGAAGCAAGAAAATATGAGAATATGTTCAATCTTTCTTTGTATATATTTTTTGAAGTCACCATTTTGTGTAGCCAGAACAAAAAAAAAGATTATTAAAAAAAAATTTAGAAATTACACACACACACACACACATATATATATATACAATGTACATATATTCTATACCCTCAAGAACAAAAACAATTGTATCAACAATTTTTTTTTTTTTTTTGTTTTAATTTTAATTGAAATTATTATTTTTCAGTTATTTTTACTTTAGTTGTTGTTTTTGTATTTTTTTTTCTTTTCTTCAAATTTTAGAAGACAAAAAAAACAAGAAAAAAACATAATCGTTTTTTATGAATGAAATTATTCTAATAATAAATAATGAATACATTTATTTAAAATATAGGCAGAAGAAACGAGACATCAAAAAGAAAATAAAAAGAAAAAAACAAAATGAAAACAAAAAAAAAACAAACATAAAATTAATTTACAAATTTCATTTTTATTAATTCAACATCAAAAAGAGAAAGACGTAAAGAGAGGGAAAAAGAAAGAAAGAAAAAATTGTATATAAATGATTTAGTTTACCGTAAATAAATAAAACAAAAACAACAACAAAATAAAATAGAATAGAGTGAAAGAGAAAAAAATGGGTGAAAAAAAAGGAGAAAGAAGAAGAAAATGAAAAAAAAAAAAACAGTAGAAGAAATAAATTTTTATTATAAAAATATTGAAGGTCGTAACAAAACACACATCTATACATACATGCATACATAAAAAGGTAAACAATAAAAACAATTTTTTTTTAAATGCCTCTGATTTGTATTGCACATGTCAAGTTGACAGAAGCGGCTTTTTTTTTTTTTAATTTTTGTTATTATTATTATTATTATGGGTTGTTGTTGTTGTTGTGTTTATTTTGTTTTTCTTTCAAATATATATATTTGTTGACACATTTCAATAAGTAATGAATTTGTTGTTTCTTATTTTAGATTTTTCTCGTTTTTCTTTTAATTTTGACAAATAAACGAAAATTCCACAAATCATATAACTTAAGATTAGTACAGTATGCGAGAAGGTTTTAAGAAAATATAAAATAAAAACACTTACCGGTGGTGGAGTCCTATATGATTGTGCTGGTCCCATTTGTGGACTATATGGTCTTGGTGGTGGTGGTGCCCAGCCTTGTTGAGGTCCATAAGGTTGTGGTGGTTGTTGTTGTTGTTGCTGTTGTAGTTCATAACTATTTGGATACCTATGCGTATGCGTAGGTGGTGGATGAGATTGTAATAACGAATTAAGTGTTGGTGTCGGACCCTGAGGTGGTTGCTGTTGTTGTTGTTGTGCCATATTTTGTCCCGGCATATAACGTTGTGGTGGACGATTTGGTGGTATCATTGTTGGTTTACCAGTTCTATAATGATGTCCGTATGGATCATTTGGATCATGATAACGAGAATATTGTGTTTGTGGTTGTTGTTGTTGCTGCTGCTGCTGTTGTTGTTGTTGCAGTAATTGTTGTTGCTGCTGTTGCTGCTGCTGCTGTTGTTGTTGCTGTGGCAATGGTAATGGTAATGGTGGCTGACCATATGGATCATCTTTATTATTATCCGTTTGTTGTGTTGATGGATTATTTGTAGATGATGTAGATGATGATGTTGATGAAGAAGGAGGAGGAGGAGGCACATGACTAGGAGGTTCGTTATACGAACTCATTCCTATTATATTTTCATTGGTACCAGTTTGTGTACCACTAATCATATTATTATTACCACCATTACTACCACCAATAATACTACCAACACCAACACTACCAATAACACCAATTGGTGATTTAACTTTTTGTTCACTATTACTCATTATAATACTTCCAGGTGTTGTACCACTAATACGCGAATTAATTTGTTGTTGCTGTTGTTGTTGTAGTTGTTTGTTAGTTTGTGTATTAACAATTGTATCAGTACCATTTTGTAAATTATTACTATTTTTTATTAAATTATTCTCTTGTATATTTTGTAAATTTATATTATTAGTATCTGTATTATTTGTAACAATATCATTTAGATTTTCAGTTTGTTGTTGCGCCATTTTACATTTTTAAAGAACAAAAAAAAAACAACGAAAACAAAAAAAAAATATTAATGAGAAAAAAAAAACGAGATACAAACAAAAAAACTTTAAAACAAAAACACAAAAAAAAAAAAAAAAAACAAAACAACACACAGCAGCCTTTTTATACTTATTTTATTTGTTTTGTTTTGTTGTTGTGTATAAAATGACGACGGGTTTTTGAAAGAAGCTGCTGCGGCTGTGTCTTTTTTTTTACTTTGGATTATAATCCAAACAAAAAAAAATTGAAGAATTTTTCTTTTTTCACGTTTCTTTTTTTTTGCTTTCTTTTAAATTTGTGGTGAATTCTTTTTCTTCGGTTTATTCTTTTATTTTATTTAAAAAAAAAAAACTTTTTTTAACTTAAAAAAAAACAAAACTGCCAACACCCCGTTTTTTTTTTTTTTGTTTTTAAAAAACAAATTTTCAACTTTTCTTCTTCTTCTTCTTTTAAAAAAACTTTTCTTTTTATCCACTACTCACATTATTATTAGAATATACTAAATAAAATAATAATATTATTTTGTACACTAAAACTTCCATCATCACTGCTACCTTTTACTTCTTTCTTCTTCTTCTTTTTATTCTCTCCTAATTTTTACTACTTCTTCTTCTCTTCTTCTTCTTCCTTTACTTTTTATTTAATTTCTTAATTTTTAGAAGAAAAAAACAAAAAAATATTCACAAAATTTAATTTTTTTTGTTGTTACTTTTAGAAAGAGCGTTTTTCCGTCTTCTTCTGCTTCCTCTTTAACTATTTTGTTTTTTTTGTTGATTTTAAGAAAATCAGGATGGAGCAAAAAATGAAAAAAAAAAAACAGAAAAAAGAAAATATTACAATTAAAGAAAAACAAAAGAAAAAAAAAGCAAGTAAGAAAAATTAATTTAAATAAAACGATGAAAACACAAGAAAATAAAATATTCTCAAGTTGTTTTCGTGTTTTTTTTTTTTATATATATTTTTTAAATCCAACAACAACCAACAACACACAAACAAAAATTGTTGTATTTTATTCCTCTGAATTCTTCTTCTTCTTTTTTTTTTTCGTTACTCTTTTTCTTTTCTTTTATTCATGTGTGTGTGTGTGTGTGTGTTTTAAAAGAAAAAAATATATATATAAATTTGTGTTTTTTATTAAAGTTTTTTTTGTAAAACAAAAAAAAAAGAAAAAGATTTTAAGTGAAAGAAAAACGAAAAAACACAACAGAAATTAGAGAAAAATATTTTAATTCAATAAAATCTAAAATGTAAATATTCTAAATTAATAATAATTTTCTTTTTATATTTATAAAAATTTTGTTTAAATAAAAAAAATAAATAAAACTCAACCAAACTACAAAAATAAAAGAAAAAGAAAGAAAAAAAAACTCGAAAGAAACGAAAGTTCTTCTCTCAACTTTTTTCTTTTTTTTTTGTATTTTATTTCTTCTTTTTACTTCTTGCCAACAAACCAACACCCGTGTATACTTTGGTGGGATTTCTCTATTTTATGAACACAATTTTTCCACATTGTAAATATTTTATTATTTTGGTATCAGTAACAAAAAAAAAAAAAGAAGTGATTTTATTTTGAAATATTCTTTTTCTTTACAATAAATTAAAAATATAAAAAAACAAAAGCTTCCAATTTGGAAGAAAAATATTAAAATTGAATTTTACTTTTTAGCGTTTAATAAGAAAACCATACGAAAAAAAACACATTGAATTATGGATCGATGTGAACGGAAATATTTTTGTTGAATAAAAAAAAACACTTTAATTTTTTTTCTTTGCTTTTAAAAAATCTTTGAATATTTTTCTCTTTTAGATTTTTTTTTTCAAAAAAAAAAAAATTGTAGAAAAAATATGAAAAAAATGAAAGAAAAAAAAAAAAAAAAAAAAAACTAAAAAGATGGTCGCAAAATATCGGCTTCAATAAACTACTACTACATTATTATATATATTTTGCACATACATATAATATTATTTTTCGTTTTTTAAAGAATATAATTTATTATTTTAATTATTTTGTAAAGTTTTTTTTTGTTAAAGCGAGTGAATTAAACGAGGTTATGGCAAAAGGTTATACACAAAAAAAAAATTGTTCCTTTTTTTTTTCTTTCCATTTCGCGTCCAAAGCGCATTTTTTTTTTCTTCTTTTACTTTTAAATATTTTATTTTATTCTATATATTTTCTCTTTGCGTTTATAAAACTCTTTTTATTATATTAAATATTATATTTATTACACATATTATGTAGTTATTATCACATAAACAATATATTTATATTATTTATATAGACGTTGTTTAGAGGAACTTCACAATATTAATATAAATTATTTTATTACACTTTAATATCTATTGAATTTTTTTGTCGGAAGAAATAGCTTTTTTTTTTGACCAATGACGCCATATTTTTTTTTTTTACAATTGTACTAAACTTAAATATGCTTACGTAAGCGGATCTACTACATTTTTTTTATTATTTGCTGAATAGACACGTCTTCTTTGTTCTCCAAAAATAATAATTTTTCCTTCATTAATTCTACAAAATCGGTTTAATTCTACACAAAATAAATAAAATCGTTGATTATATTTTTATTCAATTTTTATAAAAAGGAAATATTTTTAGTTGTGTAAATTACAACATTCGGATCTTGTGTTTTATAAATTTTGTTATTTAATCGTTATATCTTAAGTATTAGAAAATTGTGTAATTGGTTTTATTTTTCACTTATTTTTGTATGAAAATATTGATTTTATAATGTTGCTTTATATAACAAGGATTATTATTATACGTTAATTTCATTTGAATTATCCATTATAATCATTTAAAATAACCAGGGTTTCATTATTTACAAAAATTTCGCAAAATTTAATGAATATATTTTTGAAAGAGTTCATAATGTGTGAAGTTTGTATCAAAGAGTATTTGCGTATAATAATTGTAATAGTTCCGCTTACATTTGCGCATATTTTTGTTTAGTACATTTTCCAATGTTATACAAAATAAGCGGCATTTTAAAAAAAAAAAACAAATTTAAAAATCTTCAAAATTTTGTTTAGTTTTAAAATTCAATGGCATATTTCTTTTAAGTAACATTTATTATTTTAATATTAATCCAAATTAAGAATCTATAAGTTAAATTTATTATTGTTTGCATGGTGTGATTCTTTTTGAATAAACATTATTTATATAAGAAATTTTTGAATAAAATACAGAAATAGTTTTGAATTTATAAATTCCATTATTTAGACACTAAATAACATTTTAAATTTAAATAAAAAAATTTGATTGCCAAATAATATTTAATTTTTAATTGAATCACAAATAAAAAGTAAGAATTTATTGAATTAAACAAAAGACGAAAAATCTACTCCAATTTGTTATAGCATAGCATGATGATAATTGACAAATAATCGACAAGCGTCTTTGCAACAACAATCTGCCTAAATTTATGCAATTGAAACCTGTGCGATTTATTTTATTTTCCTTTAACAAATATTTCACAAAAATGACGATTTAAAAGAGAAACGATTACAGTTAAAATAAAATATTTAATTTTTTGTTATTAATTTATTTTTATTCATGTTTTTCAACTATTAAATTACAAAATATAAATTGTTTTTTTTTTTTATGTTATTTTATTTTATTATAATTATTTTTATTTTTTTTTTTGTTTTGTCAAAATTTTGGCAAGATTTCCAAAATTTAAATTAAGTACAAACAATGAAACTTATAATTGAAATACTAATTAAAAAAAAAACTAAAGAATTATTCTTAGGACACAATTAAATTAGTTTATAAATCTTTTTTAAATAAATAACGTTGTTTTATTATTCATTTTATTAGTTTTAAGAAATTTAAAATGGGATAAACAAAAAAAAAATAAATTGACAGGAAAAAACAAAAGAAAAATATTATTATTTAATGGAAGTTTTTTCTTTCGTTTTTTTTTTTTATAAATCACATTTTTCTTTTTTGATTCTTTTATTTTTGTTATTCAAACACAAAAACGATGAATAATAATGTGTCCATGACCTTAATTATTTCAATAATAAGTTCTAAAAGGGAAAAAAAAAATTGTTAATACAGCTGAACTTGTCTAATCGGACCAACACATTTATACAACGATTTTAGGTAGAAATAAATTAAAAATTTTCATAAAAAAAATTATTACATCAACTTAAAGAAAATTCATTTGTATTAATTACAGAGCTGGTACCAATTAGACAGATTATTCTAAGTAAAAAAATTGAATACATTTTTTCTGGTTTTATAAAAATTACAATTTTATATTTTTATTATTATTGTTTTTTTTATTATTGGATCGGATGATCGATTTTTATTGAATAAATTGAATTCATATTGAATCTTATTAACTTTATTGTATTTAATTAGAAATTGTTAAAGAATAAGAATCTTGAAACAATAAAGGTAAGTTTGTTAGAATCATCAATATCCTATTTTTCTGAATTATAAATTAATTTACATTCGACGGTTTACAAATTTTTATTAAATTATTAAACGGACAAAAAAAATTTGTGAAAAATTTTGAATAATAATTCTATAGATTATTGATTGCTGTTATTTTAAATAATGGCAACATTTTGAGACCCTTACAGGAGAAAGTACATTTAAAATTCCGATATGTTTAATTAAATTTGATGATTTTTCTTTCATACTTTTTTACTTTCTTTTCAGTTAATAAATAAAAAATGTACAAAATCAAATGAAATTCAAAATAACAGCAACAAGAGCAACAACAACAATATCATTAAAAAAAAAAAGAACAAAAAGGGAGAAACTTTAGGAAATATTAAAATAATGAAATTTGTTTAAAAAAAAAAAAGAAAAAAAAAAATTAAGACGAAAATCTAAAACCAAAAAAAAAAACCAAAAAACAAAATTTTTTATGCTTTTTTTTCTCTTTTGACTTTTTGTTTTTGTGTTTTTATTTTGATTATTTTTTTCTTTTTTTTGTGTTTTTTTTTTCTATCATGATGAACCAAATTCTAACATCCAATTTTCATATTTTTTTAAGTCCTGTTTTGATACACTTTTATTACATTTACTGATTGCTTCAGAAAAATCAAGTTTTGATACAGGAAGATCAAGTTCCTCTTTAGCTAATTGCCTTATTTGATCTGGTTTAAGGCCAGCAATTTTTCTACGCATTGACATCATACTTGCATCTCTGTTGAATGAGAAAAAAAAAATACAATTATAATTTTGAATAAAGTTTTTTCTAATTTAAAAAAAGAAAGGACTCATTTTTTTTTTTGTCATTTCATTGTTGCATCTTTAAAACATTTCTCTTCTGAGTCAGTTAAAATTTTACTGTTACGTAGTTTAAAAAAAAAAACGTAAACTGGACAAAAAAAAATGGGGTCAGATAAAATATCGACTGATGACCAAATAAAAACATAACCACTTTCAACATCTCATTTTTTTCTACGTCATTCAAGAATTTACAAATTATTGTTTCCTGTTTTTTAATTGACTGTGGATATTTTTACTTTCAAAGATGTTCGTATAGTTTTAAAAAAAATTAAGATAATAATAACAAACCTGCAAACATTTGTAATATCAGCACCAGAATAACCATCTAATTTTCTAGCAATACCATCTAAATCAACAGTATCATCTATTTTAACTTCACGTAAATTAATTTTTAATAATGCTTCACGTCCTTCTGTTGTTGGTAATGGTATATAAATACGTTTTTCTAAACGACGTCTAAGTGCTTCATCAATATCCCATGGAAAATTTGTTGCAGCTAATACCATAACAACTTTAGATGCTTCTTCACTATTAACACCATCCATTTGTACTAATAATTCTGATTTAACACGTCTAGATGCTTCATGTTCTGATTCTGAACCACGACGTGAACATAATGAATCAATTTCATCTATAAATATTGTACTTGGTGCATAAAATCTGGCCATTTCAAATAAAAGACGTACTAATTTTTCACTTTCACCACGATATTTTGATGTTAGTGTTGATGATGAAACATTAAAAAATGTTGTACCACATTCTGTTGCAACTGCTTTAGCAAGCATTGTTTTACCAGTTCCTAAAATAATAATAAAATATTTATTTGTTCGTTTATATTCTTAATTAAATCCGTTTATATTGACAATTAAATCATAGTGACGACATAACAGCTCCAATTTTCTATTGGTTCAATTAAATAGTTTATTTCTTGTTTAGTATGGAACAATCGTCAATTCTTGTGAGTCACTAATTATTTTTAAGAAGAGATTACCTGGAGGTCCAACCATTAAAACACCTTTCCATGGACGACGTATTCCTTTAAAATAATCAGGCATCCACATTGGTAATACAACTGCTTCTTCTAAAAGACGTTTTGCTTCTTGTAAATCAGCAATATCATCCCACCTTATATTTGGATTTTTTTGAAGAATATCACGTTCTAATATAAATAGAAAAAAAATTATGAACAAGTGTCAAGTAAATTAAGACTAAGAATTATAAAAATAGTTTAAAATTAATACAAACCTAACATATCAACAAGATCACCATCCATATGACATGATGGTTCAAATCTTTTTTCCTCTTCTGGTGTATCATCATCTTTCACTTCATCTTCTTTTTCTTTACCATCTTTATTTAAATTATCACCAGTTGAATTTGATGAAGCTGATTTTTTAATTGCATCTCTGGCTGAATTTTTTCCATTTAATGCCAAACGTTTTGGTGGTTCTGGTTTTTTATAACCAGCAGTTCCTGGTTTCCCAGTTGGACCACCCTTTTTTGAACTGGCAATTGATTTACGATCAGGAATATTTTTTTGTGAACGTGGTGGTGCTGGCCTAATTGAAAGCATTGTTTTAAAAATTAATAATTGTGAATTGTTAAAATAACAAAAAAAAATTATTGATCAAAAAGTGAAAATTTTAAGATTACTTTGATCGTTTGAAAATTGAATTTAAATCAATTTTTTTTTTAAACACTTTGAGTAGAAAATATAAATTACTTTTCAGGTGGTGGCCAAATATCAGGATCACGATTTAATCTTGGTGTCCATACATCAGCATCTGGTTTAAACCATGCAGCTGGATCTTTTGTTTGTTCCTCATTTGATGTTGTACGCATTCTAGCCAATAATGGTGCATTTTTTAAATCCATTGTTAATTCAACTAATGTTTTTTGTATTGCCTTTAATTCAGTGTACTCTTTTGATATTTGTGTTTGAATCTAAAATTAGAAAAAAGAAAAAAAGAAATTAGAATCGAATTAAGTAAAAAGGGAAATTGGAGGAAATTTAATGCTTTAAGCTTTTCATATTCAAACTTAAATTATTATTTGGATTAATCCAATCTGCCGTCTTAAACGATTACTAACTATTCAAGACTAACTTTAATAATCAGTTTCACGAAAGTTTTAAGCAATTTTATTTCACTATAAATTATTTCTCTTTCATGTTGTGAGAGTTAGTAGACAACTAAAGCTTTGGTAAAAACCCAACATTAATTATTTGTATAATATAAATAGATGTAAAATATTTGCAAATTGAAGAGTTAAATAAAACAATAAAACGGATTACATTTGTACTAATTAAATTTTCTTTGAAAGATTTTAAGAAAATCAATAGAAATATCTAGGTCGTTTGCGGTTTTTGTTACATTAAAATGAATTAATTAATTTACGACAAAACCACTAAGAAAATAAATTCTTATTCTGATTCTTATCATGAAATTCAAAATTTAATTTTGAGGTCAAAATAAGGGGATTCTATGACAACGTGCAAAATAACAAAATATTTCTTTTCATTTGTTATTCACACTTTTTTTTTTTATTAAGAACAGAAAGGCTTTCACATTTTCCTTATTATGGATTTTCTTCTATAGAAAGAAATTCATCCATCATCCTTGAACGTTTTGATTTCTTAATTTAAATATTTTCTAATTTATTAAATTTGAATTCGATCGTCTGGTGAAAAATATTCTATTCGGAATAAATATTTTTAATCGAACTGATTTTTCTATAATGAAAATAAAAAATAATAATTTTCCCAACATTTTCTTCTACTTGGCCTTAAGCTAAAAAATATTAATTTAATTATTGTTTTTATGTTTAGTACGTAACGTAAAAATTCTTACCAAACTCCATTTTCCTTTTCTAATTGGTTCTGTAACACCTAATAATAATCTTTGTAACATTTGTAAAACACTTTCATAATATATTCCAGCTGAATCATAATTTCCAATAAGTGCCATTTCTCGGGCTAATTTTGTATTTTCACATATCTCGGAAATTGAGATTGTTGCCATAACGGTCATTCTTACTTTTTACTTTTATTTTTTATTGTATTTTTTTAATTAAAAAAAAAACACTACAAGTAAAAATTTAAAAATTAAAAAAAAAAACAAAGAAACAAAATAAAAATAACAAACAGGAAAACAGGAATTTTGTTTCTCTTTTTTTAATCTGTAAAGAAAAGAACAGAAAAATAATTAATTTCAAATAAAATATTAATCTATAATCTTTATATATGGACCACTGAAAATGTTCTACAGATTCTGGTCAAGATATAAAAGTTTGCAGTTAAAAAAAAAAAAATATATATTGAAATAAAAATGTGAAATTCACAAAGAAAAATAATATTTTCGTCACATTCAAAATTTAGTTCACAGTTATTTTCTTATCTTATAATTCAATCTTAAAAGAATCAAAATACTTAATAAAATAAATGTTTTAAATTAAACTAAAACAAAAGAAACAAAAATCAATCCCACCGCCCACAATTCGGACTTGACTTCATTTATTTAATTTGTTTTATTTTTTTTTCTTCTTTTGTATATAAAATTTTTTTTATTTCCATCTCTTTTTATTTCTTTCTTTCATTCTTCTTTTATTAATGTTTAATTTTATTTTTTCTTTTCACCCATTTAATTTCCCTTTTTGTTTTATCTTTTTTTATTTCAAAATTTGCAAATTTAATTATTATTTTTTTTTTGTTTTTTTCGCATTTTTTTTTTTTTTTTTTTGGGAAATTGCAAATAAAATAAAATTAAATTTAATTAAATTGTTACAAAACTAAATTCTGTGTTTCTTTTGTAATTTTATTTCTCATAATCTTTTAATTATGAAATTACAGAAGAATTAAGACGATGGATGGAGATGAATGGAAGAAGAAAACTTAAAATGCTTCTTTTTTTTTTGTTATAAAATTTAAGAGAAGGAAATGAACGCATTTTGTTCCGATTAATATATATTTTTTTTTTCTATTGTCAATTTTTAAATCTTTTGATCCCCATAAATTTTGTTCAATTAATAATTCCACCCATTCCCATAATTTATCTTTTAAAAATTCAATTAAAATCAAAAACATTCAACATTCAACTTGCAATTGTGATTCTTCTACTTATATGGTCAACATTAAAAAAAACACGATTTTTAACTTCAACTTGAAACAGACTTTTGATTCTAGTTTTTTTCTTCTTCTTCTTCTTCTTCTTAAGTATTTTTTTTTTGTTTTATCCAATAAATTAATCAGAATTAATAATATTCTTTTATTACAAAAAAAAAAAAATATTATGAATTATTTTTTTTTTAATTCGACCTTCGTTTCTAAGAAGTCTCATTTTTGTCCACGGATTTCTTTCATAATGACATCCACACCACACACACACATACATAATACAATTGCAAATGTGACATTAAAAGAGTGAGACTTATTTTTATGATTGATTAAATATGAAACACTTTTATAGTAATAATTATTAATTATTTAATTAATATTTAGTTATAAACACAATAATTACATTTTATTGAATTTCTTATTTATCACGTTTAGTTAATACTCTTTTATTTATATAAATTCCCAACAAAAAAAAAAATTACCAAACTAATTTTGTCGTGTATGAGACCAAAAAAAAAATGATTTTATGAAATGAATATTTTTTTCGACTGACTTTTGTAAATAATTTTTTTTTATGTCATTTGATATTGTATTGTTGTCTTTTTTTATCTTTAATTTATTGTGTTTATTTATGACTTCATTAGAAAGAGATAGTGGCAACTCTACACATTCGATAGATTGTCGTGTTTTTGTTTACACATTCGCTGAAATGTCGTACTTTATTACACATTTATATTTTGTGTTATATTATAACAGTTTATAAACTGTCAGTTTTCATATATTTTATTTATTAAAAACTAATGATAATAATTAAATTATTGATATAATTAAGTCACAAAATCAACAAAAAAATGATTTTAAAATTGTGGAAAAATATAATAAGAAATCCATTCAATTTTGATCGTACTTTATAATTTAATTTTCTTATCATTGTTTTTGTTTATATATTTTATTTAAGAAATAAATAAAGATTTAACACATAAATCATTTATCATAATAATTCATTTGAAAATAAAATCAATTTAAAATTATTTATATACGCTGCTATCATATGTAAATGTAACATTGAACGCATTCAATATTTTGTCTCAACAAGACGCATGCGTATTTCTTTGTTGTTTATCCATCATTTTATCTCTTTCTGTTCAATTTAAATTTATATATTTCTTTCATTCAAATACATAAAAGAAAATGTCAATTAATATTTTTTTCGATTATCTCACTCTTTTATTTTATATAGTCTTTTCATTCATACACGATTTCTTGTGAAGAAAAAGTTGCATAGAACAAAAAAAAAACTCACTTTTTTTTAGCCTTGTTTGAATATCAAAAAAAAAAAAATCATTTCTGTGTTTTTTAATATTTTTAATATTCTGTCTGAACAAAAAATAAAAAATAGATTCAGTACAATTTTGGTGTTTTTTTTATTGTGTGAAAAATATTCATTTCTAATAATTATCATATTCAAATAAAGTGATATTTTTTTTGATGTTTAAACAAAAATAAAAAGAAAAAGAATTCAATTATAAAATAAAACAAAATCGAAAAGCGTAAAAAAAAGATCTAAAATAGAAGAAAAGTTTTTTTTCTTTCTATTTTATTGTTTTCTTTGTTTAATAACTAAAGTAAAATTATACGCGAAAAGCAACATAGAAAAAGAAAAAAAGAAAAATCGTCTCGCTTTGTGTCAAAAATAAAAATCAAAATAAATAAAATTTTGAAAAAAAAATAAATAGAAGAAGAAGAAGAAGAAAATAAAAATAAATAAATAAAAATTGAATTAAAGATTAAAAAAATAATCAGAGACAGACAACAACGTCACTCGACTAAATAATAAATTTTTTACTTTTATTAAAAAACATTAAGCATTTTTGTGTGTTCTAATTTGAATTTTCTTTTCAATTTTTCAATTTTTTCTTCATTAAAAGCAAATCAAAAAAAAAAAAAAAAACTACAAAAACAACTTAAAAATAACCAGCGAAAAAAAGTTAAAGTTTAAGAAGAAGAAAAAATAAAATAAATACAAACAAACAAAAATAAGACTTTATTAGTTTTTATTATTGTTGTTGTTGTTGTTATTACGGTTGTTGCTGTGTACTCAATTTTTCTTCAGTGAATTTTGTTGTTGTTGTTGTTGTTGTTCTTTTAAATCGTTAAATAAATCGTCATGTCTCTCTCAATTGTTTTTTAGCATTTGCTAAAAGTTAATTGAAAAAAAAAGGTAAGTGAAAATGAGAAAATAAAAAACAAAAAACAAAAATTCTGTTATTGATTTTTTTTGTTTTTATTTTTTATTAAATAAATTTTTCCTCCTAAAGTTAAGTTGTTGTTTTTTTTCTTGTGCTATAAAAAAGTTTCTTTTCCCAACTAAAGTTTTGTTAAATATTTAATGATAGATTCTCAATGAACTTTTAAAACTTTAGAGAGACTTCCTGAATTTTATTATTGTCGAAAAATGAACAAAAACAATTTTAATTTTTAATTTTTTGTTTGTTTGTGAAACCGAGAAATTAGAAATAAGAAAATTAGTATTTAGTTTGTAGAGTTTCAGTAACCGACTAAGTACAGAAAAATCATTAAGAAATCAAACTTATTCTCTCTGTGTTAAGATTAAGATTTGTAGATTTAGACATTGTCGTAATTATGGTTAAAAAAATTGTGAAGAAGTTGGAAGAAGGTAAAAAGGCAACAACAAGAAAATAGAAAAAAATAAAAAAATCTACATAAATGAATATTTAAAGAATTGTTTTTTTTTACTGTTTCCACCTTGCAAAAAAGAGAAAAAAAAAAATTAGAGAAAAAAAAATACGTCAGAAACGAATAAAAAAAAAAAAAATCAACAATAAAAAAATACAAAAAAAAAAAAATACAAAAAAAAAATATACAAACAAGAAGAAATAAATTTACACACGAAGTCCAACAACAACCTTGGATATTTCAGCTGATTTCACAACCTTTTTTTTTTTCTGTTTTCAGTTTATTTTTTATTTTTTCATTTTTTATTTTTTTATTTTGGTTTTTTTTTATATATTTTGTTGTTTTTGTATTTTTTAATCATAGTTTCTACATTCACACACACGAAACAGAAATCATATGTTTATTTTTCTTGTATTTAAATTAAATTTAAATAAAATGGAAAAATTAACAATCGTTGTAATGATTGAAAATAAAGTTTTGTATTTGTATGTGTTTGGTGTTCAGGCATAAATTCACCAATACGAGTAATGGTGAACATTTATTATTAATAAAATTACATTTCTTTACTCTTTATCTTCGTCCCAAAGAAATAAACAAAAAAATGTTGTTAATTCAATTTTGTTTCTGTTCAAAATAAAAAAAAAAAATTAGGAACCAGAATTTAAATTCTCTTTTAGTGGTGACTGTTATGAGGAGGAGCAAAAAGAATTGGTGAAATTCAGAACAAATTGTTTTTATTTTAACGTTATAAATTGAATTCTATTTTTATCGCGCCTTGGCATTTTAGTAAGAGTGTTAGAGTGTGCTAGAGAGGGAGAGCGAGAGCGAGAGCAAGAGAGAAATAAACTTTCTAATTTTTTAATATTTTTATCAATCGCACGAAAGAAGAATTCAACTTCCGTCTTACGTTTCAATTCAAACAATTGTTGTTGATTCTGTTCCCACAATTGTTTTTTGTTATATTTCTTCTAATCTTACAGTAGGATTTTAATTTTACTCGCAATGGTACACCTGACCCTTAAAAATCACATTTATATTTGTAATCTGTTAATCTGAATCTATAAAGATTTGGAAGTAAGGTACTTCTTCATTATGTTATGATTGTAATAAAATCTAAGAAACCAACCCATGTACAAAGAACGTAAGTAATTTTATTCTTCTTTTTTTTTTTCTTTCTTCTTTTTTCTATTCACTTTTAGAATCAAAGAAAATTATTATTTTTTATTCTTAAAATCTGAACCGTCCTTCCATAAAAAGAACCTTTTTTTTTATTATGTTTCCCGGGAGTTTGTTTTTTTTTTTTGGGTTTTCTTTTTTGTGGGTTATCTCTGGGTGAAATGTTTAGAATAATTTCTATTTTTAGATTTAATCTACAGGATTTTCTTCATAAAATAAAGAAATTTAGTTAATTATTTTAGCGTGTTAGATTTGACGTTTTATTTTTCTTTTTATTTCTAATTAGAAGATTTCATTTTTAATGGAGACGAGGCAAAAAATGAAGAAATTTCCTTTTTATATTTTGATTCTCAATTTTCTTTTTCTTTGTTTTAAAGAAAATCATTAAAATTAAGAGTTAAAATTTTCTTCCAAAATTTCAATAATTTTCTTCAAGAAATTGTCAGCGTTTTGTATTCACAGTCGCAAGCAATTTTCAGTTTTGATTGTTTCTTATGGATTATTACTTTCATCTTTCAAGAGTCACTTTTTATCATAATTTCTCACGCATCGGCCATTTGTTTATATTGTAAATTTTGATTTTATTTTATTTGTAGATTTTTCTTTTACCTCTGTCCCTGTTCATAATTATGATCATTATGTCAGAAGTCACAGAATTACTTTAAATTGTTTTTTTTTTTGCTCTTTCTGTCATTTCTGTTCATCTTCACTTAATCAAAATCCTAAAATCCTAAAATCTGCTTCAAATGAAGCTGAAACTAAAGTAAAAAAAGAAGCCGGTTAAATTTTTTGGTTCTTTGTCTAAAACGGAACTAAATTAAAATTAAAGTAAATTATTAAATTTTATATTTTGTTTACAACAGCAACAACAACAACAACAACGACAAAATAAGGAAAAATATTATTAGGTTAAAATATTTAACCACTTCGTGCATTGCTAAGTAGTTTTGGTACAGCGTGAAACAGATTTTTTTTTATTTTCTTTTTGAAATAAAATCTGATAAGGGACTTTCACAGGAAAATTTCAATTGATTTAAAATAAAGGACGTTTTTAGACATCGGTGCACGAAGCGGTTAACCAAATAATTATCTTTTTTGACCATAAGTTTGAATAAATAATTATGTTGTGTTGTTGTTTGGATAATTAAGAGCTTTTTTTTTTCGTTTTATTTTGACCTTTCAAATAACAAAAACAAAAACGGAACAACAACAACAAGAAAATAAAACAAAAATGCAAAAAAAAAAAAAATAATTATTATTTTTTCAGATTTCATTTTAGAAAAATTAGAGAAGTTTAAGTTGAAGGTGAAGGTGAAGGATATTTTTTTTTCTCCATTACTACAAACATTAATTTTTTTTTTTTTGGGTTTCTGTCGTGTTTTTTTTCTCTCTTGCGCGTCCTTGATTTTAATTCAAGAAGTTCTCTGTTTTTGTTGTTTTTTTTTTTTTGCTTTTCTTTTTTATTAAAGCCGCGCGATTTAAATGAAGTTTGTTCTTTTTTTTTATGGTGATAGAAAAAAACTCTGTGTGTGTGTATGTACTGTTTTGTGTTCAGTGTGTGTGTGTGTGTGTTTTTTTTGTTTACATAGATAAATGGAGTTTAGTGGAACAAATCACGGAAGTGGAAGAAGAAGAAGAGGTGGAGGAGGAAGGGAGAAAAAAACAGAAATAAAAACAACAAAACAAATAAAAATAAGGAAATAGAATTTGTTTTTTTCCATTATTATTTTGGTGGTTTTTTTCTCCTCTCTCTCTTTCTCTCTCTCATTCTCTCACAAAATCATTCATAAAAAAATAAAACGGAAAACAAGAATTTCCCAAAAAAAGAACAAAATATCAATAGCACACACAACCGCATTGCTGTATTTTATCTTGTCTGCGGTTTATTTTTCTCCCTTTTATTTTTTCTTTCTTCTTTTTATTCATTTTCTTGTTTTCCGTTATTTTTCTTTATTTCACCTTTTCTCTTGATTTTGTCTCTCTCTCTCTCTCTCTCTCACTATGTCTCTCTCTTTCACTTGTGATTTTCATTTTTATAAAATGATAAAAAAGTAAACTTATAATCTTTTGATTGATGAATCAATTCAACCAACCTAACTTCCTCCACCCTTTGACTGTCTTCTTCTTCTTTTTCTGTTCAGATTTTTTCATTTTATTTTATTATTGTGACTTTTTTTTTCCTTCTAACAATTTTCTTTTTTGAAAGTGAAAAAAAAAAACAGGAAAATAACGGAAATGGAAAAACAGAGAATTTTCTATTTTTTTCTAGAATATTCACAAGAAAATACAAAAAAAAAAAGAAAAGAAAAGAAAGGAAAGAGAAAAATAAAACTTAAAATGAAAACGAACATTTTGTTTTGTTCTTGTATTTTTTGTTTTCTTTTTTAATTGAGCAAACAAAATTATTTATCCTCTCTCTCTCTCTTTTTTTCTCTCTCTATTTTCCTTTTTCCCACTATTTTTCTCTTTCTCTCTCCTTCACTGTATTACTATCTCTTTCAATCTTTATTTTTGATTATGTTATTGAAAAGCAAAACAAAAAAAAAACAAAAAAAGGCCGACAGTCAAAATGCGCAAAATACAAATACAGAGAGAGAAGAGAGAAATGATAAATGGAAAACCAGAGAGAATACCAACAACAACAACAAGAAAATCTTTTACATGAAAAACAAAAATGAAAAGCAAGAAAATGAAATAACAAGAGAAAACTCATGTAATTGTCGCAAATGTTATAAAAATGCGTAAATTTATTGGTTTTTATATGAGTCATTTGTAGGTGGGTGGGATGAGGAGTTTGGGTGAATTTTCGTATATGGTTGGTTGGGCGAGTGAAGAGTTTTTTTTTTTAACTTTGATAAAAAAAAAGAGTCGGTAATGAAAACGGGTTGACAGTTTTTTTTATACTGAATACAAAAAAAAAAACAAGTAAATTGCTTACATTGAGTGTGGTTGTTGTTATTTTTTCACTTTTTCTCCTCCTTTTTTTTTTTTTTTTTTATTTGAACCAAAATGAAAATAAAATAAAATGAGAGTGAGAATTTTTGTTTTCTTCTTCATTTTGTTTTGGTTGTGTTGTTGTTTTTTTTCTTTTTTCTTTTTTGGCTTTAAGGAAAAATAAAGAAAGAAAAAAAAACTTTTTAATCGCAATCACATTTTATCTTAGGGGTGGAGTATAAAATGTTCCCCTTCTTCTCTTCAATATAATTCTCTTTTCAATCGTTCTCTCTTTCTATCTCTCTTTTTCTCTCAGTTTTGTCGCTTTGCCTTAAAAAATGAATATCTCTGACCTTGAATATTTATTTTATGTTTGTGGGGTTTGTTTTTTTTTTTTGGGTGTTTTTCATGTTTATTTTTGTTTGAGTTGGAGAATTTCGAGTCTTTATGTTATGTGTTACTTATGTGGCTGTCAGTGGTGTATTTAGTTATTTTTTTCTTTTTCCTTTTTCAATTGAATAATTTAGGCCAAAAATTTGATTTCTCATACTTCGGTACAGTCAGAATTATTTAACGTGATCCATTTTTTCTTCTTCTTCAACTAACCCAAAGGGCCTATTTAGATTTACAAAGAGTCAATTTTTCTTTTTTTTTCTTTTTTTTGCAACTAAATTGGAATTTGAAGTTTACACCTCACAACTCTTTATGATTAAAAGTTAAACGTGCGTTCTTTACTTTGCCATCGGCCATAGAAATTTAGGATTTCACTGAATAAATTTTGAGGTTAATTTTGTATGAATTTTATGAAACCAAAAAAAAAACGGAAAAAGTTTCAACCCAAATCAAAAATCATTAAAATGTTTCCAAATATGTAATATTTTTTTTTAGTCTCTCCCTCTCTCTCTCTCTCTCTTTTTTTATGTTTTGTTTGTTTTTCTTTTTTCTTTATTATTTTCATTCCTTTGTTATTTGCGGATAACTTTTCCTTCCATTGAATAAAATTCAATTCATTCCCAAAAAAAAAAGCAAAAAAAAAAAATCAAATAAAATTTTGAAATAATAAAGTTTGATAAACTTTTACTTTACAGTCATTTATTCTAAAGCTTCCTTCTCCCCATCAACCCCCATCCACCACTTCTAAACATAAGTTAACAGAAAATTAATTTGTCGTTCATTTTATTTGTTAATTTTTTTTTTGTTCATTTTTATTTAAAAAAAAAGTAAAATAAAGAAAAAAAGAAAAGTGTGAAAAGAAAATTATTTTCTGTTTTCTCTGTTTTGTTTTTCTGTCAAATTGAAATTTATCATTTTTTTGTTTCTTTTTATTTTTATAAAAAAAAAAATATTTTTCTCTTATTTGACGTCATTTGGTTGGCTCATGTCTCTGTCATACCGCACTATCTTTGTCTCTGTCACTTTATTTAACAAAAACAAAACCAGTGCAAACAAAATTTATAAAAATAATTTTATTTTTTATTTCTTTATTACGAAAAATAAAAACGAAAATAAAAAACTTGTTTTATTTTTTTTTAAAAATTTAAAAATTGAATAAACTTGTATTTGTTATTTGTAGCCAAAATATTATAGATTTTAGTCAATGTAAATTGGTATTGGTAGGTTCACTTATTTTCTCTTCACCTTCACGTATACAATTTTTATTCTAAAACATACAACAAAATATTTCTGTTTTCAATTTATTCTTCTTCTTCTTCTTTCTTTCTTTCTTTCTTTTGGCACAATTTTCATATTTTCATTTCTTATTTTTCACGCCAAACGAAAGATCAGAATATCAATAAATAAAAAAAAAAATATATATAGGAAAATATGAAAATAAGAAGAAGAAAAACATAAAATGACAGCAGCAACAAAAAATTTCAATAGTTCAACATTTGTAGGTAGGAAACGGCCAAAAATGAAAGTACCTGACATAAAATGAAAATTTGTAGAAATAAAAACAAAAAACAATTGTATGTAGAACCAAAAATAAAAATAACAACAACAATTAAAGAAACAAAAATATTACATAAAAGTAAATACTACGCAAAAAAAAAAAGACAAAAACAGAAACAGAAACAGAAACAAAAATAGAGAAGACAAGCAGAATGCAATTAATTACAAATTTTCACCCGTCTCTCACCCTACTGTCTCTTCTTCTTTCTCTCTCTATTACTCTATATTTGATTTTAATTTTAACTTTTCTTGTTTTTTTTTTTTTGTAAAATTAAATTAATTTTAATTAAAGTGGAAAATTTTTCTTAATTTTCTGATTTTCAATCTTTCTTTTTTTGGTTTTTTGTTTTTTTCTTCATTTTAAAATTTTTTAATTAACGTTAGAAGTTAAAATTCAATTATGTGTTGTCATTTCTTAATTATTAAAAGTGCAAGAAAATTTCGAATATGGTAAAGGTTTAATTTTTCTTAAGAGTTAAGATGGTGAGTCGTTAAATGTTAAAAAATGGAAAATTTTAAGTGTTTCTTCTTTACAATAAATTCAATTAAATTCTTGTTGTAAAAATGTTTGCATTTTCTTTAAAGTTGTTTCTGCATTATTAAATTTGTCTGATGTGGAATAATCACAATCTGTAGACCGATTACGATTTATTTCGTAGAGAAATATTTCGTATTTCGGGATATTAAAAAAAAGTGTGTCGCTTATTAATCTTCAAAAAAAAAGAAAGAGACAAATATAAAATCCCAAAATACGTACGTCGTGCTTTACTTCACTTTAAGCTAACTTATGCGCCATTTTGATTACTTTTCATTTATTTCAACAATTATTCTATCGCTCTCAAACTGACATATATTCATTTTCAAATTTGGTATAGTAAAATTTTTAAAAATTATAAATAAAAACACGAAACAAATTAATTTAATTTTTTTATTTTAGTTTTTATTACAATTTATATTATATTTATTATACTTGTATTACTTATATCTACTTATAGCTTATTTATACTTATTAATTATTTATTATTATCTACTAGTATTATTATTATTATTCCTATTATTTATTATAGTTATCCGTAAGTCAAGAACGTTTTGCTGAAAAAAATAAATATACACAATTAAATTATTTTGCTTCTCATTTTCCTTTTGACTGACTTAAGTTTAAACTCATCATTTTGTAATTTTTTTTTCTTGTACACGGTTTTCTTGTATTCTAAAAAATGATAATTATTATAGTTTCTTTTAAATTTTTTAATTAAGTTTTAAAGTTTTAAATCAATATAAATACTAGTAAAAATTAAAATAATAAATTTAAAATTTACTTACAGTTTAAAAAATATAAAAATACACCAACACAATAATAATAAATAATACATAAAATATCCCACAACCTATAGTAGGTTGTGAGAAATATTTCAAAAACGGGCGATGAAAAGCATAGAAACGCTGCAACGTATCATAGCATTTCGGGCATCTCGCACTAACACAGATGTAACTTTACGAAGTGACACATTCTCATTATTATGTACGTACACACATTTTCTCGTTTTTCTCTCTACGAAATAAATCTTAATCGGTCTACTGATTGCATATTGCATAAATTCCA